>CM055117.1:533412468-534644977 GCA_029206835.1 Rana muscosa | reverse complement strand
CGTCAGTAAAAAATGCGGCTCTGCCAGCAATTTTCATGATTTTTGCCAGTAAGAAATTGCTGCCGTACAGAAATTTTGGCATCCTTGCCAGTAAATTTCACTTCAGGGGGTTGGCAACACTGATCACCCCCCAGATAACCCTTTCACCCCCTAGCACCGCCGTCATTAAGCGATCATTTTTCTGATCGCTGTCTTAGCGTCGGTGATGCCGATCGGTAGCCAGTTATTTTTTTTAGGTTCGCCGCAGGTTTTTATAGCGTCGGGTACCCCCATATATTACCTAATAAAGGTTTAACCCCCTTGATCATCCCCCAGATAACCCTTTCACCCCCTATCACCACTGTCGCTAAGCGATAATTTTTCTGATCGCTGTCTTAGCGTCGGTGATGCCGATCGGTAGCCAGTAATTTTTTTTAGGTTCGCCGCAGGTTTTTATAGCGTCAGGTACCCCCATATATTATCTAATAAAGGTTTAACCCCCTTGATCGCCCCCCAGGTAACCCTTTCACCCCCTATCACCACTGTCGCTAAGCGATCGTTTTTCTGATCGCTGTCTTAGTGTTGGTGATGCCGATCGGTAGCCAGTAATTTTTTTTAGGTTCGCCGCAGGTTTTTATAGCGTCAGGTACCCCCATATATTATCAAATAAAGGTTTAACCCCCTTGATCGCCCCCCAGGTAACCCTTTCACCCCCTATCACCACTGTCGCTAAGCGATCGTTTTTCTGATCGCTGTCTTAGCGTTGGTGATGCCGATAGGTAGCCAGTAATTTTTTTTTAGGTTCGCCGTCAGGTTTTTATATAGCGTCAGGTACCCCCATATATTACCTAATAAAGGTTTTAACCCCCTAATTGCCCCTAGTTAACCCTTTCACCAGTAATCACCATATAAGTGTTACGGGTGACGCTGGTTAGTTAGTTTGCTTTTTATAGTGTCAGGGCACCCGCCGTATATAACCCAGTAAAGGTTTAACCCCCTGATCGCCCGGCGGGTGATATCAATTAGGTTTTAGCATCAGAGAGGGTCTTCGTCACACCCCAGGCAGCGTCAGGTTAGTGCCAGTAACGCTAACACCCACGCGTGGAGCATACACCTCCCTTAGTGGTATAGTATCTGAACAGATCAATATCTGATCTGATCAGATCTATACTAGCGTCCCCAGCAGTTTAGGGTTCCCAAAAACGCAGTGTTAGCGGGATCAGCCCAGGTACCTGCTAGCACCTGCATTTTGCCCCTCCGTCCAGCCCAGGCCACCCAAGTGCAGTATCGATCGATCACTGTCACTTGCAAAACACAACACACATAACTGCAGTGTTCGCAGAGACAGGCCTGAGCCCTGCGACTCCAGTGCTGTAGGAGGTGATTTCACCACCACAGTTAAAAAAAAAAAAGTATATATGCCGAAGCATTGGGGCAGCAGGGGCGGAGGAGCAATTTTGCTCCTAATGCCGCGTACATACGGTCGAAATTCCGACGGAGGCTTGCCCGTGGAAAAGTCTGACCATGTGTACGCGGCATAACTTTTGCGGGAAGATGCCCCCATGCTTCGGCATATATAAATGGTGCATGTATGCCCATCATTAGAAGTGGGTGGATGAAGGGCGGTATTCTAATGGTGGGCATGCCCACCGATCAATCTTTTTTTTTCGTTCAGCCAACAGGCTGCATGAAAAAAAAAGATTACAATACATGTCCAACAAGGACCAGCAACGTACTGGTATGTTGCTGGACTTTGAATGTTTATACCAGAATGATGCCTGCGGGTTTAGGTATCATCTTGGTATCATTCTTTTCAGCCAGCGGCCGACTTTCATGTAAAAGCAATCCTAGTGGCTAATTAGCCTCTGGACTGCTTTTACAAGCAGTGGGAGGGAATGTCCCCCCCCGGATATAAAAAGCGCCATTGGGAAATTGGGAAAGCATTTTATCACACCGATCTTGGTGTGGTCAGATGCTTTGAGGGCAGAGGAAAGATCTAGGGTCCAATAGACCCCAGTTTTTTCAAAAAAAGAGTACCTGTCACTACCTATTGCTATCATAGGGGATATTTACATTCCCTGAGATAACAATAAAAATGATAAAAATAAATAAATATGGAAGCAACAGTTTAAAAATAAAATAAAAAAGCAAAATTAATAATAAAAAAAAAAAAAAAAAAGCACCCCTGTCCTGCCCTGCTCTTGCCCAATGGCGAATGCAAGCGTCGGTCTGGCGTCATATGTAAACAGCAATTGCACCATGCATGTGAGGTATCACCGCGAAGGTCAGATCGAGGGCAGTAATTTTAGCAGTAGACCTCCTCTGTAAATCTAACGTGGTAACCTGTAAAGGCTATTAAAGGCTTTTAAAAATATATGTAGTTTGTCGCCAATGCGCGTTTGTGCGAAATTTTAAAGCTTGTCGTGTTTGGTATCTATGTACTCGGCCTAAGATCATCTTTTTTATTTCATCAAACATTTGGGCAATATAGTGTGTTTTAGTGCATTAAAATTTAAAAAAGTGTATTTGTTCCCCAAAAAATGCGTTTGAAAAATCGCTGCGCAATTTTAATCTGTAGGGCCTTTGCTTTTTAAAAATATATATAATGTTTGGGGGTTCAACATAATTTTCTTGCAAAAAAAAAAAATGTTTTCATGTAAACAAAAAGTGTCAAAAAGGGCTTTGTCTTCAAGTGGTTAGAAGAGTGGATGTAAGCTTCCTAATGTTGTGTATAAAATGCCAGAACAGTTCAAAACCCCCCCAAATGACCCCATTTTGGAAAGTAGACACCCCAAGCTATATACTGAGAGGCATGTCGAGTCCATGGAATATTTTATATGTTGACACAAGTTGCGGAAAAATTTTTTTTTATTTTTTTTTTTTTGCACAAAGTTGTCACTAAATGATATATTGCTCAAACATGTCATGGGCATATGTGGAATTACACCCCAAAATACATTCCGTTGCTTCTCCTGAGTACGGGGATACCACATGTGTGAGACTTTTTGGGAGCCTAACCGCGTACGGGACCCCAAAACCAAGCACCGCCTTCAGACTTTCTAAGGGTGTAAATTTTTGATTTCACTTCTCACTGCCTATCACAGTTTCGGAGGCCATGGAATGCCCAGATGGCAAAACCCCCCCCCCCCCAAATGACCCCATTTTGGAAAGTAGACACCCCAAGCTATTTGCTGAGAGGTATGGTGAGACAAAAAGCAAGAGCTGTAAAATACTCACCATGCCTCTCAGCAAATAGCTTGGGGTGTCTACTTTCCAAAATGGGGTCATTTGGGGGGGTTTTGTGCTATTTTGGCATTTTATGGCCTTCGAAACTGTGATAGGTAGTGAGGAGCGAAATCAAAAATTTGTGCCTAGAAATCCTGAAGGCGGTGCTTGGTTTTCGGGGTCCCGTACGCGGCTAGGCTCCCAAAAAGTCCCACACATGTGGTATCCCCGTACTCAGGAGTAGCAGCAAAATGTATTTTGGGGTGTAATTCCATATATAACCATGGCATGTGGGAGCAATATATCATTTAGTGACAACTTTTTGTAATTTTTTTTATTTTTTTATTTTTTTGTCATTATTCAATCACTTGGGACAAAAAAAAAATATTCAATGGGCTTAACAGGCCTCTCAGCAATTTCCTTGGGGTGTCTACTTTCTAAAATGGGGTCATTTGGGGGGGTTTTGTGCTATTTTTGCATTTTTGGCCTTCGAAACTGTGATAGGTAGTGAGGAGTGAAATCAAAAATTTGCGCCCTTAGAAATCCTGAAGGCGGTGCTTGGTTTTCGGGGGCCCGTACGCGGCTAAGCTCCCAAAAAGTCCCACACATGTGGTATCCCCGTACTCAGGAGAAGCAGCAAAATGTATTTTGGGGTGCAATTCCACATTTAACCATGGCATGTGTGAGCAATATATCATTTAGTGACAACTTTTTGTAATTTTTTTTTTTTTTTTTAGTCATTATTCAATCACTTGAGACAAAAAAAAAATATTCAATGGGCTCAACATGCCTCTCAGCAATTTCCTTGGGGTGTCTTCTTTCCAAAATGGGGTCATTTGGGGGGTTTTGTACTGCCCTGCCATTTTAGCACCTCAAGAAATGAGATAGGCAGTCATAATCTAAAAGCTGTGTAAATTCCAGAAAATGTACCCTAGTTTGTAGACGCTATAACTTTTGCGCAAACCAATAAATATACGCTTATTGACATTTTTTTTACTAAAGACATGTGGCTGAATACATTTTGGCCTAAATGTATGACTAAAATTGAGTTTATTCGATTTTTCTTATAACAAAAAGTAGAAAATATCATTTTTTTTCAAAATGTTCGGTCTTTTTCCGTTTATATCGCAAAAAATACAAATCGCAGAGGCAATCAAATACCATTAAAAGAAAGCTCTATTTGTGGGAAGAAAAGGACGCAAATTTCGTTTCGGTACAACATTGCATGTCCGCACAATTTACAGTTAAAGCAGCGCAGTGCAAAATTCTGAAAACAGCTCTAGTCCTTTAGCTACAAAATGGTCCGGGGCTTAAGTGGTTAATTTAAATGATCTTGAAGTTTTTAAAAACTTCCTTTGCAAAGATCCCCACACATTTACTTCCTTGACACCTGTGCCACTTATTCACTGTGGCACTGCTGTGTCACAGAATTCACAGAGCCTGCCTTCTGAACTACATAGGTGCTCTCTTAAAGAATAAATTGTACTGGATAATGTTAATCTGCCGCCTCTCTGTCATTCTGCAGGATAAGCTGCCCCGATTTGAAAAAATCTGGGACCCCTGTATCATTTACCTCTTTCTTCTTTCCTTCTTTGTCATTTTCTCTTCTTTCCATTTATTAAATGATAGTCTGTGGAGAGACATAAGACCGACGGTCGGTCACCATTGGTCCCACTCCCAGTCGGAGGGCTGTGTATGCAAACACAAAGACCAGCTACTGTGATCAATTTATGGCTGGGTTGACCACTTGTCTTAGATGAGGGAAATCCCCGGTCATGCAGTTCCTCTTTGGAGGATGTATTCTTTGTTATTAGGAATTATAGTCACAGCCCAAAAATGCTTTATACTGATACCTTTGCGATCAATAATGTATTACTAACAATATCATGTACCAATGCTTTACTGTACTGTACTGTATTGTATGGTTTTATATTTGTAGGGTTTATAACCTTAATAACAATGATTGGGAAAGAACTACATAGGTGCTGGGAGAAGGAGTTTCAGGAATCACTGCTTGCAGACAGCAAGGTATCTTGGGATATATAGTCCTTAGGAATTTAAATGAAACAGCGGAGGAGAAGTTGCAAAGCATGCTGAGAATCCAAAAAGTCATAGAAAGAGATGACCAGCAGATAGGCAGAACTCACAACATGAAAGAATTTTTAAGTAAGCTTATATTGGATTGTCAAAATAACTATTGTTTGTAAATTCTCTGACTATAGAACTAATTTAAATTAGAAAGTACATTATTATAGTTCTTACATTTTGGTGTTTTGCGCCACCCCCTCTGTAACGGCACCCCAAATACGAAAGGGGGTAACGCCGTTTAGATCCCTTCCCTCTCCTGGACACAACTTCACTGTTGATCCTCCACAGCCAGAAGACCACTTCCCATAGGAATTAATCCTTCCAAAGAACGAGACAACACGCTCTGTATCTTTCCAAAAATAGACTGCCTTTATTGCCAAAAACATTGAATCTCTTATACACATCCAATACTGCATTAACCTAAAATGAACAATGATCCAGCTCCACCCATAACATAACAAGACTCAATACACATTATTTTGACGTCTGCTAGGAGACAACAGGTTCTAATCCCCTTTAAGTTTAAATAACTATGCATGACCTTTATATTCACCAGACTGTCTGTTACTTTACAATACGCACAAGGACACACTTAATTTCCCCAATCCACATCACCACAAACAATGAACAGGTCTTCTAGAAGCTGGAATTCATTAGCATTACACTAGGCAGACAGGTGATTGAGCAAAAATAAATAATAAATGCGCAACCGTATAAGTGGCAACCAATGTGCCAAAAAGTGATATATGTATGAACTAACACACAGAAAAAGTTTTTGATATTAAACAAAAACAAAAAATAATTAAACAAAAAAAATGTATATAATTAATATATATTCCCTACTAGGTAAGTATATAAACACACCAAGGAAGTCCATAAGCTTCAACTGCCTGACTCTCACGGCAGTAGGAGAAGCAGTAAAACATAAACAAACAAACAAAAGAAAAAGTCCATAAATAATGCAGAGCCAGCCAGCGTGTATCAAAATGATGACAGATCTTCAAAAAGTTGGAATATACTTCAATCAAGATGTATAGATGGGAGGCTTACCAGACCAGGTGGGTCCCAATTACAGGGACCAAAAGGGCTCAGCAACTACACCGAATAAGATGTCAACGATGCAGTCCTCTGTGTCCTCACTCCACTCGTTGAAACTCCGGCTCCTGGTTTGCCTTGTGACTGCAGGCACGCTCATACAATTTGTTTTTTCTCCATATGGATGTCAGTTTACCCGTTTTAAGAATAAAGGGTACTTCGTTTTTTACATGCTGCACCATGAAGTCTTCTTATTTTCTCTCCTAAATTGGTATCCTTTACATTGTATGAGCGTGCCTGCAGTCACAAGGCAAACCAGGAGCCGGAGTTTCAACGAGTGGAGTGAGGACACAGAGGACTGCATCGTTGACATCTTATTCGGTGTAGTTGCTGAGCCCTTTTGGTCCCTGTAATTGGGACCCACCTGGTCTGGTAAGCCTCCCATCTATACATCTTGATTGAAGTATATTCCAACTTTTTGAAGATCTGTCATCATTTTGATACACACTGGCTGGCTCTGCATTATTTATGGACTTTTTCTTTTGTTTGTTTGTTTATGTTTTACTGCTTCTCCTACTGCCGTGAGAGTCAGGCAGTTGAAGCTTATGGACTTCCTTGGGGTGTTTATATACTTACCTAGTAGGGAATATATATTAATTATATAAATTTTTTTTGTTTAATTATTTTTTGTTTTTGTTTAATATCAAAAACTTTTTCTGTGTGTTAGTTCATACATATATCACTTTTTGGCACATTGGTTGCCACTTATACGGTTGCGCATTTATTATTTATTTTTGCACATTTTTCTAGCTGCATATTCCAGCTTTTTTGTATTTGCAGCACCATCACTTTTTTACTTCATTGCACAATTATATCATTTAATTTTCTTGGCGTAGTGTGTTAACGCTTGGGTATTGATACCGCCTAGGGAGATAGCGCAGATTTTTCACATACAATTGTTACCTTTAGACAGGTGATTGAGGCTGAACACCTCAGTATCTCTCAATTAACCTGTTGAGTTCAGAATAAGTAAATAGTCCTTTACAGATATTCTGGGGAATATGGTGGATAAATAGTACAGACCCATTTTAGGTAGTCCAAGATATATTTCTTAATGTCCATTATTTCCTGGCTCACCCTGTGTCCAAAGTGACCCTCCTGTCACACCCTCTAACTCTTATGTATTTGCATCCCAGCATACAGTACAGTCTAGTGCTCACAGATTTTCTCACATATTGCTTATGGAAACAAGTGCCATTTTATCAATACTATGTTTGGGGATTAAAGTGTATGTCTCTGAAAAATAAATAAAAAATATATTTAGTACATCCCTTCAATACATGCCTCTTTTTAAATGGTTTATCCCTAACATTGCAAGCATCGACAAATACAAAAAACTGCCATAAATCCAGTGTTCTCTGAACTTTATATAGAGGCTGTACTGAAATCCCACGCAGTCTTACCTGCTTTGCCCTGTTCTCTCCCTTGCTGGACTACAGAACACTCCCTTTGTATTATTTAGCTGAAGAGAGGGAGGGGTGTTCTGTAGTCCAATAAGAGGGTATGGACAGGGCTGACAACACTATTTGGGTATTTGATTGCATAAAAACTATGCATAAAAACATTTTTAAAGCATTTTACATATTCATGAGATTATTAACTTAAAGTGGAGTTCCACCCTGAAAAAAAAATTTTGACCAAAAATCCCCCAAAAAATAGAAAAATAAAAAATTTTACTTACCAGAAATAGCGGTTGCTATGCGGAAGTCCCTAATCTGCCTCTTCATCGTCCGCGGCTGGTCTTCTTCCTCCATCCTACTCGCGGTGTCTTCTGGTGAATGGGGCGCACTGCCTTCTGGGAACTGTGTGTATCCCAGAAAGCAGCTGGCCCATTCACAAAGCGCCGCGCGGATCGCGCATGCGCAGTAGGAAACTGGCAGTGAAGCCGCACGGCTTCATTCAGGGCTGGACTGGGACAAAAATTTGTCCCTGGACTTCATCCAGACCGGCCCACTTTATTTTTTACAAACACACACAAAAACAGTATATAAACTATACGCAATTGCGCAAAAAAAAACATAAGTAAAAACATTCCACTGTAAGTATAAACTGCTTTTTTATTCTGTGACCAGTAAATTCATTCATCTGTAATCGTGACCAGTGGCAGTACATTAGGACCCCTTTCACACTGGAGCGTTTTGCAGGCACTATAGCGTTAAAAATAGCGCCTGCAAACCACCCTCAAACAGCTGCTCCATTGTCTCCAGTGTAAAAGCCCGAGGGCTTTCACACTGGAGCGTTGCGCTAGCAGGAAGGTAAAAAAAGTCCTGCTAGCCGCATCTTTGGAGCGGTGAAGGAGCCATGTGTTTACCGCTTCTCCACCGCTCCTGCCCATTGAAATCAATGGGACAGCGTGGCTATACCGCCCGCAATGCGCTGCTTCAGCAGCGCATTGCGGGCGGTTTTAACCCTTTCTCGGCCGCTAGCGGGGGGTTAAACCGCCCCGCTAGTGGCTGAAATGCGCCGCAAATCCGCCCATAGCGTCGGTGGTAAAAATAGCGGTGTTTTACCGCCGACGCTATGGGCGGCTCAGTGTGAAAGGGGTCTAATACATCAGTTTCTATGACCAGTGGCAGTGCATTTACCCCCCTCCCCCCGCCATGCTGTATATTAAAAAAATCACAGACACATACACTGACCCCGCTCCCCTCCTGACACATACACTGACACCCACTTCCTTTCACAGTCCCCTCCTTTCTGGTATCCTTTACAGCCATCTTCTTTGTTTGCAACAAACACAGTTCCCTTTATGTCAGTGCCCCCTCCCTTACCTTACACAGAAGGGAGAAGACAGAGGATGCAGCATGTCTGAGCAGAAGGTGGGAACTGTTCAACTTTCCATGTAACAGACAGACAATTGGTTGCTAGGACCGCCCCTAGCAACAAATCACAGGCTTTTTAACTTGAAAAGTTTGACAGCTCCCGCCTTCTGCTCGGACATTCTGTCTTCTATTGTATGGATGAAAGCGGCGGTGGGGGGAAGGAGGAGTTACATGGGAGAGAAGAGGATACCCAGGCAGGATGTTCAACAGGTTTACTGTTGTCACCCTGCACATGCACTCCACCCGCCATGCACCCCCTCCAGCAGCGATACTCTGCAGCCTGCACTAGAACCGTGCACGTGCAGTAGTTGCAACGGGTCCCGCCACCTTCCTCCCCAGCCAGCAGTCAGACTCTGCAGCCGCACGACCCGATACCGATGTGCGGGGCCCCTTCGTCCAGTACATAGCAAACACTGCCTGTATACACTCTGACTGTCAGAGTGTATACAGGCAGTGTTTGCTATGTACTGGACTAAGGGGCCCCGCACATCGGTATCGGGGCATTCGGCTGCAGTGAGAGTGGAGCTGTCAAATCTAAGCACTGATGTTGGGGATGGGGGGCCCCCGCATATCGGCCCCGCCCATCCCTGACATCAGTGCTTCGTTTTGACAGCTCCACTCTCACTGCGGCCGCACGCCCCCGCTTGCCCACCAATCACTGGATGTTTACACTCCAGGCGAGACTCCAGGCTTTTTGGGGACTCATTTGGAGCTCTAGCCACCCCCTCCCGACGCCCCTGAGTGACAACCGGCCAACTGAGCCATCGGCACACCGGGAAACTGCCGGTAGTCCCGATGGCCAGTCCATCCCTGGCTTCATTGCCTATTTCCCTTACTGAGGATGGCGGTGCCGGGAGCTGCCAGGATCGAGGGATCGGCCTCGGGGGGGGGGGGGCTGACATCGCGGGCGAGTAGGACAGGTAAGTGTCCTTATTAAAAGTCAGCAGCTACAGTGTTTGTAGCTGCTGACTTAAAAAAAAAAAATTGTGGGTGGAATCCCCCTTTAACCTTATTATAATCACTTCTACATTCAAGTAGATAAATTCGAACTCAATGACATTTAAATTGGTAAAGAAATGTGTCTTATAAACAAGTGTCTGTTTTTTTACCTGATCTTCATTCTTTTTTGCATTTCAGCACTGCTGTTTTACGCTAGCCTCTTTCAGCCACCACCCATCTGCATGGACTTTCTCCATCATTGTTCTGGACTGGCATCTGGATAGTGTCAAAGGTGGACCATACCTATCAAATATGTAATATAACAACTTCTTGTGGTCTCTTTCTGTATCCTTTGTAACAGGGTGGCAATGCAATTGCACAGGAAGGTTTAAAAAGTTTGAAAGCCACTTTCAAAATGACACAAACATGTTAAAGCTTATGTAGCCATCAGGCTTAGATCTACTTTAATCTAAGGAAACCTGTGCTGAGAGAAATGCAAATGCTTCAATTTCTGGTAATATGCTAGTGTAAGGAGTGCCTCTGACATCCTGACACAAAAAAGGCACGAACGTTTGGTAACTTGATTCACAAAACATGCTTCAGCAAATCTGCCAGTGATGTGAAGAGCAGTGCATTGGTTTGTAGTAACCATATAAGGTTTCATAAATTAAAAAACACTGATTGGGGTTTTGATATTGGTTACCCTAAGAGTTTCAGCTCATACCTTTAGTTCTACTAAGTTTGGTCAACTGTTATTAGATTGAAGGTACAGTTTTCTCTGTAGATCTCCATTGAACTTTGTGTACCCTATTTGCACTAATATACGGTAATTATTTTTTGTTGAATACTTGTGGTTATGTTTTGCCTAAAAGCACAAGCAGCCACAGTTGAACAAGAATACATCATTGTCATTTGATCTGTCTTCTGACATACTGTATATATTCTGAAGAAATATTTCACAACCAGTGGTTATGGTATATACATTGCCTTGAAAAAGTATTCACACCCCTTGAAATTTTCTACATTTTGTCATGTTACAACCAAAAACGTAAATGTATTTTATTGGGATTTTATGCGATAGACCAACACAAAGTGGCACATTAATGTGATGTGGAAGGAAAATGATAAATGATTTTCCAAATTTTTTGCAAATAAATATCAGAAAAGTGTGGCATGCATTTGTATTCAGCCCCCTTTACTCTGATAGCCCTAACTAAAATCTTGTATAATTTTTCCAACTTTTCCATCTCCTAGTAGACTGGTTTTACGTAAGAACAGCGCCACCACTACACCCCTCATTTTATTTCATTAAAATCTAGTGGAACCAATTACCTTCAGAAGTCACCTAATTAGTAAATAGAGTCAACCTGTGTATAATTTAATCTCATTATAAATACAGCTGTCCTGTGAAGCCCTCAGAGGTTTGTTAGAGAACCTTAGTGAACAAACAGCATCACGAAGGCCAAGGAAAACACCAGACAGGTCAGGGATAAAGTTGTGGAGAAGTTTAAAGCAGGGTTGGGTTATAAAAAAATATCCCAAGTTTTGAACATCTCACGGAGCACTGTTCAATCCATCATCCGAAAATGGAAAGAGTATGGCACAACTGCAAACCTACCAAGACATGGCCGTCCACCTAAACTGACAGGCCGGGCAAGGAGAGCATTAAGCAGCCAAGAGGAGCTGCAGAGATCCACAGCTCAGCTGGGAGAATCTGTCCACATGACAACTATTAGTCGTGCACTCCACAAATCTGGCCTTTATGGAAAAGTGGCAAGAAGAAAGCCATTGTTGAAAGAAAGCCACAAGAAGTCCTGTTTGCAGTTTGTGAGAAGCCATGAGGGGGATACAAAAACATGTTGAAGAAGGTGCTCTGGTGATGAGACCAAAATCTAACTTTTTAGCCTAAAAGCAAAATGCTATGTGTGGCAGAAAACTAACACTGCACATCACTCTAAACACACCATTCCCACCGTGAAACAGTGGTGGCAGCATCATGATGTGAGGATGCTTTTTTTCAGCGGGGACAGGGAAGCTGGTCACAGTTGATGGGAAGATAGATGGAGTCAAATACAGGACAATCTTAGAAGAAAACCTGTTAATGCCCCGTACACACGATCGGGTTTCCAGACGGGAAAACTGCGAGGAGAGCTTCTGGCAGGGAATCCCGGCCGTGTGTATGCTCCCTTGCCGTTTTTCCGATGGCACAACTGCCAAAATTGGCCGGCTAAAAAAAGAGAACCAGTTCCCTTTTTCCCCGCGGGTTTCCCGACGAACTTTTTCCCGTCAGAAATCCCGGCCGTGTGTAGCAGAAAACTGCCATTTTTGGCAGTTTTCCTGTGGGGAAAAACTCAAATGGAGCAAACACAGGGTCGGGATTCCCGAGGAAAAGCTCTCATCTGAGTTTTCCCGATGGGAAAACCGATCGTCTGTACGGGGGAAAAGTAGAGAGCAGGCTCACGGTTTTCCCCTCGGGATTTCCGACTGATCTTTTCCTGTCGGAAATCCCGGTCGTGTGTACAGGGCATAAGAGTTTGCAAAAGACTTGAGACTGGGACAGTGGTTTACCAGCGGGAAAAACATACAGCCAGAGCTACAATGGAATGGTTTAGATAAAAGCATATTCATGTGTTAGAATGGCCCAGCCAAAGTCCAGACCTAAATCCAATTGAGAATCTCTGGCAAGACTTGAACATTGCTGTTCACAGACACTCTCCATCCAATCTGACAGAGCTTGAGCTATTTTGTAAAGAAGAATGGGAAAAAAATTTACTCTCTAGATGTGCAAAGCTGGAAGAGACATCCCCAAAAAGACTTGCAGCTGTAATTGCAGCAAAAAGTGGTTATACAAAGTATTGACTCAGGGGGGCTAAATACAAATACATGCCACACTTTTCAGTTATTTATTTATAAAAAAAAATTAAAAAACATTTATCATTTTCCTTCCACTTCACAATTATGCGCCACTTTGTGTTGGTCTATCACATAAAATCCCAATAAAATACATTTACTTTCCTGATTGTAACATGACAAAATGTGGAAAATTTCAAGGCGTTTGAATACTTTTTTAAGGCACTGTATAGTAGATACAGGAATCCTGAAATACAGTTGTAATTTTATTAAGGTGCCTTTATGCATTAAACGATAGTCTTCCAATGCAAATGATTGTTGTTGAATCAGAGAAAAGAAGATAAATATCTATGGGTCAGTTAAAGAGACAGCCTGCAGAACCATTGCTAAAAATCTGGTTGGGAAATATAGTCTCAACTTAACTGCCTCTCTTAAAATAAACTGGTGATGGTGTTATTTTATAGGAAACCTGTGCATAACAGACAAAGATGGAAATGGCTTTTGAGTGGTAGATGACTGCTAAAGTGAGGTTGCAAGGGCTGGTAGAGCTGCAGACAAAAACCAGGGACAACTGCCCAGAACTAATAAACAGCACTGTGAAACCTTCAGGCAGCCAATCATTGGATGACTATCCAGTAGGCTTGTGCAATTCGTTTCGTAACGAATTGAAATTCGTCCGAATTTAGCAACTTTCGGACATTCGGAAGCATTCGAATTTCCGAACAAAGCAATTACGAATAAGACCGAATCCGAAATAAATTATACCGCAAATAGCGAATGCCCGAATGTCTTCGGCATAATTCGTTATGAAAAAGTTACGAATGTACGAATCCATACGAAGCACAATAACACTCACTCTGCTCTGCTCTCTGCTTCTCCCACACCGTGCTGAACTCCCTCTCAAAATGGTGTACAGGGGCGGAGGTTATAGCCGCATGTAAAAAACGAAAGTAAAATACGAGATTTCGAATCCATTCGAAGCACAATAACACTCTGCTCTGCTCTCTGCTTCTCCCTCACCGTGCTGAACCCTCTCAAAATGGTGTACAGGGGCGGAGCCTATAGCCGCATGTAAAAAACGAAAGTAAAATATGAGATTTCGAATCGTTACAAATAACCGCTATGTATTTAGAAAAGTACAAATCCATTCGAAGCACATTAGGCATAATAGGCAGCGTCGTTGTGAGAGAGACACGGAAAATTACGAATCAACGAACCCAAAAAAAGTTACGAAAGTAGGAGTTGTGTCCAGAATCAACGAAAAACAACGTACTCTACCGAAAGTACGAATTATAAAGCAACAAAAAATTCAACGAAAAATGTCGCTTGCAAAAATACGAATGAGTCCGAACACGAAAAATCCCGTCTAGCAAAATTACGAATGATTACGAATCAACAGGACCGGAAAGAAATGAACCGAAACGGAACGAATTTTTCCGTTGTGCACAAGTCTACTATCCAGCAGATTACTGGAGATGTCCTCTAAGCAGATGAAAGACCAGCAGGCAGACAACTCTGATGAAAGGATGATTCATGGTCGACTGCATAGTAACTGCAGTGGCAAAAGACAGCTGACCATCAAATGACTGCCGCAACAAACGAATGACTGCCATAGTCCTCATGTATTCATGGCATGAAATTCTAGATATCTTTAGTATTACCCTCTTTCGAAAAGAGCAGCCCTAGTCAAATTAATAAAAACTTAATTACAGTTAGCATATTTTGACTTTTTGTTTTTAATGTCATTATATCCCTAGCTGCAAAAAAAGGAAGAACATTCTACACAGGATGGTGATGATATGTCAGCACATTGACAGTTAATGTTGAAGTCTTCTGTCAAACCACGTTTAGTAATGGGGGTTGCCACAACTGTACAAGTAAATTTAATTTCCTTTCCCTCAGCAACTTAGTAATACTTAAAGGTGAACTCCAGTGATTATACACATATTTTGCATACTTACATAGGGCCAGCTTGGTACAATGTAAGTATGCATATGTGATACCTGATCAGCCTCTGTGGAAGCTGTAAACCGCTGTAGTAACCTGAGCAACTACAGTGATATGTGCGATCTCCAGTATTCTGTACCGAGAGGATTCCTTGCTACACACTGAAAACAGGGGGTAGTTGCTTGGCACAGCTGCCATTCAGAGAATGCCATGCATATTTTTGAATGAATGCAAAGTTTTCTCTAATTGGACGAGATGGAGCTTGTGATGTCATTGTCCCCACCTCGTCTGGAGTTCAGCTTTAATACACTGCCTGTGTTGTTGAACTGCTCCAGTGCAGAAAGAAACAAAAACAATCTCCTGTGTCCCCCACTGTGCTCAGTGGTTCCTTCCACCAACACGTACATCACAAGAGAACAATAGTCGCTTTATATGACTGCAGAGTAGTTACACAAAATAAATCAAGTTGGAATAGTAAAAGTGGACAAACCAAAAGAACCAAATACTTTCTGTAAGACACTATTCCAAATGTGTATGAAGCGCCCTGCTCCTGATGACCAGGCGCTATGTTTAAATTTAGTGAGTTGGTAGTTAGCTCAGACTTTGATGATTAAGGCTAAATCAGCCTCTGTTCCGGCTATGGCTGTGCTTGGAGGGAATTTCCCATTGTTTGCCTGAGAGTGGCGTTACCACCACAGGCCAGTGTTGGAAAACAGGCAGACCAGAGCGTATAGGGTATTTTTCCCCGGGAAAAGCTTATGAGAGTGGTCTCCCCACTGGGCATGCTGGGGAAGGGTACTTAAGGGGTAGATGCCATTTTTCGGGGCTCCTTTGCCTTGTGGCCCTCCTGGCTCGAGGTATGTGATAGTGAAATTTCAGCCGCGGAGCCATGTTGGCCCGAGGCTGCATCTCTGCCGGGTAGGACCAGTTGTCCTGACTGGGGCCTGCACTTTGAAGGTAATCCTGTGCTGTCTGTCCTGCGGGAGGAAGCCACTCAATAGAGGAAACCAGGGGAGGACCTGTCCTGGAGAGGACCAAGCGGAAGGCTGGTGTCTCGGGGAAGGCCTGGGGACCTTATTGGAGGATGCACCGTAGTTTATGTTACCTTACAGTGTGCCGGGCCGGCTTAAAGGCTCTAAAACTGTAAGGCTTGATCTCCGGATGCTAAATCCTGTGGCAGAGGATTATTGAACAGCTCATCTTTATCGTCCTAAAGTCTGTGGCAGAGACTGAAAATGAAAAGGTAAGGTATTATCGCGCTACCAAAGAGGTAAGGAGGGGGAAAGGGAGAGGGTACTGCTGCAGCACTGGAGGTATATCAAAAACCCAAAGTAAATGTAAAAGAGAGAGATAATGCTGCGCTGAGTGGGGGATGGGGAGAAGACAGATAATAATGATAAGTGCACCTAATAAACAAACAGGTGATGATCGATATTAGGTTATTATTACACCAAGCGGATGTTCAGTGAGTTACCCCATTAAAGATACAGCGCTAGAAGATGCCATACCAGGGAATGACCGGAGAACACGCCGGATTCACTAACTAAGATCATTATATGCTGTTACCTTACAGCAGTAAGGTATGGGGACATCCACACTAATCACAAGGGAAATAGGAAATGTCCCCCTTCTTTTCAACAATGACACTTCACTTTGGATTATCTGGCACCAGCACCGTCACCAATTGTTTTCTAAACCAGTCACAGTTTTCTGCACAAGAACACAGATCATCGTTTTGTTTTGATTTCTGCCATTGGAATGACTTTTATTATAGCAAATATGTTTTTTGATACTCCAGCATCAGTCTGAGGACTTGTTTGGTGCATGTTCACAGCTGCACTGTTGCAAAGACTGTTGTTCTTCATTTCGTTCGTGCATCATCCCGGCTGCTAGGCTAGTGAGAGGGGCCTATCCGGGTGGGCAATACCCACTTGAAGGTGAGTGGTGAGTGTGACTTTTTTGAAGCTTAGAAGTTTCCCCAGTGATCTGCATCGTGTGTCTGAACCTTCCCCCGACCCTCCATCCCTCTACCTATGCAAGTTTGTTTGAAATAAAGCCTAACGAAAAGGATTCATAACTTGTGTGGACATTGAAGTTTCTATAGACTCTCATCCCCTAGACAACGAATGGTGAGGTAACGTGCAAGGCCCAAATCTAAACCAGCAGCTCCTATGGGGGTAGTGCTACATGTACTTGGAAAACTACAAGAAACTACACAGCAACTGCTTGACAAAACCATCCTCTGCAGCTGCCATCCTGCTAACTACCCCTCTATTTCTACTCTTACAGGCCCCCAAGTTTAGTGATGGTGAGGGAAAGATCACAGTGTCAGGCCCTAACTATCATAGTCGATCGAGCCATTTTACCCCTGGCAAACAGTCTTTTTAAGGCCTTGGGAAGCACATGGCATTTCATCAAGCAGCACCTGATTTTACGTGGACCAGGGTTTTCACATCTTGGTGTTTTAAGTTGTATTGGAATTGAAAAAACTGTGTTGCTTACTGCACCTCATAGTCACAACTTACATCCATTTTGCAGCTACCGCTGCTTTCCAGGGATTGGTTGAGGGAAGCCTTTAGCTGGCTACATTCTTTCCACATGTATAAATCCAAAAACACAAATGAGAATATTTATTACAGTGGTACTAAAGGGAAAATCAAAAAATACATATATGATTTTTGAAATAAAAATAAAGTATGCTATGCGTACTAGCTCATTATGCCTTTGTCTTGCAGGGTTTTTTTTTTTTTTTTAGAGAGGGTTTACTTCCTCTTTAACAAAGTGGTCTTTGTTTTTTAAGTTGTTTTTCTGAGTCCCCTCTGTTGATTCTGCTGTATATGTTCAACTTACTTTAACAGAACAAGCTTCAAAAAGCTAAAGTGTCAGTTAGAGGCTGAGATAAACCATTGAGCACTGCTTAGAATGGTCAACTTTTATTAATTTAGCTAAAATATTTACCTCAAAAGGAAAAAAACAGTTTCTATAAAACTGTTTGTAAACTATTGAAAAAAACTGAAAATCAGACTGCCTCTTCTTAACCACTTGACCACTGGGCACTTAAACCCCCTTAATAACCAGACCAATTTTCAGCTTTCGGTGCTCTCACATTTTGAATGACAATTACTGTTGGGTTTTTTATTTTTTGCGCTATAAGAGAAAAAAGACTGAAAATTTTGTAAAAAAATGATTTTTCTTTCTCGTACATCACGGGACACAGAGCGACATAGTCATTACTAATGGGTTATATAGATACCGTCAGGTGCTGGCACTGGCAACTTCCAAAACCGGAAGTACCCTCCCCTATATAAGCCCCTCCCATCCGGGAGCACCTCAGTTTTTTGCCAGTGTCTAAGGTGTTGGCCAAGAAGAAACATGTGTTTTTCACTGAGCTTGAGTACAGGTTCTTTTGGGCCTCAGTAAGCTATTCCGGATCCGACCAAAAAAGCTTCATAGCTAAACGGTCGGTACCCGGGCCTTGCAGAGAAGAGCAAGGTTTTGCCTGTAATGCTTCTCTTAGGAGAGCTGGACCCTGGGATCCAGAGCTCTGGTCATACCCACGACCAAGATGTTTTCTGTGCAGGGTGCTATACAGGTCCAGGGGAGTGGAATCCTTGGGAACCCGGTCCCTGAAGGTTTGATTACAATGCCTGCCGTGATAGGTGAAGTTTGGGCTTTTGTGGACCAAACAAAGTCCTGCGGCGGGGAACAGGTAAGTGGGGGCCCCCAGGAACTTGGTTCTATTGGGGGACCCCCAAGCCTAATTTGTCTTTCTGTCTGTTACCTAATGGTATTCCCGCAAAATTCTGTGCATGCCTGTAACTACTAAAAAAATGTAATAATTTTTAATGGTGGTCAAGAAAAAAAATAAAAAAAAATTTTTTTTTTTATATATATATGTAATATATTAGACTGCGGTACCTGTGTTTGTCCACTAGAGGCCGCTGTGGAATGTTTTCTTGTCATGTGGACTAGCTTCTTCTCAGCAGAGCAAAGTCCAGGCAGATGGTGAGTTCTCTTATAGGAAACTGCTTCCTCTGCCATGTTGCAGTGCTCGTCCATCCCCCGGCCTGCGGCAAAGAGGGGCCCTGGCTCCTGTCCCTTGTTACCATATTTGAAATTAGCGCCGAAGGCGCACGTGCCCGCGCGTGTGCGCGTGCACGCGCCTCTATATATAGAGGTGAGCCGGGAAAGGGGGCGGAGCCTGGGGGATGACGCTCTGTGCGCGCCGCAGTGCTTCTGCGCATGTGCGGGCGCCCCAGCAGTTTAAAAAACACAATATTGTAGTGAGCTGGCTATGAAGTACAGAGACAGAGCTGGCAACATTTAAAGGCATACAGCAAGCGGTTGATACAGGCATCCCCTAGAAAGGCACATTAGTAGACACCAACTGTGATATAGCAGCAATTGTGCTAGACTATTCTCAGTAAAAGTGGTGTATTACGGCTGGAATACCTCAGCTTTAGGCTTAGGAATATGCCGTCCAGAAGCTCCGGAACTGAATCTTCCAGGAAGCGAAGGGGGTCTCATCGGGCTCGGAGGATCTTGGGCATACTCCTGCTGCACCAGTCTCCCCTGAAGTTCAGAGGTAAGTGACCGTAGAGACCCCGCAGGGGTACTTGGTACTGTGGCTGTCCTCAGTTCACCTGCTCCTGTGTATGTAACAGAGGAGGTTTTTTCCTCAGCTCTGGGAGGATTAGAGAGAGATTGTCAACATTTATCGCTGCCTCCCTGTCAGGGAAAGCACGCCCGATCTCCGTCTCCTCCTTCAGAGTGCCTGTTAGCAGAGCAACAGTCCCATACAGGGATCGACCTGCCTGAAGGGGATCAGGATGAGGTTGATTCTGTTATAGAGGAATCAACAGTGGGGGAACCTTTTCTCAGCATCTCAAGCTGAAAGATTATGGGTTCAGTCTCTGACTAACATGGTCCGATCAGCATTTAAAAATGCACCTTGCGGAACCATCAACCACTACTGTATCCTCGTTGGGGTAGCTAGAAGCCCCCAGACTGTTTGTTCTTTTCCACTTCACCCTTTACTGAAAGGGCTCATTTACCAGGATTGGGAACGTCCTGAGAAAATATTTATTCCCCCAAGAGATTTCCGGTGGTCTATCCCATGGAGGATAAGTTCATCAAAAAAAAAAAATGGAAGGTCCCTACAGTGGACGCAGCCATCTCTTGTATGTATAAATCACTGACATGTCCAGTGGATAATGTCCAAATGTTCAAGAACCCAATAGATAAAAGATTGGAGTCCTTATGAAAATCTGCTTGGTGATACAACCAGCAGTAGCAGCTATTGGGGTCTGCTAAGCAGTGAAGGATCAGTTGAAACAGGTCTTGAGGGACTTGACAGATCAGCAGGCTTTGCCCTAGCTGATCTACCTAGAGCCTTAGGCTTTGCGGTTGACGCCATAGAGGATTCAGTCCATCAGGCCTCCCGCCTTACGCTGTCTATAGTACATATGCGTAGGCTCCTATGGCTCAAAAACTGGTCTGCTGAAGCTCCCTGTAAAGAATGGCTGGTTAGCGTCCCATTTCATGGTGAACGCTTATTCAGGGAAAACCTGGACAAATATATCCAGAAAATTTCCAGCGGTAAAAATACGCTCTTGCCGGTTAAAAGCAGAGTTAGAGGTCCCTCTTTAAGAGGCCTGCTTCTCCAGTCCCTGGGGCATCGGCTGTGTAACAGTTCCGACGGCCTCCTCGGTCAAATCCCGGGGGTAAAAAACAGGGACAGTAGCAGGGTAATGAGAAACCCTGGGTCAGGGGAGGTACAAAACCTCCCCCAAAGTTAAATTCATTGAAGCCCCCACTCAGTCGGGTGGGGGGAGGACTCCAGTTGTTCGCAAGAGACCTGGCGGGACACGATCAAGACAGATAGGTGCTCTCCGCAGTAGGTTTGGGATACAGTTTGGAGTTAAAAGACTCTCCTCCTTCCCATTTTTGAGGTCAAACGTGCCAAGGGATCCCCGGAAGAGAGAGTCCCTCCTGTTGGCACTAGAACAACTATTGCTCCAAGGAGTAATTATGGAGGTTCCCCTGGAAGAATGAGGGTTCGGGTTTTACTCAAACCTCTTTACAGTCCCGAAGCAAACGCGGACGGGAGGCCCATATTAATTCTAAAAGGGCTATACAAATTCCTGTATATCAGGACTTTCCGATGGAGTCGATCCGATCGGTGGCCACTGCCCTACAAGGGGAGGATTGGTTAGCCACGATCGACATCAAAGATGCTTATTTGCACATTCCCATCTTTCCAGTCCACCAAAAATTTCTACGCTTTGCAGTAGAAGGGCGCCATTTTCAGTTCAGAGCCTTACCCTTCGGTTTGGCCACAGCACCACGAGTGTTTACAAAAATTCTGGCCCTTTATTGGCCAATCTAAGAACACAAGGTGTAATGATAATGGCATATCTGGATGACTTGTTGCTGATAGACCACTCAGTGAAAAAACTAGACGTGGTCGTTCACAAGACGATCAAGTATCTGGAATCTCACGGTTGGATTATCAACCGAGACAAGTCAGCCCTAAAAACCAGTCAAAAGTCTGGAATACTTGGGGCTAAGGTTGGATTCAGGCCAGAGAAAAATATTCTTGCCTCGAGGAAAGGTGTTGTCTTTGAAAGATTTGATCCACTTAGTGGGTACAAAAAAGACAGCCGTCCATACGCCTGTATATGAGGCTGCTGGGAAAAATGGTGGCATCATTCGAAGCAGTACCCTACGGTCAATTCCATTCAAGGAATTTGCAAGGGGCCATACTGTCAGCCTGGAACAAAAAAGTTCAGGCCCTAGACTTACAATGTCCTTGTCCCCTTCCGTTCGCAAGGGCCTCCGTTGGTGGTTGGTTCCCCAGAATCTGGAAAAAAGGAAATCCTTCAGTCCGATTTCTTGGAAGGTGGTCACTACAGATGCCAGCCTTATAGGCTGGGGAGCAGTACTGGAGCAATAGTCTCTCCAGGGCAGATGGTCGGATGCAGAAGGCCCTGCCCATCAATCTCTTAGAGATACGAGCAGCCCGGTATGCCCTAGTAGCATGGACATCCAAACTCCAAGGGTCCCCTGTCAGAATTCAATCAGACAATGCCACAGCAGTGGCATATATCAATCATCAGGGGGGCACCAGGAGTCGTGCAGCCCAGAGGGAAGTGAATTACATCCTGAAATGGGCAGAAAATATGTCCCAGCCATATCTGCGATATTCATTCCAGGAGTGGAGAATTGGAAGGCGGACTTTCTAAGTCGCCAGCAATTAGGCCCAGAGGAAGGGTCCCTTCACCCCGAGGTTTTCTGGACAATATGTCAGCGGTGGGGAACATCGGATGTAGATCTTCTAGCATCCAGATTCAACGCAAAGGGGGACAGGTTTGTCTCTCGGACAAGGGATCCCCTAGCTTGCGGCTCGGATGCCCTAGTGTTCCCTTGGGATCAGTTCAAGCTGATATATGCATTCACACCGCCACAATGGTTACCTCGATTACTCCGCAGAATCAGGGTAGAAAAGAAACCAGTGATTCCGGTGGCTCCAGCGTGGCCCCGAAGAGCGTGGTACGCGGAGATTGTAAAATTTCAGTGGGGAGTCCTTGGACTCTCCCACGTCGTCCGGCTTTCGCAAGGACCGATATACCACCCTTCCTTACCAGCCCTAGGTTTGACGGCCTGGCTATTGAAGCCCACATTCTAAAAAAGAGAGGGCTCTCTAATGCTGTGGTATCTACCATGATCAATGCCAGGAAGCCGGTATCCAGGCAGATCTACTATAGAATCTGGAAGGCGTACATCGCGTGGTGTGAGGCCAAGAAATGGCATCCACATAAGTACGTAATAGGTAGGATTCTGGACTTCCTACAGTGGGCTGTAGATAGGAAGCTTGCCTTGAGTACTATCAAGGGTCAGATTTCGGCCTTGTCAATATTTTTTCAAAGGCCCTTGGCTTCGCATTCACTAGTCAAAGCCTTTATACAAGGAGTGATGCGTATTAGTCCTCCGGTTAATATTCCCATATGTCCATGGGATCTAAACTTGGTTCTGTCGGTTCTACAGAAACAACCATTTGAACCATTACAGCATATTTCCTGGGTGCTTCTCACCAGGAAATTGATTTTTCTAGTAGCCATTTGTTCGGCTAAAAGAGTATCGGAATTAGCAGCTATGTCCTGTAAGGAGCCATATCTGGTTATCCATAAGGACAGAGTAGTGTTACGTCCTCATCCAGCCTTTTCTTCCTAAGGTGGTATCGAGGTTTCATTTGAACCAAGATGTGGTTCTTCCTTCTTTTTTCCCCAAACCTACTTTGGTAGAGGAAAAGTTATTGCATTCTTTGGATGTAGTAAGAGCAGTTAAAGCTTATCTAAAAGCCACTGCTCAGATTCGCAGAACGGATACTTTGTTTATTCTGCCGGAAGGCCCCAGAAAGGGTCAGGCAGCGTCAAAATCTACTTTAGCCAAGTGGATTCGACAGGTCATTATGCAAGCTTATGGCTTGAGAAGGAGACCGCCTCCGTTCAAAGTTAGAGCGCACTCCACGAGAGCAGTTGGAACTTCATGGGCAGTGCATCACCAGGCCTCCCTGGCTCAGATCTGTAAGGCCGCAACATGGTCTTCGGTACACACGTTTACTAGGTCCTACCAGGTGGACGTTAGAAGTCAGGAGGATGTCGCCTTTGGGCGCAGTGTGTTGCAGGCCGCAAAAGATCCTCATGTCTGATAGCGCTCAGCTTATATATGGTGTATCCCCCCCCTCATTTGGCATTGCTTTAGGACATCCCATTAGTAATGACTATGTCGCTCTGTGTCCCGTGATGTACGAGAAAGAAAATAGGATTTTTATAACAGCTTACCTGTAAAATCCTTTTCTTGGAGTACATCACGGGACACAGAGCTCCCGCCCCTCTTTAGGGACACTTATTGCTTTGCTACAAAACTGAGGTGCTCCCGGATGGGAGGGGCTTATATAGGGGAGGGTACTTCCGGTTTTGGAAGTTGCCAGTGCCAGCACCTGACGGTATCTATATAACCCATTAGTAATGACTATGTCGCTCTGTGTCCCGTGATGTACTCCAAGAAAAGGATTTTACAGGTAAGCTGTTATAAAAATCCTATTTTTTTTCGTTTCTGTTATAAAATTTTGCAAATTACTATTTTTTCTTCATAAATTTTGGCCAAAATTTATACTGCTACATATCTTTGGTAAAAATAAGTACAAATTGGTGCATATTATTTGGTCTTTGTGAAAGTTATAGAGTCCACAAGCTATGGTGCCAATATCTGAAAATTGATCACACCTGAAGTACTGACGGCCTATCTCAATTCTTGAGACCCTAGCATGCCAGAAAAGTACAAATACCCCCCAAATGACCCCTTTTTGGAAAGAAGACATTCCAAGGTATTCAGAAAGAGGCATTGTGAGTTTTTTGAAGTTGTCATTTTTTCCCACAATTCTTTGCAAAATCAAGATTTTTTTTTTCTTTTTTTTTTTTTCACAAAATTGTCAAGTTAGCAGGTTATTTCTCACACACAGCATATGCATTCCACAAATTACACCCCAAAACACATTCTGCTATTACTCCCGAGTATGGCGATACCACATGTGTGAGACTTTTACACAGCGTGGCCACATACAGAGGCCCAACATGCAGGGAGCACCTTCAGGCGTTCTGGAGCACCCAGGCCAATTCTGACATTTCTCTCCTACATGTAAAAATCATCATTTGTTTGCTAGAAAATTACATAGAACCCCAAAACATTATATATGTTTTTTTAGCAAAGACCTTAGAGACTATAATGGTGGTTGTTGCAACTTTTTATCTCGCACGATATTTGCGCAGCAATTTTTTTAACGCGTTTTTTACGGAAAAAAAATGTTTTGTGCTTAAAAAAAAAAAAAACAGTAAAGTTAGCCCAATGTTTTTGCATAATGTGAAAGATGAAGTTACGCCGAGTAAATAGATACCTAACATGTCGCCCTTAAAAATTGCACACACTTGTGGAATGGCGCCAAACTTCGCTACTTAAAAAATCCCCATAGGCGACGCTTTAAATATTTTTACTGGTTACATGTTTTGAGTTACAGAGGAGGTCTAGGGCCAAAATGATTGCTCTCGCTCTAACGTTCGCAACGATACCTCACATGTGTGGTTTGAAAACCGTTTTCATATGTGGGCGGGACTTACGTATGCGTTCGCTTCTGTATGCGAGCTCACAGGGACAGGGGCGCTTTAAAAAAAAAAAACAATTTTTATTCTTCATTTTACTTTATTTATTTTAGTTTGACATGTTTTTCCGCCCCAAACATTTTTTTGATCACTTTTATACCTATTACAAAGAACGTAAACATCCCTTGTAATAGGAATATGGCATGACAGGTCCTCTTTACAGTGAGATATGGGGGGGGGGGGTGTCAATAAGACCCCACATCTCACCTCTAGGCATCGAAGCCTGAAAAAAATACAAAAAAAAAAACAACAATCCTGGCTTTGATCGTAGCGGTGAGTCGGTAGAAGCACCGGAGGGCAGCGGGGGGTAAGGGGACATCCCCTCTCGCCTCCCGTAAGAATGATCAAGCGGCGGAACAGCCGCTATGATTGTTCTTATGGTGTAGGGAATCGCCGGCTGAAAAAGCTAATATCTGAATGATGCCTGTAGCTGCTCCCATCATTCAGATATCCCCGCACAAAGTCAAGGACGTCATATGACGGCCGGAGGGCGGGAAGTGGTTATTGCAGAGTATTGCCGGGCATTGCGGAGTATTGCCGGGCATTGCGGAGTATTGCCGGGCCTTGTGGAGTATTGCAGGGCATTGCGGAGTATTGCGGACTATGGCAGGGTATTGCGGTGTATGGCAGGGTATTGCACGGGGTATTGCACAGGGTATTGTGGAGGGTATTGCAGAGTATTGTGGAGGGTATTGCAGAGTATTGTGGAGGGTATTGCAGAGTATTGTGCAGGGTATTGCAGAGTATTGTGCAGGGTATTGCAGAGTATTGTGCAGGGTATTGCAGAGTATTTTGCAGAGTATTGCGCAGGGTATTGCAGAGTATTGCGCAGGGTATTGCAGAGTATTGCGCAGGGTATTGCAGAGTATTGAGCAGGGTATTGCAGAGTATTGCGCAGGGTATTGCAGAGTATTGCACCAGAGTATTGCAGAGTATTGCACCAGGGTATTGCAGAGTATTTTGCAGGGTATTGCGCAGGGTATTGCAGAGTATTTTGCAGGGTATTGCGCAGGGTATTGCAGAGTATTGCGCAGGGTATTGCAGAGTATTGCGCAGGGTATTGCAGAGTATTGCGCAGGGTATTGCAGAGTATTTTGCAGGGTATTGCAGAGTATTGCGCAGGGTATTGCAGAGTATTGCACCAGGGTATTGCAGAGTATTGCACCAGGGTATTGCAGAGTATTGCACCAGGGTATTGGCAGGGTATTTTGCAGAGTATTGGCAGGGTATTTTGCAGAGTATTGGCAGGGTATAGCACAGGGATGGCTGAGCAGGGATGGATGGATGGCTGGATCTGTGACTGCAATTGTCACAGATCCAGCCCACAGCACTGCTGCCTTGATCTGCTCCCTCCCCTCTCCTCTCACACTGTACCGATCGGTACAGAGAGGGGAGGGAGGAACCGGCGTCATCAAATGACGCCGGTCTGTTTACAAGTGATTGCTCCGTCATTTGACGGAGTGATCACGTGGTAAACGGCCGCTATCAGCGGCGATTTACCGCGATTCGTGATCCGCCGGGTCCTCTGGACCCGGCGGTCACGGAGTTTCCTGTGTGCGCACCCCAGGGGGCGCGCGGGAGCGCGATTCTGGGAGGACGTTATATAACGTCCTCCCAGAGTTAAGCAACCACCTTGTCGACGTTATTTGTCGGCAGGTGGTTGTTAAGTGGTTAAAGTGGTTGTAAACCCTTATATCATTTTTTTTTTTATCTAACTACCTGTAAGAGAAAGCCATAATGAGCTAATATGACTAGCATAATAGCTCATTATGCATCACTTACCTTAGATCGGGCCCCCGAAGCCGTCCTCGTCTCCCTCTTCAGCCGCAGCCATCTCTGCGACGATAGCCGGAAGGTTACTTCCGGGTATCGCCGCTCCAGCCAATCACAGCGCCGCTCCGGCGCTGTGATTGGCCGGAGCGGCGGAGACGTCACTATGCGCATGCGCGCGGGAGCCGTCACATTCGGCTACGCCCAGCGATTGTTGGGAAGTAGCCACATTTGTGAATGGGATTAACCCCATGAATGCGCCGTTGTCTACGGTGCGCATGCGCCGTAGACAGCGGCGCCTGTCATTTAACTAAATATCTCCTAAACCGTGGAGGTTTAGGAGATATTTCTTGCACCTACAGGTAAGCCTTAATCTAGGCTTACCTGTAGGTGCAAGTTGAAAAAGTGGGTTTACAACCACTTTAACAATGTCTATGTGACAGCTTTCTAGGCAACCAACTGAGAAACTTTTACAAAGGACTCACACACATTTTCCACTTTAGATGATACAGATTTCCATTGAAAGCCACACACGGAGTGTGTGCATGCATAGTCATTTTTTAGTTTTGGATGGAGTAGCAAAGGGTCAAAGACCCTCTCAGGTAATTTTTTGCTGTCTGTATACCTAAAGGGGAAATTTCCAATCACCTTCTGTCCCAGAGATGCAACAGTAAATGAAATGAAATATCCAAGTTATGAATTCTCCTCTTGAGCTGCCCATCGATACAGTAGATCAAAAATTCAGCAATTTCAGTAGGGATTGGTCAAATTTTGATCCATTAATGGGCACTCTGGTTGTACAGAAGTCAATCTACCAATTGACTTCTGTACAACCACCCTGCTGGAAAATGTACTCATGATCAACTGAAAGAAAAAAAAAAAAATACAAACAAACAGATTCCTCTATCTACACAAATGAGGTGGAAGGAGGAATCGTATTCTGACAGCAGGACTTTCCATATACAGGTCAGGTCATACCTGAGGCATCATAATGGTGGCACCTGAGGCAGGGGGGGTGGGAGTAGGAAACAGAGGACTGAAGTTCCTCTTTTAAGGAAAGACAAGAAAAGAGACACAAGCAAAACATTTACAAAGAAAGATATCACAAAAAAAAAAGTATATATAGTTACATAGTTAGTCAGGTTGAAAAAAGACACAAGTCCGTCTAGTTCAACCATAAAAAATAAAAAATAAATCATACAATCCCATATACCCAATTCTATACCCACAGTTGATCCAGAGGAAGGCAAAAAACCCCAGCAGAGAATGCTCCAATTTGCTACAGCAGGGGAAAAAATTCCTTCCTGTTCCCTGGAGAGGCAATCGGATTTTCCCCGGATCAACTTTATCTATAAATGTTAGTACCCAGTTATATTATGTACATTTAGGAAAGTATCCAGGCCTTTCTTAAAGCAATCTACTGAGCTGGCCAGAACCACCTCTGGAGGGAGTCTATTCCACATTTTCACAGCTCTTATGCGGCGTACACACGATCGTTTTTCATGCCGTTAAAAATGCAATTTTTTAAAATGGCCATTAAAACCGATCGTGTGTATGCTCCAGAGCATTTTTAACGGCGTGAAAAACGGCCATTAAAAATTTCGAACATGCTCTATTTTTTCACGTCGTTTTTCATGTCGTTTTTTTCAACGACGTGAAAAACTATAGTGTGTATGCTTTTACAAGGGGAAAAAAACGCGCATGCTCAGAATCAAGTATGAGACGGGAGCGCTCGTTCTGGTAAAACTAGCGTTCGTAATGGAGATAGCACATTCGTCACGCTGTAACGGACTGAAAAGCACGAGGCTGAAAAGCTAGAATCGCTGCTCAACAAAGTTTACTAACATGAAGGGTGGCGCCATTCGAATGGAACTTCCCCTTTATAGTGCCGTTGTACGTGTTGTACGTCACTGCGCTTTGCTCGAGCGGTTTTTATAATGATCGTGTGGATGCAAGACAGGTTTGAGAGGAAACATGAAAAAAAACGACGAGAAAAATGTCAGTTAAAAAAATGGCATGAAAAACGATCGTGTGTACGCCTCATTAATGTGAAGAAACCTTTCCGTATTTGGAGATGAAATCTCTTTTCCTCTAGACGTAAAGAGTGCCCCCTTGTCATTTGTGTTGACCGTAAAGTGAATAACTCAACACCAAGTTCACTATATGAACCCCTTATATACAGTGGGTACGGAAAGTATTCAGACCCCCCTAAATTTCTCACTTTTTGTTATATTGCAGCCATTTGCTACAATATTTTAAGTCCCATTTTTTTCCTCAATAATGTACACACAGCACCCCATATTGACAGAAAAACACAGAATTGTTGATATTTTTGCAGATTTATTAAAAAAGAAAAACTGAAATATCACATGGTCCTAAGTATTCAGACCTTTTGCTGTGACACTCATATATTTAACTCAGGTGCTGTCCATTTCTTCTGATCAACCTTGAGATGGTTCTACACCTTCATTTGAGTCCAGCTGTGTTTGATTATACTGATTGGACTTGATTAGGAAAGCCACACACCTGTCTATATAAGACCTTACAGCTAACAGTGCATGTCAGAGCAAATGAGAATCATGAGGTCAAAGGAACTGCCTGAAGAGCTCAGAGACAGAATTGTGGCAAGGCACAGATCTGGCCAAGGTTACAAAAAAATTCTGCTGCACTTAAGGTTCCTAAGAGTACAGTGGCCTCCATAATCCTTAAATGGAAGACGTTTGGGACGACCAGAACCCTTCCTAGAGCTGGCCGTTCGGCCAAACTGAGCTATGGGGGAGAAGAGCCTTGGTGAGAGAGGTAAAGAAGAACCCAAAGATGGAGTTTGCTAAAAAACACCTGAAGGACTCCAAGATGGTGAGAAATAGTGATGAGCCGAACACCCCCGGGTTCGGTTCGCACCAGAACCCGCAAACGGACCGAAAGTTCGTACGAACATTAGAACCCTATTAAATACAATGGATGCGAACGTTCAAATTCTAAAGTGCTAATTATAACGACTATTATGCATGTTATTGTCCTAAAAAGGGTTTGGGAACCCGGGTTCTGCACCAGGGGACATGTATCAATGCAAAAAGAAGTTTTAAAAACGGTCGTTTTTCGGGAGCAGTCATTTTAATGATGCATAAAGTGAAAAAAAAAAAGTCAAATATTCCTTTAAATATCGTACCTGGGGGGTGTCTAAAGTATGCCTGTGAAGTGCCACGTGTTTCCCGTGTTTAGAACTGTCCCTGCACAAAATGACACTTCTAAAGGAAAAAAAAGCCATTTAAAACTGCTTGCGGCTTTAATGTAATGTCTGGTCCCGGTAATATGGATGAAAATCTTTAAGAAAAACGGCATAGCTACCCCATGACCCCCCCCCCCTACCCCAGCCCATTACCAGCCCCTTTGGGTCTTGTATGGATATTAAGGGGAACCCCGCACATAAAATAAAAAAGGCCCTATATACTCTGAACAGCCGTATACAGGCGGTGCATACAAGACAGGGACTGTAGGTTTGTTCTTATGTAGAATCTGTTTGTAATTTTGAACAGGTACATTGTTTAAGTGTAGCTCCAGCCCAAAAATCTATTTTTAAACTTTTTGGAAAACATAGGTAAGGGTTATCACCCCTGTAACATTTGTTTTGCTGTCTGTGCCCCTGTTCAGAACATTTCACCTCACTTTCTGTCCCAATGACAACTGTTTTTGAAATGTGGTGTTTTTCTTGAAACAAGGATTGGTGATAAAGCATCAGTACAGAGGAGACACCTTTCTCCCATATTAATTCTTACAGGAGAGAATTTTCCTTCCTAGGGGTAGATTTCCTCTCACTTCCTGTTGTCTTCTTGCGTTTGCAAGTAGGAGTCGTTTGTAAGTTGGATGTTTGAAAGTAGGGACCTGCCGTATATACTCTGCAGAAATAGGCCCCTTAGTTGTTGGTGTTGGCACAACACTGTAAGCACTCACAGTTACTCTTGGTTGGTGCTGGAACGCCCTGTTGTCAACTATTATATCAGGAATTGTAATTACATATAATTGTTGAACAGTGGTAGTAAAAATTGGGCCTTTGATGGTGGTGCTGGTGCCACAACACTGTAAGCCCTGACAGTTACTCTTGGTGGGTGCAGCAATGGGCCCTGCTGTGAATTATTAGATCAAGAATTGTAATTGCATGCCCCTGTTGAACAGGGGCTGAAAAATTGGGCCTTTCGTGGTGGTGGTGGTGGTGGTGGTGTTGCCACAACACTGTAAGCCCTCAGAGTTACTCTTGGTGGGTGCAGGAATGGGCCCTGCTGTGAATTATTAGATCAAGAATTGTAATTACATGCCCCTTTTGAACAGGGGCTGAAAAATTGGGCCTTTCGTGGTGGTGGTGGTGGTGGCGTTGCCACAACACTGTAAGCCCTCAGAGTTACTCTTGGTGGGTGCAGCAATGGGCCCTGCTGTGAATTATTAGATCAAGAATTGTAATTACATGCCCCTGTTGAACAGGGGCTGAAAAATTGGGCCTTAGGCACTGGTGGCACAACACTGCAACCCCTCACAGATACTGTACTTGGAGCACAGCAATGAGCCCTGTTGCAAAGTATTGCTTCAAAAATTGTAATTACACGCCCCTGTTAAACAGGGGCTGAAAAATTGGGCGTTAGGCACTGGTGGCGGCACCCATAAACAAAAATGATCTTCCAAGCTATCATCATCAATCGTATCATTGAGGACTCGGAGGAGGAGGATAGCCAGTCAACATAACAGCACAGGCACTCAGCATCAGCATCAGTCTTGAAGGGATGTGACATGTTAAAATCAATTAGTCTGTTATATCAGCATCAGGTGTGTGGTAGCTGGTGGTGATCCAAGACTGGTTCATCTTGATGAAAGTCAGTCGATCAACCGAGTCGGTGGACAGGCGCACCCTGTGATCCGTGACAAATCCTCCAGCAGCACTGAATGTGCGTTCCGAAAGAACGCTGGATGCAGGACAGGCCAGTAGCTCAATTGCATACTGTGCAAGCTCTGGCCAGTGATCCATCCTCAAGACCCAGTAAGCCAGAGGATTTTCGGTGGGGAAGGTGTCCAAGTCTGACCTTGCCCCTAGATATTCCTGCACCATGTTTATCAGACGCTGGCGATGGTTGCTGGAACCGATCATACTTTGGGGCTGCGGACTAAAGAATTGTCTGAACGCATCGGTCAGACGGCCACCTTCCCCACCGCTCCTTCTTTGACTGGCCGAAGCCTCAGCAACTCGTTGTCCAGGACCAGGAGTTTGTAACCTCCCAGTCTCTGGGAACGCGTTGCACAGACCTTTCTGCAAGGCCTCCCGGAGTTGTCTCATCCTCTGCTCCCTCTGCGACGGTAACATAAGGTCCGCAACCTTACCCTTGTACCGTGGATCAAGGAGAGTGGCCAGCCAGTAATGGTCCCTCTCCTTGATCCGAAGAATACGAGGATCCTTCCGCAGACTTTGCAGGATCAGGGAGGCCATGCAGCGTAGGTTAGCTGAGGCATTCGGTCCGGAGTCCTCTGGGTCACTAAGGACGACATGATCCACAGCCACCTCCTCCCAGCCACGTACAAGTCCACGGGTTTCTTGGGACTGTAAATCATCCCTAAAAGACTGCTGCTGTTGATGCTGCTGAGTGCCAGGCTCCACCTCCATGCTGACACAATCCTCCTCCTCCTCCTCGTCCTCTTCCTGTGCGATGGGTGGGACAGAAGGAACACTGTCTGGGTAAAGGGGGCCTTGAGAGGCAAGGAAGTTCTCCTCTTCCTGCCTCTGTTCTGCCTCAAGTGCCCTGTCCATTATTCCACGCAGCGTGTGCTCCAACAGGTGGACAAGAGGTACAGTGTCACTGATGCATGCACTGTCACTGCTCACCATCCTCGTGGCCTCCTCAAATGGTGCCAGGACAGTGCATGCATCCCTGAACATGCCCCACTGGCGTGGAGAAAAAAACCAAGCTCCCCTGACCCTGTCCTGGTGCCGTAGTCGCACAGGTACTCATTGATGGTCCTCTGCTGCGTGTGCAGCCGCTGCAGCATGGCCAACGTTGCGTTCCACCTGGTGGGCATGTCACATATAAGGCGGTTCTTGGGCAGGTTCAACTCCTTTTGCAGCTCAGCCAGGCGAGCACTGGCATTATAAGATCTGCGGAAATGCACACAGACTTTCCTGGCCTGCCTCAGGACATCCTGTAAGCCCGGGTACCTGCCCAAGAACCGCTGCACCACCAGGTTAAGGACGTGAGCCACACAGGGCACATGGGTCAGTTGTCCCTGTCGGAGGGCGGAGAGGAGGTTGGTGCCATTGTCGCAAACCACCATTCCTGGCTTAAGCTGGCGTGGCGTCAACCACCTCTCGGCCTGGCCCTGCAGAGCAGACAGGACCTCTGCCCCAGTGTGGCTTCTGTCCCCCAAACACACCAGCGCAAACACGGCATGGCATCTTTTTGCCTGCGTACTTGCGTAGCCCCTTGAACGCCTACGGAGCACCGCTGGTTCAGAGGACAAAGCACAGGAAGAGGCCATGGAGGAAGAAGAAGAGGAGGGGGTGGAGGAGAGAGGTGTGTCACAACCAGTAGTAGCATTTTGGAGGCGTGGCGGTGGAACAACCTCCAACACTACTGCACCTTGTCCTGCATCCTTCCCAGCTGCCAAAAGAGTGACCCAATGGGCCGTGAAAGAAAGGTAACGTCCCTGTCCATGCCTGCTGGACCATGAGTCAGCGGTAATATGCATACTCCAGCGAGGCCAAGACATTGCCTTCCACATGCCGGTAGAGAGCCGGAATAGCCTTCCGTGAGAAAAAGTGGCGTTTGGGAACCTGCCACTGAGGAACTGCACATTGCACAAACTCACGGAAGGGGGCCGAGTCTACCAACTGAAAAGGCAGCAGTTGAAGCGCTAGCAATTTAGCCAAGCTAGCATTCAACCACTGGGCATGTGGATGGCTGGGAGTGAACTTCTTTCGACGGTCCAGCAGCTGGGGCAGGGAAATTTGCCTGCTAGAATCGGACGTCGGTGTACTGCTAGCAGAGTGGCTGCAAGTACTTGGCTGTGACACACCTAATTCTACACCTTCATTCCTCTCAGTGCATGTTTCAGAGAGGACTGAAGTTATAGTGGGGTTGGAGATCCCAGCTGATGCGGTGCAAGGAGAGGTCCGCTTTGTTCTTTGGTGTGGGTCTTTGAGGTAGGCTTGCCAACGAGCTGCATGGCAGGTCAACATATGTCTGGTCAGGCATGTGGTACCCAAGCGGCTGATGTTTTGGCCACGCGATATACGCTTGAGACATATGTTGCAAACAGCAGCTGTGCGATCTGATGCACTAGCCTCAAAAAAGGCCCACACCAAAGAACTTTTTGAATGACGGGCAGAGGCAGTGCCCTGCACAGGCGGAGCTCTGCGGTGTGATTCCGTCGGTGTACTGCCCTAACGCTGGCCACCAAAGGGCATCCTGCCTCGTTGGAGATGTGCCTCCTCCTCATCCTCCTCCTCCTCCTCTCTCCTATAAGGCACCCACGTGGAGTCAGTGACCTCATCATCCCCTCCCTCCTCATCACTGGAGCCAATCTGGCAGTATGCTGCAGCTGCTGGAACATGACTGCCAGATTGGTGTCCTTCTTGAGCATCCCCTCTGTCTGCTCTCACGCTACTGCCTTCCTCTAGCTGGGTTTCATCATCAGACCCTTCGAAACGCTGGGCATCCTCCTGGAGCATGTACCCAACACTGTGCTCAAACAGTTCGGGGGACTCCTCAGGAGGAGGACATGGTGGGTCTAGGGAAGGAGTGACTGATGATGAGTCTGACATTGATACCAGGGAAGAGGACGCTTTGGCAGCTGCTTTGCCAGTACCCTGAGCCTGGGTGAGAGAGGATGAGGAGGAGGAGGAGGGCTTGGTCATCCACTCTACCAAGTCTTCGGCATGATGTGGCTCAACATGTCCAGCTGCCGAAAAGAAGGACAAGCGTGTCCCATGGCCATGTGCTGATGACAATGCACCGCGTCCACGACCAGCACTGTTGCCCCCAGACACAGAGCCTGCTTGCCCTCTTTTATTGCCTCCTGACTGTCTGCCTCTCCTTGTTTGCCTTCCAGACATTCTAATGGATGGCCTGCAGGTAGATGTGAAAAAAAGCAATAAGGGCTACCTTCAGGTGTCCTTCTCTGTCCCTTTACTTAAGGATTTCTAAATATGGTTGAGGATGATTGCTTTCGCACAGAATAGCACAATGACAATTTCCCTGACTGTCCAAAAAACAAGGATTTCAAAGATGGTTGATGAGGAATGCTTTAGCACAGTATAGCACAATGAGAATTTCCCTCACTGTCCTTCCCTGTCCCTACAAACAAGGTTTAGCACAGTAAAACACACTGACACTCTCCCTACCTATAGTTTTCTGTCCCTATAAAAAAATTTTTTTTAAAGATGGTTGATTAGGAATGCTTTAGCACAGTATAGCACAATGAGAATTTCCCTCACTGTCCTTCCCTGTCCCTACAAACAAGGTTTAGCACAGTAAAACACACTGACACTCTCCCTACCTATAGTTTTCTGTCCCTATAAAAAATTTTTTTTTTAAAGATGGTTGATGAGGAATGCTTTAGCACAGTATAGCACAATGAGAATTTCCCTCACTGTCCTTCCCTGTCCCTACAAACAAGGTTTAGCACAGTAAAACACACTGACACTCTCCCTACCTATAGTTTTCTGTCCCTATAATTTTTTTTTTTTTAAAGATGGTTGATGAGGAATGCTTTAGCACAGTATAGCACAATGAGAATTTCCCTCACTGTCCTTCCCTGTCCCTACAAACAAGGTTTAGCACAGTAAAAAACACTGACACTCTCCCTACCTATAGTTTTCTGTCCCTATAAAAAAATTTTTTTTAAAGATGGTTGATGAGGAATGCTTTAGCACAGTATAGCACAATGAGAATTTCCCTCACTGTCCTTCCCTGTCCCTACAAACAAGGTTTAGCACAGTAAAACACACTGACACTCTCCCTACCTATAGCTTTCTGTCCCTATAAAAATTTTTTTTTTTAAAGATGGTTGATGAGGAATGCTTTAGCACAGTATAGCACAATGAGAATTTCCCTCACTGTCCTTCCCTGTCCCTACAAACAAGGTTTAGCACAGTAAAACACACTGACACTCTCCCTACCTATAGTTTTCTGTCCCTATAATTTTTTTTTTTTAAAGATGGTTGATGAGGAATGCTTTAGCACAGTATAGCACAATGAGAATTTCCCTCACTGTCCTTCCCTGTCCCTACAAACAAGGTTTAGCACAGTAAAACACACTGACACTCTCCCTACCTATAGTTTTCTGTCCCTATAAAATTTTTTTTTTAAAGATGGTTGATGAGGAATGCTTTAGCACAGTATAGCACAATGAGAATTTCCCTCACTGTCCTTCCCTGTCCCTACAAACAAGGTTTAGCACAGTAAAACACACTGACACTCTCCCTACCTATAGTTTTCTGTCCCTATAAAAATTTTTTTTTTAAAGATGGTTGATGAGGAATGCTTTAGCACAGTATAGCACAATGAGAATTTCCCTCACTGTCCTTCCCTGTCCCTACAAACAAGGTTTAGCACAGTAAAACACACTGACACTCTCCCTACCTATAGTTTTCTGTCCCTATAATTTTTTTTTTTTTAAAGATGGTTGATGAGGAATGCTTTAGCACAGTATAGCACAATGAGAATTTCCCTCACTGTCCTTCCCTGTCCCTACAAACAAGGTTTAGCACAGTAAAACACACTGACACTCTCCCTACCTATAGTTTTCTGTCCCTATAAAAATTTTTTTTTTTAAAGATGGTTGATGAGGAATGCTTTAGCACAGTATAGCACAATGAGAATTTCCCTCACTGTCCTTCCCTGTCCCTACAAACAAGGTTTAGCACAGTAAAACACACTGACACTCTCCCTACCTATAGTTTTCTGTCCCTATAAAAAATGTTTTTTTAAAGATGGTTAATGAGGAATGCTTTAGCACAGTATAGCACAATGAGAATTTCCCTCACTGTCCTTCCCTGTCCCTACAAACAAGGTTTAGCACAGTAAAACACACTGACACTCTCCCTACTGTGACAGCAGGAAGGTAAAGTCACCTGGTTGCATCCAGGGGGGGTAGGTATATTTCTCCCAGATTCAGGCTTTATGCCGACTTATACAACTAGGGAGAGAGTTGATGAAGCCCAGCTGAGGCTAGTGGGCTCATGGATGATTCATACCTCTAGGGAGAGTGCTGGGCGTCGTGCAGGCAGGGAGTTGATGAGACCAGCTGAAGCTTGTCAGCTCGTTTAAGGCCTCTATAAAAACTCCCAGCTTCATTAGGTGTTTGCTCATGCCTGGACCCAGACCTGTGTGGACTGTCTAGGGAGAGTGAACCCCTGTGCGGTAAGACAAAGCCTGTGTGGCTATTTGTTTGGACATTTACTAAACCAGGGACTTAGGGACTAGGACAGCACCAGGCTGATCCCAGTTGTTAGTTAGGGAAACCTGCATGTTTAGTCAGAGGTCAAGCTGACCAGGATTTATTTTGTTTATGTTTCTTTTTGCTTTGCTGTGTTTTTGTCACTGTAAATAGAGAAATAAACCGCACCTTTTGATCTTGAAAACCACAACCTCCGTCTGCTGGGCCTGTTTTTGTGTGGGGAGCCCATCCAGGGGGTCACACACACCCGCTACCGAGCTAACCCCCTCACAGTTGGTGGAGAACCAGTGGCAGTTTTTTTTTAAGCCAGCATGGAGGAGATACTGAAACAGCTGGCTCTAGCAAATGCCAATCAACAGCAGACAAATGCAGGTTTGCAAAAGAGCCTTGCAGCTCAACAACAGAGCTTCGCAGCCCAGCAACAAGCCCAGCAGCAATCTGAGGCCCGCTTCATAGACCTGTTGCAGAAGCAAGAGCAGAGACTACAACAACAGATGGAAGCAGTAATGCAGCAATGTCTGCAGACCAGTGAGGAAAGCCGTCCCACTAATACCGCGTCCTTTGGGGTGAGTCGTTTATTGACAAAAATGACTGGAGAGGATGATCCAGAGGTATTTTTGACCACATTTGAAAGGACTGCTGAAAGAGAAAAGTGGCCTGAGGAGCAGTGGGCTGGACTGGTGGCTCCTCTGTTAACTGGTGAATCGCAGAAAGCTTACTATGACCTAGAGCCTGACCAAGCAAAAGACTATGTGATGCTAAAAGCTGAAATATTGGCAAGGCTGGGTGTCACCCTGGCTGTCCGGGCTCAGCGTGTGCATAACTGGACTTTCCAGCTTGGAAAACCCCCCAGGTCTCAAATGTATGATCTCATTCACCTGAGCAGGAAGTGGCTACAGCCAGAGACTTTGTCCGCACCGGAGATTGTGGAACGTGTTGTGATGGATCGTTTCTTGAGAGCTCTTCCTACCGCCATTCAAAAGTGGGTAAGCCATGGAGACCCAGAAACGGCCGGTAAACTTGTGGATCGTGTAGAGAGATACTTGGCTGCAGAGAACCTGACGGCCTCTTCCAGAGACTCTCGGACTTTCCACCCTAAGACCAGACCATCCCCAGGGGCGGATAAGATGATTCCAAGGGGTGAGGGTGGAGAGAGTGAGAGGGTGGGAGCTCTGCCCAGGGTTTGGCGAGAACAGCCTGTGAAGTCGGGGGCTCAAGAGGCAGCCAAAAGGATTGTTTGCTACCGCTGCCGGCAAGCGGGACATATTGCAGCAAATTGCCCGGTTGTGGAGGAACCCATGCAATGTGACTTTCTGACGGACAGACGTCAGTCGCTGTGTGCGACAGTCGCATGCACTGCCATTCGGGGAACTGAGAAACATTTATGCAAAATGTGTATTAATGGTAGAAATGTTGTGGTATTACTGGATTCAGGTAGCCTTGTGACCCTGATAAAGGCTGAATTAGTTAAAACAGAGGTCTCTGGGAATAGCAAGGTAGCTGTTATTTGTGTGCATGGGGACACCCGAGAGTATCCAGTGACTACAGTGTGTTTCAAGACCCCCAAAGGTACCCTCTCTCATTCAGTGGGGTTAGTATCTCAACTACCGCATGATGCCATTGTGGGAAGGGATTTTCCGAAGTTCTGGGAACTGTGGGATGATCCTGAGCCCCCCACTGGTGCCCCTATGTACCAGGAAGGTGATAGCCAGAACTCCTCTGAGAGTGGTGAGGACTCTCCAGAATTTCCCTTGTCAGTATTGGCAGGCGAGACTCAAGAAACTGGAGAGGAGCCCACCTCCTCAGACGAAAACCTACCGTCTGTGGAGTTTTCTGATCTTGAGGTTCACAGGGAAAATTTTGCCACAGAACAGTTAAAAGACCCCGCCCTAATAAAGGCACGGGAAAACGTAGTGGAAATAGATGGCGAGTTAGTGAACCCAGATAATACCTGCACTTACCCATACTTCAGCGTAGAGAAGGACCTACTGTATCGGGTGGCAAAAAGGGCAGAAGAAACCGTTGAGCAGCTTGTGGTGCCCAAACCTTACAGGAAGTTGGTGTTGGAGTTGGCCCATGGGCACATTCTTGGAGGTCATCTGGGAACAGAGAAAACCCGAGAGAGGGTATTACAGAGATTCTATTGGCCTGGGGTGATGAAGGACATAGAAAATTATTGTTCCTCCTGCCCTGTGTGTCAGAGGTCGGCCCCGATGCCACATTTCCGTAGCCCGCTGGTCCCTCTACCCATCATTGAGGTCCCGTTTGAGAGGATCGCAATGGATTTGGTAGGTCCTATAATCAAGTCCGCTAGGGGGCACCAGTACATATTAGTTATAATGGACTATGCCACCCGTTATCCAGAAGCGATCCCTCTCCGAAATACCTCGGCCAAAACCATAGCCAAAGAGCTATCTCTTGTTTTTAGCCGGGTGGGTATTTGTAAAGAACTGCTTACGGACCAAGGTACACCCTTTATGTCCCGGGTTATGAAAGAGCTGTGTAAATTGTTCAAAGTGATGCAATTGCGTACGTCTGTGTATCACCCCCAAACCGATGGGCTGGTTGAAAGATTCAACAAAACCCTAAAACAAATGTTGAAGAAAGTGGTGGATAGAGATGGAAAGGATTGGGACTGTCTACTTCCTTATTTGATGTTTGCTATTAGGGAGGTGCCCCAATCCTCTACGGGATTCTCCCCCTTTGAGTTACTGTATGGGAGACACCCAAGAGGGCTGTTGGATATTGCCAAGGAAACTTGGGAAAGTGAGAGTTCTCCCCACAGGAGTGTGATTGAGCATGTCGCCCTGATGCAAGATCGAATTGCACAGGTAATGCCCATCGTGAAGGAACATTTGGCCCAAGCGCAGTTGGCACAGCAGAGAGTGTACAACCGTGGAGCCAAGACCCGTACCTTTTCCCCGGGGGATAGGATATTGGTACTTGTCCCTACGGTTGAAAGTAAATTCCTTGCCAAATGGCAAGGCCCCTACGAGATAATGGAAAAAGTGAGCGAAGTGAATTACAAGGTCAGACAACCAGGAAGGCGAAAGCCCGAACAGATCTATCACGTTAATCTGTTGAAAGCCTGGAGGGATAGAGAGTCCCTAGTCGCAGAAACTTGGTCACCAGCTCAAACTGGTTGCGTGATTCCGGAGGTTGGAATAGCAGCCACCTTGTCACAACCCCAACAACAGGAGGTTAAGGAGTTTGTGCTTCGCAACAAGGAGGTGTTCTCTGAGCTGCCGGGACAAACATCTGGGGTAGAGCATGATATTATTACCCCGCCCGGTGAAAGGGTGAAGTTAAAACCCTATCGGATCCCAGAGGCCCGACGGGAGGCAATACGGGAGGAAGTACAGAAAATGCTGAACTTAGGGGTGATAGAGGAGTCCCAAAGTGATTGGTCTAGTCCCATTGTGTTGGTGCCTAAACCGGATGGGAGCTGGCGATTTTGTAACGATTTTCGTCAGTTGAACAAAGTTACAAAATTTGACACCTACCCCATGCCACGTATAGATGAGTTGATCGACCGGCTGGGAACAGCCCGATACATGACGACTCTTGACCTCACAAAAGGGTATTGGCAAATTCCCCTGGCCAAGTCGGCCAAAGAGAAAACCGCATTTGTAACCCCAGACGGGGCGTTCCAATATAAGAGAATGCCGTTCGGGTTACAGAATGCGCCGGCCACATTCCAGCGTAAAATGGACCAGATACTGAGGCCCCATCGGAAGTATGCTGCGGCTTACCTGGATGACGTAATTGTCCATAGCACAGATTGGGCCTCACATCTGCCAAAAGTGCAAGCAGTCCTAGACTCTATCCGGGAAGCGGGGTTTACGGCTAACCCCAAGAAGTGTGTCATGGATATGCATTAATGTCTGTCTGCCATCTTACCTTCCTCCTCATGTGTTCATCTAGAGACCAGACCTCCTTCACCTGGCTTCCTTTATAATCTCCTCCCAGCCTGACTCCACCCCAGGCCCTATCACTGAACACTATATTAACCTGTGCACTGCAAGCCTGCTTTGCTGATCAACGTGTTTGTTAGGCATTGTGTGTTTGGGTTCCTGCCTGCCGTGTGCTACGTCTGTCTCTCTGTTACGTTATTGGCTTGTCCCTGACCATCCCTGTCTGCTCGTGACCCTTGACCTTCGGCTCGTTCTTCGTTATCCTTGTCTGCTTGTGGCCCCTGACCTTCGGCTTGTTATTCGGTTCTCTCTATCGTGTGCTGCTGCTTCCCCTTATCCTACGGGGCGTGAGCTAGGAAACTCCAGGGGCCGCGACCTGGTCCCAGCCTGCAGCGTAACATCCTCACCACTAGAGGCCCTGGAGAAGACCAGCTGGGTCTTAGACTCCGCGCCCTGGGGAATCTTGGCTCTCGCTTCCGTTGGGATCCCGGTTGTGCTCCTCTGGTCCCGCTTTCCACAACCACCCAGTTTCCTATCCACAGAAGCCAGCCATAGGGTTCACTACCTCGCGGTGCACTCCTGTCCCCCTACGGTGTGCATCTGTCACCTGGCCACAGGTGACCCTGACAGTTTGATCAGCCATGAACCCGGCTGACATCCCGCTACCCGCGGATGATCCATTGCAGGGCATAGTTTGCAGACTTGAAACCCAGGAATCGAATCAGACTCAGGTGATGCGATTCCTCCAGGATCTGGCTTCTCGCTTCGAGCAGCTTCAGGCCTCCTTGGGAACCCTGAATCCGCAACCTCAAATACAATCAGTGGCTGCACCTATTGCACCAGTCGCAGCCACACACTCGCTACAACTGCCAGCTCCGTCCCGTTTCTCTGGGGACTCCAAGGCTTGCAGGGGGTTCCTTAGCCAATGCACGATTCATTTTGAGCTCCAGCCCCAAAACTTCCTGTCTGATCGGGCTAAGGTAGCCTATATCATTTCCCTCCTCTCTGGTGAAGCTTTAGCCTGGGCAGCCCCTCTGTGGGAACTGAATGATCCAGTGGTTTCTAGCCTGTCTGGTTTCTTGAAACTTTTTCGGAATATCTTCGAAGAACCGGCTCGTGTCTCTTCAGCGGCCAGCACCCTTTTACGTCTCCGCCAAGAGTCTGCTTCTGTGGGACAGTATGCCCTTCATTTCCGCATACTGTCGGCTGAGTTGAGCTGGAACAATGAGGCCTTAGTCGCAACCTTTTTGCATGGCCTGTCTGATAGAGTGAAGGATGAATTAGCTGGAAGAACCATCCCCACTGATCTGGCCGGCGTTATCTCCTTGTGTAACCAGATCGATATTCGCTTTCAGGAGAGGACCTTAGAAAAGCAACGCCAGCCCTCCTTGGTTCTTAGTCAGCCTGAGCTCCCCTCTCTTCGACCCGTAGAGCATCTCCTACCAGCTGAGGAACCCATGCAGCTGGGTCGGACCAGGCTATCCCCCGAGGAACGTGCTAGGCGCAGAACTCTTGGTCTGTGTCTTTACTGTGGGGGCAAAGGTCATTTTCGTGACACTTGCTCTCTTTGTCCAGAAAAACGTTCGGGTCCACTTCATCTGGAAAGTGGAGTATTGGACCCAGAAATATCACCTTCCCCTTCTCGTCTTCTGCTTTCTGTGTTCCTTCATGTTGGTGCTTCTTCTCATTCGGTCTCAGCATATCTGGATTCCGGAGCCGCTGGTAATTTCATGGACTGGGAAATCGCATCGTCCATGAGACTTACTCTTTTGCCCCTCACCACGCCATTGGTGGTCTTGGCGATTGATGGTACTGTTCTCCCAGGGGGACCTATCCGCTTCCAGACCCTCCCTGTTAAGATGTCGGTAGGGACACTCCACCAGGAGTGGATATCCTTCCTTATCTTACCCAAGGCCTCAACGCCTATAATTTTGGGTCTCCCATGGTTACAGCTCCATTCTCCTCATGTGGACTGGACTACTGGACAGATCCTGGCTTGGGGTCCCTCCTGTTCCTCCTCCTGTCTACCCAAGGTTGCCCCCTGTGAATCTGAGCCGGTCATTCATTCCAGGTTGCATAACCATTTACATTTCTCTGTCCCTAACCACCCTTGGACGCACAGCCAGGCTAGCTTGTCTACAAGTCCTGCAGTCGCTACGTCTTGCGATGCGATTCAGGTAGTCGCTACACCTGACTCAGCTATTCAGCTTGACTCCGGCGACATGTCATCTTCTAACCAACCTGACTTCAGGGTTCCACTGACATCTGCCCAGTCTGATGGTCCTGTGCAAGATGACCAGTTCCCCTTTAAGGGTCTAGGGGAGCCTCCTCAGATTCCTGTTGATCCTCTCATGCCCTTGCTTATTCCTAGAGAGCCTTTGGTCCTCAATAGATCTTCTTGTCATCTCCCTACCTCGTTTTCGGTCTCTGAGGATAATTTTAAGTACGAGGTTAGACAAGTTCTGGATTCTCGGCTCTGCAGAGGCATTCTTCAGTACCTTGTGCATTGGAGAGGTTTTGGTCCTGAGGAGGCGTCTTGGATCGCTGCATCTGATGTCGCTGCACCTCATCTGTTGAGAAGGTTTCATCAGAGATTTCCCTTTAAGCCTGGGTCCAGGCGGGGGAGGGCCCATAAGAGGGAGGGTACTGTCATGGATATGCATTAATGTCTGTCTGCCATCTTACCTTCCTCCTCATGTGTTCATCTAGAGACCAGACCTCCTTCACCTGGCTTCCTTTATAATCTCCTCCCAGCCTGACTCCACCCCAGGCCCTATCACTGAACACTATATTAACCTGTGCACTGCAAGCCTGCTTTGCTGATCAACGTGTTTGTTAGGCATTGTGTGTTTGGGTTCCTGCCTGCCGTGTGCTACGTCTGTCTCTCTGTTACGTTATTGGCTTGTCCCTGACCATCCCTGTCTGCTCGTGACCCTTGACCTTCGGCTCGTTCTTCGTTATCCTTGTCTGCTTGTGGCCCCTGACCTTCGGCTTGTTATTCGGTTCTCTCTATCGTGTGCTGCTGCTTCCCCTTATCCTACGGGGCGTGAGCTAGGAAACTCCAGGGGCCGCGACCTGGTCCCAGCCTGCAGCGTAACATCCTCACCACTAGAGGCCCTGGAGAAGACCAGCTGGGTCTTAGACTCCGCGCCCTGGGGAATCTTGGCTCTCGCTTCCGTTGGGATCCCGGTTGTGCTCCTCTGGTCCCGCTTTCCACAACCACCCAGTTTCCTATCCACAGAAGCCAGCCATAGGGTTCACTACCTCGCGGTGCACTCCTGTCCCCCTACGGTGTGCATCTGTCACCTGGCCACAGGTGACCCTGACAAAGTGTACCATTGGGCAGGAGGAGGCCAAATATCTTGGGTACACCATTGGCAGGGGAGTAATAAAACCCCAACTCAACAAAGTCGAGGCCATCCAGAGTTGGCCACGTCCCAACAGCAAGAAGCAGGTACGAGCCTTTCTGGGAATCGCGGGTTATTATCGGCGCTTCATTCCCCACTTTGCTTCTAAGGCTGTGCCCCTAACCAACCTGACGAAAGGGAAAGGGTCGGTCATGATTAAATGGACCCCCGAGGCTGAGGCAGCATTCCAATTCTTGAAACAAGCCTTATGTAGCCAGCCAGTGTTGTACTCACCCGACTTCTCTAAAGACTTTGTCGTACAAAGTGATGCGTCAGATGTGGGGTTAGGAGCAGTATTGTCCCAGGTCTGGAACGGGGAAGAGCACCCAGTCATTTACCTCAGCAGGAAGTTGAAGTCCCATGAGGTAAATTACGCCACGGTTGAAAAGGAGTGTTTAGCGGTGAAGTGGGCTCTAGATTCCCTTCGGTACTATCTGCTAGGTAGGCACTTTGACATGGTTACGGATCACGCTCCGTTAAAGTGGATGGCTCAAAACAAGGAGACAAATAGAAGAGTAAATAGGTGGTTCCTGGCCCTACAGGAATTCAACTTCACAGTAAAGCATCGCCCTGGCGTTCAAATGGGGAATGTGGATGCTTTGTCTCGAGTACATGAATGCCTGATTGCTGGTGTTCCAACCCCAAGGTTAAAACAAGAGGGGGGGGTATGTGACAGCAGGAAGGTAAAGTCACCTGGTTGCATCCAGGGGGGGTAGGTATATTTCTCCCAGATTCAGGCTTTATGCCGACTTATACAACTAGGGAGAGAGTTGATGAAGCCCAGCTGAGGCTAGTGGGCTCATGGATGATTCATACCTCTAGGGAGAGTGCTGGGCGTCGTGCAGGCAGGGAGTTGATGAGACCAGCTGAAGCTTGTCAGCTCGTTTAAGGCCTCTATAAAAACTCCCAGCTTCATTAGGTGTTTGCTCATGCCTGGACCCAGACCTGTGTGGACTGTCTAGGGAGAGTGAACCCCTGTGCGGTGAGACAAAGCCTGTGTGGCTATTTGTTTGGACATTTACTAAACCAGGGACTTAGGGACTAGGACAGCACCAGGCTGATCCCAGTTGTTAGTTAGGGAAACCTGCATGTTTAGTCAGAGGTCAAGCTGACCAGGATTTATTTTGTTTATGTTTCTTTTTGCTTTGCTGTGTTTTTGTCACTGTAAATAGAGAAATAAACCGCACCTTTTGATCTTGAAAACCACAACCTCCGTCTGCTGGGCCTGTTTTTGTGTGGGGAGCCCATCCAGGGGGTCACACACACCCGCTACCGAGCTAACCCCCTCACACTACCTATAGTTTTCTGTCCCTATAAAAAATTTTTTTTTTAAAGATGGTTGATGAGGAATGCTTTAGCACAGTATATCACAATGAGAATTTCCCTCACTGTCCTTCCCTGTCCCTACAAACAAGGTTTAGCACAGTAAAACAGACTGACACTCTCCCTACCTATCCTTCTCTTTCCCTAAACTAAAGGAATCCAGGTTAAGCAAGAAAAAAAAATGTCACTGTCCCTGCCTATGCTTCTCTTTCCCTGCTCCGGAACACACTACACTAGGCCGCCGTGCTGGCGGCCTTTTATAGTGTGGGGCGTGTACTAAACACCCTCATCAATAATTGGCCACAGGCATCCTGCCTGTGGCCAATCATTGCTCTCCTCGCTGCCGGCACTGTGATTGGCCAAGCATGCGGGGTCACAGTGCATGCTTGGCCAATCACAGCGCCTGGATGACACTGCGATGGCGTAGTGCATTGTGGGCCGCGAATTAGGTGCGAACGGCCCAAATCGTTCGTTGTTCGGCGAACGATCGAACAGCCGATGTTCGAGTCGAACGTATGTTCGACTCGAACACAGAGCTCATCCCTAGTGAGAAATAAGAGAACTTTTTGGCCTTAATTCTAAGCGGTATGTGTGGAGAAAACCAGGCACTGCTCATCACCTGTCCAATACAGTCCCAACAGTGAAGCATGGTGGTGGCAGCATCATGCTGGGGGGTTCTTTTTCAGCTGCAGGGACAGGATGACTGGTTGCAATTGAGGGAAAGATGAATGCGGCCAAGTACAGGGATATCCTGGACGAAAACCTTCTCCAGAGTGCTCAGGACCTCAGACTGGGCCGAAGGTTTACCTTCCAACAAGACAATGACCCTAAGCACACAGCTAAAATAACAAAGGAGTGGCTTCACAACAACTCCGTGACTGTTCTTGAATGGCCCAGCCAGAGCCCTGACTTAAACCCAGATGAGCATCTCTGGAGAGACCTAAAAATGGTTGTCCACCAACGTTTACCATCCAACCTGACAGAACTGGCAGAGGATCCCCAAATCCAGGTGTGAAAAACTTGTTGCATCTTTCCCAAAAAGATTCATGGCTGTAATAGATCAAAAGGGTGCTTCTGCTAAATACTGAGCAAAGGGTCTGAATACTTAGGACCATGTGATATTTTAGTTTTTCTTTTTAATAAATCTTCAAAAATGTCAACAATTCTGTGTTTTTCTGTCAATATGGGGTGCACACACACAGTACATTAATGAGGAAAAAATGAACTTAAAAGATTTTAGCAAATGGCTGCAATATAACAAAGAGTGAAAAATGTAAGGGGGTCTGAATACTTTCCGTATCCACTGCATTTGTACATGTTGATCATATCCCCCCTTATTCTCCTCTTCTCAAGAGTGAATAAATTCAGTTCCTCTAATCTTTCCTCATAGCTGAGTTCCTCCATGCCTCTTATCAGTTTGGTTGCCCTTCTCTGCACTTTCTCCTGTTCCCCGATATCCTTTTTGAGAACGGGTGCCCAAAACTGAACTGCATATTCCAGATGAGGTCTTACTAATGATTTGAACAGGGGCAAAATGATATCTTTCTCTCTCTGGAGTCCATACCTTTCTTAATACAAGAAAGAACTTTGCTTGCTTTGGAAACCGCAGCTTGGCATTGCATGCCATTATTGAGCTTATGAGCTACCAAAAACCCCAGATTCTTCTCCACTACGGATTCCCCCAGTTGTACCCCCCCTAGTATGTATGATGCATGCATATTCTTAGCCCCCAAGTGCATAACTTTACATTTATCAACATTAAACCTCATCTGTCACATACTCGCCCAATTTTACAAAGCATTGAGGTTGGCTTGTAAATTGGAGACATCCTGTAAGGACGTTATTTCACTGCATAGCTTGGAGTCATCTGCAAAGACAGAAATGTTACTTTTGATTCCAGACCCAATATCATTTATAAAGATATTAAAAAGTAAGGGTCCCAGCACTGAACCTTGGGGTAAACCACTGATAACCTTAGACCATTCAGAGTAAGAATCATTAACCACTACTCTCTGAATACTGTCTTTTAGCCAGTTTTCTATCCATTTACAAACTGATATTTCCAAGCCTGTAGACTTTACCTTACACATGAGCCGTGTGTGCGGAACTGTATCGAACGCTTATTCGATACAGTAATAACAGTTGTAGCACACGAACCTTTTTCCTGCCTGGCTCACTTGCAAGTTAAGGCACACCGTGCTATATGCCCATACCCTCCTGTTTGAAGAGGTTAATCGGTGTTCACAAATTTTGGGTCCTGCAGCGAGTTACCTCCCTTCACTGGTTCTCATCCACAGGGTATGGGGACAAGTCTATATTTCTCCCCCCAAGAAGGCCAATGTCCAGAAACACTTTAACTCCAACAGAGAGTTTATTTTCTATTGCTGTGTAGTAGACAAGGAAAGATTTATGAGAGAAAGATTAGGTGTGAGAGATTAGGTCCAAGCACAACTAGTAACTTTGTCACCACTCTATCCCAAGTGGGTTTAGCTCACCCGGATAGACCTCTCTCCCAGTCCTAGCAGCCGGAGTGATGCTCGAACAGCTCTGCCACCCTATCCCCTCCAGGGACAGGTTCAGGAAATCCTTTAACCTCTGTAAAATTTGGAGAACAGAACAATGGCAATGGGCACTCTACAGGGTTAACTTTGCGGAATAAAGAATCCTTCCCTCTGACAGGTCACCAGGCCTCTCCCGAGACAGCGATATTCCATCACTCATCTCCTCAATGGGACCGATCCTCCCCTGGCTTCCCTTCGGTCAGAGCGGGTACCCTCACCTGGGCACCCTGGGACTCTTCTTTCGGGGGGTAGGCCCTAGCTAAAGGTGCTGGACCTACTAGTAGAGTTGCAGCCCCAGGCTAAAGGTGCCTGGGCCTGATCTCACCCACATGTACCCCTGGCCATGAGGGCCACCGAGGGTGGGGTACGTGTCTCACTCCCGGACCAAGGGGTCCTCTCCTCCAACTCCTACTCCTACTCCTACTCCTCCCAAAAGATGGTGTCTGCCCCTTATGTACCCTCTCCCGGCATGCACAGCAAATTGACCACGCCCACTGTACCGCTGCCGAGAGAGGACACCCCAAGGCGTAGCAATGTCCCCCATGGTTCAACCCTGACCTCATATGGCAGTGCCCCCTACAGGCCACAGGGAACGATACACAGGCAGCATCACATAGGCAGAAGAAAATACCTAACAATCAAAGCAGTCTGAGCCTGGCTACCAGCTCAGACCAACCCCTAAATTTAGGCACATAGCACCCCTGAAAAGTAAAGGGGCGCTACAAGGTAAAATAAATTAGAACAAAAGGTACGCTACAAGGTTTTTCCTGGTCTGTGGTCTTGACAGAGTCCAATTCAGTGTAGCATAAGTCCAGTTCTTACAGAGTAAATGTTCCCCAGATGTGTTTCAGCATTTGTGCATAGTTTCGATGGAGATTTGAGAGCTCCGGCCTCAATTTGCAACAGTTTTTTGTGGACTGTCTAGATCAGTGGTTCTCAACTCCTGTCCTCCGGACCCACTAAGAGGCCAAATTTTAAGTATTACCTTGGAGAGATGCAGACTAGAATACTGCAATCACTGAGCAGCAAATTATATCACCTGCAATGTACAGTACTTCAGTTTTCTTGCAAACCTGGCCTGTTGGTGGGTGAGTTTGTGAGGACAGGAGTTGAGAACCACTGGTCTGGATGGCATTAGTCATCAAGCCCCCCATTCAATCAAAAGAGCTTAGGGATGTAAGATAGGAAGATTAAAGCTATTTAATATACTTTTAGCAGGCCTTCCCTCCAGGACAGATGTATGCATCCATATTTTCTTATGAGTACATGTTATACCCTGATAGCTAACATGTTATTGCAAAGCATGATCTCATGATTTGAAAAAGACTAAACATTATATTGATCTTATATGTAATTGATCTTTGTTTGGTTTCAATAGCGCAAAAAATAAGAACCGCCGAGGTGATCAAATACCACCAAAATAAAGCTCTATTTGTGGAAAAAAAATTGTTTGGGTACAGTGTTGCACGACCACGCAATTGTCAGTTAAAGTGACGCAGTGCAATTTCGCAAAAATGGCCTGGTCATTAAGGGGACAAATCCTTCCGGGGCTGAAGTGGTTAATCTAGGGGGGTTGGAGTGTTAGATGTACAAGCAGATTTAGATATACTAACAAATTGAACCCAAAATACAGCTTACACTTTTTAAACGGTTACAGCATAATTTTTTTTTCACTTTGGGATAAAGGTATCAGGTCACCTGAGGCCAGGTGACTGCTGCGGATGGAGCTCTGGGTTGATCAGGAAAGCAGCTCCACCTGAACACCGACACAGACCAAACAGGAATCTAGAGCGTAAGATTCCTCAGGGTGTGGAATCTAAGAACCAGCAGGTTTACCAGAGCCTCTGGTGGTAAGGATGGATTTGGCTGTAGCTGACTCCAGGTTGCAGCCCCCGGGGTCTCTCAGCTCATGCTCATGGACTTGCTCTGGTGGACAGAGCAGAAGCAGCAGTTCAGGGTTAAACACAGGATAGTAAGGAGAACAAGCCAAGGTTGGGGCAACTAGCAGACAGGGATGGTCAGAAGGACACGCCAAGGTCGGTACATGGAACTCAGAGATAAACATACAGCAGGACGCCACACTGGAAGCCTAAACATAACTTTGCTCAGCAACGCTGGCTTACAGTGTGCAGGGTTAAGAAGCCTAAACATAACTTTGCTCAGCAACGCTGGCTTGCAGTGTGCAGGGTTAAATAGTGTTTCCTGTTGAGAGGCTAAGGTGGAGCCATGCTGAGAGCTCATACTTAAATGCCCAGGTGTGGGGGCACGATCTCTAGAGCTGAGACACAGACCTGAGAGGTAAGCAGATAGTCAGAGCATAAATCATTACTGCAGATTCATGACAAAAGGCTTTACATAAATAAATAAATGCTGAATATTGTAAGCACCCCTACCAGTGGTAAATTGTTTGTCTCATCCCAATAGCTGCTATATCTCTGCAAGTGAGCTTGTTCTTTGGAAAAACAAAAAACTTACTGGCCAGATCAAGTGAAAATAATGCAAAGAAGGCCTAAAATGAATGCAACCATCTAAGACATCTACATCTAAGAATTGATAGGCTGCAATGTAATACATGTTTGCTTTTTGGTTTAATATCACTTTAATCTATTTTTTTAAGATTCATAATAGCTTTTTGATGATTAGATATGTGGTGCCCCAATGCTACCAGCCCAGCACAGGCAGATCTGGATCTCCATAGCAAAGGGATAGTGAGCTTTTGGCCCCTGACACATTATTACCAGCACACATGTCTTTTAATATGGAACGGCCCTTCAAAAGGGGTTTCCAAATGCACTAGCACTCAGTGCTGACTGTAATATGCTAAGTGATGAATAAAATATATTCCTTTTGTTATAATACCAAACAGCAGTTTAAAAGCTCTTGGTTACAGTAGAGTTCCTCTCCTCTGGACTACAGTTCCCACAGTGCATTGCTGCCTGACTCAATCTATTGAACTATTTCTGTGCAGCAGCTCCTTCCTCTTGCTAATATAGCTGTTAAGCAGTTCAGCACCGCAGGGCAGTAGCTACAGAGAGCAGCTGCAGCCAGTGAAATGTCACAGGTGCATTTGGTGCAACAATATGCGCAAATTGTTCCAATTTTATGAAATCAGCACAAATTATTATAATAAATATGGTACGAAGTGTAAAATTGTGCAAATGCAACTATCCCTGCTACATTTACTTCACAATAGCTAGCGCAGTCAGAGAAATGGGGAGAACAAGAGTCAAGCTATAACTGAACCTTCAACAAAAATAACACAAGTCCGAAGTGATGGAGTTTATTGAAGATTTTATTAGAAAAATGTTTAAACCCTCACAAATTGAGGAGAAATTTGTGTGCCATGAATGAAGAACATGAATGTCTTCAAGTGGTTGTAAACCCTCGCCTTTTTCTTTTCAAAAAAATACCAAACATGCCTATTTCTACCTGTTCTGTGCAATGATTTTGCACAGAGCAGCCCCAATTCTCTTCTTCTGGGGTGCCCCGTCAGTGCTCCAAGCCCCTCCCCTTCATTGGGTGCCCCCACTTTCCATGGGGGAAACCATGCGGGCTCGCTCCCAAGTCCCGTTGCTGCTTCCATTGACACAGACAGTGGGACTCGGCCTCCCCCCTGCTCCCGTGTCACAGTTCAGACTAGACTGTAGTGCACTGGAATGTAGCAAACTAGGATATATCAGACTAAACTGTGATGGGCTGGAGCAGACTGGCAACTAACTGGTAATGCCAAACAAGGAGCTTTGGCAGCACAAAGTCATTATAAAGATTTCCTGGTCACGTGATGCAACACCCACAGTAAATACCTGGAAGAGTCCACAGTCACTGGAGACAGAGGAGGCACCAGCACTAGAGCAAGGCAGGTAAGTTATTATGGCACCCATGTTTCCTGCTCCAGAATTCTGCCATAAATAAAATTATACATTTCCCCCTGAATGTTCTGATTCCTGTGTTAGCAATGGTTCTCTAAAGTATGCAGAGTACCTTTTACTTGCACTAAAGTGTAGCTTGTTTTATGCTTATATGTTAGAGTTAGATTAATACCAAATAAGCAAAAATAAGGAGGTTGCCTTATTATGTAATAGATCATATGCTATATCAGTGCTCTAATCGAATGAACCAAACAGTTCAAATTTATCAGATAAACCACAAATACCTAGAAATAATGTCAAAATGTCACCAGCCAACAGGGTATATTTTTAAAACCGTCTCACTGATTCAGACAAAGGTATACAGATATGGACTGTCTGATCTGTGTGTCAAAAAGCAGAAGTCTGCGGAATTCATTGGCTTTTTTTAACCATAGTGGTTTACATACAATACTGCATAGCATTGCTTAATGGCTATAGTGCGTGAGAAAGGATGTTTCAGTTTTAACACAGTGTCGTTCACACAGTCTGGACAGCTTTCTATTCCCAGACATGTGAGACAAAAAATGAATTCATGTGATAGGTTGTCTACATGATATGAGCACACCCTTTGGGACACTGTCTAAAAACTGGGGATGAGGTTAAGGCCGCGCATAGGTTTTGAGGCAAACCAAATCAATTTGCAATTCATGACATAGAAAACTAATGAGCAATTTTGCAGCCATAGCAGCCAACTGCCAAAAATGCACTTCATGGCCTTTAAACTTTGGTCAGAAAGCTTGGAAGAGCCAAAGAGAGCATTTGGATAAGTCAACCATCAGCAGCCATATTGAAAAGCACACACTTATCTACAGGTCCTTCTCAAAAAATTAGCATATTGTGATATAGTTCATTATTTTCTGTAATGTACTGATAAACATTAGACTTTCATATATTTTAGATTCATTACACACAACTGAAGTAGTTCAAGCCTTTTCTTGTTTTAATATTGATGATTTTGGCATACAGCTCATGAAAACCCAAAAATCCTATCTCAAAAAATTAGCATATCATGAAAAGGTTCTCTAAACGAGCTATTAACCTAATCATCTGAATCAACTAATTAACTCTAAACACCTGCAAAAGATTCCTGAGGCTTTTAAAAACTCCCAGCCTGGTTCATTACTCAAAACCGCAATCATGGGTAAGACTGTCGACCTGACTGCTGTCCAGAAGGCCATCATTGACACCCTCAAGCAAGAGGGTAAGACACAGAAAGAAATTTCTGAATGAATAGGCTGTTCCCAGAGTGCTGTATCAAGGCACCTCAGTGGGAAGTCTGTTGGAAGGAAAAAGTGTGGCAGAAAACGCTGCACAACGAGAAGAGGTGACCGGACCCTGAAGAAGATTGTGGAGAAGGACCGATTCCAGACCTTGGAGGACCTGCGGAAACATCCAGAGCCACCGTGAACAGGCGTGTGCAGGAAATGGGCTACAGGTGCCGCATTCCCCAGGTCAAGCCACTTTTGAACCAGAAACAGCGGCAGAAGCGCCTGACCTGGGCTACAGAGAAGCAGCACTGGACTGTTGCTCAGTGGTCCAAAGTACTTTTTTCGGATGAAAGCAAATTTTGCATGTCATTCGGAAATCAAGGTGCCAGAGTCTGGAGGAAGACTGGGGAGAGGGAAATGCCAAAATGCCTGAAGTCCAGTGTCAAGTACCCACAGTCAGTGATGGTCTGGGGTGCCATGTCAGCTGCTGGTGTTGGTCCACTGTGTTTTATCAAGGGCAGGGTCAATGCAGCTAGCTATCGGGAGATTTTGGAGCACTTCATGCTTCCATCTGCTGAAAAGCTTTATGGAGATGAAGATTTCATTTTTCAGCATGACCTGGCACCTGCTCACAGTGCCAAAACCACTGGTAAATGGTTTACTGACCATGGTATTACTGTGCTCAATTGGCCTGCCAACTCTCCTGACCTGAACCCCATAGAGAATCTGTGGGATATTGGGAAGAGAAAGTTGAGAGACGCAAGACCCAACACTCTGGATGAGCTTAAGGCCGCTATCGAAGCATCCTGGGCCTCCATAACACCTCAGCAGTGCCACAGGCTGGTTGCCTCCATGCCACGCCGCATTGAAGCAGTCATTTCTGCAAAAGGATTCCCGACCAAGTATTGAGTGCATAACTGAACATAATTATTTGAAGGTTGACTTTTTTTGTATTAAAAACACTTTTCTTTTATTGGTCGGATGAAATATGCAAATTTTTTGAGATAGGATTTTTGGGTTTTCATGAGCTGTATGCCAAAATCATCAATATTAAAACAAGAAAAGGCTTGAACTACTTCAGTTGTGTGTAATGAATCTAAAATATATGAAAGTCTAATGTTTATCAGTACATTACAGAAAATAATGAACTTTATCACAATATGCTAATTTTTTGAGAAGGACCTGTATATCTAATTACAGTATTGCCTGCACTTCATTATAATTCACATTTGTGGTCTGTGTGTGAACCCGGGTGTGTGCTTTTTACGGCAACGCTGTCCTATGTTTTAACCTGTATTGCGCATGCGCATTACTGTATCTGTCCAATTTTGATATGTAATAAAGTTCATAACTATAAGTAAGACCGCTGTTCGCCTCATTCGGCTCCTCCCTTTTGAACTCCTCGGGGTATCTTTCCCCACTTTGTGTCTTCATATTGAAAATACGATTAGCTGCGATAGGGAAAGCATAGAGAGTTTTGGTGATAAAGTGCATGGGGACAGATTAGTTTAGGGCTTGTAGGCACTGGTGTCTTAAATACATTTCCACTTTTGCAGTCAAATTTGAGAAAACTTCACTACGGGGGAGATTTACTAAAACTTGAGCATGCAAAATCTGTTGCACCTCTGCATAGAAACCAATCAGCTTCCAGGTTTTATTGTCAAAACTTGATTGAACAAGCTAATTGGCTACCATGTGTAGCGATACCCCCAAACTAAGGGAGCTGCTGGTTTGCTTTTTGGCCCTGTACACAGCACAGCCAACCCCGGCAATCTACTCAGCCCTTCTCTGGCACAGCTAGTCTAGGGGTGGTGATATATATATATATATATATATATATATATATATATATATATATAGGGACCAGGGATGAGCCGAACACCCCCCTGTTCGGTTTGCACCAGAACCTGCGAACAGACAGAATGTTCGCGTGAACTTTAGAACCCTATTAAATACAATGGACTCGAACGTTCAAAATCTAAAGTGCTAATTATAAAGGCTTATATGCAAGTTATTGTCCTAAAAAGTGTTTGGGGATCCGGGTCCTGCCCCAGGGGACATGTATCAATGCAAAAAGAAGTTTTAAAAACGGCCGTTTTTTCGGGAGCAGTGATTTTAATAATGCTTAAAGTAAAAAAATAAAAGTGAAATATTCCTTTAAATTTCGTACCTAGGGCGTGTGTATGATATGCATGTGAAGTGGCGCATGTTTCCCGTGCTTAGAACTGTCCCTGCATACAATGTCATTTTTGAAGGAAAAAAAGTCATTTAAAACTCACTCGCGGCTATTAATGAATTGTCGGCTCCCGGCAATACATAGAAAAGTCATTGATAAAAAAAAAAAAAAAAAGCATGGGGGTCCCCCAGAATTCAATTACCAGGCCCTTCAGGTCTGGTATAGATATTAAGGGGAACCCCGCCGCAAATTAAAAAAAAATGCGTGCGGTTCCCCCAAATATCCATACCAGGCCCTTATCCGAGCACGCAACCTGGCAGGCCGCAGGAAAAGAGGGGGGGACGAGAGAGCGTCCGCCCCCTCCTGAACCGTACCAGGCCACATTTCTCCCACAGACTTTTCGAATTTGCCGCAAACACCCCAATTTGTTCGCTGTTCAACGAACGGGCGAACAGGCAATGTTTGAGTCGAACATGAGTTTGACTCGAACTCGAAGCTCATCCCTACTAGGGACTCCAACACCCGATTTGAGAAAATGTAAAAGGTTTACTTGTAGATAAAAGGGGTTAACAATTAATATTACATATAACACATGCATGCAGAGCCCTGCAGTAATACTAACAGTAGTTAATGACAGAGCGCAATTAGTTCTAACACACACCAACATATAGCTTGGGTCCCCGTTAGCAATATGGCGCCCAACAGTACTATCAACTCAGTCAGGCCTGATCTAATTAAAGCTCAGTCTCTAGAGAAGGAATCTTCGCATGCCAGATGATCGGTGGTGCACATACAGGAACAATATTTGTAATCCAACAAGCTCTAAGGTAATGGAACAACTCCCCGGAGACTATGTGACTCAGTCCTCCAACTAGTCTCCTGACAGGAAAAGGGAAATATTACCCGACGGGCCAAGGCAGTCTATAGGCCTAATAAAGTACTCGATTATGGTTGTGAGCAGGTGCTCTCTCACCCCTCTGGACTCGATCCCAGTCCGGGACTCCCACCGCTGTGTCTTCACACACACAGGATCTGCCACCGCCTGATCTCCGGTTCACTGACATCCCTCAAGCAGGTAGATGTCTGTCGCCGCACAGGCTCCGCAGCGAGGTGGAAGGCTCTCTGGAAGTGCGCAAGGCCCAGGCCTCGGGCCTTGTACTCGCAGCAGGTTCGCACAGGAAGTTCTCTTGCCAGCCGCGCGGTGTCCAAAGAGGCCGGGCTAAGCCTCGCCCTCCCCTTTTATACCCCACCCATGAGTCTCTGCGGCAGCCCAATGCACCCTGGGTGCCAAACGGGGTTCTGGGTAACGTAGTCCATGGGGCCTCAACGGAGACCCCGCTACACATGCACAGCTGCACCAGTTTCTTAGTGATCTAGTGTTAGTAAATATGCCCCTATGTGTTCCCATTCACACATCAAACATAAAAATAATTATACAAAAAAATATATTTATTACATTTCCATACCTCCCAACTTTTAAAAGTCCCACCGCGGGACATTCAGATCTCCCCTCTTCCCTGCCTACCTGCTTCCACCGTTGCTTCGATCATTGTTCCTCCACTTCCTGCTGTGCGGGAATTAATCAAGTCTCGCAGGAATGCGGGAAGGAGGGTGCTGTGCGGGAAAAACCCGCAGAATCCGTGCCTGTTGGGAGGTATGCATTTCTAGGTGTTTGATTAGAGTAGGCCTCAGGCAGACTGCAAGCTACGCTGAACAAAGAGAGTAAACTCCATCTGTCCCCACTAAAAAAGTGTTTTCTGTAACTTACAATAAAGGTGCCACACTTCTATATCTTTAAAAGGAGAAGTCCAGCCTGAGCTCGTTTGGCCCAGTTTATCCTATGGGTCACAGGAGTGCAGTTCGTTTTGCACTCCTGTGACTCATTTTCAGCAGAGAGTGGCCTGAAGTCCACTCTCTGCTGACGTCACACAGATCAGTCCAGGCACCGTGTCATCCTGACTCTGAAAGTCTGGATCGGCCAGGTGCCTGGACTGATGGCTGTCTCAGCCTCTCAGCTCCCCGCCCCTCCACAGCTCAGCGCTCCAATGAGCGTGGAGGAGCAGCGTAGAGATGCTGGGGGACAGATGCAGCATCAGTTGGGGAGCGAAGAATTTGTATATCCTAAAGTTTATGATGTGTGTCCTGCAGCTTCTATATAGCTTGTCCCTGTCCAAATGCGCTATAATCATTGCAGATTGCGTGTGTTTTTTCATAGGGCATTTTTTCTATTTTTTGCTGCCTGGAATTTTTTTTTTTCACAGCCTGTCCACATGTACTACAATCATAACAGGCTGTTGCATGTGTTTTTTGTCGCAGGGCATATTTCCTCATTTTTGCTGGCTACAATTGATTTTTTTTACAGCTTGTCCCTTCCACATGCACTGCAATCATAGTAGGCTCCATATTGGTTTTTAAAGGCATTTTCTTTAAAAAAAATAAAATCAAAAATGTGTAATATTCTTGGGAAATGTGCATTAACACAGAAGTTTATTTTTTCCTTTGGAGGAGCATGTTACAAGACGCTTTACAGGCAGAATATTGTGGAAGACAGGGGCAAAGTGATGTCACCCCATAACACAAAGTGCCCAAACAAGGACATTTTTTATATTAGTATTAAGCCCAGGTTCACACTGGGCTGCGAGAGTGAAGCTGTGCGAGTTCAGCTGAACTCGCACGATTTCACTCCGACTGGTCAGTCCCGATTTTGGCCGCAATTACAGAGACATCTGTGCAGGTTTCTGTAAATCGCGGGCCAAAATCGCAAAAAGTAGTACAGAAACTACTTTTTGAAATCGGTGCAGCACCGCAGATGCAGCGTCGCACCGATTAGGACGGTGCCATTGCTGGCAATTTGCTGCAAATACCGCCATTTTGACATGCGATTTCACAGGCCAAATCGCATGTCAAAACGCACCAGTGTGAACCAGGGCTAACAGCTGTTACTGCTTATATGAGATTTTAATAGATGGGTTTACATCTATTTAAATGTCTGATTCACACATATGCGTTTTTTTTTTGTTTTTTTGCTTTTTGCAGTAACTCACTACAGTCTGTTCTGTCCACCAGATGTCTATATTCTGATTATCTGCATTTGTGTTGATTAAAATGACATTTAGGCCCCTTTCACACTGGGGCGGGCAGGTGCGGTGGCGGTATAGCGGCGCGATTTTCAGTGTCACTATACCATCGTATTTACAGCGATATTCGGCCGCTAGCGGTGCGGTTTTAATCCCCGCTAGCGGGCGGTTTGCGGGCGGTATTACCATGGTGTCCTATTGATTTCAATGGGAAGGAGCGGTAAAGGAGTGGTATACACACCGCTCCTTTCACCGCTCCAAAGATGCGGCTTGCAGGAGATTTTTTTTCCTCCTGCCAGCGCAGTGCCTCAGTGTGAAAGCCCTCGGGCTTTCACATTGAGAATACTGGGGCAGGAGTATTTCAGGCGTTATTTATGCGATATTTTTAGCGCTAAAACGCCTGAAATACGCCTCAGTATTAAAGGGGCCTTAAAGTTTGTAATTTACATAGACAATCATATGCAGAGCGCAGGCGCCATCTAGTGTCCTTTTTTGGTATTGCTTCAGTTCTGTTTATTATTTCATGCATTGTGTGTGTAGCCCAGGAAGTAGTTAGTAAGCAAGATATTCTGGGTAGAATCTTCACAGGAAGTGAAGCAGATTCACCATGCTTTGAGAAGATACTGCAGGAAGCAGGACATGTGTTGTTCAATCTATCGCCATCACCCCTTAGAGAACTTAAAAAGTATGTTTTTACTATCTCATCTTGTATTGTATATCGTTGTTTCTGCAATGTATGTTGTATTGTATGCAATAGTGTACATATTGAGGTCTATTTCTGTTATTTTTTAGTTTCACCTCGCTTGTTCTGATAAAGTTGAGATCAAAGAAATATGGTATCTGAAGTTTATGGGACAAGCAGGTTTAAGTTATATGTCCTTGAGACAGAACAATTAAATTTTTAAGCTGACCTCTGAAAGGAAGATAAGCTGACTTCGGAAGTCTGTACAGCCCGGGGCTACGCAGTATCCATACAGTCAGAAGCCTTAAAGAAACAGGCCTGCGGAAGGCGAAGCAAGCAGCCACGCTACACAGAGACGCGCTCTGTCAAGCAGCATCGACACTAGAACGGTCTCTATACAGCAAGACAGCTTCTATACAGCAAGACAGCCATGTCTCACCGTGGGACATCTTCTTGCAAAACACGTTCACGAACAAGCTCATCTAGGTCATCTGTCGCAAATGCAGCAGCCATCGCCCGTTCAAAAGCTGAAGCAGCAAGAGCCAGGGCCGCATTCACAGACCAAGAGCTTCAGATGAAAAAACAAAAGGCCCACTTTGAAGCAGAAAGGGCGAGACAGGAACAAGAGAGAGGGAAGGAAAGAATACGCCTGGAACAAGAGAGAGAGAAGGAAAGAATACACCTGGCACAAGAAAGAGAGAAGGAAAGAGTACGCATGGAGGATGAGCTAGCTCAGCAAGAGGCATCTCTGAAATTGCAGCAAGCTATCCTAGAAGCTAACATGGAGAAGCTGACCGAGATGCTGCCACCGCCACCGCCATTGCTGAAGCAGAAGCTTTAGAGGCAGCCATCTACGATGAGCCAAGGGTAGGTAGCAGCATACCAGGTCTAGAGGAAGACCACCAAGATTCCTCGCAATGCACTTCAGATTATGTCTACCAGCACTGTCACCCAAGCAGCATCCCACAACAAGAAATTAAACATGATGTCAGTGAGTCACATCAAATAAAGCATCAACAAGCCAACCTTGGACCCCAGTGCTACAAGCAAGAAAAATCTGACAGAGTTCCAGACGTTCCAGTTCCAACCAAACCTTCTACTCCACAAGGTACCCAGCCTTCATACAAACATCAAACACCTGTCTTCACTCCAAAGGTGTATGCAACGAGCCGGTACGAACTGCCAACCCTGCGCAAGTTTTAGCCCAGCGAGCCTAAAGAAGAGACTTCTACCAGGTACGCCTATACACCGCACCACAATACACCAGCAGTCTACCCCAATGCCAACCAGGCTACTGTAGACTTTGCCAAGTTCCTGGCCAAACGTGAGTTAGTTACCCAAGGACTTGTCAAATTTGGTGATCGCCCTCAACACTACAGGGCGTGGCGATCCTCTTTCCAGAGTGTCATTCAAGATCTAGATCTATCTTGCAGGCAACAGATAGAACTCCTCGTAAAGTGGCTTGGCAATGATTCTACTGAACATGCCAAAAGGTTTAGAGACATTAATATAAACCACCCTGAGATAGGCCTTGCAAACATCTAGAACAGACTGGATAGATGTTATGGCTCACCAGAGGCTATAGAGAGTACACTGTTTAAAAGGATAGAGGACTTCCCAAAAATACCTAGCAGAGGTTACCAAAGACTCAGAGAATTCAGTGACCTGTGTATGGAGTTACAAGTTGCTAAAGCAGAAGGGGACTTACCTGGCGTTTCTTATCTTGACTCTGCTAGAGGTATTAAATCCTTAGCACAAAAACTTCCTTATGAGTTGCTCGAGAGATGGATTGCTCATGGCTGTAACTACAAACGGAAACACAATGTGCCTTTCCACCCTTTAGTGAGTGGACTTTGTAGACAGACAAGCAGGAACGAAAGATGACCCCAGTGTCTTATACCACTTCTTCTGTCCCTAAGCAACTCAGAGCTCCAGTAGCAGTGCACAAAACTAACATTTCTTCCCACAGATTTGCAGAGTCTCAGCTAGAGAATCAAGACAGTGACCCTACTAAGTTCTGTCCTTTGCATAAGATGCCACAGCCTCTTCTGAAATGCAGAGCCTTCAGGACAAAGACCATCCAGGATTGCAAAGCTTTCCTCAAAGAGAACACCATCTGTTACAAGTGCTGCTCTTCGTCCACACACTTCGCCAAGGACTGTAAGGTCAGTATCAAATGTACAGAGTGTGACAGCATGGAGCACAACACTGCTTTACACCCAAGGCCTACTCCAAGAACCTTCCCACCTGTCCATGGTGACAAGGAGCAAGGCAGGGAGACCAAAGACTCTAGTACAGACACCACAGAAATCACTTCCCAGTGCACTGAAGTCTGCAAAGGAAGTACAGGTGGCAGATCCTGCTCTAAAATCTGTCTCGTGAGAGTTTACCCAAAAGGACGCAGAGACAAAGCAGTCAAGCTCTACGTCATCTTGGATGATTAGAGTAATAAGTCACTAGCTAGATCTGTGTTTTTTGACATTCTAAACCTTAAAGGCCCCAGCAGCCCTTACTCCCTTAGGACCTGTGCAGGTACAGTGGAAACGGCGAGGAGAAAAGCTGACGGCCTACAAATTGAATCTATGGATGGTAAGACATGCCTACCCCTACTGACCATAATAGAGTGCAACTAGGTGCCAGACAAAAGATCAGAGATTCCCACACCAGACGCAGCAGCTCACCAGACCCACTTGAAGCACATAGCACATCTCCTACCAGAACTAGATGATCAGGCTCAGATAATCTTACTCCTAGGGAGAGATATCTTGCCAAGTCCACAAAGTAAGAAAACTGATCAACGGTCCTAAAAATGCCCTATATGCCCAAAAACTAGATCTTGGGTGGGTCATTATAGGTGATGTTTGCCTGGGAGGTGCACACAAACCGGCATCTGTTAATAACCTGCTCACTAGTACCCTCGAGAATGGTCGTCCTTCTCTTTTCCAACCTTGTCAAAATCACATCCTCATAAAGGAACTACCATACAACAACCCTGAACCTCTTCCTTTCCTAAGTCCCCTCTGTGACAGCAATACCTATGACGACCAAAACAACATAGGATGCACAGTGTTCAGGAGAACAAAGGAAGATAACCAGGTAGCAATGTCCATTGAGGATAGGCTCTTCCTAGAGGTTATGGAAAGCAGTATGGAGAAAGACGTGACTAATACCTGGGTTGCACCTCTTCCCTTTAGGCCACAAAGACGACGTTTGCCTAACAACAGAGAACTAGCATATAAACGCCTCACTTCCCTAATACACAATCTTCAAAGGAAACCAGAGATGAGAGAACATTTATTTTCCTTCATGGAGAAAATATTCCAGAATGGTCATGCTGAGATAGCCCCAAACCTCAAAGACTCAGAGGAATGTTGGTACTTACCCATGTTTGGGGTCCATCACCCTAAGAAGCCAGGGCAGATTACAGTGGTGTTTGATTCCAGCGCCAAGCATGTGGGTGTCTCTCTAAATGATGTCCTTCTCTCTGGCCCTGACCTTAACAACAGACTATTAGGAGTACTTATCCGCTTTTGCAAAGATTCAGTCGCTTTCATGGCAGACGTACAACAAATGTTCTATTTCTTGTTAAAGAAGAACACTAAAACTTTCTGAGGTTTCTCTGGTTAAGGGACAACAACCCCTCTGGAGACATCACAGAATACCGCATGAGGGTGCACATATTTGGCAACAGTCCTTCCCCTGCAGTTGCTATATATGGCCTCAGACACTCTGCTAGAATGGGAGAGTCAGAGTATGGGTCAGATGTCAGACATTTTGTGGACAAGAATTTCTATGTAGACGATTGCTTGAAATCAATACCCACAAATGAAGCCGCAATCAGTCTCCTCAAAAGAACTGCTTGCTTGTTCCAACTTAAGACTCCACAAGATTGCTTCCAACAGTAGAGAAGTTTTAGAAGCTTTTCCTGTCCAAGATCATTCTAACGAGTTAAAGGACTTAGATCTAGGCACAGACTCACTTCCCATGCAATGCAGCCTTGGTTTGCTTTGAGACTTAAGATCTGACACCTTTACTTTACAAGTAAACACAGAAGAAAAACCCTTTACCAGTAGAGGTGTCCTGTCTACCATAAACAGCCTGTATGATCCTTTAGGCTTTGCAGCACCTGTCACCATCCAGGGTAAGGCACTACTCAGAGACTTAACATGTGAGTCGTTAGATTGGGACCATCCTTTCCCCACCGACAGGAAGAACCTATGGCTAGAGTGGAAGGACTCACTAACAGCTCTATCCAACCTTAAAATTCCACGCCCATATGCTCCTCTGTCATCTGCAGACGTTCAGATGCAAAGACTTTGTGTGTTTGCAGATGCTTCTGTTAAAGCAACTGCTGTAGCTTACCTGAAAACCATAGACACTAAAGGACAATGCCACATAGGGTTTGTAATGGGGAAAGCAAAACTTGCACAACTTCCCGAACACACCATACCCAGGCTGGAACTTTGTGCTGCAGTATTGGCTACAGAGCTAGCTGAACTAATCGCAACAGAGACAAACCTAGAAATTCAAAAATCTGAGTTTTACACAGACAGTAAAGTATTTCTGGGTTACATCCATGATAACGCCAGACCTTTGACATCAATTTCAAGTGATTCTGAAGATCCAGTAGTTTTCACACCTGCCATGTTGCTCACGCAAAATACTGGTCTTGTAGGTACTCCAGCTGAGTTTGTGAGAAGGACCTTTACAAACGTCATTGGAGACAAGTACAAACCCTTGCCAATACCTTCTGGAGTCGGTGGAAGGAACAATACATATCTACTCTACAACTAAGGAGAAAGTGGCACACTGAAAAACCTCATTTTAAACCTGGAGATGTTGTGCTCATGAAAGATTGCCAGACACTAAGGAATATGTGGCCTTTTGGTCTGGTCACCAAAGTACTCCCAAGCAAGGATAATCGTGTCTGTAAGGTCGAGGTCAAGACCCTTCAACAGAATGAGGCCAAAGTGTTCTTAGGACCAGTGACTGAACTTGTTCTGTTGCTTTCTACGGAGGACTCTGTTAGTGACGTCACTTGACGTCAGGCGGGGAGTGTTCTGTCCACCAGATGTCTATATTCTGATTATCTGCATTTGTGTTGATTAAAATTACATTTAAAGTTGTAATTTACATAGACAATCATATGCAGAGCGCAGGTGCCATCTAGCGTCCTTTCTTGGTATTACTTCAGTTCCGTTTATTATTTCATGCATTGTGTGTGTAGCCCAGGAAGTAGTTAGTAAGCAAGGTATTCTGGGTAGAATCTTCACAGGAAGTGAAGCAGATTCACCATGCTTTGAGAAGATACTGCAGGAAGCAGGACATGTCTTGTTCAATCTATCGCCATCACCCCTTAGAGAACTTAAAAAATATGTTTTTACTATCTCATCTATCTTGTATTGTATATCATTGTTTCTGCAATGTATGCAATAGTGTACTTATTGAGGTCTATTTCTGTTATTTTGTAGTTTCACCTGGCTTGTTCTAATTAAGTTGAGATCAAACAAATATGGTATCTAAAGTCTATGGGACAAGAAGGTTTAAGCTATATGTCCTTGAGACCGAACACAGTCCATTTAACATGGCTTCCTATGGTACACGTTCACATCTATGCTTTTTTCCGCTGCTGCATTTTTGGAAAGGGTCATGGATTTTTTTTAAAGCAAAATTGTGTTCTTGGTATAATAGACTTCAATGAGGACGATGCAGAAAAGCATGTTGATACCTTTTTTGATGCGTTTTGCATTATTTAATCTGCCCAACAACAAATTGGCCATAAGAAAGCTAAATGTACCAAAAAGTTAATCAGTAAGCTGCAATATAATAAATGTTTGCTTTTTGGTTTAATAAGTCAGGGACACAAGGCTGAAATATTACAGAGATAAGCTGCACATCATGTAAGCCTTTTCAGTAGTCCGAATATAAAGAGGGAAGTAAGTAAATTAAGTAATTGCTGTAGATCATATCAGAGATGTGAGGTGGAAATATCACAGAAACATGCTGCACATCATGTAAGTCTTTTTAGTAGGCCACATTTGAAGAGTGAGAGAGAAAGCATTTTTGATCCAGAAATAGAAATGGGATGAATTATGTTAGAGACACGAGTCAGAAATATTACACAGACCCACAAATGTCTTTTAGTATGCCACATTTGAAGAGTGAAAGAGGAGGCATTTTTTTTGCAGAAATAAAAATTATAGTGGATTATGTCAGAGACACAAGCTAGAAATGTTGCAGACATGCTGTACATCATGCAAACCTTTTTAGTAGGCTTGAAGAGTGAGTAACGAGGCATTTTTTATAAAAAAAATTACACTGATTATGTCAAGCTCCACATAATGCAAATCATTTTAGTAGGACACATTTAAAGGGTTTGTAAAGAATTTTTTTTTTTTAAATAACAGACATGTTATACTTACCTCCACTGTGCAGCTCGTTTTGCACAGAGCGGCCCTGATCCACGTCTTCTGGGGTCCCTCGGCGGCTGTCTCGGCTCCTTCCCGCAATAACTCACCACCTATATGCGAGCGAGCTCGCATGGTGGTGAGTGATTGCAGGCGCGCTCCAGTGATACAGCCAGCGGCCATTGCCGCTCACTGTATCACTCGGCCCCGCCCCCCCGGTGCGCCGCATCGTTGGATGTGATTGACAGCAGCGCCAGTCAATGGCTGCGCTGCTTTCAATCCATCCACTGTAGCCAATCAACGGCCAGGCTGAACGGCGAGGAGGATGTCGGGGCCGAGGGCGGGACTTTCGAGGGCTCAGGTAAGTAAAACGGGGGCTCGGGGGGGGGGGGGCGGTATTGTCGGATGTTTTTTCACCTTAATGCATAGGATGCATTAAGGTGAAAAAACTTTTTCCTTTACAACCCCTTTAAGAAAGGAGGTTCGAGACATTTTTGGTCCAGAAATAAAAATTACATTGAATTATATCTGAGAAATGAGGCAGAAATATTACAGAGATTCTCTGCAATCATTAATATAGGTGGGTGTTCGTATCTTACTCCTTTAAGTTGCCAACATCCATACTCAGAAACAGAATAGACATATATACAGTACTATGCAACATTTTTAGGCAGATGTGAAGAAATGCTGTAAAGTAAGAATGCTTTCAAAAAATATATATTGTAATTGTTCAATTTACAAAATGCAAAGTGAGCAAACAGAAGAAAAATCTAAATCAAACCAATATTTGGTGTGACTACCCTTTGGCTTCAAACCAGCATCAATTCTTCTAGGTATGCTTGCACACAGTTTTTGAAGGAACTCGGCAGGTAGGTTGTTCCAAAAATCTGGGAAAACTACACTTTTTCAGAGCTACAGTAGCCACTAATATTGTGGATTTATGGAGCACAAATTTAAGTGGTCTTTTACCACTCAGTTTTCCGTACAACATAGACAAATTAAAAATATTTTTATCCGCCATTGGAAAGTACTCAAGAATGATCCACTCTCAAGCCTCGTACACATGACCGAGTTTCTCGTCGTAACAATCTCGTCGTTTTTTTCGACGAGATTCTTGTTAACCTTGACGAGTTTCTCGTCAAGCTTTCCATGCGTACACACTGACAATTCCAAATCTCGTCATTGTTCTGCGCGGTCACGTCCAGCACGTACGGCGGCAGTATAAAGGGGAAAATAGATTTCCTTGGCGCCACCCCTTGGGCTGCTTTTGCTGATCTCGTGTTACCGCGTGTGAAGTAAAAGTTTGGGAAGAGACGATTCGCGCTTTTCAGTCTTCGTGCTTTTCAGTTCGTTTTCTGAGGTTCAGTTTGTGCTTGTGGGTTCGTATCTTGACTTTCAGGGCATCTAGGCAGGTCGTATCTGTTTTACAGTGCGTTCTTGCCCGTTCGTTTCTGATTTTCAGTTCGTTATTCATAGGCCTTGCTGTTCTAAAGTGCGTTCTGTTCTGTACGTTCTGATAAGACGACCGTTTCCTAGCCATGTCGCCTGGACGTTCTCGTCGTCGAGTTCGTGCTGTGCGTGCGCTTGGTGTTGGTCTGCTTGTTTTGGACCAAGACCAGTCCATGAACGGTGTGAGGAGGAGTTCATGGACCAAGAATTGGTTGCTCCAGCGGGACCAATTCTGCCATATGCCTCTGCTGCGGGAGATCGTCGAGAATAATCCTGAGGACTACAGGAATTTTCTGCGGATGTCTGACCCCGTTTTTCAGGAACTGTTGGCTTTGGTGTCCCCCTACATTACCAGGAAGGACACCATTATGCGGGAAGCCATCAGTGCTGAGCAGAGGCTCATCGCCACGTTACGTTATCTGGCGACAGGGAGAAGTCTTCAGGACTTGAAGTTCACGACAGGCATCTCCCCCCAGGCTCTGGGCCTCATAATCCCAGACACCTGTTCTGCTATTATACAAGTCCTGCAGGAGGACTATATTAGGGTAAGTTTTCTCCATTAACATCACATTTTATGTATTCCATGTATGCTAATGTATTGTATTTCTTTCATCCTTCCCTAATTACCATGATTGTAATATGCTGAGAATGTCCCCTTTGTCCCCATGCATGCTGGAAGTTTTTAAATGCCCCCCAGCCCTGCACTTACCTTCTTGTGGTCAGCGCCATCCTTCTTCTGTCCTTGATGTCTTCTCCTGCCCTTGATGTTGCATCAGCCAATCATGTTACCATTAAACAGACTTGGTGAACATGATTGGCAGAGCAGCCTGTCAGTGTTTACCCAAGGAATGTCCCCCCCCCCCGCGTCACCTATTTAACTTTTAGGAGGCCAATTACATCCCTCAGGCTGTAATGTGCAAGCCTATTTGCCTCCCTGTTTCTGATATGCAATTTTCACCCCATAAATGCTGCAGTTATTCATATGTTGGTCGCTTAACAGGGGGCCATCCACCTAAATAGTGGGCGGCATTGACAATACATAGGTTAATGCAAGGCATGAACCGATGTATTGTTCGGAGTGACGGGCACAGGAGAGAGGGGGCAGTGTTCCAGCGCCCACTCTGGACGCACCGCCACTGCAATGCTATCCTGTGGCCAAACACATCTACCCTCCCCCCCAAAAATATATATATTTTTTTTTACTTTCAATATTTTTTTTATTAATCAAATGACAAGACGATGTCTCAAAGAATACATTCAATAATCCACAATGTTTGCAAATGAGAAAGTAAGCGTAAGCCGCCAAATGTCCTTCCATCAGGCTAAACAAAAATACACCACTTCAACACGATAAATTGAGAAATGCAATATAGAACACTATTGATGGAAATAGTGATGAGATTGACAGAGTGAAATGACATAGAAATTTAAGAGTTATTAATGATCAGATCATGAAGTATGCTTCAGATTTGTTGGGGACTAACTACATAAAGTCCCCATGAGTCATTTAGGCCTACCATATTAGGAAGGGATATAGCACAGGGAAAAGGTACAGTATAGGAAGCAAAGGAAAAAAAAATGTGGAGTGGGAAGGGAATGTGGAGTGGGAAGGGAATGGGGAGGGGGAGGGATAAAAAAAAAAAAAAAAAGGGGGGGTTCTCTTGTGTACCTTCTCTCGAGTATCAGCAACCTGGAAGTATATGTATTATTAGGACATCCTGTATCTACAAAAATATATCTGATAAGCAGTAAATCTGAAAAAGAGGAGAAAAGGAAAGGAGAAGAAAAAAAAAAAGAGAAAAAAAGAAAAGAGAGAAGGAGAAGAGAAGAAAAGGGAGGAAAATAAAAAGAAAAAAGAAAAGGGGGGGGGGAGAAGAGAGAAGAAGAGAGGGTCAGCCAGAGGTGTATTAGGATGGAGAGATGTATCGTATCCACGGATCCCATATCAGATCAAATTTCTTAGTAGTGTTGCGGAGGATGCAGGTGAGTCTATCATTAACCATGATCCAGTTGAGCTTATTCTTCACCGAATCAAGAGGAACCATCGACTGCTTCCAATATTTAGCAATGGTTATTCTGGCAGCTAAAAGTATGTATATAATTAGCTTCCTCGATTTTTTAGGGACCCCTTCAGGAAGCCTTTGGAAAAGCGCCACCCCCGGGGATCTACGGATATTAATTCCTGTCACAGAGTATACCAGGTTGAATATCCGAATCCAGAATCTAGTGATGTTGGGGCACTTCCACCAAACGTGATACATTGTACCCATCTGGCCACATTTTCTAAAGCAGGTGGGGGATGCAGATGGATGCATCCTAGCGACCCTGGTTGGAACCAAATACCAGCGAAGGAGAGTTTTATAGTTAGCTTCAATTAATGTCATATTAATTGATACTTTAGATAACGCATAAGCAATATCCTGCCATTCAGCCAAATCAAAAGTGATATCCAAATCCCGTTCCCATTGAATCATGTAAGGGAGTTTAGTATTTGGGTTAGTAAGGGTAGCATATACCGCAGAAATCCGTCCCCGTAGGAGGCCCCTCGTTTGGCAAGATAATTCAAAATTTGTAAGTGTAAAAGGTCTGTCTAACATTTTAAGTTTGGAACGTATAAAGGAAATAATCTGATTGTACCTAAACAATTCACTAGAGGGCATCTGCAGCGTGTCTTTAAAATATTGTAAAGAGAGTGGTTGATCTCCATCAAGATAGTCTCCTATCCTAAGAAGTCCCTTATTAAGCCACCATTGAAATAACAATGGAGTCAGGCCGGGAGAAAACTCAGGATTACAGAACAAGGGGGCTAGTAGGGTATGTGGAGACGATAGGCATCTACGATGTCGCACCCTGTCCCAAACCGCTAGGGAGTGAGACAGGGTGGGGCACAAAATGGGGGGGCGGCGGCGGCCTGGGAGCCACATTAGTGATCCGATACTAAAAGGATGGCACGAAAGAGCCTCAATAGAAACCCACAGGGGTGGAGACCCCTTAGCTGTTGTGTAGGAAAGCTGTGTTATTTGAGCTGCTTGATAGTAAGCTTGTAAATCAGGGAGGCCAAGCCCACCACATGGTTTCGAAACAAATAACGTCAGTTTGTTTATGCAAGGTTTTTTATTACCCCAAATAAAATGGAGAACATCCGATTGTAGTTGTTGTAAATCTCCCCTCGGGACTGCAATTGGAAGAGTTCTAAAATAATAAAGTATCCTGGGTAGAAATTAGGGATGTCCCGATACCGATACTAGTATCGGTATCGGCACCGATACCGAGCATTTGCCTGAGTACTTGTACTCGGGCAAATGCTCCCGATGCTTCACCCGATACTTGTGATCAGCAGTGATCAGTGCGGTGGGGGAAGTTACCAGCACCGATCACCGCTGTATATATTTAAAAGTAGTTTCTCCGAGTCCACTTCTCTCTCTCTCCCCCCCTCGCGCGGGTATCAGCTGCTTTAAAATCAGCGGTGATCGGTGCTTGTAGCTCCCCCACACACGATCACCGCTGATTGTCCCCGTATCCTCCTCCAGCCCCCTCCGTTTTGCTGCTGTCCCAATCCGTGTGTCCCTCCGTGCTGCCGTCCCAATCCGTGTGTCCCTCCGTGCTGCCGTCCCAATCCGTGTGTCCCTCCGTGCTGCCGTCCCAATCCGTGTCCTCCTCCGTGCCGCCGTCCCAATCCGTGTCCCCCTCCGTGCTGCCGTCCCAATCCGTGTCCCCCTCCGTGCTGCCATCCCCCTCTGTTCTCCTCCTCCACCCCCTCCATCTGTCAGGATGGAGAGCGGAGGTAGGAGCCGGTAAATCTGGCTCCTTACTGTTCGGAATGTACAGAGTCAGTGATCACTGACTCTGTCCATTCACATAACTGAAACATCGTAAACTGTGTTTACAATGTTTTAGTTTATGAATGAAGAGAAGCCACGGTCTTCTCTCCATTCATTTTCAGCGCAGCAGAGGCTGCTGAGAAAGGGACTGGGGAATCTGTCCCTAGTCCCTTTCTCTGTCTCAAAGGGGAGATGTCAGAGGTCTGTTAAGACCCCTGATATCTCACCAAAGCCCCCCAACAGGGCTGATAAAAAAATAAAAAATTTAATAAAAAAATAAATAATAAAGAAATGAATTGTAAAAAATAAATAAAATAAAATAGAAGAAAAAACACACTGACACTGTCCACCCCCCACCCCTTAAAAAAAGAAAACATTATAAAAAATCAATCAATAAATAAATAAAAAAAAATTGTAAAAAAAAAAAAAAAAAAAATTGTAAAAAAAAATAATTTTTTTTTTAAAAGAGATTAAAAAAAAAGTATCGGTATTCGGTATCGGCGAGTACTTGGAAAAAAGTATCGGTACTTGTACTCGGTCTTAAAAAAGTGGTATCGGGACAACCCTAGTAGAAATGTCATCTTAATGGAATTGATTCTACCAAACCAGGATAAGGGATAGTCTGCCCATCGTTGAAGATCTTCTCGGAGACGGCGAAACAGTGGAGGATAGTTAGCCCGATATAGAGTGTTAATTGAAGGCGTCAGCTGAACACCTAGGTACGGAAGGGAGTGTGTCGCCCATTGAAAGTTATATGTAGTTCGTAGATTTCGTTCCATCGAGGGGGGTAAAGAGATATTAAGAGCCATAGTCTTCTGAGTATTTAAAGAAAGCCCTGAGAACTGGGAAAATTGATGAAATAGAGCTAGTAGATTAGGTAGAGTAACTTGAGGGTTAGTGACATACATGAGGACGTCGTCAGCAAAAAGGGAGCATTTATGCTCTTGTTGCCCACAGCATACTCCATGTATTTTGGGGTGGGATCGAATTGCCACAGCTAAGGGTTCAATTGCTAACGCAAAGAGCAATGGGGAAAGTGGACAACCCTGTCTTGTCCCTCGTCGGATAGGAAATGAAATTGATCTATAACCTCGAATGGAGACCTGGGCCGACGGATTGCTATATATTGTTTGTAATAGGGTGATAAAGGTAGAACCAAATCCAAAGGCCTTTAAGGTGGCAAATAAGTAGTCCCAATTCAAGCTATCAAAGGCCTTATGAAGATCCAATGAAAGCAGCAGTAATTCCCTAGTCCATGGGGCATCCCATTTAGAGCGAACTGCAGAAATCAATGTTATAGATCGGCGAATCTGGTCTAGCGTTTGGCGTTGATTTATAAAGCCAGATTGGTCTTTATGTATATACTGTGGCAGAAAAGCACCAAGCCGCAAAGCTAATAATTTCGTCAGAATTTTGAGATCACAATTGATCAGCGATATAGGGCGGTAATTAAGAATATCAGTAGAGTCTCTATTTGGTTTCGGTATGACACTAATGTAAGCCCTATTTTCGTCTAAAAGAACTTCTCCACCGCCTCGCAAGGAATTGAAATAGAGAACCATATGAGGAGCCAATTGTTCAGAAAACGTTTTATAATAATTATTAGGAAGACCGTCAGGGCCAGGCGATTTATGTAAAGACAACAATTTGATAGTGTTACATATTTCTTCACATGTAATGGGTTGATCCATACGTTCTCTATGAGATTCTGTGAGAGACGGCAGAGATAAGGTATGTAGGAAGTCACTAATAGAAGAAGACACATGACCCTGGGCCGGGGTATACCGGTTAGTATAGAAATCTTGAAATTCACTAAGAATCTTTTGAGGATTTTGGGAAAAATTTCCCCTTGAGAGTCTAATTTTCGGGAGAGCAGCCTGTGCATGTTTAGGGGTAAGTTTATGTGCCAGTAAGGAACCCGGCCGGTCACGCCAGGTAAAAAAATGATGATTAGTCCAGCGTAGGCTTTTTTCCGCTTTAGTAGTGAGGCAAATATTAAGTTCTGTACGGGCCTGTTCAAGTTTAAGCAACAAGTCCGGATGTGGGGAACGTTTATGTTGGGTAACTAAAGTTTCGTATTCCTTAGTTTTGACCAAAATCACTTCTTCGTGGGCTTTTTTAAGTCTGGATGCCAACTGAATCAAGAAACCCCGCACTGAAGCTTTGTGTGCTGCCCAGTTAATAGCAGGAGTAGTATCTTCTGCTTTATTAATAGCAAAGTAAGTTTTAAGGTGAGTAATAATATCTAGGCAATAAGATTCATTACTGAGTATAGATTCATTAAGCCTCCAGTGAAATTTAGCCAACCTGATCGTCAAGTTTGAAAACATAACCACCACAGGGTCATGGTCAGACCAGGGTGCCGGCATAATTTTGGCTGCTGTCAATTTAGGCAATAGTCCCGAATGGAGAAATACATGATCAATACGTGAATAACGATTATGAGCTCTAGAGAAATGGGAATAATCCCTAGTGGTAGGGTTAGCCTCCCTCCAAGCATCAACTAGGCCATGATGATGCAACAGCTGAGCAAGTTTTCGGCTTTGTTTAGGAGGGGACTGAAGTTGTGATAGATGAGATTTGTCTAGTATATGGTCTAACGCTAAATTAGAGTCACCAGCTAAGATTACATCTCCTTCAAACTTCGGTGCCAAAGATCGGAGTAAGGAATCAAAGAACGCTACCTGGTTCGTGTTGGGGGCATAATAGACCAAAAATGTCACTAAATTACCCCCCAAGTGTCCCTTCACCAATAAGTACCTCCCCTCCTGGTGCCTCAGTACTTCAGTTTCAGTAAACGAAAGACGTCGCGATAAGCATAACGCCACCCCTCGTTTTTTCTCCCTGGCATTAGCAAAATAACAAACGGGATAGTTTTTATGTATATAACGGGGAGTGAAGGAAGAAGCAAAATGTGTTTCCTGAAGAGCTACAACATCAGCACCCAGTGACTTATAATAATTAAACACCTTAATACGCTTAGACGGAGAGCCCAATCCCTGGACATTATGAGAAAGCAGTCGTATGGTTCCAGTGGGATCAGTCAACATGGACATGGTAAAAGACAAAAACGGCTGTAATAGACAAACTCACCAACCAACACCAATGTATAAGCATCTCAGGCAACCAAGGGAACCTCCGGCTGACCCTCAGGGAAGAAAAGGAAAAAAGGTTAAAAGTAGAAAAAATAGAAAAAAGAAAAGAGAATAGTCGATACTTGGGCATAAAAACGCCCAGTATCAAGGAGTATAACATGAACAAAACAAATTAAACAACTGAAACAACTGAACAAAATAATAGGATTTTTATAACAGCTTACCTGTAAAATCCTTTTCTTGGAGTACATCACGGGACACAGAGCGACATAGTCATTACTAATGGGTTATATAGATACCGTCAGGTGCTGGCACTGGCAACTTCCAAAACCGGAAGTACCCTCCCCTATATAAGCCCCTCCCATCCGGGAGCACCTCAGTTTTGTAGCAAAGCAATAAGTGTCCCCAAAGAGGGGTGGGAGCTCTGTGTCCCGTGATGTACTCCAAGAAAAGGATTTTACAGGTAAGCTGTTATAAAAATCCTATTTTCTTTTTCGTACATCACGGGACACAGAGCGACATAGTCATTACTAATGGGATGTCCTAAAGCAATGCCAAATGAGGGGGGGGATACACCATATATAAGCTGAGCGCTATCAGACATGAGGATCTTTTGCGGCCTGCAACACACTGCGCCCAAAGGCGACATCCTCCTGACTTCTAACGTCCACCTGGTAGAACCTAGTAAACGTGTGTACTGAAGACCATGTTGCGGCCTTACAGATTTGAGCCAGGGAGGCCTGGTGATGCACTGCCCATGAAGTTCCAACTGCTCTCGTGGAGTGCGCCCTAACTTTGAACGGAGGCGGTCTACTTCTCAAGCCATAGGCTTGTATTATGACCTGTTGAATCCACTTGGCTAAAGTAGATTTTGACGCTGCCTGACCCCTTCTGGGGCCTTCCGGCAGAATAAACAAAGTATCCGTTCTGCGAATCTGAGCAGTGGCTTTTAGATAAGCTTTAACTGCTCTTACTACATCCAAAGAATGCAATAACTTTTCCTCTACCGAAGTAGGCTTGGGGAAAAAAGAAGGAAGAACCACATCTTGGTTCAAATGAAACCTCGATACCACCTTAGGAAGAAAGGCTGGATGAGGACGTAACACTACTCTGTCCTTATGGATAACCAGATATGGCTCCTTACAGGACATAGCTGCTAATTCCGACACTCTTTTAGCCGAACAAATGGCTACTAGAAAAATCAATTTCCTGGTGAGAAGCACCAAGGAAATATGCTGTAATGGTTCAAATGGTTGTTTCTGTAGAACTGACAGAACCAAGTTTAGATCCCATGGACATATGGGAATATTAACCGGAGGACTAATACGCATCACTCCTTGTATAAAGGCTTTGACTAGTGAATGCGAAGCCAAGGGCCTTTGAAAAAATATTGACAAGGCTGAAATCTGACCCTTGATAGTACTCAAGGCAAGCTTCCTATCTACAGCCCATTGTAGGAAGTCCAGAATCCTACCTATTACGTATTTACGTGGATGCCATTTTCTGGCCTCACACCAGGCGATGTACGCCTTCCAGATTCTATAGTAGATCTGCCTGGATACCGGTTTCCTGGCATTGATCATGGTAGACACCACAGCATTAGAGAGCCCTCTCTTTTTTAGAATGTGGGCTTCAATAGCCAGGCCGTCAAACCTAGGGCTGGTAAGGAAGGGTGGTATATCGGTCCCTGCGAAAGCAGGTCCGGACGATGTGGGAGGGTCCAAGGACTCCCCACAGACATTTTTACAATCTCCGCTTACCATGCTCTTCGGGGCCACGCTGGAGCCACCAGAATCACTGGTTTCTTTTCTACCCTGATTCTGCGGAGTAATCGAGGTAACAATTGTGGCGGTGGGAATGCATATATCAGCTTGAACTGATCCCAAGGGAACACTAGGGCATCCGAGCCGCAAGCTAGGGGATCCCTTGTCCAAGAGACAAACCTGTCCACTTTTGTGTTGAATCTGGATGCTAGCAGATCTACATCCGGTGTTCCCCACCGCTGACATATTGTCCGGAAAACCTCGGGATGAAGGGACCATTCCCCTGGGCATAATTGTTGGCGACTTAGAAAGTCCGCCTTCCAATTCTCCACTCCTGGAATGAATACCGCAGATATGGCTGGGACATATTTTTCTGCCCATCTCAGGATGTAATTTACTTCCCTTTGGGCTGCACGACTCCTGGTGCCCCCCTGACGATTGATATATGCCACTGCTGTGGCATTGTCTGATTGAACTCTGACAGGGGACCCTTGGAGTTTGGATGTCCATGCTACTAGGGCATACCGGGCTGCTCGTATCTCTAAGAGATTGATGGGCAGGGCCTTTTCTGCTTCTGACCACTTGCCCTGGAGAGACCATTGCTCCAGTACTGCTCCCCAGCCTACAAGGCTGGCATCTGTAGTGACCACCTTCCAGGAAATCGGACTGAAGGATTTCCCTCTTTCCAGATTCTGGGGAACCAACCACCAGCGGAGGCTCCTGCGAACGGAAGGGGACAAGGACATTGGTAAGTCCAGAGCCTGAACTTTTTTGTTCCAGGCTGACAGTATGGCCCTTTGCAACTTCCTTGAATGGAATTGACCGTAGGGTACTGCTTCGAATGATGCCACCATCTTTCCCAGCAGCCTCATGCACAGGCGTATGGATGGCTGTCTTTTTGAGCCCACTAAGTGGATCAAATCTCTCAAAGACGACCCCTTTTCTTGAGGCAAGAAAATTTTTCTCTGGTCTGAATCCAGCCTTAGCCCCAAGTATTCCAGACTTTTGACTGGTTTTAGGGCTGACTTGTCTCGGTTGATAATCCAACCGTGATATTCCAGATACTTGATTGTCTCGTGAACAACCACTTCTAGTTTTTCCACTGAGTGGTCTATCAGCAACAAGTCGTCTAGATATGCCATTATCGTTACACCTCGTGTTCTTAGATTGGCCAATAACGGGGCCAAAATTTTTGTGAACACTCTTGGTGCTGTGGCCAGACCAAAGGGTAAGGCTCTGAACTGAAAATGGCGGCCTTCTACCGCAAAGCGTAGAAATTTTTGGTGGGCTGGAAAGATGGGAATGTGCAAATAAGCATCCTTGATGTCGATCGAGGCTAACCATTCCTCCCCTTGTAGGGCAGTGGCTACCGATCGGATCGACTCCATCCGGAAAGTCCTGATATGCAGGAATTTGTTTAGCCCTTTTAGATTTAGTATGGGCCTCACGTCCCCGTTTGGCTTCGGAACTGTAAAGAGGTTTGAGTAAAACCCGAACCCCCACTCTTCCAGGGGAACCTCTATAATTACTGCTTGTAGCAATAATTGTTCTAGTGCCAACAGGAGGGATCCTCTCTTCTGGGGATCCCTTGGCACGTTTGACCTTATAAAGCGGGAAGAAGGGGAGTTTTTTAACTCCAATTTGTATCCCAGATTTACTGCGGAGAGCACCCATCTGTCTCGGATCGTGTCCCGCCAGGTCTCTGTGAACAACTGAAGTCTTCCCCCCACCCGATTGGGTGGGGGCAACCCTTCATGCATTTGACTTTGGGGGAGGTTTTGTACCTCTCCTGCCCCAGGGCTTCTTGTTACCCTGCAACTGTCCCTGATTTCTACCTCCGGGATTTGACAGAGGAGGCCGTCGGAACTGTTTCACAGCCGATGCCCTAGGGACTGGAGAAGCCGGCCTCTTAAAAGAGGGACCTCTAACTCTATTTTTAACCGGCAAAAGTGTACTTTTACCGCTGGAAATTCTCTGGATATACTTGTCCAGGTCTTCCCCGAATAAGCGCTCCCCATGAAATGGGAAGCTGACCAGCAATTTTTTACAGGGAGCTTCAGCAGACCAGTTTTTGAGCCATAGAAGCCTGCGCATATGTACTACAGACAGCGTAAGGCGGGAGGCCTGATGGATTGAATCCTTTATAGCGTCCACCGCAAAGCATAAGGCTCTAGGTAGATCAGCTAGGGCAAGAGCCTGCTGATCTGGCAAGTCCCTTAAGACCTGTTTCAACTGATCCTTCACTGCTTGGCAGACCCCAATAGCTGCCACTGCTGGTTGTGTCACCAATCCTGCTGTAGAAAAAGCAGATTTCAATAAGGACTCCAATTTTTTATCTATTGGGTCCTTGAACATTTGGACATTTTCCACCGGACATGTCAGTGATTTATTCACACAAGAGATGGCTGCGTCCACTGTAGGGACCCTCCATTTTCTGATGAACTTATCCTCCATAGGATAGACCACCGGAAATCTCTTGGGAGGAGTAAATATTTTGTCAGGATGCTCCCAATCCTGGTAAATGAGCCCCTCCAGTAAAGGATGGATCGGAAAGGAACAAACAGTCTGGGGAGCTTTTAGCGACCCCAACGAGGAGACAGAAGTGGAGGATGGCTCCGCAAGTGGCATTTTAAATGCTGATCGGACCATATTAGTCAGGGACTGAACCCATAACCTTTCAGCATGTGATACTGAGAACGGCTCTTCCACTGTTGATTCCTCTGCAACCGAATCGACCTCATCCTGATCCCCCTCAGGTAGGTCGACCTCTGTATGGGACTGTTGCTCTGTTAACAGGCACTCTGAGGGAGGAGACGGAGATCGAGCGCTTTTCTCCTGTGACAGGGAAGCAGCGATCAATGCTGACAATCTCTCTTCCAGCCCTCCCAGAGCTGAGGAAAAAACCTCCTCTGTTACATACACAGGAGCAGGTGAACTGAGGACAGCCACAGTACCAGGTACTCCTGGGGGTGCCCTACGGTCACTAACCTCTGATTCTTCAGGGGAGACTGGTGCAGCCAAAGCATGCCCAAGATCCTCAGAGCCCGATGGAGACCCCCTATTCCTCCTGGAATTTCTAGTCCCGGAGTTTTTAGACGGCATATTCCTAAGCCACAAAGCTGAGGTATTCCAGCCGAAATACACCAGTTACTGATAATAGTCTAGCATAAATGCTGCTATAAGAAACAGTTGGTGTCTACTAATGTGCCTTTCTAGGGGATGCCTGTATCAACCGCTTGCTGTATGCCTTTAAATGTTGCCAGCTCTGTCTCTGTACTTCATAGCCAGCTTACTACAATATTGTGGTTTTTAAACCTGCTGGGACGCCCGCACATGCGCAGAAGCGCTGCGGCGCGCACAGAGCGTCATCCCCCAGGCTCCGCCCCCTTTTCCGGCTCACCTCTATATATAGAGGCGCGTGCACGCGCACGCGCGCGGCCACGTGCGCCTTCGGCGCTAATTTCAAAAATGGAAACAAAGGGACAGGAGCCAGGGCCCCTCTTTGCCGCAGGCCGGGGGATGGATGAGCACTGCAACATGGCAGAGGAAGCAGTTTCCTATAAGAGAACTCACCAACTGCCTGGACTTTGCTCTGCTGAGAAGAAACTAGTCCACATGACAAGAAAACATTCCACAGCGGCCTCTAGTGGACAAACACAGGTACCGCAGTCTAATATATTAAATATATATATAAAAAAATTTTTTTTTTTTTTTTCTTGACCACCATTAAAAATTATTACATTTTTTTAGTAGTTACAGGCATGCACAGAATCTTGCGGGAATACCATTAGGTAACAGACAGAAAGACAAATTAGGCTTGGGGGTCCCCCAATAGAACCAAGTTCCTGGGGGCCCCCACTTACCTGTTCCCCGCCGCAGGACTTTGTTTGGTCCACAAAAGCCCAAACTTCACCTATCACGGCAGGCATTGTAATCAAACCTTCAGGGACCGGGTTCCCAAGGATTCCACTCCCCTGGACCTGTATAGCACCCTGCACAGAAAACATCTTGGTCGTGGGTATGACCAGAGCTCTGGATCCCAGGGTCCAGCTCTCCTAAGAGAAGCATTACAGGCAAAACCTTGCTCTTCTCTGCAAGGCCCGGGTACCGACCGTTTAGCTATGAAGCTTTTTTGGTCGGATCCGGAATAGCTTACTGAGGCCCAAAAGAACCTGTACGCAAGCTCAGTGAAAAACACATGTTTCTTCTTGGCCAACACCTTAGACACTGGCAAAAAAACTGAGGTGCTCCCGGATGGGAGGGGCTTATATAGGGGAGGGTACTTCCGGTTTTGGAAGTTGCCAGTGCCAGCACCTGACGGTATCTATATAACCCATTAGTAATGACTATGTCGCTCTGTGTCCCGTGATGTACGAAAAAGAAATATTGTAACCACGTAGTCCAGAATCCAAAATATTTTTTTAATGGACCATCAGAGGGGGTGATGAATATGAAACATGAGCCTTCCATTATACTTCTTAAAAACAGATTAATAAACGGAGAATTTGATTGATGTTGGCCTTTAATGTTTTTTATTATAATCTCCTTGTAATGTAATATTTTAAAATTCGAATTTTTTTCATCTTGTTTGACTCCCCAGCTTCCTTCCACGCCACAGGAATGGCAGACTGTGGCATCAGAGTTTGCCACGCGGTGGGACTTCCCCAACTGCGGTGGTGCCATAGACGGGAAGCACGTCCGCATCGTGCCGCCACCCCGTTCTGGGTCCTACTACTTCAACTACAAGGGGTTTTATAGCATTGTGCTGATGGCGGTGGTGTCAGCACGGTATGAATTCCTCTATGTTGATGTAGGGAAGAATGGCCGGATGTCCGATCAGGGATCCTTCATCCAGACGGAGTTTGCCCTCCGTCTCCAGAGTGACGACCTTGCATTGCCACCGGATGCAGGGAATGTTGAAGGACTCCCCTTTGTTTTTTTGGCTGATGAAGCCTTCGGGCTCGGACCGCATCTTATGAGGCCATTTCCTCAGAGGACCCTGACCTCAGAGAAGAGGGTGTTCAATTACCGGCTGGCCAGGGGCCGAAGAGTTGTTGAAAATGCCTTCGGCATAATGGCCAGCCGGTTCCGCATTTTTATGACTTCCATCCACTTGGCGGACTACAAAATAAACTATGTAGTTTTATGCTGCTGTGTGCTACACAACTTTCTCAGCAGAAAATCCACTTCTTATATGGCCACAGTATTGCCTGAGGCTGGACTTTCATCTGCAAATCCCCTGCCGGGCCTTGAATCTGCCCGTCCTGGCTTGCCCCCCCAAAATGCCCGTGAGGTTCGGGAGAAATATATGCAATATTTCACGGGTAGGGGGGCAATTTCTATGCCAGGCTATGCCTAAAGATTCATGGAGAATGAGCTAAATAAAATTCTGATTTCAACTTTTAACTTTTGTTTGTTTCCTGTCTCCTAGTTTGTCTTAGTGCATTTGTAGTGCCAAGTGTATTTTCCTTTAGTAAATAACAACCATTTCACTATGTAACCTTAAAAAAAACACAAATAAGGTTAGAGCGTATTGAAAAAAGAAGCTACACGTTGTTTGTGTTCAAACATTTTACTCTGTGCACATTCACACACGTTTACTTTTTTAATTTTTTTTTGTCCTGGCCACAAACCGCCAATTCTTTTCTTAGGAAAATACAAAAACAACAGTTGCATTCCAAAAAGTACAACTTTGGATATCTCTGAGCAATCTGAGACATTCACTTACACAAACTATGTCTCTATGTGCCCGTCATAATATGGGGTCTTGCCACCACTTGCCCAGCCAAAAATTGAATATGCACACATTTTAAAGTAATTTCCAATAGGGATTTTAGACTCCTGATCCCTATTGTCAACATGTGCTATCTGCCATCAGGGGTGATCAATGGACGTGTTTTGGGGGTGCAACCCCTTCCTCAGTTCACCTACTTTAGATACGAGGAAGGGGTTGCACCCCCAAAAGATGTACATGGATATCCCCTGATGGCAGATAGCACATGTTGACACACTGTGTGCATATTCAATTTTTGGCTGGTTTGATTGTCAAAAAGAGTTTAAAAGGTTGAAGAACAGTCATTCCTGAAACAAAAATGGGGGTTTGGTTGACTTATTCGATTCTCCCCAATACATCTAGAATGTCTTTAAATGTTTGATCCATCACATGAATTATTTGTTTTATTTTGTCCAGTTCCGTGCTACATTCCATCACTTGCTGTATTATTCGGAGGGCACTGTCAGCAGAGAAACGTGTACTATCCTTCACCACAACATTTACATCCCCTAAAAACAAAATAAAAAGGTATTATAACTCTGCAGGCCTACATCTCTTACCTGAAGCTGTGGTGACAGATACTGACCTGTTGTGGTGACCAGTTCCACAACGTCATCCACCTCTCCTTCCTGCACTTCTCCTTCCTCCACCTCAACTTCCTCAACATCCTTCGGTTGTGGGTCTTTGGGAGTTTGGGGTTGTTGTGAAGCTGTGGGGTTCCTGTGCTCCCTGGAGTGTTCTCCTCCCTGTCTTCTCTCCCCTATGAGAATCAAACAAAAGGTCTATTTATCACACTGAAATTCTCTCTGAAAAATTTAAACAGGCTAAATTGTTTGGAAGTGGGGTACAAGTGTGTGTTTGTGCGGATTTTAAAGATGAATGCATTATTTGGAACCAAAAATAGGTTTAGTATTCACCTTTTGGATGTAAATTTTTAGACATGGAGGCACCACAAAAATTCACTGATGCACCTGTGTGGGACACCCAAAAAAGGCGGTTCTGTTGGCCCACACGATAGTGCTCCAAAGTACAGATGTGGTACCAGCTGCTGAGTGTCCTCTCCTTTACACTGATTAAAGTTTGCATTTCATTCTCTTTACAAACACATCATCTAGGCGAAAATTTAGGAACAACAATTTGTAAAAAACAGGCAGATGTCTATTTTCTTTTGGGGCTGTAAAATAAGCCAAAACAGCAGATAGTGGCCGAACGAAGTGTCTGTAACGTAACGAACGATTACTGTTCCAAACCAAGTTCGAAATTAGGAAATTTTGGAAGGGAGTCCAATATGAAAATAAACAAAAAGGAGCAACATGTAATTTGACAAAAACCTTAATAGCAGAAAAGTGTACATTTTACTTACTTTTTGCTAGCATTCTCTTAATGCTCCTTAACTGCTCTGGCTCCCTCAGTTTGAGGTCTGACCACCTCTTTCTGAGCTGCTCATTTGAGCGTTTCACCCCGAAATTCGTCTTCAGACTCTTCACGACTTTCTTCAGGATTTTGGCCTTCCTTCTATTAGGTTTGCTATACGGCCCATGCTTTGCGTCATAATCAGACTTGAGCAATATGTCCACCATCTCCGCCATCTCCGCAAAAGACATATTAGATGCCTTGAATCTCCTCCTTGATCGTGACGTTTCCTCGGTCTTCGGGCTTGTCTCCTCCTCGTTTTTGGAGGAATTATCAGACACCTGCTGTAAATCCGCCATATCTGTCTGCGCGCCGAAAGAGAAGGGGCGGAGAAAAGATGTTAGTTAGAACGTCATGGGCGGGCGACGTGTGCGGAGTTTGACGCATGCGTGGTGTATTTATAGCAAACACACATGTGACTATACTACGTTCGTTGTGCGGAGAGAGGAGTTCAAGTGACGGACGTGCGAACGAAGGTATGTGATTTTGTGACTGACTAATTGTTGGCCTATACTGTCTGGAGAATGTTGTAGGATATATATGGTGACTACAATTTTAAGGAGGTTAGACTGTGTGCCTCACATTAGTTATATATTATTTATTTTACTTGCAGATACAATATGAATGTCTTTATTAGCAACAAAGAATTCCTGGTGGAATTTATAGACCGGGTAAGGGAGCTGCCCGCTCTGTGGGAGACCAAAAACCCCATACACAAAAAAAGAGGTGAGAAAAGCAGCGCTGGAGACCCTGCTCCCATTTGTGCATACCAAGGTGCCCACAGCCACAGCAAAACAGGTGGACACTAAAATTGGGAGCTTGAGAGGCACATACAGGAATGAACGCTCTAAGGTCCTGGCTTCTCAGAGGTCAGGAGCAGCAGCAGATGATGTGTATGTCCCCAATTTGTGGTACTACAACAGGATGTCCTTTCTGGATGACCACATTGAGACAAGGCCATCACTCTCCACTCTTCCCCCCAGACTTCCCTGCAGCCAACCTGAGCCTTCTCTGGAGCAAGAGGAGACAGCCATCCTGGATGAACCTGATTTGGCCATCTGGAGCCAGGTGTAGTATTTATAGAAAATGTATTGGGATAAAATTAATGTTTGACAAATATGTCAAGATGACAAACATAAACTATTTTGGGTTCCACAAGTGAAATCAAGATCTCGAGATATTAGTCTGGCCTAAATTGGGTGCTAAATAGTCAATCTGATGTAGTTGTAAATTGGTCAAAATGAATTCTGGATTTACATTCGAATTGCTTCAATCATGATCTGAATTTTGGATGCAAAGATTAAACCAACATATTAAACTATGTCCCTTTTTCATACACAGGATGAAATAAGCCAGGAGGAGGGTCTGGAAACTGTCAGGCAGGAGGAGGCAGGGCCCAGTGGCAGGCAGGAGGTGGCAGGGCCCAGTGGCAGCCAGGAGGTGGCAGGGCCCAGTGGCAGCCAGGAGGTGGCAGGGCAAAGGAGAAGCACCAGATCACAGGTGCCTCCCATCCGACTTCCCAAAAGAAGCAGGAGGGACAGGACCACCAGTGAGGCAGCAATGGCCCTTATTCGAGAGGCCCATGCCACCCTCAAGGAGCCCACATCCCCTGAAGAGGCCATTACCGGCCTAGTGGAGGCAAAGTTCAAGGTGATGAGCATGGAGCAACGCCTCCTATGCAAGCCCCTGCTCATCACCTTGCTGAACAAGGGGGTGATGGAAAAAATTACCCCCAATACCGCTATTTGTGAGGTGGCACAACTGTCCCAACCTCAACCTCCTCCTCCACCTCCACCTTCTTCTTCTGCCCCACCCCCTTCTCCTCAACCTCCACCTTCTTCTTCTGCGCCACCCCCTTCTCCTCAACCTCCACCTTGTTCTTCTGCGCCACCCCCTTCTCCTCCACCTCCACCTTGTTCTTCTGCCCCACCTTCTTCTACTCCACCTCCACCTTGTTCTTCTGCCCCACCCCCTTCTCCTCAACCTCCACCTTCTTCTTCTGCGCCACCCCCTTCTCCTCCACCTCCTCCTCCTCCTGACAGGAGTACCCCTCCAGTGGCCCAGCCTCCAGCCAAACGAAGAAGGAAGGCTGCAGGGAAGGCTTCAGGAAAGGTTGCAGGGAAGGTTGCCAGGAAGACGAGGAAGTGATGGCCTTGCTTCATTGTGGTCGGACAGAAGGCAGCCTGTTGTAGTACCACACACTTGGGACATATATCTCACCTGCTGCTGTTCCTGACCTCTGGGAGGCCAGCATCAGATTGTGCTCAGAAATGTTGGCCTTCTCTCAAGCTCCCAATTTTAGTGTCCACACAGGGTTGATGTGTGGTCTGGGGTCCCTGGGATGCACAAATGGCAGCAGGTTCTCCAGCGCTGCCTTCTCTTTATTTTATTTCAAACATGAATAAATGTTATTTTTGTTTAAGTTCATACTTGACTATGTGTATTTTTTTAAAAATTAAAATTTAGCTTTGGAGTAAGCAGAGACATTTGACAGCCAAAAAAAGGGACAGATACCAAACCCAAAAAAAGAATAACAATCTTATTAAAAAAAAATAGGGTGTAAAATTTAACAAATATATATTAAAATATTCAATGGGAGATCACTATCAAAACATTGCCAAATTACAATTAACATCAGTTTGAAAAATTTAAAAATTTAAAATATTCAGAAGATCTTGCACGATATAATACACCTAAATCTTCTTAAGAGCAGCATGAAAAAGGATAAAAAAAAGGATAAATAAAGATAGTCATAACTCTGTGTGAATATCAGCAGCAAAAGAAGTTCATTCGTTTGGATTAATGTAACATTCTAAAGAAGATTTCAATGCACAACATTTAAACGACGCAATAATTTCGAGCGTGACGAATGTGCTATCTCCATTACGAAGGCTTGTTTTACCAGAAGATGCGCTCCCGTCTCATACTTGCTTCTGAGCATGCGTGCTTTTTGAAGAGTCGTAAAAGCATACACACAAACCATTTTCTCGTCACAAAACAGGCCGACGAGAAACACGACGAGGAAATTTGGAATCCTGATGAGAAAATAGAGAGCAGGTTCTCTATTTTCTCGTCGAGATTCACGTTTTTCTCGAGGAAAAAGCTCTCGCGGCACTTTTCTTGCCGGTTTTGGACGAGAAAATCGGTCGTGTGTACGAGGCTTCAGGCCCTGTACTCCCTGAAAAAGCAGGTGTTGTATATAGAGGGGCCCCATCTCTTACAAACCAGATTGCTCCAAACGTGGTTGACCCTCCGGTGAAATAGCCTTTTTCCCTTTTTCCTAACCTGAAAGGATACTATCCCTGTAAGAGGTGCAATGTGTGTATGCATAATACCTCTACTGTTTATCATATGAAACAATCCACTACATGTACGACACGATTCATCGTATATATCTCATTACATGTCCGTGTAATAAGCAGTATGTGGGACGTACCATCAGAAATTTTGCAATCAGAGTGAATGAACACATTGCAGGCATCAAGAAAGGTCGAACCAATCACAGCGTACCAAGACATTACTTGCATGTTCATCTTGCAGGAACAAAATTCCAGGTGATTGATCAATTCATCCCTCATTGGAGGGGTGAATCTCGTATCAGGGGTGTTTCCCAACTGGAAACTTTTTGGATATACCAGCTTCGATGTTACTCGCCTTTTGGGTTGAACATCGACTGGGATATCAATTAATTTATCAATAAGGCCTAGTCTTAGTGTTTTTCTCCTTCTTGCAATAATTCCATTTATACTCAGAGGTACATATATTTTTTTCATTTTTCATTTTTTTCTTTGTTACATCCTTTTGGGGTTATTGTGTATATATATATATATATATATATATATATATATATATGGTCAGACCAGTACAGGCTGCTGTTCTGCACATTTTTCAGCATCCCCTTATTGTTGCATTGTGTTCATGTCATGATGCGATAGGTTTATTGATTTTATAGGTTGCTGTTTTGCATTTTCATCGGCACCTTTTTATGTCGCATTTCATTTCAGTTCAGTTTCGAAATGTTGCGATATGTTTAATGATATTATCTATGAACACACGGCGTCACTGCCGTTCTTTTTAGAGCTCTGGCTCATTGTTGTTCTTTTTTTATTATGCATACGTATTTTATGAATATCTGCCATATATTGTTATGTCATGTATTATTATGATTTTTGTTAATATTTGCTTATGGTTTGTTTGTCTTGATGTGTACTAAACACTAAGGCATTTGTCTGTCCTTCCGGCTTGTGATTATCCGTCCTTGGTTGACATGGCAACATGTCCCGCCTTTGTAAACATACACCAGCTATGGACTTTATTTTCATGGCGACGCCGGTGCTTCTGGAGAGCGGCGCGCCTCTGTATTCTTGCCACGTCGCAGGTCACGTGATGTTAGGCTGAAATGGAGGCTTGGAACGCAAATGTTTCCGCCGCGATTGCGTAATGACGCTCTCCAGCGGCGACGTGATGACGCAGCATAGAAGTCATGCACTCCTGATTGGATATGGCAACCCGAGGGGAATGACGAGCTGGAAAGCGGCATTTTTGAACCTTAGATTGGATAACCGTGACTAGGGGGAGTTGCACACATCAGCTGTGACGGTTCCAATCAGTAAGATTTTATTATATAATGACGTGGTGTGTTATATGCAGGTCTATGCCCCAGTTGATGCACACTGATGTGAAACATGTTGGGTACATAACCTGCTTCAAGCTTTACTACGCCATACATGAACTTTTTTTGTGATCACCATTTTACAAGCATCGTTCAGGACGCCTGTACCATTTTATTGTTTTTTTATGTGTTCGTTTTTATTTGAAATAAATTAAGCTTTTTTATAACCATCCATCCGATTCATCTGCACTATGTGGAGGCTCTTTTTCATTCCTTTTTATGGTTGATACCGATGTCTGGATGTCTGGAGTTTGGAGGTATTAATGCTGGAGAGTTACAATTTTCTATGCATACCCTGCCTGGCGCGGATATACAAGGTCGCTCTTTATAGGAGTTCCAATATGCATGTGAACCTGAGTGGATCATTTCATTGCCTGTTTGACCCACTACAAGGGGTAAGAGTATTTATTTATCTCCCCCCCCCCCTCCCCGGTGTTGGAGTCACATCCCTGGGTGCTGTAGTTGTTGAGCATCTTTTACATCCACAGGAATTTAAGGCCATCCTACATTTGATAATGGGGACACTGCATATCTTATGACCTTATACATCCCTCTCCAATTATTTTTTATATGGAATATTTCTATATGGACTTCAAACATCCATTTATCTTATTAATTGTTTCTTTTATATATGCACAGTTTGTTATATGCATGTGCATCCATTTCTTTATGGTATACACATACATTTGTTGTTTGAACACGTTTGGACTAGAGTGTTTGTACCCAGGTCCATCTCTATTTATATGTTTGTCACGGCCTTACAGGCTGCACAAAATTACTTTTGCTCTTGGATACACATATACAGTATGTTCAGTTTCTCTGTTTGACACATTTTCACAGCGCTGCATCTATTTATTTTTTATTTTTTGTTTGCAATATGTCCCATTGTTGATGCTGGCAGCCATTATATAGTTTCTTTTTCACATACAGCAGAGCAACTTTTTCTTTATATATTGGAGCACAGGAATAGATGGAAAATGGGGGGCAAAAATATGGTTTAGACTGTATCAAGCACTATAGATTTCACAACTTTTACAAGGAAGGTATTAGAAATGCCAAAAAACATTTTCTCACAAACAAGATAAGAAACGTGTCTAATTCATCGGCAGAGCTCTTCAGGGTGGCCAAGTGATTGGCTAATCCCATGTGTGGTCAACCTGAAGAGAAAAACTCTGTTGAGTTGTGCGAAATTTTATCTCGTTATTTTAAAGAGAAAATAGAAATTATCAGAAAACATATTCCATCAGAGGAGGTGGAAGAAATATGCCCACCATATGCAGGGACACGTTTCTCTGTATTTTATCCGGTGACTCCAAAAGATATTAAAATCATCCTCAAATCTCTCATCACTTGATCCCTGCATTGCGCAGTTGGTGAAGGACTCCTAAGATGCTCTGGCGCCTTTTATTGCAGACATTGTTAGTATGTCATTTGCCACCGGTGTCGTTCCATGTATTCTGAAGCAGGCGGTGGTTATACCCCTGCTAAAGAAAGCTAACGTGGAGCGTACCATGTTGAGCAACAATCGCCCTATTTCCACACTGCCGTTTCTGGCAAAGATCATGGAGCTAGCTGCGGTATGGCAATTTCAACCTCACCTGGAGACTAACAAAATTTTTAATGACTTCCAGTCAGGATTCCGACCTGGGAGAAGGCCGGAAACATCCCTGGTAAAAGTCCAGGATGATCTATTCTGGGCCTTGGATGAGAATGAAGCTTCGGCCTTGGTACTTCTGGATTTGTTGGCAGCTTTTAATACCATCGACCACTCTATACATTTGGATAGGTTGAAGGTGGTGGCGGGAATGGATGGTATAGCTCTGGCATGGGTAGCCTTGTTCCTGCGAGACAGGGTTCAGAGGGTAAAGCTGGGACCATTTTATTCCTCTGATAGTTCCCTGTCTTGCGGGGTCCCACAAGGATCGGCTCTATCTCCAATCCTTTTTAACATCTATATGAGGCCGCTACTATGCATCATTCGCCGTCACAACCTCCCATTCCATGTCTATGCTGACGACACCCAGATCTACTTCAAACTATCCAAGAAAGGGGAGGATCAGGTCATGCTGGCCTCCTGCTTGGAGGAAATCCAATCCTGGATGGGTGCCAATTATCTCAAACTAAATGGCACCAAAACTGAATGCATCATCTTCAGTAATCATGTGTATTCCAACTTATTTCCATCCTGGCCGGAATCTTTTAAACCTTTTCCGATTCCGGCCACTCAGGTCAGGGACTTGGGTGTCATTTTCGACTCTAGGTTGAACTTGAGCCCTCAGGTAAATCAGGTGGTGAGTTCATGCCACTTCCACCTGAGACTCCTGAGGTCGACTTTTCGCTATATCACAGACTCTGATAAGATCGCCATGGTCAATGCCATTATCAGCAGTCGATTGGACTACTGCAATGCGCTATACCTGGGTTTTCCTGCTTGTACCATCTACAAGCTCCAGTTGATTCAGAATGCCGCAGCGAAATTACTGACGGTGCTGGTCGTCGTGACCACATCACTCCATCTATTAGAGCTCTACATTGGCTGCCCGTGAAAGAATGGGTTCTGTTCAAAACTGGATGTCTTGTCCATAAGGCATTGCATGGATGTGGCCCAGAGTACCTGAAGGAAAAATTCATCAAGTATGCGCCTGCCCGAGCCTTGAGATCGGCGAATCTGGTCAAATTGAAGATTCCAAAATTCAAAAAGAAAAAATGCGGAGGGAGAACGAGTGAAGTACATGAAGCTGAATTTTGGAACTCCTCGCCTCTGAAACTGATGCCGCATACACACGATCGTTTTTCACGTCGTTAAAAATGCCATTTTTTAAATTGGGCATTAAAAATGATCGTGTGCAGGCTCCAGAGCATTTTTAACGACGTGAAAAATGGCCTAAAAAAAATGAGAACCTGTTCTATTTTTTCACGTCGTTTTTCACGTCGTTTTTTTTAACGATGTGAAAAACGGTAGTGTGTATGCTTTTACGAGGGGAAAAAAAACGTGCATGCTCAGAATCAAGTATGAGACGGGAGCGCTCGTTCTGGTAAAACTAGCATTCGTAATGGAGATAGCACATTCGTCACGCTGTAACAGACTGAAAAGCACAAGTCTGAAAAGCACGAATCGTCGCTCAACAAACTTTACTAACATGAAGTGTGGCGCCATTCGAACGGAACTTCCCCTTTATAGTGCCGTCGTACGTGTTGTACGTCACTGCGCTTTGCTCGAGCGTTTTTTTAAATGAACGTGTGTATGCAAGACAGGCTTGAGAGGAAACAAGAAAAATCACGTCGAGAAAAACGTCGTTTTTGAAAATGACATTAAAAACGATCGTGTGTACGCGGCATGAGACTTGAGAATGACCTTTTGAAATTCCGAAAGGAATTGAAAACCGTACTTTTTGTGCAAGCTTTTGGAGTCACCTAATTTTAATGGGGTGTGACGGACAGACCCCCAGGTTTTTGTGTGTTGTCATTTTGGTAAGTTGGTTTTTCTAAGGTTTTTTTAATGTCAATGTTCTTTTATTTTGCGCATCAGGTAAGACTGCGTAGGTTAAGCATTTTAATAAAAAAATAAATACAACTGAACAGCAGCTGTGTAAATGATGGCAGGTCAGCAGTGGTGGTGGGAGATGGTAATGCCTAATGCTGTATGGTATAATATTTTATAATAATAAATGCCAAATTGTTAACATCAGCTGCAAAGGAAAGCCTTTAAGAGGTGTATTTTTTGTTCCTTCTGTGATGGCAAGATGAGCTCTGGCATTTTCCTCCTTTAACATGTATTCAAAAGGATGGCCAAGGATGGCCAACCAATAGTGGTCTATTTCTTTAAAGACCTGTAGCCTAGGGTCCTTGTGTTGTCACAGAAGCATGAATCAGCCCATCTGCCACACATTTTCAATGAAAGAGTACCCAAATTCTCGATATTGCTGAGGGCAATGGTGTCTTTAAAGTGATTTTAAAGGTTGTATTTAAAAAAAAAAATGTTATACTTACCTGCTCTGTGCAATAGTTCTGCACAGAGCAGCCCTGATCCTCTTCTTTTTGGGTCCCCGTCAGTGGTCTTGGCTCCTCTCCCCTGCTTAATTTCCCCGGATAACAAGTCTCTTGCTATGAGGGGACTCAAGCAGGCTCGCTCCCAAGCCATGCTCCTGTGAATGGACATTGTCCATTCACACACATTATGTACTTACATAATTACAAACAATACATAGAAACAAGTTTTAGCACATTACCGTACATTGAAAATATTATTTACATTGTTTGAATACAGTGTTCACGTATATTGTGCAACAACTTTGTCACCAAGTAGATGGCAGTGTTTATATGTTTTTAGCTGCATCTATGACTATTCTCTATGTCTTCTTCCTGAATAAAGTTCCTGTTTCCTGTTTGCAGTTAAAAGAGAAGTATGGGTTTGTTTTTTGTTTTTTAAATCATACTTACCTAGGTGGATGCAGAATTGATGCAATGCTGCATCTGTTTCCTGTAGTCTCTAAGGGTGAGAACTGAGTAATCAAACACAGCTGATCGCTCAGTTCTCAGTGCCCTGTGAGCAGAGAGCTGGTCACCGTCTTTCTGCTCTGCCTCCCCATGCTTAATGGAGCACTGGGCTGCGGAGGCGGTGGGAGCAGCTCGCTTGGGTTCTCAGCGGCTCTCTGAGAGGCTGAATCATGGGAGAATCACCCAGCCTGGACCAGCTCTGTGACATCAGCCGACAGCATACTTCAGCCCGCTGTCAGCTGAAAACAGGTCATAGCAGTGCAGAAGGCACTGCACTCCTGTAATTCATAGAAGAAGTACAGCCACATGAGCTTAGGCTGTTCTTCTCCTTTAACCCCTTAACGACCGCTCACTGTATATATACGTCGGCAGAATGGCACGGACAGGCACAATCAGGTACCTGTACTTGACTGCCTTTGTATAGTTGGGGGGTCCCATCGGACCCCCCTTCTATATAGTGAGCGGTCGGCATCGCGTCTGGAGCGATCCGTGATGAGGGGACGGCCATTCGTTTCCGGCCACCCCCTCGCGATCGCTCCCGGCGAATCAAATGCTTCCTCTGCCTGTGTAATGTTTACACAGGCAGGAGGAAGTGATGTCATCTCTCCTGCGGCACTCACATATACCGAGCGCCGTGGGGAGAAGACACACAGGTTAGTGCACTAAACAGCACACTGACACCAGCACACATAGGCACACGATCGCCCCCCCAGGCCCCCCCAGATCACCCCCCAGGCCCCCCCAGATCACCCCCAAGATCACCCCCCAGCCCCCAGTCACAGTGTCACTGATTGCAGTGACCATTTATTTACTGACATTTGTGACTGTAAAAGTGTCAGGGCAGTTAGTTTTAGGTCCAGTGTAGCCCCCTAACCCCCCCTAATAAAGGTTTAACCCCTTGATCGCCCCCCAGGTAACCCTTTCACCCCCTTTTGCCAGTGTCACTAAGCGATCGTTTTTCTGATCACTGTCTTAGTGTCGGTGGTGCCGATAGGTAGCCAGTTATTTTTTTTAGGTTCGCCGCAGGTTTTTATAGCGTCAGGTACCCCCATATATTACCTAATAAAGGTTTAACCCCTTGATCGCCCCCCAGGTAACTCTTTCACCCCCTTTTGCCAGTGTCACTAAGCGATCGTTTTTCTGACGGCTGTATTAGTGTCGGTGGTGCCGATAGGTAGGCAGTTATTTTTTTTAGGTTCGCCGCAGGTTTTTATAGCATCAGGTACCCCCATATATTACCTAATAAAGGTTTAACCCCTTGATCTCCCCCCAGGTAACCCTTTCACCCCCTTTTGCCAGTGTCACTAAGTAATCATTTTTCTGATCGCTGTATTAGTTATGCTGGTGCCGCTAGGTAGTCAGTTATTTTTTTTAGGTTCGCCGCAGGTTTTTATAGCGTCAGGTACCCCCATATATTATCTAATAAAGGTTTTAACCCCCTAATTGCCCCTAGTTAACCCTTTCACCAGTGATAACCGTATAAGTGTTACTGGTGACACTGGTTAGCCAGTTAGTTATTTTGTTATTTAGGTTCCCCGTTAGGTTTTTATATAGTGTCAGGTACCCCCATATATTACCTAATAAAGGTTTAACCCCCTGATTGCCCCTAGTTAACCCTTTCACCAGTGATCACCATATAAGTGTTACGGGTGACGCTGGTTAGTTAATTTGCTTTTTATAGTGTCAGGGCACCCCCCTTAGTGGTATAGTATCTGAACAGATCAATATCTGATCTGATCAGATCTATACTAGCGTCCCCAGCAGTTTAGGGTTCCCAAAAATGCAGTGTTAGCGGGATCAGCCCAGATACCTGCTAGCACCTGCGTTTTGCCCCTCCATCCAGCCCAGGCCACCCAAGTGCAGTATCGATCGATCACTGTCACTTACAAAACACAACACACATAACTGCAGCATTCGCAGAGACAGGCCTGATCCCTGCGACTCCAGTGCTGTAGGAGGTGATTTCACCACCACAGTTAAAAAAAAAAAAGCATATATGCCGAAGCATGGGGGCAGCAGGGGCAGAGGAGCGGAGGAGCGATTTTGCTCCTAATGCCGCGTACATACGGTCAAAATTCAGATGGAGGCTTGCCCGTGGAAAAGTCTGACCGTGTGTACGCGGCATAACTATTGCGGGAGGATGCCCCCATGCTTCGGCATATATAAATGGTGCATGTGTGCCCATCATTAGAAGTGGGTGAATGAAGGGAGGTATTCTAATGGTGGGCATACCCACCGATCAATCTCTTTTTTTTTTTCGTTCAGCCAACAGGCTGCATGAAAAAAAAGATTACAATACATGTCCAACAAGGACCAGCAACGTACTGGTATGTTGCTGGATTTTTAATGGTTATACCAGATTGATGCCTGCGGGTTTAGGTATCATCTTGGTATCATTCTTTTTAGCCAGCGGCCGGCTTTCATGTAAAAGAAATCCTAGCAGCTAATTAGCCTCTGGACTGCTTTTACAAGCAGTGGGATGGAATGTCCCCCCCCCCCGGATATAAAAAGTGCCATTGGGAAATTGAAAAAGCATTTTATCACACCGATCTTGGTGTGGTCAGATGCTTTGAGGGCAGAGGAAAGATCTAGGGTCTAATAGACCCCAGTTTTTTCAAAAAAAGAGTACCTGTCACTACCTATTGCTATCAAAGGGGATATTTACATTCCCTGAGATAACAATAAAAATGATAAAAAAAAAAATATGGAAGGAACAGTTTAAAAATAAAATAAAAAAGCAAAATTAATAATAATAAAAAAAAAAGCACCCCTGTCCCGCCCTGCTCTTGCGCAATGGTGAATGCAAGCGTTGGTCTGGCGTCATATGTAAACAGCAATTGCATCATGCATGTGAGGTATCACCGCGAAGGTCAGATCGAGGGCAGTCATTTTAGCAGTAGACCTCCTCTGTAAATCTAACGTGGTAACCTGTAAAGGCTTTTAAAGGCTTTTAAAAATGTATGTAGTTTGTCGCCACTGCGCGTTTGTGTGAAATTTTAAAGCATGTCGTGTTGGTATCTATGTACTCGGCCTAAGATCATCTTTTTTATTTCATCAAACATTTGGGCAATATAGTTTGTTTTAGTGCATTAAAATTAAAAGAAGTGTATTTTTTCCCCAAAAATCGCTGCTTAAATACTGTGTGGAAAAAAAATGTAACACCCACCATTTTAATCTGTAGGGCCTTTGCTTTAAAAAAATATATAATGTTTGGGGGTTCAACATAATTTTCCTGCAAAAAAAAAAAATTAGTTTTCATGTAAACAAAAAGTGTCAGAAAGGGCTTTGTCTTCAAGTGGTTAGAAGAGTGGATGTAAGCTTCCTAATGTTGTGTATAAAATGCCAGGACAGTTCAAAACCCCCCCAAATTACCCCATTTTGGAAAGTAGACACCCCAAGCTATATACTGAGAGGCATGTCGAGTCCATGGAATATTTTATATGTTGACACAAGTTGCGGAAAAAAGAAATTTTTTTTTTTGTTTTTTGCACAAAGTTGTCACTAAATGATATATTGCTCAAACATGCCATGGGCATATGTGGAATTACACCCCAAAATACATTCTGTTGTTTCTCCTGAGTACGGGGATACCACATGTGTGAGACTTTTTGGGAGCCTAGCCGCGTACGGGACCCCAAAAACCAAGCACCGCCTTCAGGCTTTCTAAGGGTGTAAATTTTTGATTTCACTCCTCACTGCCTATCACAGTTTCGGAGGCCATGGAATGCCCAGATGGCACAAAACCCCCCCAAATGACCTAATTTTGGAAAGTAGACACCCCAAGCTATTTGCTGAGAGGTATGGGTAGCATTTTGCAGATCTCGCTTTTTGTCACAAAGTTTTGAAAATTTAAAGAAAAAAAAAAATATATATATTTTCTTTCTTCATTTTCAAAAACAAATGAGAGCTGTAAAATACTCACCATGCCTCTCAGCAATTTCCTTGGGGTGTCTACTTTCCAAAATGGGGTCATTTGGGAGGGTTTTGTGCTATTTTGGCATTTTATGGCCTTCGAAACTGTGATAGGTAGTGAGGAGTGAAATCAAAAATTTGCGCCCTTAGAAATCCTGAAGGCGGTGCTTGGTTTTCGGGGGCCCGTACGCGGCTAGGCTCCTAAAAAGTCCCACACATGTGGTATCCCCGTACTCAGGAGAAGCAGCAAAATGTATTTTGGGGTGCAATTCCACATATAACCATGGCATGTGTGAGCAATATATTATTTAGTGACAACTTATTGTAATTTTTTTTTTTTTTTTGTCATTATTCAATCACTTGGGACAAAAAAAAATATTCAATGGGCTCAACATGCCTCTCAGCAATTTCCTTGGGGTGTCTACTTTACAAAATGGGGTCATTTGGGGTGGTTTTGTACTGCCCTGGCATTTTAGCACCTCAAGAAATGCGATAGGCAGTCATAAATTAAAAGCTGTGTAAATCCCAGGAAATGTACCCTAGTTTGTAGACGCTATAACTTTTGCGAAAAACCAATAAATATACGCTTATTGACATTTTTTTTACTAAAGACATGTAGCTGAATACATTTTGGCCTAAATGTATGACTAAAATTGAGTTTATTCGGTTTTTCTTATAACAAAAAGTAGAAAATATAATTTTTTTTCCAAATTTTTTGTCTTTTTCCGTTTATATTGCAAAAAAAAAAAAATCGCAGAGGCAATCAAATACCATTAAAAGAAAGCTCTATTTGTGGGGAAAAAAGGATGCAAATTTCGTTTGGGTACAACATTGCATGTCCGCGCAATTTCCAGTTAAAGCAGCGCAGTACCAAATTGTGAAAACACCTCTGGTCATTAAGCTGCGTAATGGTCCGGGGCTTAAGTGGTTAAGCAGCTAAACCCATGTGGACTGTGCACTGTCTGTCTGTTCTGTAGGGTTATATACAGAATTATTAACAGGTTACAGGCCCAGGCATAGCCCAGACACCCACCCAAACACCACGAGAAAAGCTAAGAACCCATTCATAGTCCAGTCATAGTCAGTTACGGCAACAGTGCAAGATGCAGCAACAAAAAGAAAACTGCAGCAGAATAAAAGAAAATGGCTAGCAACACAGCTGCAACAAAGCTTTGCAAATCTGACAAACCAGAACTACCAGTCTTGGAAATGCAAGATGAAAATGCTTCTAATAAGAGAATGTACGTGGAAATGTATAAATGAAGTCAGGCCAGAAAACCTTTCAGATGAGTGGATTGGGAAAGATCAAAAACTCAGGGCACAATCTCTCATAGCATATTAGATGATAAAATCATATCTATATGTAAGTGTGAAACTGCTAAAGAAATGTGGAAAGGATTACAAAAGGCAGAGGTGGCTCTAGGCTTTGTGAGGCCTTAGGCAAAACTTGAAATGGGGCCCCACTCACACCCCTGATGGGAAAAATAATTCAAGAACAAGAGTCTCTTCCCCACAACCCTGGCCGGTGGTTGTGGGGATCTGCGGGCAGGGGGCTTATCGAATTCTGGAAGCCCCCTTTAACAAGGTGGCCCCCAGATTCTGCTCTTTAATAATTAAGGGGCGGGTCCACCTGGTGCTGTCACCTGCTGAACCCGCCCCTTGTGACATCATTGACTGAGGGCATGCTGGGTCATTGACGTCACAAGGGGTGGTGTCACCGATATTCGCTGGTTGTTAGGGACGCTGGCGGCCCCGCTCCTGAGTCAGGGCTCTTAACACTGCCTGAGCACAGCAACGTTAAGACCCCCTGTCCCTCAAAATTGGGGTAATGCATTGGGTAAGTTAGGCGGCCACGAGGCCCTTGTGAGTGTGAGGCCTTAGGCGACTGCCTAATTTGCCTAATTAAAGAGCCGCCTCTGACAAAAGGTGCATGAAAAAGCTAATCTCAGCAATAAACTGCATTTGATTAGAAAGCTATACCAAACAAAGGTAATGAAAGCGAGGATGTGAAGGATTACATAAGGCGCATTTTGGAAATGCTTGAACACTTGAGAGGTAAAGGAGAAGAAATAAAAGATTTTCATATCGCAGCACTATTACTCAGCTGTTTACCAGAAAGTTAAGAAACACTTATCACAGAACTTGATGCACGTCCAGATGATGAATTGACATTGGAATATGTTAAGGGCAAGCTTGCGGATCATTATAAGCATAAAACAGAAAGTAATAATAGTGACAGTGCTTCTGTCGCAGAGTCTGCTTTAAAGATGAAAAATTTAAATAAAAAGGGTATCATGCAACAAGAAACACATGTATGTTTTCTGTGCGAGAAACAAGGTCATTTGCAAAACCTAGAAAGCTAGAATGCAAAAAACAAACTAAACTACAAAGGGCCAAAAGGGTGAAGGAAGAAACTTCAGATAATGAATATGTTTTTCAATCCAACAGTCGCACCTCATCTTTGCAGGCATAGTGTGTTGATTCTGGAGCTATGAATAACATGACAAATTACCAAAATTTCTTTATTCACATTGACCAGAGCGAAACAGAAATGCCGCGTACACACGTTCGGAATTTCCGATGGAAAAAGTCAGGCGGAATTTTTTCATCGGATATTCCGAACGTGTGTATGCCCCATCTGACTTTTTCCGTCGGAAATTCCGACGGACTTAGAAAGAGAACATGTTCTCTTTTTTTCCGAGGGAAAAAATTTCTATTAGAAATTCAGTTCGTCTGTATGGAACTCCGACGGAGAAAAAACCACGCATTCTCAGAATCAAGTATGCAGATGTGGAGGAAGGAGAGGTCGAGGAAGGAGAGGTCGAGGAAATAGGCGATATTGTCACCACAACAGGTCAGTGTCTGACACCACAGATTCAGGTAAGATATGTAGGCCTGCATATTTATAGGTGATGTGGTGGTTGTTGAAGAAGAAACTAATTTCACCAGTGCAAGTGCACAAATCCTAATCCAGGACCTCATGGTGTGGAGTCGGGAAATAGACATCATAAGAAATAAACAATTTTTTTTTGAACAACAAATTAAGAACATGATTGATGTGTTGGGGAGAATCTAAATAGATTCAAAATGCCACCATTTAAACTTTTTGTGGACTAATTTCAAAAAAATTTGTGTAATTTTCAAAGCCAAATTTTGAAAATGTACACAGTGTGTCAACATGTGCTATCTCCCATCAGAGGATGTCAATGTACATGTTTTGTGGGTGCAACCCCTTCCTCGCAACTTAAGTAGGTGAGAGGAAGGGGTTGCACCCCCAAAAGAAGTCCATTGATCCCCCATGATGGCAGATAGCACATGTTGACATTAGGCATGGGATCAGGAGGGAAATACCCATTTTGCCTCTCAATTTGTGTGCATCTTCAAAATGTGGCTTTTTCAGGGGTGACATCATCCCATCTGATGAAGGCAACAGCAACACATTTTTTACATACTATAATGTCTGATATTGCCTTCAGTTTTTCAAGGTTGAACTTTGTAAGTTCCAGAGTTGTATATGTTTTATGGTTTGAAACATGCTTGTTTATACAAAAAAAAATAGTAAAACTTGGGGAAAAAAACATGTTTAAATTTACTCAAAAATTTTAGACCACCCATGTGAATGCACACAGAGTAAAAATAGTTTTCTAATCAACAATGTGTGGGTTCTTCTTTCAATGCTCAATACCAGTTTTTGAAGTAATTTGGTGTTTACAGTGACAATGGGGGTTATTTACTAAAGGAAAATCCACTTGGCACTACAAGTGCACTACGAGAACCTAGGAGACAGCTAAAATAAACACAAAGCAATAAAGAAAATTCAAGATTTTATCAGATTAATTTTGTTTTTTTAATAAAATGATATTTAAACATTGTCTGGCATAGCAATGGCCCCCCTACCCGTAAAATACTTGACATATTTCTGGCGCACTTCACGGGCGCTTTGGGGGGGCAAGTCAGGACGGCCAGTATCCAGGCCCGTTAGGGGATTCCCAGAAAGTCCGGCCTCAGGCCCAACTGTGGCAAGATAATTTGTGGAATTTTTCCTTAAATAATTGTGCAATATGCAGCAGCTGAAGATTATGTGGTTCAGTTTGTTTTCCGCCATGTTGATAGCTGTCAGAAACAGGCGGAACTGGCTGGCCATTATCCCGAAGGCATTCTAAACAACTCTTCGGGCTCTGGCCAGCCGGTAGTTAAGAACCCTCCTCTCCGGGGTGAGGGTCCTCAGGGGGAATGGCCTCATCAGGTGATTGCCCAGACCGAAGGCTTCATCAGCAATAAAGACGAACGGAAGGCCCTCAACATTGTCTTCATCAGGTGGCAATGCCAGGCCACCATTCTGGAGACGTTGGGCAAACTCTGTCCGTGCGAAGAATCCACCATCGGACATCCAGCCATTCTTCCCCACGTCCACATAGAGGAACTCATACTGTGCCGATACCACCGCCATCAACACTATACTATTAAACCCCTTGTAATTGTAATAGTATGACCCCAAATGGGGTGGTGGCACGATGTGGACGTGCTTCCCGTCTATTGCCCCTCCACAGTTGGGGAAGTCCCACCGCTGGGCAAATTGGGAAGCCACAGTCTGCCATTTCTGTGGTGTTGAAGGAAACTGTGGAGTAAAACCAGAAAAAAATATATTAGTACTTTTGCACATAACATTGCAAGCAGATTATACAAAAACATTCTTGGCCAACATCAGTATAACATTTATTTTAAGCAGTACAGGTATTTAAAGACAAAAATATAAGGCCCACTTATCAGATTCCTCACCCCCTCTGATGGCCCATTGGAAACATTTTAGGGGGGTTCTAGCTGAGTTTGGGACCCCAAAAAAAGCCTCTGCCACTCTGCCTGAATTTAATGAAAACAAAAACATTTGTAGACATTTTAGGGGGTGTTTAAGGAAAAGCAGTACAATGGAGCTGACAAAATATATTGTTAAATGACTAGGCTAAGTATGGGCTAAGGATAGCATGAAGGGAAATTTGCATGAAGGCCAAAAAAGGAGCATTAAAAGCTTACAGCATGCATGGGAACAAAAGGGACATTCACAGCATATTACAATCATGGCAATTAGGGAATGATGAAAGAAATAAAATACATTAGCATACATTAAATACTTTGAATGTTATGTTAAAGGAGAAAACTTACCTTAATATAGTTCTTCTGCAGGACTTGGATGATGGCAGAACAGGTCTCTGGTATAATGATCCCCGGAGCCTGGGGGGAGATGCCTGTCGTGAACTTCAGGTCCTGCAGACTTCTCCCTGTCGCCAGGTATCTCAACGTGACCACTAGCCTCTGCTTGTCAGTGATGGCTTTCCGCATGATGGTGTCCTGCCTCATGATATAGGGGGACAGCAAAGCCAACAGATGGTGAAAAACGGGGTCCGTCATCCGGAGATAATTCCTAAAGTCATTGGGATTATTCTCCTGCATCTTCCGCAACAAAAGCATATGACAGAACTGGTCCCGCTGGAGCAACCAATTCCTCGTCCATGAACTCCTCCTCACCCTGTTCATGGACTGAGCTTGGGCTAAAGCATGAACCCCAACACCAAGCTCATACGCAGCACGAACTCTACAACAAGTACGTACCCGCAACATGGCTAGAAAACGGTCGGCTGATCAGAACAAACTAGACAGAACGCACTGAAGAACAGAAAGTCCTATGAAGAACGACCTGAAAATCAGAAACGAGCGGACAAGAACGCACTGAAAAACAGATACGACCTGACTACACGCCCTGAAAGACAGATACGAACCCACAAGCACCAACTGAACAGCAGAAAACAATCTGAAAAGCACGAACACTGAAAAGCGCGAATCGTCTCTCACCAAACTTTTACTAACACGCGATAACACGAGATCAGCAAAAGCAGCTCAAAGGGTGGTGCCGTTGGATTGGAACTTCCTCATTATACTGCCGTCGTCTGTGTACGTGACCGCATTTTAGAAGGTCGGAATTTGGTGTGTCCATGTGTATGCAAGACAACTTGAGCAGAATTCCGTCGGAAAAACCCGTCTGAGTTTATTCCGACGGAAAATCCGACCGTGTGTACAAGGCAAAAGAATCACCACAGCTAATGGAAAAATAATGGAATCAGAAGGAATAGGGAACAGTTTTCTTTACTGTCCTATTTTCCAGAGTGTTAGCAGAAAGATGCCTGTGAAAAATGTCCTCTGTTGCACTGTCCTTGAAACAAGTCTTTTGTCAGTGAAGAAGCTCACAAAACAAGGCAATGTAGTGACCTTCCAAGATGAAGAGCAAATAGGGATACTCCAACTCACTAATAAAACATAAATAACAGTTCCTTACACCACTCTAAATGGTAAACCAATGTCTAGAGACAGCAGCTCATGCATTCAGTAATACAGATAGAACTTAATAAACCCAACCTGGTAAAGCGCTATCTATTAATGTGTAGTAAAGTGCATAAACATAAATCTATAAATATGACAAAACTAGTGCGTAACCCACAGCTGACACTACTTATGAATCCATATACTCAATGTATCAAATTAACAAATATGTAAACAAACAATATGTGCAAAAGGGCAAATAGATAATTAAGAAAAAAATATATACAATCCATAAGTCCAGTGTAAAAACAATATATATACAGTATATAAAGTACTTCAATAAGAGTCAAATTTATGCAGAAAGATAAATATAAAGTGCATCCGTGTACAATCCAGCTCATGCAGGAAATTAATATAAGGTGCGTTCAATTTAAATTCCAAATCAATGTTAGTGCACCAGAGATGAAAAGTCCAGTGGTTGTGTGTACTATCCCAGACACCACACAATATCTTCACTAATCCACCTCAGTGCCTGACATCCCCCTTTTTGAGTGGCCTCTCTTCTGTTAACATGGACCTCACCTAGCAAGGGAGGTCATAAAAGCATTTTATACGACAATCAATAGGCAATCCACTTTCATTCCAGCAGCCTGAGTCCTCAGCTCCACATCTTAGGGGCACATACATAGGAGGCAAAAGGAAGATCAAATAGTGTAGAACGCTCAAAACATATATTTATTTAAGTAGAAATAGACTCACATTTCAGTAGTATTAAAACAGCATATCAGCACAATGTCGAGACACAGCATCGTCAGCTCCACCCCGATCCACCTCATAATTGTCATCGTCCAACCTCCCAGGATTTATTAAAAGCCTACACCTTTGAGAAAGCCTGGGAGGCACAACGCATGAGCGGGACTCTATGTGAGAGTGGAAGAACCGTGCTGTGAGATACAGATATGTCAACCACATACTGGGGGGAGGCAATTATGACCGCATGCTTTCTCCAAAACTGACTACCAGGAAAATCAACTGAGAAAACTTCATATGAACTGTGGAATGGAAAAGCCCTGAATTTGAACCATCTAAACATTTCTGGAAGCAAAGCCTATATGCAAATCCCAAAAGAAAAACGTACAAATCGGTATGCTTGCGCATAGGAAGGTGCACTTGTGGGGTGCAGTGAATCTCAAAAGGTATACAAAATTCTATACAAAGACAGAAACAAGGTAACCATCAGTAGAAGTGTAATTGTCGATGAAACTTCAGTGTGTTCAAAATTTCTTGAACTAACACAAACGCTTCAAACTGAGGGAAATTCCACATCAGTGTCACATGAAGATAAGCAAGAAAGTGACAAAGAAATAGAAATTAACACAGACAATCCAAATGCTGTAAAAAAAAATAAACCAGGCCACAAGAGGCTTCAATCAGAAAATCCACCAGAAGCAATAAAGGCATCCCAGCCAAACATCTGTCCTATGTTGCTCGCATAGCTTTAAATCCAGAGCCAGATTCATGGGATGAGATACAAAGACTTCCAACTCAGATCAGAGCTTCTGATTAAGATTGCAGATGTTTTGATAAAACAGCTTACAAGAAACAGATTTATAGAACTGAGATCTGAAATGGGACTAATATAAGGAGTAGTTTTTGAGGGGTGCTGGAATACATTATTCATGTATTTTGTGCAACAACTACATCAGCCAGTGGATGAAAGTGTTTATAATTTTGTTTAGCTGCATCTATGACTGTAACGCATCGCCTGGCACCCTTCCTGGGTGTTTCCGCCAAAAGGTGCCTCCTGCCCTCCAAACCTTTCCAGCAGGCCAAGAGCTAATACCAGCCCTTTATCCCAAGCATTGTAAACAGACAAGATGTTGAGGTAAAAACCAAAGGAATGACTCTTTAATAAAACTCATACACATACTTTATACCCCCCAGTAGGATATTCCCCTCTTGGGGATATTAGCATGACAATGAAAACTTTAAACAGCAATTCAACTAACAGCTTACAGTGATCTAAATAAACAGAAAACAATTAACATAAACATCAACACCCCACAATGGTTCGATAATGAGGATTAGCAGACAGACAGAAACAATAGGTGACTCGATTAACAATGGGAAATTATACAATGAGACAAAGACACCGTAATGAACAGATTACACATAGCAGTATCAGGTTGTTTTAAGCTAATTATAATGTTCTGCTTAGAGTCTCTGAGTCTAGGAGGGGTTGAAGCAGTCATTGCTGGTTTGAGCACAGAGGCCTGAAATCTGTATCCAGGTCCTATGTTCCCAGAGTCTGTGTGTTTCGGAGAGACATGGACCAGAACACAAAGCAAAACCACACCAAAGGTCTCCCAGGCCAGGGCCACATTTAGAAATCATGGGGCCCTGTACAGCCTACCTGATGGGGCCCCCTTCAACCACTCCCGTAAACCCACCACTGACCCCGGCTTGAAACTAAATGCAGGTTTGTTGCCATTTACATATCTGTGCAGGACCAATGTGTGCGTTCGCAATTGCAAATAAGCACGAAGGAGTGGAGACAGTTTAAATTTCTTTCAAATTTAAAATTTTATAACTAAATAAAAAAAAGGACACTATCTTTATTTTTTTTTATTTTTTGCTTTCACAAGGTATGAACAACATCCCTTGTGATAGCATGGACCATGACAGGTCCTCTTTATGGAGAAATATGGGGTCTATTAGAGCCCATATTTGTCCTCTGGCCTCCAAAGCATCTGATAAAACCAAGATCGGTTTGATTAGATGTTTGTTCAAGGTGTTATTGGCTTGTTTACATGAGACCGAAACTGGAAGTGACAAAATCCTCATTGCTTCTGATTTCTGACATGACACAGTGGAAGGAATGACATCCCTCCCTTTCACTGTGTCCCAGGAACCAGATGCTACTTGTTGCATCTTAAGGGAAGTAAAGGTGGTGGTGGGACCCCTTTCCACTGTCTGTAAAAGTAATCCAGTGCCTTTTTAGCCACTCGGATTACTTTTACTTTGTGCAGAATCGCTGGGGCTAAAAAAATTATATCTCGATCATTGCTGCAGTGATGACCAAGATATCAACCTTCTAATCCAGCGACGTACTGGTTCGTCGCTGGACAGGAAGTGGTTAAAGGGGACTGATTTGGGGGTGGTAAAAATGCAGCTCCACTGCACATGTTTGCTGCTCCCCTAACTGAAGTTTAAAGTAGCATCTCACCATCTTATGATCATCAGCATTACAATAATCACACAGGCAGCACAGTAAGCAGGTGCTCTATCGTGGCCAGTGGCAGCTGATGAAGTTTTAGGATGGGGGGGTGCAAGACCCCGCCCCTCCATGATTGGCCCCTCCCACTTCTCATAAGCCACACCCCTTATAGAATCCACCCACTCCGTCCCCTGTATTCCACTCATAGTGTCAGCATTATACACCAGGCTGCACATTATACACAGGGCTTTGCACATCATAAACCAGGCTGTATATTATAAACAGGGCTCTGCACATAATATACCAAGCTGCACATTATACACAGGGTTCTGCACATCATATACCAGGCTGCACATTAAACACAGGGTTCTGCACATCATATACCAGGCTGCACATTATACACAGGGTTCTGCACATCATATACCAGGCTGCACATTATACACAGGGCTCTGCACATAATATACCAGGCTGCACATTATACACAGGGCTCTGCACATCATATACCAGGCTGCACTTTATACACAGGGCTCTGCACATCATATACCAGGCTGCACATTATACACAGGGGTCTGCACATCATATACCAGGCTGCACATTATACACAGGGCTCTGCACATCATATACCAGGCTGCACATTATACACAGGGCTCTGCACATCATATACCAGGCTGCAGATTATACACCGTGCTCTGTACATCATATTCCAGGCTGCACATTATACACAGGGCTCTGCACATCATATACCATGCTGCACAATATACACAGGGCTCTGCACATCATATACCAGGCTTCACATTATACACAGGGCTCTGCACATAATATACCAGGCTGTACATTATACACCGGGCTCTTCACATCATATACCAGGCTGCACATTATACACAGGGCTCTGCACATCATTAAGAATGAGTTCTGGCGCGTTCGCATACTCCATGTGCAGAGCCCGCCAGGAAGTCGGCACGGCGCTGCACTAATCACAGGCAGGGAGACATTTCCCGATCTCTGCAGCCGAGCATCGGGACAATGTCTCCCTGCCTGTGATTAGCACAGCGCCATGCCGACTTCCTGGCGGGCTCTGCACGTGGAGTATGCAAACACGCCAGAGCTCATCCCTACACATCATATACCAGGCTGCACATTATACACAGGGCTCTGCACATCATATACCAGGCTGTACATTATACACAGGGCTCTGCACATCATATACCAGGCTGCACATTATACACAGGGCTCTGCACATCATATACCAGGCTGCACATTATACACAGGGCTCTGCACATCATATACCAGGCTGCAGATTATACACCGGGCTCTGCACATCATATACCAGGCTGCACATTATACACAGGGCTCTGCACATCATATACCAGGCTGTACATTATACACAGGGCTCTGCACATCATATACTAGGCTGCACATTATACACAGGGCTCTGCACATCATATACCAGGCTGCAGATTATACACAGGGCTCTGCACATCATATACCAGGCTGCACATTATACACAGGGCTCTGCACATCATATACCAGGCTGCACATTATACACAAGGCTCTGCAAATCATATACCAGGCTGTACATTATACACAGGGCTCTGCACATCATATACCAGGCTGCACAATATACACAGGGCTCTGCACATCATATACCAGGCTTCACATTATACACAGGGCTCTGCACATCATATACCAGGCTGTACATTATACACTGGGCTCTGCACATCATATACCAGGATGCACATTATACACAGGGCTCTGCACATCATTAAGGATGAGTTCTGGCGTGTTCGCATACTCCACGTGCAGAGCCCGCCAGGAAGTCGGCACGGCGCTGCGCTAATCACAGGCAGGGAGACATTTCCCGATCTCTGCAGCCGAGCATCGGGACAATGTCTCCCTGCCTGTGATTAGCGCAGTGCCGTGCCGACTTCCTGGCGGGCTCTGCACGTGGAGTATGCAAACACGCCAGAGCTCATCCCTACACATCATATACCAGGCTGCACATTATACACAGGGCTCTGCACATCATATACTAGGCTGCACATTATACACCGACAAAGCTTCAATTTGTTTTAAAACCCAGATGATATCTGGAGATCACAGACTAGGAATAGGAAATGGTTTAAACTTGCATTTTAAGTTCTGACTTTATTAACCCATTGCATAGCCTCTCTACAACATTAAACGTTAGACGACAGGGGTTGCATTTAAAAGGTAATTTCGCTTTTGATAAGAAAAAAATTTAAGTACTACACTACATTTTGTATTTTTACAATTACAATTACCTATGTAGTTTAATCTGCTGCCCGCTATGACTCATAAAACTGGCAAATGTTTAAACACGGTGTACATGTAGGGTGGTGTTTTGTACACGGTCAATGTACAGAACACCAACTGTGTTATGTGAGTTTCAATACAAGCAATAACAAGTAGGGATCTGCAATGACATTTGACAACTTACAAGCTGGAAATATGCTTTGTTTTAGGTCCAATGCAGGCAAAAACTCGGGCCCGATTCATCCCTGAAATGGAGAACAGGGACGCACCGGACCCCTGCTGAGAGCCTCTCTGCACAAGTGTGAATCTAGCCTGAACGGGGCCTTAAACTTACTCTGAAGCATGAATCGGACTGATGGTATATCAAGCACAGAGACTTGTGATGATCGCTTAGGAATATGGCTACATGAGATTACAAAGGGCTCCGATTAAAGCTTAAAAAATACTGGCATTTGACATTTTTTTTCTTAGCCTGTAAAAGCACCTGTATGTTAGCTTAAGTGTCCATGTGCACACAGGCGTTTACAGACATATTAGAGGCAGAGCAATTACAGTCTGAAAAAAAAACCCCATGGAAAGCACGTTTAGGAGAGGAGGTGAAGCGGCGAAAAAAGCTAAAACACACTGAAACGCTAGACGCATTTAGGCGCATTTGAGAGGTAATGCATTTAAATGGCCAGAACAAATAAATATTTTGGCCAATAGGATACATTTACGATAAAACACATGACGCGCCTGCAGTGGGCTTTTCTCCTGCCAGGAGTTCTGATGTTTAGAGGAGCAAAGCAAACACCCTGTGTGCATGAGGTCTATTGGGTAGATTATACAATTTTATGGACATTAGACTATTATTAAAGAAGTATTAAAGAAGTAGGGAATCCGCACTCAGGAAAACACCAGACAGAGGTTGCAGCCCCCCTAAAAACTCCCTAGGGAGAATAGGATATAATATAAAAGAATGGGGTGTTGGCGCTACCTCCCACTATAGAGACCCACCGGGTCTAAGTGATCTCAAGTAAATGTATAAGGACAGGCTGTACTGAGTTCCCGGGTCTGTACACCTACGGTGTCCATTATGAGGGGTTCACACCATCCCTGTACTGAGTTCCTGGGTCTGTACACCTACTTTGCCCATTATGCGGGGTTCCCACAATCCCTGTACAGAGTTTCTTGTCTGTACACCTGAGGTGCCCAATATGAGGAGTTCCCACCATCCCTGTACTGAGTTCCCAGGTCTGTACACCCGCTGTGCCCATTATGAGGGTTCCTCCCACCATCCCTGTACTGAGTTCCCGGGTCTGTACACTCGCTTTGCCTATTATGAGGGGTTCCCACCATCCCTGTACTGAGTTCCTGGGTCTGTACACCTGCTGTGCCCATTATGAGGGTTTCCACCATCCCTGTACTGAGTTCCTGGGTCTGTACACCTACTGTGCCCATTATGAGGGGTTCCCACCATTCCTGTAACGAGTTCCTGGGTCTGTACACCTGCTGTGCCCATTATGAGGGTTCCCACTATCCCTGTGCTGAGTTCCCTGGTCTGTACACCTGCTGTGCCCATTATGAGGGTTCCCACCATCCCTGTGCTGAGTTCCCGGGTCTGTACACCTACTGTGCCCATTATGAGGGTTCCCACCATCCCTGTGCTGAGTTCCCGGGTCTGTACACCTGCTGTGCCCATTATGAGGGTTCCCACCATCCCTGTGCTGAGTTCCTGGGTCCGTACACCCGCTGTGCCCATTATGAGGATTCCCACCATCCCTGTGCTGAGTTCCCGGGTCTGTACACCCGCTGTGCCCATTATGAGGGTTCCCACCATCCCTGTGCTGAGGTCCCGGGTCTGTACACCCGCTGTGCCCATTATGAGGGTTCCCACCATCCCTGTGCTGAGTTCCTGGGTCTGTACACCTGCTGTGCCCATTATGAGGGGTTCCCATCATCCCTGTGCTGAGTTCCTGGGTCTGTACACCTAATGTGCCCCCCCCCATCTGAATCGCGGCGGCCGATCTAATTTGCATAACAATGCCCGCGTGATTTACATGTGAATAACGTTAATTTAAGAACAATGCCTTTTGTTTCTCTATAGCACGTGTGTTTCCATCCCCGATATTGTGAGAAAAATGACTAAAACTACAGCTAGGGTTTAAATGAGGCAATATCTAATATGTACCTCCATCCCTGAGTATGTTGAAATAGGAAACTACATTTTGGGACTTTTAGTTGAAACACACTGCTAACTTATGAACCAACTATAGTAAATATTGTTTATTAATAGCAAATAAGGCATGACATACACATAATAAACAAGGATAAAACATGGTATTAATAGATCACATAAAATAAAGTCTAGACAATGCAAGATGGTACCTAATTGTCTCAACATAACATACATGGTAATGTATGATAATCATAGGTCTCGCTAAATAAAATCTAGACAATACATGGTTGTAACATGTTGGCTCTAAAATAACATACATGATAATGGGCTTTGGGCATGGAAGCCAAATTTGCAACGGTAACATATAAAAAAGGTAACAATGGTAGTTGGTCCATAAAAAGTGTTATATATCAGATAGTAAGACATGTACTGTGCCATATCATCATAAAGAGAGCTCTACGCGTTTCGTGGTATACATAACCACTCGTCAGGAGCAGATACACAGTGCAGGGGTATCTATAATAGAATGAAAAAATGCCAAGGTAAGATAATAATAGTAAAAAACATAATGCATAGAAGAAAGAGGGGGAGCAAAAAGGTCCCAAACACTCTCACCTATTGGTAGCATATTGGTGAAGCTATAAGATGGTAACAATGGTAGGACATGGGGGCGTGTCCGGATGTGAGCAGCGGCGGACGTGTTTGAGAGGAGCTCCGGGTATCCTTAATACAATCCTTTGCCATCCATGCATCCACTGGCCTATACAGCTCAAGCCGCCTTGCCTACCTGTTCCTCCCTGTCCCCTGTTGCGCCCTGACCAAATATTGAGTGGGGATCCAGTCGTGGACGCCCGGGAAGCCATCCAGTACTCTGCCTGCAGCCGCCGCCATCTTGCTGGCCTGTGCCCGACCTGTGGGAGCTTATCCTTGCCTAACAGTGGGGTAAGAAACCATCCTACATCCCCTGGACTATTCTCCTTCCTCCTGCCTACCCCCTCCACTGCCTGGCGTGTTCTGATGGCCTGCTGAGCCACGGGGAGCGCTCGCGGCGGCCGCGGCCTAGTGCGGCCTAGTGGAGCCTGACAGACACCGCTGTTTCCTGAGCGGCTACGCCGCGGTAGTGCGCCGACCGGACCGCAAAATCGCGGACGCGGATCCCGCGGCCCTGCGACTCATCCTCCTTCTTGTGGGGACCTGTTGTGCTGATCTGTGGGGACCAATCTGTGTGGGCTGCTGGGGGTGCTCAGGGGCCTAGTGACTCTGCCATTCTGCCTGTGTCCCACTTTTCTGAACATGTCCTGAGTGCACTCTCTGCCTGCCAACCTCCTGGACTAATTCTGCCTTGCTGATTACTGTGTGCTGGGGGGCTGTATGCTCTTGTTGACTATTAGCCTGGACTGTGCTCTCCCGGGACGCTCTCCCATTACCCATCTGTGCCACCAACTGCTGCCTACGGGACATTGATCTTGGAGTGTGCTGCTCCTCTGTTGGGGCCCCCCTTTTAGTCACCCACCAGATGTCCCCCTCTTCCAAGAAGGGGAAAAAATCCTCCGGGGCAGTTGAGATAGGCTCGTCCCCCCGGCAGCCCCATCCCCCTCCATTGCAGCCAGACCCAATACTGCTTGGACAACTCCGGGCCCTGTTGGCTGACTTGGAGATGGGTCCTGGTGAGGTTCCGGCGGCGGAGCGGGCCCCGCCATCGCAGGATAGTAAGACCTCACTGCTTGTGCGCATCGACCACCTTGCTGAGTAGTGCAATCTTATCAGAAATGACCTTGACAAAATTAGGGGGAGGATGACTGAAACTGAGACCAGGATATCCGCTACCGAAGATCTTACTGCCACTCATGCCTCGTCCATTGCTGAACTGCAGCGCACAGTACAGTCCCTTGTCGCAAAATCTGATGACGCCGAGAACAGACTCAGACGCAACAATGTCAGAGTCCTGGGGCTACCTGAGAAGGAGGAGGGGGACCGCCCGGCAGAATTCCCGGAGGAGTTCTTTAAAAATCTACTGGGCTTCACAGATGTTTCTTCTACCTATGTGGTTGAAAGAGCTCATCAGGTGCCCACCGGCCGCGCCATCCCAGGAAATCTCCCCCGGCCCTTCTTGGTTCCTTAATTATCGAGACAGAGACAGGATTCTCTCTGAGGCCCGCAAACATCCCACTCTCAAATACGGCAACGCCTCTGTTTTTCTTTTCCCCGATTTTTCGGCTGATCTGCAGCGGAAAAGGAAGACTTTCAACGATGTCCGTAGACGGCTCAGGGATAAGAACATAAAATATGGCATGCTTTACCCCAGCCGCTTGCGAGTCCAACACGATGGAACAATCCGATTCTTTGACAACCCAGCAGATGCTGATGACTGGCTGACCACCTTACGTTGAAGACCCATTCCCTGATCTACTGTGTGGATTTACTGCGCCCTGGCCTGGTATCCTACTAAAATGTCCCGTGAGTACATACTTACCTGATGCATGGATTTTCCATATCCTTGCTTGATTCATCCTACAAACATTCGACAATTACCGGAGCAAACACGAACGCACTTTTACATGTGACTTGCACTTGACCCTCACGGTTTAGTGCTGTGTGAGTTGAGATAGGCCTGGTGCTCTCCACTCTCTTGGAGGTACCAAATAGCTGGAGGAACTACAACCCACCCCCCTCTGGATTGCTCAGCCCTTCTCGCTGTATTGGGATTCATGTCCCTCACCCTTGCCCACTGTTCTATCAAGTCGCTGACTTTGGTGCCACTGATTTTTGGGATCAATATCCCCCGTCCCTCTGCTCCCTGTTTCTACAAGACGGAAGAGACAATACCTGTCAGCAGAGTGGGTGGACTGGCACCGGTAGTGTAGTGCCCCCAGTTGAGGGGTTCACTGACACCTGTAGTTTCTTTTTTCTTTTTTTTCTCTGTTTTGTTTTGTGGTAAGCTTAAGTACTGTCAGTATTTTTTGCACTGTGACCGAGATCTTGCTGCTCATGGGGTGCACTGGTACATGCCCCTTAGCGTATCTCCTCAACTATTTCTCCCCATTGCCCAATGGCTAGTCAACTAGCTGACTCCTTTACCGTCCTTTCCTGGGATGTCAAAGGTCTTAACTCAAAATTCAAGCGAGCCCTTTTATTTCAATACTTAAAGTCTCACTCCCCTCAGCTTATTCTCCTTCAGGAGACTCACCTCATGGGCAGTAAGATTTTGACTCTTAAAAGGCCTTGGATACAGCGAGCGATACATGCCACGTATTCCACATACGCCAGGGGTGTGTCGGTCCTTATCCACCAGAGTTTCCCCTGTGTTATTGAAGAGGTCCGGACGGATCCCTAGGGGAAATTTGTGATAGTGGTGTTTACGTTATGGTCTGTAAGATATATCATTATAAATCTGTACATCCCTCCCCCGTTTTCATCTGCAATATTGTATGAGGTCCTAGAAAAGATTTCGCCCTTCTGCCCGGGGAAGGTTCTGGTTATGGGAGACTTCAATGCCATTTTGTCGCCTGACCTAGATAGACCTACCCCGCCCAAGAAACAATGCATAGACCTCTCTGCCTGGGCTCAGGCAGTGGGGCTGGTGGAGGTCTGGAGGTTGAAGCACCCTACCACAAGGACTTACTCATGTTTTTCGGCATCCTATAAGACTGCTTCGCGGATAAATCTGGCCTTCTCCAACCCCGCACTGTTAGCGGACGTGTTGGAGACGTCCTATCTGCCCAGCGGGCTGTCTGATCATAGACCCCTGGTGGTGGTGCTCCGCTCCCCGGCTTCCTGGAGCGCTGCGCTCTGAAGGTTGGGTACACAATGGGTCTCTCATCCTGACCTTACTGACAAACTGCCGCCCCTGCTGTCTGAATTCTGGGAAAATAATAAGGAATCCTCTTCTCCCGACATTGTCTGGGATGCCTTTAAAGCTTTCACAAGGGGACAGTATATCTCTTCTATTGCCAGCATTAAAAAACAGCAGTCGGCTGCGACTCTGGTGCTGCAGAAGACTGTTGATGACCACACTGCTACATATGGTGGTGACCCCACCCCTGTTCACTTTGATCTGCTGATGGCGGCTCGGAGGGAACTTCAGTTACACCTGGCTGAGGTCACGCGACTCGACTCCTATAGGGGTAAGCAGAGAGCCTTTGAACAAGGTGATCGAAATGACCGCCTGCTGGCCATGATGACACAACATGACCGACCCCTTACTCTTGTGTCTACCCTACAGACATCGGGGGCGGGACGGTGTCCTCCCCTTCTGATATCTTGCAGACGTTTAACTCCTTCTATGGCGCTTTATATTCGTCCGGTCTACCCTCAGATTTTCAGCCAGAGTCGCTGAACGGCCTGTTGGATCCGTTGGCGCTTGGCTGGCTCTCTGACCATGACAGAGAGACATTGGTCCAACCATTTACGGCTTTGGAGGTCATAAAGGCTATCCGGTCCTTCCCCCCTGGCAAGGCGTCGGGGCCAGACGGGCTTCCGATGGACTTTTATAGGGCTCATGTGGAACTCTTGGCGCCCCTGTTGGCACAATTATATACTGTATGTCTGGCAAACGGTGGTTTGCCTAGTTCTATGTACCATGCCTACTTGACCCTGATATATAAGGTTTCCAAAGACCCCACTTCCTGTGCTTCTTACCGCCCCATTGCCTTACTTAACTCCGACTTTAAAATTCTGACCAAGCTTCTGGCCCTTCGGTTGTATCCCATGCTACCCTCAGTGATAGACCCAGACCAGACGGGTTTCATGCCCCGTAGGTCTACAGATGTTAATCTCAGGAGGCTGTTCACTAACATACACGCTCACCACCTCAATATGGGTTCCCGGGCAGTGGCATCTCTAGACGTAGAAAAGGCCTTCGATACGGTCGAGTGGCCCTTTTTGTGGGAAACATTACGTAGGATGGGATTTCCTTTGCTGTTCATCAGGTGGCTCCAGGTGATTTACAAATGCCCCACTTCCTCGGTGCGCTTGGGGGGTGGACTGTCTGTCCCCTTCGGGCTTACCAGGGGAACGAGGCAGGGCTGCCCTCTCTCTCCAGCTTTGTTTGCCCTCGCTATTGAACCGGTGGCAGAGGCACTTCGCACCTCACCGCACATTAAGGGTCTCCAACTCGGGTTGCTGGAGGAGAGGGTTGCCCTGTACGCAGATGACATGCTGCTCTTACTGAATGATGCCGGCCCGTCCCTGCAGGGAGCGCTCAGTATTCTGAACACCTTTGCCGAGGTCACCGGTCTTAGGGTAAATTGGTCTAAGTCCCTCCTATTCCCGATTGATCCAGCGGCCAGGTCCACATCACCTCCTGATAGCTCCCTCCTGTGGGTGGACTCCTTTAAATACCTAGGGGTACATGTCTCTGGTTCAGCCTCTGACTTTATCTCTTTGAATCTCGCCCCGGTGCTTTTAGAATCCCAGACGAAGCTTAAATCACGGAGTAACCTGCCTCTGTCATTATGGGGGCGAGTTAACCTCATAAAAATGAAGATTATTCCCAAACTAACGTATCTCTTCCGCCACTCCCCACAATGGGTGCCCAAGTCTTTTTTTAAGAAACTGAACTGCATTTTTTCTTCCTTCCTATGGGGCCCCTCTCCTCCAAGATATCGACTGACGACTTTAATGAGGCCACGAACGCAGGGTGGCATGGCATTCCCGGACTGCTATAAGTATTACCTCTTTGCGCAGCTGGTGACAGCGGCGTGGTGGTTACAGCCGGACAGAGTGAACTTGTCAACTGTGCTGGAAGCGGCAGTGGTCGGTTCGCTGGAAGCTCTTCAATTGTTACTTTTTAGGGGCCCTCATGCCCCTTATCCTCTGACCCCCTCTATGTTTACCACCCTGCGGGCATGGCGGACAGGATTAGCCATTGAGAAATGTAAACAGTCTGAAATCTCCCCCAATGCCCCTATCTGGCTGAACCCTAACTTATCCCACATATACAAAATCCCTGACCCTTACGCATGGACAAAACACGGTATCAAACTAGTGTCACACGTAGTGTCTCAAAATTCCTTGCTCCCTTTCTCGCACCTTTCCTCCCAGTACAACCTACCTAACCATTTCCTATTCAGATATCTTCAACAGTCCCATGCATTTGCGGCGCAGTTTCCACAATCTTCATGTATCGTGGCGCAGTCGGAACTGGAGAGGACACTTAGATTTAGCTGTGCAGAAAAGCCCACCTCACATCTCTATTCGTATTTGAGCCTTGTGTCTCTTCCACCTCCTGACAAACTCTAGACTAGATGGCAGACTGATATCCCCACGTTAGACAATGATGACTGGGATGATGTGTGGGACCTCCCTTTCAACACCCTAGTCTCCATGCGCGACAGGTTAGTGCAATACAAGATTGTTTATAGGGCTTATTTCACCCCCCACAGACTCCACAAGATGGACCCTGCTCATTCCTCAGAGTGTTGGAGATGCGGCGCCTCACCGGGCGACTTCTCCCATATCTTCTGGCATTGTTCGGGGGTCCAGCGGTATTGGGAAATGGTGCTGGATTTGATTAATAGAGTTGCCTTTGTCACTGTGCCTTTGGCAATGGAGGTGTGCCTTTTGGGGCTCATTGAGACCATTGTACCATCCTCTGCCAAACGCGCGCTGATTACCCTGCTGCTCTTCTATGCTCGTAAGAACATTGCTATGCAGTGGAAGAAGCCTGCCCCCCCCTCTCTGATGCAATGGAAATGCTTGGTGAACAATAGCCTTCCTTTATACAGGGATACTTATGCCAATCGGGGCTGCCCACTGAAGTATGACAAGGTCTGGCGCACTTGGTTAGCTGAGCCTGACACGGCTTAGTGAGTTTGGGGTGGATAGGGTCATCATATCTAGGTCTTGTCTTGCTATTATACCTTACTTTTCTTCCGATGTCTTCTTATGTGCTATCAAGGACAAATGGGTTTATGATAATGTATGCCCTTCTGGATTCTATTTGGGCAGTGTTGCTGCACCCTTTCATTGTTATGCTTCTTTCGCTAGGTTCGCATTGCAAAAGGTATTATTATTTTTTGTACTTGCTCCTTTTCTGTACTGTAGGTGCTTAAGCTGTGTATGTTGTATGTGTTGGAAAATTTCAATAAAAATAATGTTAAAAAAAAAAAAACACAATGGTAGGACATGGGCTATCTGAAACATCTCCCCCGGGAGCTGAAACGGTATGACCAGAGGCACGGCAATTGAAATGGTAAGGGTGCAAGGTGGAGTGACCGATCATCAGCTGAGATATGTATAGTTGGATTGTAGATTGATTTAATTGTATAGTTCGAGTCCCAGAGATATCTGTGCAAATTAATGGGTTGACAGTAAATTAACAGCTGATAGATTGGGGAACAAAACCTGAGTGTTATGAGTGAAAAATAGGGTAGTTATAGATGCAAGGGTAAGTGCCATAACAAAGGAGGCCTGAATACAAGCCAGGGTATAAAAATAAATATCATTAAAGAGTGTAAGAAAAGTGAGAATACAGTTGAATTCTAGGTACCTGTCAAGTGGTATGGGGGGGATTGTCCAAGTGCACTCATATCAGGGAAGTGGAACAAAAAGTGAAAAATGCAGTGGGAAGAGGATGTATATGTAGTGGCCGTGGACCAATGGCAACCGTTAACGCCACGCAGCGTCACAAAGGGGGGGGCGGGGCCACCGCCCGAGCCGCATCGCGCGCTCGGCGTTGGCGCCAAAACCTCCCTGGTGGTGAACGTAGATGGATAGCCACGTCGGCGGCATGGCGTCTCTAATGACGTCACCCGCTGAACGTGGAAGCGTGGCGTCGACCCGCAGCGAACACCCGCCCCACCCCTCACAGTGGGAGGGGAGGGGGAGGTTACGGTGCGAGTTGCAGCTCCCGGAGAAGATGACACCAAACCTGACTCCAGCCAGCAGAGCTGGTCCCCATGGCTATTGGGAAAGAACACATTGGCAATAGATAGGTCACAGTGATATAAAGGGTACAAGTAGTAATTAGGCTAGTGTGTTTCCATCCCCGATATTGTGAGAAAAATGACTAAAACTACAGCTAGGGTTGGGACTTTAAATGAGGCAATATCTAATATGTACCTCCATCCCTGAGTATGTTGAAATAGGAAACTACATTTTGGGACTTTTAGTTGAAACACACTGCTAACTTATGAACCAACTATAGTAAATATTGTTTATTAATAGCAAATAAGGCATGACATACACATAATAAACAAGGATAAAACATGGTATTAATAGATCACATAAAATAAAGTCTAGACAATGCAAGATGGTATCTAATTGTCTCAACATAACATACATGGTAATGTATGATAATCATAGGTCTCACTAAATAAAATCTAGACAATAGATGGTTGTAACATGTTTGCTCTAAAATAACAAACATGATAATGGGCCTTGGGCATGGAAGCCAAATTTGCAACGGTAACATATAAAAAAGGTAACAATGGTAGTTGGTCCATAAAAAGTGTTATATATCAGATAGTAAGACATGTACTGTGCCATATCATCATAAAGAGAGCTCTACGCGTTTCGTGGTATACATAACCACTCGTCAGGAGCAGATACACAGTGCAGGGGTATCTATAATAGAATGAAAAAATGCCAAGGTAAGTTAATAATAGTAAAAAACATAATGCATAGAAGAAAGAGGGGGAGCAAAAAGGTCCCAAACACTCTCACCTATTGGTAGCATATTGGTGAAGCTATAAGATGGTAACAATAGTAGGACATGGGCTATCTGAAACATCTCCCCCGGGAGCTGAAACGGTATGACCAGAGGCATGGCAATGGAAATGGTAAGGGTGCAAGGTGGAGTGACCGATCATCAGCTGAGATATGTATAGTTGGATTGTAGATCGATTTCATTGTATAGTTCGAATCCCAGAGATATCTGTGCAAATTAATGGGTTGACAGTAAATTAACAGCTGATAGATTGGGGAACAAAACCCGAGTGTTATGAGTGAAAAATAGGGTAGTTATAGATGCAAGGGTAAGTGCCATAACAAAGGAGGCCTGAATACAAGCCAGGGTATAAAAATAAATATCATTAAAGAGTGTAAGAAAAGTGAGAATACAGTTGAATTCTAGGTACCTGTCAAGTGGTATGGGGGGGATTGTCCAAGTGCACTCATATCAAGGAAGTGGAACAAAAAGTGAAAAATGCAGTGGGAAGAGGGTGTATATGTAGTGGCTGTGGACCAATGGCAACCGTTAACGCCACGCAGCGTCACAAAGGGGGGGGCGGGGCCACCGCCTGAGCCGCATCGCGCGCTCGGCGTTGGCGCCAAAACCTCCCTCGTGGTTAACGCAGATGGATAGCCACGTCGGCGGCATGGCGTCACTAATGACGTCACCCGCTGAACGTGGAAGCGTGGCGTTGACCCGCAGCGAACACCCGCCCCACCCCTCACAGTGGGAGGGGAGGGGGAGGTCACGGTGCGAGTCGCAAAACACTCCCAAACACTCTCACCTATTGGTAGCATATTGGTGAAGCTATAAGATGGTAACAATGGTAGGACATGGGCTATCTGAAACATCTCCCCCGGGAGCTGAAACGGTATGACCAGAGGCACGGCAATGGAAATGGTAAGGGTGCAAGGTGGAGTGACCGCTCATCAGCTGCATTGTCTAGACTTTATTTTATGTGATCTATTAATACCATGTTTTATCCTTGTTTATTATGTGTATGTCATGCCTTATTTGCTATTAATAAACAATATTTACTATAGTTGGTTCATAAGTTAGCAGTGTGTTTCAACTAAAAGTCCCAAAATGTAGTTTCCTCTTTCAACATACTCAGGGATGGAGGTACATATTAGATATTGCCTCATTTAAAGTCCCAACCCTAGCTGTAGTTTTAGTCATTTTTCTCACAATATCGGGGATGGAAACACACTAGCCTAATTACTACTTGTACCCTTTATATCACTGTGACCTATCTATTGCCAATGTGTTCTTTCCCAATAGCTCTGCTGGCTGGAGTCAGGTTTGGTGTCATCTTCCCCGGGAGCTGCGACTCGCACCGTGACCTCCCCCTCCCCTCCCACTGTGAGGGGTGGGGCGGGTGTTCGCTGCGGGTCGACGCTACGCTTCCACGTTCAGCGGGTGACGTCATTAGTGACGCCATGCCGCCGACGTGGCTATCCATCTACGTTCACCACGAGGGAGGTTTTGGCGCCAACGCCGAGCGCGATGCAGCTCGGGCGGTGGCCCCGCCCCCCCTTTGTGACGCTGCGTGGCGTTAACGGTTGCCATTGGTCCACGGCCACTACATTTACACTCTCTTCCCACTGCATTTTTCACTTTTTGTTACACTTCCTTGATATGAGTGCACTTGGACAATCCCCCCATACCACTTGACAGGTACCTAGAATTCAACTGTATTCTCACTTTTATTACACTCTTTAATGATATTTATTTTTATACCCTGGCTTGTATTCAGGCCACCTTTGTTATGGCACTTACTCTTGCATCTATAACTACCCTATTTTTCACTCATAACACTCAGGTTTTGTTCCCCAATCTATCAGCTGTTAATTTACTGTCAACCCATTAATTTGCACAGATATCTCTGGGACTCGAACTATACAATGAAATCGATCTACAATCCAACTATACATATCTCAGCTGATGATCGGTCACTCCACCTTGCACCCTTACCATTTCCATTGCCGTGCCTCTGGTCATACCGTTTCAGCTCCCGGGGGAGATGTTTCAGATAGCCCATGTCCTACCATTGTTACCATCTTATAGCTTCACCAATATGCTACCAATAGGTGAGAGTGTTTGGGACCTTTTTGCTCTCCCTCTTTCTTCTATGCATTATGTTTTTTACTATTATTATCTTACCTTGGCATTTTTTCATTCTATTATAGATACCCCTGCACTGTGTATCTGCTCCTGACGAGTGGTTATGTATACCACGAAACGCGTAGAGATCTCTTTATGATGATATGGCACAGTTAGGGATGGGCCCGGTGCTCGATTCGAACCCATGTTCGAATCGAGCATCGGGCGTTCGCTCGCTCGTCGAGCCCAGAACTATTTGGGCCGTTCGCATCACATTCGTGTGATGCGAGCGGCCCCGCAATGCATTGCGGCCGGCGCGGCCGGCGCAGTGCATTGCTGGCTGATGATTGGCCAAGCATGCACTGTGACCCCGCATGCTTGGCCAATCACAGCGCCCGAAACTCGGAGAGCAATAATTGGCTACAGGCAGGACGCCTGTAGCCAATTACAGCTCAGGGGCTTTAGTACACGCCCCACCATTTAAAAGGCCGCCACGCCATCGGCCCCGGTCACATGAGTTCCGGCTTTAGGAGAGATTAGTCTGCTGATTCTGTCTTTGCTTGATACTGAAAGATTTGCTCTTCTTTGCTAAACCATTGGCTATTTCTTTGCTAAACCATTGCTACCTAAGTCATTGATCGTTCATTGCTGCTGATTGCACAGTTAGTGTGTTATTAGCTGCTGCTGGGGATTAGTCTGGTGCGTGCTTACTGTTATTAGTACAGTATTGCAGTAGTACCAACCGCAGTGCTGTTAGCACAGCATTGCACCCCAACAGCACCCATAGGACTTCTAGTGTGTTAGTGGCAGCAAACAGAGCTCCTATATTTTCTTCTCAGCAGCACCCATAGGACTTCTAGTGTGTTAGTGGCAGCAAACAGAGCTCCTATATTTTCTTCTCAGCACCACCCATAGGACTTCTAGTGTGTTAGTGGCATCACACAGAGCTCCTATATTTTCTTCTCAGCAGCACCCATAGGACTTCTAGTGTGTTAGTGGCAGCAAACAGAGCTCCTATATTTTCTTCTCAGCAGCACCCATAGGACTTCTAGTGTGTTAGTGGCAGCAAACAGAGCTCCTATATTTTCTTCTCAGCAGCACCCATAGGACTTCTAGTGTGTTAGTGGCAGCAAACAGAGCTCCTATATTTTCTTCTCAGCAGCACCCATAGGACTTCTAGTGTGTTAGTGGCATCACACAGAGCTCCTATATTTTCTTCTCAGCAGCACCCATAGGACTTCTAGTGTGTTAGTGGCATCACACAGAGCTCCTATATTTTCTTCTCAGCAGCACCCATAGGACTTCTAGTGTGTTAGTGGCATCACACAGAGCTCCTATATTTTCTTCTCAGCAGCACCCATAGGACTTCTAGTGTGTTAGTGGCAGCAAACAGAGCTCCTATATTTTCTTCTCAGCAGCACCCATAGGACTTCTAGTGTGTTAGTGGCAGCAAACAGAGCTCCTATATTTTCTTCTCCGCAGCACCCATAGGACTTCTAGTGTGTTAGTGGCATCACACAGAGCTCCTATATTTTCTTCTCAGCAGCACCCATAGGACTTCTAGTGTGTTAGTGGCAGCAAACAGAGCTCCTATATTTTCTTCTCAGCAGCACCCATAGGACTTCTAGTGTGTTAGTGGCAGCAAACAGAGCTCCTATATTTTCTTCTCAGCAGCACCCATAGGACTTCTAGTGTGTTAGTGGCATCACACAGAGCTCCTATATTTTCTTCTCAGCAGCACCCATAGGACTTCTAGTGTGTTGGTGGCAGCAAACAGAGCTCCTATATTTTCTTCTCAGCAGCACCCATAGGACTTCTAGTGTGTTAGTGGCAGCAAACAGAGCTCCTATATTTTCTTCTCAGCAGCACCCATAGGACTTCTAGTGTGTTAGTGGCATCACACAGAGCTCCTATATTTTCTTCTCAGCAGCACCCATAGGACTTCTAGTGTGTTAGTGGCAGCAAACAGAGCTCCTATATTTTCTTCTCAGCAGCACCCATAGGACTTCTAGTGTGTTAGTGGCAGCAAACAGAGCTCCTATATTTTCTTCTCAGCAGCACCCATAGGACTTCTAGTGTGTTAGTGGCATCACACAGAGCTCCTATATTTTCTTCTCAGCAGCACCCATAGGACTTCTAGTGTGTTAGTGGCATCAAACAGAGCTCCTATATTTTCTTCTCAGCAGCACCCATAGGTCTTCTAGTGTGTTAGTGGCAGCAAACAGAGCTCCTATATTTTCTTCTCAGCAGCACCCATAGGACTTCTAGTGTGTTAGTGGCATCACACAGAGCTCCTATATTTTCTTCTCAGCAGCACCCATAGGACTTCTAGTGTGTTAGTGGCAGCAAACAGAGCTCCTATATTTTCTTCTCAGCAGCACCCATAGGACTTCTAGTGTGTTAGTGGCAGCAAACAGAGCTCCTATATTTTCTTCTCAGCAGCACCCATAGGACTTCTAGTGTGTTAGTGGCATCACACAGAGCTCCTATATTTTCTTCTCAGCAGCACCCATAGGACTTCTAGTGTGTTGGTGGCAGCAAACAGAGCTCCTATATTTTCTTCTCAGCAGCACCCATAGGACTTCTAGTGTGTTAGTGGCAGCAAACAGAGCTCCTATATTTTCTTCTCAGCAGCACCCATAGGACTTCTAGTGTGTTAGTGGCATCACACAGAGCTCCTATATTTTCTTCTCAGCAGCACCCATAGGACTTCTAGTGTGTTAGTGGCAGCAAACAGAGCTCCTATATTTTCTTCTCAGCAGCACCCATAGGACTTCTAGTGTGTTAGTGGCATCACACAGAGCTCCTATATTTTCTTCTCAGCAGCACCCATAGGACTTCTAGTGTGTTGGTGGCAGCAAACAGAGCTCCTATATTTTCTTCTCAGCAGCACCCATAGGACTTCTAGTGTGTTAGTGGCAGCAAACAGAGCTCCTATATTTTCTTCTCAGCAGCACCCATAGGACTTCTAGTGTGTTAGTGGCAGCAAACAGAGCTCCTATATTTTCTTCTCAGCAGCACCCATAGGACTTCTAGTGTGTTAGTGGCATCACACAGAGCTCCTATATTTTCTTCTCAGCAGCACCCATAGGACTTCTAGTGTGTTAGTGGCAGCAAACAGAGCTCCTATATTTTCTTCTCAGCAGCACCCATAGGACTTCTAGTGTGTTAGTGGCAGCAAACAGAGCTCCTATATTTTCTTCTCAGCAGCACCCATAGGACTTCTAGTGTGTTAGTGGCATCACACAGAGCTCCTATATTTTCTTCTCAGCAGCACCCATAGGACTTCTAGTGTGTTAGTGGCAGCAAACAGAGCTCCTATATTTTCTTCTCAGCAGCACCCATAGGACTTCTAGTGTGTTAGTGGCAGCAAACAGAGCTCCTATATTTTCTTCTCAGCAGCACCCATAGGACTTCTAGTGTGTTAGTGGCATCACACAGAGCTCCTATATTTTCTTCTCAGCAGCACCCATAGGACTTCTAGTGTGTTGGTAGCAGCAAACAGAGCTCCTATATTTTCTTCTCAGCAGCACCCATAGGACTTCTAGTGTGTTAGTGGCAGCAAACAGAGCTCCTATATTTTCTTCTCAGCAGCACCCATAGGACTTCTAGTGTGTTAGTGGCATCACACAGAGCTCCTATATTTTCTTCTCAGCAGCACCCATAGGACTTCTAGTGTGTTAGTGGCATCACACAGAGCTCCTATATTTTCTTCTCAGCAGCATCCATAGGACTTCTAGTGTGTTAGTGGCATCACACAGAGCTCCTATATTTTCTTCTCAGCAGCACCCATAGGACTTCTAGTGTGTTAGTGGCATCACACAGAGCTCCTATATTTTCTTCTCAGCAGCACCCATAGGACTTCTAGTGTGTTAGTGGCAGCAAACAGAGCTCCTATATTTTCTTCTCAGCAGCACCCATAGGACTTCTAGTGTGTTAGTGGCAGCAAACAGAGCTCCTATATTTTCTTCTCAGCAGCACCCATAGGACTTCTAGTGTGTTAGTGGCATCACACAGAGCTCCTATATTTTCTTCTCAGCAGCACCCATAGGACTTCTAGTGTGTTAGTGGCAGCAAACAGAGCTCCTATATTTTCTTCTCAGCAGCACCCATAGGACTTCTAGTGTGTTAGTGGCAGCAAACAGAGCTCCTATATTTTCTTGTCAGCAGCACACATAGTACCTATAGTGTGTTAGTGTCAGCACCCATAGGACCTACAGTGTGTTGTGAGCACACATAGGAGTTCTATTTTTTATACTATATACACTACCGACTACAATGGCTGGAAGACCGCCAAGGAGAGGCAGAGCGTGCCGAGGCAAGAACACAGGGCAGGCAGGCTCTGTTTCTAGAGACAACAGTGCTGGCCGTGGACGTGGTCGTGCATCGTCATCAGCACGTGGCCATGGGACACGCTTGTCTTTGTTTTCGGCAGCTGGACATGTGGAGCCGCATCATGCCGAAGGCTTGGTAGAATGGATGACCAAGCCCTCCTCATCCTCCTCATCCTCTCTCACCCAGGCTCAGGGTACTGGCAGAGCAGCTGCCAACGCGTTCTCAATGGCATCATCAGCCACCCCTTCCCTAGACCCACCATGTCCTCCTGAGGAGTCCCCCGAACTGTTTGAGCACAGTGTTGGGTACATGCTCCAGGAGGATGCCCAACGATTCGAAGGCTCGGATGATGATACCCAGCTTGAGGAAGTCAGTAGTGTGCGCGCAGAGAGAGGGGATGCTGAAGGACAGCAATCTGGCAGTAGTGTTCCACCAGCTGCAGCTTACTGCCAGGTTTGCTCTAGTGGTGAAGAGGGAGGGGATGATGAGGTCACTGACTCCACGTGGGTGCCTGAAGGGAGAGAGGAGGAGGAGGAGGAGGATGCAGCGTCACATGTCCAACGAGGCAGGATGCCCCCTGGAGGCCAGCTAGAGGCCAGCACAGCAACTGTACCACACCGCAGAGCTCCGCCTGTGCAGGGCGCTGCCTCTGCACATTATCACAAAAGTTCTTTGGTGTGGGCCTTTTTTGAGACGAGTGCATCAGATCGCACCACTGCTATTTGCAATATTTGTCTCAAGCGTATCTCGCGTGGCCAAAACATCAGCCGCTTGGGCACCACAAGCATGAGCAGACATATGTCGACCTGCCATGCAGCTCGTTGGCAAGCACACATAAAAGACCCACACCAAAGAACAAAGCGGACCTCTCCTTGCTCCTCATCAGCTGGGATCTCCATCCCCACTATATCTTCAGTCCTCTCTGAAAGCTGCTCTGAGAGGACTGAAGGTGTAGAATTAGGTGTGTCACAACCAAGTACTTGCAGTACACCGACGTCCGATTGTAGCAGGCAAATTTCCCTGCCCCAGCTGCTGGACCGTCGAAAGAAGTATACTCCCAGCCATCCACATGCCCAGCGGTTGAATGCTAGCTTGGCTAAATTGCTAGCACTTCAACTGCTGCCTTTTCAGTTGATAGACTCGGCCCCCTTCCGTGAGTTTGTTCAATGTGCGGTTCCTCAGTGGCAGGTTCCCAAACGCCACTTTTTCTCACGGAAGGCGATTCCGTCTCTCTACTGGCATGTGGAAGGCAATGTCCATGCCTCGCTGGACAGGGCGGTCAGCGGTAAGGTGCATATTACCGCTGACTCATGGTCCAGCAGGCATGGACAGGGACGTTATCTTTCTTTCACGGCCCATTGGGTCACTCTATTGGCAGCTGGGAGGGATGCAGGACAAGGTGCAGTAGTGTTGGAGGTTGTTCCGCCACCACGCCTCCAAAATGCTACTACTGGTTGTGACACACCTCTCTCCTCCACCCCCTCCTCTTCTTCTTCCTCCATGTCCTCTTCGAGTGCTCTGTCCTCGGAACCAGCGGTGCTCCGTAGGCGTACAAGGGGCTACGCGAGTACGCAGGCAAAAAGATGCCATGCCGTGCTTGCGCTGGTGTGTTTGGGGGACAGGAGCCACACTGGGCCAGAGGTTCTGGCAGCTCTGCAGGGGCAGGCCGAGAGGTGGTTGACGCCACGCCAGCTTAAGCCAGGAATGGTCGTTTCTGATAATGGCACCAACCTCCTCTCCGCCCTGCGACAGGGGCAGCTCACCCATGTGCCCTGTATGGCTCACGTCCTCAACCTGGTGGTGCAGCGGTTCTTGGGCAGGTTCCCAGGCTTACAGGATGTCCTGAGGCAGGCCAGGAAAGTCTGTGTGCATTTCCGCCGATCTTATAATGCCAGTGCTCGGCTGACTGAGCTGCAAAAGGAGCTGAACCTGCCCAAGAACCGCCTAATATGTGACATGCCCACCAGGTGGAACTCAACGTTGGCCATGCTGCAGCGACTGCACACGCAGCAGAGGGCCATCAATGAGTACCTTTGCGACTACGGCACCAGGACAGGGTCAGGGGAGCTTGGCTTTTTTCCCCCACGCCAGTGGAGCATGATCAGGGATGCATGCACTGTCCTCTCACCATTTGAGGAGGCCACGAGGATGGTGAGCAGTGACAGTGCATGCATCAGTGACACTGTACCTCTTGTCCACCTGTTGGAGCATACGCTGCGTGGGATAATGGACAGGGCACTTGAGGCAGAACAGAGGCAGGAAGAGGAGGACTTCCTTGTCTCTCAAGGCCCCCTTTATCCAGACAATGTTCCTTCTGTCCCACCCATCACACAGGAAGAGGAGGAGGAGGAGGAGGAGGATTGTGTGAGCATGGAGGTGGAGCCTGGCACTCAGCATCAGCAGCAGCAGTCTTTTAGGGATGATGTACAGTCCCAACAAACCAGTGGACTTGTACGTAGCTGGGAGGAGGTGGCTGGCGATCATGTCATCCTCAGTGACCCAGAAGACTCCGGACCGAATGCCTCAGCTAACCTACGCTGCATGGCCTCCCTGATCCTGCAAAGCCTGCGGAAGGATCCTTGTGTTCTTCGGATCAAGGAGAGTGACCATTACTGGCTGGCCACTCTCCTTGATCCACGGTACAAGGGTAAGGTTGCGGACCTTATCTTGCCGTCGCAGAGGGAGCAGAGGATGAGACATCTCAGGGAGGCCTTGCAGAAAGGTCTGTGCAACGCGTTCCCAGAAACTGGGAGGTTACAAACTCCTGGTCCTGGACGACGAGTTGCTGAGGCTTCGGTCAGTAGCAGAAGGAGCGGTGGGGAAGGTGGACGTCTGACCGATGCGTTCAGACAATTTTTTAGTCCGCAGCCCCAAGGTATGATCGGTTCCAGCAACCATCGCCAGCGTCTGATATACATGGTGCAGGAATACCTAGGGGCAAGGTCAGACTTGGACACCTTTCCCACCGAAAATCCTCTGGCTTACTGGGTCCTGAGGATGGATCACTGGCCAGAGCTTGCACAGTATGCAATTGAGCTACTGGCCTGTCCTGCATCCAGCGTTCTTTCCGAACGCACATTCAGTGCTGCTGGAGGATTTGTCACCGATCATAGGGTGCGCCTGTCCACCGACTCGGTTGATCGACTGACCTTCATAAAAATGAATCAGTCTTGGATCACCACCAGCTACCAGACACCTGAAGCGGATATAACGGAATAATTTATAATGTCACATCCCTTCAAGACTGCCTATGCTGATGCTGAGTGACTGTCCTGTTATGTTCACTGACTATCCTCTTCCTCCTCCTCAATGATCCATGCCACCACACCAGTGCCTAAGGCACAATTTTTCAGCCCCTGTATAACAGGGGCGTGTAATTACAATTTTTTAAAAAGATGCTTCGCAACAGGTGTGACTGCTGTGCTCAGAGTACAGTATCTGTGAGGGGTTGAAGTGTTGTGGCACCAGCACCAGTGCCTAAGGCACAATTTTTCAGCCCCTGTTGGGGCGTGTAATTACAATTTTTAGGCAATGCTTTGCAACAGGTCTCATTGCTGTGCTCAGAGTACAGTATCTGTGAGGGGTTGCAGTGTTGTGGCACCAGCACCAGTGCCTAAGGCACAATTTTTCAGCCCCTGTATAACAGGGGCGTGTAATTACAATTTTTTAAAAAGATGCTTCGCAACAGGTGTGACTGCTGTGCTCCAAGTACAGTATCTGTGAGGGGTTGCAGTGTTGTGGCACCAGCACCAATGCCTAAGGCACAATTTTTCAGCCCCTGTTTAACAGGGGCGTGTAATTACAAATCTTGATCTAATAGTTCACAGCAGGGCCCATTCCTGTGCCCACCAAGAGTAACTATGAGGGCCTACAGTCTTGTGGCAACACCGTCCACCACCACCACCACCACCAAAGGCCCAATTTTTCTGCCCTGTTCAACAGGTGCATGCAATTACAAATCTTGATCTAATAACTCACAGCAGGGCCCATTCCTGCACCCACCAAGAGTAACTGTGAGGGCTTACAGTCTTGTGGCAACACCGTCCACCACCACCACCACCACCACCAAAGGCCCAATTTTTCTGCCCGGTTCAACAGGTGCATGCAAGTACAAATCTTGATCTATTAACTCACAGCAGGGCCCATTCCTGTGCCCACCAGTCTTGTGGCTACACCAACATCTAATAGGGCAAATTTCTGCAGAGTATATACGGCAGGCCCCTACTTTCAAACATCCAACTTACAAACGACTCCTACTTGCAAACGGCAAGAGAAAACAGGAAGTGAGAGGAAATCTACCCCTAGGAAGGAAAATTCTATCCTGTTAGATTTAATTTGGGAAAAAGGTATCTCCTCTCTACTGATGCTTTATCACCAATCCTTGTTTCAATTAAAACCCCACTTTTCCAAAAACATTTGTCATTGGGACGGAAAGTGAGGTGACATGTTCTGAACAGATGTGCAAAGACAGCAAATGTTACAGGGGTGATAACCCCTCCCTATGTTCTCCAAAAAGCTTAAAAATTGATTTTTTTGGGATGTAGCTACACTTCATAATGTACCTGTTCAGATTCTACTTAAGAACAAACCTACAGTCCATGTCTTGTTTGCACCACCTATATACTGCTGTTCAGAGTATATAGGGTTGTAGGTATAGGGTTTTATTTTGGGTGCGGGGTCCCCCTTAGTATCCATACAAGACCCAAAGGGGCTGGGGTGGGGGGGGGGGTGATGGGGTAGCCATGCCATTTTTCTCAAGGATTTTCAGCCATATGGCGGCCAGGACAAGACATGACATTAAAGCCGCAAGTGGTTTTAAATGGCTTCTTTTTTTCCTTTACAAATGTCATTTTGTGCAAGGACAGTTCTAAACACGGGAAACACATGCCACTTCACAGGCATACTTTAGACACCCCCCAGGTACCATATTTAAAGGAAAATTTCACTTTTTTTTTTTTCACTTTATGCATCATTAAAATGACTGCTCCCGAAAAAACTTTAGTTTTTAAAATTTCTTTTTGCATTGATATATGTCCCCTGGGGCAGGACCCGGGTCCCCAAACCTGTTTTATGACATTAACATGCATATTGGCCGTTGTAATTAGCAATTTTGATTTCGAACGTTCGCGTCCATTATAACGAATAGGGTTCGAAAATTCGCGCGAACTTTCGGTCCGTTCGAAGGTTCTGGTGCGAACCGAACCCGGGGGTGTTCGGCTCATCCCTAGGCACAGTACATGTCTTACTATCTGATATATAACACTTTTTATGGACCAACTACCATTGTTACCTTTTTTATATGTTACCGTTGCAAATTTGGCTTCAATGCCCAAGGCCCATTATCATGTATGTTATTTTAGAGCCAACATGTTACAACCATGTATTGTCTAGATTTTATTTAGCGAGACCTATGATTATCATACATTACCATGTATGTTATGTTGAGACAATTAGGTACCATCTTGCATTGTCTAGACTTTATTTTATGTGATCTATTAATACCATGTTTTATCCTTGTTTATTATGTGTATGTCATGCCTTATTTGCTATTAATAAACAATATTTACTATAGCTGGTTCATAAGTTAGCAGTGTGTTTCAACTAAAAGTCCCAAAATGTAATTTCCTATTTCAACATACTCAGGGATGGAGGTACATATTAGATATTGCCTCATTTAAAGTCCCAACCCTAGCTGTAGTTTGGGTCTATCACAATGACTATACTGTTTGGGGTTGATTTACTAAAGGAAAATAAACTGTGCAGTGCAAGTGCACTTGCTCCAGAGCTTAGTAAATGAGGTAAAGTGTCATCTTGAAAATAATACTTAATCACATGTAAAGAAAATAAAAAGCAGTTTTTTTGTTTATACATGATTGTCTAATAGAAACCAGCAGAGCTTCTCCTCATTTCAGAGCTTCCCCTCAGATCTAGAGCAAATGCACTTAAATTGCACTTGTGGTGCACAGTTACTTAGTTACTTAGTTACATAGTTAGTCAGGTTGAAAAAAGACTTGTGTCCATCCAGTTCAACCATAAAATAATAAAATAAACTAAAATATATAATATCATACAATCCCATATACCCGCAGTTGATCCAGAGAAAGGCGAAAAACCCCAGCAGAGCATGATCCAATTTGCTACAGCAGGGGAAAAAATTCCTTCCTGATCCCCCGAGAGGCAATCGGATTTTCCCCCGATCAACTTTACCCATAAATGTCAGTACCCAGTTCTATTATGTACATTTAGTAAAGAATCCAGGCCTTTCTTAAAGCAATCTACTGAGCTGGCCAGAACCACCTCTGCAGGGAGTCTATTCCACATTTTCACAGCTCTTACTGTGAAGAAACCTTTCCGTATTTGGAGATGAAATCTCTTTTCCTTTAGACGTAAAGAGTGCCCCTTGTCCTTTGTGTTGACCGTAAAGTGAATAACTCAACACCAAGTTCACTATATGGACCCCTTATGTATTTGTACATGTTGATCATATCCCCCTTAATCTCCTCTGCTCGAGAGTGAATAAATTCAGTTCCTCTAATCTTTCCTCATAGCTGAGCTCCTCCATGCCTCTTATCAGTTTGGTTGCCCTTCTCTGCACTTTCTCCAGTTCCCCAATATCCTTTTTGAGAACTGGTGCCCAAAACTGAACTGCATATTCCAGATGAGGTCTTTCTAATGATTTGAACAGGGGGAAAATTATATCTCTCTCTCTGGAGTCCATACCTCTCTCAATACAAGAAAGGACTTTGCTCGCTTTGGAAACCACAGCTTGGCATTGCATGCCATTATTGAGCTTATGATCTACCAAAACCCCCAGATTCTTCTCCACTACGGATCCCCCCAGTTGTACTCCCCCTAGTATGTATGATACATTCATATTCTTAGCCCCCAAGTGCATAACTTTACATTTATCAACATTAAACCTCATCTGCCACATAGTCGCCCAATTAGACAGTGCATTGAGGTCGGCTTGTAAATTGGAGACATCCTGTAAGGACGTTATTCCACTGCATAGCTTGGTGTCATCTGAAAAGACAGAAATGTTACTTTTGATCCCAGACCCAAGAACATTTATAAAGATATTAAAAAATAAGCGTCCCAACAGGGAACCTTGGGGTACACCACTGATAACCTTAGACCATTCAAAGTAAGGCCCCATGCACACGAGACGCTGTTATTTGCTGTTGAACGCGTGTTCAGAGGCAGTTGGACGCTTTTTTCAACTGCCCCTGAACCCATTCAATGTTATCCTATGTGTCCATGCACACACTCTCGTTTTTTGGTGTTTACAAGCAGTTGCGTTTAACCTCGTTTTTTCAGAAGCAAAAAAATGGGTTCAGACGCAAAAGTTTTCCACGTTTCAGACGCTAAACGCTGCTAAACGCGGCTAAACGCGGGTACCGGCGTTTTTCCGCATTTGCGTTTATAAGCGTTTTTAAAGGTGACCTATTTTTTAACATTAGAAATCTCAAAAATGATGGCAAATGATGAAAAACTAATAAAAAATATAAAAGAAAACTGTAATTGCTTGCATTGCATTGTGGACAATCCACAACTTGTGGCAGGTAACGTGGCAAGTGGACAATCCACAGCTTGTGGCAGGTAACGTGGCCAGTGGACAATCAACAACTTGTGTCAGGTGACGTGGCCAGGTGACGTGGCCAGGTGACGTGGTCAGTGGACAATCCACAACTTGTGGCAGGTGACATGGCCAGGTGATGTGGCAGGTAACGTGGCCAGGTGACGTGGCACGTGATGTGGCCAGGTGACATGGCAAGTGGACAATCCACAACTTGTGGCAGGTGACGTGGCTAGGTGACGTGGCCAGGTGACGTGGCAAGTGGACAATCCACAACTTGTGGCAGGTGACGTGGCCAGGTGATGTGGCAGGTAACGTGGCCAGGTGACGTGGCAGGTAACATGGCCAGGTGACGTGGCCAGGTGACGTGGCAAGTGGACAATCCACAACTTGTGGCAGGTGACGTGGCTAGGTGACGTGGCCAGGTGACGTGGCAAGTGGACAATCCACAACTTGTGGCAGGTGACGTGGCCAGGTGATGTGGCAGGTAACGTGGCCAGGTGACGTGGCAGGTAACATGGCCAGGTGACGTGGCCAGGTGACGTGGCAAGTGGACAATCCACAACTTGTGGCAGGTGACGTGGCAAGTGGACAATCCACAGCTTGTGGCAGGTAACGTGGCCAGTGGACAATCAACAACTTGTGTCAGGTGACGTGGCCAGGTGACGTGGCCAGGTGACGTGGTCAGTGGACAATCCACAACTTGTGGCAGGTGACATGGCCAGGTGACGTGGCAGGTAATGTGGCCAGGTGACGTGGCAGGTGACATGGCCAGGTGACGTGGCAAGTGGACAATCCACAACTTGTGGCAGGTGAAGTGGCTAGGTGACGTGGCAGGTAACGTGGCCAGGTGACGTGGCCAGGTGACGTGGCCAGGTGACGTGGCAAGTGGACAATCCACAACTTGTGGCAGGTGACGTGGCCAGGTGATGTGGCAGGTAACGTGGCCAGGTGACGTGGCAGGTAACATGGCCAGGTGACGTGGCCAGGTGACGTGGCAAGTGGACAATCCACAACTTGTGCCAGGTGACGTGGCCAGGTGATGTGGCAGGTGACGTGGCCAGGTGACGTGGCAGGTGACGTGGCAAGTGAACAATCCACAACTTCTGGCAGGTGACGTGGCAAGTGGACAATCCACAGCTTGTGGCAGGTAACGTGGCCAGTGGACAATCAACAACTTGTGTCAGGTGACGTGGCCAGGTGACGTGGCCAGGTGATGTGGTCAGTGGACAATCCACAACTTGTGGCAGGTGACATGGCAAAGTGACGTGGCAGGTAACGTGGCCAGGTGACGTGGCACGTGATGTGGCCAGGTGACGTGGCAAGTGGACAATCCACAACTTGTGGCAGGTGTCGTGGCTAGGTGACGTGGCAGGTAACGTGGCCAGGTGACGTGGCCAGGTGACGTGGCATGTGACGTGGCAAGTTGACAATCCACAACTTGTGGCAGGTGACGTGGCCAGGTGACGTGGCAAGTGGACAATCCACAACTTGTGGCAGGTAACGTGGCCAGGTGACGTGGCAGGTAACATGGCCAGGTGACGTGGCAGGTAACATGGCCAGGTGACGTGGCCAGGTGACGTGGCAAGTGGACCATCCACAACTTGTGCCAGGTGACGTGGCCAGGTGACGTGGCAGGTGACGTGGCCAGGTGACGTGGCAGGTGACGTGGCAAGTGAACAATCCACAACTTGTGGCAGGTGACGTAGCCAGGTGACGTGGCAGGTAACGTGGCCAGGTGACGTGGCAAGTGGACAATCCACAACTTGTGGCAGGTGACGTGGCTAGGTGACATGGCAGGTAACGTGGCCAGGTGACGTGGCCAGGTGACGTGGCAGGTGATACGCCAAATACAAGTACACTGCGGCTCTCTCAGCTGCTGCTACTCACTCTGGTCTCACAAACTGGCTGAAATGGTTAAAATTTACTGTTTTTTGAGCTTAGGGAGGGTCTTATGATGAAACGCTTATAAACGCAAACGCGGTAAAACGCCGCTAAACGCCAATAAACGCGTCTGCAAACACGGCCAAACGCGCGTTTTTAAACGCCGGTTTCAGCGTTTAAAAACGTGTGTTCAGCAGAGTTTGCACCTGCGTCTCGTGTGCATGGGGCCTAAGAATCATTAACCACTACTCTCTGAATTCTGTCTTTTAGCCAATTTTCTATCCATTTACAAACTGATATTTCCAAGCCTGTAGACTTTACCATACACATTAGCCGTGTGTGGGGAACTGTATTGAACGCTTTTGCAAAATCCAAGTATACTACATCCACCGCCAAACCTCTGTCCAAGGTTTTACTTACCTTTTCATAAAATAAATAAGGTTTGTCTGACAACTTCTGTCTTTAATGAATCCATGCTGTCTGTTGCTTAAATAGTTTTTTTCCAGCAAGAACTCATCTATGTGGTCTTTTATTAATCTCCCCAGTATCTTCCCAACTATAGAAGTTAAACTAACAGGTCTATAGTTACTTGGTAAAGACTTTGTTCCCTTTTTAAACATAGGCACCACATTGGCCCTGTGCCAATCCAGTGGTACTATTCCTGTCATTAATGAGTCCCTAAAAATTAGATACAATGGCTTTGAAATTACAGAGCTCAATTCTTTTAGGATCCGTGGGTGGATGCCATCAGGTCCAGGTGCTTTATCCACCTTTTATTCTATCTAAATATTTCTGGACCATATCACTTTTGAGCCATTGTGGATCATTTGGGGCTGTGTCACTACCACCCCCATTATGGACATGAACTCCCCCATGCTCCTTTATATAGACAGAGCTGAAGAAAGTATTTAATAAATTGGCCTCTCTTTGTCCCCAGTCACCCACTCTAGATTATTTTGTAAAGAGCCTACATGATCAGACCTGACCTTTTTACTATTAATATATTTGAAGAATTTTTCGGGGTTTGTCCTACTATCTTTTGCAATTTGTCGTTCATTTTGAATTTTTGCATCCTTGATTTCCTTTTTACATATTCTGTTATATTCTTTGTAACATTTAAACAACACTAGTGATCCTTCATTTTTATATTTTTTAAAAGCTCTTTTCTTATTGTTTATAGCTTTTTTAACTTTGACCGTGAGCCACATAGGTTTTATTTTTAGCCTTTTAAACTTATTGCCCATGGGAATATACTTTGCAGTGAGGTCCCAAACAGTCTTTTTGAAGAATTCCCATTTCTGTTCTGTGTTTATCGATGCCAATATTCCCTCCCAGTCTAAGTCCTGGAGAGCAGCCCTCATCCTTGGAAAATTTTCTCTCTTGAAGTTTAGTGTTTTTATCTTTCCCGTATGTATTTCTTTCTTACAGCTAACATCAAATGAAATCATGTTATGGTCACTGCTACCCAGGTGTTCCTTTATCTGAACATTAGTAATACGCTCTGCATGGTTTGAGATTACCAGGTACAACAGAGCATCATTCCTAGTTGGGGCCTCAATAACCTGGACCATAAAATTGTCCTGTAATAGGTTTTGTAAATTTTTGCCCTTTAACTGTCCCAGCAGTGCCATTACTCCAGTCAATTTCTGGGTAGTTAAAATCCCCCATTATTATCACCGTCCCAGCCCTTGCAGCCCTTTCTATCTGTACAAGGAGCTGAGTCTCCACCTCCTCGTTAACATTGGGTGGTCTATAACAAACTCCAATGATTAACTTTGAACTACGCACATCTGTATGCAGTTCCACCCATAATGTTTCAGACTCATCACACTCTCCATCCACCAGATCCTCTTTCACACTCGCTTTGAGATCTTTTCTCACATAGAGACAGACTCCTCCACCTTTCCTTTTTACCCTGTCTTTCCGAAAGAGTGCATAACCAGGAATATTAATAGCCCAGTCATGTGAGGAATGAAGCCAAGTTTCAGCAATACTGATTACATCATAGCTCTCCTGATGCACCAGAGCTTCCAACTCACCTATTTTGCTTGGCAGACTTCTGGCATTGGTGAACAAACACTTTAATGCATTAATATATTTTGACCGATAACATACTATCCTCTTGGGTGTTCAGAGATTGCAACTAGGACTTGCTACTATACTTGCCTTGGGTTTATGTGCTTTGGTTACCCTACAAATAATGCCCCTAAAAATGCCCTCTGGAATATGTTCCATGCTGACTATCTCTATCTCTGGACCCCCCCCCCCCATCGCTGTAAATCTGAGGGGTACATCTGAAATGAGGGGAGGCTCTGCTGATTTTATCATCCAATCATGTGCAAGCTAAAATGCTGTTTTTTATTTTCCTTGCATGTGCCCCTCGGATCTACAGTGACTGCACTTCCAAGAGCACTTTCAGTGCAATTTCAAGTGCACTTTGTACTTGTAGATTGCACTTGTAGTGCAAAGTGGATTTGCCTTTAGTAAATAACCCCCAATGTGTATATATATAAAAAAAACAAGAAGAATGAGATGTTTCCTTCACACAGGGTTTTTTTTTTGCCTTTTGCATAATGTTAGATTTCCATTTCAGGGTATGAAGGAGCATTGCCCTAAACTTACAAACTCTACTACTATTATCTGTTGAGGAACGTATGCAAATATTCAGGTGAGACCTACAGCAAAGGAGTGTACCAGGCACATAAGCTCTGTATATATTCTCTTTGCAATAGACACTAGCCACAGAAGTGGGGTACTTACTCCCGTAGGAGCTACTGAAAATTTGCCAAGGTTCTTCCCTAGTGGATTGCCCCACAGCCAGGCACCATTTTCCTCAATAACCTAGGGGTATTCTTTTTTTGTTGTTTTTATTTTTGGAGAACTTGGATAGGGTTTAGGGAATTGAGTGGGATACTCCAAAAACAGAACTATGTGCAGATTGAGGACAATAAACTCCTTTCTAAAAAACTGAAGCAGCAGCCCAAATGTCTCTAAGATCTCTCATAGCAGTATGTACTCACAAAATGTCCAGGAACAGTTGGTTGCCTCCTTCCAACTTCCAAGCATCATCTTTCTCCAGTGATAGCAGACTAGAACTTCAGCAGACAGCCCCTCAGTCAGCTCTCTGTAGCTTCAACATCCTGGCCCTCAGGGCACCCACCTGAGGCCACACAAACAGCAAGCACATGGCAGCATTGCCCTGATGGACTGATCCTCTGCAGGAAAAGATCCAGAAGTCCAGTGACTGAGAGTATTTTTGCAAGCTTCCGACAGCCTTCAGGGCCCTGCTTCCTGGGATTGATTAGGGCTGCATAAATATTCATACTGCCATCTGCATAGCTCCACACCTATGTTCTAGAGAATCCATGGAAAGCAGAAGGAGCTATCAGACAAGCAGAAGAGGGAGCTATCAGACTAGCAGCAGCTGAGAACACTCAACTGATCTAATTAACCACTTCAGTCCCAGAAGGAATTGCCCCCTTCCTGACCAGGCCATTTTTTGCGATACGACACTGCGTCATTTTAACTGACAGATATGCGGTTGTGCGATGTTGTACCCAAACAAAAATTATGTTATTTTTTCCTCACAAATAGAGCTTTCTTTTGGTGGTATTTGATCACCTCTGCGTTTTGTTTTTTTGCGCTATAAACAAAACAAAAGCGACAATTTTGAAAAAAAACACACAATATTTTGTACTTTTTGCTATAATAAATATAAAAAAAAAATCTTCATCAGTTTAGGCCGATATATATTCTTCTACATATTTTTGGTAATTAAATTAGCAATAAGCGTATATTGATTGGTTTGCGCAAAAGTTATAGCGTCTATAAAATAGGGGATAGATTTATGTCATTTTTATTATCATTTATTTTTTTACTAGTAATGCCGGCGATCTGCGATTTCTGTCAGGACTGCGACATTGCGGCAGCGAGATCAGACACTTTTGACACTATTTTGGGACCATTGACATTTATACAGCAATCAGAGCTAAAAATAGTCACTGATTACTGTTCAAATGTCACTGGCAGGGAAGGGGTTAACACTAGGGGGCGGTCAAGGGGTTAACTGTGTTCCCTAGGTGTGTTCTAACTGTAGGGGGGATGGGACTGACTTAGGGATTAGATCGATCGGTGTTCCTACTTAGTAGGAACATACAATCTGTCTCCTCTCCACTGAGAGAACCGGGATTTGTGTGTTTACACACACACATCCCCATTCTCGTTCTGTCAAGAGTGATTGCGGGTGCGCAGCAGACATCGCGCCTCAGCTCTGGGGACACGCGGCGGGCGGGCGCGTGCCTGCTATGGCGTATGAAAGGAGCAACGTATAGTATAACTGCGGCAGCTGGTCTGCTAGCGGTTAATCAACTGCACTTGGTACAGTGAGCACAGTTAGATTTGCCTTACACAACAAATGCAGCCATACTGGTTACAGTGAGGCAAGCTAAATTTATCTATCAAAAACACAGCTCTGCTGAACACAGTGAGCCAGCGCTAAATCAAACTAATCCTAGCACCTATCTAGGAGAGTACTACATTGGTCTCATTGTATTAAAGTGGTTGTAATCTCTATACAACCACTTTCACCTATAGGTAAGCCTATATAAAGGCTTACCTGTAGGTGCTGGAAATATCTCCTAACCCTGCACGGCTTACGAGATATTTACAATGTAAGCGTGTGCCGATGTCTTCTGCGCATGCGCACTTTAAAAAGGGGACGATCGTCATGAGTGACGTCATGCGACTCCGACCAGTCACAGAGCCGGAGTCCATGGCCCTGGAAGGAAGAGGGGTGAAGATGGACGCTTGCAGCAAGTGGGGACAGCGGTGACATCGCAGGCTTCGTTTATAGGTAAGTGACACATAATGGGCTACTATGCGACACATAGTAGCCCATTATGCTTTACCTTTGCAGGGAAATAAAGAGGAAGTAAAACCAATCAGGGTTTACTTCCTCTTTAATTACTGTATCTACAGCGTGTGATACATTAGCGTAAACAGTAAGCTGACACTTAGGAATAAATAAAAAAACAATGTGGCTTATTTAGGGGTTTTGACATTTAGGGCTGTTCTATACAGCAAAATAAGGTGTTGCAATCAGGGGTCAGGCTCCAAGACCAGTTGCTATAGCAGGACTACTACCAACCAGCACGATAGGTACACTGGCGGATGACGAGGGCTCATCTGTCTAAGTACTAACTGGTGTTCACCAGAGCTCCTGATGGTGGAGATGGATTTTGCTCTGTGTTAGTACCAGGTAGCGGCCCTCAGGATTGCCCCACCAGGAGGTGAGCAATCCGGGGTCCAGAAGCAGATAAGCAGGTAGGGGTCAAATAGAAGCATAGCCAGTAAACAAGCCAAAAGTCATGTAATGAGCAGTTGCAGGTTGGGATCAGGCATAAGCGGAGTCGACAAAAAAAGCCAAGGGTCGATAACAAGTGGTAGCAAAATATGGAGGGAAGACGAGAGTGAGACAGTGGCTGAAAAGAGCACAATAATCAGGCAAAACAGGAGGTGAAGAGACATGGCCTAAATCAGGAAGTTCATGGGAGGAGCAAAGAGTTTAAGGTTCAGCAGAAGTTAAGGCACACGGCAGGGATCAATGAACCAGAGATGGTGCTGTCCAGCATCTCAGGTAGCTCAGTGGGAGGCAGAGGCGTATCTAGTGAAAATGGCGCCTATGGCAAGCACTGAAACTGCGCCCCTGTCAAAACATTTGAAACCCATCTTTCAGATAACCAAGTACAGGACATGGTTAGAGGATGTGGACATGATAGTTTCCTCCTCTGTCCCCCTTCATATTACTATACCTTTCCACATCAGTGTCCGCCTTCTGTTCTGTCACTGTGTCCCGTTCACCTCTACAGTCAGGCACTGTGCACATTAGTGTACTGTCCTCCTCTGCCAGGCCGGCTTCACACCCCAGTAATGTCCTCCTGAGTCCTCCTGTGGCCGGTGCCTCCTCTCTGCACTGTTGTGCCGCTGCAGAACCACTGAGAACAAGTGCCTTCCATTTACAAACCCCAGCACTATCATTTAAAAAATGTGTGGAAGGATTCAGGAATGCATTACGTACAGAGTTTAGGAGTGTGCTATGTACAGAGTGCCTTGTTATGGAGTTTGATATGCACAGGAAGTACATTTCTGGAGTGCTGAATTTACAGAGTGCAGGGCTCAGGTGAGCACTAGGTACAGACTGCATTTTTCTGGAGTGCCTTTTGCATAGGGAGCAGGGTTCTGGAGTGCATTATGCACAGAGTGCAGGGTTCAGGAGAGTGCTAGATACAGAGTGCAGCAGGTCATCCATTCATATTTCACTATTGCCCCTCTCCTCTGCCCTTATCTCCCCTCCCCAAAGTTCAACCGTCTTCCACTTGTTTACCTGTGTAATAGCAGCTCCTTTCTGTAGCTGGTTCTTCTATCCACTGCAGCCAGAGCTTCCTTTTGCCTTTCAGTGCAGTGGGTGCAGTGGGTGCACACTCATTTTTTAGCTCCTGAACTCCCTGAGCAGGAAGGAGGTAAGGATTATGGGCAGCTCACCCCCCTCCTCCTCTGGAACACACTGCAGTCAGCTAGTCCAGCACTTGTTCCGAATGTAGTGCAAAGCAGGGAGGCTGTTCAAGGAGTGGTGGGAGAGATATTAATTTCACTTTCAACTACAGAAGTCAGGCTTCTGTGTTTTAGGGCCGGTTCACACTGCTGCGTGGTGCAAAATCACATGTGATTTGCACCGCACTGCAGTGCAAATCATATGCGATGTCCGTGCAATGCGATTTTAGCCAATAGTATGGCTGAAATCGCATCGCATTCGGACTAAAGTCGCACAGGACCCTTTTTTTGGTCTGCACCAGAATCGGATCGCATGGGTGTTTACACCTATGCGATCCGATTCATGTCCGAACTGTCAGTTCGCAGTGCAATATGTGAGCTGAAATGGGGGTGTCATTAACATTGTATTGACACTCCCCAGCAGTTTGCATATGGCAGTGTGAACTGCTGTGCAAGTCGGGTGCGATGTGGGAATCCGCAGTGGATTCGCAGGGTTCCCACATCGCACCAGTGTGAACCCCACATTTTATTATGTGGCCTATTTTAATAGGTTGACCGCTTTGACACAGGTGTACATGTATTATGCATGTTTTTCTCACTATCATTAGTTTGATTATTTGAGTGGAGTCACGTTCAAGTGTTCATCTTTGAATTTTCATTTTCACAGATACATACTTGGTCTAGTTCTTAGGTTTAGCGCTGCATTGTTCCATCTTTATAGTAACAAACAACTGGCCACTGCCCCCACCTATAACTGGCCTTCGAAGCAAGGAGCACATAGAAGAGGGATGCACAAAACCAAAGGAAATCCCAGCTCAACACACCAGCCAGTTTGCAACCAATCAAGTTCTCCTGTCTAACAGTTTGCGTTACAAAGTTAGGACTGCAGATAATACTGGGGTGCCGTGGAGTGGCTCTGCAGCTTACACATATATTTACAAATGTGTGAAAACTGAACCCCTGTTTTTAACGCAAACTGTTAGACAGGAGAATATGATTGGTTGCAGACTAGTGAGCTGAGCTGAGAATTTTCTTTGGTTTTGTTTGGCAACAATACACACAGAACAGGGGCCAATACCCATCAAAATGAAACCTTATTTTGCTTCTTAAAGCATGAACTACATCAATGCTTTTCCTGACCTCCCACCCAGCACATAGCACTGCAAAGAGAAAAAAGAGAGCAATACAACAATTTAAAATTACAAGGGATTTAAGCAATATGATGAGATGTAAGGTAACTGCCCAATAACATCTTTAAATTGTCCTGAATGTCAGACAGGAAGGGGGTTAGCCTGCTTCTGGTTCTGAGTAGCAAATTTGCAGAATGTTTTGGAAATAACTTGTAGGAGGGGGCGCTACACTGGGCACTTAGAACAGGGTCACTTGAACAAATACACTGAATGCATAGACTTAATTAACTCTTCCTCTTCTGTAGCTGTGCACAGGCTGAGGGCCCCGGTGGTCGTTGCAGAAGTGAGTGAGTGAGTAAAAAACTTGTATAGCGCTAACAAATGCAAACTAAATCGCCTCAAGGCGCTTAGCTTCCAGTAACTTCATGATCCATCAGAAGAGGTGGGTCTTAAGTTTTTTCCTGAAGGCCCGATGGTTTTCTTCCATACAGATGTCCGTGGGTAGAGCGTTCCATAGCCATGGTCCTTGGACTGCAAAACTTCATTCTCCCTTTGATTTGTAGCGGAACTTGGGGACGTGAAGGAGATTTTGGTTGGTTGATCGGAGAATGCGATTGGGGGTGTAGTGCTTTATCTTCTCGCATAAATATTGAGGAGCGATTCCTTGTGTGCACTTGTGGGTGAGACAGAGGGTCTTGAAAGTGACCCGATCCTTTACGGTTAGCCAATGAAGGATCCTCAGGGAAGGGGTGATGGGTTCCCATGTTTTTTTTCCTGTTATCAGTCTGGCTGCCGTGTTCTGGACGACTTGTAGGCGCGAAATCTGGTATTTCGGTAGTCCGAGGTAGAGGGCATTTGCGTAGTCGAGTCAGGAGTTAATAATTGAACCAACTACTACTGCTGTGTCCTCTTCTGGGATGAAGGGAATGAGTCTACGCAGCAGGCGGAGGAGAAGGAGTGCCGACAATATCTCCCTCTCTGCAAGAGGCTATCTCACCTGCCACATGAACACGCTTAACAACAGGCTGTTGCCCTTGTTAACCACTGTATCTTCATACTGTATTAACTCTTTGTTCTGATATCTTCATACCCAAATGTGCTAGTGACTCGAGCTTTAGGCTATAAGTAGAGTTGAGCGGACACCTAGATATTCGAGTTCGACGGGTTCGGCCGAACTTCTGAAAAAATAAATAATATGCTGGAGGCCCCCTTTGCAGCAGAAGAGGTACAGGAACTCATTAAGAACCTCAGAAACTCAACGGCACGATGCAACATATATGGTGGGAATGCCCCAGAATACGCCCTTTCTGTAAAAAAATTATTCAATTTAATGGATAAGCTAGTGGGAAAATAAAATACTTTGAAATAAAAATGTAGCGGGGTGCTAAATTTAAGGGAAGTGTTTGAGTGGTAAATAGGCTCAAACACCCTAATTCTGTAGGATTCATGGGCCATTTTGTCCTCGGGGGACAGTATTGGTGTGCAGTTCCTTGCGGCCTACAGGTGGCGCTGCCATGGTAGGCTATTGTTGAACCGCCGATACAGTGCTGTGCCTTTTGTGTCCCCTCTTGGCAGTAGTACAGCGGGGCGGGGAACCTGTGGTGCATGCCGGGAGAGGATATAAAAGGGGCAGACGCCTCCTGATCGGGGTCTGAGCCCCAGGCATCTTTGGCCTGGGGGCTGATGTCCAGTGGGATCCGCGCCCAGGTGCCTTCGGCCTTGGTGCACGTGTTCCTGTTCCATCTCGGGCACCTTTAGCCCAGGGTAAGGTACTATCCTGGAGTTCCTGCTGCCCTGGGTATGGAGGCCTAGGGGCGGGAGTAAAGCCTGGGGTCCAGAGCCTTCATCTGGAGTCCGCTAAGGGTCGAGGAGTCTTTGGGTACCGCCTCGTGTAGGGGACCCTGTTCCAGGGAAGGGAGGAACCTTCCGATGGCCCGATGCTGGAGGCACGGTGAAGGAAGGGTCTGTTAACTCCCTGGAGAGATGTCTTCCCCTTGATATGGGCTAGTTCTTAGAAGGAGAAGCTCAAGGTCATCCTGACTGTATCGGAGGCCTTATTCACCCAGCCCGTGGCAGGGGCCTTATACACCCTGGTCTGTGGCAGAGACCAAAGTTCTCCAGGTCCGTGGCAGGGGCCTTGTACACCCGGTCTGTGGCATAGACCAACCTCACGGTCTGTGGCAGAGACTGTGCGCCTAAAACTGTTTGAGAAACCTAAGCAGTGAAGTGAATGTGCTACGTTTGTGCCTGGACCTCCTCCACACCTTAAACTGTCCTGTTTCTTTGCTCTAACCTTTTCTATCTGAGTACAGTTTATTTTGCCATGAGAGAATAAACTCAGAGTTGGAGTTTCAGCTGGTGTGGACATTGACTTTACAGGGAATTCAAGGACTTGCCTCTACCTACAGTAGAGGGGAGAATCATCCTCTGGAGCAGTTTTGACTCCGGCTGTGGACACGGCCCGTCAAGTACACCGCTCAACCTCTTTATACAGGAGGGTACGGGCTGGTAGTGCGGTGAGCCTTTCTCCCTCCTGCGAGGAGCCAACAACATAAAGGCAGGTAAGGGGGAAAGGATCTGTGCGCTATAAAAAAATAAAATAAAAATTATAATCTTGACCTAGGAGGACGAGGTCCATATGGAGTAGGAGGTTGAGGTGGCGGTGGATGTGGCAGTGTAGGTGGAAGCGGCAGTGAAGGAGGACGAGGTACCCAACACTGATTTAAAAATAAAACAATGGCTGGGTAAGGCCGGTGATGTGTCGAATTCTGTCCCCCGTCGGATAGTTTCCGCCCTGTACTGCGCTTGCTCAGTACATAGGACAAGGGGATTTTGAAAATCTTACAAGACGAACGGCGCCTGCGCGGTGAGTCCAGGTTCAAGCCACACCATCCGAGGTTCAAGCCGAGCCAAGCGAGGCCATGCCCGAAGCGTGGCGATCGAAGCGAGCCTGTGAGGGGCCCTGTTACTATGTGCTGCCATATGTCCATTTGGATGGTGGGGCTTGAACCTGCACCTACACTTTTGTGAATCTCCTTGTCCTCCATACTGCGCAAGGGCTGCGCCTGTGCAGTACGGGCCGGACACAATCCGATGGCCGGACAGTTTTTGTCAGAACACCGGTATACATGTCTATTCTGCACAAGGTCAAGTCCTGTGGGATCCATGCCTGGTTCATTTTAATGAACGTGAGCTTGTCCACATTGGCTCTGGACAGGCGGCTGCGCTTGTCTGTGATAACGCCCCCTGCCGTGCTAAATACACGTTCAGATAATACACTGGCTGCAGGGCAGGCCAGCACCTCCAAGGCGTAAAGGGCAAGCTCAGGTCATGTGCCCAATTTGGAGACCCAGAAGTTGAAGGGGGCAGACCCATCATCCAGTACGTGTAGGCCTGTGCACACATACTGCTCAACCATGTTGGTGAACTGCTGCCTCCTGCTAAGATGTTCCATCTCAGCTGGTAGTGCTGGTTGTTGTGGCGTGCTGACAAAGCTTTTCCACATTTCGGCCATGCTAACCCTGCCTTCTGAGGTGCTGGCGGTGCCCCGGCTGCGTTGGTGACCTCTTCCTCCTCCTCTGCCTTCGCCTTGTGCTGCCACCGTACGCCTGCTGTCAGGTGGGAATGCCACCAGCAGCGCGTCTACCAGCGTGCGCTTGTACTAATCTTACGATCCCGCTCCAGTGAGGGAATTAAGGACGGTACGTTGTCCTTGTAACGGGGATCCAGCAGGGTGGCCACCCAGTAATCAGCACCAGTTAAAATGTGGGCAACTCGGCGGTCATTGCGGAAACACTGCAGCATGTAATCGCTCATGTGTGCCAGGCTGCCCAGAGGCAAAGAAAAGCTGTCCTCTGTGGGAGGTGTATCGTCTGTGTCCTCTGTATCCCCCCAGCCACGCACCAGTGATGGCCATGAGCTGGTCTGGGTGCCACTCTGCTGTGAACATGGTTCCTCCATCTCCTCCTCCTCATCCTCCACCTCGTCATCCTCCAGAACTGTGCCCTTGCTGCCGGACAATTGTGTACCTGGCGTTTGTTGGTGCAGGAACCCACCCTCGTAGCCACTTGTGAAAGACTGCCCTGAAAGCCTTTGAAATTATCCCGCCTCCTCCTCCTGTGCCACATCCTCTTCCATCATCGCCCGAAGTGTTTTTTCAAGGAGGCATAGAACTGGGATATTAACGCTGAGAACGGCGTCATTGGCACTGGCCATGTTGGTGGAGTACTCGAAACAGCGCACCAAGGCACACAGGTCTCGCATGGAGGCCCAGTTATTGGTGGTGAAGTGGTGCTGTTCCACAGAGCGACTCACGCGTGATTGCTGCAGCAGAAGCTCCACTATCACCTGCTGCTGCTCGCACAGTCTGGCCAGCATGTGCAAGGTGGAGTTCCACCTTGTGGGCACGTCACATATGAGGCGGTGAGCGGGAAGGCTGAAGTTACGCTGAAGCGCTGACAGGCAAGCAGCAGCAGGGTGAGAACGCCGAAAGTGCGCACAGATGGCCCACACTTTCTGCAGCAGCTCTGGCATATTGGGGTAATTTTTCAGGAACCTCTGGACCACCAAGTTCAGCACATGCGCCAGGCAAGGGATGTGCGTCAAACCAGGTAGGCCCAGAGCTGCTACGAGATTTCGCCCATTATCGCACACCACCAGTCCGGGCTTGAGGCTCACTGACAGCAACCACTCATCGGTTGTTGTTCCATGTCCCTCCACAACTCCTGCGCGGTGTGGGGTTTTTCCCCCAAACAGGAAAGTTTTAAAACTGCCTGCTGTCGTTTACCCCTGGCTGTGCTGAAGTTGGTGGTGAATAGTGATGAACCGAACACCCCCGGGTTCGGTTCGCACCAGAACCCGCGAACGGACCGAAAGTTCGTACGAACATTAGAACCCTATTAAATACAATGGATGCGAACGTTCGAATTCTAAAGTGCTAATTATAACAACTATTATGCATGTTATTGTCCTAAAAAGGGTTTGGGAACCCGGGTTCTGCACCAGGGGACATGTATCAATGCAAAAAGAAGTTTTAAAAACGGTCGTTTTTCGGGAGCAGTCATTTTAATGATGCATAAAGTGAAAAAAAAAAGTCAAATATTCCTTTAAATATCGTACCTGGGGGGTGTCTAAAGTATGCCTGTGAAGTGCCACGTGTTTCCCGTGTTTAGAACTGTCCCTGCACAAAATGACACTTCTAAAGGAAAAAAAAGCCATTTAAAACTGCTTGCGGCTTTAATGTAATGTCTGGTCCCGGTAATATGGATGAAAATCTTTAAGAAAAATGGCAAAGCTACCCCCATCACAGCCCCCCCCCCCCTACCCCAGCCCATTACCAGCCCCTTTGGGTCTTGTATGGATATTAAGGGGAACCCCGCACACAAAATAAAAAAGGCCCTATATACTCTGAACAGCCGTATACAGGCGGTGCATACAAGACAGGGACTGTAGGTTTGTTCTTATGTAGAATCTGTTTGTAATTTTGAACTGGTACATTGTTTAAGTGTAGCTCCAGCCAAAAAATATATTTTTAAGCTTTTTGGAAAACATAGGGAAGGGTTATCACCCCTGTAACATTTGTTTTGCTGTCTGTGCCCCTGTTCAGAACATTTCACCTCACTTTCCGTCCCAATGACAACTGTTTTTGAAATGTGGTGTTTTTCTTGAAACAAGGATTGCTGATAAAGCATCAGTACATAGTTATTCTTACAGGAGAGAATTTTCCTTCCTAGGGGTAGATTTCCTCTCACTTCCTGTTGTCTTCTTTCGTTTGCAAGTAGGAGTCGTTTGTAAGTTGGATGTTTGAAAGTAGGGACCTGCCGTATATACTCTGCAGAAATAGGCCCCTTAGTTGTTGGTGTTGGCACAACACTGTAAGCACTCACAGTTACTCTTGGTTGGTGCTGGAACGCCCTGCTGTCAACTATTATATCAGGAATTTTAATTACATATAATTGTTGAACAGTGGTAGTAAAAATTGGGGCTTTGATGGTGGTGCTGGTGCCACAACACTGTAAGCCCTGACAGTTACTCTTGGTGGGTGCAGCAATGGGCCCTGCTGTGAATTATTAGATCAAGAATTGTAATTACATGCCCCTTTTGAACAGGGGCTGAAAAATTGGGCCTTTCGTGGTGGTGGTGGTGGTGGCGTTGCCACAACACTGTAAGCCCTCAGACTTACTCTTGGTGGGTGCAGGAATGGGCCCTGCTGTGAATTATTACATCAAGAATTGTAATTGCATGCCCCTGTTGAACAGGGGCTGAAAAATTGGGCCTTAGGCACTGGTGGCACAACACTACAACCCCTCACAGATACTGTACTTGGAGCACAGCAATGAGCCCTGTTGCAAAGTATTGCTTCAAAAATTGTAATGACACGCCCCTGTTAAACAGGGGCTGAAAAATTGGGCCATAGGCACTGGTGGCACAACACTACAACCCCTCACAGATACTGTACTTGGAGCACAGCAATGAGCCCTGTTGCAAAGTATTGCTTCAAAAATTGTAATGACACGCCCCTGTTAAACAGGGGCTGAAAAATTGGGCCTTAGGCACTGGTGGCACAACACTACAACCCCTCACAGATACTGTACTTGGAGCACAGCAATGAGCCCTATGGCAAATTATTGCTAAAAAAATTGTAAGTACACGCCCCTGTAAAACAGGGGCTGAAAAATTGGGCCTTAGCCACTGGTGGCGGCACCCATAAACAAAAATGATCTTCCAAGCTATCATCATCAATCGTATCATTGAGGACTCGGAGGAGGAGGATAGCCAGTCAACATAACAGCACAGGCACTCAGCATCAGCATCAGTCTTGAAGGGACGTGACATGTTAAAATCAATTAGTCTGTTATATCAGCATCAGGTGTGTGGTAGCTGGTGGTGATCCAAGACTGGTTCATCTTGATGAAAGTCAGTCGATCAACCGAGTCGGTGGACAGGCGCACCCTGTGATCCGTGACAAATCCTCCAGCAGCACTGAATGTGCGTTCCGAAAGAACGCTGGATGCAGGACAGGCCAGTAGCTCAATTGCATACTGTGCAAGCTCTGGCCAGTGATCCATCCTCAAGACCCAGTAAGCCAGAGGATTTTCGGTGGGGAAGGTGTCCAAGTCTGACCTTGCCCCTAGATATTCCTGCACCATGTTTATCAGACGCTGGCGATGGTTGCTGGAACCGATCATACTTTGGGGCTGCGGACTAAAGAATTGTCTGAACGCATCGGTCAGACGGCCACCTTCCCCACCGCTCCTTCTTTGACTGGCCGAAGCCTCAGCAACTCGTTGTCCTGGACCAGGAGTTTGTAACCTCCCAGTCTCTGGGAACGCGTTGCACAGACCTTTCTGCAAGGCCTCCCGGAGTTGTCTCATCCTCTGCTCCCTCTGCGACGGTAACATAAGGTCCGCAACCTTACCCTTGTACCGTGGATCAAGGAGAGTGGCCAGCCAGTAATGGTCCCTCTCCTTGATCCGAAGAATACGAGGATCCTTCCGCAGACTTTGCAGGATCAGGGAGGCCATGCAGCGTAGGTTTGCTGAGGCATTCGCTCCGGAGTCCTCTGGGTCACTAAGGACGACATGATCCGCAGTCACCTCCTCCCAGCCACGTACAAGTCCACTGGTTTCTTGGGACTGTAAATCATCCCTAAAAGACTGCTGCTGATGATGCTGAGTGCCAGCCTCCACCTCCATGCTGACACAATCCTCCTCCTCCTCCTCCTCCTCCTCTTCCTCTTCCTGTGCGATGGGTGGGACAGAAGGAACACTGTCTGGGTAAAGGGGGCCTTGAGAGGCAAGGAAGTCCTCCTCTTCCTGCCTCTGTTCTGCCTCAAGTGCCCTGTCCATTATTCCACGCAGCGTGTGCTCCAACAGGTGGACAAGAGGTACAGTGTCACTGATGCATGCACTGTCACTGCTCACCATCCTCGTGGCCTCCTCAAATGGTGCCAGGACAGTGCATGCATCCCTGATCATGCCCCACTGGCGTGGAGAAAAAAAACCAAGCTCCCCTGACCCTGTCCTGGTGCCGTAGTCGCACAGGTACTCATTGATGGCCCTCTGCTGCGTGTGCAGCCGCTGCAGCATGGCCAACGTTGAGTTCCACCTGGTGGGCATGTCACATATAAGGCGGTTCTTGGGCAGGTTCAACTCCTTTTGCAGCTCAGCCAGGCGAGCACTGGCATTATAAGATCTGCGGAAATGCACACAGACTTTCCTGGCCTGCCTCAGGACATCCTGTAAGCCCGGGTACCTGCCCAAGAACCGCTGCACCACCAGGTTAAGGACGTGAGCCACACAGGGCACATGGGTCAGTTGTCCCTGTCGGAGGGCGGAGAGGAGGTTGGTGCCATTGTCGCAAACCACCATTCCTGGCTTAAGCTGGCGTGGCGTCAACCACCTCTCGGCCTGGCCCTGCAGAGCAGACAGGACCTTTGCCCCAGTGTGGCTTCTGTCCCCCAAACACACCAGCGCAAGCACGGCATGGCATCTTTTTGCCTGCGTACTTGCGTAGCCCCGTGAACGGCTACGGAGCACCGCTGGTTCATAGGACAAACCACAGGAAGAGGCCATGGAGGAAGAAGAAGAGGAGGGGGTGGAGGAGAGAGGTGTGTCACAACCAGTAGTAGCATTTTGGAGGCGTGGCGGTGGGACAACCTCCAACACTACTGCACCTTGTCCTGCATCCTTCCCAGCTGCCAAAAGAGTGACCCAATGGGCCGTGAAAGAAAGGTAACGTCCCTGTCCATGCCTGCTGGACCATGAGTCAGCGGTAATATGCACCTTACCGCTGACCGCCCTGTCCAGCGAGGCCAAGACATTGCCTTCCACATGCCGGTAGAGAGCCGGAATAGCCTTCCGTGAGAAAAAGTGGCGTTTGGGAACCTGCCACTGAGGAACCGCACATTGCACAAACTCACGGAAGGGGGCCGAGTCTACCAACTGAAAAGGCAGCAGTTGAAGCGCTAGCAATTTAGCCAAGCTAGCATTCAACCGCTGGGCATGTGGATGGCTGGGAGTGAACTTCTTTCGACGGTCCAGCAGCTGGGGCAGGGAAATTTGCCTGCTAGAATCGGACGTCGGTGTACTGCTAGCAGAGTGGCCGCAAGTACTTGGCTGTGACACACCTAATTCTACACCTTCATTCCTCTCAGTGCATGTTTCAGAGAGGACTGAAGTTATAGTGGGGTTGGAGATCCCAGCTGATGCGGTGCAAGGAGAGGTCCGCTTTGTTCTTTGGTGTGGGTCTTTGAGGTAGGCTTGCCAACGAGCTGCATGGCAGGTCAACATATGTCTGGTCAGGCATGTGGTACCCAAGCGGCTGATGTTTTGGCCACGCGATATACGCTTGAGACATATGTTGCAAACAGCAGCTGTGCGATCTGATGCACTAGCCTCAAAAAAGGCCCACACCAAGGAACTTTTTGAATGACGGGCAGAGGCAGCGCCCTGCACAGGCGGAGCTCTGCGGTGTGATTCCGTCGGTGTACTGCCCTTACGCTGGCCACCAAAGGGCATCCTGTCTCGTTGGAGATGTGCCTCCTCCTCATCCTCCTCCTCCTCTCTCCTATTAGGCACCCACGTGGAGTCAGTGACCTCATCATCCCCTCCCTCCTCATCACTGGAGCCAATCTGGCAGTATGCTGCAGCTGCTGGAACATGACTGCCAGATTGGTGTCCTTCTTGAGCATCCCCTCTGTCTGCTCTCACCCTACTGCCTTCCTGTAGCTGGGTTTCATCATCAGACCCTTCGAAACGCTGGGCATCCTCCTGGAGCATGTACCCAACACTGTGCTCAAACAGTTCGGGGGACTCCTCAGGAGGAGGACATGGTGGGTCTAGGGAAGGAGTGACTGATGATGAGTCTGACATTGATACCAGGGAAGAGGACGCTTTGGCAGCTGCTTTGCCAGTACCCTGAGCCTGGGTGAGAGAGGATGAGGAGGAGGAGGAGGGCTTGGTCATCCACTCTACCAAGTCTTCGGCATGATGTGGCTCAACATGTCCAGCTGCCGAAAAGAAGGACAAGCGTGTCCCATGGCCATGTGCTGATGACAATGCACCGCGTCCACGACCAGCACTGTTGCCCCCAGACACAGAGCCTGCTTGCCCTCTTTTATTGCCTCCTGACTGTCTGCCTCTCCTTGTTTGCCTTCCAGACATTCTAATAGATGGCCTGCAGGGAGATGGTAAAAAAGCAATAAGGGCTACCTTCAGGTGTCCTTCTCTGCCCCTTGAAACAAGGACTTGCACAGTGAAAGAAACTGACACTCTCCCTACCTACAGTTTTCTGTCCCTAGAAAAAATGTTTTTTTTAAGCACACTATAGCACAAGGAGAATTCACTCACTGTCCTTCCCAGTCCCTAGAAACAAGGACTTGCACAGTGAAAGAAACTGACACTCTCCCTACCTACAGTTTTCTGTCCCTAGAAAAAATGTTTTTTTTTAAGCACACTATAGCACAAGGAGAATTCACTCACTGTCCTTCCAGGTCCCTGGAAACAAGGACTTGCACAGTGAAAGAAACTGACACTCTCCCTACCTACAGTTTTCTGTCCCTAGAAAAAATGTTTTTTTTTAAGCACACTATAGCACAAGGAGAATTCACTCACTGTCCTTCCAGGTCCCTGGAAACAAGGACTTGCACAGTGAAAGAAACTGACACTCTCCCTACCTACAGTTTTCTGTCCCTAGAAAAAATGTTTTTTTTAAGCACACTATAGCACAAGGAGAATTCACTCACTGTCCTTCCCAGTCCCTAGAAACAAGGACTTGCACAGTGAAAGAAACTGACACTCTCCCTACCTACAGTTTTCTGTCCCTAGAAAAAAAAAATTTTTTAAGCACACTATAGCACAAGGAGAATTCACTCACTGTCCTTCCCAGTCCCTAGAAACAAGGACTTGCACAGTGAAAGAAACTGACACTCTCCCTACCTACAGTTTTCTGTCCCTAGAAAAAATGTTTTTTTTAAGCACACTATAGCACAAGGAGAATTCACTCACTGTCCTTCCAGGTCCCTGGAAACAAGGACTTGCACAGTGAAAGAAACTGACACTCTCCCTACCTAGAGTTTTCTGTCCCTAGAAAAAATGTTTTTTTTAAGCACACTATAGCACGAGGAGAATTCACTCACTGTCCTTCCAGGTCCCTGGAAACAAGGACTTGCACAGTGAAAGAAACTGACACTCTCCCTACCTACAGTTTTCTGTCCCTAGAAAAAATGTTTTTTTTAAGCACACTATAGCACAAGGAGAATTCACTCACTGTCCTTCCAGGTCCCTGGAAACAAGGACTTGCACAGTGAAAGAAACTGACACTCTCCCTACCTACAGTTTTCTGTCACCAGAAAAAATGTATTTTTTAAGCACACTATAGCACAAGGAGAATTCACTCACTGTCCTTCCCAGTCCCTAGAAACAAGGACTTGCACAGTGAAAGAAACTGACACTCTCCCTACCTACAGTTTTCTGTCCCTAGAAAAAATGTTTTTTTTAAGCACACTATAGCACAAGGAGAATTCACTCAATGTCCTTCCAGGTCCCTGGAAACAAGGACTTGCACATGGAAAGAAACTGACACTCTCCCTACCTACAGTTTTCTGTCCCTAGAAAAAATGTTTTTTTTAAGCACACTATAGCACAAGGAGAATTCACTCACTGTCCTTCCCAGTCCCTAGAAACAAGGACTTGCACAGTGAAAGAAACTGACACTCTCCCTACCTACAGTTTTCTGTCCCTAGAAAAAATGTTTTTTTTAAGCACACTATAGCACAAGGAGAATTCACTCAATGTCCTTCCAGGTCCCTGGAAACAAGGACTTGCACAGTGAAAGAAACTGACACTCTCCCTACCTACAGTTTTCTGTCCCTAGAAAAAATGTTTTTTTTAAGCACACTATAGCACAAGGAGAATTCACTCACTGTCCTTCCAGGTCCCTGGAAACAAGGACTTGCACAGTGAAAGAAACTGACACTCTCCCTACCTACAGTTTTCTGTCCCTAGAAAAAATGTTTTTTTTAAGCACACTATAGCACAAGGAGAATTCACTCACTGTCCTTCCAGGTCCCTGGAAACAAGGACTTGCACAGTGAAAGAAACTGACACTCTCCCTACCTACAGTTTTCTGTCACCAGAAAAAATGTATTTTTTAAGCACACTATAGCACAAGGAGAATTCACTCACTGTCCTTCCCAGTCCCTAGAAACAAGGACTTGCACAGTGAAAGAAACTGACACTCTCCCTACCTACAGTTTTCTGTCCCTAGAAAAAATGTTTTTTTTAAGCACACTATAGCACAAGGAGAATCATTGCTCTCCTCGCTGCCGGCGCTGTGATTGGCCAAGCATGCGGGGTCACAGTGCATGCTTGGCCAATCACAGCGCCTGGATGACACTGCGATGGCGTAGTGCATTGTGGGCCGTTCGCGTCACTCGAATTTGGCGCGAACGGCCCAAATCGTTCGATCTTCGTCGAACGATCGAACAGCCGATGTTCGAGTCGAACGTATGTTCGACTCGAACACGAAGCTCATCCCTAGTGGTGAACGTGTTACGATGACCGGATGAGGAGGCGGTAGAGGATGAGGAAGCGGAGTAGGAGGAGTTAGCAACAGGAGGCAAACTGAAGCGCCCTGCAATCCTCGGTGGTGGAAGGACATGCGCCAAACTGCTATCTGCCTCAGGCCCAGCCGCCACTGCATTTACCCAGTGTGCTGTTAGGGAGATATAACGTCCCTGACCGTGCTTACTGGTCCACGCATCCGTAGTTAGGTGGACCTTCCCACAGATGGCGTTGCGCAGTGCACACCTGATTTTGTCCCCCACTTGGTTGTGCAGGGAAGGGATGGCTCACCTGGAAAAGTAGTGGCGGCTGGGCACGACGTACTGTGGGACAGCCAATGCCATCAGGCTTTTAAAACTCTGCGTCTCCACCAGAAGGAATGACAGCATTTCAAAGGCGCGGAATTTTGAAATGCTGGCATTCAGGGCCAGGGATCGTGGGTGACTAGGGGGGTACTTCCTCTTCCGCTCCAGTGTTTGGGAGATAGAGAGCTGAACGCTTCCATGGGACATTGTGGAGATGGTTGGTGACCCAGGTGGTAGTGTTGCTGGCAGATGCTCTGTTTGCAGGTTGGCATGTGCTACTGTCACTACAGAGGTGGATGAAGAGGCCGAGACTGCAGCAGAAGAGGAAGCAGGAGGAACCAGAGACCTTTCTTTGTTTTGGAGGTGTCTACTCCACTGCAGCTTGTGCTTTGCACTTAGATGCCTGGTCATGCAGGTTGTGCTCAGGTTGAGAACGTTTATGGCTCGCTTCAGGCTCCGATTGCACAGCGTGCAAACCACTAGTGTCTTGTCATCAGCACATTGTCTGAAGAACTGCCACACTAGGGAACTCCTTGGACCTGGCTTTGGTGTGCTCGGTCCCTTGCTGCGTTGGGCAGTAGCAGACGTACTGTCTAGGGGATGGACGCTCCACTTTTGCACCCTGCTCCCTCTTCTGCTGTGCTGGTGCACTCAATCTCTTCCACTTCTGGGGCAGGGCTAGGTGGATGGCCCTGGGAAACCCTGCTAACAAAGTCATCGAAAAGCAGAAGAGACTGCTGCATGATTTGGGGCTCAGACTGCTTGGCTGATTTGCAAGGGGGTGAGGTGAAAGACTGATGGACATGGGCTGCAGGTGCCAACTCTGATCTTTCATCAAGAACTGCAGAAAATGCTATTCAAAAAAAATGTTTTTGTCCTACAATTATTTTTTTAGGATAGCACGGTAGAAGAAAAATATATAAATTGTTTATTTCACACACCTCCAGATATGCAGAAAACACTGCAAAATATTTTTTGTGGCCCTAAATGGGTGTTTTTGGAAGAGCACAACACACCCACAGTACGTAAACGCTGTATCTCACAGCTACAGAACTGCAGAAAATGCTATTAAAAAAAATGGTCCCTCCACACCTGCCAGGGTGTTGGGTGTAATTCTTGACTCTGACCTCTCCTTCAGCCCCCGTATCCAATTACTGGCTAAATCCTGCTGCCTTAACCTCCGCAACATCTCCAGAATTCGACCCTTCCTGACTAATGACACCACAAAGCAACTTATTCACTCCTTGATTATTTCCCGCCTTGACTACTGCAACTCTCTCCTTAACCACTTCAATACCATGCACTTATACAGCTTCCTGCCCAAGCCAATTTTGAGCTTTCAGCGCTGTCGCAATTTGAATGACAATTGCGCGGTCATGCTACACTGTACCCAAACAAATTTTTTATCATTTTGTTCCCACAAATAGAGCTCTCTTTCGGTGGTATTTGATCGCCTCTGCGATTTTTATTTTTTGCACAACAAATAAAAAAAGAGGGAAAATTTTGAAAAAAACTATGTTTTTCTTTGTTTCTGTTAATTTTTTTTGTAAATAAGTACCTTTTCTACTTCAATGACGGGCACTGATAAGGCGGCACTGAAGGGCACTGATAAGGCGACACTGATGGGCACCGATGAGGTGGCACCGATGAGGTGGCACTGATGAGGTGGCACTGATGGGCACTGATGATGGGCACTGATAGGCAGCACTGATGGGCACTGATATGTGGCACTGGTATGCGGCACTGATGGGCACTCATAGGTGGCACTGATTGGCACTCATAGGTGGCACTGATTGGCACTCATAGGCGGCACTGATGGGCACTTATAGGCGGCACTGATGGGCCGGAGGCTTTTTACCGAGATCAGTGTAGCAGTGTGTCAGACTGACACACCGCTCCACCGACACCGCCATGCGCGCCCCCCCGGGCGCGCGGCGGCTGTTATCCTGCAGGACGTCATATGACGTCCAGTGTGGATAACAGAACCACTTCCCGGACGTCAATTTGCTATTGACTGGGCGGGAAGTGGTTAATGGCCTATCCTTAAGCAGGCTATCCCCCCTTCAGTCTATTATTAATTCTGCTGCTAGACTAATACACCTCACTAACCGATGCGTAACTGCTGCTCCTCTCTGCCAATCCCTTCACTGGCTTCCACTACTCCACCGTGTAAAATTCAAAATGTTAACCACAATATACAAGGCCATTCACAACATCACCCCCATCTACATCACCAACCTCATCAGATATCGCCCAAATCGTCCCCTCTGCTCCTCCCAGGACCTCCTGTTTTCTAGCTCCCTTGTTACCTCCTCCCATGCTCGCCTTCAGGACTTCTCTAGAGCCTTTCCCATCCTCTGGAACTCCCTGCCTCGGTATGTCCGATCAGCCCCTACCCTGTCCACATTTAGGAGATCCCTGAAAACTCATTTATTCAGGGAAGCCTATCCCACACCCACCTAACAACTGTCCCCAAGCCACCCCCATCAAATCATTCTCTGCAACTATTACCTTTTGTACCACCACTCACTCCCTTTAGAATGAAAGCTCTACGAGCAGGGCCCTCCTGTACCTTCTGTATTGAACTGTACTGTAATTGTGCTGTCCCCCCTAAATATTGTAAAGCGCTGTGTAAACTGTTGGCGCTATATAAATCGTGTATAATAATAATAATAGACAATAAAAAGTCTTTTGCTTTGTTTTGTTGTTTTATTTGGGGGATTGAACTTGGTTGGGGGAAGGGATATGGGATGCCCATAGGATAGATTGTTATTTGCAATGTTCTAGCTGCGCCAGCTTTACATTGAAAATGTCATTGGGATTTATGCATTACCTTTGCAAATGTTATAGCAGTTATGCTTTACATTTCCTTGAATAGAACAAAAATGGTGGACTCTAATCTTGACAGCGTTAACTCAAACCATTCTCCTCCTCTGCACTCTCCCTGCAGACTTCTACCTCCAGGACACTTCTACTCCTGCGCATCACTTTCCTGTCACAGCATTAGACATCCTGTCCCACCATCTTGAGCTGACTAGGCCTCACTCTGAATAAGTCCTAGGAGTAGTTTCACTTGATAATTCTTAATAGGCCAGGGGCCTGCAGTACCCCTTCTTGATGGCCCTGAGCATTTAGTTAGAAAGAATATTTGATGATGGACTATTGATTCCAGCAAGCCCGACTTGCAAATCCTGCACCCTCAGGCTGCAACGATTCGGCACAAAACCCCACAGTCTCTCCTCTGGCTCTGCACCCAGCTCCCCTGGCATGCCTCTTCCAGATCTCCACTGTGCTTCACTCACCGACTCCTGCCCTGAGTCCTTCCTGAAGGATTTACCCAGACCGTGTGGACCAACTGCTTCTCCAGCTCCTGTTCCAGGACACCTCTCCATGACTGTGTAAGGAGAGACTCCCTCCCAGCTCCCGAGCTCCTCCAAAGTATCCACACCCCCCCCAGATGGGGGTGTCCGTCCAGCGCGCAGTCTAGCACTTCATCCTTCAGTTCACCCAGGCGACAACTCTTCCCCCAGCAGGCTGACCGTGAGTATATGTAGGAGGCCTGCTCCCTGACAATCCTAGTTGGGGATTGGTCAGGGCTCCTCACATGTACTCCATGCCATTTCAACTCTCAGCCCTGCCCCTCTTCCAGAACATTCTCACTGGAAGCAGGGGAGGCGCCTAAAAGCTGAAGTACATATCAGTCACACCCACTGCTACACTAACCACTCCCTGCCACCAGATCAAAAACAAACAGGTCTAGCTTGCAGCATAGGCCTGCTTAAATTTTCCTGCACTGACAGAACCTACAAACACTGCACCTCTAGCACCTACCTATGGTAGAGGGTGCTACATTTGTGTAGCCAGGGCTACAGCAATATGGTGGAGGAGACATTGGCCTCTATTTGCCTTCCTCTCTCTAACGTGAAATTAATATTGTGCTGCACCAGTTTGCTCTGGCCAGCAGGGGTAGAACAAAAGTCAAGCAAGTCTATAGACTTTATTGCAGGGCACCTGGGATCTTAGAAGTTGTAGTCCAGGAAGGCAGCCTAGGTTCCAATAGACTCTGGTCAGCAGGAAGTGCTGGAAGGGGGGGGTATTATGTGCCCTAGAAAAGCCTACACTCTTGGCACCACTGGAGTCAATGACTACACAGGTGCCAGTGCATTTATCTGCAAGCAGGAGGCAAAGACAGCTAGGCACAAGCCCGGGAAGAGAGCCACCAGAAATTCAACACTGCCATCAGCCCTGCTGCCTTTGCTTGGTTGCCGTTACACTGAACTGTTATCATCTATCACCCTCATCCACATCATTCAGTGATAAAACTGCATTGCACCTCTTCACATCTCTCTGCATGCAGGTTTCAAAGACTATCATTAAGTGCACCAGGGCTTGTTAAATGGTCCAAATAATCCATCCGGCAAATCCCCTTCATCCCATTTACTCTTTCTTGTAATTTAAACACTGACAGCGCCTACCCAGTTGGTTTAGGCCTAGCATAGCCACCATTAGTACACACTGGCTGTATAGTTCCTGCATTTGGTAAATCAAGTCTTATTTCTGTTCATTGTTACATTTTGTGTGGCGTTGCTACTGTTTACGCTGACCTGGACACTACAGGTCATTTTATGCTTAGCCCTTATTGTTAGTTATCTTGTATGCTGAGCTTTGTTACCACAATTGCCAGTTTATGTATAGTATTTCTATAGTTATCAACCTTACTAAGTGACAATACATTAAGATTAGCTTTACTAATTGGTTTGGTGCCTGCTCTTTGACATAGCACTACTATTGGGTAAAATTACTTTTAGTCTAGGTTCACACCTATGCAGCTGCGTTTGATGCGTTTTTTCAGGCACGTTTTTCAGTGCATTTTGCGTTTTTAAACCAGCGTTTTTTATGGGTTTTTGCATGCAGTTGTCATGCATTTTGCGTTTTACGTTTTTTTTTCTCTTTAAACACACTGTAAAACACACTAAATAAAGCTGGTTGCTAAGGTTGCTAAGGAGGGAAGCTGGCCGCCACGTCCGTAACAATCGATGAGTCGTCAGCTTTCAGCAGGCTTCCTGCTGAAAGCTGAATTGAAAAAATAACTTGCCGGCAAAAAAAATTCCAAAAAAAAACAGCCCTTCGAGTCTAGCATGGATTCGGAGGGGACCCCCATGCCAAAAAAAAATAAAAACCGGCGTGGTCCCCCCCAAAATCTATACCAGACCCTTATCCGAGCATGCCGCCCGGCAGGTCAGGAAAGGGAGGGGGCAAGCGAGCGCCCCCCCTTTAACCATACCAGGCCGCATGCCTTCAACATGGGGCGGTACATGTGCTTTGGGGCAGGGGGGCTCTGCGCCCTCCACCCTGAAGCACCTTGCCCCCATGTGGATGAGGACAAGGGCCTCTTCCCAACAACCCTTGCGCGGTGGTTGTCGGGGTCTGTGGGCGAGGGGGCTTATCGGAATCTGGAAGCCCCCTTTAACAAGGGGACCCCCCACCCTATGTGAATGGGTATCGGGTACATCGTACCCCTACCCATTCACCAAAAAAACTGTTAAAAGTAAACAAAAAACAAGAGCCAGTTCTTTACAATTCCTTTATTAGTAAAATAGCTCTCAGCCGCCGTCTTTCCCGATGTCTTATTTCCAGATGTTGTCTCTCCCGGTGTCGTCTCTCCCAGCGTCATCTCTCCCGGTGCCCTTGCCTTCTTCCGCTGCCATTTTCTCCCAAAGCTGGTATCTCCCGGTGTCGTCGTCTTCTTCCTTCTCCTTGCGTTCTTCCTCTCCGTCGCCGGTTACCCGTTAAAAAAAAAAGCTGGTCTTGTCGCCAAGCTGTCTTCCTCCATTCTTATGTTCCCGGCTGTCCGGTGCCTTTTATATAGGCATGGGGCGTGGCCAGCCAATGATGTCGCCTGGAGAGCCCGCCCCTTGTGACATGTGACGTTGCATGTCACAAGGGGCAGGCTCTCCAGACGACGTTATTGGATGGCCATGCCCCATGCCTATATAAGAGGCGCCAGAGAGCGGGAAACATAACAAAGGAGGAAGACAGCTACGCTTTTTGTTTGTTTTTTAGCGGCAACGGCGAGGAAGAAGAAGACGGCGGCGACAACATGAGGAGGAGGAGATAGAAGACAACGACACCGGGAGATGACAGAGAAAACAGGAGTGTAAGAAGGCGAGGGCACCGGGAGAGACGACACCGGGAGGGTAAACATCGGGGGAGGAAACACTGGGAGAGACGACATCGGGAGAGACAGCGGCTCAGAGCTATTTTACTAATAAGGAAATTGTCAAAAACTGGCTCTTGTTTGTTTTACTTTTCACTGCTTTTTTGGTGAATGGGTAGGGTACCCGATACCCATTCACATAGGGTAGGGGGCCCGGATCTGGGGGTCCCCTTGTTAAAGAGGGCTTACAGATTTCGATAAGCCTTGCGCCCGCAGATCCTGACAACCACTGGGCAAGAGTTGTCGGAAAGAGGCCCTTGTCCTCATCAACATGGGGGCAAGGTGCTTTGGGGTGGGGAGCGCAGAGCCTCCCCTGTCCCAAAGCACCCGTACCCCTCCCATGTTGAGAGCATGAGGAATGGTATGGTTCAGGAGGGGGGGGTGCTCGCTCATCCCTCCCTTTCCTGACCTGCCGGGCAGCATGCTCGGATAAGGGTCTGGTATATGGACCTGGGGAGAGAACCCCACGCCGTTTTTTTTGCTTTTTTTTTTGCCGTCAAATTTTTTTTTTCAATTCAGCTTTCAGCGGGGAACTCCGCTGACGGCTGATGACTTACCGGTTGCTAAGGATGCGGCAGCTGGCTTCCTGGCCCACTGCCTAGCAACCAGCTATATACAGTGGTGAAATAAGAACCGCAAAACGCAAAGCACATCAAAAATCGCATCACAAACGCACAACTTGTGTTTCTGGTGCAGCTCCATTGAAATCTATTAGCTGCAAATCGCGGGAAAATAAGTCCCCGAACCTTTCCAAAAATGCACCGGCCACAAAACGCATAGATGTGAACTAGTACCATAGGAAACCATGTTAAATGGACTGTAGTGCGTTTCTGCAAACTGCAAAACGCACTAAAAAAGCATAGGTGTGAACGTAGGGTTAGTGTTTCATTATGTTTTCTTGCTGTTTTACATTTAGTCTGGTGTGTCAGAGGGACTGAGGCCTTTGAGACGGTCAAGGCAAAAAAACTGAGGACCCGTCTTTACCAGCAGCTACTGTGGGGTAGCGCTACATTAGAAACATGCAATGCACTTTAGTTGAGGTCATGTACACTGTTCTATGCACACTACAAATCCCATAGTCTATAGTTAATTTCAGATCGAGCAGGAGAGGGTTGCTACATTCCTACATACAGTGGGCCCCTAGAGAACCATTGTAGCCACCCTTTAACAAGAAGTTGGATCACAGCAAAAAAAAAAGGGACATTGGAGGTTTGGAGGAGCTGAGAACAATAGAAGGCACCTTTTCGAGTTAATAATACTTATTTGAATAGTATTTTCTTTTTTAAACCTAGTCTAGTGTCACTTTAAATGCGTGCAGGCAAGGGAAAGGAGATAATGGGGCTTGGCTTTTGAGTAGTATAAAGTTAGTCAATTCAACTGGATTTTGGTAAATCTCAGTGAGAACAGAATCTGGGTTCCAGTTATTGTACGTGCATTTTATTGCCCATGTATTGCCACCATGCACATTTCATGCCAATACCTTAACAATTTTGCAATATCACAAGTAAGAGCAGCTAATTCATGTAACTGTTTTGGGTCAATGAGTCACTAAGCTGTTAAAGAGAATTTAAAGGCGAACATAAAAAAATTAAAAAAAATAAAAAAGTCATACTTACCTGCTCTGTGCAGAGGTTTTGCACAGATCAGCTCCGATCCTCTTCTCCTCGGTTCCCCTACCAGCGCTCCTGGCCCCTCCCTCCTGTCAAGTGCCCCCAGAGCAAGCATCTTGCAATGGAGGCACCCAAGCGGCATGCTCCCGCACCGCTGCTCTGCGTGTCCATTCAGGCAAAACGCTGTGGCTCGGCCCCGCCCCCGCTCTCTTCTCATTGGCTGTCTGGCTGTGACTGACATTGGCTCCAGCTGCTGTCTCATCTAATGAGGAGGAAAAGTCCCCGGAGAGTATATGCTCTCGTGCACATCGCTGGATCAAGAGGGAGCTCAGGTAAGTATTGGGGGGCTGGCAGGACCCAGAAGGTTTTTTACTTTCATGCATGGAATGCGTGAAGGTAAAAAAAACTTCAGCCTTTAGAACTACTTTAAACCAGGTAATAGTATTATCATCACAGTCTCCATGTTTCTGCCCACATTCGCTTTAACCAAAGGTACGTGTTTTTTTTTGTCCTTCTTGGTCATCAGGAGGCATAGATATGAGCTTCTAAAAATTTTTTACCTATCTATTTGTAGCGGGTTCTTCCTCCCCTCTCCCAGTCCCCTCTATTAAAGTTCTGCTCGCTATGTCTCTGGTCTAGGGGTACGATAGGGGAAGGAGAGGGTGCGCTACGCCTGGCTTCTACCACAGATATATAAGTGGTATCAGCAATGCCTTCCTTTACCTTCGGGCCTGTATTGTCCCTCCAAGAGTCTCCAAGAACCTCGTCTGCCAGAAACTTGAGCCACACACCGTTAAAGTCCAAAACTCCTTTATTTAGCACATAACATGGACTCCCTTGGCTATAGAACAGAAAAGGAGGTGTGTGTACGAATAGGCCCAGACACAAGTTCGATCCTCCACTCTCCTCCAAAGAGTGGGTTATGGTCTCCGCACGAGGGGAATTCACCTTCCGGACGGTCTCCGACAAGAGGCTCACCCGTCACCGGCAGTATGCTGCACCGGGTCTTCAGATGAGTAGCTCTTCCCGGTCCATTACGCCCACCTCGGATTCAGGCATCCATCTCCGGAGTACCCTAGGATCCTTCCCTCGCGGAACTCAGTGTTGGGCACTGAGCTCCGGACCGCCATCCGAGTACCTCACCTCAGGCTGAAGGTGCCTGAGATGGAACACGATCTCCGGTGGTCCTCTAGGCCTAGTCCGCCTAGAGGACAAGCACGAACTCCGTCCGCAGGCTAAAGGTGCCAGGGACCAACAACCCCGCGACCAAGATGGCCGGCCCCCTTTATCCCCTCTCCCAGCAAGCACGGCGGGCTCCCCGCCCCACCATACCGCTGCCCAGAGAGAACAAAAGTCAGCTCAGCACACAGCGGTATCCGTCCGTCGGCCCACAGTGACAGCGCCACCCAGTGGACCTCCGGAGATACACCACTGGTGTCACCGAAAAATTCAAAAAAACTTACGGCGGGAAAATAAGTACCCGCTACATACTCCCCCCTGTTATTTGACACTGGTCCCCAGTGTCTGGAGTAAACCACATCCTAAACAACTGACATAGTTCAGTCCAGAAACCACTAACAATTGAAACAGAATTTTTTTTTGGAAACTCTCCTAACGAAGAAGTTGTGTCTGAGCCCCTGTAATAAAAGAGGAGTGAAAGACAACACATTTAACATGAAATCACATTTCAACATTTTACTTCCCCCCCCCATCCTAACTAAAAACCTCCTCAGAGTATGTAATCTTGCTAGGATGTCCTCCTGTAGAGGGAAAAGAAATAAAATCCAACATAAAAACCCTGACACATATATCCGTGTATTTGAGAAAAAGAAATTTCTCCTAAAAGAAATCCCTATTTCTCCAAAGAGTGAATGCGTGAGAAGTGTTCGTAACGTTGCACGACACTGCCACCTGGTGACAGCCTCGCGGTAACTGCACCCGTGGAACTTCTTCTCCTTTCTCTCTAACCCTATCTACCCCAGAGTCTGTGGTCTCCTTGCAGTAAGATAGAAACAAACAGGAACAGTTCCCTTTTTTTTTTCTTTTCTGTGGGCACACAAAACACAATTTCCCCAGAAAGTTCAGCAGCATGATAATATTGGAGTCTTTCTCTCCTAAAGGTAGAAACGGGGATGTGGCAGAATCAGTGGCCTCAAGTGCTGATCCATAGTCTCCAGATGGCACTCCACATCTTCGCCCTCTCTGCGTCTGATCACTACTTTATCTGCGTAGATGTGTCTTTCCACCATCCATTCTGCCCTGCAGTCTCCGAAGCGCTGTGAAGCCTTTGGAGAACATGTAAGGTATCTGCGGGCATGTGGAACTCTGAGGTGGGTCCACACAAAGTCACCGTACCAGCGCTCCCGGTAGACTTCCACCTCATATAACAAGTCCTTCGATAAGTAAGGGTTCTCCCAGCCATTCTCCGCTGCAACCTTTTGACTGAACAAACGCTGTAATCTTGCCAAAGGAGGCATAGTAGCTCTTTCCCCTTCACCAGGCAACACAACCGAATCTGGATGACGAGGTGCCTTGACCACCTCCATTCTGGGCATTGGGGGCCGCAACAACAGTCTCTTGACCCCAGTGTCAGATACAAATGGTGCCGGGGATGCAGGGACAAGTTGAGGAAAGGATTCTCCTTCAGGCGCTGACGCCTCCACCCTGGGTGTGCTCTCCCCTACAGACATAGGTGAATTCCCACTTCCACGGAATGAAGCAAGCGGTACCTTGTCCCAGCCCTTCTTGGCAAACAAGTCATCTATCAATGCATCATCTCCCGCATCAGAAAGAGATTCCAGGTCAGAGGTGTCACACTCCTCCGCGGGTATGTAGCCCTGTGTGGAAACAGAACATCCACACTCCGGGGACTTGCTAGGCCATGCCGTCTCGACACCTCCTCCCTCACACCAAGTCTTCTCTGCCGGCTTACCTTGACCTTTTCTGGGGCGTCCGGAACTCCCGTCAACGGATCCCTCTGGGTCTGGCGTAAGCATGCGAGACGGTCCACCACCACCGCTGGTCGGGGCTACCACGCTGGTTCTTTTCTTCGGTGGCGGATGCTGTGAGACAGTGGTGACCGAGTCAGCATCCTCGGATTTCTCCCGTTGGTGTTTCACGACCTCCTCCGCGGTCACTGCAGTGTGCGCAGGGGTGACTCTCACAGCCGTGATTCCTCCCTTCTGAGTGACGGTACCTGAAGCCCGGCCTGGGTAGATGGTTTTCGGCCTCCAGACCTCCGGATCCACTTCAAACGTGAACTCCCCACAGGCCTCACAACGTCCGAACGGCTTCAACAGACATACCAGTCCCGAACACCCAGGGCAAATCATGCCCAGGGCCTCAACGTCCATACATGAGTACAGGGCGAATCGACCCCTCGGCTTCAGTCGGATCCCCGTATCCGTTATCGGAGCAGCAGCAGTCAATGTTGTAGTCGCCGGGTGAACCGGAATCCATGAGGTGGGTCCAAACATGGCGACCTGTTGCTGTTCCATCTCACATTGCAGAGTTTTTCGCGCCAACGTCCCACGTGTAGTCCGTCACACGTATTGGACTCCTCCCCTTTGCTCCAGTTCGCGGGCTTTTCCACTTTCTAGGTTGAGACACGCCCACAAACTAAGCGGCGGGGGTTGTGTCTGGTGGCGCAGTGCAATTAAAAACCCCCACGTGTAGTCCGTCACACGGCTGAGTTTTCCCCCTTTCAACTCTCTTCCTGCGTGGGCCTTTCCCCTTTTGAGGTCATGTCCACGACTTTCGAGCAGGGCTGCACATTGGCCTATTCGCTTAACTCTGTCTGGCAGACACCTTCTTCCAAGTGATGCACAACACACATCCCAGACCCGAGCCCCCACGTGTAGCGGGCTCTACCTCCCCTCTCCCAGTCCCCTCTATTAAAGTTCTGCTCGCTATGTCTCTGGTCTAGGGGTACGATAGGGGAGGGAGAGGGTGCGCTACGCCTGGCTTCTACCACAGATGTATAAGTGATATCAGCAATGCCTTCCTTTACCTTCGGGCCTGTATTGTGCATCGGATCCTCCCTCCAAGAGTCTCCAAGAACCTCGTCTGCCAGAAACTTGAGCCACACACCGTTAAAGTCCAACACTCCTTTATTTAGCACATAACATGGACTCCCTTGGCTATAGAACAGAAAAGGAGGTGTGTGTACGAATAGGCCCAGACACAAGTTCGATCCTCCACTCTCCTCCAAAGAGTGGGTTATAGTCTCAGCACGAGGGGAATTCACCTTCCGGACGGTCTCCGACAAGAGGCTCACCCGTCACCGGCAGTATGCTGCACCGGGTCTCCAGATGAGTAGCTCTTCCCGGTCCATTACGCCCACCTCGGATTCAAGCATCCATCTCCGGAGTACCCTAGGATCCTTCCCTCGCGGAACTCAGTGTTGGGCACTGAGCTCCAGACCGCCATCCGTGTACCTCACCTCAGGCTAAAGGTGCCTGAGATGGAACACGATCTCCGGTGGTCCTCTAGGCCTAGTCCGCCTAGAGGACAAGCACGAACTCCGTCCGCAGGCTAAAGGTGCCAGGGACCAACAACCCCGCGACCAAGATGGCCGGCCCCCTTTATCCCCTCTCCCAGCAAGCACGGCGGGCCCCCCGCCCCACCATACCGCTGCCCAGAGAGAACAAAAGTCAGCTCAGCACACAGCGGTATCTGTCCGTCGGCCCACAGTGACAGCGCCACCCAGTGGACCTCCGGAGATACACCACTGGTGTCACCGAAAAATTCAAAAAAACTTACGGCGGGAAAGTAAGTACCCGCTACATATTACTAAGATGTGTATTAGTTTGTTTTATTTCCTATAAAGGGTTCATTACAAATGTTGTTGATCAATTACTAAATCGAACCATTCTAAAGTTTCAAACAGCCTAAAGTAACGCATTCTCCTAGCCTGGGAAAACATGTGGGTAGCTTTGAAGTGACTGCTGATAAGGACTACAATAGCGGTCGGTGACTTTTAATGAAAGGTAATGGTTAAAGGTGTCTAATATTTTGGGACTGCAGTCTACAGTAAACTATCATATTATATTGGTTTACTCTTGACTGCGGTATCTCTAGTTTACTGACTGATAACATAACTCTGATTCAGCCACTGACAGTAAAATGCAGAACTAGCTGATATGAAACATGCGTGTCTCAAAGACATTCCCACGGTCTGATCTGAAAATAGACAAATGAAGTCATTTGATACAGTCATTAAGTATAATGTATATGCAGGTAGTTCGAATTATTTGAAGTTAAGTGCAACTATCATCTTGTTTCTGTGAGCCTTGCAAAGTAATGTTTTTAGCAGTAACGTATATAAGAACATTTGTACGAGAGGAAAATGTAGATAACGCTATAGCGTTGGGGAATACAGGTGCAAGCAGACAATTGGGTTGTGTGGTTAAACTGTGGTTTTCCTGCTGAGAAGTATGTTGCAGACAATTCTGAATATGTTTAGTTGCTCAGAGCTGCAGATATATTTGTTTCTCACTCATAGCATTTCAAGTTATTTAAGTCTATCATAGTTTAAATGTCCTCAATAGGCTATGAAAATTCAGTTTGTTTTCTTGGCTATACAGTATTTGCCACTAGTGGACCAGTGCTTAGGTGGAGCAGAGTTAGGGCATGTGTCAACATGCTTTGTATTGACAAAATCAGTTTTACATTAGTTTGAGACACTTCTGAGATCATTTAAAATTCATTAACAGATGCATTTGACCTGCAGTTGATCAACTTTTGGCCTGCAATTGGCATTCTTGAAGCAAGTCTGGCATTCCCATTGACTTGTTTTGTAATGCAAAAACCTATTGACACCGGCCTCTAGTAGCGGTAGCACCCAGCCTCGAAATTTTCAAACTGTTATCATTTTGTTTTGTTTTTTTCTCTGGACATTTTAAATTTAGCAAATGGTCTATAGGGGGATGAGTGTTTAGGGGATGGTGAGGGTAGTCAGAAGATATGCTATAGTTCCGGAAATATTAACCATATCTTCTCTTTCTTGTTTGGTGGTTTGTACACAGTTAAAACATAGCTGTGAATATAAAGCAGACCACATGTCTCTGGTAGCATATTCTAGCATTTTTTGGTACTGACTAATAATGACAGCTGAATGCCGCGTACACACGATCGTTTTTAATGTCATTTTCAAAAACAAAGTTTTTCTCGACGTGATCTTGCATACACACGTTCATTAAAAAAAAATGCTCGAGCAAAGCGCAGTGACGTACAACACGTACGACGGCTTTATAAAGGGGAAGAGTTCCGTTCGAATGGCGCCACCCTTCATGTTAGTAAAGTTTGTTGGGCAACGATTCGCGCTTTTCAGCCTCGTGCTTTTCAGTCCGTTACAGCATGACGAATGTGTGCCATTACGAACGCTAGTTTTATCAGAACGAGCGCTCCTGTCTCATACTTGATTCTGAGCATGCGCGTTTTTTTCCCCCTCGTAAAAGCATACACACTAGGCTTGTGCAATTCGTTTCGTAACGAATTGAAATTCGTCCGAATTTAGCAACTTTCGGACATTCGGAAGCATTCGAATTTCCGAACAAAGCAATTACGAATAAGACCGAATCCGAAATAAATTATACCGCAAATAGCGAATGCCCGAATGTCTTCGGCATAATTCGTTATGAAAAAGTTACGAATGTACGAATCCATACGAAGCACAATAACACTCACTCTGCTCTGCTCTCTGCTTCTCCCACACCGTGCTGAACTCCCTCTCAAAATGGTGTACAGGGGCGGAGGTTATAGCCGCATGTAAAAAACGAAAGTAAAATACGAGATTTCGAATCCATTCGAAGCACAATAACACTCTGCTCTGCTCTCTGCTTCTCCCTCACCGTGCTGAACCCTCTCAAAATGGTGTACAGGGGCGGAGCCTATAGCCGCATGTTAAAAACGAAAGTAAAATACGAGATTTCGAATCGTTACAAATAACCGCAATGTATTTAGAAAAGTACAAATCCATTCGAAGCACATTAGGCATAATAGGCAGCATCGTTGTGAGAGAGACACGGAAAATTACGAATCAACGAACCCAAAAAAAGTTACGAAAGTAGGAGTTGTGTCCAGAATCAACGAAAAACAACGTACTCTACCGAAAGTACGAACCCAAAAAAAGTTACGAAAGTAGGAGTTGTGTCCAGAATCAACGAAAAACAACGTACTCTACCGAAAGTACGAATTATAAAGCAACAAAAAATTCAACGAAAAATGTCGCTTGCAAAAATACGAATGAGTCCGAACACGAAAAATCCCGTCTAGCAAAATTACGAATGATTACGAATCAACAGGACCGGAAAGAAACGAACCGAAACGGAACGAATTTTTCCGTTGTGCACAAGTCTAATACACACTACCGTTTTTCACGTTGTTAAAAAAAACGACGTGAAAAATTACGTAAAAAAATAGAGAAGATTCTCATTTTTTTAGGCCATTTTTCACGTCGTTAAAAATGCTCTGGAGCCTACACACGATCGTTTTTAATGCCCAATTTAAAAAATGGCATTTTTAACGTGTACGCGGCATCAGGGTTTTCCCAGCACTGATGTGCTTCCTGCCTTTTGCATCTCTATACCAGTACTGTCTAAATACCCAACCGGAAACCCCTAGTCACCCTATAATCCCATAGGGGCAAAATAACATGTGTGCACACATCAACCACTCCAACAATGGCTGGTGCCTAATTCTATTTTTTTATGATAAAGACCTTCAATAATCAAAGGGAACCACATGTCTATTATGCTTTAATAAAAATGCTTGGATGATTGAAGTTAAAGCGGTTGTATACCCCACTTGATCATTCTTACCTACACGTAAGCCTATAATAAGGCTTACCTGTAGGTAAAATTAATATCTGCTAAACCTGCAAGGTTTAGGAGATATTCACCCTGCATGCAGCCGCTGGCGTCAGCATGCGCTCTGAAGGTCTGACGGATCATGCCTGAACTTCAGAGCTCCTTGCCGGAACGGACTCCCATGTCATCGCGGCTCCGGCCACTCACAGCACCGGAGCCCGCAAAACTGGAAGAAACGCAAAGGGAACATGTCAGCTCCCTCAACTGTGACCAAGCTTAGTTTCTAAGGTATTTCATAATGTGCTAGTAGGTGGCTCAGGGGGTTTAATTTTATGGCTTGGCGGCCTTGTGTAGTGTGTTGGAGTTGTTAAAAGAAAGAGATTACAGAGAGAGACAGTGTCATTTATATTGAGTTATATAGAGCAGGCAGGCGAGTCAGTTAGCTGCAGTTACAGTGTGTAGAGCAGGGGTCTTCAAACTTTTCAAACCAAGGGCCAGTTTATTGTCCTTCAGACATTTGGAGGGCCGGATTGTGGCAAGCGGGGGCAGAAAATGTCCTGGGCCCAGCATCAGTGAGAATAAATATGGCCTTAAGGCTGGTGGTCAGTAGGAGGAGTAGTAGTGCCCGTCTTAGTAATAGGAATAGTAACCCATCATTGGTATCAGTGGAAGAAACTGTGTCCCTTTGTTGATGTCAGTGGGAGGAATAGTGCCTCAAATCGGTGAAAGGAATTGTGCCCCAAGGGCCAGATAAAGGCTGGCAAAGGGCCACATCTGGCCCTCGGGCCGTAGTTTGGAGACCCCTGGTGTAAAGGATATATATGCATCCTAGGTGTTGTATATATATTTATACACTGTATTAAGTTTAGCTAGATCCGTTCCTGTTATTCTCGATACTGTGAAAGGCAGGCAGGTGATTGTGCTAGCTGCAGTCAGTGTTTCACTTAGTGTACTGTGTGCTTTGCATAGCGTTCACCTAAAGCTGACCTGAACACAGTTAGTGGTGTTCTCATAATAAAACCACAGGCAGAAAGCTGCAAGTATTTTCAGTTAGTGTACCGTGTCCTCTGCACAGTGTTCACCTAAAACTAACTGAAGACATTTTGCTGCTTTTCTCATTCTAATACCACAGCAGGCAGTTGATTCTGATAGCTGCATTATAATCAGTACAGAGATATATATGTAGCGATACCCCCAGCTAAGAGGGCTGCTGGTATAATTTTTGGGCCCTGTAGTGCACCGCTGTCAACCCCAGGTAATTAGCCCTAACCTCCCTTGGCACAGTTAGTAGGGGATGATAGGACGGTGTGGCCTGCAACTCACGGAGACACAATCCTATAATAACACACACAGCAATAAAGTATAGCTATCCTTAACCGACTGTTCTGCAAAGTAAATGACACAAACACCAGTATACTTAACCCTTGCACTTTTACTCAGATTGTTGGGTAAGTATATAATCAACAGTGTACATATCATGTGCAGAGCCCTGCAATAAAAGAGTATCTCAACAAACAGATAGATATACAGTACTATGCATAACACTAACGGTCCCCGCTGCAGCTATCCTCCCTCGTGGACAAAATGGCGCCCAGAAATGTCTACGCTAAGTCAGGCCTGACTGTACTGTGTAGTAGTTTTGTAGGGGAAAATCTTCGCCAGCAAACGGTGGTGCACTTTTGAAGAAATAAACTGTAATCCGCAGGGTAAAAGGAGTTTGGATAACTTGGTGAATTAAGAACAAATCTCTAAAGTTACTCCGATGTGCTGTCTCTCCAGCGCGCAGCGGCAAACAACTGGTGACAACTCTGGATAACAGTTATTGGGCCTAGAGATCCTATATAATTCTCTGAGCAGGTACTCTCTCACCCAACCGGACCAGTCCGTGTCCGCATCTTCCGACCGCTGTGTCCCGGGAAAATAGATCTCACGACCTCCGGGTCTTCGGTCCTCCTGGCGATGATACAGCAACAGTAGGAAAAGACGTCCCTCGGGTTCCTCAGTGAGAGCGGAAGGCTCTTTGGAGAAAGGCCCAGGCTTCAGGCCTTGTATCTCAGCAGGCTCGATCGAGACTTCCACTTGCTGGGCGGGCGGTGTCCAAAGAGACCGAACCCAGCCCCGCCCTTCCGTTAAATAACCCACCCCAGCAGTCCCCGCACGGGGCAATGCACCCTGGGTGTCCCGTTGGATCACTGGGCAATACCCCCGCTACATACATTATATATATATATATATATATATATGTATATACATACATCCCACCTTTGTGCAGCTACATCTCACTGCAGGCCTGTTCCAGGCCTGTACCTGTTCAAAATTACAAACAGATTCTACTTAAGAACAAACCTACAATCCCTGTCTTGTTTGCACCGCCTGTATACTGCTGTTCAGAGTATATAGGGCCTGGGGGCCCCACGCCTTTCCTTTTTTTTAATTTGGGTGCGGGATTCCCCCTAATATCCATATAAGACCCAAAGGGGCTGGTAATGGGCTGGGGGGGATAACCATGCCATTTTTCTCAATGATTTTCATCCATATTGCAGGGGCCAGACATTACATTAAAGCCGCAAGCAGTTTTAAATGACTTTTTTTCCTTTAGAAATGTCATTTTGTGCAGGGACAGCTCTAAACACGGGAAACACGTGCCACTTCACAGGCATACTTTAGGCACCCCCCAGGTACGATATTTAAAGGAATATTTCACTTTTTGTTTTCACTTTAACCAGTTGACGACCGGGCCATAGCCAAAAGACGGCTGCAGCGCGGTCGTGTTATTCTGGGTGGACGTCCACTGGACGTCCTCGCAGAATCTTGCTCCTGCGCGCCCCCTGGGGCGTGCTCCCGGAAATATCCGTGACCGCCTGGTCCAAAAGACCCAGCGCATCACGGATCATGGTAAAAGGCCGCTGATCGTGGCTGTTTACCACATGATCGCGCCGTCAAATGACGGCACGATCACTTGTAAACAAACCGGCATCATGTAATGACGCCGGTTCCTCTCCCTCCTCTCTGTACCGATCGGTACATTGTGAGAGGAGAGGGGGAGGGATCGGATGGCAGCAGCGCTGCTCTGTGACAATTGCAGTCACAGATCCATCCCTCCCTGCTCAGCCATCCCTGTAATACTCTGCAATACCCTGCAATACTCTGCAATACTCTGCAATACCCTGCCATACCCAGCCATACTCTGCCATACCCAGCCATACTCTGCCTACTCTGCCATACTCTGCCATACTCAGTGATACCCAGCCATACTCAGTGATACCCAGCCATACTCAGTGATACCCAGCCATACTCAGTGATACCCAGCCATACTCTGCCATACTCAGTGATACCCAGTCATACTCGGCCATACTCGGCTGCTGTATGTGGCCAGGCTGTGGAAGTCTCACACATGTGGTATCGCCGTACTCAGAAGGAGTGGGAGAATCTATTTTGGGGTGTCGTTTTTGGTATGTACATGCTATGTGTTAGAAATATTGTATAAATGGACAACTTTGTGTTAAAAAAAATGCGTTTTAACCACTTCCCGCCAGCCGGTCGTCACATGACGTCCTTGACTTTGTGCAGGGATATCTGAATGATGGGTGCAGCTACAGGCATCATTCAGATATCAGCTTTTTCAGCCGGCGATTCCCTACACCATAAGAATGATCATAGCAGCTGTTCCACCGCTTGATCGTTCTTACAGGAGGCGAGAGGGGACACCCCCCCCTCCGGCTGCCCTCCGGTGCTTCTAACGACTCACTGCTACGATCGAAGTCAGGATCGTTTTTTTTTTTCACAGGCTTCCCAGCCTAGAGGTGAGATGTGGGGTCTTATTGACCCCATATCTCACTGTAAAGAGGACCTGTCATTTCATATTTCTATTACAAGGGATGTTTACATTCCTTGTAATAGGAATAAAAGTGATCAAAACATTAATTTATGGGGAAAAAAGTGTCAAAATAAAATAAATAAAGTAAAATGAACAATAAAAAAAAAAAAAAAATTTAAAGCGCCCCTGTCCCCGGTAGCTCACATGCAGAAGCGAACGCATACGTAAGTCCCGTCCACATATGAAAACGGTGTTCAAACCACACATGTGAGGTATCTCTGCGAACGTTTGAGTGAGAGCAATAATTTTGGCCCTAGACCTCCTCTGTAACTCAAAACATGTAACCAGTAAAAAAAATTAAAGCGTCGCCTATGGAGATTTTTTAAGTACCGAAGTTTGGCGCCATTCCACGAGCGTGTGCAATTTTGAAGGGTGACATGTTAGGTATCTATTTACTCGGCATAACTTCATCTTTCACATTATGCTAAAACATTGGGATAACTTTACCGTTTGTTTTTTTCCAAAAAAACACATTCGAAAAATGCAACGACCGCCATTGTACTCTCTAGGGTCTTTGCTAAAAAAACATATATAATGTTTTGGGATTCTATGTAATTTTCTAGCAAATAAATGATGATTTTTACATGTAGGAGAGAAATGTCAGAATTGGCCTGGGTGCTCCAGAACGCCTGAAGGTGCTCCCTGCATGTTGGGCCTCTGTATGTGGCCACGCTGTGTAAAAGTCTCACACATGTGGTCTCGCCATACTCAGGAGTAATAGCAAAATGGGTTTTGGGGTGTAATTTGTGGTATGCATATGCTGTGTGTGAGAAATAACCTGCTAATATGACAATTTAGTGAAAAAAAATAAAACATAAAAAATAAATTTTGATTTTGCAAAGAATTGTTGGAAAAAATGACAACTTCAAAAAACTCACTATGCCTCTTTCTAAATACATTGGAATGTCTTCTTTCCAAAAAGGGGTCATTTGGGGGGTATTTATACTTTTCTGGCATGTTAGGGTCTCAAGAAATTAGAAAGGCCGTCAGTACTTCAGGTGTGATACATTTTCAGAGATTGGCACCATAGCTTGTGGACTCTATAACTTTCACAAAGACCAAATAATATACACCAATTTGTACTTCTTTTTACCAAAGATATGTAGCAGTATAAATTTTGGCCAAAATTTATGAAGAAAAATTACTAATTTGCTAAATTGTATAACAGAAACAAAGAAAAATGCATTTTTTATACAGAATTTTCAGTCTTTTTTCTTTTATAGCGCAAAAAATAAAAAACCCAACGGTGATTAAATACCACCAAAAGAAAGCTCTATTTGTGGGAAAAAAAGGACAAAAATTTCATATGGGTACAAGGTTGTATGACTGAGTAATTGTCATTCAAAACGTGAGAGCACAGAAAGCTGAAAATTGGTCTGGTTAGGAAGCGGGTTTAAGTGCCTAGTTGTCAAGTGGTTAAGCATCATTAAAATCACTGCTCCCGAAAAAACGGCCATTTTTAAAACTTTGTTTTGCATTGATACATGTCCCCTGGGGCAGGACCCGGGTCCCCAAACCCTTTTTAGGACAATAACTTGCATATTAGCCTTGATAATTAGCACTTTTGATTTCGAACGTTCGAGTCCATTGTATTTAATAGGGTTCTAAAGTTTGTGCGAACTTTCGGTCCGTTCGCAGGTTCTGGTGTTCCGCTCATCCCTATTCATAATACACTGTCTAAATTAACTACTGCTAGTCAAATGTATAAGCAATGACATCACTACTGACCACTGCTGTAAAGCGTTGCTATGGTTTGCCATGATCATGACATTTTAAGATAAGCATCTGCTCTTACTACAGGGGATGAAGTGATGCACTAACTGTGAGAAAGGAAGACAATATGTTTGCCTTCCAGTAAATGAGATCAGTATGTAGCATATCAACGGCTCTTAACAGGATGATACCAGTTTTATTTCCTTTTTCACCTTTAACTATATCAATGCTAAAAGTTTTTATGCGTAAAAACCAAAACCAAACCAAAACTATATATTGAAAAAGATAGAGCACCCCACCTTTTCATATTTTTATAGACCTATTATTTAGCCTTAAGGGCTCTTTCACACATCCGGACAGGTCAGCTTTTCAGGCGGACCTGAACAGATGCTCCATGCACCTCTATGGAGCGACGGATGTCAGCGGTGACATGTCTGCTGACATCTGATTCAATCCACTCTGCTAAATCCAGATGGATGGAAACCCTACAAGACCATACAGCCAATATGCAAGGGAATAAATGGGAGCACATAAACCATCAATGATCTGTATGGATTTTACAGGAAGCAAGAGTATAAGTGAACGGGACCTTTATCACGTTCCAGATTATATCAAATTTGCTTCGGCACTTCCTGCTCTCATAAGTCAATTGTAGCGGCCTCACTCTCTCTCTCTCTTTTATCGGTTATGCGGCTGTTGTCTAGGGGGACCTGGGAGAGAGAGTGCAGGAACACTACGCCAAGCTCTCATCTCATATGTGTATGAGGGTTGAGCAAAGTCACTTGATTTACCTTCGGGTCTGTTCGCTGCATACAGAGTCTCTGCTTCCTTCGTGGAGATGTGTCTACCATTAAAAGTCTAACACTCTTTTATTTCTCCATTTGCCAGGATGAACATAATCAGTTGAACTTTTGTAACAGACAGACAGGGGTGTGGATACGAGTAGGCCCAGGCACAAATGAACTCTCCTATTCTTTTTGCATGCGAATAGGCTTGGCGCACGGTCTCTGCCACCGACCGTGAAGTTGGTAGCTGCCACCTACCGAGTGAACTGTTGAGGCCCCTGCCACAGGCCTGAATGTAACGGTCTCTGCCACCGACCTTAGAACATTGACCACCTTCCGTGTGAATACAGTCCCTGTTTAGAAAGGACATCCATCCCGACGGTCTCCGGAGGCCCTGTCCCGGCACTGGCAATATGCTGCACCAGATCTACGGGAAGGTCACCTGCACGGTCCCTTATGCCTGGATTCAGGTACCCGATACTGTGGGCACCTTAGGACGATTCCTCCCGGGCGGGACCCAGTGGAAGAAGCTGGGACCCAGGCCTGAAGCGATGTAACTCACCCCAGACTGAGGGTGTCTGGGGTGACTCCCGAACTCCAGGTGTCCAGGCCAAGGCCGCCTGGACACCGACCGCGGACAGCAGCCCCCAGGCTGAAGGTGCCTGGGGCTCGGACCTCGAGGCGAAGATGTCTGCCCCCTTTATACCCTCTCCCAGTAAGCACAGCAGGTTCCCCGCCCCGCCGTACAACCGCTGCGAGAGGTCACAAAGGGTACGGCACTGCAGTGATGGTTCAACCCTGGCCCAAAGTGACAGCGCCACCTGCTGGCCCTCAGGGAACAAGACATCACTGATGTCTTCACCCGAATTAAACACTCACAAAAGTACATACCCGCTACACAATCAATAAAGGTGCAAGAGAGCTTTAATAGATGCATGCCAAGCAGATTGGGTGGGGTGGGCAACTTCCAGTGTAAGAAGATCTCTCTCCTGGTATAGAAAGTAGCATAAAAAAAAAAAGTCTGACATGTCGACCTAAGATTTTAGCAAGAATTTTGGTATTGACATTTAACAGTAAGATTTGTCAGTATGAAGAGCAGAGATCTGAAGGTTTTCCCAGTTTAAGAAGTACTACCACCACTGCATCCCTTATTGACTCTTGTAATGTGCCTTCATTTAGAGAGCATAATACCATTTAGTGAAATCTTGGGACTAAGTCTTCAGAGAATTGTTTGAAAAATGATACCGGGAGACCATCTGGTCTGGAGGGTTTCCCCGGTTGGAGGGCAGAAATGGCTGCCTGTAGCCAGCAGCGGGTAGGGAGGTTGGGTGATGAGAATGAAGATCGGATGGGGGGGAGCAGGTGATGGTGATATTGATATGGGGTAGAGGAACAAATAAGTGTAATAAAGCATGAGGATGAATGGGAAGAGGTATGAGAGAGCAGTGATGGGGAGAAGTGTGATCATGGACAGGTGGGCCGGTATGCTTGGAATGCAGCAGTACTCATGGACATAACATCTGCAAATGGGAGATGGGGCAATTACAGGAGACTATGTTGGATGGTGACAGGAAGAGCAGGGGAGGCTTGAAGAGGACCAGAGTCTCTGCAGCCAAAGGAGAGGAAAGAAAAGTTAGCGAGGCAAAATGAAACAAAACCAAAGAGATTCTTGGCTCAACTTACAGACCACCCTGCTAACCAACCGAATCGTCCTGTCTAACAGTATGCGTTAAAAACAGGGGTTTAGTTTGTACATATTTGCAAATACATGCGTAAGCTACAGAGCCCCGTCAAGGCACCCCAGTATCTGTAGTCCTAACTTTAACCTTTGAGAGTCTCCCCAGTGGAAGCACAAGCAATATAATGGGTAGGCAGAGGGCAGGTGAGCCTGGAGGGAGCCCACCCCTCCCTAAAGGCAAAGGGGCACAATAGACACCCAACATATAGCACCATGGCAGCAAAGGTGTCCAGTACATCTCCTTACCAATATTTCAACAGTACAAACAAATGAGGCAAAGTAACAGCTGAAGGTGCAGGGGAGAGAGGGAGATTTAATAGAGGTGGGTAGCTGGAGGGGAAAGACTGTGTGTGGAAATAGGATGGCCAGTGTTCAGTGCTATGGGAGAATACTGGTGGGCTTAGACTGGGTGCAGAAGATGGGTGCCAGCATGAAAGCGCTGAAAGTGATTTGGTTGTTTACCTTGTGAAAGCTGATGACAGCTTTTGATATGCAGGGGCAGCAAATGTGGGGAAGTTTTTGCTCCAGGGATTTAAGATTTTGAAAAAGGGGGGTATGGCTGGGAGATAGACTGAGATGTTGACAAGGGGGCATGGCTAGGGGGGTGGGGGTTGACACATGGAAGGTGGAATGGACCACTACCCAAGGGGTGTGACTGGGGGATGCACTAGGGGGAAAGTGAATCTGATAGGTGCCTGCTTGACTGTAAATAGAGGTGTAGCGCCCTGCTCCTGTTGGGTAGGTGCTATGTGTTAAATTTAGTTGTCTGAGCTGTAGCTCAGCTCAGAAGGAGTTATGCTAAATTGTTGGCTCTGTTTCAGTCTAGCTGGGTTGCACGTTTTCCACTTGACAGTAGGTGTCACTGTCACCACAGGTTAAGGTTGGAAATGCAGCAGGCTGGATGAATTGGGTATTCCTTTCCCAGAAGTGGCTCAGGGGGCGTGGTCAACCCGCTGTGCATTCTGGGAGGGGGTACTTAAGAGACAGAGACCACTCTATCGGGGTTCGTTGCCGGATCCTGACCTAAGGGCCCTCCTGGCCTCAGGGATGTGCAATCCATTTCCGGCCTCGGGGTCTGCTGGCCCGTGGCTTTGCAACTGAGAAGTAGGCCCAGGAGTTTCTGGGGCCTACTAGTCCAGGGATGGTCCTACGTGGTCTTGCCTGCGGGAAGAAGCGGAACAATTGGGGACTCAATTGAAGGACGCATCCTGGCCAGTTTGCCTCACGGTGCTGCCGGCTGGCTGAAAGATTCTGTCACTGTGAGCTGTGTACTTTTTGAAGGAACTTTTGCAAAGTGTCAGTGTGGTTACACGATCTTGTGGCGGAAGATTGTGGAACGACTAGACGACACTCATCAAGTCTGTGGCAGAGACTTTGAGCGAGCTTCGCACCGGTTGCTAGGTCAGTGAGAGTAGGCCTATCCGGTGGTTGCTGAATCCAGCGTGGAACTGATTTGTTCTCTGGATCTAAGATTGTGCCCGTGATCCGCAAAGTACCTGAACCTCCCCTATCCCTCTACCCCTCTGTTGGAACTGTTTATGATAAAACTCTTGAAGAAAAAGAAACCAAGTGTTGGTGTGGACATTCATAAGAGCTCTTCAAGAGGAACCCCTAAGACGAGTGTGGTGAAAAGAAAGGTAACGGCAGGCCCAAATTTTAAACCGGGGGTATTGCTACAGAGGTATTAAAAAAAATATCATTCAGAGGAGGAGGCTGGGGGGAATCAGTGAATTTGAGAAATAGCTGCCTGTTAATGAATCACTGTTTGGGGTGTGTGTCCCAGGTAGATTGAAACAGGCTGCAAACACTGACTGTGTGTCAAGGGTAAATGGAATTGGGTGAATCAGATGGTTCTCTAATGTAGAGATAAGTGAATTGACTCAGTGAGAGAAGTGCATTCGATGTAATAGGGAAATTTGTATACTGAAAATGAGTGGGGTGGGGGGTTTGTGGAATGGAACTGGGTGAATCAGATGAATTTAATATAGAAGATACATGGGTCGAGTGAATGAGAAAAGGACGTTTATTGTGATGGGACAAATATATAGGGGGGGTTTGGGGGGTTTGTGGTGGGTGGCATGGGAGGGAACAGGAACAACCCTGTGAGAAGAAAATAGTTGTGGCTCATTAGCAGGATTCTAAAATGTAATTCAGTCCATAAGGGGTTAGAGTGTATACTGATAGACTCTGGAATCTGTTCAATGATTGTCGCTGTGATGAGGTCTGAATTGTTGTCATGGTTTGTTGAAAAGTGGCAGGAGACGTTGTGTTCTGGAGCTGCGTTTTTGATGCTGAACCTGTGTTTGGTAAATCTTTGGTGGAAAGTTTGGATCGTTCTTTCAACACACTGCAGGTTGCAGGGACAGGTGAGTACATTGATAATAAACTGGGAGCTGCAGTTGAGGTGAGAATCGATTGGCCAAGTCTTAGAGTTGCTGGTAGAGTGAAAGGTTGTGTTCCCATCTGTTAGTATGCAAGAAAGATATCTGGGGTTGTTGCAATGGTAGCAGCTGGCATTCATTGTGATTGTGGAGCGTTGTATCGTTGGTGGTAGTCTACTAGGAGCTAAATGTTTTTTTTTTATTGTTTTTGCTCTTCGAAAGATATGTTTTGGCTGTGGGGGTAGGAATTGTTGGAGGACTGGATCTGATTGGAGAGTATGCCAGTGTTTGGACAGAATGCTTTTCATCCGGGCATGGTCCGTATTATATCTTGTGATGAAATTGTACTGTGTGGAAGGATTTGATTATCTGGTTGAGATCGATGGTTTAAGGCAGTCTTCATGGGGAATGTTCAGGGCTCTTTTAAATGCACCTTGTAATAGTTGGTCAGGATATCTTTTTGCTTTGAACCTTGATTTGAAGATGAGATTGGGTGAGGAAAGCCTTGTTGGTTGTGCAGTTTCTTCTTAAATGTTTTAACTGTGCAAAATGTATATTTTTCACCCAGAGTCTGTGATGACAGCTTTTGAAGTCCAGGTAACTGTTGCTATCCTATGTTTCCGGCTAGGGCGACATCCAAGTGGTCTATGGTAGTGGGGTGTGCGCGATGTGTAAACGTCAAACCCCAGTCGTTTTAGTTGAGATGGTCTACAAATTCTGGAATCTTCTCTGCGCCATCCAGCCAGATAAGTATCAGATTGTCAATGTACCATTTGCAAAATTGGATGTGTTGATGGTTAGGGTTTTTGGAATGAATATAGTCCTGTTCAAACTGGCCCATTTATAGATTTGCATAGCTAGAGGCAAATCTTGTCCCCATCGGCATGCCTTTGATTTGTAAATAGAAATGATCTAAGTAGGTGAAATAAGTAGGTGCTCCTTTGATGAAATTGTGATATTCTGTGTAGAATTGTTGTGTCGGGTCTTCTTCAATGGTGATACGGTATATCCTTTTTCTCCAAGGATCCCACTATCTTCTGCAATGTAGGTTTCCTGGTCTTGTATAATTATTCAACCGCCTTGTCAGCAGTTCAACGCTTTCAGGGCTTCACATTCTTGTCTGCTGAGATTGTTGATTGCATCAGACAGTCAGTTAAGGTTGGCTGCAACAAAGGTCTGGAAGGTGGGGATAAAGTTATCCTTGTGTTGTACGAGAAATTGGATTTAGCTTTCAGGACTGTGGTTATGCAACTAGATGAAATGTATGTCTACTCTGGTGGTAGGCTGTTGAGTAATATTAGGGTCATCCTATCCGTGATACATTGTAGCTTGAGTTTCTTGTGTGCGTGGTACCTGTGGAGGGTAAGCTTCCTTGCGTAGTTTTGTAGATCTACGATTAGCTCAAAGGTGATGGGTCTGGCTGAAGGGCAAAAGTTGAGGCCTCTTCTCAGAAGTATTTCCTTGGTTGAGGAAAGCATATACGTGGATAGGTTGAAGATTTTTACTGTTATCTGTATTTCTTGTTGTGGCTTCCTGTTTTTTTTCTTGTTTCTCCTGTATATGCCCTTCTACAGTGTCGATGTGTTGATGTTTGGATCTTAGCAGTGTGAAGAATTGTGTAATTTTCTTGGGTTTTGGACGCTGTAGGTGGAGATGTATTGTGATTGAGATGAAGCTGGTCAGGTCTAAAAAATTATTTAAAGATATGGTTGTGGATTGGGAGTGGTTGGATGGGGGAGGAAATGGACTGCCGATTGTGATTACTGGTGGGGTTGCAGTAATTGGTGGGTTGAGGTCTTTCTCCTCTTCTAGTTTAACTGGGTTGGGACTGCCTTCTTTTTGTACCCCGTAAAAGGGTGGAGTCTTTTTCAGAGAGATCTGTGGTACCTTATAAAAGGGCTTTGGGTCTGCCTGATGTGCTGGAATTCGGCTATTTGTGAATGTTTTGGTCACGTTTCCATTCTTCTTCTGTATTTGGTTAGGCTTGATTTTGGTGTTTGGATGCAGTTTTCTGTTGTGTGTGGGCCTCCTGTGGGATGGTGTGAAGTCTGAGGGTCTTTTTGGCATAGGATCATTAGGTTTGGACTTGTGCGGTGTACTAGGTGGGGGTGTCTTTTTGTACTCCCACGGTCTTGTTTTGTTATGTGATAATATTTCCAGTGGAGTAAGCAGTAAGCAATTAAACCACTTAGTACAAAAGCTTAATATAAGCTGGTGGAGGTACATAAAAACCCACCAGCATCATGTCCAAGCATTTAAAACCAGTGTGTAAAGATCCCACAGTTTGAATGAAAAGGATACTCACACCCCTTGAGTGGTTGGATTAGGTAGAATGGTAATGATACCCTACCCAGGGTTTCTTGAGGCTAAGTACTTTAATACACGCTGCGTGTATCTCCTGGAAAAGACAGAGAATAATCCTTGAGGAAATGAAAAACCAACCAGTGCCTAATCAGAGAGGCCCCTGGTGTTCCATGAAATTATATTATAAGAAGACATAAGGGGCATAAAAGGTTAATTTATGGACTGCTGGTAGCCTGCAAGACTCGGAAATGCTAGAGTAATATAGAAACTGGACATCAACTGTATCAAGAACTTGACCACAAAATCAGGACATAGAGACATAGGGGCTGATTTATGAAACGTTTGCGCCATGACGCTCACGTTCTGAGGGAGGGGCCTGACAGTGTTGCCGAGGACGGTGCGAGCTCCGGGATGAGCCGCGGCTGTATGGGAGCGTGAGAGGCTACAACACCACGGATGATGCCCTCGTTTCCCCTGCTTCCCTGCTTCTCTACTTGATCGGAAGCTTCCCAGCTACCCAGTAATCCAGCTAACGGAAGCCGTGAACATCACGGCGCAATATGGGGAATAGGCGAACGCTGGAGGACTGAACCCCTTGCCAACTCCCCCCCCCGCATATCCTCTGAGAGCCTCGTCCGGACGGCTGGCGAATAATCTCCATAACAACGACAGGAGACCTTCTGTGAGGGGCTAGGTGAGAGGTCTGCATTGGTGGTATAACTCTGAGAAGAAAAGAAAACAAGGCAACGCTGACTTTCTTGAATTATGTTAACAGCTGATGAATGATGAAATGGCCCGTGGACAGGTCTTTGGCAGATCTTTGCAGTATAGAAGTGGTAATCTGGTCTCCCCCCTCAACCGCATGAAGTGTGAATTTCTCATATGGGTTATTAGCCCCCTTTTCTTTTTTTTATGATCGCCTTCTCCCGGATTGGATTAGCCACCAGCATATCTGCAGGTTCCTAGGCAGCATAAACATAATTGGTTTAAAGGCAAGCAGTCCTATTGATGAGCTGCAGTTTTACCCTCCAAACTATATATCTATATATGAGTAAACTCCGGGATATGTAGGCCGTCACAGGTGTCTGAGGAGCAGAGAAGAGGAGTGTGGGGGGAGAGCAGAGGAGGAGGATTGTCTGCAAGCAAATTTTCAGTGGAATAAACCAGAGTATACATTTGTGCTGACTGCTGGGATCACAAGTTACCAACATACTTATGGGCCCTTATTGAAGCAGAGTATTATATCCACAGGCCGGATAATAGGCTGGATAGCCTATAGCTATAGCCTGCAATCTGACGGGCCCAGCTCATTGGTCTGGCATCCCTGAAAGGAAAACCCTATGAGATCAAACTATAAACTGAACGTGCTGGCCTATAACCCAGGTCCATCTATACGCATCTAGTCTCTTAGCTATTGGACTAGACCCTATAAGCTCAAATAATAGAGTGTATATGTGGAACTATAATCCAAGTATATCTATATTTTTCTATATATATATACAGTGGTCCAGCTATCAGACTTGTAATAAAACACTCAGCCTTAGAGCTGTGGGCATCGGGGTAGCAGAAACATTGCCTTACTGTTATCGCATTAATACCTCAGCCTGAAAATTTTGGTCAAATAGTCCATAAATCTGGGGGAACTCAGTAAAGCAAAGCCCAGCTTGGTGGCACGTGTCCACCTCTGTTTTTTTTTTTTTGCTGGGGTGTTTTTTTTTTTTTCTTCAACTGTTCCTTTTTTTTTTTTTTTTTTGATGTCCGCTCCTTTGGAAAGAGATTTGTATACCAGCTTGAAATCCAAAAGTTGGGAATAAAGACTAAGACACTGCAGTGATACTGCATGCGCTAGTAGACCGTGAGGCTATTTGGCTTCCGATCTGTCTATCTAATCTCTTGCTTATTGCCTGATAGGGAAAGGGAAAGGAAAAAAGGAGACAGATTGAAAGATTTAAGTGATCAATTGGACAACTAGATAATAAAACTGGATCAATGCAGCTAAAGTGGGGATCCCCCTGCATTGGAGGGATATAAGATCCCCATCAATCTCAGAATAGCTAAACCGGATTAGAGAAATAGAGGCCATGGAGGACTTAGTACTTTCCGCTAAAAATAACAAAGAACAATATGATTTAACATGGGTAAGTTGGAATATATTCAGAAACTCAGAAAAGGGAAAGAAACTATTTGAAGAAAGTTCATAGGGATAAGAAATATTTTATGAGAAATATAGATCTTAGCGGTAAGAGAAGTGGGTCTCATGTGGAATGGGTGAAGGATATGTCGGCCCCCCCTCCCTTTTTTTTTTCTTTTTTTTTATGGTCGGTGGGGGGTGGGAGGGGGTGTAGATTATGGATGGTTGGAAGTGGGGGATGGGAAGGATAGGGTGGGTAAGGTTTTTTTTTTTTTTTAAATAATAATTTTTGTCAATATATATACTTATTGGATATGGGAATTGTTGTAAATTTAACCACGTCCTTTGTTGTTATTGACAAATATGGAAGAAAAATAAATAAAGAATTAAAAAAAAAGATAATAAAACCGGGGAAACGAATAAGAGCCTTAAATAAAAGTACGATGAGTAAATCTACGAGTAAAACCACGAAGGGTACGGCTCCTAAAACCCCCAGGAATAGTGAAGTAAACAACAACATCAAACAATATATGACACAGGAGGTAAATGTAAAGAGCCCTGGAACGGGAGTACAACAGCAAGATAAAAGGGATAAGACAACAGAGAAAAGGACAAAGAGCACGGAAAAAAAACAAGGAAGGGCATCGGATCGAACTAAAAATGATCAAACACTAGAGAGTGAACTAGAAGAAAGTAGAGCAGAAGAACAATGGGCAGACGCACAGATCCCTACAAAAGGAGAAATGAACGAGATGTTACTGAGACTAGAAAACGCAATAAAGGCGGAAATTACTATCCTAAGAACTGATCTCAGCCTTCTCTTGGCAAGAGTAGAAGTAGCGGAAGAAAGAGTAGAAAAACAGGACCAGGAACTAAGTAATTTAAAGGAGCAAGCTAAAATAATACAACAAAATCAGAGAAACATACTATACCGGTTAGAAGACCAAGAAAATCGAAATAGAAGGCAAAACCTAAGAATCTGCTCCTTGCCAGAGGAAAAGGGAGAAGACCTGAGGATGACCATGAATACAATATTCAAACCCCTCCTAGGCATGAAAGTGGAAGACTCCCTTAAAATTGAACAAGTACATCGTGTGGGCAAACCCAGAAATTGGGAGGCTGACTGGCCAAGAGACATTATTGTGAGGTTTAGGCATTACGAAGACAAAGCGGATATCCAAACGAAATCAAGAGGAAAACCCCCTATCCAATTCCAAGGAAATGAGCTACAGATATTTACAGACTTAGCACCAGAGACATTGGCAAGGTGGAGACTTCTGAAACCCCTTTTGGAGCAAATGAAGATAAAAAACATTAAATACACTTGGGGGTTCCCGGCCTGTCTCATAGGCCAGAAAGAAGGAAAATCAGCAAGATTAAGGTTTCCGGAAAAATTGGTGGGATTCTGTCATAAATTAGACTTGCAGGTGCCGGACCTACCCGGGTGGACTGATAGAGAGAAATGAGACACTAAAAATAAAGGGGACATCAAAACTTAAGTAATTAGAAGAGGATATGGGAGGGGTTGGATGTGTGGGAGGATGAGGAGGGGAGGGGATTTCCTTTCCTTTTTTTTTTCCCCCACTGGGAAGTTAGGAGGGAGGGGTAGAACGGGTCTCCGGCTGGCACCTCCGGGCTACCTCGCCCCCCCCAGTATTGCATGGGGGGGCAGGGGGAGCCTGAGTGACAAGGTCAGAGTCACACCTCTAAAATGAGAGAACCAAGTGGAAAAGAATAGGGCCACTAATGGTTCTAAAGGCCAAAAACGGGGCAAAAGGGGGGAGGGAGGGGGGAGGTGGGAGGAGAAGGTGGGAGGGAGGGGGAGGGGGGTCTGGGAGAGAGGGGGGAGGGAGGGGGGAGGGACCTGTGGAGAAGGGAAAGGGGGGATGTAAAGGAGGGAAAGGGAGGGACTCTACCTTTTTGACTCTACAAGAAAGAAATGTAAAAGGAAATGATAGACAGATAAAATATAAACAGCTCAGGAAAAAAAAGAAGAAATGTCAGAAATAAAATTTCTATCCTACAATGTTAGGGGACTAAACACACCAACCAAAAGGCATAAGATCTTAAGAGAATTAAAACATTATAGAGCAGATGTAGTCTTCTTACAGGAGACCCACCTGACCTAGAATCAAATATCAAATTATACTCACCTAGTTTCCCGAAATGGTTTTATGGGGACACCATTTCCAAGAGAGCAAGAGGAGTTGCAAATGGGTTCTCTAAGGAAATGAGGTTTGCATTGGAGGAAAGAATGATCGATAGAGACGGTAGATATATTTTTCTAAAAGGGAAGTTAGGTGGAATGAAATGCACCTTGGCAAATATCTACGCCCCCAATGTGAACCCCATTAAATATTTCAATGAAATTTTGGGTAAATTGAAGGAATTTGGCACAGGATATATCATTGTGATGGGAGATATGAATTTCTGCATGGACCCAGTAGTAGATAGCACGTACAGGGAACAAATAACTTACAACTGACAAAGATAAAACAGAAAATGCATAGTAATCAGATGGTTGACATATGGAGGATTATGCACCCTAAAACACAGGATTATACTTTTTTCTCCCCTGTACACGGGACGTACTCAAGGATAGATTATATAATGATAGAACATAGAATGTTGGATATGGTGGTGGAATCAAATATAGGAATTGTTTCCCTTTCGGACCATGTTCCTGTAAGCATGAAATTAAAATTGCCCGACTATCAAAAGCAACCCTATACTTGGCGATTAAATGAAGAACTGCTTCGGGACGAGGAGAGACTAGAGAGGGTGAAAAAGGAATTGGCGTATTACTTTAAGACAAATGATACGGAGGGGATCACAGCGGCAACCCTATGGGGGGCACACAAAGTATATATTAGGGGGATTTTGATTTCGGAAGGGGCAAGGAAAAAACAAGAGAGAAATAGAAAACTTAATTTACTGATTGGGGAAATTTTTAAAGCCGAGCAGAAACATAAAAAACAACAAGGGCAACAACAAGAGGTATACCACAAATTAGTGATAAAAAGGGACGAACTTAAAGAACTCATGGACCAAGAGACTAAAATGACACTAAATCGTATAGCGAAAGAGAGATATAAGTGGGGGAATAAACCTAGCAAACATCTAGCAAGAATGGTACAAAAGAAAAAGACCAGAAACTTTATAGAGAAGATCAAAAAAAAAAAAAGAACGGAGAGGTAGTATATTCAACAAAGGAGATTGCAGATACATTTAAAAACTATTATGAAAAGCTATACTCAGTGGAGCAGAAGGGATGGCGGGTAGGAGAGAAGCAACTAAAAATAAAGGAATTTCTAGGAAAGGCGAGACTGCCCAAGATTAATGAGAACGAAAAGCTGGAATTAGACAAACCCATAACGGAAGAGGAAATAAGCAGAGCGCTGATGGACTCAGCCCCAGGGAAAAGCCCTGGTCCCGATGGGTTTACAGCGCTATACTTTAAAAAGTGTAAGAAGATATTGATACCCAGACTATGTAAATATATGAATGGGTTAGGGTTGGATTATGAAATGAGCAGGGAGGCCTCAGTAGCCACAATAACGGTCATTCCGAAGGAGGGGAAAGATGTAATGCTATGCTCTGGATACAGGCCGATCTCGCTACTAAACGTGGATGTAAAACTATACGCGAAAGTTTTGGCAGAAAGAATAAAGGGATTGATGCCCACATTGGTCCATCCGGACCAGGTGGGATTCATCCCAGGAAGGGAAGGGAGGGACAATGGGGTGAGAGTATTGTTTCTTCTCCGGAAGATAAAAGAGAATGGGTCCCCAGGTCTACTCCTGTCAGTAGATGCAGAAAAGGCATTTGACAGGGTAGACTGGGGACTCATGATCCAAACTTTGGAAACCATGGGATTGGGAGCTAGGATGATACAGTGGGTTAAAACACTGTATCAGCACCCCATGGGTAGGATCAAAATAAACGGTACACTATCTCCTGCTTTTGAAATGAAAAATGGGACAAGACAGGGATGCCCCTTATCTCCCCTCCTGTTTGTGTTGTCCCTGGAACCCCTACTTGCAACAGTACAAAACAACCCCGACGTCAAAGGGATTAGAATAGAGGAAGATGAACATAAAATAGCAGCGTATGCAGACAATGTCCTGTTTTTTGTTAGTAACCCTAGGACTACATTGCCAAATTTACTCAGAATCCTTAAACAATATGGCGAGATATCAAATTTTAAAAATAACATAGCTAAAACTGAGATTTTAAATGTCAATGTAGGAAAGGAAGAAGAACGGAGATTAAAAAAAGAGTTTAACTTTCCCTGACAGAGGGAACTTAATTATTTGGGAGTAAAACTTGCTAATTTAATAAAGAAAATATATAAAAGATAAATTATATTCCTCTGTTAGACTAAATAAAATCGGAAATCAGAAAGATGATAAATCGCCTAATATCATGGCTAGGAAGAATAAACATCCTGAAGATGGTTCTATTACCAAAGATTCTATATAAATTTCATATGCTACCAGTGGCAATACCCCAACCATACTTCAGAGTATTAAAAAACATGCTAATGAACTTTATATGGAAAATAAAAAACATAGGATCTCCTTCTTGGTACTAAAACAGGATAAAAAACATGGAGGGCTGGCTGTACCAGATATAAAAAAATATTACAATGCGGTGGTGTTGTCTCGGGTAGTAGAGTGGGCCAATGACAGACACGAAAAAAGGTGGGTTAAAATTGAAAAGGCACTGGCAAAGACACAATTGGGAAGTATAATTTGGAATCCCCCCCCAGTATAGAACACTAGGTGAAAACACTCACGGTATGACATGAATTGCACTTAAAATATGGGACAGGTTACATAAACAAATAGATAGGGATTATAACTCTCCCCTTATAGAATTAAAAGAAAATGAATATTTTGCACCAGGAAAGAAAACAGTGGGAGGAAATTGGATTAAAAAAGATAAAGCACAGTTAAGAGATATAATAAAGAAAGGAAAAATTACACCATTTCAGGAGTTAAGACACAAAAGGGATTTAATGATATTAGATGAATGGAGGTATCATCAGTTAACCCACTTTGTACAAAGCCTGCCCCAGCCAATCAGGTCGGGGGAGGAGCTTACGACAATGGAACGGCTATGTACAGCCGAGAATCCAAAAGGCATTATATCAAAACTTTATAAATTGTTACTGACAGTGGACGAACTGGAGATGCCCCCATATATAAAAAAATGGGAAAGGGAACTGGGAACACAAAGGGACAAAAGAATTATAGATAAAATAATAAAATTGACCCACTCGTCTGCTATGGACAGCAGGACCGCAGAAATGAACTACAAGTGTATTACAGGCTGGTATATTACACCAGACAAATTAAGTAATTATCAAGTGGGACAGAGTGCAGAGTGCTGGAGAGGATGTGGGAACACGGGAACAATGGCTCACTTGTGGTGGCAGTGCCACAAAATCAAAAAATATTGGGAAATACTAGAATTGATAAAAGTAATTACCGAGAAGGAGGTTGAAAAAGATCCATGGATATTTCTATTTCACGGAGGAGAGGGAGGAGTGAAACAGTATAAAGATTCACTGATCCCTCATCTGTTAAATGCGGCCAAAAGGCTTATCCCAAAAAAATGTCGAGAAGTGGAAAGTCCATTAATATGGGAGTGAATTGACTCTGTAGAGGAAACATACAGTATAGAGGGACTGAAGTATAGGGTGGAGGAAGAAAAAAAAGGATTTCAAAATAAGTGGAAATGTTGGAAAGAATTCAAGAAAACAGGGAGCTATGCAGAAAATCTGAGACGATAGAGTAGAGAATAAGAGGTAGAAGGGAGGAGGGGGGGGGGTAGATAGGGGAGGGGGGGGGAAGAGGGAGAAATAGAGATTTTAGAAATGTGTGTGTAAGGATACTGAGACAAGAGCTTCCTTAGTATTTATCATACTGTTTTCTATGTAATTAATGCTTGGAATGTGTAAAAAAAAAAAAAAAAAACAAAAACAAAAAACAAAAACAAAGGGGACCCCCAGATCCCGCCCCCCCCTGTGTGAAATGGTAATGGGGTACAAATGTACCCCTACCATTTCACAAAGAAAGTGTCAAAAATGTAAAAAATTACAATAACCGTTTTTTGACAATTCCTTTATTAATGTCTTCTCTTTTCTTCCATCTTCTTCCATCTTCTTCTTCCATCTTCTTCTTCCATCTTCTTCTTTTCTCCATTCGGGTTTCTTCCTCCATCTTGTTCTTCATCTTCCTCTTCATCTTCATCTTCCTTCTTCCTTCGGTGTTCTCGTCCATATCTTGCTCCGGCTTCTTCTTCCCCTTCTTTCTTCGGCCGCTCCGTTTGAATTCGAGGTTCCCGCTGTGTGACGCTTCAGTTCTTCAGTTCTCCTCTTGGTCCGCTGCCACCCGGTGACTCTGCCCCCCTCTGACACCACGGGGAAAGTCCCAGTGAAATCCATGTGCGTCAGAGGGGGCGGGGTCACCGGGTGGCAGCGGACCCAGAGGAGAACTGAAGAACTGAAGCGTCACACAGCGGGAACCTCCAATTCAAACGGAGGGGCCGAAGAAAGAAGAAGGGGACAAGAAGCTGGGGCAAGATGCGGACGAGAACACCAAAGGAAGAAGGAAGAAGGAAGATGAAGAGGAAGATGAAGAACAAGATGGAGAAATCAACCCGAATGGAGAAAAGAAGATGGAAGAAGAAGATGGAAGAAGAAGATGGAAGAAAGGAGAAGACATTAATAAAGGAATTGTCAAAAACCGGCTATTGTCATTTTTTACATTTTTGACACTTTCTTTGTGAAATGGTAGGGGTACATTTGTACCCCATAACCATTTCACATGGGGGGCGGGATCTGGGGGTCCCCTTTGTTAAAGGGGTCTTCCAGATTCCGATAAGCCCCCTGCCCGCAGACCCCCACAGCCACCGGGCAAGGGTTGTGGGGATGAGGCCCTTGTCCCCATCAACATGGGGACATCCTCCCCATGTTGAGGGCATGCGGCCTGGTACGGTTCAGGAGGGAGGGGGGACGCTCTCGTCCCCCCCTCTTTTCCTGCGGCCTGCCAGGTTGCGTGCTCGGATAAGGGTCTGGTTTGGATTTTGGGTGGACCCCCACGCCGTTTTTTCGGCTTAGGGGGTTCACCTTAAAATCCATATCAGACCTAAGGGCCTGGTATGCTCCTGGAGGGGACCCCATAGCAGTTTTTGAATTAAAATTTGGCTTGGAGTTCCCCTTCATGATTCATACCAAACACGGGACAGCGAGCGCGAGGCTGCCGAGAACCAGCGCGATGCCATCACGCTGGAGACATTCTCGGCCAGGTAGTCGCCTCTAGGACACGACTTGAGTGGCTGCTTCACGCTCAGGTCGTGTCCAAGTTGCCTCGCAAAATCGCGCTGTCCCTGTGTCAGCCGGCACACGAGTCGCCCCGCGAGTCGGATCGGCTTCATCCGACTTCCCGGGCGACCTCTATTCAAATCAATGGGCTCCCATAGGGAACCATTCATTTTCAATAGAGCGCCGCTGACATTTTCAGTAACTATAACAGTGCGCCGCTGGTTCCTGTGCCCAGTGAAGGATTTACCTGGCGCAGCAATTAAAGTATCAACCAGCGCAGCGCACTGTTATTAGTAAATCACCCCCATAGTAATGCTGCAAAGAATATAAAACATAATTTAAAAAAAAACCCTCAGTAAGCAGAAATGTAAACAAAACCCAAGTTCCTCTCCCCGCTAACCTCCAACAAAATCTGGAGTGGCTTCCATCCCAAAACCAAACATAGTGCAGTTTACCTATGGGGGTGTAAGTGCAAAATGTGGAAAGGTAACAATCAATGGCTTAAGGAGAGCTGACGCTGTCCGACTCCGAACAAATGTGTAGTGCAGGACACATGACATAAGCCGTGTGTATGGTCCTTAAGTAATACAAAACATTTTTAACAGCATAAAGAGGTAGAAAGGGAAAAAAATATCCAGCACAGTCCCAAGGAGTAGTCCAGGAGGGTAGAAGCAAGAAAACTCCCAGGAAGCATCATGCCAGTTCCCAGTGAGAAGGCAATCCAGAAACGAAGTGACAGGGATGATGAAGAACTCCAAACATAGGCTAGAATCGTCAAATAATAATAATAATAACAGACATAATGATCAACACACACAATGAACTGGAGTGACCAGCATCCAGAAAGGTCTGGGACAGACTAGGAAATAGACAAAGCTCTTAGTGGGCATAGCAGGTTAAACTATAGCTGCAGACAAGAACAAGGGAAACAGGTGGGAAATCAGAGCTAACAAATTGCATCCAGCCACTTAGCAGCCTCCTCTGGAGACATGAAGAAACGCATGGTCTCCTCATCCTGCCCAGGAAGCTTGCAGCGCCAATTCTGGTTCCCAGCATCCTCTGATTGAGATTCAAGATTATGCACCTTTGTCTCCAGAGTATGAAGTTCAGCCATATGATCTCTCAGGACATCCACTGTGACTGAGACATGCTGTTCTATGCCGGTGATGCATTCACAGAAAGCAACCAGGTGATGGTTGATCAGTCTAATACCTGACTGAAGTTAATCAATTTTAAAAGTGATAGCAGTCTGGCAGCTTGATAAGGCCTGCAAAACTGCTGAAAATTGGCAGATTATGACTGTGCAGGGTCCAGAGCCTCTGTCTGGGTGACTATATTGGAGTAAGCAGCACTGGCATAGCTTCCCTCTAGGTCTGGAGAGCGGCTGGGGTCTCTTGTATGGTGGGTTGAATCAAGACTTCTCCCCCTTGTCAAAGCCTGGGGGTACTCAGAGAGGAAATAAGCAAAGCAAAGGCAGGACCCAGGGGCCTCACTGAGAAGCAGCTGGGATACCCTGCAGGGTAGACTAAAGGCAGATCTTGTCCCTCTTGTTGTAGCCCAGCAGTGTGCAGGGAAGAAGAAGCAAGGAAGAGGCAGGTTGCTCATCAGACTGGAACAATACTTCTTCCTCTGTCTGAGCCCAGAGGTGTACAGGGAGGAGAGAGCAGGGCAGAGGCCGGTGACAGGGGTTCAGTTCTGGAGAGCGATTGCAGACCCTCACACAGCTGACCAGAGCAAGGCTTCTCCCCCCGTCAGAGGCAGACAGTGTGCAGGAAGGAAGGTGCGGGACAGAGGCAGGTGGCCTCAGGAGAGTGGTTGCAGTCTCGCACCCAGAAGGCTGAAAATGTTTTCACTCTTTTATTAGAGCCTGGCAGTTTCTAGGGTGGAAGAAATTAAGCCAAGACAAGTGACAGCAGTTCCTGCACCGATGGAGCACTGGATAAGGTTGGACAGCGGAGCCTCACAGTCAGTTGTCTTCCGTCAGCTCCATCTTGGACATGCCCTGCAGATATATTTTATATATATACTAGGGTATGTGTACATTTATTGCATATTTGTGAACCTTATTGCCATTTGGAAGTTTTGAACTGTTCAATGAGATTTCAGAAAGAAAAACAGTGAGTAGCAGAGTAATGACATCTCACTTCAAATTTCTTGAGAATAACAGACAGAGGCAGTAGTGTCCTCAGATCTCTCACTGCAAATTCATAATTATGAGGCTTTAGATACAGGAGTGCCTAGGCACCCTCACATACCAGGAAGTGCACCACTATTTTCCAGGAAGAATTCAACTTAAAATATACAAATGTACATTGATCAGGCTACTGCTTAACACCTCTAGATGTTCCCCTCAAAATACCAAGTCTTCAATTTTTGAGTGTTTAGTTTCAATTTAAATTAAATAAAATAGAAACCTTTCTCACCTTTTTAAAAGGCTATCCAGAATCTTAATAATAAGATTAAAAAAAGGAAATTATTGCAGGAAATTATTTGTTGGCAGCAGTTGTTTAAAGTTTGCTAGCATAAAAGTTCTTGATTAAAAAAAAAAAAACTACACAATGAACTGCTGCAATAAGCAGATTAAATTCTCTCTATCATCTTTTTATTATAGAATGAAGAGTAAACATAGACTTTAAATAGCTTGTTGTAAATAAGACATATGCAGTTAAAGACCAAGCTATGATATTTATGGTATTGCCCTTGTTGTTATCATTGAAAAGGTCATTTTGAAACAGAGAAAAGGGTGTCATCCATTCTTAGAACCAAACACGAAAACATAAAACAAATCACATCAGTGTACAGATCACAAAACAGACCTCTCCCAAATCTCACAAAGATACACCCAGCTACTAATAAGTATCTAACTTTTTCACCTTTCCTTTTGTGGTCCTTTTTTCCACATGATGGTGCATAAACTGTCCATGAACTGCTCTAGTACTTGGAGACTGCTGAAGGAATGAGATCATATTTGTGTAGCGCCCCTTTACTTTTCAGGGGTGCTATGTGCCTAAATTTAGGGGTTGGTCTAAGCTGGTAGCCAGACTCAGACCGCTTTGATTGTCAGGCATTTGCTTCTGCCTATGTGATGCTGCCTGTGTATGGTTCCCTGTGGCCTGTAGGTGGCACTGCCATATCAGGTCAGGGTTGAACCATGGGTGACATTGCTACGCCTTGGGGTGTCCACTCTCGGCAGCAGTACAGTGGGCGTGGTCAACCTGCTGTGCATGCTGGAAGAGGGTACATAAGGGGCAGACGCCATCTTTCGTGGGGATTTGGAGTGAGGAGGGAGGAGTTGGAATGTGGAGGAGAGGACCCCTTGGTCCGGGAGTGAGACATGTACCCCACCTTCAGTGGCCCTCATGGCCAGGGGTACGTGTGTGGGTGTGATCAGGCCCAGGAACCTTTAGCCTGGGGCTGCAACTCTACTAGTAGGCCCAGCACCTTTAGCTAGGGCCTACCCCCGAAAGAAGAGTCCCAGGGTGTCCAGGTGAGGGTACCCGCTCTGACCGAAGGGAAGCCAGGGGAGGATCAATCCCATTGAGGAGATGAGTGATGGAAGATCGCTGTCTCGGGAGAGGCCTGGTGACCTGTCAGAGGGAAGGATTCTTTACTCCGCAAAGCTAACCCTGTAGAGTGCCCACTGGCATCGTTCTGTTCTCCAAATTCAAAGGATTTCCTGAACCCGTCCCTGGAGGGGATAGGGTGGCAGAGCTGTTCGAGCATCACTCCGGCTGCTAGGACTGGGAGAGAGGTCTATCCGGGTGAGCTAAACCCACTAGGGATCGAGTGGTGACAAAGTTACTAGTTGTGTTTGGACCTAATCCCTCACACCTATTCTTTCTCTCATTAATCTTTCCCTGTCTACTACGCAGCAATAGAAAATAAACTCTCTGTTGGAGTTAAAGTGTTTCTGGACATTGGCCTTCTTGGGGGGAGAAATATAGACTTGTCCCCATACACTGGGGATGAGAACCAGTGAAGGGAGGTAACTCGCTGCAGGACCCAAAATTTGTGAACACCGCTTAACCTCTTCAAACAGGAGGGTACGGGCATATAGCACGGTGTGCCTTAACTTGCAAGTGAGCCAGGCAGGAAAAAGGTCCATGTGCTACATTTGGAACTTTAGGATCTTCAGGTACAGGTCTGTGAAGGTCTTGAAGTTTAAAGGTGTAAACCAGGGGAAGGCAACCTTTCAGAGGTTGAGATCTACCTGAGAAACACGAGGAAATCAAAGATCCCCGGCGGGAGGGGGGGTTGGGGCTTTGGCATCGCACTTTAAAAAAAAGAAATAAATAAAGCATTCACTAAAAACACATAGTGTGTCATAGAAGTGTCTTCTGCACCTCTTCAAATCACTCCCCCCCACCACAGTAGTACCCTCTGCCATCCCCTCCCCCACAGCAGTGTTCTCTGCCTCCTTTCACATCATCACCCTAGTAATATACTATGCCACCCCTACTATAGTGTCCTTTGCCCCCCCTCCCCACATATACACATGGTAGTGTCCTCTGACTCTCCTAACAGTAGTGTCCTGTGCCCCCCCAAAGCAGTGTCCTCTGCTCCCTCCCCCATTGTAGTGCCCGCTACCCCCATAGCAGTAACCTTTGCCATCCCCCTCCACTGTAGTGCTCTCTGCTCCCCCATAGCAGTGTCCTATGCACCCCCCCACACACACACAGAATAGTGTCCCTCTGTCCCCCTCTGTAGTGCCCCCCATAGCAGTGTCCTAGGCAGCCCCCTGCCCCCTGCACAATAGTTTCCTCTGCCCCCCTGCTAGCAGGGAGCCTGGGGGAAGCATCGGCACAGCCCTGATCGAGATCTATCTCCGGCTTCCCGCGATCGACAGGTAGCTCCCGATTGACGGTTTGCTGACCCCGGGTATAAGCTGTAAGACTGTAAATTGTTTTCAGACAAACAATTGTTTGTCGTAAAATGGTACTCTGAATAATAAAAACCTAGTTTATTTCTAAATAAAAAAAAGCAAAACAAAAAAAGCATATGCAGCACATCAATTTTTTGGAGATATTCCTACTTCCCCACTTTCTCCTTTGCAGTGAGGTGTTACCTTTCCAGATATTGCCTCCTATGGACTTCCTTGCGTGTGTGCACATTTGATGACGTCACAAGGGGCGCAAATTGCAGCACACCAACGCTGAATAGCACAGTTGGCAGGGGGGTTATAAATGGAAGGGTGGAACATTCCACTCTTCTACTGTACTCCAGGAGAAGTTTGTGCGCTTATTTGTCCTCATATGCCAACTGGCTGGACACAGAAAAAATCACAAACAGAAAAAACATTTCCAGCACACTTATCAACTAGCCTGCAAAAAAAAAAAAAAAAAACATATTGACCCTGTCTAACAATTTACATTAAAAAATTAGGGTTTAGTCACACACATTTGCAAATATATGTGGAAGCCACAGTGCCTATGTCACGGCTCCTCTCAGTCCTAACCTAAATTTTTGAGAGTCTCCAAGTTGGAGCATATATAGCAGTGGATAAATTAAGGGCAGGTTTGTCTGGAGGGAGCCCACTGCTCCCTAAAGGGACAGGGACACATTGGACATCATGCCCTTAATGTATCTATTGCTACATATGCTCCAACTTGGAGATTCTCAAAAATATAGAGTTAGGGCCGCAGTATATAGAGGAGCCTTTACATAGGCACTGTAGCTTCCATACACAAGGTGTGTCTAAAAAGTTGGGTGAATGCTCCAATACTGTATGTATACGTGGATGTAGCACCCTCCCAGTTAGGTTGTTAGGATGTTAGGCAAATGTAGTTATTTTTGGCTCCGCTGTAATCAGTGGAGCAGTTGTTGATAGCTTGCTTTGGGCTTTTCTGTGTTTCACAGGATACAGGTTTGATTATTTCCCCAAACATTCAATTTTTTTCTAGAACATAGTGGGCTGGAAAGTCAAGTAAACCGTCTAAATATTAATGGGGCTTCAGCCAATCCTTGGGGAGGTGTGCCCAGTAGGTGGCACAGATAACATATATAAATATACAGTTGTGCTCATAAGTTTACATACCCTGGCAGGATTTATGATTTCATGGCCATTTTTCAGAGAATATGAATGATAACATAAAAATATTTATTTCACTCATGGCTAGTGTTTAGCGGAAGCCATTTATTATCAATCAACTGTGTTTACTCTTTTTAAATCATAATGTCAACAGAAACTACCCAAATGACCCTGATCAAAAGTTTACATATCCTGGTGATTTTGGCCTAAAAACATGCACACAAGTTGACACAAAGGGATTTGAATGGCTAATAAAGGTAACCATCCTCACCTGTGATCTGTTTTCTTGCAATTAGTGTGTGTGTATAAAAGGTCAATGAGTTTCTGGACTCCTGACAGACCCTTGCATCTTTCATCCAGTGCAGCACTGACGTTTCTGGATTCTGAGTCATGGGGAAAGCAAAAGAATTGTCAAAGGATCTGCGGGGAAAGGTAGTTGAACTGTATACAACAGGAAAGGGATACAAAAAGATATCAAAGTGATTGAGAATGCCAATCAGCAGTGTTCAAACTCTAATCAAGAAGTGGAAAATGAGGGGTTCTGTTGAAACCAAACCATGGTCAGGTAGACCAACTAAAATTCCAGCCACAACTGCCAGGAAAATTATTCGGGATGCAAAGAAAAACCTACAAATAACTTCAGTTGAAATACAGGACTCTCTGAAAACATGTGGTGTGGCTGTTTCAAGATGCACAATAAAGGGGCACTTGAAGAAAGATGGGCTGCATGGTTGAGTCACCAGAAGAAATCCATTACTACGCAAATGCCACAAAGTATCCCGCTTACAATATGCCAAACAGCACAGAGACAAGCCTCAAACCTTCTGGCACAATGTCATTTGGAGTGATCAGCCCAAAATTGAGCTTTTTGGCCACAACCATAAACACTCCATTTGGAGAGGAGTCAACAAGGCCTATGGTGAAAGGTACGGAGGTGGATCTCTGATGTTTTGGGAATGTGTGAGCTACAAAGGCAAAGGAAATTTGGTCAAAATTGTTGTCAAGATGAATGCAGTATGTTATCAAAAAATCCTGGAGGAACATTTGCATTCATCAGCCATGAAGCTGCGCATGGGGCGTTCTTGGACATTCCAACATGACAATGATCAAAAACACAAGGCCAAGTCGACCTGTCATTGGCTGCAGCAGAATAAAGTGAAGGTTCTGGAGTGGCCATCTCAGTCTCCTGACCTCAATATCATTGAGCCACTCTGGGGAGATCTCAAACATGCAGTTCATGCAAGACAGCCCAAAAATTTACAGGAACTGGAGGCTTTTTGTCAAGAGGAATGGGCAGCTTTACCATCTGAGAAGATAAAGAGCCTCATCCACAAATACCACAAGAGACTTCAATCTGTCATTGATGTTAAAGGGGCCAATACACGGTATTAAGAACTGGGTTATGTAAACTTTTGATCAGGGTAATTTGGATAGTTTATTTTGCCAAAAGAGTAAACACAGTTGATTGATCATAAATGGCTTCAGCCAAACACTAATCATGAGTGAAAGAAAAGTTGTACATAAATGTATATATCTCAAAAGCCTCACCAGCTCACACAGGGTTAATCCTCTCCATTTCCCAAAGGGTTTATTTTTTTTTAACAGAGATCAAACCCGCACACTTTAGTCTCCTTTCTGAGACCATGTATGAGAAACAAAAAGCGCCAAATGGTGTAAAACCCTTAAATTTATTGTTAAAATGAAAGTACAGCGCACTTACATTGTAAAGTTTCTACCCGACCCTAAGGATAACTGGCATATCACTCGAAGGTACTGTTGGCTCTAGCCGCTAAACCAGGCAGCTGCGAGTAAACAGGCAATGCGAGATGACGACAGTCCAGTAAACCTCCATCCTATGCATTTCGACATGCTGTCATCATCAGGAGTATCACTTTCTGTTTCTTTGGATTTGTTTCTAACCAGGGTTTCATTGGTTGGTAGTGTGTTAAGATGGCAGTAACATTGGTTGCAATGGGTTACATATCATTCATTATACTGTATATGTGTGATACATGTGTTACTGAAGCGCCCAGTGGAAGGATGTATTTCTTCATGCATGTGGTACCCAAATGGATGCAGATTATAATGGTGCAGTCGGTAACAGATACATTTAAAAAAGACCCACATTGCAAAGCTCTGTGGACTGGCTTTAGGGATAGCAGGGATCTGTACCAGTGAGGTAGTGCCAACAGATGTATTAGGGCAATTGATCCCTTCTGTCCATTGCAATCTGTCTTTGTCCATGGACAAAATCATCCCTCACTGATGTTCTGCCTCTCCCTGCGAAACTTCCTCCTTTTCAATCAGTGGCACAAACAGTCTGCCACCTCATCATCCATCCACTCCTTTTTGTTGGAGCAATCTTTAAACACGGGGGAGATTTCCACAAGAATAGGTAGCCAACTACACTTCAATCCATAGTAAATGTGCCCAGTATAGAACAGCTTAGCACCTTAGTACCTTGTAACAACTAGCTCTCCTTACACAGATTGTTAGTTTTTCCTAAACGACTTCAGCCCACACTGACAATTGGCTAGTGGGGACCTGCCCTTTTGTAGTGAGGAGACTGGCACATAACAAAGCCCATATTATTGTCTGTTCTAACCAAATATGAAAGGGCAGGCAGGGCATTATGGGTCTTGTACTGGTTTTGACACGTTTTACCATAAATTTACCAGTACTGTGAACCTTGATCCCCGACTCCCTGCAGACCCACTGTGGGGCAAAACTGAACCTAATTCCTGCCTGGCACCCCGTGCCCTGAATATGGCAGGCTGCTTGCTGTATTCACTCACTGAGATACCATTTGGCATGCTCTGTAGGCATCACTGTGGCAGCTCACTTGCTCCATGCTCCGCACCCATGACCAGCATATCCAGTTCTTGTTCTTCCTTGACTTTCCATGGTTTTTAGTTAAATAAGCATACATATATTTGAATGCTTCTGCAACTCTAGAGAAATAGCTATTTCTTATTCTTATTCAAATGTATGTGTATTATATACAGTATACTGTTTCTGTGACTTCAAATGTTGCTCAGTTTACAGTTTTCTTTCACAAGCAGTGCTGAGGTTTATGTGCTGAGTGTGGAGTGTGGTTTTAAGTTGGGTTAAGAGTTACCCGATGTAGACTAGAGGTCTGACTTACAATGGGTAAGACACAGAACAAATGCAAAAGGTAGCAAATCAAATTAAGTATTCTTTCTACAAAGACATGAACTGTACCTTCAAACAGAACTGATTACAGGAAGATGAAACACAAACCTTGATTTCTGTGAATCTGCTGTATTATTTTTACCACTTTGGAAAAAAATAAATTATTCTATTAACTTCAATTGTCTTTACACATGTCATTTACTCTGATATGTAACAAGCAAATTGCAAATAAAGAAAAATGGTAGACGCCAAATGCGCCTGGCCCAGTGACTAAATTTGGTACATGTGCTTCTTGGGCACGTGTTTGGAGCTGAGGGACACCCTTTCAAAATGAATGATGCCGTTCTACAGAAACACACAAAAGAAAAGTTGCATTGTCACTCAGATGTGAATGGGGCCTTAGGCAATTTTTCTGGAAAATGCAGAGAGCAGAGAGACCATTGCAGAAAAATCAGCTTGCACAAAACTAGTATAGTGGTACCCCCAGTTAAGAGGGCTGCTGGTATTGATTTGGGCCCTGTAGTGCACTGCTGTCAACCCCTGGCAATCGGCTCGATCCTCCCGTGGCACAGCTAGTAATGGGGAGATAGGACTGCGTGACCGCAACTCTTGGTGACACAGTCCTATGGCAAACACACACAGTGATATACTTTTAAACTCACTTTTAAAGTAAGAGAAACTGACACCAATGTACTTGACCCAGATATTTTACTGAGGCTAATGGGCAAGTAATAAACAAGAGTATATAACAATTTGCAGGTCCCTGCAATAAACAGTATTTAAATGAACAGAATAAACATGTATTAACTGTGCGAATCTAACGCTGCCTTTTTACAGCTACTTCCCCTTGTGGGCAGACTAACGCTCAGCAATGTCTACCTACGCAGTCAGGCCTGACTGAACTAAATGGAAGTTCTGTAAAACAATCTTCGCTAGCAACTTTCGGTGGTGCACTTGATGAACAAACTTTGTAATCCAAACGAGTAGTAGAAATACCGTATTTGTCTATGAGCAAGTGCTCTCTCACCACCCGGACCAGTCCAAGTCCGTTTCCCCCGCCGATGTGTCTAATCACATGGATCCATCGACATTCGGGTCTTCGGCCCTTCTGGTGTAGTACAGCAAGGATGAGAAAATGTCTCTCAGGCTTCGCTAGGCTGGCAGAGGGCTCTTTGGAAAAATGCACAAGGCCCAGGCTTCAGGCCTTGTGCAAACAGCAGTTCAGCACAGGGATCCTCTTGCTAGGAGCGGTGGTGTCCAAAGAGACAGAATAAACTCTGCCTCCCCTTTATAAAGTCTGCCCCAGCAGTCCCTGCTCCGTGGCAATGCACCCTGGGTGCTGCAGGATGTACTGGGAAATGTAGTCTCTCTGTATTAAAGGGGTATACCCCGCTACACTAGCTTGACATTTTATACTTATTGTTTCTTAGAGAGAAGTGATATGGAACAGTAATCATTTAATATTACATTTTAAAGTGTGATGGAATCGTCCCATAGTATTCGTTATGGGGAAATATACAATCTAGAAATAAGTGTCCTGTGGATGCCTGGTTGAAAATCGCATAAACATCTTCCAAGGTGAGACATTTCTTGGGGTGCACAATACCCCTTTAACAAATTAAAACACATTTGTGCAACATCTACACCAGGGATCTCAAACTGGTGGCCCTCCAGCTGTTGCGAAACTACAAGTCCCATCATGCCTCTGCCTGTGGGAGTCATGCTTGTAACTGTCAGCCTTGCAATGCCTCATGGGACTTGTAGTTTTGCAACAGCTGGAGTGATGCCAGTTTGAGACCCCTGATCTACACTAAATATTGTTAATATATCTAAAAGGGCCAATATCAAAGAGTATATGAAAAGCAAGCAAATGTAATCTACCTCTGTGGCACTCAAGGAGTCTTTGACTAAATATAGTTTACTGTGGCAAACTGCATCCAAACAACCTTAGAAGGTACTGTAACTGTGGACAAATGACGGACCTTGCACATGGTATACTTTTTTTATTTTGCATTTAGATTTTACAGCTTATACGTTGGACTTGATGGACTTGTGTCTTTTTTCAACCTCACCTACTATGAAACTATATGTAACTATGTAACAGTTTATATTAGGGAAGTCCAACCTGAGGCCCAAGACAGCTATGAATGCGGGCCAACACAAAATCGTAAACTTACTTAACCACCTGCCGCCCGCGCTATAGTCGGAAGACAGCTACAGCCAGGGGTTTGCACAGGCAAGGGTTGCATTGGCAACTATCATCTTGGATAAAGTATTTATATTGGATTAAGTATTACACTTCGGCTCAGCACTTCAGCAAATGCACAAAGCGAAAATCCACAACAGACTACTGCAGAACACTAAACAGACTACAGGTGACCTGATTCTCCATCAAACTTTTTCATCTCTTATCCAGGCTTCCTCTCAATCTCATCACTCTGTATCATGCACTCCCTACTTTTCTACCGGTATCAAGCTTCCTTGATGACTTCTCTGCCTGGCTACCCAACATCCTCGCTTCTGAAATTTCAACAATCATTCTTGATGACTTCAACATCCCTGTTAATCTTAACACTCCCGCTACTTCTAAGCTGCTGAGTCTAACCTCCTCTTTTGACCTAAAACAATGGACACACGCTTCTACTCACTCTGCCTTGACCTCATATTCTCCTACCTATGCACTCCTCACAACCTCTCCAACATTCCTTTTCCTCTCTCTGATCACCACCTTATTCGTTTCACTCTCTCCTTATCTTCCTCCTCCTTGCCTTCCAAGTACCAAACTATTACCTGTAGAAACCTTCACCATCTTAACCCTTCTCTTCTTTTTTTTGCTACAGATTGTCTCTACTAAAAAATTTCATCCTTGTCCTGCCCCAACCTGGCCACTTCTGTCTACAACAGTTCACTGTCATCCACCCTGGATACCTTGGCCCCCCTCACTACACACAGAATCGGGCCCCAACCGCTACAACCCTGGCAGACAGACAATACCATAAGCCTCAAAAAACGTATCCGCGCTCTTGAGTGTCTGTGGCGTAAGACTAAGTCACAGCAAGATTTCAGCCAATAGAAATCTGCCCTCCAAAAATACCAATTCTGCCTCCACACTGCCAAACAGACCTACTTTTTCACTCTCATTAACACCCTCTCACGCAGTCCACGTCAACTCTTTACTACCTTTACTACTCTACTTCGTCCTCCATTACCTGCACCCACTAACTTACTCACTGCCCAGGAGATTGCTAATCACTTCAAAAATAAGATTGAGACAATTCTCGAGATCTCCACTGTACAGATATGTCCTCCTGCAAAATCAATACTTCCCTCTTTAAACCACTTGACCACTGGGCACTTAAACCCTCTTCCTAACCAGACCAATTTTCAGCTTTCGGTGCTCTCACACTTTGAATGACAATTACTCAGTCATGCAACACTGTACCCATATGAAATGTTTGTCCTTTTTTTACACAAATAGAGCTTTCTTTTGGTGGTATTTAATCACCGCTGTTTTTTTTTTTTTGCGCTATAAATCGAAAAATACTGAAAATTCTCAAAAAAAATAAAAAAAATTGTCGTTCTTTCTGTTAAAATTTAGCAAATTTGTAATTTTTCTTCATAAATTTTGGCCAAAATGTATATTGCTAAATATCTTTGGTAAAAATAATCAAAATTGGTGTATAATATTGTTCGGTGAGAAAGTTATTGTCATAGAAATCCTGTCAGCTACAGGATTCCTGGACTTCCTGATTCCCAATCTCGGGCACGTCCACGCGCGCGCGCGATGGCGAGCACGTGCACGCGCTTAGCGGGGGCGCGCGCACGCTCCACAAAGCGCGCCAGAAGGGCTATTTAAACATGCCTGTGACAGACAGTCCCTGCTGTCTGCTCTACAGCGTGTAGTACCCAAAGAGACCTGATTCGTGAATTTACCTGCATCCAACCCGGCTTCCCTTGACCCTTCCAGTTTCCTGCCTGCCTCTGACCTCCGGCTTTGTTTGACCAATCTTCTGCCTGATCCTCCAGTACCTTGCCGCCAGCCAATTCTACCGACCCGGCTTGCCTGACCAATCTCTCCAGTTGCTGTGTCCTGGTTCCAGTCCAGTCAGCCTCATCAGTTCCAGTCCAGCTGCTTGTTCCTGGTTCCAGTCCAGTCTGCCTCTTCAGTTCCAGTCCAGTTGCTGTATCCTGGTTCCAGTCCAGTCAGCCTCATCAGTTCCAGTCCAGTTGCTTGTTCCTGGTTCCAGTCCAGTCTGCCTCTTCAGTTCCAGTACTGGAAAAGGGGTGCCCCTGGGATTGTGTGGATTGGAGTAAATTATGGATTGCCACCAAGTATATATAGAAAAATATAAAGAATTTTATTTATACATAATACACTTATATATCAAAAATGGTTTAAAATCAAAGAGGGGAACAGACATATACAGTCATTGAAAAACAATTGCATGAGGACACCTTACTACTTGAGACATATAAGTCACATAGCTAGTGGTGACACAACCGACATGTTTCGGATACTCGAGCTATATCTGTGATAGCCTCCATTATTTCCTTCTTCAAGGTTCATGCAATAGTTTGAAGACAAATTAGTCTCTATATAGGAGAAAAAACAACATAGTATGTGATAGCTATATAATACACAACAGTGTATTGACATAATTAAATTATTTTGAATTTCTCCCATATGTGGGCAGCTAGAAGATAGACATTGTTGCAGAGAGAAAATAAAATAAACTAAAATAAACAATAAGAGAAAAAGAAAAAGGCGGGGAAGAGAAACAAAGGAAGAAAAAAAGAAAAAGAAGAATAAATATACATGGAGGTTCATTTAAGAATACATGAATGCATATATACATTGTATAATTGTATGTCTATAGAATACAGTACATCTATATCAAATAGTGTTGCATACATACATTTCCAATGGTGATATAAACATCAGCCGTTTGGAGGAATTATCCCGGTGATATAAGGCCCAAACGTATATGGTGCGAGTTTGCTGGTCGCATAAAGACAAATACAGCGGCCAAAGAAACACTGCAGGCAAGATGACAGAGCCACGGGGAAATATGTAGGAGGACCAACCCAAAAACGCCCCTCAAAGCTCACAGGGAAGCCTCAAATTGCAGCGGAAAGACTGCCACGGCCTCTCTGTAAAAACATACACAAATGGATTATAGTTTATAGGTCGCAGACTAGCCCTATAACTAGGCATCCCATAACTATGATGAAGTGTTTGAAAAAAAGGGCTTGGTACCTGTCAATGTGGCGCAAGGACATCCACACTCTGGCTGTGCAGCAATTGGCCAAGTCAGGTGGGACTTTTTATAGAGCTGTCGCTGGTGTTGCAGCCAATCAGCTCAAATGGCGCCAAGGGTGAAGCTGTAAAAGGAAGGAATTCAGCCAATGAGGTAGAGCGTGGGGGGCCACAACAGGGCTAGACTGTGCGTCCGGGTAGAAACCCAATTAACTACATATTAAAAATGAATAGAGAGGCTCTTACCGGACAGGCACCGCATACAGAGGCCGCCCTCGATCCCGGCGGCGTCCGACGTCGACCCGACCGCCAGCACAACGAAAAGGGCGGAAGTGCTAAAAGAAAGATCACTCCGTTGCCCGCACCAGACCCAAAAAGGTCAGCGCAAAGGCAGCACAATTGTGTGTGCTGCGCCAAACGGCGCCATCGGAGGGATGGGGAAAAAATGACTAATCCAAAACCCCATGGGTAGTAAACAGTGTAACATGAATGCCCTCCGTCCCATATGTGTGTGATTCTTAGGACAGGGAGAGAAATTTATTTATATGCACATAGCCGTCCATTTGCTCAAATATGAGCAATCAGCCCCCGATTATCAAAATAGCCGGGGGCTGTTTTTGTGCTGGGGAGCGTCAGTGGGCCCAATGGGTGGTCCCCAAATCCCCGGGCTCCAATATGTCAAAAAGTGCAGGATACAATTATCGTTTGATTAATTTCTAAATAATGAACAATGATCAACAATATAATAAATAAGCACTAATCTCCAGTGGGCAAATCATCAGGTAAAGTTCCACCAATTGGATCCAATCTTGTTTACTTAAAAGGATTTTTTAGTTTTTACATGAATATCTAACCGGCATACATCAGAAACATTAGTACACATGTTATACAGCTGGCATAATTCATACATATTTATTTATTTTTCCTTCAAAAAAAAAAAAAAATACAAACTAGGTATAAACAGCTTGTTGAGCTCAGTTTAGCAGATCCCTATCAAACTTAGCAGATGTAAAACCTGGTAGGAAGGGTTTAAAGTTAATTGCCTGGTTCAAGCCAGGGGGTGAGGTGGCGTTGAGGATCGAGATCCATCTCAGCTCCCTTTGAAGAAGGTGCTTGTTAAGGTCACCTCCACGGGGGCTGCGGTGGACCCTGTCCAAAACTAACACCTCAAGGTTTGGTACGCAATCTCCATGAACTTGGGCAGCATGTCTGCCAAGAGGGAGATCAGGATTTTGTTCCTTCATCCCTTTTAGATGCCGGTAAATTCTCTGCCACAATTTTTGTATAGTTTTCCCTACATAGAAGCAGTTACAACTGCAAATAATGAGATATACTACGTCCGTAGTTTGACAGTTTGCATAGTGTTTTGGTCGAAATTTTTGGCCATTCGGTAACCGAATGTTCTTTCTAGTGTTCATATATTTACAGTATGTGCAATTACCACATTGGAAAGTTCCCAGGTCCTTACATGGATCTCCCCTATTGGTGTTCTCAAATTCACTCTGCACTAGCATGTCCTTCAGGGACGTTGCTCGTCTATAGGTAATATTTGGCCTGGGGGGTACTAGTGGTCCTATCACAGGATCTGCTGTAATTAATATCTTCAGTTCCAGTACAGTTGCTGTGTTCCTGGTTCCGGTTCAGCCTGCCATACTTCCTGGGTGCCTGGATCCGTCCCAGTCTTCAGACTCTACTCTACCTTGATCCATCCTGCCAGGCACTCGTACCCCTTCTACCTCCGTGCCTCCTGTCTTCAGTACCAGGGGCCGCCGGTGGAAGCCGTAAGAGAGGCCTCCCTCTGCAGATCCGGGCTCGTCACCGTCAGGTACGTGACAGTAGCAGACAGCCATGTCTGAGCCCGGGCAGGGAGCCTCACCTATGGAGGAACTCTGTCGGCACCTGGCAGGTTTGTCTGAAGCAGTCAAGAGTCTTCAACAAGGCTACACCCGCTTGGAAGAACAAGTGCGGGCCCTCACCAATCCTGCTGCCATCCAAGAGGGGCCCCACGCCTCTGCTTCTACAGCCGGAACAAGTTCCTCACCCACAGTGGTCATGCTTCCTCCTGAACCTAAGGTTCCTACACCCGAAAGATTTTCCAGGGATCGGAGCAAGTTTAGGGCCTTCCGGAATTCGTGTGAACTGTACTTTGCCCTACAGCCCCGTACCTTTTCTCTAGAGGCCACCAAGGTGGGCTTTGTGGTCTCTTTGCTCGCTGGAGACCCTCAGAGCTGGGCCCACCGTCTCTTTGAACAGAAGGATGTATCACTAAACAACCTCGCTGCTTTTTTCGATGCCATGGCCCAGCTATACGAAGATCCCCAACTCTCTGTAACCGCAGAAGCCGCCTTGCGTTCCCTTCAACAAGGACGCAGACCAGCGGAGGACTATGTGGCAGAATTCAGGCGGTGGAGTGCGGATACCAATTGGAATGATGCCGCCCTCCGCCATCAGTTTCGCTTAGGACTTTCCGATTCCTTGAAGGACGAGCTAGCTAGAGTCGGTGTACCACAGACACTCAACCTGTTGATTGATCTAACCATCCAGATTGACCGACGTCTGAGGGAACGGAGGGCTGAGAGGACCACTGGCTTCTCCCGCCCAACCTGGATGCTTCCTCTGGCTCCTAGTCACCTGTACTCGGCTCCTGCTACACCTCCAACTCCCACATCTGACACGCCTGAACCAATGCAGCTCGGGCTCCTTCGTCCATCCCTCGCTCCTGAGGAACGCCAGCGCCGCCGAATAAATAATCTGTGCCTGTACTGCGGGGAACCCGGACATTTCGTTAGAACCTGTCCCCTGAAGCTTCGTAAGTTTCTTTCAGTTTCTTCTAACATGACTAATCTACAAGCCAAAACCACATCTCACCTTGCCCTCTCTGTTTCATTACAGCTCCCAGGAAGGACTTTGCAAGTACCCGCCATTATTGATTCCGGAGCATGCAGCTGCTTTATGGACTCAACCTTTGCCATTGAACACCAAATTCCCCTTCGTACCAAGACCCACGGACTTCGTGTCCATCTGGCTGATGGTTCCGTCATTAAGTCCGGACCTGTGACCCAGGAGACCACTCCTATACCCGCTACCATCTTTACCACCTCTGGAACCCACCAAGAATACTTATGTCTGGACATCATCTCTTCCCCGTTGTTTCCCTTGATCCTTGGTATGCCTTGGTTACAAGCCCACAATCCCACTATCAACTGGACTACGGGAATAGTTACCTTTCCTTCTTCCTATTGCCAGCAGTCCTGTGGCTCATATAAACCTCCTGGGCCGGCCTCGTTACTATGCATTGACACAGAAGATGGCACCCGTCAATCCATCCCAGAAGTTTACCACGACTTTCTTGACGTATTTAGTAAACAAAAGGCAGAGACTCTACCGCCCCATCGGGCCTACGATTGCCCCATCGACCTACTTCCTGGAGCAAAGATTCCGTTCGGTAGAGTCTTCCCTTTAACGGAGGTAGAACAAGGGGCTTTAAAAAATTATGTTGATGAGAACTTGCAAAAGGGGTTCATCCGCCCTTCCACATCCCCAGCAGGCGCAGGCATCTTTTTTGTAGAGAAAAAGGACCACACCCTTCGACCTTGTGTGGATTACCGGGAATTGAATAAAATTACAATAAAAAATCGCTACTCTCTCCCCCTGGTACCAGAGCTATTTCAGAAACTAGGAACTGCCACCATCTTTACCAAACTTGACCTCCGCAGAGCCTACAACTTGATCCGTATCAAAGAAGGGGACGAATGGAAGACCGCCTTCCGTACCCGGTATGGACATTTTGAGTACTTGGTAATGCCATTCGGGTTGTGTAACGCCCCTGCCACTTTCCAGTATTTTATCAACGATGTTCTACGGGACTTCCTAGACCTCTTTGTTATTGTTTATCTTGATGATATCTTAATTTTTTCTTCCTCCCTTGATTCTCATCGCAGACATGTCAAAAATGTGTTGGGTCGGCTCCGCCAGCATGGCCTGTATGCGAAGGCCGAAAAATGCGAGTTCGAGCAAGAGAGTATATCATTTCTGGGGTTAATCATTTCCAGCGAGGGCATCAAGATGGATCCTCAAAAGATTACCGCAATCCTGGACTGGCCAGAACCGGTGGACAAGAAGGGAATCCAACGTTTCGTTGGATTCGCCAACTTCTACCGCAAGTTCATCAGGGGGTTTTCAGCTATTATCGCACCCATTACTCAACTCACCAAGCAAGGAACACGTTTTCACTGGTCTCCTGAAGCCCAAGAAGCTTTTGAACGCCTGAAGGCCCTATTTACCTCGGCCTCTATCTTGAAACACCCAGACTCCTCACTACCATTCATACTTGAGGTAGACGCCTCCGAAATAGCGGTAGGAGCAATACTGTCCCAAAGACAGGGAGTCAAAACCTTGCTCCATCCAGTAGCCTTCTTCTCCCGCAAGCTTTCTGCAGCGGAGAAGAACTACGACGTGGGGGATCGGGAGCTACTAGCGATCAAGTCTGCACTAGAGGAATGGCGGTACCTGCTGGAGGGCGCGGCTCATCCGATTCTGATATTCACTGACCACAAGAACCTGGAGTACCTGAAAGCCGCGAGAAGATTGAATCCACGGCAAGCCAGGTGGCCACTCTTCTTCTCCCGGTTCTCTTTTCATGTTACTTATCGTCCTGGGGCCAAGAATATTAAGCCTGACGCCCTGTCTCGGATGTTCCATAAGTCCAAGGAGACTTCTCCGCCTGATACAATCCTTGCCCCCGGAAATTTCCTTCTTCTACAGGAGAACCTGTTCACTCAAATCAAACAAGCTTCCACCGGGCAGAGACAGTTCTCCGAGCCGGAATTGCAGGTTAAGGATGGACTATTGTGGTACCAAGACAGAATCTACGTACCTGAGAAATTAAGAGTAACCGCATTAGAACTCTGCCACGACCACGCCCTGGCCGGGCATTTTGGCGTTGCCAAGACCACTGACCTGGTACAGCGCACCTTCTGGTGGCCTCGAGTACGTGAAGACTGTAGGAGGTTTGTAGATTCTTGTACAACTTGCACCCGAAACAAGGGTTCCAGATCCAAGGCCTGGGGACTACTAAAACCCTTACCCGTTCCAGATAGGCCCTGGAGAATGTTGTCCATTGACTTCATTGTCGAGTTACCCCCGGCTGAGAACCATTCCACCATCTTCGTTATAGTGGACCGTCTGTCCAAGATGGCACACTTCATCCCTATGAAAGGGACTCCCTCCGCTCCTGAAACCGCACAGGTATTCATCAGAGAAATAGTCAGACTCCACGGGGTACCAGCCAATATTGTTTCCGATCGCGGGGTTCAATTTACCTCTCGATTCTGGAGATCCCTTTGCAAAACCTTGAAAATCGAATTATCGTTTTCCTCTGCTTACCATCCACAGACCAATGGACAGACGGAGAGAACGAATCAGACGCTCGAGCAATACCTGCGATGCTTCTCCTCTTTTGCTCAGGACAACTGGTTTTCCCTACTTCCGTTGGCCGAGTTTGCGTATAACAATTCCATTCACTCCGCTACCTGCCAGACTCCTTTCTTTGCAAACTATGGTTTTCATCCTACTTTTCTGCCTAATTCCCTTCCTGAGTGTCCTGTACCTGCAGTCCAGGAAAAGTTAAATTTTTTCTCGGTCAATAACCAGCTTTTACAAGAGACCATGACCAAGACTCAAGAACGCAACAAGACAATCTATGACAAGAAGAGACGGGGTGAATTAGTGTTGGTACCCGGCGACCAAGTATGGCTATCTACCACAAACCTAAGAATAGCATGCCCTTCTAAAAAACTGGGCCCCAAAATTTTAGGTCCATTCTCTGTTAAGAGGAAAATTAATGAAGTAGCTTATGAATTGGAACTTCCTGACTCTCTTAGAATCCATCCAGTTTTTCATGTCTCTCTCCTAAAACCCACAGTCTCCAATCCGTTTCCAGATCGGAAGCCGGATCACCCTGATCCGATCATTATTGACGGTGAGCAGGAATTCGAAGTAGAAGCTATCATGGACTTCAGGAGAAGAAATAACCAGAACCAATTCCTAATTAAATGGAAGGGCTACGGACCCGAGGAAAACTCATGGGAACCCGAGGAGAATATCCATGCCAGGAGTTTGGTACAGGCTTTCAAAAGGACTCACCCTGGAAGGTTCACCCGGCTGGGCATCCGGAGGCTGCCCCTTGGGGGGGGCAATGTCATAGAAATCCTGTCAGCTACAGGATTCCTGGACTTCCTGATTCCCAATCTCGGGCACGTCCACGCGCGCGGGCACGCGCACGCGATGGCGAGCACGTGCGCGCGCACGCGCTTAGCGGGGGCGCGCGCACGCTCCACAAAGCGTGCCAGAAGGGCTATTTAAACATGCCTGTGACAGACAGTCCCTGCTGTCTGCTCTACAGCGTGTAGTACCCAAAGAGACCTGATTCGTGAATTTACCTGCATCCGACCCGGCTTACCTTGACCCTTCCAGTTTCCTGCCTGCCTCTGACCTCCGGCTTTGTTTGACCAATCTTCTGCCTGATCCTCCAGTACCTTGATGCCAGCCAATTCTACCGACCCGGCTTGCCTGACCAATCTCTCCAGTTGCTGTGTCCTGGTTCCAGTCCAGTCAGCCTCAGCAGTTCCAGTCCAGCTGCTTGTTCCTGGTTCCAGTCCAGTCTGCCTCTTCAGTTCCAGTCCGGTTGCTGTATCCTGGTTCCAGTCCAGTCAGCCTCATCAGTTCCAGTCCAGTTGCTTGTTCCTGGTTCCAGTCCAGTCTGCCTCTTCAGTTCCAGTCCAGTTGCTGTGTTCCTGGTTCCGGTTCAGCCTGCCATACTTCCTGGGTGCCTGGATCCGTCCCAGTCTTCAGACTCTACTCTACCTTGATCCATCCTGCCAGGCACTCGTACCCCTTCTACCTCCGTGCCTCCTGTCTTCAGTACCAGGGGCCGCCGGTGGAAGCCGTAAGAGAGGCCTCCCTCTGCAGATCCGGGCTCGTCACCGTCAGGTACGTGACAGTTATAGAGTCCGCAAGCTATGGTGCCAATCTCTGAAAATGTATCACACCCAAAGTACTGACGGCCTCGCTCATTTCTTGAGACCCTAACATGCCAGAAAAGTACAAATACCCCCCAAATGACCCCTTTTTCTAAAGTAGACATTCCAAGGTATTAAGAAAGAGGCACGGTGAGGTTTTTGAAGTTGTAGTTTTTTTCCCACAATTCTTTGCAAAATCAAGATTTTTTTTCTTTTTTTCCCCCACAAAATTTTCATTATCAGGTTATTTCTCACACACAGCATATGCATACCACAAATTACACCCCAAAATACATTCTGCTACTCCTCCCGAGTATGGCGATACCACATGTGTGAGACATTTACACAGCGTGGCTACATACAGAGGCCCAACAAGCAGGGAACACCAGCAGGCATTCTAGGGGCATAAATTTCAAGTCTAATTTGACTATCTAATTACACTTTGAGGTACTGTAGTGGCATGATGCAAACTAATGTGCCATGGATGAGCCGTGGATGTGGATGGCTGGGTATGGATGGGATGGCTGAGTATGGCTGAGTGGGTATGGCTGAGTGTGGGTGGGATGGCTGGGTATGGCTGAGTATAGATAGCTTTGTATGGCTGAGTATGGATGGATGAGTATTGCAGAGTATGGATGGATGCATGAGTATTGCAGAGTATGGATGGATGGATGAGTATTGCAGAGTATGGTTGGACGAATGAGTATGGCAGAGTATGGCAGAGTATGGATGAGTATGGCAGAGTATGGACGAGTATTGGCAGAGTATTGGCAGAGTATTGCAGAGTATTGGCAGGGTATTGCAGAGTATTGCAGAGTATTGGCAGGGTATTGGCAGAGTATTGTCAGAGTATTGGCAGGGTATTGGCAGGGTATTGCAGAGTATTGGCAGGGTATTGGCAGGGTATGGCAGAGTATTTGCAGAGCATTGCAGGGTATTGTAGAGTATTGCAGGGTATTGCAGGGTATTTGCAGAGTATTTGCAGGGTATTGCAGAGTATTTAAGGGTATTTTCAGAGTATTGCAGGGTATTTGCAGAGTATTGCAGGGTATTTGCAAAGTATTTGCAGAGTATTTGCAGGGTATTGCAGAGTATGGATATGGGCATGGCTGGAATGGGCACTGAGCAGCGCTGTGGGCACTACAGATTCAGCCCACAGCGCTGCTGCAAATTATCTCTCCCCCTCTCCTCTTACACTGTACCGATCGGTACAGAGAGGGGAGAGAGGAACCGGCGCCATGACATGTTGTTTATAAGTGATCGCTCCGTCATTTGACGGAGCAATCACGTGGTAAACGGCCGCTATCAGTGGCCATTTACCATGATCCATGATATTTCCGTGATATTTCCGTGATATTTCAGGGGGCGCGCGGGAGCAAGATTCTGGGAGGACGTCCATGGACGCCCTCCCAGAATAAGTCGACCGCGGTGTAGCCGTCTTTTGGCTATGGCCCGGTCGGCATGTGGTTAAAGAGGAAGTAAACTAGCTAGCTCATTCTGAAGTACTTACCTGAGATCGTAGCCCCCGCAGCGCTGCTCGCTGCCCTCCTCCGTCGGCGCCATCTCTCCAGGAGTGACTTCCGCATATCGCGGCTCCGACACTGTGACGGGGCAGAGCCGCGATGACGTCACTCCCGCGCATGCACGCGGGTGCCGCCACTAACGGCATGATTGCCGTTACAAGCGGAATGCTCAGTGCGCCTGCGCGCCATTGTCTACGGCGCATGCGCCGTAGACATCGGTGCCTTTGTTTTTTTTCAAATATCCTCTAAATCGTGTAGGTTTAGGAGATATTTGTTGCAGGCTTACCTTTAGGTTATAGTGGTCTGTAAGGGTTTACAACCACTTTAACCCAGCTACTATAGAGGAAGTCACTAAACTTTCTACTACCCACCTAACCTCCTGCCCCCTAGACCCTGTTCCTTCTCAAATACTACGGTCACCATCTGGCTCTATCCTACACTCTTTAACTCATATCTTCAACCTCTCTTTCTCTACTGGCATCTTCCCCGACCCTCTAAAACATGCGCTATTTACGCCGATACCAAAAAAGGCCTCACTGGACCCCACCAATCTTAACAACCTAAGACCCATCTCTTTACTCCCTTTTGCCTCCAAACTCCTTAAACATTTAGTCTACAATGGCTGCTCTCTCCGTTGGATTGAATCTTACCTATCAGTGTCACTTACAACTCCACTTCCTCCTCTTGAGTGAGTGAGTGAGTAACTTGTATAGCGTTACAAATGCGAACTAAATCGCCTCAAGGCGCTTTTTGCAGCCAGTCTCGGCCTTGTGTCTTCAGAAGGTGGGTCTTAAGTTTCTTCCTGAAGGCCAGATGTTTTTCTTCCATGCGGATGTCCGTGGGTAGAGCGTTCCATAGCCGTGGTCCTTGGACTGCGAATCTTCGTTCTCCTTTTGATTTGTAGTGGGTCTTGGGGATGTGGAGGAGGTTTTGGTTAGTTGATCGGAGGGGGCGACTAGGGGTGTAGTGCTTTATTTTCTCGCATAGGTATTGCAGAGCGTTTCCTTGTGTGCATTTGTGAGTGAGGCAGAGGGTCTTGAATGTAACCCGATCCTTCACGGCTAGCCAATGGAGGGTCCTCAGGGACGAGGTGATTGATTCCCAGGGTTTTTTTTCCCGTTACCAGTCTGGCTGCTGTGTTCTGGACAACTTATAGGTGTGAAATTTGGTATTTTGGAAGTCCGAGGTAGAGAGAGTTTGCGTAGTCGAGTCGGGAATTGATGATTGTTCCAACTACTACTGCTGTGTCTCCTTCCGGGATGAAGGGGATGAGTCTACGCAGCAGGGGGCGAAGAAGGTAATGAGATCCACAGGTGATGGCTTTTCCAAGGATGGTGGGTGGTGTGCATGTTGTGCTAGGGTTTGCGTGGAGAAAGAGAAGTTCTGTTTTGGATCCATTAGGTTTGAGGGAGCTCTCCGTCATCCAATCGTCGATCAATGAGAGGCAGTTTTCTAGTGTGTGGTATTGGTCTTTTTTGTTGGTGATTCAAAGGTAAAGTTGGGTGTCATCAGCATAGGAGTGATAGAGCAGGTCCTGTTTGCTGATGATTTTGAGGAGTGGGCGGAGGTAGATGTTGAAGAGCACGGGCGACAGGGGTGATCCTTCAGGGACTCCGCATATAATTTTACGTGCTTCCGAAGGGAAAGCCCTAGTTTCACTTTCTAGGATCGGTTCTCTAGGAAGGATGCGAACAAGAGTAGATCTGAGTCTGCGACTCCAGCTACTTCTGCGAGATGAGTGAGCCTACTGTGTCGAAAGCTGCGCTGAGGTCCAGCAGCACCAGGAGACACGATTCTCCGTCATCTGCTGCTTCTTCAACTGCTCTTACCATTGGGGTCCCCCAAGGTTCTGTCCTTGGACCTTTACTATTCTCGCTCTACACAAACTCCCATTTATATGCCGATGACACCCAAATCTATCTCTCTGCCACTCAGCTCCCCCCATCAGTCTACTCACGCATCACTGATTTACTTACAGACATTCCAGCCTGGATGTCAAACCACTTCCTCAAACTGAATCTATCTAAAATCGAGCTCTTAATATTTTCTCCCCCATCTGCCCCTTCCCCTGACTTCTCTGTCAAGATCAATGGCACATCTATTAGTCTGTCCCCACATGCCAGGGTGCTAGGGGTAACCTTAGACTCTGAACTGTCCTTTCAGTCCCACATCCAATCCCTGTCCAAATCATGCCACCTTAGCCTCCGCAACACTTCCTGAATACACCCTTTTTAACTAATGACACCACCAAGCTTCTAATTCACTCCCTGGTTATCTCTTGCCTCGACTACTGCAACTCCCTCCTCATTTGATTACCTTTACATAGACTATCCCCCCTTCAGTCCATAATGAATGCCGCTGCAAGACTCATCCACCTTACCAACCATTCAGTGTCCTCCCCTCCTCTCTGCCAATCACTCCACTGGCTTCCACTCACCCAATGAATAAAATTCAAAGTACTAACAATAATTTACAAAGCCATCCATAACTCTGCCCCCAGCTACATGACTAACCTAGTCCCAAAATACCAACCAAGCCGCACTCTTCGGTCCTCCCTAGACCTCCTGCTCTCTAGCTCCATTGTCACCTCCTCCCATGCTCGCCTCCAGGATTTCTCCAGAGCTTCTCCCATCCTTTGGATCTCCCTACCCCAATCTGTCCCCTAATCTGTCCCCTAATCAATCCATCTTTAGACGATCCCTGAAAACCCTTCGATTTAAAGAAGCCTATCCTGCTTCTAATTACTATTTGACTTCCTCCATCAGCTCATCCCCCACAGCTATTACCTTTTATCAATTGACCCTCCCTTTTTAGATTGTAAGCTCTAATGAGCAGGGCCCTCTGATTGCTCTTGTACCAAATTGTAATGTAAATGTAATGTCTGCCTTTATTTTGTTAAGCGCTGTGCAAACTGTTGGTGCTATATAAATCCTGTATAATAATACAGCGTGGGCCTTAATTGTTGGGAGGGCGTTCATGGATGCCCTCCTGAGAATGGCCGCCTGCGTGCCCCCTGAGCGGCGTGCGTGCTCTGTGATCAGCAAAGCAATGAGACTCGGCTAATCACAGATTGGAGTAAGGGGCCGATCCCTCCCCCTCACCATGTGATCAGCTGTCAGCCAATGACAGCTGATCACGTGATGTAAACAGAAGATCATAATCAGCTTTTTTTTTACTCACGCTGACAGCATGAGGAAAAAAATAAATCAGATTACCAGCTTCTGTCAGAGGGACATCGGTCCCATAGACAGAGAGCCACTTCTGCCATGCAGTGCTACCTACCAGTGCCCACCGGTGCCACCTATCAATGCCCACCAGTGCCACCTATCATTGTCCATCAGTGCTGCCAATCAGTGCCCATCAGTGCCTCGTCCTCAGTGCCACCTATCAGTGCTGCCTATTAGTGTCACCTACCAGTGCCTATCAGTACCCATCAGTGCCACCCCTAAGTGCCCATCAGTGCTGCCAATCAGTGCCACCTATCAGTGCCCTTCAGTGCCACCTATTGGTAGCCTTTAGTGCAACCCATCAGTGCCACCCATCAGTGCCACCTCTCAGTGCCACCCATCATTGCCCATCAGAGCTGCCTTATCAGTGCAGCCTATCAGTGCCCATAAGTGCAGTCTATCAGTGCCCATCAGTGCAGCCTCATCAGTGCAAATTAATTAAGGAGAAAAACTACCTGTTTGCTAAATTTTACAACTATGAAACAGTTTTGTTTTTTCTAAAATCTTCTGTCGTTTTTTTAACAAAAAATTAAAAACCCAGCATTGATTAAATACCAATAAAAGAAAGCTCTATTTGTGTGAAAAAAATATATAAATATTTCATTTGGGTACAGTATTGCAGGACCACGCAATTGTCATTCAAAGAGTGACAGCGCCGAAAATTGGCCTGGGCAGGAAGGGGGTTTAAGTGCTGTGAGGGGGTTAACTCGGTAGCGGGTGTGTGTGACCCCCTGGTTGGGCTCCCCACACAAAAACAGGGCCAGCAGACGGAGGTTGTGGTTTTCAAAATCAAAAGGTGCGGTTTATTTCTCTATGTACAGTGACAAAAACACAGCAAAGCCAAAAAGAAACATAAACAAAATAAATCCTGGTCAGTTTGACCTCTGACTAAACATGCAGGTTTCCTAAACTAACAACTGGGATCAGCCTGGTGCTGTCCTAGTCCCTAAGTCCCTGGTTTAGTAAAAGTCCAAACAAATAGCCACACAGGCTTTGCCTCACCGCACAGGGGTTCACTCTCCCTAGACAGTCCACACAGGTCTGGGTCCAGGCATGAGCTAACATCTAATGAAGCTGGGAGTTTTTATAAAGGCCTTAAATGAGCTGACAAGCTTCAGCTGGTCTCATCAACTCCCTGCCTGCACGACGCCCAGCCCTCTCTCTAGAGGTATGAGTCATCCATGAGCCCACTAGCCTCAGCTGGGCTTCATCAACTCCCTAGTTGTATAAGTCGGCATAAAGCCTGAATCTGGGAGAAATATATCTACCCCCCTGGATGCAACCAGGTGACTTTACCTTCCTGCTGTCACATACCCCCCCCTCTTGTTTTAACCTTGGGGTTGGAACACCAGCAATCAGGCATTCATGTACTCGAGACAAAGCATCCACATTCCCCATTTGAACGCCAGGGCGATGCTTTACTGTGAAGTTGAATTCCTGTAGGGCCAGGAACCACCTATTCACTCTTCTATTTGTCTCCTTGTTTTGAGCCATCCACTTTAACGGAGCGTGATCCGTAACCATGTCAAAGTGCCTACCTAGCAGATAGTACCGAAGGGAATCTAGAGCCCACTTCACCGCTAAACACTCCTTTTCAACCGTGGCGTAATTTACCTCATGGGACTTCAACTTCCTGCTGAGGTAAATGACTGGGTGCTCTTCCCCGTTCCAGACCTGGGACAATACTGCTCCTAACCCCACATCTGACGCATCACTTTGTACGACAAAGTCTTTAGAGAAGTCGGGTGAGTACAACACTGGCTGGCTACATAAGGCTTGTTTCAAGAATTGGAATGCTGCCTCAGCCTCGGGGGTCCATTTAATCATGACCGACCCTTTCCCTTTCGTCAGGTTGGTTAGGGGCACAGCCTTAGAAGCAAAGTGGGGAATGAAGCGCCGATAATAACCCGCGATTCCCAGAAAGGCCCGTACCTGCTTCTTGCTGTTGGGACGTGGCCAACTCTGGATGGCCTCGACTTTGTTGAGTTGGGGTTTTATCACTCCCCTGCCAATGGTGTACCCAAGATATTTGGCCTCCTCCTGCCCAATGGTACACTTCTTGGGGTTAGCCGTAAACCCCGCTTCCCGGATAGAGTCTAGGACTGCTTGCACTTTTGGCAGATGTGAGGCCCAATCTGTGCTATGGACAATTACGTCATCCAGGTAAGCCGCAGCATACTTCCGATGGGGCCTCAGTATCTGGTCCATTTTCCGCTGGAATGTGGCCGGCGCATTCTGTAACCCGAACGGCATTCTCTTATATTGGAACGCCCCGTCTGGGGTTACAAATGCGGTTTTCTCTTTGGCCGACTTGGCCAGGGGAATTTGCCAATACCCTTTTGTGAGGTCAAGAGTCGTCATGTATCGGGCTGTTCCCAGCCGGTCGATCAACTCATCTATACGTGGCATGGGGTAGGTGTCAAATTTTGTAACTTTGTTCAACTGACGAAAATCGTTACAAAATCGCCAGCTCCCATCCGGTTTAGGCACCAACACAATGGGACTAGACCAATCACTTTGGGACTCCTCTATCACCCCTAAGTTCAGCATTTTCTGTACTTCCTCCCGTATTGCCTCCCGTCGGGCCTCTGGGATCCGATAGGGTTTTAACTTCACCCTTTCACCGGGCGGGGTAATAATATCATGCTCTACCCCAGATGTTTGTCCCGGCAGCTCAGAGAACACCTCCTTGTTGCGAAGCACAAACTCCTTAACCTCCTGTTGTTGGGGTTGTGACAAGGTGGCTGCTATTCCAACCTCCGGAATCACGCAACCAGTTTGAGCTGGTGACCAAGTTTCTGCGACTAGGGACTCTCTATCCCTCCAGGCTTTCAACAGATTAACGTGATATATCTGTTCGGGCTTTCGCCTTCCTGGTTGTCTGACCTTGTAATTCACTTCGCTCACTTTTTCCATTATCTCGTAGGGGCCTTGCCATTTGGCAAGGAATTTACTTTCAACCGTAGGGACAAGTACCAATATCCTATCCCCCGGGGAAAAGGTACGGGTCTTTGCTCCACGGTTGTACACTCTCTGCTGTGCCAACTGCGCTTGGGCCAAATGTTCCTTCACGATGGGCATTACCTGTGCAATTCGATCTTGCATCAGGGCGACATGCTCAATCACACTCCTGTGGGGAGAACTCTCACTTTCCCAAGTTTCCTTGGCAATATCCAACAGCCCTCTTGGGTGTCTCCCATACAGTAACTCAAAGGGGGAGAATCCGTAGAGGATTGGGGCACCTCCCTAATAGCAAACATCAAATAAGGAAGTAGACAGTCCCAATCCTTTCCATCTCTATCCACCACTTTCTTCAACATTTGTTTTAGGGTTTTGTTGAATCTTTCAACCAGCCCATCGGTTTGGGGGTGATACACAGATGTACGCAATTGCGTCACTTTGAACAATTTACACAGCTCTTTCATAACCCGGGACATAAAGGGTGTACCTTGGTCCGTAAGCAGTTCTTTACAAATACCCACCCGGCTAAAAACAAGAGATAGCTCTTTGGCTATGGTTTTGGCCGAGGTATTTCTGAGAGGGATCGCTTCTGGATAACGGGTGGCATAGTCCATTATAACCAATATGTACTGGTGCCCCCTAGCGGACTTGATTATAGGACCTACCAAATCCATTGCGATTCTCTCAAACGGGACCTCAATGATGGGTAGAGGGACCAGCGGGCTACGGAAATGTGGCATCGGGGCCGACCTCTGACACACAGGGCAGGAGGAACAATAATTTTCTATGTCCTTCATCACCCCAGGCCAATAGAATCTCTGTAATACCCTCTCTCGGGTTTTCTCTGTCCCCAGATGACCTCCAAGAATGTGCCCATGGGCCAACTCCAACACCAACTTCCTGTAAGGTTTGGGCACCACAAGCTGCTCAACGGTTTCTTCTGCCCTTTTTGCCACCCGATACAGTAGGTCCTTCTCTACGCTGAAGTATGGGTAAGTGCAGGTATTATCTGGGTTCACTAACTCGCCATCTATTTCCACTACGTTTTCCCGTGCCTTTATTAGGGCGGGGTCTTTTAACTGTTCTGTGGCAAAATTTTCCCTGTGAACCTCCAGATCAGAAAACTCCACAGACGGTAGGTTTTCGTCTGAGGAGGTGGGCTCCTCTCCAGTTTCTTGAGTCTCCCCTGCCAATACTGACAAGGGAAATTCTGGAGAGTCCTCACCACTCTCAGAGGAGTTCTGGCTATCACATTCCTGGTACATAGGGGCACCAGTGGGGGGCTCAGGATCATCCCACAGTTCCCAGAACTTCAGAAAATCCCTTCCCACAATGGCATCATGCGGTAATTGAGATACTAACCCCACTGGATGAGAGAGGGTACCTTTGGGGGTCTCGAAACACACTGTAGTCACTGGATACTCTCGGGTGTCCCCATGCACACAAATAACAGCTACCTTGCTATTTCCAGAGACCTCTGTTTTAACTAATTCAGCCTTTATCAGGGTCACAAGGCTACCTGAATCCAGTAATACCACAACATTTCTACCATTAATACACATTTTGCATAAATGTTTCTCAGTTCCCCGAATGGCAGTGCATGCGACTGTCGCACACAGCGACTGACGTCTGTCCATCAGAAAGTCACATTGCATGGGTTCCTCCACAACCGGGCAATTTGCTGCAATATGTCCCGCTTGCCGGCAGCGGTAGCAAACAATCCATTTGGCTGCCTCTTGAGCCCCTGACTTCCCAGGCTGTTCTCGCCAAACTTTGGGTAGAGCTCCCACCCTCTCACTCTCTCCACCCTTACCCCTTGGAATCATCTTATCCGCCCCTGGGGATGGTCTGGTCTTAGGGTGGAAAGTCCGAGAGTCTCTGGAAGAGGCCGTCAGGTTCTCTGCAGCCAAGTATCTCTCTACACGATCCACAAGTTTACCGGCCGTTTCTGGGTCTCCATGGCTTACCCACTTTTGAATGGCGGTAGGAAGAGCTCTCAAGAAACGATCCATCACAACACGTTCCACAATCTCCGGTGCGGACAAAGTCTCTGGCTGTAGGCACTTCCTGCTCAGGTGAATGAGATCATACATTTGAGACCTGGGGGGTTTTCCAAGCTGGAAAGTCCAGTTATGCACACGCTGAGCCCGGACAGCCAGGGTGACACCCAGCCTTGCCAATATTTCAGCTTTTAGCATCACATAGTCTTTTGCTTGGTCAGGCTCTAGGTCATAGTAAGCCTTCTGCGATTCACCAGTTAACAGAGGAGCCACCAGTCCAGCCCACTGCTCCTCAGGCCACTTTTCTCTTTCAGCAGTCCTTTCAAATGTGGTCAAAAATACCTCTGGATCATCCTCTCCAGTCATTTTTGTCAATAAACGACTCACCCCAAAGGACGCGGTATTAGTGGGACGGCTTTCCTCACTGGTCTGCGGACGTTGCTGCATTACTGCTTCCATTTGTTGTAGTCTCTGCTCTTGCTTCTGTAACAGGTCTATGAAGCGGGCCTCAGATTGCTGCTGGGCTTGTTGATGAGCTTGCTGCTGGGCTGCAAGGCTCCTTTGCAAACCTGCATTTGTCTGCTGTTGATTGGCATTTGCTAGAGCCAGCTGTTTCAGTATCTCCTCCATGCTGGCTTAAAAAAAACTGCCACTGGTTCTCCACTAGTGATGAGCCGAACACCCCCGGGTTCGGTTCGCACCAGAACCCGCGAACGGACCGGAAGTTCGAACGAACATTAGAACCCTATTAAATACAATGGATGCGAACGTTCGAATTCTAAAGTGCTAATTATAACAACTATTATGCATGTTATTGTCCTAAAAAGGGTTTGGGAACCCGGGTTCTGCACCAGGGGACATGTATCAATGCAAAAAGAAGTTTTAAAAACGGTCGTTTTTCGGGAGCAGTCATTTTAATGATGCATAAAGTGAAAAAAAAAAAGTCAAATATTCCTTTAAATATCGTACCTGGGGGGTGTCTAAAGTATGCCTGTGAAGTGCCACGTGTTTCCCGTGTTTAGAACTGTCCCTGCACAAAATGACACTTCTAAAGGAAAAAAAAGCCATTTAAAACTGCTTGCGGCTTTAATGTAATGTCTGGTCCCGGTAATATGGATGAAATTCTTTAAGAAAAATGGCATAGCTACCCCATGACCCCCCCCCCCCCTACCCCAGCCCATTACCAGCCCCTTTGGGTCTTGTATGGATATTAAGGGGAACCCCGCACATAAAATAAAAAAGGCCCTATATACTCTGAACAGCCGTATACAGGCGGTGCATACAAGACAGGGACTGTAGGTTTGTTCTTATGTAGAATCTGTTTGTAATTTTGAACAGGTACATTGTTGAAGTGTAGCTCCAGCCCAAAAATCTATTTTTAAACTTTTTGGAAAACATAGGTAAGGGTTATCACCCCTGTAACATTTGTTTTGCTGTCTGTGCCCCTGTTCAGAACATTTCACCTCACTTTCCGTCCCAATGACAACTGTTTTTGAAATGTGGTGTTTTTCTTGAAACAAGGATTGCTGATAAAGCATCAGTACAGAGGAGACACCTTTCTCCCATATTTATTCTTACAGGAGAGAATTTTCCTTCCTAGTGGTAGATTTCCTCTCACTTCCTGTTGTCTTCTTGCGTTTGCAAGTAGGAGTCGTTTGTAAGTTGGATGTTTGAAAGTAGGGACCTGCCGTATATACTCTGCAGAAATAGGCCCCTTAGTTGTTGGTGTTGGCACAACACTGTAAGCACTCACAGTTACTCTTGGTTGGTGCTGGAACGCCCTGCTGTCAACTATTATATCAGGAATTTTAATTACATATAATTGTTGAACAGTGGTAGTAAAAATTGGGCCTTTGATGGTGGTGCTGGTGCCACAACACTGTAAGCCCTGACAGTTACTCTTGGTGGGTGCAGCAATGGGCCCTGCTGTGAATTATTAGATCAAGAATTGTAATTACATGCCCCTGTTGAACAGGGGCTGAAAAATTGGGCCTTAGGCACTGGTGGCACAACACTGCAACCCCTCACAGATACTGTACTTGGAGCACAGCAATGAGCCCTGTTGCAAAGTATTGCTTCAAAAATTGTAATGACACGCCCCTGTTAAACAGGGGCTGAAAAATTGGGCCTTAGGCACTGGTGGCACAACACTGCAACTCCTCACAGATACTGTACTTGGAGCACAGCAATGAGCCCTGTTGCAAAGTATTGCTTCAAAAATTGTAATTACACGCCCCTGTTAAACAGGGGCTGAAAAATTGGGCGTTAGGCACTGGTGGCGGCACCCATAAACAAAAATGATCTTCCAAGCTATCATCATCAATCGTATCATTGAGGACTCGGAGGAGGAGGATAGGCAGTCAACATAACAGCACAGGCACTCAGCATCAGCATCAGTCTTGAAGGGATGTGACATTTTAAAATCAATTAGTCTGTTATATCAGCATCAGGTGTGTGGTAGCTGGTGGTGATCCAAGACTGGTTCATCTTGATGAAAGTCAGTCGATCAACCGAGTCGGTGGACAGGCGCACCCTGTGATCCGTGACAAATCCTCCAGCAGCACTGAATGTGCGTTCCGAAAGAACGCTGGATGCAGGACAGGCCAGTAGCTCAATTGCATACTGTGCAAGCTCTGGCCAGTGATCCATCCTCAAGACCCAGTAAGCCAGAGGATTTTCGGTGGGGAAGGTGTCCAAGTCTGACCTTGCCCCTAGATATTCCTGCACCATGTTTATCAGACGCTGGCGATGGTTGCTGGAACCAATCATACTTTGGGGCTGCGGACTAAAGAATTGTCTGAACGCATCGGTCAGACGGCCACCTTCCCCACCGCTCCTTCTTTGACTGGCCGAAGCCTCAGCAACTCGTTGTCCAGGACCAGGAGTTTGCAACCTCCCAGTCTCTGGGAACGCGTTGCACAGACCTTTCTGCAAGGCCTCCCGGAGTTGTCTCATCCTCTGCTCCCTCTGCGACGGTAACATAAGGTCCGCAACCTTACCCTTGTACCGTGGATCAAGGAGAGTGGCCAGCCAGTAATGGTCCCTCTCCTTGATCCGAAGAATACGAGGATCCTTCCGCAGACTTTGCAGGATCAGGGAGGCCATGCAGCGTAGGTTTGCTGAGGCATTCGCTCCGGAGTCCTCTGGGTCACTAAGGACGACATGATCCGCAGCCACCTCCTCCCAGCCACGTACAAGTCCACTGGTTTCTTGGGACTGTAAATCATCCCTAAAAGACTGCTGCTGATGATGCTGAGTGCCAGCCTCCACCTCCATGCTGACACAATCCTCCTCCTCCTCCTCCTCCTCCTCCTCTTCCTGTGCGATGGGTGGGACAGAAGGAACACTGTCTGGGTAAAGGGGGCCTTGAGAGGCAAGGAAGTCCTCCTCTTCCTGCCTCTGTTCTGCCTCAAGTGCCCTGTCCATTATTCCACGCAGCGTGTGCTCCAACAGGTGGACAAGAGGTACAGTGTCACTGATGCATGCACTGTCACTGCTCACCATCCTCGTGGCCTCCTCAAATGGTGCCAGGACAGTGCATGCATCCCTGATCATGCCCCACTGGCGTGGAGAAAAAAAACCAAGCTCCCCTGACCCTGTCCTGGTGCCGTAGTCGCACAGGTACTCATTGATGGCCCTCTGCTGCGTGTGCAGCCGCTGCAGCATGGCCAACGTTGAGTTCCACCTGGTGGGCATGTCACATATAAGGCGGTTCTTGGGCAGGTTCAACTCCTTTTGCAGCTCAGCCAGGCGAGCACTGGCATTATAAGATCTGCGGAAATGCACACAGACTTTCCTGGCCTGCCTCAGGACATCCTGTAAGCCCGGGTACCTGCCCAAGAACCGCTGCACCACCAGGTTAAGGACGTGAGCCACACAGGGCACATGGGTCAGTTGTCCCTGTCGGAGGGCGGAGAGGAGGTTGGTGCCATTGTCGCAAACCACCATTCCTGGCTTAAGCTGGCGTGGCGTCAACCACCTCTCGGCCTGGCCCTGCAGAGCAGACAGGACCTCTGCCCCAGTGTGGCTTCTGTCCCCCAAACACACCAGCGCAAGCACGGCATGGCATCTTTTTGCCTGCGTACTTGCGTAGCCCCGTGAACGGCTACGGAGCACCGCTGGTTCATAGGACAAACCACAGGAAGAGGCCATGGAGGAAGAAGAAGAGGAGGGGGTGGAGGAGAGAGGTGTGTCACAACCAGTAGTAGCATTTTGGAGGCGTGGCGGTGGGACAACCTCCAACACTACTGCACCTTGTCCTGAATCCTTCCCAGCTGCCAAAAGAGTGACCCAATGGGCCGTGAAAGAAAGGTAACGTCCCTGTCCATGCCTGCTGGACCATGAGTCAGCGGTAATATGCACCTTACCGCTGACCGCCCTGTCCAGCGAGGCCAAGACATTGCCTTCCACATGCCGGTAGAGAGCCGGAATAGCCTTCCGTGAGAAAAAGTGGCGTTTGGGAACCTGCCACTGAGGAACCGCACATTGCACAAACTCACGGAAGGGGGCCGAGTCTACCAACTGAAAAGGCAGCAGTTGAAGCGCTAGCAATTTAGCCAAGCTAGCATTCAACCGCTGGGCATGTGGATGGCTGGGAGTGAACTTCTTTCGACGGTCCAGCAGCTGGGGCAGGGAAATTTGCCTGCTAGAATCGGACGTCGGTGTACTGCTAGCAGAGTGGGCGCAAGTACTTGGCTGTGACACACCTAATTCTACACCTTCATTCCTCTCAGTGCATGTTTCAGAGAGGACTGAAGTTATAGTGGGGTTGGAGATCCCAGCTGATGCGGTGCAAGGAGAGGTCCGCTTTGTTCTTTGGTGTGGGTCTTTGAGGTAGGCTTGCCAACGAGCTGCATGGCAGGTCAACATATGTCTGGTCAGGCATGTGGTACCCAAGCGGCTGATGTTTTGGCCACGCGATATACGCTTGAGACATATGTTGCAAACAGCAGCTGTGCGATCTGATGCACTAGCCTCAAAAAAGGCCCACACCAAAGAACTTTTTGAATGACGGGCAGAGGCAGCGCCCTGCACAGGCGGAGCTCTGCGGTGTGATTCCGTCGGTGTACTGCCCTTACGCTGGCCACCAAAGGGCATCCTGCCTCGTTGGAGATGTGCCTCCTCCTCATCCTCCTCCTCCTCCTCTCTCCTATTAGGCACCCACGTGGAGTCATTGACCTCATCATCCCCTCCCTCCTCATCACTGGAGCCAATCTGGCAGTATGCTGCAGCTGCTGGAACATGACTGCCAGATTGGTGTCCTTCTTGAGCATCCCCTCTGTCTGCTCTCACGCTACTGCCTTCCTCTAGCTGGGTTTCATCATCAGACCCTTCGAAACGCTGGGCATCCTCCTGGAGCATGTACCCAACACTGTGCTGAAACAGTTCGGGGGACTCCTCAGGAGGAGGACATGGTGGGTCTAGGGAAGGAGTGACTGATGATTTGTCTGACATTGATACCAGGGAAGACGACGCTTTGGCAGCTGCTTTTCCAGTACCCTGAGCCTGGGTGAGAGAGGATGAGGAGGAGGAGGAGGGCTTGGTCATCCACTCTACCAAGTCTTCGGCATGATGTGGCTCAACATGTCCAGCTGCCGAAAAGAAGGACAAGCGTGTCCCATGGCCATGTGCTGATGACAATGCACCGCGTCCACGACCAGCACTGTTGCCCCCAGACACAGAGCCTGCTTGCCCTCTTTTATTGCCTCCTGACTGTCTGCCTCTCCTTGTTTGCCTTCCAGACATTCTAATAGATGGCCTGCAGGGAGATGGGAAAAAAGCAATAAGGGCTACCTTCAGGTGTCCTTCTCTGTCCCTGGAAACAAGGACTTGCAGAGTGAAAGAAAAAAAACACTCTCCCTACCTACAGTTTTCTGTCCCTAGAAAAAATGTTTTTTTTAATCACAATATAGCACAAGGAAAATTAACTCACTGTCCTTACAGGTCCCTGGAAACAAGGACTTGCAGAGTGAAAGAAAAAAAACACTCTCCCTACCTACAGTTTTCTGTCCCTAGAAAAAAATGTTTTTTTTAATCACAATATAGCAAAAGGACAATTCACTCACTGTCCTTCCAGGTCCCTGGAAACAAGGACTTGCAGAGTGAAAGAAACTGACACTGTCCCTACCTAGAGTTTTCTGTCCCTAGAATAAATGTTTTTTTTAATCACAATATAGCAAAAGGACAATTCACTCACTGTCCTTCCAGGTCCCTGGAAACAAGGACTTGCAGAGTGAAAGAAACTGACACTGTCCCTACCTAGAGTTTTCTGTCCCTAGAATAAATGTTTTTTTTAATCACAATATAGCACAAGGAAAATTAACTCACTGTCCTTACAGGTCCCTGGAAACAAGGACTTGCAGAGTGAAAGAAAAAAAACACTCTCCCTACCTACAGTTTTCTGTCCCTAGAAAAAAATGTTTTTTTTAATCACAATATAGCAAAAGGACAATTCACTCACTGTCCTTCCAGGTCCCTGGAAACAAGGACTTGCAGAGTGAAAGAAACTGACACTGTCCCTACCTAGAGTTTTCTGTCCCTAGAATAAATGTTTTTTTTAATCACAATATAGCACAAGGAAAATTAACTCACTGTCCTTACAGGTCCCTGGAAACAAGGACTTGCAGAGTGAAAGAAAAAAAACACTCTCCCTACCTACAGTTTTCTGTCCCTAGAAAAAAATGTTTTTTTTTATCACAATATAGCAAAAGGACAATTCACTCACTGTCCTTCCAGGTCCCTGGAAACAAGGACTTGCAGAGTGAAAGAAACTGACACTGTCCCTACCTAGAGTTTTCTGTCCCTGGAATAAATGTTTTTTTCAGCACAATATAGCACAAGGACAATTAACTCACTGTCCTTACAGGTCCCTGGAAACAAGGACTTGCAGAGTGAAAGAAAAAAAATACTCTCCCTACCTACAGTTTTCTGTCCCTAGAAAAAAATGTTTTTTTTAATCACAATATAGCAAAAGGACAATTCACTCACTGTCCTTCCAGGTCCCTGGAAACAAGGACTTGCAGAGTGAAAGAAACTGACACTGTCCCTACCTAGAGTTTTCTGTCCCTAGAATAAATGTTTTTTTTAATCACAATATAGCACAAGGAAAATTAACTCACTGTCCTTACAGGTCCCTGGAAACAAGGACTTGCAGAGTGAAAGAAAAAAAATACTCTCCCTACCTACAGTTTTCTGTCCCTAGAAAAAAATGTTTTTTTTAATCACAATATAGCAAAAGGACAATTCACTCACTGTCCTTCCAGGTCCCTGGAAACAAGGACTTGCAGAGTGAAAGAAACTGACACTGTCCCTACCTAGAGTTTTCTGTCCCTGGAATAAATGTTTTTTTCAGCACAATATAGCACAAGGACAATTAACTCACTGTCCTTACAGGTCCCTGGAAACAAGGACTTGCAGAGTGAAAGAAAAAAAATACTCTCCCTACCTACAGTTTTCTGTCCCTAGAAAAAAATGTTTTTTTTAATCACAATATAGCAAAAGGACAATTCACTCACTGTCCTTCCAGGTCCCTGGAAACAAGGACTTGCAGAGTGAAAGAAACTGACACTGTCCCTACCTAGAGTTTTCTGTCCCTAGAATAAATGTTTTTTTTAATCACAATATAGCAAAAGGACAATTCACTCACTGTCCTTCCAGGTCCCTGGAAACAAGGACTTGCAGAGTGAAAGAAACTGACACTGTCCCTACCTAGAGTTTTCTGTCCCTAGAATAAATGTTTTTTTTAATCACAATATAGCACAAGGAAAATTAACTCACTGTCCTTACAGGTCCCTGGAAACAAGGACTTGCAGAGTGAAAGAAAAAAAACACTCTCCCTACCTACAGTTTTCTGTCCCTAGAAAAAAATGTTTTTTTTAATCACAATATAGCAAAAGGACAATTCACTCACTGTCCTTCCAGGTCCCTGGAAACAAGGACTTGCAGAGTGAAAGAAACTGACACTGTCCCTACCTAGAGTTTTCTGTCCCTAGAATAAATGTTTTTTTTAATCACAATATAGCACAAGGAAAATTAACTCACTGTCCTTACAGGTCCCTGGAAACAAGGACTTGCAGAGTGAAAGAAAAAAAACACTCTCCCTACCTACAGTTTTCTGTCCCTAGAAAAAAATGTTTTTTTTTATCACAATATAGCAAAAGGACAATTCACTCACTGTCCTTCCAGGTCCCTGGAAACAAGGACTTGCAGAGTGAAAGAAACTGACACTGTCCCTACCTAGAGTTTTCTGTCCCTGGAATAAATGTTTTTTTCAGCACAATATAGCACAAGGACAATTAACTCACTGTCCTTACAGGTCCCTGGAAACAAGGACTTGCAGAGTGAAAGAAAAAAAATACTCTCCCTACCTACAGTTTTCTGTCCCTAGAAAAAAATGTTTTTTTTAATCACAATATAGCAAAAGGACAATTCACTCACTGTCCTTCCAGGTCCCTGGAAACAAGGACTTGCAGAGTGAAAGAAACTGACACTGTCCCTACCTAGAGTTTTCTGTCCCTAGAATAAATGTTTTTTTTAATCACAATATAGCACAAGGAAAATTAACTCACTGTCCTTACAGGTCCCTGGAAACAAGGACTTGCAGAGTGAAAGAAAAAAAATACTCTCCCTACCTACAGTTTTCTGTCCCTAGAAAAAAATGTTTTTTTTAATCACAATATAGCAAAAGGACAATTCACTCACTGTCCTTCCAGGTCCCTGGAAACAAGGACTTGCAGAGTGAAAGAAACTGACACTGTCCCTACCTAGAGTTTTCTGTCCCTGGAATAAATGTTTTTTTCAGCACAATATAGCACAAGGACAATTAACTCACTGTCCTTACAGGTCCCTGGAAACAAGGACTTGCAGAGTGAAAGAAAAAAAATACTCTCCCTACCTACAGTTTTCTGTCCCTAGAAAAAAATGTTTTTTTTAATCACAATATAGCAAAAGGACAATTCACTCACTGTCCTTCCAGGTCCCTGGAAACAAGGACTTGCAGAGTGAAAGAAACTGACACTGTCCCTACCTAGAGTTTTCTGTCCCTAGAATAAATGTTTTTTTTAATCACAATATAGCAAAAGGACAATTCACTCACTGTCCTTCCAGGTCCCTGGAAACAAGGACTTGCAGAGTGAAAGAAACTGACACTGTCCCTACCTAGAGTTTTCTGTCCCTAGAATAAATGTTTTTTTTAATCACAATATAGCACAAGGAAAATTAACTCACTGTCCTTACAGGTCCCTGGAAACAAGGACTTGCAGAGTGAAAGAAAAAAAACACTCTCCCTACCTACAGTTTTCTGTCCCTAGAAAAAAATGTTTTTTTTAATCACAATATAGCAAAAGGACAATTCACTCACTGTCCTTCCAGGTCCCTGGAAACAAGGACTTGCAGAGTGAAAGAAACTGACACTGTCCCTACCTAGAGTTTTCTGTCCCTGGAATAAATGTTTTTTTCAGCACAATATAGCACAAGGACAATTAACTCACTGTCCTTACAGGTCCCTGGAAACAAGGACTTGCAGAGTGAAAGAAAAAAAATACTCTCCCTACCTACAGTTTTCTGTCCCTAGAAAAAAATGTTTTTTTTAATCACAATATAGCAAAAGGACAATTCACTCACTGTCCTTCCAGGTCCCTGGAAACAAGGACTTGCAGAGTGAAAGAAACTGACACTGTCCCTACCTAGAGTTTTCTGTCCCTAGAATAAATGTTTTTTTTAATCACAATATAGCAAAAGGACAATTCACTCACTGTCCTTCCAGGTCCCTGGAAACAAGGACTTGCAGAGTGAAAGAAACTGACACTGTCCCTACCTAGAGTTTTCTGTCCCTAGAATAAATGTTTTTTTTAATCACAATATAGCAAAAGGACAATTCACTCACTGTCCTTCCAGGTCCCTGGAAACAAGGACTTGCAGAGTGAAAGAAACTGACACTGTCCCTACCTAGAGTTTTCTGTCCCTAGAATAAATGTTTTTTTTAATCACAATATAGCAAAAGGACAATTCACTCACTGTCCTTCCAGGTCCCTGGAAACAAGGACTTGCAGAGTGAAAGAAACTGACACTGTCCCTACCTAGAGTTTTCTGTCCCTAGAATAAATGTTTTTTTTTAAGCACACTATAGCAGAAGCACAAAACACACTGACACTCTCCCTACCTATCCTTCTCTTTCCCTAAACTAAAGGAATCCAGGTTAAGCAAGAAAGAAATAACAGTCACTGTCCCTGCCTATGCTACTCTATCCCTGCTCCGGAACACACTACACTAGGCCGCCGTGCTGGCGGCCTTTTATAGTGTGGGGCGTGTACTAAACACCCTCAGCAATAATTGGCCACAGGCATCCTGCCTGTGGCCAATCATTGCTCTCCTCGCTGCCGGCGCTGTGATTGGCCAAGCATGCGGGGTCACAGTGCATGCTTGGCCAATCACAGCGCCTGGATGACACTGCGATGGCGTAGTGCATTGTGGGCCGTTCGCGTCACTCGAATTTGGCGCGAACGGCCCAAATCGTTCGATCTTCGTCGAACGATCGAACAGCCAATGTTCGAGTCGAACGTATGTTCGACTCGAACACGAAGCTCATCCCTATTCTCCACCAACTGTGAGGGGGTTAACTCGGTAGCGGGTGTGTGTGACCCCCTGGTTGGGCTCCCCACACAAAAACAGGGCCAGCAGACGGAGGTTGTGGTTTTCAAAATCAAAAGGTGCGGTTTATTTCTCTATGTACAGTGACAAAAACACAGCAAAGCCAAAAAGAAACATAAACAAAATAAATCCTGGTCAGTTTGACCTCTGACTAAACATGCAGGTTTCCTAAACTAACAACTGGGATCAGCCTGGTGCTGTCCTAGTCCCTAAGTCCCTGGTTTAGTAAAAGTCCAAACAAATAGCCACACAGGCTTTGCCTCACCGCACAGGGGTTCACTCTCCCTAGACAGTCCACACAGGTCTGGGTCCAGGCATGAGCTAACATCTAATGAAGCTGGGAGTTTTTATAAAGGCCTTAAATGAGCTGACAAGCTTCAGCTGGTCTCATCAACTCCCTGCCTGCACGACGCCCAGCCCTCTCTCTAGAGGTATGAGTCATCCATGAGCCCACTAGCCTCAGCTGGGCTTCATCAACTCCCTAGTTGTATAAGTCGGCATAAAGCCTGAATCTGGGAGAAATATATCTACCCCCCTGGATGCAACCAGGTGACTTTACCTTCCTGCTGTCACAGTGCCCAACAAGCACGTGGTTGAAAATGTTGAATTTTTGGGGAATTCCTTTGTAAAAATTTACACTTAGCGAACGAATGCGGCCGAATAAAAAATTTCCAGTGTCCCTTTACCGGACTTTTATACGTTTTCTCTTACCAAAGAAAAATATCCTACTATTCACAATCACGCCTCATTCATGTCATCAGTTTTCGGCAGCACCTATATTTGTGAGAAACCTTTTTTAAGGCTGATGCACACAAAGGGCAAATCTAGTCTGCCTCATTTCCTGGCTGGAGGATGTCTGGCAATCCAGCCCAACTGCCCATGCGGACAATTTGTGGTAAATTGAGGTTCAGCATTATGGGTATTACCTAGAATAGTCTACATACAAATGCAAGGAAAGGAACCAGGCAATGCAGAATATAAGCAGATTAGATTTTGCTTTAAATAAATTTTCCTAACCATTTAAACTCTCATACCTTTATACTTTTTTATAGACCAGAGCAGTTTTTACATGTCCACTATGGGCCTGTATATTTAGTCAGAGCTTTGTCGTTGTCAAAAGCCAGACAGAAATAAAACCAAGACAAACGTTTTAACCATTCCCAAATCTATTGAAAACAAAATATGAAGTTCAGCATGGTTGAACATTTTAAGATAAACCTAGGACATATTTAAATATTCATGAGCTCTTTTAATAGAAGAAGGAAACCCTACCACATCCCAAATTGTTATAACCATAATTTAGTTGCTAAGATCCCTCTAAAATTTATGTGCCAGTGTCTCAAATGTATACAGTGATCAGCCATAACTTTATGACCACCCACCCTATTGAGTAGGTCCCCCTTTTGCCACCAGAACAGTCCAGAATGGTTGAGGCATAGATGCCACTAGACCTCTGAAAGTATTCTGTGGTATCTGGCACCAAGCCATCAGTAGAAAATACTTTAAGTCTTGTGAGTTGCGAGGTGGGGCCTCCATTGATCAGACTTGTTTTTCCAGTACATTCCACAGTTGCTGAATGGATTGGCTCTGAAGAATTTGGAGGTCAAGTCGACACCTCAAACTTGTTGGTGCGTCTCTTAAACCTTCCTTGAATAATTTTTGCAGTGTGTCATGGCTAGGGATGAGCTTTATGTTCAAGTCGAACATGAGTATGACTCGAACATTGGCTGTTTGCCCGTTCGGCGAACAGCGAACAATTTGGGCTGTTCGCGGCAAATTCGAAAAGTCGCGGAACACCGTTAAAAGTCTATGGGAGAAATCAAAAGTGCTGATTTTAAAAGTTAATATGCAAGTTATTTTCATAAAAAGTGTTTGGGGACCTGGGTCCTGCCCCAGGGGACATGTATCAATGCAAAACAAGTTTTAAAAACGTCTGTTTTTTCGGGAGCAGTGATTTTAATAATGCTTAAAGTGAAACAATAAAAGTGAAATATTCCTTTAAATTTCGCGAACACCCCAAGCCAATGTTCCTTTAAATTTCGCGGACACCCCAAGCCAATGTTCGAGTCGAACTCATGTTCGATTCGAACATAAAGCTCTTCCCTACTGTGGAGACAATGGACTGTTGAAACTGTCAACAGTTCCCATTGTTTAGGACAGCCTATGTATTCGTTACCAAAACAATCATTCGTTTGAGAAACAAACTCAAACAAAAAACCTGATTTCTGTTTCTGTGAAAACTGATTGAGAAAAATAATTAATTTACCATATATATATATATTGTGACAGCAGGAAGGTAAAGTCACCTGGTTGCATCCAGGGGGGTAGATATATTTCACCCAGATTCAGGCTTTACGCCGATTTATACAGCTAGGTGGAGAGTTGTATAAGCCCAGCTGAGACTAGTGGGCTCATTGATGACTCATACCTCTAGGGAGAGGGCTGGGCGTCGTGCAGACAGGGAGTTGATGAGGCCAGCTGAAGCTTGTCAGCTCATTTAGGCCTCTATAAAAAACTCCCAGATTCATTAGATGTTAGCTCATGCCTGGAAGCAGACCTGTGTGGACTGTCTAGGGAGAGTGAACCCCTGTGCGGTGAGAGAAAGCCTGTGTGGCTATATTTTGCTTGGACATTTAAAACCAGGGACTAGGACAGCACTAGGCTGATCCCAGTTGTTAGTTAGGAAACCTGTATGTTTAGTCAGAGGTCAAGTTGACCAGGATTTATTTTGTTTGTTTTTTTTGCTTTGCTGTGTTTTTGACACTGTAAATAGAAAATAAACGGCACCTTTTTGATTTTGAAAACCACAACCTCCGTCTGCTGGGCCTGTTTTTGTGTGGGGAGCCCATCCCGGGGGTCACACACACCCGCTGCCGAGCTAACCCCCTCACAGTTGGTGGAGAACCAGTGGCAGTTTTTTTTTAAGCCAGCATGGAGGAGATACTGAAGCAGCTGGCTCTAGCAAATGCCAATCAACAGCAGACAAATGCAGGTTTGCAAAAGAGCCTTGCAGCTCATCAACAGAGCCTTGCAGCTCAACAACAGAACTTCGCAGCCCAGCAGCAAGCTCATCAACAGAGCCTTGCAGCCCAGCAGCAAGCTCACCAACAGAGTCTGGAAGCTCAGCAACAAGCCCAGCAGCAATCTGAGGCCCGCTTCATAGACCTGTTACAGAAGCAAGAGCAGAGACTACAACAAATGGAAGCAGTAATGCAGCAACGTCCGCAGACCAGTGAGGAAAGCCGTCCCACTAATACCGCGTCCTTTGGGGTGAGTCGTTTATTGACAAAAATGACTGGAGAGGATGATCCAGAGGTATTTTTGACCACGTTTGAAAGGACTGCTGAAAGAGAAAAGTGGCCTGAGGAGCAGTGGGCTGGACTGGTGGCTCCTCTGTTAACGGGTGAATCGCAGAAAGCTTACTATGACCTAGAGCCTGACCAAGCAAAAGACTATGTGATGCTAAAAGCTGAAATATTGGCAAGGCTGGGTGTCACCCTGGCTGTCCGGGCTCAGCGTGTGCATAACTGGACTTTCCAGCTTGGAAAACCCCCCAGGTCTCAAATGTATGATCTCATTCACCTGAGCAGAAAGTGGCTACAGCCAGAGACTTTGTCCGCACCAAAGATTGTGGAACGTGTTGTAATGGATCGGTTTTTGAGAGCTCTTCCTACTGCCATCCAAAAGTGGGTAAGCCATGGAGACCCAGAGACGGCCGATGGTCTTGTGGATCGTGTGGAGAAATACTTGGCTACAGAGAACCTGACGGCCTCTTCCAGAGACACTCGGACTTTCCACCCTAAGACCAGACCATCCCCAGGGGCGGATAAGATGATTCCAAGGGGTAAGGGTGGAGAGAGTGAGAGGGTGGGAGCTCTACCCCAAGTTTGGCGAGAACAGCCTGGGAAATCAGCGGCTCAAGAGGCGGCAAGAAGGATCATTTGCTACCGCTGCCGGCAAGCGGGACATATTGCAGCAAATTGCCCGGTTTTGGAGGAACCCATGCAGTGTGACTTTCTGACGGGCAGACGTCAGTCGCTGTGTGCGACAGTCGCATGCACTGCCATTCGGGGAACTGAGAAACATTTATGCAAAATGTGTATTAATGGTAGAAATGTTGTGGTATTGCTGGATTCAGGTAGCCTTGTGACCCTGATAAAGGCTGAATTAGTTAAAACAGAGGTCTCTGGGAATAGCAAGGTAGCTGTTATTTGTGTGCATGGGGACACCCGAGAGTATCCAGTGACTACAGTGTGTTTCGAGACCCCCAAAGGTACCCTTTCTCATCCAGTGGGCTTAGTGTCTCAGTTACCGCATGACGCCATTGTGGGAAGGGATTTTCCGAAGTTCTGGGAACTGTGGGATGATCCTGAGCCCCCCACTGGTGCCCCTATGTACCAGGAATATGATAGCCAGAACTCCTCTGAGAGTGGTGAGGACTCTCCCGAATTTCCCTTGTCAGTATTGGCAGGGGAGACTCAAGAAACTGGAGAGGAGCCCACCTCCTCAGACGAAAACCTACCGTCTGTGGAGTTTTCTGATCTTGAGGTTCACAGGGAAAACTTTGCCACAGAACAGTTGAAAGACCCCGCCCTAATAAAGGCACGGGAAAACGTAGTGAAAATAGATGGCGAGTTAGTGAACCCAGATAATACCTGCACTTACCCATACTTCAGCGTAGAGAAGGACCTACTGTATCGGGTGGCAAAAAGGGCAGAAGAAACCGTTGAGCAGCTTGTGGTGCCCAAACCTTACAGGAAGTTGGTGTTGGAGTTGGCCCATGGGCACATTCTTGGAGGTCATCTGGGGACAGAGAAAACCCGAGAGAGGGTATTACAGAGATTCTATTGGCCTGGGGTGATGAAGGACATAGAAAATTATTGTTCCTCCTGCCCTGTGTGTCAGAGGTCGGCCCCGATGCCACACTTCCGTAGCCCGCTGGTCCCTCTACCCATCATTGAGGTCCCGTTTGAGAGAATCGCAATGGATTTGGTAGGTCCTATAATCAAGTCCGCTAGGGGGCACCAGTACATATTGGTTATAATGGACTATGCCACCCGTTATCCAGAAGCGATCCCTCTCAGAAATACCTCGGCCAAAACCATAGCCAAAGAGCTATCTCTTGTTTTTAGCCGGGTGGGTATTTGTAAAGAACTGCTTACGGACCAAGGTACACCCTTTATGTCCCGGGTTATGAAGGAGCTGTGTAAATTGTTCAAAGTGACGCAATTACGTACATCTGTGTATCACCCCCAAACCGATGGGCTGGTTGAAAGATTCAACAAAACCCTAAAACAAATGTTGAAGAAAGTGGTGGATAGGGATGGAAAGGATTGGGACTGTCTACTTCCTTATTTGATGTTTGCTATTAGGGAGGTGCCCCAATCCTCTACGGGATTCTCCCCCTTTGAGTTACTGTATGGGAGACACCCAAGAGGGCTGTTGGATATTGCCAAGGAAACTTGGGAAAGTGAGAGTTCTCCCCACAGGAGTGTGATTGAGCATGTCGCCCTGATGCAAGATCGAATTGCACAGGTAATGCCCATCGTGAAGGAACATTTGGCCCAAGCGCAGTTGGCACAGCAGAGAGTGTACAACCGTGGAGCCAAGACCCGTACCTTTTCCCCGGGGGATAGGATATTGGTACTTGTCCCTACGGTTGAAAGTAAATTCCTTGCCAAATGGCAAGGCCCCTACGAGATAATGGAAAAAGTGAGCGAAGTGAATTACAAGGTCAGACAACCAGGAAGGCGAAAGCCCGAACAGATCTATCACGTTAATCTGTTGAAAGCCTGGAGGGATAGAGAGTCCCTAGTCGCAGACACTTGGTCACCAGCTCAAACTGGTTGCGTGATTCCTGAGGTTGGAATCGCAGCCACCTTGTCACAACCCCAACAACAGGAGGTTAAGGAGTTTGTGCTTCGCAACAAGGAGGTATTCTCTGAGCTGCCGGGACAAACATCTGGGGTAGAGCATGACATTATTACCCCGCCCGGTGAAAGGGTGAAGTTAAAACCCTATCGGATCCCAGAGGCCCGACGGGAGGCAATACGGGAGGAAGTACAGAAAATGCTGAACTTAGGGGTGATAGAGGAGTCCCAAAGTGATTGGTCTAGTCCCATTGTGTTGGTGCCTAAACCGGATGGGAGCTGGCGATTTTGTAACGATTTTCGTCAGTTGAACAAAGTTACAAAATTTGACACCTACCCCATGCCACGTATAGATGAGTTGATCGACCGGCTGGGAACAGCCCGATACATGACGACTCTTGACCTCACAAAAGGGTATTGGCAAATCCCCCTGGCCAAGTCAGCCAAAGAGAAAACCGCATTTGTAACCCCAGACGGGGCGTTCCAATATAAAAGAATGCCGTTCGGGTTACAGAATGCGCCGGCCACATTCCAGCGGAAAATGGACCAGATGCTGAGGCCCCATCGGAAGTATGCTGCGGCTTACCTGGATGACGTAATTGTCCACAGCACAGATTGGGCCTCACATCTGCCAAAAGTGCAAGCAGTCCTGGACTCTGTTCGGGAAGCAGGGTTTACGGCTAACCCCAAGAAGTGTACCATTGGGCAGGAGGAGGCCAAATATCTTGGGTACACCATTGGGAGGGGAGTAATAAAACCCCAACTCAACAAAGTCGAGGCCATCCAGAGTTGGCCACGTCCCAACAGCAAGAAGCAGGTACGAGCCTTTCTGGGAATCGCTGGGTATTATCGGCGATTCATTCCCCACTTTGCTTCTAAGGCTGTGCCCCTAACCAACCTGACGAAGGGGAAAGGGTCGGTCATGATTAAATGGACCCCCGAGGCTGAGGCAGCATTCCAATTCTTGAAACAAGCCTTATGTAGCCAGCCAGTGTTGTACTCACCCGACTTCTCTAGAGACTTTGTCGTACAAAGTGATGCGTCAGATGTGGGGTTAGGAGCAGTATTGTCCCAGGTCTGGAACGGGGAAGAGCACCCAGTCATTTACCTCAGCAGGAAGTTGAAGTCCCATGAGGTAAATTACGCCACCGTTGAAAAGGAGTGTTTAGCGGTGAAGTGGGCTCTAGATTCCCTTCGGTACTACCTGCTAGGTAGGCACTTTGACATGGTTACGGATCACGCTCCGTTAAAGTGGATGGCTCAAAACAAGGAAACAAATAGAAGAGTGAATAGGTGGTTCCTGGCCCTCCAGGAATTCAACTTCACAGTAAAGCATCGCCCTGGCGTTCAAATGGGGAATGTGGATGCTTTGTCTCGAGTACATGAATGCCTGATTGCTGGTGTTCCAACCCCGAGGTTAAAACAAGAGGGGGGGGTATGTGACAGCAGGAAGGTAAAGTCACCTGGTTGCATCCAGGGGGGTAGATATATTTCACCCAGATTCAGGCTTTACGCCGATTTATACAGCTAGGTGGAGAGTTGTATAAGCCCAGCTGAGACTAGTGGGCTCATTGATGACTCATACCTCTAGGGAGAGGGCTGGGCGTCGTGCAGACAGGGAGTTGATGAGGCCAGCTGAAGCTTGTCAGCTCATTTAGGCCTCTATAAAAAACTCCCAGATTCATTAGATGTTAGCTCATGCCTGGAAGCAGACCTGTGTGGACTGTCTAGGGAGAGTGAACCCCTGTGCGGTGAGAGAAAGCCTGTGTGGCTATATTTTGCTTGGACATTTAAAACCAGGGACTAGGACAGCACTAGGCTGATCCCAGTTGTTAGTTAGGAAACCTGTATGTTTAGTCAGAGGTCAAGTTGACCAGGATTTATTTTGTTTGTTTTTTTTGCTTTGCTGTGTTTTTGACACTGTAAATAGAAAATAAACGGCACCTTTTTGATTTTGAAAACCACAACCTCCGTCTGCTGGGCCTGTTTTTGTGTGGGGAGCCCATCCCGGGGGTCACACACACCCGCTGCCGAGCTAACCCCCTCACAATATATATATATATATATATATATATATATATATATATATTGTGAGGGGGTTAACTCGGTAGCGGGTGTGTGTGACCCCCTGGTTGGGCTCCCCACACAAAAACAGGGCCAGCAGACGGAGGTTGTGGTTTTCAAAATCAAAAGGTGCGGTTTATTTCTCTATGTACAGTGACAAAAACCACAGCAAAGCCAAAAAGAAACATAAACAAAATAAATCCTGGTCAGTTTGACCTCTGACTAAACATGCAGGTTTCCTAAACTAACAACTGGGATCAGCCTGGTGCTGTCCTAGTCCCTAAGTCCCTGGTTTAGTAAAAGTCCAAACAAATAGCCACACAGGCTTTGCCTCACCGCACAGGGGTTCGCTCTCCCTAGACAGTCCACACAGGTCTGGTTCCAGGCATGAGCTAACATCTAATGAAGCTGGGAGTTCTTATAGAGGCCTAAATGAGCTGACAAGCTTCAGCTGGTCTCATCAACTCCCTGTCTGCACGACGCCCCACACTCTCCCTAGACATATGAGTCATCCATGAGCCCACTAGCCTTAGCTGGGCTTATACAACTCTCCACCTAGTTGTATAAGTCGGCGTAAAGCCTGAATCTGGGCGAAATATATCTACCCCCCTGGATGCAACCAGGTGACTTTACCTTCCTGCTGTCACATACCCCCCCCCCCTCTTGTTTTAACCTCGGGGTTGGAACACCAGCAATCAGGCATTCATGTACTCGAGACAAAGCATCCACATTCCCCATTTGAACGCCAGGGCGATGCTTTACTGTGAAGTTGAATTCCTGGAGGGCCAGGAACCACCTATTCACTCTTCTATTTGTTTCCTTGTTTTGAGCCATCCACTTTAACGGAGCGTGATCCGTAACCATGTCAAAGTGCCTACCTAGCAGATAGTACCGAAGGGAATGTAGAGCCCACTTCACCGCTAAACACTCCTTTTCAACCGTGGCGTAATTTACCTCATGGGACTTCAACTTCCTGCTGAGGTAAATGACTGGGTGCTCTTCCCCGTTCCAGACCTGGGACAATACTGCTCCTAACCCCACATCTGACGCATCACTTTGTACGACAAAGTCTTTAGAGAAGTCGGGTGAGTACAACACTGGCTGGCTACATAAGGCTTGTTTCAAGAATTGGAATGCTGCCTCAGCCTCGGGGGTCCATTTAATCATGACCGACCCTTTCCCTTTCGTCAGGTTGGTTAGGGGCACAGCCTTAGAAGCAAAGTGGGGAATGAAGCGCCGATAATAACCCGCGATTCCCAGAAAGGCCCGTACCTGCTTCTTGCTGTTGGGACGTGGCCAACTCTGGATGGCCTCGACTTTGTTGAGTTGGGGTTTTATCACTCCCCTGCCAATGGTGTACCCAAGATATTTGGCCTCCTCCTGCCCAATGGTACACTTCTTGGGGTTAGCCGTAAACCCCGCTTCCCGGATAGAGTCTAGGACTGCTTGCACTTTTGGCAGATGTGAGGCCCAATCTGTGCTATGGACAATTACGTCATCCAGGTAAGCCGCAGCATACTTCCGATGGGGCCTCAGTATCTGGTCCATTTTCCGCTGGAATGTGGCCGGCGCATTCTGTAACCCGAACGGCATTCTCTTATATTGGAACGCCCCGTCTGGGGTAACAAATGCGGTTTTCTCTTTGGCCGACTTGGCCAGGGGAATTTGCCAATACCCTTTTGTGAGGTCAAGAGTCGTCATGTATCGGGCTGTTCCCAGCCGGTCGATCAACTCATCTATACGTGGCATGGGGTAGGTGTCAAATTTTGTAACTTTGTTCAACTGACGAAAATCGTTACAAAATCGCCAGCTCCCATCCGGTTTAGGCACCAACACAATGGGACTAGACCAATCACTTTGGGACTCCTCTATCACCCCTAAGTTCAGCATTTTCTGTACTTCCTCCCGTATTGCCTCCCGTCGGGCCTCTGGGATCCGATAGGGTTTTAACTTCACCCTTTCACCGGGCGGGGTAATAATATCATGCTCTACCCCAGATGTTTGTCCCGGCAGCTCAGAGAACACCTCCTTGTTGCGAAGCACAAACTCCTTAACCTCCTGTTGTTGGGGTTGTGACAAGGTGGCTGCTATTCCAACCTCCGGAATCACGCAACCAGTTTGAGCTGGTGACCAAGTTTCTGCGACTAGGGACTCTCTATCCCTCCAGGCTTTCAACAGATTAACGTGATATATCTGTTCGGGCTTTCGCCTTCCTGGTTGTCTGACCTTGTAATTCACTTCGCTCACTTTTTCCATTATCTCGTAGGGGCCTTGCCATTTGGCAAGGAATTTACTTTCAACCGTAGGGACAAGTACCAATATCCTATCCCCCGGGGAAAAGGTACGGGTCTTTGCTCCACGGTTGTACACTCTCTGCTGTGCCAACTGCGCTTGGGCCAAATGTTCCTTCACGATGGGTATTACCTGTGCAATTCGATCTTGCATCAGGGCGACATGCTCAATCACACTCCTGTGGGGAGAACTCTCACTTTCCCAAGTTTCCTTGGCAATATCCAACAGCCCTCTTGGGTGTCTCCCATACAGTAACTCAAAGGGGGAGAATCCCGTAGAGGATTGGGGCACCTCCCTAATAGCAAACATCAAATAAGGAAGTAGACAGTCCCAATCCTTTCCATCTCTATCCACCACTTTCTTCAACATTTGTTTTAGGGTTTTGTTGAATCTTTCAACCAGCCCATCGGTTTGGGGGTAATACACAGATGTACGCAATTGCGTCACTTTGAGCAATTTACACAGCTCTTTCATAACCCGGGACATAAAGGGTGTACCTTGGTCCGTAAGCAGTTCTTTACAAATACCCACCCGGCTAAAAACAAGAGATAGCTCTTTGGCTATGGTTTTGGCCGAGGTATTTCTGAGAGGGATCGCTTCTGGATAACGGGTGGCATAGTCCATTATAACCAATATGTACTGGTGCCCCCTAGCGGACTTGATTATAGGACCTACCAAATCCATTGCGATTCTCTCAAACGGGACCTCAATGATGGGTAGAGGGACCAGCGGGCTACGGAAATGTGGCATCGGGGCCGACCTCTGACACACAGGGCAGGAGGAACAATAATTTTCTATGTCCTTCATCACCCCAGGCCAATAGAATCTCTGTAATACCCTCTCTCGGGTTTTCTCTGTCCCCAGATGACCTCCAAGAATGTGCCCATGGGCCAACTCCAACACCAACTTCCTGTAAGGTTTGGGCACCACAAGCTGCTCAACGGTTTCTTCTGCCCTTTTTGCCACCCGATACAGTAGGTCCTTCTCTACGCTGAAGTATGGGTAAGTGCAGGTATTATCTGGGTTCACTAACTCGCCATCTATTTCCACTACGTTTTCCCGTGCCTTTATTAGGGCGGGGTCTTTTAACTGTTCTGTGGCAAAATTTTCCCTGTGAACCTCCAGATCAGAAAACTCCACAGACGGTAGGTTTTCGTCTGAGGAGGTGGGCTCCTCTCCAGTTTCTTGAGTCTCCCCTGCCAATACTGACAAGGGAAATTCTGGAGAGTCCTCACCACTCTCAGAGGAGTTCTGGCTATCACATTCCTGGTACATAGGGGCACCAGTGGGGGGCTCAGGATCATCCCACAGTTCCCAGAACTTCGGAAAATCCCTTCCCACAATGGCATCATGCGGTAATTGAGATACTAACCCCACTGGATGAGAGAGGGTACCTTTGGGGGTCTCGAAACACACTGTAGTCACTGGATACTCTCGGGTGTCCCCATGCACACAAATAACAGCTACCTTGCTATTCCCAGAGACCTCTGTTTTAACTAATTCAGCCTTTATCAGGGTCACAAGGCTACCTGAATCCAGTAATACCACAACATTTCTACCATTAATACACATTTTGCATAAATGTTTCTCAGTTCCCCGAATGGCAGTGCATGCGACTGTCGCACACAGCGACTGACGTCTGTCCATCAGAAAGTCACATTGCATGGGTTCCTCCACAACCGGGCAATTTGCTGCAATATGTCCCGCTTGCCGGCAGCGGTAGCAAACGATCCTTCTTGCCGCCTCTTGAGCCGCTGATTTCCCAGGCTGTTCTCGCCAAACTTGGGGTAGAGCTCCCACCCTCTCACTCTCTCCACCCTTACCCCTTGGAATCCTCTTATCCGCCCCTGGGGATGGTCTGGTCTTAGGGTGGAAAGTCCGAGAGTCTCTGGAAGAGGCCGTCAGGTTCTCTGTAGCCAAGTATTTCTCTACACGATCCACAAGACCACCGGCCATCTCTGGGTCTCCATGGCTTACCCACTTTTGGATGGCAGTAGGAAGAGCTCTCAAAAACCGATCCATTACAACACGTTCCACAATCTCTGGTGCGGACAAAGTCTCTGGCTGTAGCCACTTCCTGCTCAGGTGAATGAGATCATACATTTGAGACCTGGGGGGTTTTCCAAGCTGGAAAGTCCAGTTATGCACACGCTGAGCCCGGACAGCCAGGGTGACACCCAGCCTTGCCAATATTTCAGCTTTTAGCATCACATAGTCTTTTGCTTGGTCAGGCTCTAGGTCATAGTAAGCCTTCTGCGATTCACCAGTTAACAGAGGAGCCACCAGTCCAGCCCACTGCTCCTCAGGCCACTTTTCTCTTTCAGCAGTCCTTTCAAATGTGGTCAAAAATACCTCTGGATCATCCTCTCCAGTCATTTTTGTCAATAAACGACTCACCCCAAAGGACGCGGTATTAGTGGGACGGCTTTCCTCACTGGTCTGCGGACGTTGCTGCATTACTGCTTCCATTTGTTGTAGTCTCTGCTCTTGCTTCTGTAACAGGTCTATGAAGCGGGCCTCAGATTGCTGCTGGGCTTGTTGATGAGCTTGCTGCTGGGCTGCAAGGCTCCTTTGCAAACCTGCATTTGTCTGCTGTTGATTGGCATTTGCTAGAGCCAGCTGTTTCAGTATCTCCTCCATGCTGGCTTAAAAAAAACTGCCACTGGTTCTCCACCAACTGTGAGGGGGTTAACTCGGTAGCGGGTGTGTGTGACCCCCTGGTTGGGCTCCCCACACAAAAACAGGGCCAGCAGACGGAGGTTGTGGTTTTCAAAATCAAAAGGTGCGGTTTATTTCTCTATGTACAGTGACAAAAACCACAGCAAAGCCAAAAAGAAACATAAACAAAATAAATCCTGGTCAGTTTGACCTCTGACTAAACATGCAGGTTTCCTAAACTAACAACTGGGATCAGCCTGGTGCTGTCCTAGTCCCTAAGTCCCTGGTTTAGTAAAAGTCCAAACAAATAGCCACACAGGCTTTGCCTCACCGCACAGGGGTTCACTCTCCCTAGACAGTCCACACAGGTCTGGTTCCAGGCATGAGCTAACATCTAATGAAGCTGGGAGTTCTTATAGAGGCCTAAATGAGCTGACAAGCTTCAGCTGGTCTCATCAACTCCCTGTCTGCACGACGCCCCACACTCTCCCTAGACATATGAGTCATCCATGAGCCCACTAGCCTTAGCTGGGCTTATACAACTCTCCACCTAGTTGTATAAGTCGGCGTAAAGCCTGAATCTGGGCGAAATATATCTACCCCCCTGGATGCAACCAGGTGACTTTACCTTCCTGCTGTCACAATATATATATATATATATATATATCAAACGCAACACACCCTCTAATGACTCATCCCCCATCCCTTCCTGGAAAACTCTCATGAGTGAGAGAGATAGAGCTGTGCATGATGTCATAAGCCTACTAAAACTTAAACCTGACAGAGCCCCCAATGTGAGCCTTTCCCCTTTAATGCGTATTGCTTAACCACCAAACACTTAACAGTAAACTAATCTAACTCTTAAACTAAGCTGTAACATTATTTGACCTCCAGAAGGTTTTACCCTCTTCATGACCAGGCAAGCTTTTGCTATTCAGCACTGTGCTACTTTAAGTGGCAATTGCTTGGTCATGCAACACGGCATGCAAATTAAATTTATACAATTTTTTTTTTCACACAGACAGAGCTTTCTTTTAGTGGTATTTGATCACCAAGTTTTTATTTTTTATTATATAAAGGACAAAAGCCTGGACATGTTGAAAAATAAATGATATTTTTTACTTTCTGTTATAAAAAGTATCCAATAAAATCGAATTTCTCCAAAAATGTAGGCCAAAATGTATTCTGCTATATGTCGCAAGAGCTGACAGTGATCAGGGGTTGATCCTGCTAACACTGCGTTTTTGGGGAAACTATACTATTGGGGACACTGGCTGGGTGACGGGGGTGATCAGGAGGGCAATCAAGGGTTTAACTGTGTGCCTAACAGTGTATGTGTGCTGCTCTTACTCACAGTTCTGGCTGGGTTTCTCTCCTTGCTTTTAGTTCTGAACAGCAAGGAGAAATCCGGCCAGAGCCTGTTTTTACAAACACATAGAGCTGTGCTGTGATTGGCCACAGCCGATCAACAGGTATACAGCCTAAATGATTGGCTGAAACCTGCTGACAAACTCGTGCTGTGTCCAAACATAGTACAGATCAGCAGGGGACACCCGCAAGTGCCGCTAAAACCAGGAAGTACACCAGGATGTATGGGTACATTGTGGTGCCTGGCTGTGCCACCCGATAACAGTAAATGTACAGTTATTGGGCGGCAGGTGGTTTAATTCAAATCTGTATCTGTTTTGCTTATTCCATTCTGGACCTTGAGCTTTTGTGTGCCATATGTTTGCTGGTCCTATGCCAAAACCTTACAAAACCAATCATGGCAGCAGAAAAAAATGGAGTTCTTTATGTAATAATCCCAATACATTTTTGACCACTCTAACAATTAAAGTAAATCTATGGTCAAAATGTAAAATTATATGTTCATTTACTCTTAGTACTTCAGTTATTTCTAGCCTACTCCTATTAATCTGATCAATCTCGAAGTTTGTAAACTTGCTTTGTGAAGATCCCCACAAATTTTTTTCCTTGACTTCTGTGACATGCATTCACTAAGCCCTGGGAGTAGGAACGGCTGGGTCACACATTTCACAGAGCCCGCCTTCTGAACTACAAACGTGCTAGGAGAAAGAGTTTCAGAACAGGAATCACTGCTTGCAGGCAGCAACGTACCATGGGATATGTAGTCCTTTGAAACTGAAAGTAAACAGAGGAGAAGCTGCACAGCATGCAGGAAATCCAAGAAGTTGTGAAATCAGATGGCCAGCAGACAGGCAACATTCACAACAGCTTATCTTTCAAGTAAGCTTATTGTCAGGAAAGGGTTTGCCCGTTGGTGGTGCTGTCGGTCCTGTGGATCGCAGTACCGGTGTCTACCAGCGGGTGTCTTCTAACAGCCAGGATCTGTAGTAAAGGGTATCACCTGCTGGTGGCACTGTTAGATCCGTGGGCCGTAGTACCGGTGTTCACCAGTGGGTGCTTTCTGGCAGTGTGGAGCCGACATTATCTCCTGCGATCAGGCATCACCTGAGCCTGATTACAGGAGATGTGTAAAAATACCCGGCAAGACACACACAAGTTGCCTTGGTATCGTCCTTGTGCCCTGACCTGCGAGCCTGTTACCTGTACCTGATCCTGAGCCTGTACCCGATCCTGAGCCTGTACCCGATCCTGATCCTGAGCCTATCCTGATACTGTCCCTCCTGTGTTCCTGTTTCCTTGCATCCCTGACCTGCAGCCTGATCCGGTCTACCTTCTCCCTCTCCTGTCCTGTTCCTGGCCCCATCTGCTGATCTCCTGTGTATGACCCTGGCTTGGCTACGTTTATGATCCTGGTATTCCCCATCTCTTGTATATACTTGTTTGTTATTTTTGGGTCACTGTTTGGTTGTTGTACACTGTTTTGCATTGGAGGTGTTTGTATATATATTATCTTAATAAACTTCTTTATTTTCACTTTACATACGTTTGGTTTCCTCTGTTGCAGTCCACACAGTTCTGGTCACACCTGTTAATGACACTTATATTGTATTGTCAAAAATAACTATTGTTTGTGTTTTTATTACAGTGCTGATCTTATAAAATGAAATGTATGCTGTGACCATAGCTTTTTTATTGACTTCCCCTACCACAATTACCATACCCTATGTTTTAGGCAACAGTCCTAGCCTAAGCCTCTCTAACAAAATCCTTGTTCCTCTGAGTGTCAGTTCTAGTATCAAGCTAATGTGCAGTTTATTAATTGTATGAAATCAAACGCTCAGGAAGGAATTATTCCCTAAAATATCAGATAGTATAGTTACCCACATTCTATAGTAACATATGTAAAAACAAGAAAAGGGGTGGGGCAACAGGATTTTCTTGGTACTGTCATGAGGCATCACAGAAGATTAAAATCAATTTTAAACCCTTGGTGCCGGCCGTACGCAAATTTGCGACCTCTAAGCGTCTGGTCCTCCAGTATCTGCAGTTAACTCTCACAGCATTGTAGGAGAGACACTCAGGGCAATATCCGGCAGCTGTGAGGAAGCACTGCAGAGACAATTTTGAGCAGAAACAGCATGCAGATAATGGGATACACACCATTTTACATAACTAAGGTAAAATAACAAAAATTTGGTGGAACACACAGCTTTTCATTCAGAGCAGAAAAAGGTAGGAATCTGTAACAAAGCGTATTAAAATCCCTGCAATGTACATTGATCACCCTGAGGGGATTTTCTTTTCTTAATAAAATTGGAAGTACTCTTTAACCACTTAAGCCCCGGACCATTTCGGGCCATTAGGACCAAGCCTGTTTTTGGGATTCGGCACTGCGCTGCTTTAACTGTAAATTGTGCGGACATGCAATGTTGTACCCAAATGAAATTTGCGTCCTTTTCTTCCCACAAATAGAGCTTTCTTTTAATGGTATTTGATTGCCTCTGCGATTTTTATTTTTTGCGATATAAACAGAAAAAGACCGAAAATTTTGAAAAAAAATTATATTTTCTACTTTTTGTTATAAGAAAAATCGAATAAACTCAATTTTAGTCATACATTTAGGCCAAAATGTATTCAGCCACATGTCTTTAGTAAAAAAAAATGTCAATAAGCGTATATTTATTGGTTTGCACAAAAGTTATAGCGTTTACAAACTAGGGTACATTTTCTGAAATTTACACAGCTTTAAATTTATGACTGCCTATCTCATTTCTTGAGGTGCTAAAATGGCAGGGCAGTACAAAACCCCCCCAAATGACCCCATTTTGGAAAGTAGACACCCCAAGGAAATTGCTGAGAGGCATGTTGAGCCCATTGAATATTTTTTTTTTGTCCCAAGTGATTGAATAATGACAAAAAAAAAATTACAAAAAGTTGTCACTAAATGATATATTGCTCACACATGCCATGGTTATATGTGGAATTGCACCCCAAAATACATTCTGCTGCTTCTCCTGAGTACGGGGATACCACATGTGTGGGACTTTTTAGGAGCCTAGCAACGTACGGGACCCCGGAAACCAAGCACCGCCTTCAGGATTTCTAAGGGCGCAAATTTTTGATTTCACTCCTCACTACCTATCACAGTTTCGAAGGCCATAAAATGCCAAAATAGCACAAAACCCCCCCAAATGACCCCATTTTGGAAAGTAGACACCCCAAGCTATTTACTGAGAGGCATGTTCAGTCCATGGAATATTTTATATTTTGCCACAAGTTGCGGGAATATGACAAACTTTTTTTTTTTTGCACAAAGTTGTCACTAAATGATATATTGCTCACACATGCCATGGGCATATGTGAAATTACACCCCAAAATACATTCTGCTGCTTCTCCTGAGTACGGGGATACCACATGTGTGGGACTTTTTGTGAGCCTAGCCGCGTACGGGACCCCAAAAACCAAGCACCGCCTTCAAGGTTTCTAAGGGCATAAATTTTTGATTTCACTCCTCACTACCTATCACAGTTTTGAAGGCCATAAAATGCCAAGATGGCACAAAACCCCCCAAATGACCCCATTTTGGAAAGTAGACACCCCAAGCTATTTGCTGAGAGGCATGTTGACCCCATTGAATATTTTTTTTTGTCCCAAATGATTGAATAATGACAAAAAGAAAAAAAAAATGTACAAAAAGTTGTCACTAAATGATATATTGCTCACACATGCCATGGTTATATGTGGAATTGCACCCCAAAATACATTCTGCTGCTTTTCCTGAGTACGGGGATACCACATGTGTGGGACTTTTTGGGAGCCTAGCCGCGTACAGGGCCCCAAAAACCAAGCACCGCCTTCAGGATTTCTAAGGGCGTAAATTTTTGATTTCACTCCTCACTACCTATCACAGTTTCGAAGGCCATAAAATGCCAAAATAGCACAAAACCCCCCCAAATTACCCCATTTTGGAAAGTAGACACCCCAAGCTATTTACTGAGAGGCATGTTGAGTCCATGGAATATTTTATATTTTGCCACAGGTTGCGGGAATATGACAAACTGTTTTTTTTTTGCACAAAGTTGTCACTAAATGATATATTGCTCACACATGCCATGGGCATATGTGAAATTACACCCCAAAATACATTCTGCTGCTTCTCCTGAGTACGGGGATACCACATGTGTGGGACTTTTTGGGAGCCTAGCCGCGTACGGGACCCCAAAAACCAAGCACCGCCTTCAAGGTTTCTAAGGGCATACATTTTTGATTTCGCTCCTCACTACCTATCACAGTTTTGAAGGCCATAAAATGCCAAGATGGCACAAAACCCCCCCAAATGACCCCATTTTGGAAAGTAGACACCCCAAGCTATTTGCTGAGAGGCATGTTGAGCCCATTGAATATTTTTTTTTTGTCCCAAATGATTGAATAATGACAAAAAGAAAAAAAAAATGTACAAGAAGTTGTCACTAAATGATATATTGCTCACACATGCCATGGCTATATGTGAAATTACATCCCAAAATACATTCTGCTGCTTCTCCTGAGTACGGGGATACCACATGTGTGGGGCTTTTTGGGAGCCTAGCCGCGTACGGGACCCCAAAAACCAAGCACCGCCTTCAAGGTTTCTAAGGGCATAAATTTTTGATTTCACTCCTCACTACCTATCACAGTTTTGAAGGCCATAAAATGTCAAAATAGCCCAAAACCCCCACAAATGACCCCATTTTGGAAAGTAGACACCCCAAGCTATTTGCTGAGAGGCATGGTGAGTATTTTACAGCTCTCATTTGTTTTTGAAAATTAAGAAAGACATTTTTTTTTCTTTTTTTTTTTCTTTTTTTACATTTTCAAAACTTTGTGACAAAAAGCGAGATCTGCAAAATACTCAACATACCTCTCAGCAAATAGCTTGGGGTGTCTACTTTCCAAAATGGGGTCATTTGGGGGGGTTTTGTGCCATCTGGGCATTCCATGGCCTCCGAAACTGTGATAGGCAGTGAGGAGTGAAATCAAAAATTTACACCCATAGAAATCCTGAAGGCGGTGCTTGGTTTTTGGGGTCCCGTACGCGACTAGGCTCCCAAAAAGTCCCACACATGTGGTATCCCCGTACTCAGGAGAAGCAACAGAATGTATTTTGGGGTGTAATTCCACATATGCCCATGGCATGTTTGAGCAATATATAATTTAGTGACAACTTTTTGTACATTTTTTTTTTTTTGGTCATTATTCAATCACTTGGGACAAAAAAAAAAAATATTCAATGGGCTCAACATGCCTCTCAGCAAATAGCTTGAGGTGTCTACTTTACAAAATGGGGTCATTTGGGGGGGTTTTGAACTGTCCTGGCATTTTATGCACAACATTAGGAAGCTTATGTCACACATCATCCACTCTTCTAACCACTTGAAGACAAAGCCCTTTCTGACACTTTTTGTTTACATGAAAAAATATTTTTTTTTGCAAGAAAATTATGTTGAACCCCCAAACATTATATATTTTTTTAAAGCAAAGGCCCTACAGATTAAAATAGTGGGTGTTGCATTTTTTTTTCCACACAGTATTTGCGCAGCGTTTTTTCAAACGCATTTTTTGGGGGAAAAACACACTTTTTTTATTTTTAATGCACTAAAAAACACTATATTGCCCAAATGTTTGATGAAATAAAAAAGATGATCATAGGCCGAGTACATGGATACCAAACACGACATGCTTTAAAATTGCGCACAAACGCGCAGCGGCGACAAACTACATTCATTTTTAAAAGCATTTAAAAGCCTTTACAGGTTACCACGTTAGATTTACAGAGGAGGTCTACTGCTAAAATGACTGCCCTCGATCTGACCTTCGCGGTGATACCTCACATGCATGATGCAATTGCTGTTTACATATGACGCTAGACTGACGCTTGCGTTCGCCTTTGCGCAATAGCAGGGGGGGACAGCGGTGCTTTTTTTTTTTTTTTTTTTTTTTTTATTATTTATTTGGCTTTTTTATTTTATTTTTAAACTGTGCCTTCCATATTTTATTTTTTTTACCATTTTTATCGTTATCTCAGGGAATGTAAATATCCCCTATGATAGCAATAGGTAGTGACAGGTACTCTTTTTTTGAAAAAAATTGGGGGGTTAGACCCTAGATCTTTCCTCTGCCCTCAAAGCATCTGACCACACCAAGATCGGTGTGATAAAATGCTTTCCCAATTTCCCAATGGCGCTTTTTATATCCGGGGGAGGGACATTCCCTCCCACTGCTTGTAAAAGCAGTCTAGAGGCTAATTATCTGCTAGAATTGCTTTTACATGAAAGCCGGCTGCTGGCTGAAAAGAATGATACCAAGATGATACCTAAACCCGCAGGCATCATTCTGGTATAAACATTCAAAGTCCAGCAACATACCAGTACGTTGCTGGTCCTTGTTGGACATGTATTGTAATCTTTTTTTTCATACAGCCTATTGGCTGAACGAAAAAAAGAGATTGATTGGTGGGTATGCCCACCATTAGAATACCTCCCTTCATCCACCCACTTCTAATGATGGGCATATATGCCGAAGCATGGGGGCATCCTCCCGCAAAAAAGTTATGCCGCGTACACACGGTCAAGCCTTCGTCGGAATTTCGACCGTATGTACGCGGCATAAAAGGTTATGCCGCGTACACACGGTCGGACTTTTCCACGGATAAGCCTCCGTTGGAATTTCGACCGTATATACGCGGCATTAGGAGCAAAATCGCTCCTCCGCCCCTGCTGCCCCCATGCTTCGGCATATATGCTCTTTTTTTTAACTGTGGTGGTGAAATCACCTCCTACAGCGTTGGAGTCACGGCTTTATGTATCGTGGGAGCAAACGCTGTTGCTGTCAAGATAAATAGATCCGCGCTGCAACTGAATGGCGTACCTGCTAAGCAAATGGTGGTTAACATTAAAACAAAGTAACATTACAGTACAACAGTAAGACCTTACCATGCCATACCTGCAAAGCAAATACCAAAACAAAACCTAGTAAAAAATAAAAAAATGTTTTAACGCAACCTGTGCCTAAAATATATATATGCCGAAGCATGGGGGCATCCTCCCGCAAAAAAGTTATGCCGCGTACACACGGTCGGAATTTTCCACGGGCAGGCCTCCGTCGGAATTTCGACCGTATGTACGCGGCATTAGGAGCAAAATCGCTCCTCCGCCCCTGCTGCCCCCATGCTTCGGCATATATGCTCTTTTTTTTAACTGTGGTGGTGAAATCACCTCCTACAGCGTTGGAGTCACGGCTTTATGTATCGTGGGAGCAAACGCTGTTGCTGTCAAGATAAATAGATCCGCGCTGCAACTGAATGGCGTACCTGCTAAGCAAATGGTGGTTAACATTAAAACAAAGTAACATTACAGTACAACAGTAAGACCTTACCATGCCATACCTGCAAAGCAAATACCAAAACAAAACCTAGTAAAAAATAAAAAAATGTTTTAACGCAACCTGTGCCTAAAATATATATATGCCGAAGCATTGGGGCATCCTCCCGCAAAAAAGTTATGCCGCATACACACGGTCGGAATTTCGACCGTATGTACGCGGCATTAGGAGCAAAATCGCTCCTCCGCCCCTGCTGCCCCCATGCTTCGGCATATATGCTCTTTTTTTTAACTGTGGTGGTGAAATCACCTCCTACAGCACTGGAGTCACGGCTTTATGTATCGTGGGAGCAAACGCTGTTGCTGTCAAGATAAATAATTCCGCGCTGCAGTTGAATGGCGCACCTGAAAACAAAAAATTACATACCTGAAAAGCAAGCATGATAAAACATTGCAGAATAGAATACAGTAAAAAAGAGCAGAACAATAGAGAGAAAATAGAGAGAGAGAGAACAATAAAACGACAACTATTTTTGGGTTTTTTATTTTATATTTTTTTTGTGTTTTGTTTTTTACGTATTTTTTTTCTTTTTTACACTTTTTTTTGTAACTTTACAACTGTAATGGTTCGGGTCTCTCAAAATGTAATGGCATCTTGGGAGACCCTGTGTAAGTGTGTCCTTGTCTGTGAAATGCTGTACCCTACGCTAAAACTTCACTTTTGAGTGGTAGCGTTCAAAACATTCACCTTGGCAAAGACCAGGCTTGTCAGGACAGAGTGGACAAAAACTACGGGTGTCACGCCTAAATCCGCGCTTGCTACAGACACGACATCTTTTTTGGGGGTGGCTTTGGGTAGGGGTACTCGGGAGGACATACGAATAATGCCTCTCATGCAGCCGGCTTACTGCATTTGGTTGGGGATGGTGAGGTGCAGAACCGCCTGGATACAGGAGTTCTGTGACTATCTCATTCTGGAATTTTAGAAGAGATAACGTCCCGCCTGAAGCTCTGTATAGCACATGAGCGTTCAGCAAAGCCAATTGGAATAATGATAGAGACACTTTTTTGTACCAGCGTCTCGCCTTACGGTCAATTAGATACGGCGCCATCAACTGGTCGTTGAGGTCCACCCCTCCCATATTTTGGTTATATTCGTGGACACAGAGGGGTTTCTCCACAACACCAGTCGCCGTACGAATTTGGACTGTCGTGTCTGCATGAAGGGAGGTAAGAAGGAAAACATTCTTATTGTCCCTCCACTTCATAGCGAGCAAGTTATTACACTTCAAGCAGGCTCTCTCCCCCAGCCTAAGACGGGCATCTACAAGCCGCTGGGGAAAGCCCCGGCGATTAGGTCGCACGGTGCCACATGCTCCAATCTTATGATCAAACAAGTGACTAAACAGTGGCACGCTCGTGTAATAATTGTCCACATACAAGTGGTACCCCTTTCCGAATAAGGGTGACACCAAGTTCCACACTATCTTGCCAGCGCTCCCTATGTAATCCGGGCAGTTGACCGACTCAATCTGACTGTCTTTTCCCTCATAAACCGTAAAGTTCACTACATAGCCTGTTGCCCTGTCACAGAACTTGTAGAGCTTGACCCCGTATCTGGCACGCTTGCTGGGAAGGTACTGCTTGAAAGACAAGCGGCCAGAAAATTTAATCAGGGACTCATCAACGCAGACAACTTGATCGGGAGTAAACAAGGCTGCAAAACGTTCGTTGAAGTGGTTTATGAGGGGCCGAATTTTATAGAGCCGGTCGTATTCAGGGTCCCCACGTGGACGACAAACTTCATTGTCGTTGAAGTGCATGAACCGCAAAATCTGCTCGTATCGTGCCCTGGACATGGAGGCAGAGAACACGGGCATGTGGTCAATTGGGTGCGTGGACCAATAAGCACGCAATGACGGAAATTTATGTGTGCCCATGTTGAGGGAAAGGCCCAGAAAGGTCTTAAATTCGGAAACCGTAATTGGTTTCCAATTTCTGGCAATTTTAGGCAACTGGGGGTTAGCGGCGATAAATTGACCAGCATATAAATTACTCTGGTCCACAATAGATCTATAGAGATCTTCCGTGAAAAACAGCGAATAAAAATCAATTGGAATAAAATCAGCTGTTTCCACCTGAATACCGGGTTGGGCAGTGAATGGGGGAAGTACGGGTTCTGCAGAAGTGGTGGGGACCCAATCAGGATAGGCAAATTCTGCAGGAAGGGCAGTATGGGCACGACGGGCCTGCCTTTGTCTTCTTGGTGGCAGCGGGACACTACTTGTGCTTGCCACCTCGCCAGCTTGAACTGCACTTATGGGACTCGCCACGTCACCAAGTGTTACTGCAGTGCTGGATGTACGTCCAGGCTGTACTAGGCCGCTGGTGCTTGCCAGTTCACCAGAAGGAATAGCGGCGCTAGTACTACTCTGCTCCATGATACGAGAGACCTGCGGTTCTTGCTCCTCAACAACCTCAGAAGATCGGGATCGGGTACGCCTGACCTTAGCAGGGACCTCAACTTCGTCGTCAGAGCTATCTGACGTGGGGCCGCTGACGTCACTGTCTTCTACGGGAAGATATTCTGAGCCTGAATCTGACAGATACGTGACCTCCTCTTCACTATCTGTCATGCTCAGAATCTCGTAGGCCTCTTTACTAGTGTACCTTCGTCTTGCCATTTTGGGCTCTAAATTTAGGGGTACACTAGTAAGATTCACAGGAAAAAAAGCACCTGACTGTCGTCAGCAAATATATCAAACGCTACAAAAAAACTGTTAGCGATCGCAGGGATCAGGCCTGTCTCTGCGAACGCTGCAGTTATGTGTGTTGTGTTTGGTAAGTGACAGTGATCGATCGATACTGCACTTGGGTGGGCTGGGCTGGGCTGGGCTGGGCGGAGGGGCTAAACGCAGGCGCTAGCAGGTATCTGGGCTGATCCCGCTAACACTGCGTTTTTGGGAACCCTAAACCGCTGGGGATGCTAGTATAGATCTGATCAGATACTATACCACTAAGGGGGGTGTATGCTTTGCGCGTGGGTGTTAGCGTTACTGGCACTAACCTAACACTGCCTGGGGCGACGCAGACCCTCTTTGGCGCTAAAACCTAATTGATCTCACCCGCCGGGCGATCAGGGGGGTTAAACCTTTATTGGGTTATATACGGCGGGTGCCCTGATGCTATAAAAAGCAAACTAATCAACCAGCGTCACCCGTAACCTTTATATGGTGATCACTGGTGAAAGGGTTAACTAGGGGCAATCAGGGGGTTAAAACCTTTATTAGGTTAAATATGGGGGTACCTGACACTATATAAAAACCTGACGGGTAACCTAAACAACTAAATAACTTACTGGCTAACCAGTGACACCAGTGACGCTTATACGGCGATCACTGGTGAAAGGGTTAACTCTAGGGGCAATCAGGGGGTTAAAATAATATATGGGGGTACCTGACACCAATAAAAACCTGCGGCGAACCTAAAAAAAAAATAACTGCCTATCTAAAACACCAGCGACACGAATACAGCGATCGGAAAAACAATCGCTTAGTGACGCTGAAGTTAGGGGGTGAAAGGGTTACCTGGGGGGTGATCAAGGGGTTAAACCTTTATTAGGGGGGGTTAGGGGGCTACCCTGGACCTAAAGGGGCCTAATCCTAACTGCCCTGCAACTTTTTACAATCACAGATGACACTAAATGCAGTGATCAGTAAAATAAATGATCACTGCAATCAGTGACACTGTGATTGGGGGCTTTGGGGTGACCTGGGGGGTGATCTGGGGGTGACTGGGGGGTGATTTGTGTGCCTATGTGTACCTACGTGTCAGTGGACTGTTAGAGCACTAACCTCTGTCTTCACTCCTCGGCGCCGGGAACGAAAAGACCGCGGCGAGGGAGATGACATCACTTCCTCCAGCCTGTGTTTACATCACATGGCGGAGGAAGCAATTTCATTGGCCGGGAGCGATCGCGAGGGGGGGGCGGAATCGAGCGGCCGCCCCCTCATGCCTGATCGCTCCCGAACACTTAACGGCCGCTCACTGCAGTGAAGGGGGGTCCGGATGGACCCCCCAACTGCACAAAGGCGATCACGTAGATCTACGTGATTCTGCCTGTCCGTGCCATTCTGCCGACGTAAATCGGCGGTGGGCGGTTGTTAAGTGGTTAAAGTGATACTAAAGTCTTGTTTTTTTTTTGTTTAAAATAACAAACATGTCATACTTACCTGCTTTGTACAGTGGTTTTGCACAGAGCAGCCCAGATCCTCCTCTTCTCGGGTCCTTCTTCGGTGCTCCTGGCCTCTTCCTCCTGTTGAGTGCCCCCGCAGGAAGCAGCTTGCCTTGGAAGCACCCAGCCGAGCCACAGCACCCTGTGTCCATTCAGACACGGAGCCGCGGCCTTCCCCCTCCCCCCCCGACCCCGTCCTCTTTTCTCTCCTCATTGGCTGACTGACTTTGATTGACAGCAGCAGAAGCCAATGACGTCACACTGCTGTCTCAGTCAAAGAGAAGGGGAGTCGTTGGCAGCTGAGACACTCCTGTAACATCGCTGGATCTAGATGGGGCTCAGATAAGTATTAGGGGGGCTTCTGCACACAGAAAGTTTTTGTATCATAATGCGTATGCATTAAGGTAAAAAAACCTACTGCCTTTACAATCACTTTAAGTTTTTTCCTGCTTTCATTCTGGGGGATCGACTTGCTTAACTCCTTGAGTCGCCAGGCCTATTTCTGCTTAAAACCCCTAGAGTCATGTTGCAATACTGCCTGCGACCCAGTCTCTGTGAGAGGGGATCATGCTTTGCTTCAGTATGTCACAGTACATGTTGACATTCATGGTTCCCTCAATGAACTGTAGTTCCCCAGTTACGGCAGCACTCATGCAGCCCCAGATCATGACACTCCCACCACCATGCTTGACTGTAGGCAAGACACATTTGTCTTTGTACTCCTCATCTGGTTGCGTCCACACATGCTTGACACCATCTGAGCCAAATAAGTTTATCTTGGTCTCATCAGACCACAGGACAGGACATGGTTCCAGTAATTCATGTCCTCAGTCTGCTTGTCTTCAGCAAACTGTTTGCGGGCTTTCTTGTGCATCATCTTTAGAAGAAGCTTCCTTCTCGGATGACAGGCATGCAGACCAATTGAATGCAGTGTGCGGCGTATGGTCTGAGCACTGACAGGCTGAGCCCCCCACCCCTTCAACCTCTGCAGCAATGCTGGCAGCACTCATACGTCTATTTTCCAAAGACAACCTCTGAGCACATGCACTCAACCTCTTTGGTCGACCATGGCGAGGCCTGTTCTGAGTGGAACCTGTCCTGTTAAACTGCTGTATGGGCTTGGCCACTGTGCTGCTGCTCAGTTTCAGGATCTTTGCAATCTTCTTATAGCCTAGGCCATCTTTATGTAGAGCAACAATTATTTTTTTCAGATCCTCAGAGGGTTCTTTGCCATAAGGTGCCATGTTGAACTTCCAGTGACCAGTATGAGAGAGTAAGAGCGATAACACCAATTTTGACACACCTGCTCCTCATTCACACCTGAGACCTTGTAACACTAACGAGTCACATGACACCGGGGAGGGAAAATGGATAATTGGGCCCAATTTGGATATTTTCACTTAGGGGTGTACTCACTTTTGTTGTCAGCAGTTTAGACATTAATGGTTGTGTGTTGAGTTATTTTAAGGGGACAGCAAATTTACACTGTTATACAAGCTGTACACTCACTACTTTACATTGTAGCAAAGTGTAATTTTTTCAGTGTTGTCACATGAAAAGATATAATAAAATATTTAACAAAATGTGAGGGGTGTACTCACTTTTGTGAGATAATGTGGAAACCCATGAGATACTTGTTTTGGCTCCTGGGCTTAATGTGGTTGTAAACCCAAAAAAAACAAAAAACAAAACATGTAAGACAAAGGCATAATGAGCATCCCATACTAGCTCATTTTGAAATACTTACCTTAGATCGAAGCTGTTGCAGCGGTCCCTGCATAACCGCTGTGACTACCGACATGTCTCCCGAAGTAATTTCTGGGTTTGAGGGCTCCAGCGCTGTGCGCGCGGGAGCCGTCGGTCACAGTACCAGCCCTGAAGAAACGGCACAGGCAGGCTGCTTTTTTTTAGTGAGCATTAGTGATGTCGCGAACATAAAATTTTCCGTTCGCAAACGGCGAACACGAATTTCCGCCACAATAGTGATGGAAAAGTTGTTTCAAGGGGACTAACACCTGGACTGTGGCATGCCGGAGGGGGATCCATGGCAAAACTCCCATGGAAAATTACGTAGTTGACGCAGAGTCGGGTTTTAATCCATAAAGGGCATAAATCACCTAACATTCCTAAATTGTTTGGAATAACGTGCTTTAAAACATCAGGTATGATGTTGTATCGATCAGGTAGTGTAAGGGTTACGCCAGCTTCACAGTGACAGACCAAACTCTGGCAGACCAAACTCCCCGTTTAACACACCGCAAACAACCGCAAACAGTCCATTTGCACAACCGCAAGGCTTTAATGATCACCTTAGATGATCACAAAGAAAATTAATGTTTTTTTCTGTGCAAAATTATCCAGCCGATCGCTTTTGGTCTGTTCACAATGAAGCAACGACCTATCATCTGGGGTGTGCCAACATTGCCATTGCCAACACACTCATAGAGGTGGTCGCTTCATTGTGATACGCAAGCCCCTTCACCAGTCACCACAACAAGGTAACGATCACAAAGGGGAATTGACACATGTATGCGCTTTTTTTTTAGTTTTGTTTTTGCAGCCACAGTGCAGCACCAGAGGCCAGAAAAATTAGGCATGTACACATGCCTGAAAAACTAGGTATTGTTGCAGCCGCTGCTGTAGCAGCGGCCAGAAAAATTGATGTTTTCCAGGCAGAAAGTGCCCTAAAACATTGCGGCTTTGTCATGGATATGCACTAATGTCTGTCTGCCATCTTACCTTTCCTCCTCATGTGTTCATCTTAGAGGCCAGACCCCTTCACCTGGCTTCCTTTATAATCTCCTCCCAGCCTGACTCCACCCCAGGCCCTATCACAGAACACTATATTAACCTGTGCACTGCAAGCCTGCTTTGCTGATCAACGTGTTTGTTAAGCATTGTGTGTTTGGGTTCCTGCCTGCCGTGTGCTACGTCTGTCTCTCTGTTACGATATTGGCTTGTTCCTGACTATCCCTGTCTGCTTGTGACCCTTGACCTTCGGCTTGTCCTTCGTTTATCCTTGTCGGCTTGTCCTTTGCTATTCTTGTATAATGTGCTGCTGCTTCCCCTCTTCCCCCCTTACCCTACGGGGCGTGAGCTAGGAGACTCTAGGGGCCGCGACCTGAACCTAGCTGCAGCACAACATCCTCACCACTAGAGGCTCTGGTGAAGACCTGCTGGGTCTTAGACTCCGCGCCCTGGGGAATCTTGGCTCTAGCTGGATTCCGGTTGTGCTCATCTGGTCCCGTTTTCCACAACCACCCAGTTTCCTATCTGCAGCAGTCAGCCATAGGGTTCACTATCTTGTGGTGCACTCCTGTCCTCCTACGGTGTGCATCTGTCATCTGGCCACAGGTGACCTGACAGGCTTGAACCCTAGTTGGTGGCAGATAAGTCACGCAAGTCATTCGGCATGCAGAGATAAAATACAGCAGCATGTGGACCATTTTTAGCTCAAGGCAGCTCATCTCATCAGGCCTTTTTTAGTCAAATGTATCGCCCACTGTCAGTCCCTTCGGGATCCATGCCTCATTCATCTTAATAAAGGTGAGGTAATCTAGACTTTTTTGACCTAGGCGAGTTCTCTTCTCAGTGACAATACCTCCTGCTGCACTGAAGGTCCTTTCTGAAAGGACACTTGAAGCTGGGCAGGCCAGAAGTTCTATCGCAAATTGGGATAGCTCAGGCCACAGGTCAAGCCTGCACACCCAGTAGTCAAGGGGTTCATCGCTCCTCAGAGTGTCGATATCTGCAGTTAAGGCGAGGTAGTCTGCTACCTGTCGGTCGAGTCGTTCTCTGAGGGTGGACCCCGAAGGGCTGTGGCGATGCGTAGGACTTAAAAAGCTCTGCATGTCCTCCATCAACAACACGTCTGTAAAGAGTCCTGTCCTTGCCGGCGTGGTCGTGGTAGGAGGAGGATTACTTTCACCTCTTCCCCTGTTAGATTCCCGTTGTGCTGTGACATCACCCTTATACGCTGTGTAAAGCATACTTTTTAATTTATTTTGATACTGCTGCATCCTTTCCGACTTTTGGTAATTCAGTAACATTTCAGGCTTTTTCTGCTTATACCGGGGGTCTAGTAGCGTGGCCACCCAGTACAGGTCGTTCTCCTTCAGCCTTTTTATACAAGGGTCCCTCAACAGGCACGACAGCATGAAAGACCCCATTTGCACAAGGTTGGATGCCGAGCTACTCATGTCCCGTTCCTCATCCTCACTGATCTCACTGAAGGTCTGTTCTTCCCCCCAGCCACGTACAACACCACGGGTAACAGATAGGTGACAACGAGCACCCTGGGATGCCTGCTGTGGTTGGTCTTCCTCCTCCTCCTCAAAGCCACATTCCTCCTCTGACTCCTCTTCCTCAAACTCCTCTTCCAGCGTTGCCGCAGGTCCAGCAAGTGATGCTGATAAGGCTGTTTCTGGTGGTGATGGTGACCACAACTCTTCCTCTTCCTCTTCACGCTCATCTACGGCCTGATCCAGCACTCTTCGCAAGGCACGCTCCAGGAAGAAAAAAAATGGGATGATGTCGCTGATGGTGCCTTCAGTGCGACTGACTAGGTTTGTCACCTCCTCAAAAGGACGCATGAGCCTACAGGCATTGCGCATGAGCGTCCAGTAACATTACAAAAAAATTCCCAGCTGCGCAGAGGCTGTCTTAGCACCCCGGTCATACAAATACTCGTTGGCGGCTTTTTCTTGTTGGAGCAGGCGGTCGAACATTAGGAGTGTTGAATTCCAACGTGTCGGGCTGTCGCAAATCAAGCGCCTCACTGGCATGTTGTTTCGCCGCTGGATATCTGAAAAGTGCGCTATGGCCGTGTAGGAACGCCTGAAATGGCCACACACCTTCCTGGCCTGCTTGAGGATGTCTTGTAAGTCTGGGTACTTATGCACAAAGCGTTGTACAATCAGATTCAACACATGTGCCATACACGGCACATGTGTCAACTTGCCCAAATTCAGTGCCGCCAACAAATTGCTTCCGTTGTCACACACCACTTTGCCGATCTCCAGTTGGTGTGGAGTCAGCCACTGATCCACCTGTGCGTTCAGGGCGGACAGGAGTGCTTGTCCGGTGGGACTCTCTGCTTTCAGGCAAGTCAACCCCAAGACAGCGTGAGACTGTCGTATCCGGGATGTGGAATAGCCCCTGGGGATCTGGGGGGGTGCAGTTGATGTGGAGCAAGACGCAGCAGCAGAAGAGGACTCAGCCGAGGAGGTTATCAAAGAGGATGGAGTAGGAGGAGTAGAGGAGGTGGCAGCAGGCCTGCCTGCAAGTCGTGGCGGTATCACCACCAACTCCTCTGCAGAGCCACGCATTACATGCTTGGCAGCCGTCAGCAGGTTTACCCAATGAGCAGTGTAGGTGATATACCTGCCCTGACCGTGCTTTGCAGACCAGGTATCAGTGATCAGATGGACCCTTGCCCCAACGCTGTGTGCCAGACATGCCATGACTTCCTTTTGCACAATAGAGTACAGGTTGGGGATTGCCTTTTGTGAAAAGAAATTTCGGCTGGGTACCTTCCACTGCGGTGTCCCAATAGCTACAAATTTTTTGAAGGCCTCAGACTCCACCAGCTTGTATGGTAAAAGCTGGCGGGCTAAGAGTTCCCAAAAGCCATCTGTCAGACACCGGGCAAGGGGGTGACTCTGTGACATTGGCTTCTTACGCTCAAACATGTTCTTGACAGACACCTGACTGTGGGCAGATGAGCAGGAACTGCTCAAGGCGAGAGACGGAGTGTCAGATGGTTGAGAGGGGGCAAGGAGGACAGCCGTGGTTGAAGTGGCTGAAGATGCTGGACCAGGAGGAGGATGGTGGCTTTGAGCTTGTATGCTGCTTGTACTCGTCATCATGTGTTGATCCCATAGGCGTTTGTGATGTGCGATCATGTGCCTTCGCAAAGCAGTTGTACCTAGGTGGGTGTTGGATTTCCCACGACTCAGTTTATTTTGGCACAGGTCTCAAATGGCATCGCTGTTATCAGAGGCAGACACACAAAAAAAATGCCACACTGCTGAGCTTTACAATGACGGCATTCTGGTGGTGACAACAGCATGCGTTGATTGGCGTGCTGTCTGGCTGACCCCGGGTGCCGATACATGCTGTCTGACTGTGCAACTAGCTCCTTGCGATGACCTACCCCTGCTTCCAACTTGTCTCCTCCTCCTCTCTGTCTCCCCATCTGAACTTTCCCCCTGTTCTTCTTCTCTTCGAGCAGACACCCACGTGACATACGCAGACACATCGTCATCATCAACCGCTTCACTTGTACCTGACAACTCAGCAAAGGAAGCAGCAGCGGGTACAACATCATCATCATCACACCGTACGTCCATGTGTGTAATGCTGCCTGACTGAGACATATCCCTTTTATCTACATCCTCTGGCAATAATGGTTGTGCATCAGTCATTTCTTCCAACTCATGTGTAAATAACTCCTCTGACAGATCAAGTGAAGCAGATGTGGTGCTAGTGTTGGTGGTGGCGGCAGGCGGGCGAGTGGTAACTTGAGAGGTGCCCGAAGCTGAGCTGGAGGAGGATGGTGCGTCAAGGTTCCGAGCGGAAGCTGTAGAAGGTTGTGTGTCCTGTGTTAGCCAGTCAACTATGTCCTCAGAACTTTTCGAGTTTAGGGTACGTGGCCTCTGAACACTGGGCATTATTCTAGGGCCAAAGGGAATCACAGCACCACGACCACGACGGCCCCTGCGGGGTGGCCTGCCTCTGCCTGTCATTTTTTTAGATTAGTTTAGTTGTACTATGCGTGCAAGCTACTGTGACACCAGATATGAGTGGCACTGTGCACTGGCAGAAGTTGGCAGAGTAGATGCTGTAGGCCTGACACTCACGCTGGCAGGCAACTGACTGCTATTCTATTGCAGTCAAAATTGTTGTTGTTTTTTTAACCACTTGTCCCCCGCCCACCGTCAATTGACGGCGGGCGGAGGACACTCTCATTCTTACAGGACGTCATATGACGTCCTGCTTTTAAAACGAGCTAGGGGGCACGCGCGCGCGCCCGTCGCGTTCCCAAGGACCCGATGCGCGTGCCCGGCGGCCGCGATTGCCGCCGGGCACCCGCGATTGCCCGGGAACTGAGCAGGAATGTGGATCTGTGTGTGTAAACACACAGATCCACGTCCTGTGAGGGAGAGGGGACCGATGGTGTGTCCCTTGTACATAGGGACAACCATCGGTCACCTCCCCCAGTCAGTCACCTCCCCCCACATTGAGGGAACATATTTAACCCCTTCCCGCCCCCTAGTGGTTAACCCCTTCCCTGCCAGTCACATTTATACAGTAATCAATGCATTTTTATAGCACGGATCGCTGTATAAATGTGAATGGTCCCAAAAATGTGTCAAAAGTGTCCGATGTGTCCGCCACAATATCGCAGTCACAATAAAAATCGCAGATCGCTGCCATTACTAATAAAAAAAAAATGCTATAAATCTATCCCCTATTTTGTAGACGCTATAACTTTTGCGCAAACCAATCAATACGCGCTTATTGCGATTTTATTTTTTACCAAAAATATGTAGAAGAATACGTATCAGCCAAACTGAGAAAAATTTTTATAAAAAAAAAAAATGGGTATTTATTATAGCAAAAAGTAAAAAATAGTGTTTTTTTCCAAACTGGACGCTCTTCTTTTGTTTATAGCGCAAAAAATAAAAACCGCAGAGGTGATCAAATACCACCAAAAGAAAGCTCTATTTGTGGGAAAAAAAGGATGCAAATTTCGTTTGAAAGCCACATCGCACGACCGCGCAATTGTCATTCAAAGTGTGACAGCGCTGAAAGCTGAAAAATGGCTTGGGCAGGAAGGGGGTTTTCGTGCCCGGTAGGGAGGTGGTAAATATAATCTACTGTGACACAAGATATATGAGTGGTGGCACTGGGCAAATGGGCACAGTATACGCTGTGAGCCTGACACACACACGCTGGCAGGCAACTGCAATTAGATTACAGAGGAAAAAAAAAAAGCAGACTGATGTACTAGCCCTAAAAAGTGCTTTTTGGGGTGCTGTCAGGATGCTGTCCTTACAGCAGAGATCAAATGAGTCTTTCAGGACTGGAGTGAACACTTAATACACACACGCTGGCAGGCAACTGCAATTAGATTACAGAGGAAAAAAAAAAGCAGACTGATGTACTAGCCCTAATAAGGGCTTTTTGGGGTGCTGTCAGGACGCTGTCCTTACAGCAGAGATCAGATGAGTCTTTCAGAACTGGAGTGGACACTGAATACACACACGCTGGCAGGCAACTGCAATTAGATTACAGAGGAAAAAAAAAAGCAGACTGATGTACTAGCCCTAAAAAGTGCTTTTTGGGGTGCTGTCAGGACGCTGTCCTTACAGCAGAGATCAGATGAGTCTTTCAGGACTGGAGTGGACACTGAATACACTGGCCTAGCTATAGATTTTCCTATTAAATCAGCAGCAGCTACACTGTCCCTCCTCTCACTAAGACTGCAGCTTCCGAATGAATCTAAAATGGATGCTGTCCAGGAGGTGGGAGGGTCTGGGAGGGAGGGTATGCTGCTGACTGTGAGGTACAGGGTCAAAGTTTGCTCAATGATGACGAATAGGGGGCAGACCGAACATCGCATATGTTCGCCCGCCGCGGCGAACGCGAACAAACTATGTTCGCCGGGAACTATTCGCCAGCGAATAGTTCGGGACATCTCTAGTGAGCATGCGCCGATGACGTCAGCACAAGCGTATATGGTAAATATCTCCAAACTGTGCAGGTTTAGGAAATATTTACATTACCTACAGGTAAGCTTTATTATAGGCTTACCTGTAGGTACAAGTGGTGTAAGTAGGTTTACAACCACTTTAAAACTGGATCTCAGCTATCAATGACAGCAGGGGCCACAGAAACCACTGAGACCAGGTGCCATTTTAAAATGGCATAGGGGCAACTCTGGGATACCTCTGTGAGGAATAGCTACTGTTTCTGCACTATTCTAATATGGCACTGGGGACTGAAGTGCACATTACTGATTGATTGATTGATTGATTGATTGAAGTGAACAAAGCTTCACCATAATCACTAGGATAATTGAACATTCAGGAATCAATACCTGAATAACTGAATGGAAGTGGCAGCATTTTAAAAGTTAGCTGAACAGAAGCCAATAGGATTTTTTTCTGATGGGCACATTGTTATTTACTGTGAGAAAGCTTGACACTTTCTTTGTGGGCTTTGGAAACCCCCACTTAAAACATTGGCTATGTTAACTTCACAAGCGGTGAATGAATCCAAAAGCAAATGAAATGCTGGTACACACACACAAACACTATCCTACGTACATAAACATAGTGATCATGCTATAAAAGTGCATTATTTGTGCAACATTTTATCTGTATGTGCTTCTTTTGCAGAAATGTGTCTCTGACAGTAATTGATTATCAATTTGCATAAAAAATGCAGACAGGGGGTGCTGGTAACTCAAAAAATGTCCGTCATACTTTTTTGTAATGGTATCCCTAAAAGAGCATGTAACCCTCCATTATTTAAAAACATGCAAAACAATATAATGCTTGCTTAATGTTCTTTCCCTTTTCTGTTAAAATACACATCAATTAATTTTATTTGTATTACTAAAAAAATCTTCTCCAATCCAGACTTTCACATAGGTTTCTGTTTCATTTATAAAGCAGCATCAACTGCTTTACAGTTTAAGTCTTCCTCCACAAGTTATGAGTCAACTTAGCACCAATCACAAAGACGTAGAAAAAGCCACAGACAGTGTACAGAGTTGTTGACATCAAAGATCAGGTGATCACCCTCTATCTACTGAGAAAGATGACTGTTTTGTCTTCTTTCTCCATTTGACTTAAAGCTCTTTGAGGCCTTCCACACACAACCACACAACCACAGTCTTTGCACAGTTGAAATTTTAAAAAACTGCAACCTCTTCAGCACCACATCTAGTGTAATCAAACCAACCTATTTGTGAAAAAAAAAGGTAGAGTTCCTTTATCTGCTTTTCATTCTCGATCAGTTCTCTTCTGCTTTTGCCGATGCTTTAACTTCTACGTCTAGCTTGTGTTTTATAAGTTGGAAAAAAATTATGCTGCAAATTAGTGGTTATGCATTCCTGTGGCCATACAAACTCAGAGACATTTGATGTCTTTGGGGAACTGCCTCTTTTATTCTAGGAAATTTATATTTTTTCCTCTTCTCTCTGCCAGTTCAGTCTAAACCACAAGGAATAAACTGTCGCCTTCAACCAGGCCACCATCATGGACTCCAGTAACCCTTTTGAACCATTTAATGCATTTACCAATGGCTTTTTCCGTGGTGAGTAGATTTTCTTTAACATCTGAAGGCATCTGAGTGTGGACAGTCTAACAGATTAATAATGCATTAATTTTGCTGCTCTGGGGTTAGGGGTCTGGAGTTGTTCTATAGATGTATGCCAGGTTGAGGTTTAGGAAGTGGTTGGTGTAGCATTCTGGGAGATGTTAAGTAATAGTTTTCTTTTCACTCCTTTCCCAATATAATTTTTTCTATCTTTGCTTTATTCCCTTACTGACCAATTTTATTAATATATATAAAAATATGTTTTTTACATAGGTGATGTGTTCACTCAACTGCTAATAACTTTTTTAATTGTTATTTCATTAAGCTGGTTAATTGATAAAATGGATATTTAAGAAAATAGAAAGGACAACATAGATTATGCTATTTAAATTCACTGTGCTTTTTGTTAATGGTTAAGAATCTGAACAGTTTTAATAGAAGACATAAAATCTATTGAACATATATATGTGCGAACAGAATGTTCTTAATGGTATGTCTGTGTAAAGTGAAAATGCAGCTTGGTTTTTATCCGTTATGTGTTATTAATAATGTCACTGAGAATATTCTGCTCACTACAATGTCAACTAAAATCCCTTGAATGTCAAATGCTGGTAGATCATGACAGCCTCAACCAGGTTATTTTCACCGCAGATGTAGTCACACATTTACCAGTCAACCAGATACATCCCCCAAACATTTGCACTCTAAACAGTAAATGAAAAATCGCAGACGGTTGTGTCTGACTATATTTACAGCATTACTTTTCTCAAGTATAGGGATAGCTAATAAATTCAGTGAAAGCTGAAAAAGCTTACTTAGTACAATAATATTAATAATATTAATAATAATAATAATAATAATATTAATAATAATAGTAGTGTAAATTCTTATAAAGACAAAAAGCCACGAATGTACATTCACAAATACATTTAGGCTGGCCATACATTATACAATTTTCTTGTTCAATTGCTTTAAGATTTACCTTGAACTATGTAGTACAAGGGCCTGCCTGAGTGCACGCAATTTGAAAGTGTTTAGGTTTGACCTTATATTATATGGTTTTGGTAAATCTAAAGGAAAATTGATCAAGAATATTTAAAAAAATGTGTGGCCAGCCTTACCGACTCTATCTATCTATCTATCTATCTATCTATATATCTATCTATCTATCTATCTATCTATCTATCTATCTATCTATCTATCTATCTATCTATCTATCTATCTATCTATCTATCTATCTGTCTATCTGTCTATCATAAAGAAGTGGGGGTAGCACTTACAGTAATCCCACAAGTTTTGTTTGAAGTGATGTTTCTGTCATACTAGATCAGTGGTCCCCAGCCACTGCCTCATGAACCTTATGCGATCCATAGCTTCCTTTGTTGTGGCTTGTATCAACGGCCTTTTAGCAGGTGCTTGCTACCTGCATATCTGAACACATGCTGTATTAAAGCTCCGCAAAACAAATAGGTCAACCAAAAGTTATCAATGTAATATAATTTACCTTAGAGAAAACAATCCGAGATATATTTGTAGTCATTATTATTAATATTAATGTTTTAAAGTTCTATATTTTATAATTAGTCTGGTTCTCCAACCTCTAATATTTAACTCTGAATAATCTATCTTTCTATCTATAAAAGAGAGGGGAGGGCACATTTATTGTAAATCCACAAATGAGAAATTTTGATAAAAGAACACTTTGACCATACTGTGCTGCCATTCTGCCACAGAAATGTTGCCTGAATAAAAGTTGTCAACCATGGATTTACTGTGGTAAGTGTAAGCCTCGTCTCTTACTGTACTGCTTTGTGACTACATATGCTCACTATAATACTGCCTACTTTGAGCTGCTCCTAGACCTGCTAGATCTGCACCATTAAACTCAAATTACCAAACAAACAAAAAAAACTTGATATTTTTTCATAAGGAATTTGAAGTTTTGAAAATGCTTTTTTTCCCCAATTTATAGTGCTACAATATTCTGAGATTTTTAAATGGCTATTCAGATGTTAGCTACATCAACCATTATGTATTTCTTTAGTCACAATTAGTAAGCAGTTTTCCATTTTTAAGGCTTGAAGAATTCTAGGAATTATTTTATTTTTTAACTGGATTCCCTAGTGGAGTAAAAGCAGAAGATGGAGGTCAATGTAATATCACCAGTGCCTTATTTACGTAAACTATGCATCCTTACACAGATAAAAATATACACCTGATATTTTATGATTCTTTGTTATGATTAGATTGGTGTTTAGGGATGAGCTCCGGCGTGTTTGCATCTCTGCAGCCGAGCATCGGGAAATGTCTCCCTGCCTGTCATTAGCGCAGCGCGGTGCCGACATCCTGGCGGGCTCTGCACGTGTTCAGTGCAAACACGCCGGAGCTCATCCCTATTGGTGTTACTGAAAAAAATATATATTTTGGGCAAAACATGTATTGATCATCTTTTTGAGATAGTGTTGTTTGCCCTTGTTTTGGATGTATTTTTGAGCTTTTCTTAATGTATATAACTTGTAAGTAAACTTTGATATGTCAGTGTAAATGATTGGGATGTTGCTGTAAAACAAATTGTATTTGATTATTTACTTTTTATTTAATAAAGGAGTAGAAAATGTTTACTTAAGATAGTAAATAAGGTAAAGTTATTTTTTATAGCCATGTGCAGAAAAAAAAAAAACACAACTGAACAAATAAACACAGATTTTACTAAATGAACAGTCTCAACTCCTTTAGAAAATCAATGATTTACAGCTGTTAACAGTTATTGTCTGGACATCCTTACAATTAAAGTGGTTGTAAACCCACTTTGTAAACAAACACCTACAGGTAAGCCTAGATTAAGGCTTACCTGTAGGTGCACGAAATATCTCCTTAACCTACACGATTAAGGAGATATTTGCATTTAAAAGCGGCGACGCTGACGTCACGCGCATGCGCATGGGGTTAATCCCATTCACAAATTCGGCTAGGTCGCAGCATTCGACGACGTAGCCGAATTTGACGGCTCATGCGCGCATGCGCGGAGTCACGTCTTCGCCGCTCCAGCCAATCACAGCGCCGGAGCGGCGCTGTGATTGGCTGGAGCGGCGATACCCGGAAGTAACCTTCCGGCTATCGCCGCAGAGATGGCTGCGGCTGAAGAGGGAGACGAGGACGGCTTCGGGGGCCCCGATCTAAGGTAAGTGATGCATAATGAGCTATTATGCTAGTCATATTAGTTCATTATGCCTTTCTCTTACAGGTAGTTTAAAAAAATATGTATAAGGGTTTATAACCACTTTAATTTGGCTGACTGGAGTCGATACTGTGGTCTTGGATATATTTTTAATGTTGTTTGTTTTTTTTTGCATAAATTGTACCTACTACTTATCATCAATATGGTATTGCAATGCTTAAAATTACTTTTCAAGTTCAGATTGTTTTTTTGGGAAAGAAATCTTTTCCCACACATTCATGTGACAGGATGACCTGACTATGTTTATAGCTTGTAGTACAAAGGGAATTTAAAGCTCTTTCAAACACTATTCAAAACTGATGCTTTATTTGGGGTGAGCATTATTGGGTTTGATCACATACCATCTTCTTAAGTCCCTCAAGGGTTCCATTGGTGAGATATCCCCAAATTAGTTTGTTTATTATACACCATAGAAAAGGTGTCCCTTTTTAGAATGTGGATTCTCAGTTGGTTCATTTATTCTACACAAGAAGAACATATTAGGGAATTGTAATGCTATCATTTGGCTTGTTGTAATAGCTGCAGCAGCTCAATGGATTTGAAATTCTGGGGATAAATCACCACTTGAGATAAAAGAAGCCAGAAAGTGATTCCCGGCAACCAGTTCTAGGTGGAGTTGACAGTTAGGCAAATTCTGTAAAATCTTTACCATGAGTGGTTGATTTTTCATGTACAGGTAATAATCACCTAAAAATTTTTTTTTTTTTTTACGTTTACATATTCTAGAAAAAATAGAAAAGTGTGCAGACCAACTTTACTAAATTATGGTTGCTGTTATGCTATATTAAAATGCTTACTATTGTTATTATGTTATATACAAAATATTATAGAATAATTTCATTACTTAATAATCAGTATTTTGCTGTAACAAAAAAAATGTCTACTTTTACTGGGGTTTGTTTGTCATTGTTGAAAAGCACATTATTTTCTGACAATAGACGCAGAATCGAATAATTAGATCAATATGATCATATAATGTAACAATGTCCAGGCTGGAAGAAGCTACCAATATGAAAGCCATGTTTATAGAAAGAGTTTTGTCATTTTTAAACAAAAGTTGCCATTTTTTGGGATAGTAAATGTATAAAAAATATTTCATAGATACAGTATGTATGGCATGTAATGCTAAAAAAAAAGTAGTCACATCTATAAGCCTTTTTTGTGAAGTTACGTGCCTGGCAATTTATTTTTTATTTTTATAGCAGCAATTTAGGAAATGTGTTTTCTTTAAAAACTTTTGGCCTGTTTTCCAGCACTCTTTTTTTATATAATGAACCAGCTGAAAGCAAAATGCCAGCTTCTTAACAATAACTTTGGGGGCTATAATCTGGGTGGTTCAACCTCACTGCTACTAAAACATTTAACTAGGTTTTGGCATGCACCTCATTTGTAATACACTAAAACCAATGTGCTGCTAATGAGATGGTGGTATATAAGTGATTACATTTTTCATTATCAAGGTGATATAATTAAACCAGTAGACCCAAGGTGATGCGCGAGCTACATAGGAGATTTTAATTAGCTTAATACCACCACTAAAATCTTGTGAAATTGAGGTGTATCGCATGTAATGTGAACTGCAACGTAGGAGTTCTCAGTGGCACAATTAATCCTCTATAGTTGTATTCTGTTTTTAGTTTTTTTTTTTAACTGATGGAATAGAGACACTGTTTCTGCTATGCTATTAAATTGAGACTCTTATGCCGCATACACACGAACGGAATTTCCGACAACAAATGTTCGATGTGAACTTTTGGTCGGATATTCTGACCGTGTGTAGGCTCCATCGGACATTTGCTGTCGGAATCTCCGAAAACAAATGTTTGAGAGCAGGTTCTCAATTTTTCCGCCAACAAAAGTTCTTGTCGGAAATTCCGACCGTGTGTAGCCATTTCCGACGCACAAAAATGCTGCTCATGCTCGGAATCAATTTGACGCATGCTTGGAATCATTGTACTTCATTTTTCTCGGCTCGTTGTAATGTTGTACGTCTCCGCGTTCTTGACTATCGGAGATTCCGAACAACATTTGTGCGAAAAAAAACCACGGTTTTGTTGTCGGAAATTCCGATTGTGTGTACACGGCATAAGTTGAATTACTAAAGGAGTAGAAATTGTTCACTTAGCAAAGTGAATGTTCGCATAGATTAGTGAATATGGTGAAGCTGTGTTCACTTTAAATGCCCTAATCATGTTCAAGAGAAATAATAAAAAGCTGGATTTTGTTTGCATATGATTGCTTAATTGAACACCGTTTAATCATTTAATGTTCACTAAGTGAACATTCGTTTTGCTAAGCGAACAATTTCTACTCCTTTAGTAATTCAACTTAGAGTCTCAATTTAATCGCATAGCAGAAACAGTGATTAATCCCCTCTCTTTACTTTCAAAGATGTCAACAGGAGTAGAATAACCACTCCACAATTTCTCATTTAGGAAATTCTAAGGCGACTTTTTTCCTATTCAGTTGTGTCCCTCCTGAGACTAATAATTTAACAATCACTCAACTATCCCTTACTGTAAGTATTTTTGCACTAGGGAATTAATGTCAATGTCTAAGAAAACAGATCATCCATGTAGCCCCAGGCTTGGGGTTCATTTCTACCAGGGTGTTCTCTTAACACACACACATTAACCATCCTTTATTGCACAGTTTTCAAATGTTGTGTTACGAAACCTATACTTTTGGAATGGACTGCAATGCACCTAAAGTCAGTTATTTTTTAAAGCCACACACAGATTGTTCACATCTGAGCTTTGTGGTGCAGAGCTGAAGTGCATTGCATTAGTGCATTGGTAACCCCCCTCAAACTGAATGACATTACAAGCGTTGTACATGCGTTGCTGTAAGCACAGCAAAATGTGCATTGCTGCATCACCCTGTGCGAACTGGTTCCTAGCTTAGTGCTACACAGGTGATCGCTTTGTTACTGCAAACCACTTGTTGGCACTCATCTTGTTTGTAGCACACTGAAATCAATCTAATGAGATAACTGTCATAAATATCTCAGTGGAAAAAGGATTCAATTGCCCATGTCTTTAATCTCTGCAGTAGCCCCAATATCTACTAGGGCTCCCTGAAAAATTTAGACTAGAGCTACATTGGTACACTAGGGCTACATGGGAGATTTTTATTAGCTCAGTTCAGCAACTTAAATCCTATTAAATGATCTCTTTGTTTATATAACATTCCTTTTAATGTGAGCTTCTACATTAGAATTTTTTTAGTAGCACAATTCAGTAGAGCAATCAATCTCCCACAGTCACACAATGCCACAATATAATTGCATAGCTGAAACTATCAGCCATTGATCTTTTTCCCCCCATAGAATTGAATGTGAGTAGGATATTAATCGCCCATCAGTCACTTATGTAGGACACTCCTGAGTATTTTTTTTCTATTCAAGTACACCCCTGTGAGATTAATCCCATGAAATTAATTTCATAATAATTGTCCAACAATCAGCAGTAGCACTTAAGAGCAATTTTTTGCCCTAGGAGATTTTTCTTGGGTTTCTAAGATTTCTTATGTTGCCCTAGCCTGAAAAATCACCCATGAGGTCTTATAGGGCTACACTGGCAACACATATTGGATTTGCACCATGAAAGTTGCACTTTTAGAGCTCATTCACACATCATTTGGTGACTGGCATTTTTCTGCACTGGCCAGTCACCGCTAGGGAACATAGAAAACAGTTTTCAATATGCTCTATTTGCACTGCAGCCCAGCCTGAAGGTGCAGTGCGTTGAGCTGTAGTAAAATGCAGACATTCTGCATTTTATCACAGAACAAAGGTAGGCACCGCACATCACTGCACACGTGCACAATACACTGTGCTGCTGTGCAGAGACATTAATTAATTGTTACTTTGTGCTCTTCTTAAAAAGTTAAAAGTTAAAAAAGAAAAAGGAAACTGTGTGATACAGCCAAAAAGTGACAGCTGCCCGCACGGCAAAACAGAAAGCTGGGCATGCAGGCAGTGGGAACAGGCCCTAATAGAAGTATTACAGTTTATCTGGCACCTAGTTACTTTCCTGAAATCTTTATGCTCTTTGGCACAGTTTGGATCAAGGATATTAACAAGCATTCCATTTAGTATATGTTTGAGGATTTTCACAGCAATTAATGAAAATAAAAAAAAAATAGGTTTATATATTTGATATACAGTAACATGCACTGTCTATTTTGCTAGTATTCCTATACATACAGTTACAAAATATTGCATATTTGGGATATCAAAAAGTATTGAAAAAAAATATAGATATATAGGCAGAGCATATGTAGATCCAAAACTTTTTATTTTTGTTTAGTTTTGACTAGTGGGAAAGTGTTAAGAACTGTGTCAAGCTTTATTGATGTCCGTGACCTTACTGGGAGAACTCAACTCTCTAATTGTTATTGGGCAGAAAGTGATGGGAAATCCCAAATTTTACAGTCGTCACCCAAAATGGAATGGAAGGAAATCTTCCAATGGTGACATATATTTTGGTGACAACTACCTAAGAGGGGATTTCCCTGTACTTTGGAGTGATATCCTCTCCCTTGTATCTTCAGGACAAGAAATGAAGGGACATTTCCCCAGTGGAACACAGACAGCAAACAACCTGGCAGGGGTTTTAATCATTCCTTTCTCGTCAAAGTATTTTATTGAAAGAAATGTAAAAGATATGTACAGATCATGCGTTTATAATGGTTGTAGAACATTGACTACATATTTCTATTATAAAGAATAAATAGTAAATTCATGGTCTACAATGTACATATTGCTGTATAGTTTCTAAGGGCTAAGCAGAAATCAACGGTGGATACATCTACGCACTAGATGTATGTTACTGTAGACGGTAAGATATCGAACAAACAAATATTATTTGGTTTAGTGCAAATGAGAACTAATTACATAGTGCAATATTATATTGCCGCTTAGATATTGCTTTTCAAGTAAAAATAAAGATTTAAGTGAACTTTAAATGGACGTAAAAGATAGCGTAAAAATTACATGAAAATAGAAATGGATAAGTAGGTAACATAAAAATAGGTAGAATAGGATAGTAGGAAAGTAGAGGGGGGGTATAGGAGTCCACTTGAATGGCTCGAGTTCATTGGTCTTTGACCTATGTGTTACAACAAGATAATAGAGTGTTCACGATATGGTCCACCTGCTACCATGGCATGAGAATCAAGTCTTCGCGGAATGAAGATAGGTGATATTTAATCCAAGGGTTCCATAACTTTTCAAAGATTGGAATTTGATCTATTTCTATGGCTAGCATTTTGGCGTGAGCCATAAATTCATTTACTCTACGTATGGTCTCGGTTATTTCCAGTTTAGAGGTCCTCCATGCTTTTGCAATTGTTTGTTTGGCTGCCGTAAACAATTGAGTGAGAAGTTTAAATTGTTTATATGTGATGTAATCTGGTTTTAGATTGAGCAAGGCCGTGGCTGGGTCAGGATGTATAGTGAAGCCAAATATTCTGGAGGCAGTTTCAAATATCTGTTCCCAGTATAATTGTATCAATGGGCAAGACCACCAAATGTGTAGGTGGGTGCCCGGGTCAGGACAGCCCCGGAAGCATTGGCCTGTTTGGTTTGGCGTAAATTTCGCCAATCTGTAGGGAATGAGGTACCAACGGGTTAGAACTTTATAGTTGGTTTCTACCGCCAGAACATTTGGTGAAGAAGATTTTGTTATAGACCATATTTTGGACCAATCAGCCACATCGAATTCTCTTTCCAGGTCCTCCTCCCACTTATGTGCATAAGGTGGTTTGTCTAAACCTGGGTAAATTGAAATGTGGGTGTATATTGACGATATTAGTCCTCTTGAATGGGGGTCTTTTAAACATGCAGATTCAAATATTGTAAGTTGGGATAAAGGGGTGTCAGTAATTAACAAAGGTGCGTAAAAGTTTTTAATTTGGAGATATCTGAAAAGTTCAGAGTTTGGCAAGTTATAGGTGTCGCAAAGGGCAGGAAACGTATGAAAGGATGATGTAGAGGTTAGGTTATTAAGCCGAGTAATATTCAATGAATTCCATACCTTAAATGACTTGGGTGAGACCCATGCTGGGTAAAAAGCAGGGGTTTTAAGGAATGATAAGAGAGGGTTGTGAGGTGATTGTAGCTGATGTTTAAATCTAAGGTTATCCCATATGGCTAAAAAGTGTTTTATAATAGGGTTACTTAGGGTTTTCCTTTCTTTAGGGAGGAGCCATAGTACATTGGATATAGATAGAGGGTCACATTCTGCTGCTTCTACTATTACCCATATAGGTATTTCATCATTAGTGTGATATTTAGTGAGGCTGGCAATATGCGCCGCTCTATAATAATTAGCAAAATTAGGGAACCCAAGGCCTCCCTTAAGTTTCGGTAAATAAAGTGTATGTAACGATACACTGGGTTTTTTGGAGCCCCAGACATAATTTGATGTTTTTCTTTGAAGTATTCTAAGATAATAAGATGGGATAGGGATTGGTAAGACTCTAAATGAATAGAGTATTTTAGGGAGAATTGTCATTTTGACTGCGTTAATTTTACCTATCCATGAAATTGGAAGATGTGTCCATTGTTGTAAAAGAGTTGTTATTTGTTTGAGGAGTGGGGGATAATTTGCTGCAAAGAGATCTAAGTATGAGGCTGTTAGGTGAATCCCTAAATAGGGGATTGACCTCTCAGTCCATATGAAAGGAAGTGCAGTTTTGGCCGAGTCTGATTCTACTTTAGTGAGGGATATATCTAGGGCCATGGATTTTTTGGGGTTTATTGTAAGTCCCGAAATCACTGCAAATTTATCTAAAACAGATAGAAGATTAGGTCCAGAGACTTGTGGGGATGATAGAAATAGGAGTATGTCATCCGCAAATAGGCATAATTTATGATGGTATCCAGCTATTTCGATACCTGTGATTGTCGGATCTGTGCAGGTTCGTTGAGCTAGGGGTTCTATTAGGAGGGCGAATAGGAGGGGGGAGAGTGGACATCCCTGGCGCGTTCCTATTTCTATATTAAAGGAATTAGATTTATAGCATGCGTATTTTATATATGCAATTGGTTTGTTATAGAGTGCTTCTATCCATGTTAGGAAGTGAGGGCCAAAACCCCATTTTTGTAATGTGTAATTAAGGTACGGCCAGGCTATGGAGTCAAAGGCCTTTTTTATATCTAGGGACAGAAAACAGGAGGGTATACGTCGTTTTTTGGCTATGTGGGCTAGCAATACGGCCCGAGGGACATAGTCTCCCGCCTGCCGCTTTGGCATGAATCCTACTTGATCCTTATGGATGAGCTTGCCTATTATTCTATTTAGTCTTTTGGCCAATATTTTGGCCAAGAGTTTGATATCTAGGTTCAGAAGGGAAATTGGACGAAAGTTTGTACATAGGGTATCATCCGTGAGAGGTTTTGGGATCATACAAATAATGGCGGTCAGGGTTTCCTGTCTAAAGGATTCTCCTTTCAATAATACATTGAAGGCGTCTGCTAAGATTGGTGATAATATGTCTGTATAGGTTCTGTAATACAAAGCTGAGTAGCCATCTGGGCCTGGTCTCTTGTTTATTTTTAATTCTTTAATAGCCTTGGCGACATCTTCTGGTGAAATAATTTCTTCTAGGATTTTATTTTGGTCAGGGGAAAGTCCTGGCAGATGTAAGTCGGAGAAAAATGTATCTGCAGCTAGCGGGTCAAAGTTATTAGATGAAGCATATAATGAGGATAGTTGGGAATGACATTTTTTGACTATTTTGTGAGGGTTGCACGTGTATACTTCCTTTGCTAGTTTTAGCCGAATTGGTTTAAAGGGTTTGTTTAGGGAATTGAGTGTTCTTGCAAGGTATGTCCCGGGATTATTAGCTTTCATGAAGCGGTTAAATCTTGAGCGTTTATAGGATTTTTCTACAGCTTCTGTGAGAAATAAGTTGTATGCAGTACGGGTCTTGTCTAATCGGGATTTAGTTAATGTGGATGGATTTTCTTGATGGGATATAAAGGCCGTGTTAAAATCCATTTCCAGTTTATGGGCAAGGGTTTTTCGTTCTCGTTTAAATACAGCTGATTGTTTCTGGATTGTGTTGCGTATCACAGGTTTATGGGCTTCCCATAGAGTTAGCATACTAATTTCTGGGCTAGAGTTAAGGGGAATGTATTCTTTTATGTCTTGTTCAATAGTTTGGCGATAAGCTGGGTGTTTGAGTAGAATGTCTGGGAGATTCCAAGTACGATCATGGCCTTTGGGTAATACTGATTTAATGGAGGTGAATACAGCATTATGGTCGGACCATGGAATGGGGACTATGTCTGCAGCAATGATTTCAGGGAGCATGCCTATAGTTAGAAATATATGATCAATCCTTGAAAATGTTTTGTGGGGATGGGAATAGTATGTGTATTTCCGTGTAGTGGGGTTGGCTTCTCTCCATGAATCTACTAAATTATGTTTGGATAGAATTTGTGAGAAGGACTTCTTGACATTTGTTTGGGATGGTGTGTACGGGGATTTATCCAGAAATGGGAGGAGGACCTGGTTGGAGTCACCACATAGCATAACTGTACCCATTTTATGATCATTCACTACTTGTAATAAATGTGACATAAATGGATTAGGTTGTTTATTTGGTGCATAGTAAGAAACTACAGTTATTGCGGTATCTACTATGTGGCCCGTAAGAATTAAGTATCGTCCTTCAGGATCTTTTATTTGAGATTGGAGTGTAAATGGGGTAGAACGATGCAAGGCTATGAGAGTACCCCGTTGCTTGGAGTCAGCCGAGGCCGTGTAGGTTTGTGGATAGAAATGGGATATAAATTTGGGTGTGGTGGTTTTTGTGAAGTGAGTTTCTTGTAAACAAACTATGTGTGCCTTTTTGGCATGAAATATGCGGAAGGCCTTGGTTCATTTTTGGGGAATGTTCAGTCCCTGAACATTCAGGGACAAAATGTTTAATGGTGCCATGGTAGTAGAGTGGGTGAGGAGGACTTACCTGTTGCCAAGTTATTCGTGTTACTCAATGCGATCCGAGTGGACTCGAAGAGGGGGAAGGAAAGCAGATAGGAGATGAATACTAGAGTGATAGAATGGAATAAAATTTGACTGATTAGACAACATAATACATATACTAACATAAAGACACATTTAAGTGTTTTCCGCAAGTGGGGGCAAAAATCCCCCACTGGGGAAATAGCGCCTCCGTCAGACTTCCACATGTTTTATGTGGTCGAATGAGGGGGGCAAAGTAGGGCGCATGGATCTCCCGTTCAAAGGGGGGGAGAGGCATCTAAAAAGAATAATACAATAAAGAATAATTCGTTAACCTAATAATTCATATGAAAACTGTTAATATTATAGGTAAATACTCCAGGGGAGGGACTGTAGGGGTGACAAAAATTTAAGAAAATTTGCTGATTGCCCCAAGATCCCCTGGTGAGGAAGCTACCTAAACTAGAGGGGTGATAATAAAGGGTGAGGATAGAGCAGGAATTGGGGGTCCTCCTTTACACACTAGGAGTAATAACTAAACTGTCGGCTAGGGGAAATAATAAAAAGATCCCCAAAGGTGAATAATACTATTGTTATATTAGTTCCCATTCAGTAATATAAGATCAATCATTTGACTTACAAATAGGGGGGACTGGTAAAATAAGTATGACCTATGTTCTTCAATAGTCTAATGAACATCAGAAGAAACTATATAATGATCTTCTTCGAGAACCAGAAAATCTAGGATAGCAGGACTTTTGCTTACCCTAAGTTATACAAAAAAAAAAAAACTAGGTAAAAAAAAAAAAAAATAGAAAAAACTTCAACCGTATGCTGGATAGCATTTTTAGAATTTAAGCTTAACTGAAAAACTATGAGCAATCATTATAAGTGAAATAGGACTGCATCTGGGGCAACACTTATTATTGTGCATTAGATTGTTAATAAGTGCTATGTGTTGCACAATATGTCTTCAAAAGGTCCATAGCAGGGTAAAAGCGAACAGGTTGATTTCTTTGAGATTTCTGTCAGTCCATTTGAGTCTTCTCTTTCCTGAGGAGGAGATGTATAATGACTTCTCTTGTGGGATGGATGATTTCCATTTTCCAAATTGGGTTGGGAGCGATGCCCCTTGGATGAAAGGGGCATTGCTCTACTCTGCAGAGAGGTATTTCTTGGGTCTGGATCCATTAAATGTAGATCTATGAGTGTTTGTTGAAGTTCTTCATAGGTTCTGCAAGTGTATCTTTTCCCTTTATAGGCGAATCGTAAAGAGAATGGGAATCCCCATTGATATGGGATATTGTGGCTTTGGAGTTCCTGAAGAAGGGGTTTTAATGCTCTTCTCTTAGAAATTGTAGTTTGGGACAAATCAGCAAACAGTTGGTATTCATGTCCTTGAAAATTTAACTGTTTTTTATCTCTGGCTGATGACAGAAGCAGTTCTTTTGTGCGGTAGTAGTGTAGTTTCACTATGATGTCCCGTGGAGGACCGTCAGGTTTTTTAGCAGCAAGTGCTCGATGAATTCTATCAAATTCCATTCTTTCAATAGGAATGGCTGGTTGCAATTCCTGGGACAGTGCAGTAATTGTAGATTGCAGGTCAAGAATTGCCTCAGGGATACCCCTGATTCGCAAATTGGACCTCCTGTCCCTATTCTCATGGTCTTCTAGCTTATTGTGAAGCAAGATATTTTCCTCTTTGAGATTTTCAAGTTCCATTGAATGTTCCAGAGAAATATTTTCTAAGTCCTCAGTTTTTATCTCTAAGGCAGCTGTACGCTTACCAATTTCCCTTATCTCTCTTGTGAGGTTTGAGGTAATTTGGTCAGATGTCTGCTTTAGTGCTTTATGGAGCATATTTTCAAATTGTTTAAATATGGCTGGAGTTATTTGTGGGGTCTGAGGAGAGTCTTGTATGGTAAATAAATCATTGTCAGAGTCAGCTGAGAATATAGGCTGTGACAGGTTTAACTGGTGTGAGCGCATAGATGCTGTGAATGAGGCAGAGGATTGTGCCCCTTTAGTCCCGGTTCTCCCCTTAGGAGCTTTCATGACAGGATTCTTTAACTTGGCACTACTCCCTCTCTGAGCCATAATTCTGCCCACAAAATGGACTACAAGGTCCCTGGTACTTGTTCTACCCCTCGGGTATGTCAATATACTTGCGGGTTAACGCTGGATACCGGCTCTCCCCACGAACGGTACGGAGCTCTAGCTCTGCATTACCGCACCGCTAGACTCCGCGCATGCGCCCCCCGGTTTTAATCATTCCTAATTCCTAATCTGTTCAAAACTGAAAACAAAAGATTGCTAGGTACACATTAACGATAATGAGTAGAATGATAATGCAGGTTAATTAAAATGAAATCTTGGAATCCAATAAAATATTTTCAATAACTAAAAAAACAGTATCCAACACAAGTATTGCTTTGAAACCTAATGCAAACATATACATGTACTTCTAAAATACTTGTAACCTGTTCCAGTGTAAGCTAGGAAATAGGCTATTCCAAATAATGGGGATGGATGCTCAAAGTCAATAAATTTGCATTTGCATTGTTAAAGGTTGGTTATTCGTGTGTTGTATCCTTAGTTATTAATGGCCCACCAATAACGCTTTCCACTTTAGTAAAGTAGTGTAAATTAAAAGAAACCTAAGTTGGAAGAAACACATAGGATGGCATTTCTTTCATGTTCAAAATACCAAGTGTTTGACCTTCTGAGTCACAAATACCATCCTTAATCTGCATACTTGTGCCAGGTAAGCGAGTCAGAATCTAATGAAGCCACTGGATTATTGTGACAACCAGGCATCCAGCAGTTTCAGAATGAGAAGTCACTCAGCAGAGGTTTTCTTTATAACATAAGCTGTAAACTTTTACACCTTTTAAAAAAATTCACCTACGTTTTCTATGTTTATGTTACTTATCTATCTTTGCACCTTACATGCTAACCAAATCAGTCACAGAAAGGGAGTGTTCTGCTCTTGTTCCTGACACTCATTGGGCAAACTGACTTTTGGGCTGTAGTGGTTTATTCAGCCGCATGAACTCAAAACCACTTAAGCCCTGGTTCACACTGGTGTGTTGTGACATGCGATTTGACATGTCAAATCGCATGTCAAAACGGCGGCATTTTCTGGCAATTGCCGGCAATGACACCGTCCTAATCGGTGCGACGCTGCACCGATTTCAAAAAGTAGTTTCTGTACTACTTTTTGCGATTTCAGCCCGCGATTTATATTGATATCTGTGCAGAAACCTGCACAGATGTCTTTGTAATCACGGCTGAAATCGGGACTGCCAGCAGGAGTGAAATCGTGCGAGTTCAGCTGAACCCGCGCGGCTTCATTCCCGCAGCCCAGTGTGAACATGGGCTTAGAAAGAGTTGCTTTTTCACTGCCCCATTTTCTGCTTTCTTGACAGATGCCCATTGGTTTTATTACCATCCTAGTGGCCTGTGGGCTGTGGGCTCTCTTCTCCTAGCTGATAATTTTTCGTCAGGAACACCAGGTTAACCACTTAAGGACCGGGCCTAATGTTTACAAGTTAAAATCATAATTTTTTTGCTATAAAATTACTTAGAACCCCCAAACATTATATATATATTTTTAACACCCTAGAGAATAAAATGGCGGCCGTTGCAATACTTTATGTCACACCGTATTCGAGCGGCAGTCTTACAAGCGCACTTTTCTTGGAAAAAATAATTTTTTAGACTTAAAAAATAAGACAACAGTAAAGTTAGCCTATTTTTTTTTATATTGTGAAAGATAATGTTACGCTGAGTAAATTGATACCCAACATGTCACGCTTCAAAATTGCGCCCGCTCGTGGAATGGCGACAAACTTTTACCCTTAAAAATCTCCATAGCTGACGTTTAAAAATTTCTACAGGTTACATGTTTAGAGTTACAGAGAATGTCTAGTGCTAGAATTATTGCGCTTGCTCTACCGATCGCAGCAATACCTCGCATGTGTAGTTTGAACACCGTTTTCATATGCGGGCGCGACTTACGTATGTGTTCGCTTCTGTGCGCAAACTCGGCGGGACGGGGCGCTTTAAAAAAATGTTTTTTCTTTTTTGTTATTTATTTAACTTTTTCTTTTTACACTGTCCTTTTAAAAAAATGTTTGGGTCACTTTTATTCCTATTATAAGGAATGTAAACATCACCTGTAAAAGAAAAAAAGCATGATAGGACCTCTTAAATATGAGATCTGGGGTCAAAAAGACCTCAGATCTCATATTTACACAAACATACAATAAAATGTAATAAAAAAATGAAATGTAATTTTTTTTTCCATTTTTTTTCCCCTTTAGGAGCATTGGGCGGAAGTGACGTTTGATGTCGCTTCCACCCTCCAATGCTATGGAGCCGAGCGGGGGCCATCTTTCCCTCACTTGGCATCCAGGCAGTGAGGGAAAGGACCTGATCGTCTCCGCCGCTACCGATGGCTCCTCTACCGCCACCAATATAAGAGATCTTGCGGCGAATCCACTGCAGAGACCACTTTTATCTGAAAGCCAGCTGCCGCTGTGGAGAAAAATCCTGGGGTTATGGCAGCTATCTGCAGCCATAACAACGGTATTTAATGTCAATTCCTGACGTATATCCACGTTGGGCGGTCCGGAAGTGGTTAGTGGGTGGCTTGTATTCATGTGGGCTATTCACAAACATTTTATTTTCACCTGGTGATCTAGCTGGTAAGTCTGTTGTTTTTTCACCAGAACAAGGTGTCCTGTAGAAGTAGCAGTCAGAGAATTGGGACAAACCATTTACCACAGACAGGGGTGCTTACAAAATTCAGCTATGTAAAACTTTATCTCGAAAGGAACAAAACGGTTGTTGTAACTGCCTAAAAGGTGTTACCTGCAGTTTGGCTTCAATTTGTTTAGTGTATCTATATCTGCTACTACACCTAACACTACCCTTCCCCCCAAGACTGACAATGCTGCTGTCCAAAGGTGTCTCTGTTGCACCCTAATACAATAAGTGGGTTACCAGCCAGGTCACAGAGGGAAAAAAAGACTAAAAAAAGAAAACAAATGCAGCCCCCGCATATAATGATTGGTAAGCTGCAAGATATAATACATTTTAGGTTTTGGAATAAATTGCAGGAAGAATAGAACAAATTTTGGTGTTTGGATTGCACATCCTTACTCAAATGGTCTCTGTAGTTACAGCTGCAAGGGCACTATAGGAGCAATCGGGGTAGATTTACTAAAACTGGAGAGTGCAAAATCTGGTGCAGTTGTGCATGATAGCCAACCAGCTTCTAACTTCAGCTTGTTCCATTAAGCTTTGCCAAAATACCTGGAAGCTGATTGGTTTCTATGCAGAGCTGCACCAGATTTTGCACTCTCCAGTTTTAGTAAATTAATATAGATGTGTACGACGAAAAGTTTATTTTGTTTCATTTCGGTTTCATACGTTAAGCAAATCATTTCATTTTGTCATAATCGTTATGTTAGAATGATTTGTTTTTGGAACGATTTGTTATTTCATGAAAGTATATATACGTTGTTCGGACTTGATTCGTATTGTCGAAATTCTGTTATTCTTTTGATATTTGGGAACATTGGCTATATTCTTTTCAATGTGTTAATTTGTTATTTTGGGAGATTAGTCATTCATGTATAAAGAAAATATTTGGAATTATTTTTTTCTTTTCAGACGCAACAGAATTAATGCAGTTAGGCCCCAAATTTTTCAAACCTAAGGATTGCATTAGACTGTGGAACTGACTGACAATTACAAATTAAATTTTGTCATAATCGTTATGTTAGAATTACCGGTATTTGTTTTTGGAACAGTTCGTTATTTCATGATAGTATATATTTGTTTTTCCGATTTGATTTGTATTTTCAGAAGTCCTGTTATTCTTTTGTTATTTCGGAACATTGGCTATATTCGTATTAATGTGTTAATTCATTATTTTGGGAGATTAGTCATTCATGTATAAAGAAAATATTTGGAACCATTGTTTTTTTCAGATGCAACCGAAATTAAAGCGGAGCTCCGCCGTAAAAAAAATATTAAAAGCCAGCAGCTACAAATACTGCAGCTGCCGACTTTTAATAAATGGACACTTACCTGTCCTGGAGTCCAGCGACGTCGGCAGCAGAAGATGAGCAATCGCTCGTCACTCTGCTGCCCCCACCGCCAACATCGGTGAGGGAATCAGGAAGTGAAGCATTGCGGCTTCACTGCCCGGTTCCCTACTGCGCATGCGCGAGTCGCGCAGCGCCGTCCTCACAGGTCCCCGCTGTGTTCTGGGAGCCGTGTGTTTCCCAGAACACAACGGGGGGGGGGGGGGAGTGTCGTAATGCCCGCAGTTTCCTGCAGAGTCTATGCCCAGAAGTGGGTGCAAATACCTGTCTTAGACCCTGAAGGGTGGAGCTCTGCTTTTATGCAGTTAGGCCCCACATTTTTCAAACCTAAGGAATGCATTAGACTGTGGAATTGACTGACAATTACAAGTTTACTTTAAAGCTGAACTCCAGCTTTTGTTAGACTTTACATAGTTTGTTTGGGCCAGCTTGGCCCAAACAACTATGTCCCTCACTAACACGTGAGGCTGCTCGATGTACTTCAGCTACATACAGCATACCGCACTGTGTAGTAGAGTCTATCTGATTGGGTGCTCAGCCATTCAGAGAAACCAATGTAATCTAGCAATGAATACAAAGCTTCCTCTGATTGGCTGAGTCAGAGAAGGGGGCTGATGATGTCACAACCTCTGACTCAGCCATATCATTGTAATATGATAAAGGTATTAATGCCCTTACCGTTTACCAAATTCACAGCATTTGCAAGTGTAAAAGAGCTGTTAAAAAATGTGGGTGCCAAACTAGAAATTTCGAGCAGCAGCTATTTCCCCATTTTAGATGGTAATGGAAGCAGACCTTAATCTGTGGCAGTGGCAGGTTGTGGGATGTACTAATTGTGGCTCGGTGTGCTCATACAGACCTCAGTCCATATTCCCATCTCACACATTCCTGGAATAAGCTCTTTAGGCTGCTGGGTGCTGTAGTGAAATATGCACTGTTACTGTACTAATGACACTCGCAGGTAAGGGGTTGATACCAGGGGCGATCAAAGGGTTAAGTGTGTCCCCAAGGGGTGCTTGCTAACTGTGTGGGGGATGGACTCACTGGATGAACACAGAAATCCACGTTCCTGCTTAGCAGGAACACAAGATCACTGTGTTCTTCCCTGTCAGAACGGGGATCTGCCTTGTTTACATAGGCAGATCGCTGTTCTGCCTCTCTGGGGAGCGATGATGGGTGGCCTGTGGACATCGCGCCTGCCAGACCCACTGATTGTCTCTCCCCCTGTCTATTGCACAAAAGGATTTACAGGTACGTTGTTTTGCGCAATAGAGCCAACTTGCCGCAGTATATATACTGTGGCTGGTCGGCAAGTGGTTAAATTTTATTTCCACATTTGCAGTCAGATTTAAGAAAACCTGATTATGTGTTTGTTATGTTTTTCCACTCCTACAGCGTACATTATCTCACAAAAGTGAGTACACCTCTCACATTTTTGTAAATATTTAATTATATCTTTTCATGTGACAACACTGAAGAAATTACACTTTGCTATAATGTAAAGTAGTGAGTGTACAGCTTGTATAACAGTGTAAATTTGCTATCCCCTCAAAATAACTCAACACTCAGCCATTAATGTCTAAACCGCTGACAACAAAAGTGAGTACACCCCTAAGTGAAAATGTCCAAATTGGGCCCAATTAGGAATTTTCCCTCCCTGGTGTCATGTAACTCTTTAGTGTTACAAGGTCTCAGGTGTGTTAAATTTGATCTCATCAATCTCACTCTCTCATACTGGTCACTGGAAGTTCAACATGGCACCTCACGGCAAAGATCTCTCTGAGGATGTGAAAAAAAGAATTGTTGCTCTACATAAAGATGGCCTAGGCTATAAGAAGATTGCCAAGACCCTGAAACTGAGCTGCAGCATGGTGGCCATGACCAAACAGTGGTTTAACCACCCTGACGGTATGATTATGTAAAATTTTTGCATCTCAAAGCGGTACATTGTTTTGCAAAAAAATCTGGCGTTTTATATTTTAGGCCTGTGATTCTTATTAACCACCTCAATACCGCACGCTGTCATATGACGTTCTGGTATTGAGGTGGGGATATCTGAATGATGCCATTCAGATATCCTTCTTTTCAGCTGGCGATTCTGCGCACCATAAGAACAATCATAGCGGCAGTTCCGCCGGTTGATCATTCTTATAGGCGACCGGAGTGACGCCCCCCCTCCCGCCGCCATCCGGTGCTTCTCCGGGCTCTCCCATGCCATCGGGGGCCCGGAGAAAGAATCAGCCGGCGCCAGCTCACGACGATAGAGATTTTTCTCTATGACCATCGGAGGCCAGGGTGAGACGTTATGACGTTACGCCCGGGTACCCGGAAGTAAACAAAGCCGCAATCGCGGCTGTCGGCATGAGATCGGTGAATTTCTTTTCACAATCTCATGCTTTCAAGCCTGGAGGAGAGATGTGGGGTCTTATTGACCCCACATCTCTCCATAAATAGGACCTGTCACAATGATTCCTATTACAAGGGATGTTTACATTCCTTGGAATAGGAATAAAAGTGATAAAAAAAATGTAAAAAAACATGTAAAAATAAAAAGAATTAAGTAAAATAATATTTTTTTTTTTTTTAAAAACGCCCCTGTCCCTGGTAGCTCGCGCTCACAAGCGCGCACACACGTAAGTCCCGCACACAGATGTAAACGCCATCCAAACCACACATGTGAGGTATCGCCGCATGCGTTAGAGCATGTGCAACAATTCTAGCACTAGACATCCTCTGTACCTCTAAACTGGTAACCTGTAAAAAAAATTAAAGCGTCGCCTATGAAGATTTTTAAGTACCGAAGTTTGGCGCCATTCCATGAGTGTGCGCAATTTTAAAGCGTGACAAGTTAGGTATCTATTTACTTGGCGTAACATCATCTTTCACATTATACAAAAAAATTGGGCTAACTGTACTGTTTGTGATTTTTTAATTCATGAAACCGTGTTTTTTCCCAAAAAAAGGGCGTTTGAAAAATTATTGCGCAAATACCGTACAAGATAAAAAGTTGCAATGACTGCCACTTTATTCCCTATATATATATAATGTTTGGGGGTTCTGTGTAATTTTCTAGCAAAAAAATTATGATTTTTACACGAAGGAGAGAAGTGCCAGAATAGGCCCGGTAGAGAAGTGGTTAATAACACACTTAAATCTGTCCAAACAAGAGTCTGGTAGACATCCCAGGTATGGTAAAGTTTGAAACACTAAATCATAAATTATAAAATACTAAATAACTATAAATAACTATAAAATATAATAATATAATAATAATAAAATGAGTTTCCCCACGATTCACTATCGCTCAATTCTGCAATTGTTCTAATTTACTATCGCTGTTTTCTAGCTGGTCTCAAAACGCTTTTGACGTAAAGGGACACTTTTTGGTTGTCATGGACAATCTCAAGTTTCCAGGCAGAAAGAACAGTATAAATAATATAAAAGTGCATGCAGGACACTGGACAAAGCACTAGGGACAAAAGGGAGGTGAAATGATTTCATACACTAATGTAATCTGTATGATTACAGTGTACTGTATGTGTTATGAATTTTGTACCTTTTGAATTTGCCACCGGGCTCCGCCCCCATGTTTTATGACGCTCACAGGGAACGGAGCCCAGCACACAGAGGCATCGGGCGGAGGGCAAAGACAGTTGGCAGTTGGAAGAATACTCCTTACATTGTAAATAGTACCTGAAAAAAAGTTGAGAGGCTGCGGCGTCCATCGTTTAAATCTTGTGGTCTCTTCCTGGTCCCTTCCATGATAGGCGATTCTCAGCAGACACTCTCCACCTATCACGAACGTTCTCTCATCCTCACCCATCCCAGCAGACACTGTGTTCGGTGTTCCGCCAATCACAGACGTCTGCTGGGAAACTGAGGATGAGAGAACGTTCATGATAGGCGGAGAGTGTCTGCTGAGAATCGCCTATCACGGAAGGGACCAGGAAGAGACCGCGAGATTTAAACGATGGACGCCGCAGCCTCTCAACTTTTTTTCAGGTACTATTTACAATGTTAAATCTAAACAGTGAGCTAGGGAACAGTGAGCTAGGGAACAGTGAGGATAGGAACAGTGAGGATAGGAACAGTGAGGATGGGAACAGTGAGGAACAGTGAGGATGGGAACAGTGAGGAACAGTAAGGATGGGAACAGTGAGGATAGGAACAGTGAGGATGGGAACAGTGAGGAACAGTGAGGATGGGAACAGTGAGGAACAGTAAGGATGGGAACAGTGAGGATAGGAACAGTAAGGATGGGAACAGTGAGGAACAGTGAGGATAGGAACAGTGAGAAACAGTGAGGATGGGAACAGTGAGGAACAGTGAGGATGGGAACAGTGAGGAACAGTGAGGATGGGAACAGTGAGGAACAGTGAGGATGGGAACAGTGAGGAACAGTGAAGATGGGCACAGTAAGGATGGGAACAGTGAGGCATTGTTGACCCTCGGCTTATACTCGAGTCAGTAAGTTTTCCCAGTTTTTTGTGGTAACATTAGGTACCTCGGCTTATACTCGGGTCGGCTTATACTCGAGTATATACGGTATGTAGAATTTCAAAAACAGAAAGAGTACCGCGCTAATAACTTGTGAGTAATATAATAACTGAATAATGGTGATCAGTCCATAAAGTGTCCAAAATAAATGAAGAAATTCTTAAAGTCATATATCGTAAGATAATGGATGACAGAAACACCCAAAGTGAACCTTCCACTGTCATAATAAAAGATGCGTCCTTACCGGATAACTAGACTCCACCTTATAGTAGTCTAGTAAGACATAGATTCACACATGATGGAGGATCCATCCATTGGATATAAACTAAAATGGCATTGAGGCCAACCTTGCTGGTTTCTCCCTTTCTTTACCAGTGTGCTGCTGCAGAATTTCTTTTTCATTATGTAGAATTCACTAGGGAAACAGTAAACCTTACCCACCCTATTGAAAACTGCAAAAAAAGTTTTAAATGTAGGTCTAGTTTAACCATTTCTGGACCGCCCCACTCAGATATACTGTGGCAGGGCGGCCCTCCTGCGCCCCCTTTGATCGCCCCTGATGTTAACCCCGTTCCCTGGCAGTGTCATTAGTACAGTGACAGTGCATTTCTTTTAGCACTGATCACTGTATTAGTGTCACTGGTCCCCAAAAAGTGTTACTAAAGCCCTGTACACACGATCGGATATCCTATGAATTCTAACCCGATGTTTTTTTCCATCGGAAATCTGATGAAACTGTCTTCCATCAGTCTTGCCCACACACCAAAGGTCAAAAAACCGACCGTTTCAAACGCGGTGACGTAAAACACTCCGATGAGCCGAGAAAAATGAAGTTCAATGCTTCTGAGCATGCGTCGACTTGATTTTGAGCATGCGTGGGTTTTTTATCCGATGGAGTTCCCCACAGACGATAGTAATTTGCTATCGGTTTTTTAACCATCAGATAAAATTTAAAACATGTTCTATTTTTAAACACCGATGGAAAAAAGACCGATGGGGCCCATACACGATCGGTTTGTCCGATGAAAACAGTCCATCGGACTGTTTTCATCGGTAAAACCTATCGTGTGTACACGGCTTTAGTGTCAGATTTGTCAGCCACAATGTCGCAGTCCCGCTAAAAATCGCTGATCACCGCTATTACTAGTAAGAATAATCCAAAAAAATAAAAATTCCATAAATCTATCCCAAAGTTTGTATAACTTTTGCGCAAACCGATCAATATACGCTTATTCTGATTTTTTTTTACAAAAAACATGTAGCAGAATACATATTGGCCTAAATTTATGAAGAATATCGATTTTTTACATTTTTTTATTATTTGTTATGATATGATATGTATAGCAGTAGGTAAAAATGTATTTATTTTTTTCATAATTGACAGTCTTTTTTTGTTTATAGCACAAAAAATAAAAACCGCAGAAGAAGTGATAAAATACCGCCAAAAGAAAGCTTTATTTGTGGCAAAATAAAAGGACACACATTTTATTTGAACAATATATTGAACAATATTTGATCAATACCACATTTTATTTGGGTACATCATTGCACGACCGCACAATTGTCAGTTAAAGTAACACAGTGCCGTATCACAAAAAATGGCCTGGTCATGAAGGGGTTACAGCTTCCAGGGCTGAAGTGGTTAATTTAACAAAACTCCCGGGCTTTTGTATATTAAGATAATAGCAGGGAACTAAAAAAAAAAAATAGACTTGCTAAAAACTTGCAAAAGTAAAAACAAAAGGATATATTTACTATAATTAGTAAATAGTGCATTACTATTATTATTAGAAAGATAAAGTTTTGTTATAAAACAAGGTGTGCTTGATGAGATAGATACAGTATTTTCTTTTACATAAAGCATCTTGAGAAGTGTGCTTTCGAGTTTCACATCTTGTAACTCCTTACTCATCCTCTCACACAAAGAATGACAGCTTGTTAGTAGAGAAGACACCTGTGCATTGTGATGGCTTGCTGACCCTCTGCTCTTCACATCTTCTTAGTCAGTACATAACCAGTGAACAATCGAAAAACTCAGACTACGTGTTCTTTACTGGGAATTTTCACAGACTTTCCTTTGGTCACACATGTATTTCCTTTCTCTCTGAGTCAGTTTCAACTTGCATAGTGAATAAAAGGGTATAGGTATACCAGCACAATAGTATGAAAGATCTAAACACTTTGCCACCCTATAGCTCTCACCTTTAAAGTGGCGTTCCAGTCTTTTTTCAGTTTAATAAAGTCAGCAGCTACAAAAAGTGTAGCTTCTGACTTTTTTAAAACACACACTCACCTGTTCCATGGTCCAGCGATGTGGGCGCCCGAAGCCTCGCTCCTCTCCCCCTCCTCTCCGCGGCGCCGTCATGGCAACTGTGGGCACCCGGCTGTGACAGATTGCTGCTTCACAGCCGGAAGTGCACTGCACATGCGCAAGCTGCCCTGCACTCTCCAAGGGCCAGGCAATCTTTTGGGACCTGTGACGTGTCCCAGAAGATTGCAGAGAGGGAAGGGCTGTCTAGGGGGAGAGGATAAGTCGCCTAGGCGGCCAAGCAACGGAAGGAGGAAGTGGGACAGGAAGTACCTGTCAAAACCAGGAACCCACTCCCCCCTAAAAAATGACATGCCAAATGTGGCATGTAAGGTGGCGAGGAGTGCTTAACCTCCCTGGCGGTATGATTCTGTCTGGAATTTTGTACCAAAAGCGGTACAATTATTTTGCATGGAAATTTGGTGTTATGTATTGTAGGCCTGCAATTCTTAGTAATTACTTACTTAAACCTGACCAAACAAGAGTCTAGTAGATATCCCGGGTATGATAAAGTTTGAAACACAAAATCATAAAATTATAATATAATAAATAACTATAAATAATTATAACAAATAATAATGTAATTATAATAAAAATTATTCACTAATGTAATCAAATCAAAAACACTGAAATTTGCTCGGTTGCAGAATTGTCGCTGTTATTATATTTAGTGTTTGATGACGAATTTCCCCACAAATCGCTATCGCTCAATTCTGCAAGTGATTCTAATTTATTATCGCTGTTTTCTAGCTGGTCTAAAACCACTTTTGACATAAAGGGACACTTTTTGGTTGCTATGGACAATCTCCAGTTTCCAGGCAGAAAGAACAGTTTTTATAATATAAAAGTGCATGCAGGACACTGGGCAGACCACTAGGGACAAAGGGGGTGTGTAATTATTTGATACAGTACTGTAATCTGTAAGATTACAGTATACTGTATCTATACTGTGTTTTTCACTGTTTGAATTTGGTGCCGAACTTCGCCCCCGTGCGCCGCAACATCGCAGGGAATGGAGTTCGGCACTCGGCAGTGTGGATCGAGCGAGACACGGATCGCACACACTGCAGGGAGACATCGCAGGATCCAGGGAACAAGGTAAGTAACTTCCCCTGGATACTGCGATGCAGCCCAAGTCTGGCTCGGGGTTACCGCTCTTAGGATGAAAAATTCACCCCGAGCCAGACTCGGGAATACCGCTAAGGGGCTAGCACGGAAGTTCCACTTTTTGGTGGAACTCCGCTTTATGGCCTCTGCAAAATGGCTGGTAAAAATAGGTCTACTGGTCTTTATTCATCTTAAGAAATTTGTCACTTTTCATTCCTTAGGTTTTAGTATTTTTAAAGCAGAACTAAAGCCTCCTGTCTTTTACAGGCTGTGATTCGCCGGAGCCGCGTGACGTCACTCCCGGGCATGCACACAGGAGCCGCAATTCACGGCACAGGCTGGGGAAGAAACAGTTTTGTTTCTTCCCCACGCGTGCGCAGTGAAGATTTTCGGCGGAGTACAAGTGAAATATCTCCTAAACGGTGCACGTTTAGGAGATATTTCCACTACCTATAGGTAAGCCTTATTCTAGGCTTACCTATAGGCAGAAGTCCTTCAAGTGGGTTTACAACCACTTTAAAAACACCAGCTATTTAATGGCTTGACAGTTCATTTGAGAGCACAAGCAACTGTGACAGTTATGGTTCATGGCAATCAGTTACATCTTTGGGTTTAGTTTAGTTAGTGCTTTAAGTGGTGTATTTAAAATAAATCAAAATATTGAGTAATCCATGCAATTAAAAAAACAAGAACATTTTTAAAATATGCTAGAAAAAGATAATAGTGTGCCATGTGCGGTACAATATGTTTTTCAGTTTAGGTACAACCTTTCAGTACCAAAGTGTGCATGAATTTTATTCTCAATAATAATATTTTATTTTAGCAGGTTGACAGCTTCTCTACACCTTTTAAGAAATGGACCTGGCAGTTGTTATCCACAATTATGTAAATTTATTCACCTGAATTTATCTGTCAAGAACAAGTTAAGAACCCACATTTCAACTAGCATAAATGAAAGGAAAAAACTATCCCTTATATTAAAGCACCCTCAACCTCACTTATAGTGTATTTAAACCCAAACACAAAGCTATGCTGTTGCCAAAAAAAGTCTCAATAAATGGTTCATTCAAGGTAATGGGGAGAAATTGCGCAGGAACGGAAACTGCAGATTTTTACTGTACAGGGGGTAAACCAACCTGTAGGCTGTGGCTCTAGACAAAGCAAAGTTAACAGCTACAGAGGGGCTAATCACTGGAGTTTGGCTTAGAGAAGGAAGGTTCAAGCAAGGAAAATGCCGCTCCAGGTGAGCAATCACTGCAGGCCGGATGCGCTGGGTGCAAGCCACGACTTGCCACTGGTGATCAAATGAGAAGAAAAAAAATAGCTGCACAGCAGAGGAATGTTCCAATGATTTTATTCCAAAATAGCTATAAACAGCCAACAAGACAGAGTGCCCGAACGCAGGAGGTGACGCGTTTCAAACTGACCTCAGTGCTTCTTCTTCATATTGAAGCATTGGAGAAGAAAGGGTTGGAGGGGACATTTAGCAAAACTTAGTTTAAATATACAATCTCCCAATACTTAACCCCTATGGGTTACATACGTGCGCTCTCCTAATCTCCTCCATAACACTTAACCCTTACACTTAACACTGACCTAACCCCTAAACAAAGCTGTACTAAAAAAGCTCTAACCTAAATTCTGCAGCGCACTCCCCTCATCCTTTGCAGGGAACCTATGCACCAATAACATGCAGACCCTGTACTAAAAGAATGTGTAACTGGCAAGGTCTAGGTAAATTGATTTATTCTTTTCACTCATTTGACCCTTTTCTACAGCAACAATATGTAAGCATTTTCTAAAATCAAAAATTTTAATAGGTTAAAAAATTGGCTTTCTAATTACACAAACTCTGGCAATTACCGGTACATAGTCTAGTTGAAGAGGGTATAAGTTCATCTAGTTGAAACAATAGAAAAAAAAATAGCCTTAATAAATACAAAACCACCAAATACAGAATCCCATACTCACAGATGATCCAGGGGAAGGAAAAAAAAACCTATAGAGCAATTAGATATTCCCTGGATCAACAATTGCTGGTGTTATTACCTATAGATGTTAATATCCAATTATGTTTTGTTTATTTAGGAAGGCATCCTACTCTTTTTTAAAACAATCCACTAACAATCCACTAAAGCTGACCAGAACGAGATCTTGAGGGAGTCTATTCCACATTTTCGCAGCTTTTACTGAAAAAAAGTTTGCCTACCCCAAGCTGCTGAATGTTACTTTTGGTCAGTAAGGCAGCCCATCATTGTAATGGGCCAGTAGGAGTGTGTTGGAGATGAGATGAAGAGGGTCAAATTTGACACTCACATAAAATGTCACAGTTTTGTCTTACCAGGATGGCCCTGCATTCAGCTGTAGTTACTAAACTGGAAGCAACTGCAGGTATCAGTAGGGATTTTTTTGGGGCCTGTGTCAATGAGCTTTGGGCTTATGTTGATGACACTAGTTTGACATCAATTTAAGACACTTCTGAGATCATTCAGAATTCATTGAGAGGTGACCTGCAACCTGCAGTTGACCTCCTTTTTATGTGCTTCAAGCGGGCTTTGCATCTCTGTAGAAAATTAAGTACTGTCCGTGATACTTTTTTTATTTGCACTAACATAGAATTTTTCAGGACAAGCTTTCGGGGTATGTCCCCTTCTTCAAGGTCCAGTATCACGGACAGTACTTAATTTTCTCTGTCACAATTGCACTAATACGGCTACAATTACGTCAAGTAGTCATCTCTGTAGACATACTGTATATGGAATGCAAAATCAATTTGAAGCGAACAAAAATCTGTCAACACAGGCTATGAAAGTGACATTATCAATGTATAATTTGCCTCTTTTCATTGGTATTTATGAAACTATATTATATATTCACAGAAAAAGTTATATGTATATGCAGAGAATATTAAGATGGAGAAAAATATCCTATGTCTTACTTTTGTACCAAAGCATATTAAAAGGAGCTTGTAGGAAATTGTGCCTTATTTGTCCCTGGGATGTGGTAACAAATTTCAGTAATCCAAAACCTTAGCACTCGCTACCGCTAGATATTAGACATGTGCGATTCGTTTTGTACGAATCCAAAATTCGTACGAATTTCAGAAAATTCGTACATTCGGAAGCATCCAAAATACGAATTTATATGCTTCCGAATGTTACATAATATGAAATTTCGTTGACGAATTTCGGATCCGAATTTGAGAAAAGTCTTTTTTGCTTTTTAAATTCATCATAACAAATGTTCGTAATTGTTACGAAAAGTTAACGAACCTAACGAAATTTCGTATTCAATCCAAATTGAATTTCGGACACGAATTACGAAATACGAACTAACGGCCCGGGCTACAATACCTTTCTCAATATGACAGTCGTCGACTCATTATGCTCATTATGAGGGGCTCCCACCATCCCTGTGCTGTGCTGACTTCCTCCTGGGGCTGTACCTCCGCTGTGCTCATTATGAGGGGCTCCCACCATCCCTGTGCTGTTCTCATTATGAGGGGCTCCCACCATCCCTGTGCTGTGCTGACTTCCTCCTGGGGCTGTACCCCTGCTGTGCTCATTATGAGGGGCTCCCACCATCCCTGTGCTGTGCTGACTTCCTCCTGGGGCTGTGCCCCTGCTGTGCTCATTATGAGGGGCTCCCACCATCCCTGTGCTGTGCTGACTTCCTCCTGGGGCTGTGCCACTGCTGTGCTCATTATGATGGGCTCCCACCATCCCTGTGCTGTGCTGACTTCCTCCTGGGGCTGTGCCCCTGCTGTGCTCATTATGAGGGGCTCTCACCATCCCTGTTCTGTGCTGACTTCCTCCTGGGGCTGTGCCCCTGCTGTGCTCATTATGAGGGGCTCCCACCATCCCTGTTCTGTGCTGACTTCCTCCTGGGGCTGTGCCCCTGCTGTGCTCATTATGAGGGGCTCCCACCATCCCTGTTCTGTGCTGACTTCCTCCTGGGGCTGTGCCCCTGCTGTGCTCATTATGAGGGGCTCCCACCATCCCTGTTCTGTGCTGACTTCCTCCTGGGGCTGTGCCCGTGCTGTGCTCATTATGAGGGGCTCCCACCATCCCTGTGCTGTGCTGACTTCCTCCTGGGGCTGTGCCACTGCTGTGCTCATTATGAGGGGCCCCCACCATCCCTGTGCTGTGCTGACTTCCTCCTGGGGCTGTGCCCCTGCTGTGCTCATTATGAGGGGCTCCCACCATCCCTGTTCTGTGCTGACTTCCTCCTGGGGCTGTGCCCCTGCTGTGCTCATTATGAGGGGCTCCCACCATCCCTGTTCTGTGCTGAGTTCCTGGGTTTGTTTGTAGCTCGTTGCCGTTAGTTTGTATTTCGTAATTCGTGTCCAAAATTTTATTTGGATTAAATACGAATTTTCGTCAGGTTCGTTATCTTTTCGTAACAATTACGATGATTCGTTATGATGAATTTAAAAAGCAAACCCAGGAAGTCAGCAGCACTTCTGACTTCCTGGGTTTGCCTTTTAAATTCATCAGAACGAACGTTCGTAATTTTAGGAAAAGTTACCGAATCGAACAAAAAATTGTATTTCGTACGAATCCAAACTGAATTTCGGACACGAATTTCGAAATACGAAATAACGGCTAATACGAAACGGAACGAAACAAAACAAATTTATTTACGGCGCCCATGTCTACAAGATATGACTAGAAACATATGCAATAATGTACTGTGTTTATTTGTGCATTTGATTTTTTAAAAGCCATTCAGTTGACTTGAACAGCAAAATTACAGGAGATGCAAAAGCAGCAACTGCCTGACCAAATGTTGCTGTGTGAGATACAGTATGAGGATATTTATCTTCCTTATGCTTTGATGCTACTAAGCTATAATCCAGTAGTTACAAGGTAAACATGTTACTATTGCAGCATGTGCCAGAAAAGCTAACTACAAGAGGCAATACTGTAGGGACCCTGCCTTAAACAGGGGTGTCCCTATCCTAAACATGATGCAGCTAGGCTGTAGTGAGCCTGAACTTGGAATTGTTATGGTCTCTGCATTTGTTGGGTTCCCCTATTGTTTACTAGCAAATAGAGCAAGAAGAAACAAGATTACGAGATATGAATATTTATTTTTCTCTGAGAAATCAACAGGAGGCTTATTGTCAATGGTGCAAGCTGGGGAAGGATATAAATGTTTGGGATGACCTGGAAGAAGGGGTTTCACCCTACCAAGCTTTGTCTGAGAAGCAGGTTGTATGGGAGGTCTTTTGCCTCCCATTCGTGCTGCCTGAGAAGGTGGGGGTTCTACTGTAAGAGGCGCTAGGGAATGTATGCTGTTTTACTGGATGGCACATACAGAAGGGGTGAATGAGAAATATGGCAGAATGTATGGAGCATCTTGGTGTAGCGCCCCCCCCCCCCATATTTGGGGGCACTATATGAAATTTAAGCGGCAGTCTGAGCCAGAAATTGGGCTCAGACCAATTATAGTTCAAATTGTTTGCTCTGCTCTGGGTGTGATACTGCCCAGCAGTGTTATTCTCCTTTGCCTGCAGGTGGCACTGTCACCGCTGGCACAGGCTGGATCACGGGGGTATCACAGCACCTTGGGTGTCCTCTCTTGGAAGCCGTGCAGTGGGTGTGGTCTACCCACTGTGCATGCTGGGAGAGGGTACAAAAGGGGCAGATGCCATTTGGCGTGAGGCGATTCCAGGGGGACCCCAAGGCATAAAGGGGGACCTCTGGTCCAGTGAGCGTGCCTCGTGGCCCACATGGCACGAGGTGCGTGGGTGTGTTTAGGCCCCGGGCACCTTTAGCCCGAGGCTCTGTTGCTGCATCATAGGCCCAGCTCTCTTAACAAGGGCCTACGCTTCGGAGAAGAATCCCAGGCTGCCCGGTTGTAAGGGGGCCCATCTTTAGGAAAGGAGTTCCAGGGAAAAATCAGTCCCGGCGGAGATAGCGACAGTACTGCTGTCTCGGGGAGAGGTCTGGAGGCCTACCTATAGGGGGATCCATCATCTACGACATCCGTGCTCCATCCCGGCTGCTAGGACTGCTCTTATAGGGACTATCCGGGTGATCAATACCCACTCAGGCTTGAGTGGCGACGAGTGTATATATTTGGGCTCTAAGTGTTGCGTGCCTGAACCTTCCCCTACATCTTTAACTTTCCTGCTTTCACTTTCTTCAAGTTGACTTTCAAGTAAGAAAAATAATAAAGCCTTGCTGATTTTGGACATTGGCCTTATTCCTGAATACACTGATGTACCTAGACAACGGAGCTGAAGGATCCACTCGTGGGAGGTAACTCGCTGCAGACCCAAAAGGTAATCAAACAGTGGAATTCATACTTAACAAAGTGTGGATCCGGCGTAGCCGCAGGGGAAGAGTAAAGAGGGAAACACAAAACCCACCCTGGGAGCTACATTGGGAAGAGACTTCACTGCTGAATAGTGTCTTAGAAAACTGGGTATAAGCTGCTGCAGGTGGACACTGCAGGACATTCTTGCTGCTCATCCCGATAGGTACTTGTGCCATCTGGTTGTGTTTAAAAGTCCACCAATATTGATTGCCGGCCTTGACTTAACAGTCCGTCCAGCCATTTTTTTTCTATCTTTGAGTATCCTGTGCCATAACCCTCTATCTATTGAGTTTACTTGCCTTAATACCAGAAATAAAAGAAAGAGGGAAAGAGAGAGACACGTGCGTGTAGTATTTATTGAAACTCAATAAAAATGAAAAGTGTCTATTGCACTCACCTATAAAATGAATATATGAGCACATCTGTCAAATCTTGAGTTTTGAGTTTTTATTAAGTCATACTTCTCATTTTTGTTGAGTTTTAATAAATACTAGACTCAGGTATGGGTGCTCTCTCTCTCCCTCTTTTTTTTCTTGTTGGTGTTTACATGTTCTGCAGGTGGGAACTGTCCCAGATTCTGCATGAAGGAGAGACTGTTGATGCTGCCTTCATATTAAATTTTCATGTCTTTATGGGCTTTCCTTATGGACTCATTGCTCTAATATAATAATCTTTCGAGTGGGGACACTAGTTCTTAGGGCCTGGGGGGGGGGGGGTGCAATGGATTCCATTAATTTGCATAGATTTCCTCTCACTTCCTGTTTGGGGCAGGAAGTGAAGGGAAATCTCTGCAATGGGACATGGATGGTAAAAAATAAACTGACAGGGGCTTTAACCCTCCCTTACTCTATCCAAAATTAAAAAAAAAAGTGTTGCCTATACTCCTACTTTAACCACTTGACAACTGGGCACTTAAACCCCCTTCCTAACCAGACGAATTTTCAGCTTTCGGTGCTCTCACATTTTGAATGACAATTACTCAGTCATACAACACTGTACCCATATGAAATTTTTGTCCTTTTTTTCACACAAATAGAGCTTTCTTTTGGTGGTATTTAATCACTGTTGGGTTTTTTATTTTTTGCGCTATAAGAGAAAAAAGACTGAAAATTTTGTAAAAAAATGAATTTTTCTTTGTTTCCGTTATAAAATTTTGCAAATTAGTATTTTTTCTTCATACATTTTGGCCAAAATTTATACTGCTACATATCTTTGGTAAAAATAAGTACAAATTGGTGGATATTTTTTGGTCTTTGTGAAAGTTATAGAGTCCACAAGCTATGGTGCCAATATCTGAAAATTGATCACACCTGAAGTACTGACGGCCGATCTCATTTCTTGAGACCCTAACATGCCAGAAAAGTACAAATACCCCCCAAATGACCCCTTTTTGGAAAGAAGACATTCCAAGGTATTTAGAAAGAGTCATTGTGAGTTTTTTGAAGTTGTCATTTTTTCCCACAATTCTTTGCAAAAATCAAGATTTTTTTTTCTTTTTTTTTTTTTCCACAAAATTGTCATATTAGCAGGTTATTTCTCACACACAGCATATGCATACCACAAATTACACCCCAAAACACATTCTGCTATTCCTCCCGAGTATGGCGATACCACATGTGTGAGACTTTTACACAGCGTGGCCACATACAGAGGCCCAACATGCAGGGAGCACCTTCAGGCGTTCTGGAGCACCCAGGCCAATTCTGACATTTCTCTCCTACATGTAAAAATCATCATTTATTTGCTATAAAATTACATAGAACCCCAAAACATTATATATGTTTTTTTAGCAAAGACCTTAAAGAATATAATGGTGGTCATTGCAACTTTTTATCTTGCACGGTATTTGCGCAGAAATTTTTCTAACGCGTTTTTTACGGAAAAAAACTGTTTTGTGCCTAAAAGAAAAAAAAAACAGTAAAGTTAGCCCAGTGTTTTTGCATAATGTGAAAGATGAAGTTACGCCGAGTAAATAGATACCTAACATGTCACCCTTCAAAATTGCACACGCTCGTGGAATGGCGCCAAACTTCGCTACTTAAAAATCCCCATAGGCAATGCTTTAAATATTTTTACTGGTTATATGTTTTGAGTTACAGAGGAGGTCTAGGGCCAAAATTATTGCTCTCGCTCTAACGTTCGCAACGATACCTCACATGTGTGGCTTGAACACCGTTTTCATATGTGGGCGGGGCTTACGTATGCGTTCACTTCTGCATGCGAGCTCGCGGGGGCAGGGGCGCTTTAAAAAAAATATATATATTTTATTGTTCATTTTACTTTATTTATTTTAGTTTGACATGTTTTTCCGCCCCAAATTTTTTTTTTTAGCACTTTTATTCCTATTACAAGGAATGTAAACATCCCTTGTAATAGGAATATGGCATGACAGGTCCTCTTTACAGTGAGATATGGGGGGGGTGTCAATAAGACCCCACATCTCACCTCTAGGCTGGGAAGCCTAAAAAAAAACCAAAAAAAAAACAATCTTGGCTTTGATCGTAGCGGTGAGTCGGTAGAAGCACCGGAGGGCAGCGGGAGGGGGGGGCATCCCCTCTCACCTTCCGTAAGAGCGATCAAGCGGTGGAACAGCCGCTATGATTGTTCTTATGGTGTAGGGAATCGCCAGCTGAAAAAGTGAATATCTGAATGATGCCTGTAGCTGCTCCCATCATTCAGATATCTCCGCACAAAGTCAAGGACGTCATATGACGGCCGGCGGGCGGGCGGGAAGTGGTTATTGCAGAGTATTGCCGGGTATTGAGGAGTATTGCCGGGTATTGAGGAGTATTGACGAGTATTGCCGGGTATTGACGAGTATTGCAGGGTATTGTGGAGTATTGCAGGGTATTGTGGAGTATTGCAGGGTATTGTGGTGTATTGCAGGGTATTGTGGAGTATTGCAGGGTATTGTGGAGTATTGCAGGGTATTGTGGAGTATTGCTGGGTATTGTGGAGTATTGCCGGGTATTGTGGAGTATTGCCGGGTATTGTGGAGTATTGCCGGGTATTGTGGAGTATTGCCGGGTATTGCCGGGTATTGTGGAGTATTGCCGGGTATTGTGGAGTATTGCCGGGTATTGTGGAGTATTGCCGGGTATTGTGGAGTATTGCTGGGTATTGTGGAGTATTGCCAGGTATTGTGGAGTATTGCTGGGTATTGTGGAGTATTGCGGAGTATGGCAGGGTATGGGCAGGGTATTGCACAGTATGGGCAGGGTATTGCACAGGGTATTGCAGAGTATGGGCAGGGTATTGCACAGGGTGTATTGCAGAGTATTGCACAGGGTGTATTGCAGAGTATTGGCAGGGTGTATTGCAGAGTATTGGCAGGGTGTATTGCAGAGTATTGCACAGGGTATTGCAGAGTATTGGCAGGGTGTATTGCAGAGTATTGCACAGGGTATTGCAGAGTATTGGCAGGGTGTATTGCAGAGTATTGCACAGGGTATTGCAGAGTATTGGCAGGGTGTATTGCAGAGTATTGCACAGGGTATTGCAGAGTATTGACAGGGTGTATTGCAGAGTATTGCACAGGGTATTGCAGAGTATTGCACAGGGTATTGCAGAGTATTGCACAGGGTATTGCAGAGTATTGCACAGGGTATTGCAGAGTATTGCACAGGGTGTATTGCAGAGTATTGCACAGGGTGTATTGCAGAGTATTGGCAGAGTATTGCACAGGGATGGCTGAGCAGGGATGGATGGATTGCTGGATCTGTGACTGCAATTGTCACAGATCCAGCCCACAGCTGACATGGGGGAGGGAGCGGACATGATCATCAAATGACGCCGGTCTGTTTACAAGTGATCGCTCCGTCATTTGACGGAGCGATCACGTGGTAAACGGCCGCGATTAGCGGCCATCTACCGTGATCCGTGATGCGCCGGGTCTTCCGGACCCGGCGGTCACGGACATATCCTGGAGCGCGCCCCTGGGGGCGCGCGGGAGCAAGATTCTGTGAGGACGTCCCTGGGACGTCCACTCAGGATAACTCGACCGCGCTGTGGACGTCTTTTGTACATGGCGCGGTCGGGAAGTGGTTAAGTACTGATAATTTTATGGAGAGGACAAAGAAGATATAACTATGCCAATGGTGCAGCAGAAAACATATAGCACAGTAAGGAAGGTTTGTGGTCCAGGATGATAGGACAGTCAAAATTAGAAGCAGCTTGCGTTACACTAACAGTGTAGCACAAGCCAGCGGGGACTGTTTCCATGCTGCCCCCCTGAAAAGTGCTGCCCTAGGCCTGGGCCTTGTTGGCCTAGGCCAGGATACAGCGTTGAACTGTTGCCCAATTTCTTTTCCCCCCCAAAAAATGAAGGATTCTGCCCTTAGGTTTGAAATGCTAGCCCACCAAGCTTCCTGGAGGTCATCCTTATCTACCCAGGGGTAAGGGGGTAAACAATATTATGAGAAAATAGGCTGAGGGGCCTTTAAATATTTTTTTTTTTTTTGTACTCTAGTATTTCTGGGTCACATGCTACACACACAGGCTGTAACAAATAACCATAAACCATGTCTCTATGCACATGCACACTTGCAGGACTTAATATGCGTTTGGTCTGACTATGCAAGGGAAGGTAAAGTCTGGCAGCCATCATACCGTTGTTAGGTTAACAAACAGCCAACCACTGTCTAAAAAGCCTAGCTTGCTTTAAGCTATTCTGTTGCTATCAGTGTGGTTGTCTACATATTTTATATTTGTTTTATATCGGATGTTGTTAAAATAGGGCTTATATTTAAAAAGCTTAATTAAATTCCAGGGAATTTCCAGAATATAAAAAAAAAATGTCAGAGTTTAATAATTTAAGTGGTTAATTAAAAAAAATTACCCTCATTGTCTTGGTTTTCCCCTGACATAGTCAGATAAGCAAAGAAATTTGATTTATTGCTATTAAATCATAAACAAGGATTAACTGCTCTGTAACTGGTTGGCTCATGTAAAAGATCTATAAAGCAAAACGTTGTATGTATACACTAAACAGCAAATGTATTGTTTAGACTGTGTGGCACCCCTATATTCTATTCCTTTATTTGCAATTAATCAGTCAGATTTTATAAACCAGGCCCTATGGAATGTCATGGCTAAATTCTTAAAGCTATCAGGTAGCACTGGTACTAATCATAATGCTAGCTGAGTAGGGTAACAGTTTGCCCTACTTTTTAAGTCAGTGGGGATGATTTACTAAAGGCAAAACAACTGTGCACTTTGCAAGTGCACATAGGTGTGCGCAGCCTATTGCACATAGGTGTGCACCCCAAAGCTCAAACACGCTGAAGCATAGTTAGTTGTGTTTACTATGCTTTAGTTTATGAATGAACACAGTGAGTGTGTTCACAATGTTCATTCAGAAAAGGAAGGAAGTGGCTGGTAAATGACTTTTGACTAGCCCTTTCCCCTGCCCTCCATCCTGAAACATTCCATGCAGCCGAGAGGAGAGCAGAGAAGACGAGGGAAGCCAGCAGCACTGCGGGGTGGGGGGGGAGTAGCACAGGGGGGGGGGAGCCAGGACAGATGGGGGGGTCAGCGCCACACAGAGTAGTTAGGGCACACCTGACACACCCCCTGCACACACCTATGCAAGTCTTGTTGCACTTTGCAAGTGCAGTTGCTCCAGAGCTTAGTAAATGAGCTAAAGCGTCACTTTCCAATGAATACCCAGCATTTATTTTTGCCTTTACTTGATTGGATGACGGAAGTCAGCAGAGATCCCTCTCATTTACAAAGCTCTAATGCACAGTGTATTTGCCTTTAGTAAATCAAATGTGCTCAAATTCCTCACCAAGCCTTGTATGGCTAACATGTCTGATCTTGTTAGTGATACTAAGGGTATTTATTCATTTTAGGTATTTATATAGCCTTTACAATTTATGCAGTACTTTACATACTGTACATTCATAAATTAGTCCCTGCCTTCAAGGAGCTTATAGGTAAAGGTCTCTACCTCATATATATACACTACATATGTAATAGACATAGTTTTCCTGTGCTATGCTGTGGTGTCTAGCTTGTAACAGTTCATAATCAATAATGACTCATTACTATACCGTCTCATTTTCAGGGTCCTGCTAAGGGGTGACCCAGAAAGGTGTAACACGACATCTCCTCATGTATGGTCCTCCTCACTCCCACGACTAACCTCCAACCACTAATTCTCCACAGGCCTACACAAAGCCCACACCTTCCTACATAAATAGCCCAGCTATGGGAACCTCAACAGGCTAATCGGCAGATATACCACAGCAAGTTAACCCTTACATTGCTAGACAGTAACTTTGAATGAAAAGTATAAATGACAGTACTGGCACCTGCCTGCAGGCATATGACTGTACAGATAAAAGACGCCTATATTTACAGTACCTGGGAGCCCCAGCTGCAGCAAAATCATGTCTATATTATTGCATTACAAAATACACTTGCATGCACATGAATGCTTTTTCCCAAACAAAACACTTAAGCCCCGTACACACGATCGGTTTGACTGATGAAAACCGTCCGATGGACGGTTTTCATCAGACCAACCGATCGTGTATGGTACCTATCGGTCTTTTTTCCATCGGTTGGAAAAAATAGAACTTGTTTTAAAATTTTCCGATGGATAAAAAACCGATGGGAATTTCCGATCGTCTATGGGCAAGTCCATCAGTTAAAAAACCCACGCATGCTCAGAATCAAGTCGACGCATGCTCAGAAGCATTAAACTTCATTTTTCTCGGCTCATCGGAGTGTTTTACGTCACCGCATTTGGAACGGTCGGTTTTTAGACTGATGGTGTGTGGCCAAGACTGATGAAAAACAGTTTCATCGGATTTCCAATGGACAAATCCATCGGACGAAAATCCATAGGTTATCCGATCGTGTGTACAGGGCTTAACACATTCGAGAAAATATATCCATGCACGTGTCATCGGAAATAAATGCAGATTAGAAAGCTGGAACAACTATCAAGTAACAAAGATCATTAACATACCTTGAACCTTAGTACAAAATCCAAACAATTCTTGGAAGAACCCATTATATCACATGCCATCAATATTCAAGTTGTGCTGAAGATGTGTTACATATATACTTTATATTGTAAGGCACTGCGCAAACTGTCGGCGCTATATAAATCCTGTATAATAATAATAATATTTACTGTAGACACATGGGCAGCAAAGAATAATTTTGGCCTTTATGTGTACAAAATTTGTATAACATTTTAAATATAAAAAAAATAAACTAACATAAAAATATAGATACAACTATATATTTGTTTGCCCTAGCTCACAATATTTTTTTTGTATTTAATACATTTTTATGTGCACATGTTAATGAATAATTTACATATATAACCTAATGATCTTTGCTCAAAATAAGCTGGATCAGCTTCAGCACCCAGTCAAATCAATGATCATAACATTCATACCTATGTGAATTATTCACCAACTGTTCCACTATTCCACAGTTAGTAAATGGTGTGTAGTTGGATATAGTTAGAATACAATTTTCCATGTACAGTACAGTTAGGATGAGAGAACTGTCTGTGGATTATTAACTAACCCTGTCAGTCACTGTGGATGCTATCTCAACCAGCAAAGAATTACTGAATGGGGTGTAATAACATGTGCAGGAGAGCCAAATAGGAGGAATAATAAAGAATATTGTGTAGCGCACACCCCAATTTAGGGGGAGCTATGTTCAAATTCAGGGGTTGGTCTGAGCCAATAGTTAGGCTCAGACTGTTGGTTTCCTAAAAACTTGCTTCTGCTCTGGTGTGATATTGCCTGGCTGCAGTGTTCCCTGTTGCCTGTAGGTGGCATTGTCATCTCCGGCTCAGGTAGAACTACAGGGAGTATCGCAACACCATTGGGTGTCCTCTCTCGGGAGCTGTGCAGTGGGCGTGGTCAACCCGCTGTGCATGCTGGGAGAGGATACTTAAGGGGCAGACGCCATTAGGCGTGAGGAGATTCCAGGAGAAGATTCCAGTGGGAGATTCCAGGAGAGGACCCCTTGGTCCTGCTTGGCATGCACCCCACCTTCGGTGGCCCTCATGGCCAGGGGTGCATGCGTGTGTTTTGGTCTCGGGCACCTTTAGCTCAAAGGCTGCATCACTCCAGGTAGGCCCAGCACCTTTGGCTGGGGCCTACACAAGCAAAGGAGTCCTGGGGTATCCAAGGGAGGGTGACCCACTCTGAAGGAGAGGAAGCCAGGGGAGGATCGGTCCCAAGGGGATTAGTGATGAAGTCACTGTCTCGGGAGAGGCCTGGTTACCTGTCAGAGGGAAGAATTCCTATCCGCCAAAAGCCTGGTAATGTGCCCATTGGCACCTAAGGACTAACTATTACTAGGCCGGGAAGTTCGGGACTTAAGGATTTTAAAGGTAGAGGATCTCCTGATCGTATCCCAGGGAAATCACAAGTAGTTGTTTCGTGCTCCACACCGGCTGCTAGGACCGCTCTTAATGGGACTATCCGGGTGAGCAAAACCCACTCAGGCTTGAGTGGCGACATGTGTTGCTTAAGTGTTGCGTGCCTGAACCTTCCCCTTCTTGTCATTTCTACTCTCTCTCTCTTCCAAGTTTTGCCTCAAGAAAAGAATAAAACCTTGTTGCTTAGGTTTTACACCTGTGTGGACATAGGCTTTATTACAAAAGGGACTTCCGCCTAGACAACGGAGACCAGGGATCCACTCTGAGGAGGTAACTCGCCGCAAGGCCCAAAAAAATCTAACACCGCTCGCCTCTCCATACCTGGAGTTGGACAACGGGCAAATAGCAGGTCTGCCTCTCCGCTAAGAAGGATGGAGCGGGAAGGGCCTGTGTGCTACAATTGTATCAGCAATATGGAATGAATATACAGTATAGTACATAACATTGTAATTTGCAGATCCTATTTCCCAACCACTTAGACTATTTAGTAACATTTTGACCACTCTGGCCTATTACTGTGTTTGGACTGTCTGTAAAACTTCTACATACATTAGAGAACAGTCACTGATAACATGTCATCTTACGCCTCTTGTAGCACGTACAATTTCTGTCCGTTTTTTGAAAAATGTCAGCAGTCTTTTGCAAGAAGTAAGTTGAATTCAGCAGTTCTTTAGAATATGGCAACAGTCATAGTGGTTTGCAGGTAGGGTTGAACTTCCTAGCCACTATATTCATGTTATAAATCAAAGAAGTGGTCGCACACTGGAACTCCAAATTTGTTTGATGTTATGTTTATTGTCACAAATTGTCAGACAAACACAGGAAAAGCAGTTGACGCATTTCACAAGCGATAGCTTTCTTGTTCACAACAGACTGGCTGTTGTGAACAAGCAAGCTATCGCTTGTGAAACGCGTCAACTGCTTTTCCTGTGTTTGTCTGACAATTTGTGACAATAAAGATAACATCAAGCAAATTTGGAGTTCCAGTGTGCGACCACTTCTTTGCTTTATTCGTGTTTGACGGTGGTGAGCTGAGGTCCGCACCTGTTACCTGCTTTGCACCTGAAAATTGCCTGGAGCGGTGTGTCTCTCTTTGGTTTCTGCCCCTATATTCATGTTACTGAGATGACCTGCTTCTGACCTTTATTTGACCTACTTCAAGAAGTTTTTCTATTGCTATAGACCTGCATTGAAAAGCAAAACCTATTTGAAATTGATGAAAGCCCATCAACACAGGCTACAGGGGTCTCAAACTGACGGCCCTCCAGCTGTTGCGAAACTACAAGTCCCATCATGCCTCTGCCTGTGAGAGTCATTCTTGTAACTAACAACCTTGCAATGCCTCATGGTACTTGTAGTTTTGCAACAGCTGGAGAGCCACCAGTTTGAGACCTCTGTTAAAAAGCCATAGCATACATTGTGCACAGCTTTTGCTAATAGGTTCCAGGTACTCTAGTCCAACACTGCCATCAGCTAAATTAATGTATTTAAAAGTCAGAAGGTTAACCACTAGCCTACCGCCCGCCATCATATGACGGCGGGACAATGAGGCTCTCGTTCTGGCTGGACGTCATATGACGTCTTCGCCTTCCCGAGCTACTAGGATGCGCGTGCCCAGCGGCCGCGATGTCCGACGGGCACCCGCGATTGCCCAGTAACTGAGCAGGACCGTGGATCTGGGTGTGTAAACACCCAGATCCACGTCCTGTCAGGGAGAGGAGACCGATGGTGTGTCCCTTGTACATAGGGACACCAATCGGTCACCTCCCCCAGTCAGTCCCCTCCCCCCAAAGTTAGAATCACTCCCTAGGGAACACATTTAACCCCTTGATCGCCCCCTAGTGTTAACCCCTTCCCTGCCAGTCATATTTATTCAGTAATCAATGCATTTTTATAGCACGGATCGCTGTATAAATGTCAATGGTCCCAAAAATGTGTCAAAAGTGTCCGATGTGTCCTCCGCAATATCGCAGTCACAATAAAAATCGCAGATCGCCGCCATTACTAGTAAAAAAGAAAAAAAATGCTATAAATCTATCCCCTATTTTCTAGCCGCTATAACTTTTGTGCAACCCAATCAATATACGCTTATTGCGATTTTTTTTACCAAAAATATGTGGAAGAATACATATTGGCCAAAACTGAGGGAAACATTTTTTTTATACATTTTTTGGGAATATTTATTATAGCAACAAGTACAAAATATTGCTTTTTTTTCAAAATTGTCACTTTTCTTTTGTTTATAGTTCAAAAAATAAAAATTGCAGAGGTGATCAAATACCACCAACAGAAAGCTCTATTTATGGGGGAAAAATTATAAAAATGTAATTTGGGTAGAGTTGTTGCATGACCGCACAATTGTCATTCAAAGTGTGACAGCGCTGAAAGCTGAAAAATGGCTTGGGCACGAAGGGGGTGAAAGTGCCTTGTATTGAGGTGGTTAAAGATGACCTTCAGGCAAATATTACAAAAACAATTTAGCTTTGCATTCATTAAAATGAATGTATTCATTAAAAATTTTAAAAGCCAATTCAGGCTGTGGTTGATTTACTAAAGCCAAATAGACTGCAGTTGCACTCTCCAGGAACAGTTGCTCCAGAGTTTAGAAAATGAGTAGAAGCTTTGCTGACTTCCATCATCCAATCATGTGCAAGCAAAAATTGTGTTTTTTACATTTTCCTTGCATGTGATTGGGTATTCTTTGCAAAGGGAAGCTTTACCTCATTTTCTAAGCTCTGGAGCAACTGTACTTGCAGAGCGCAATTGCACTTTACAAAGTGCACATTCTATTTGCCTTTAGTAAATCAACCTCTATGTGTTGCATTAACAGACGTGCATAAAGATTGTCTTGATGTCAGCCTCCTAAAATTATCTGTATCACAGCACTGAGGGACTGGGAGAGGGAAAGTCAGTATTAATAGCCAATAAGGCATACCAGTGTACGTGATGACACTGAACATGCTTCCTGGTAGACACAGTAGAGTGAAGAGAGACGAGTGGCTTCAGACAATTTTTTTGGGAGTGCTGTGCTGATGCTAGGAGTGTGAAGGATGAAGCTAATGTGGTGTGTGCACTGCACTACCCACTAAGCTGTAAAGGGTGTGGCAAAAACTGGATGTTTCTTATGGTGTGCCACGTCTCCCCCTTTCTATAGACAAAATAGAGTCTGGAGGTACACTGAAGAGATTGTGGTTGTGAAATAGACCCCATCGGGGGCCAGAAATGATAACCCCTTGCAATTGTATGGGCCAGCAAAGATAACTCTCAGCAAGTGTCGCTGCCAGCAATGATAATCCCCAGCAAGTGTCAGGGCATAACAACCAGTACATTAACAAACACCTATCACAACACCAAAATTATCCCCCAGATTTTCACAAGAATAAACTTAATCACTGCATGATGATTAACTCCCAGAACAGCTCAATAATTACCCCACAGCACTGCACAACAATTAACTCCCAGCATTGCACAAAATTAATCCCCAACACTGCACAACATTTAACACTCAGCACTGCCCAACAACTACCCTCTAGGGCAGTGACGTCAATACCCGCAGCTGAGGCTCCAGGAAGTGGGAACAGGATACCTGTGAAAGACAGGTATCCTGCCCCCCCCCCTCCCCTCGAAAGCTGCCAAATGTGGCACCGGAGAGGGGGGGAGGCTTACAACAAGAGGAAGTTCCACTTTTGGGTGGCACTTCACTTTAAAGAAGAAATGCATTGAAATAGTCAGGGACTGATTAGCAGTCAGCAATTGTTATATAGTGTATACAGTTGCAAAAAAAAGTATGTGAACCCTTTTGGAATGATATGGATTTCTGCACAAATTGGTCATAAAATGTGATCTGATCTAAGTCACAATAGACAATCACAGTCTGCTTAAACGAATAACACACAAAGAATTAAATGTTACCATGTTTTTATTGAACACACCATGTAAACATTCACAGTGCAAGTGGAAAAAGTATGTGAACCCCTAGACTAAAGAGATTTTCAAGAGCTAATTGGAGTGAGGTGTCAGCCAACTGGAGTCCAATCAATGAGATGAGATTGGAGGTGTTGGTTACAGCTGCCCTGCCCTATAAAAAAACCACACACCAGTTCTGGGTTTGCTTTTCACAAGAAGCATTGCCTGATGTGAATGATAACTCGCACAAAAGAGCTCTCAGAAGACCTACGATTAAGAATTGTTGACTTGCATAAAGCTGGAAAGGGTTATAAAAGTATCTCCAAAAGCCTTTCTGTTCATCAGTCCACGGTAAGGCAAATTGTCTATAAATTGAGAAAGTTCAGCACTGCTGCTACTCTCCCTAGGAGTGGGCATCCTGTAAAGATGACTGCAAGAGCACAGCGCAGACTGCTCAATGAGGTGAAGAAGAATCCTAGTGTCAGCTAAAGACTTACAAAAGTCTCTGACATATGCTAACATCCCTGTTAGCGAATCTACAATACATAAAACACTAAACAAGAATGGATTTCAGGGGAGGATACTACAGAGAAAGCCACTGCTGTCCAAAAAAAAACATTTCTGCACGTTTACAGTTTGCACAAGAGCACCTGGATGTTCCACAGTAGTACTGGCAAAATATTCTGTGGCCAGATGAAACCAAAGTTGAGTTGTTTGAAAGAAACACACAACACTATGTGTGGAGAAAAAAAGAGGCACAGCACACCGACATCAAAACCTCATCCCAACTGTGAAGTATGGTGGTGTGGGCGTCATGGTTTGGGGCTGCTTTGCTGCGTCAGGGCCTGGACGGATTGCTATCATCGAAGGAAAAATTAATTCCCAAGTTCATCAAGACATTTTGCAGGAGAACTTAAGGCCATCTGTCCACCAGCCGAAGCTCAACAGAAGATGGGTGTTGCAACAGGACAACGACCCAAAGCATAGAAGTAAATCAACAACAGAATGGCTTAAACAGAAGAAAATACACCTTCTGGAGTGGCCCAGTCAGAGTCCTGACCTCAACCCAATTGAGATGCTGTGGCATGACCTCAAAAAAGCGATTCACACCAGACATCCCAAGAATATTGCTGAACTGAAACAGTTCTATAAAGAGGAATGATCAAGAATTACTCCGGACCGTTGTGCACGTCTGATCTGCAACTACAGGAAACGTTTAGTTGAAGTTATTCCTGCCAAATGAGGTTCAACCAGTTAATAAATCCAAGGGTTCACATACTTTTTCCACCTGCGCTGTGAATGTTTACATGGTGTGTTCAATAAAAACATGGTCACATTTAATTCTTTGTGTGTTATTAGTTTTAGCAGACTGTGATTGTCTATTGTTGTGACTTGGATGAAGATCAGATCACATTTTATGACCAATTTGTGCAGAAATCCATATCATTCCAAAAGGGTTCACATACATTTTTTTTGCAACTGTATATATAGTATATGTAGTGCAGTGGTCAGAGCTGAGTAAAGGGGAAGATAACACACAGAGGGGTTGATTTACTGAAAACTGGAGAGTACAAAATCAGGCGCAGCTGTGCATGGTAGCCAATCAGTTTCTAACTTCAGCTTGTTTTATTAAGCAAAAATCTGGAAGCCGATTGGTTTCTATGCAGAGCTGCACCAGATTTTGCACTCTTAATTTTTAGTAAATCAACCACAGAGCGTAGGGGGCAGGAATACATAACACACAGAGTGCTGGGGTCAGGAATATGTAACACACAGAGTGCAGGGTTCAGGAGTGTATAAAACACAGAGTGTAGGGTTCAGGATTGTATAACACACAAAGAGCAGGGGCCAGGAATACGCAACATGCAGAGCACAGGGGTCGGGAGTGTTGAACACACAGAATGCAGGGATCATGAGTATGTAATGCACAAAATGCTTGGGTCAGGTGTGTGTAATGTGCAGAATGCATAGTCAGGATTACAAAATAAAAGAGTGCAGAGGTCTGGGTTGTGTAGCCTCCTAGCACAAATCATCTGCCCCCCAAATTCAACCTCCTAGCACTAATTACCCCCCAAAAAATCCCTCCACTCCAGCACAAATCATACTACTCCCAAACCCACCCTCCCAGCTCTAATCCCCTCTCCTCCAAATCCCCCAGCATTAATCCTCCCCCTAAAATCCCCCCTCCCAGTACAAATCATTCCCACCTCTCAAATTTCACTCTTAGCACAAATCCCCCCCCCCCAGCACAAATCCTCTCCCCCAAATAAACCCTCCTAGTCCAAACCCTATACCCCCCAATTTTTTTAGCTCCCAGCACAAACAGGCTGGGAGTGTGTTTTTGACCAAGCTATAAGGAATTTGAGCATTTGACATTGCTGTTTTGCAGGGAAGTCTGAATCACAGGCCTGGCTAAACATTATGTAAGCGGTATCTTCAAAAAGTTTCCACACTTTTATATTTTCGTTGGAAACTGTGAGGGCGGGAGGAGTAGTAATTGGTCATGTCTAAAATGTGACTAGTCTGTCTGGCAGGCCAGCTGACCTTGCAGTTTAGTATAAGAGTTGTCATGCTGGTGTGAAGTTGGCTGCGAAACTTATATTGTATTTACCTGCTTGCCTGAAGTTCAGCTTTAGGGCTCATTCACACACCCGTTCATAACTGTACACCACCCAGAACAGTGTGTTTTTGTGGCATGTACTGCTGGGCGTTTAGCTGCAGACAGGCAGCCTGTACAAAGCAATGAAAGGCTGACACTGTCCGATGCTATCTGCAGCTGTTCCTTGCTGCTCATCTTTCCCTAATCTCTAAGAATCAATCCATATACATGTGGATCTGTGGGTTCTCTCAGCCTGTCAATGATTTGTACAGGCTGAGCGACTGCAGAAGAGTCTAAACACCTAGCTGAATCCACTGCAGAATTAAACTGATCTGGGCAGTGTATGGCCAGATTGAATGAGCCCTTAATCCCACCATTAGGGATAAGCCGAACACCCCCCGGTTCGGTTTGCATCCAGAACATGCGAACAAAACGTTAGTTCGCGCAAACTTTCGAACCCCGCTAATGGGACTCGAACAGGAGAAATCAAAAGTGCTAATTTTAAAGGCTAATATGCAAGTTATTGTCCTAAAAAGGGTTTGGGGACCCGGGTCCTGCCCCAGGGTACATATATCAGTGCAAAAACAGAAGTTTTTTTAGGAGCAGTGATGTTAATGATGCTTAAAGTGAAAAAATAAAAGTGAAATATTCCTTTAAATATCGTGCCTGGGGGGGTGTCTATAGTATGCCTGTAAAGTGGCGTGTGTTTCCCGTGTTTATAACTTTCCCTGTACAAAATGAAATTCCTAAAGGAATAAAAGTCATTTAAAACTGCTTGCGGCTTTAATGTAATGTCTGGTCCCGGCAATATGGATGAAAATCATTGAGAAAAACAGCATGGGTCCCCCCCCCCAGCCTATTACCAGGCCCTTTGAATATGTTATGGATATTAAGGGGAACCCTGCACCCAAATAAAAAAAAGGGTGTGGGGCCCCTAGGCCCTATATACTCTGAACAGCAGTGTACAGGCGGTGCAAACAAGACAGGGACTGTAGGTTTGTTCTTAAGTAGAATCTGTTTGTAATTTTGAACTGGTACATTTTTAAAGTGTACTGTAGCTCCAGCCAAAAAAAACGATTTTTAAGCTTTTTGGAAAACATAGAGAAGGGTTATCACCCCTGTAACATTTGTTTTGCTGTCTGTACACCTGTTCAGAAGATTTCACCTCACTTTCTGTCCCAATGACAATTGGATTTAGAAAATGTTTTTTTTTTAGGGAAACAAGGATTGGTGATAAAGCATCAGTGGAGAGGAGACACCTTTTTCCCATATTAACTCTTACAGGAGAGAATTTCCCTTCCTAGGGGTAGATTTCCTCTCACTTCCTGTTGTCTCCCTCCGTTTGTAAGTTGGATGTTTGAAAATAGGGTCCTGCCCTATGTACTCTGCAGAAATTTGGGCCTTAGGTGTTGGTGTTGCCACAACACTGTAAGCCCTCACAGTTACTCTTGGTGGGCGCTGGAATGGGCCCTGCTGTGAAATATTATATCAAGAATTGTAATTACATGCACCTGTTGAACAGGGGCAGAAAAATTGGGCCTTTGGTGGTGGTGGTGGTGGTGTTGCCACAACACTGTAAGCCCTCACAGTTACTCTTGGTGGGCGCAGGAATGGGCCTTGCTGTGAAATATTAGATCAAGAATTGTAATTACATGCCCCTGTTGAACAGGGGCAGAAAAATGATGCCTTAGGCACTGGAGCCACAACACTGCAACCCCTCACAGATACTCTAGTTGGAGCGCAGGAATGAGCCCTGCTGCAAAGTATTACAGCAAAAATTGTAATTACACGCCCCTGTTAAACAGGGGCAGAAAAATTGGGCCTTAGGCACTGGTGCTGGTGCCACAACACTGCAACCCCTCACAGATACTCTAGTTGGAGCGCAGGAGTGAGCCCTGCTGCAAACTATTGCAGCAAAAATTGTAATTACATGCCCCTATTAAACAGGGGCAGAAAAATTGGGCCTTAGGCACTGGTGGCGGTGCCCAGAACCAAAAATGTTCTTACAAGCTATCAACATAAACAGGAGGAAGAGAATAGTCACTCAGCATAACAGGATAGTCACTCAGCATCAGCATAGGCAGTCTTGAAGGGAACTCACATTCAAAAAAAAATGATTCGGTTACATCAGCATCAGGTGCTTGGTAGCTGGTGATCCAAGACTGATTCATTTTTATGAAGGTCAGACGATCAAGTCGGTGGACAGGCGCACCCTGTGATCGGTTACAAAGCCTCCAGCAGCACTGAATGTGCGTTCCGAAAGAACGCTGGATGCAGGACAGGCCAGTAGCTCAATTACATACTGTGCAAGCTCTGGCCAGTGATCCATCCTCAAGACCCAGTAACCCAGAGGAGTTTCGGTGGGAAAGGTGTCCAAGTCTGATCTTGCCCCTAGGTATTCCTGCACCATGTGAATCAGATGCTGGCGATGGTTTCTGGAACCGATCATACCTTGGGGCTGCGGACTAAAAAATTGTCTGAACGCATCGTTCAGAAGGCCACCTTCTCCACCGCTCCTTCTGTGACTGACCGAAGCCTCAGCAACACGTTGTCCAGGACCAGGAATTTGTAACCTCCCAGGCTCTGGAAACGCGTTGCACAAACCTTTCTGCAAGGCCTCCCAAAGATGTTTCATCCTCTGCTCCCTCTGCGACGGCTGGATAAGGTCCGCAACCTTACCCTTGTAACGTGGATCACGGAGGGTTGCCAGCCAGTAATGGTCCCTCTCCTTGACACCACGAATACGAGGATCCTTTCGCAGGCTTTGCAGGATCAGGGAGGCCATGCAGCGTAGTCCTCTGGGTCACTAAGGATGACATGATCCACAGCCACCTCATCCCATCCACGTACAAGTCCATTGGTTTCTTGGGACTGTAAATGATCCCTTGAAGACTGCTGCTGATGCTGAGTGCTAGGCTCCACCTCCATGCTGACACAATCCTTCTCCTCCTCCTCAACCTCTTCCTGGGTGATCGGCAGGCCAGCAGGAACACTGTCTGGATAAAGTGGGCCTTGAGAGGTAAGGAAGTCCTCCTCTTCCTGCCTCTGTTCTGCCTCAAGTGCCCTGTCCATTATTCCACACAGCGTGTGCTCCAACAGGTGGACAAGAGGGACAGTGTCACTGATGCATGCACTGTCACTGCTCAGCATCCTCATGGCCTCCTCAAATGGTGACAGGACAGTGCATGCATCCCTGACCATGCCCCACTGGCGTGGTGAAAAAAAACCGAGCTCCCCTGACCCTGTCCTGGTGCCATTGTCGCACAGGTACTCATTGATCGCCCTCTGCTGAGTGTGCAGCCGATGCAACATGGCCAACGTTGAGTACCACCTGGTGGGCATGTCACAGATTAGGCGGTTCTTGGGCAGGTTGTATTCCTTTTGGAGGTCAGCCAGCCGAGCACTAGCATTATATGACTGGCGGAAATGCACACAGACTTTCCTGGCCTGCCTCAGGACATCCTGTAAGCCCGGGTACCTGCCCAAGAAGCGCTGCACCACCAATTTAAGGTCGTGAGCCAAACAGGGCACATGTGTCAGCTGTCCCTGTCGGAGGGTGGAGAGGAGGATGGTGCCATTGTCGCAAATCACCATTCCTGGCTTAAGCTGGCATGGCGTCAACCACCTCTGAGCCTGCCCCTGCAGATCTGACAGAATCTCTGCCACAGTGTGGCTCCTGTCCCCCAAGCACACTAGCTCAAGCACCGTATGGCATTTTTTTGCCTGCGTACTTGCGTAGCCCCTTGAATGCCTACGAAACACTGCTGGTTCCGAGGACAAATCAGCACAGGAAGAGGCCATGGAGGAAGAAAAAGAGATGGGGGTGGAGGAGAGAGGTGTGTCAGAATCACCAGTAGTAGCATTTTGGAAGCGTGGTGGCGGAAAAACCTCCAACACTACTGCACCCTGTCCTGCATCCTTCCCAGCTGCCAGCAGAGTCACCCAGTGGGCCGTAAAAGATAGGTAACGTCCCTGTCCATGCCTGCTGGACCATGAGTCAGCAGTAATATGCACCTTACCGCTAACCGCCCTGTCCAGCGAGGCCAAGACATTGCCTTCCACATGCCGGTAAAGAGCCGGAATCGCCTTCCGTGAAAAAAAGTGGCGTTTGGGAACCTGCCACTGAGGAACCGCACATTCCACAAACTCACGGAAGGGGGCAGAGTCTACCAACTGAAGAGGCAGCAGTTGAAGTGCTAGCAATTTAGCCAAGCTAGCATTCAACCGCTGGGCATGTGGATGGCTGGGAGCGAATTTCTTTTGGCGGTGCAGCAGCTGGGGCAGGGAAATTTGCCTGGTACAATCGGACGTTTGTGTACCGATAGCAGATTGCCCGCAAGTACTTGGCAGTGACACACCTAATTCTACACCTTCATTCCTCTCAGTGCAGGTTTCTGAGAGGACTGAAGGTATAGTGGGGTTTGAGATCCCAGCTGATGAGGAGCAAGGAGAGGTCCGCTTTGTTCTTTGGTGTGGGTCTTTTATGTATGCTTGCCAGCGGACTGCATGGCAGGTCGACATATGTCTGGTCAAGCATGTGGTGCCCAAGCGGCTGATGTTTTGGCCACGCGAGATACGCTTCAGACATATGTTGCAAATAGCAACGGTGCGATCTGATGCACACGTCTCAAAAAAGACCCACACCAAAGAACTTTTGGAATAACGCGCAGAGACAGCAGCGCCCTGCACATGCGGAGCTCTGCGGTGTTATGCAGTCGGTGTGCTGCCCTTAAGCTGGCCCCTGGAGGGCATCCTGCCTCATTGGAGATGTGCCTCCTCCTTCTCCTCCTCTCTCCTCTCAGGCACCCATGTAGAGTCAGTGACCTCATCATCCCCTCCCTCCTCGTCACTGGAGCAAACCTGGCAGTATGCTGCAGCTGGGGGAACATGACTGCCAGTTTGCTGTCCTTCTTGGGCACCCCCTCTCTCTGGGCTCACGTAACTGCCTTCCTCAAGCTGGGTACCATCATCGGAGCCCTCAAAACGCTGCACATCCTCCTGCAGCATGTACCCAACACTGTGGTCAAACAGTTCGGGGGACTCCTCAGGACATGGTGGGGCTAGGGAAGGTGTGACTGATGACATTGAGCCAATGGAAGAGGCCGCTTTGGCAGCTGCTTTGGCAGACAAAGTACCCTGAGGCTGGGTGAGAGAGGATGAGGAGGATGAGGATGGCTTGGTCATCCACTCTACCAACTCTTCAGCATGTTGCGGCTCAACACGTCCAGCTGCTGAAAAAAGGACAAGCGTGCCCTACGTGCTGATGAGGATACACCGCGTCCACGACCAGCACTGTTGCCTTTAGACACAGAGCCTGCTTGCCCTCTTTTATTTGCCTGTGAGTGTCTGCCTCTCCTTGTTGGCCTTCCAGACATACTGTCTTTGATGTATTGGAATAGGTACACAAGGAATGGCCTGCAGTGAGATGTAGCTGCACAAAGCTGGGATGTATATATATATATATATATATATATATATATACTGATTATACTGCAGCTAGCTGAATCAACTGCCTGCCTGTAGTATCTTAGCAACAGTAGAACAGGAACAGTCTGCAGTGTAGCTAATCTGAATACAGTATACTGAGTTATATACAGCAGGTTTCTGAATCAACTGCCTGCCTGTAGTATCTTAGCAACAGTAGAACAGGATTGGAGCAGTCTGCAGTGTAGCTAAACAGAATACAGTATACTGAGTGATATACTGCAGCTTATTGAATCAACTGCCTGCCTGTAGTATCTTAGCAACAGTAGAACAGGATTGGAACAGTCTGCAGTGTAGCTAAACAGAATACAGTATACTGAGTGATATACTGCAGCTTACTGAATCAACTGCCTGCCTGTAGTATCTTAGCAACAGAAGAACAGGAACGGATCTAGCTAAACTGAATACAGTGTATATATATATCAAAATTTAGGGGGAGTATCTGGGCGGTAGCATGACCCAGATACACTAATTATTAGGGATTTATTAGGGATTTATGGCCAATTTGGTTTGTGGAGGATAATGATGGTGTCCTGTTCCCTGCGGCCCCTGGATGGCGCTGTCGCCTGGGACCGGGGTTGAACCACCATTGTAGGGCCGTGCCCTTTGTGTCCTCTTGTGGCAGTAGTACAGCGGGGCGGGGAACCCGCTGTGCCTGCTGGGAGGGGATATAAAGGGGGCGGACATCTTGCGCACGAGGTCCGAGCCCCAGGCACCTTCAGCCTGGGGGCTGCTGTTCTGTTTGTCCACGCCCAGGTGCCCTCGGCCTGGGTGCGAGGGAGTTTAAGTTCCATCCCAGGCACCTTAAGCCTGGGGTGAGGTACTAGCCGAGGCCTGGGGCCCAGTACCTTCGACTGGGTCCCGTATGGGAGAAGATACCTAGGGGCCCACCGAGTGAGGGGACCCGAGTCTCGGGCGAGGAGAACCAGGGAGGAGACCTGACCTGAAGATCCAGCGCAGCATTGGCTGGTGACAGTGTAGGCCTCTGGGGACCATCCAGGATGGATCATCTCCCTAACAGGGGTCGCCATTAGAAGGTAGTCCATGTTCTATGGTCTTTGCAGAGACCCAGCTACATCAGGTCGGTGGCAGAGGCCTCATCGTTCACCCGGTCTGTGGCAGGGACCAACCTCACAGTCGGTGGCAGCGACTGTGCGCCAAAAGTTGTTGTGAACTCCCATCAGCTTCTCTGATCTGAAAGGATTGTGCCTGAACCCTCTGCCCACCAAGTTCGTGTTTGTATCAATCTGTCTGCTTGCAAAGAGGCATATTTATCTCTGCGTAAATAAATATAGATGTTGTACTGTCACCTGGTGTGGGCTTACTTTTCTGGGAGCAAAGTGTTCTACATTCACCTATCTACTGGTCATTTTTGAAGTGGAAGCTCCGGACAGGGACACAGACCCAAAGGTAAAGATCTTAGCTCAAACCTCTACACACATACGAGGTGCGAGCTGGTGGCAGCACCTCACCCCTCTCCCTGGTCCCCCTAGACGAGTTGACCAGCCGTAAAGAAGAAGGGAGAGAGCGGGTATACACACAACGCATGGGGTGCATATATATACTAAATACACTAACTGCAGCTAACTCAATCGCCTGCCTGCTCTAAGTAACTGAAATGAAATGACACTCTCTCTGTCTCTATCTCTCTCTTAGAACGCCGGAAAGCACACTACATGGCGCCGAAGCACGGGCGGCCTTATATAGTGTGGGGGTGTACCCAATCCCCTGAGCTATGATTGGCCAAAGGCACCCTGATTTTGGCCAATTACAGTTCTCTGTACTGACGGCGCTGTGATTGGCCAAGCATGCGGGTCGTAGTGCATGCTTGGCCAATCATCAGCCAGCAATGCACTGCATTGACACAGTGAATTATGGGCCGTGACGCACCACTCGAATTTGGCACGAATGGCCCATACTGTTCGAAATTCGGCGAACGGCCTAACAGACAATGTTCGAGTCAAACATGAGTTTGACACGAACACGAAGCTCATCCCTACCCACCACTAACATATTCAAACAAATGGGGTACAACGCTTTATTTTTTCCCCAAAAATTGTATAAAATACAGAGACTTTATTAGAAATATCACACTTCATACTACAGCAGCATGAATATTGTGAAACTAGGGGCAGCAGCTCTTTTTTTTAAAGTGCACCAAATAATTTTACATTTGTTTCATGTAAGAAACGTCCCAGCACTCCACATATGAATAAAGAGGAGAGGGAAACAAACATCGATTTTTAACATTGACAGCACTCGATCAGCAGCATTGGGTGCATCCAGAACCTCTGGTTTACAGCACTTACACTATGTAATATTAAAAAATATTCATTCCAAAGGGCAAAAAGCTGTTTCAGGCTTGTTGATTATTTTCCCTGTTGTGTACGACAGAACCAATGGCAAAAAAGGAATGATTATCATGATCTGCCCACTATCCTAAATGAGGCATACACCACTTTTTTTTAATGTGTGGTGGAAGTGAGATATGAAAATACTTTCCTTTTAAAGAAAGCTCTACTGTTCTTCACACTGGTTTAGTGGAGATGTTTTAGTCCCCCTCACTATATATAACCTGTCCAGTTATAATGTCTTTGTGTTACTGTGAATTATTGTTTGCATGCTGTATGATCGATCACATGCATTTTTTTATATCAGAAATTCTCATATTGCACTTTATGTACAGTGGAATTTGTGGATTAAATTAAGCGTGTTACTGTTTGGTTCTGTTCTTCGGTACATTTGATGCCTTTCAAGTTGTTCTAGTAAAGCTTTCACTAAAATACAGTATTGTGCAAAAGTCTTAGGAAGGTGTGAAAAATTGTGTAAATTAAGAATACTTAAAAAATAGAAGCGTAATAGTTTATTTTATCAAACAACAACATTGAAAGTAAAAGAACAGAAGAGAAATCCACATCAAATCAATATTTGGTGTGACCACCCTTTACTTTCAAAACAGCATAAATTCTTTAATTCTTCTAGGTATACTCGCACTCACACACAGTTTTTGATGGACACTGGCAGGTAGGTTGTTCCAAACATCTTGGAGAACTAACTACAGATCTTCTGTGGATGTAGGCTGCCTCAAATCTTTCTGTCTCTTTGTGTAATCCCAGACAGACTCCATGATGTTGAGATGAGGGCTCTGAGGGAGCCAAATCATCAGTTCCAGGACTCCTTATTCTTCTTCTCTAAAGATAGTTCTTAACCTCCCTGGCGATATGATTCTGTCAGATTTTAGGTGCTGAAAGCGGTACCAATATTCTGCATGGAAATTTGGCGTTTTATAATGTAGGCCTGTAATTCTTAGGAATAACTCACCTAAATCTGTCCAAACCAGAGTCTAGTAGACATCCTGGGTATGATAAAGTTAAAAAAACAAAATCATAATTTATATTGTAGCGGGTATCAATATTTAGGGGAAGTGTCTGGGCGGTAGCATGGCCCAGATGCATTAATTACTAGGGTTTATGGCCGTTTTGGTTCGTGGAAGATATCAATGGTGTCCAGTTCCCTTCGGCCCCTGGGTGGCGCTGTCGCCTTGGGCTGGGGTTGAACCACCATTGTAGGGCCGTGCCCTTTTTGTCCTCTCGCGGAAGTAGTACAGCGGGGCGGGTATAAAGGGGGCGGACATCTTGCGCACGAGGCCTGAGCCCCAGGCACCTTCAGCCTGGGGGCTGCTGTCTGTTCGTTCGTGTCCAGGTGCCCTTGGCCTGGACACGTGGAGTCGAGTTCCATCCCAGGCAACTTAAGCCTGGGGTGAGGTACTTTGCAAGAAGGCCTGGAGCCCAGTACCTTCCACTGGGTCCCGCGAGGGATGAAGTATTCCTAGGGTGCCCCCGGAATTGGGTGCCCGAATCCAGGGCATAAGGGACCAGAGATGTGACCCTCCTGAAGAGCTGGTACAGCATAATACCGGTGACGGTGTGGGCCTCTGGAGACCGTCCAGATGGATGTCTTTCCCTGATAGGGGCCATTTATCCTAACGGAGGTATTCTATGTTCTTATGGTCAGTGGCGGGGCTCCAACTGAACCAGGTCGGTGGCAGAGACCTATCATCAAGGTCTGTGGCAGAGGCCTCTACTTTCACCAAGGTTTGTGGCAGAAACCAAATTCACAGTCGGTGGCAGCGACTGTGCGCCAAGCCTGTTTGCGCTATACGGAACAGGAGAGAACTTTAATTCTTTGATTGTGCCTGGACCTTCTCCTTCTCACACCTGTCTGTTCTTTAAGTTCAACCAGTCTACTCTTCTAGGACTATTTCTTTATCGTACACCACGGGACACAGAGCTAGTCATTACATAATGGGTTAAGGGTCACCAGCGGTGATTGGACACTGGCACAACCAATGGAAGACAGTTCCCCTCCATATAACCCCTCCCATCAGGGAAGTACCTCAGTTTTTTCGCCAGTGTCGAAAGGTGTTGGACGCGTTAGGAGGTGCTAAAGGAAAGCTCTACCAAAGAGACCCTCTGGGGGTAAAAGAGCTATGCTTTCGGATCCATCCAAGACGCCTACAAAGGAGCTGAATCTGGATGGGATCCGGGCCTCATCCATGAGGCGTCGCCTGTAATGTCTCTCTTCGGAGGACTGGGCTCTAAGATCCAGCACTTTCGCTATTTCGCTATAAAGTCCTGGTAAGAGTCTTGTACAAGGCCCAGGGGAGAGGTATCCTTTAAATAGGAACCCATATCCCTGAAGGTTGGCACACATAGCCCACCGTGAAGGGTGAAGTTTGGTATCTGTCTGAAATCTTTCAGCAGAAAAACCTGCGGCGTGGATAAGGTGAGATTAGAAGGTCCATAACTAGGTTGGGACCTTTTTCAAAAAGTGGATGTCTTCTTTTTTTCCACCACTGGGGGGAGTAAAGAGCTGAATATACTCACCTCACTCTGTTCAGTGTCGGCTTCGGCGAAGTACACTGCTCGTCACCTCCGCTGCTGAGCTTGCTGGGGCACCCCGATCCTCCTTTCGGTGGCCGACCAGACACCTGCAGATGCAGGTAAGTGGGAACAAGGGCTGATGAGAGTCCTCTCTCACTATGGCCACCGCCATAGCGCTAAGGGCCGCGCGCGCACGCGGGAGCGCGCTTTATCGGAGGGGGGGGGGCGAAGGCGTGCGCGGGCACGTGGCGCGCGCAGGCACAGAAACGGCGCCAAATTTAAAAGACTGTCAGTGTGAGAAGCACTGCAGCAGCAAGCAAGCTCGTTAGTTCTCTTATTCCTGGCAGAGAAACACAGCAGCTATACAGGGACGTAAGACTTCATGTGGTTGGATTGGGTACTTCCTAGAAGACATCCATGTTATGCATAGTTATGTGTTAAAAGTTGCATACTTAATGTATTTGCTAAACTAAACACGGTAGTATATGCATTTAGGTACCTTGTATTTTGTCTAAACAGTAAGCCTTCCAGGGGAAGTAATACGGACAAAAAGAGATAAGAAAGCACCACCGCCTGAGAGGAGGCTCTAACTGTGCTGACTCGGTACCTTTCTCTCCTGTGTTGCTAAATGCACCTGTTCAGGATGAGCCATTACCTCTGTCAGGTATGGCGGCTTCCCCAGTGAAGCCTGGGCCTGTATATGTCACTGAGGACACTTTATCAGCTGCCCTAAATAATCTGGAGGAAAAAATTGCTACCTTAATCGCTAAGTCCTCTAAAAAGGGACAATAAGCGAAGCAGGTCTCTTCCAGTATTGGACCTCCCTTCAGAAGTACCTGAGGGAGGAGGATGAGGAGGAGGAGGCTACATCAGCAGGTACAATGCTATAGCAGTGCATTTAAGTTAACCTCTGCGGAGGTAACGGAATTACCTGTCTCCTCCCTAGGGTCATTAAGATCCCTGCAAGGTGCATGCTCCTTCCCGGTTCATCCGTTACTAGAGGATCTAATATACGCAAACTGGCAACATCCAGATAAGCGTTTCTCACCTCCAAAAAGGTTTAACATTCTTTATCCTATGGGGGAATTTTTTTTTTTAAAGAAATGGAGCCTGCCTGCGGTAGTTGCGGCTATTTCTTGTGTAAATAAAAACCTGACATGTCCGGTGGATAATGTACAAGGGTTTAAAAGATCCTTCTGAGAGGAAGTTGAATTCCTCCTTCCTTTTGGCCGGCTCAATTACCCAACCTGCAGTAGCAGCAGTCGGTATGTGTCAGGTCATCAGCCAACAGGTAAAGCAGGGGCTGAAGGAACTGCCTTCAGAGCAGGCTAGAAATTGGGAAAATTTGCCTAAAGCCTTATGCTTCACAGTGGATGCCATGAGAGATTCTATCATACAGGCATCACGCCTTACACTCCAGCTGGTACAGATGCGCAGAGTACTTTGGCTTAAGCATTGGTCAGCGGAGACCCCATGCAAAAAGCTGTTGGCAAGTTCCCGTTCCATGGCGAACGCCTATTTGGGGAAGATTTAGAAAAATAGATACAGAAGATCAAGTGGTAAAACGACTTTTACCTGAGAGAAAGAAAAACAAGAGATCTTGTTTTAAACGCTCTCTCCCCAGCTCCCGGGAAATCTGACTCCAACCAGTGGCGGCGGCCTGTTTTAGCCGCCCACAAAAGCCAAGGGGCAAGCTCAGAAGAACAAGAAGCCGTGGGGTGCAAGAGCTAATAAGCAAGCCCCCAAAGCCTCTCAGTGAAGGGGCGCCCCCGCTCGGCCGAGTGGGAGGAAGGCTTTGTCAGTTCTGAGCAACTTGGTGGTCAGAAATCCAGGACAATTGGGTAGTATCCACAATATCCTCAGGGTACAAACTGGAATTTCGAGAGATCCCATCTTCTCAATTCCGAGGTTCAAGACTCTCCAAGGATCCACAAAAAAGAGAATCCTTCTTCAAAGGTTTGAATCACTTAATGGCTCAAGGGGTAGTTACAGACGTACCCCAAAAAGAGCGAGGTTCAGGTTTTTACTCAAACCTCTTTGTGATTCCAAAGCCAAATGGAGATGTCAGACCCATCCTGGATCTAAAATCCCTAAATCGGTTCCTGAACGATCGTCATTTTCGAATGGAAACGATCCGATCCGTGGCCGCCACTTTAAAGGGCGGAAAATTCATGGCGCCCATAGATATCAAGGACGCACATTTACACATACCCATCCTCCCCGCTCACCAAAGATTCCTAAGGTTTGCGGTAGAAGATCGCCACTTTCAATTTGTGGCTCTGCCGTTTGGTGTAGCCACCGCGCCCATAGTATTCACAAAGGTGCTAGCTCCTCTGTTAGCAAACCTAAGAACACGGGGCATTGCGGTAACAGCCTATCTGGACGATCTACTAGTAATAGATCAGTCAAAGGACGGATTGGGTCACGCTGTACACACTACAGTAGGATACCTGGAGCATTTAGGATGGATTATAAATTTACAAAAATCCTCTCTCCAGGCCCAAAGAAGGATAGGGTACCTGGGCATGATCATAGATACAGCCCAAAATGGGGTATACCTGCCAGAACCGAAGATACAGTCTCTGAAAGACCTGATCCACAAGGTCAAAGCAAACAAGAGGCCGTCTATTCGCCTTTGCATGAGACTATTGGGAAAGATGGTAGCCTCCTTCGAGGCGGTCCCTTACGCCCAGTTTCATTCGAGACTACTTCAAGGCAATATTTTAGCTTCCTGGAACAGGAAGAGCCAAGCTCTGGATATACCCATGCGCCTGTCCTCACAAGTACGCCACAGCTTCGATTGGTGGCTAGAAGCCAGGAATTTACGGAAGGGAAAGTCCTTCCTCCCAGTGGCCTGGAAGGTGGTATCTAGGGATGCCAGCCTATCGGACTGGGGTGCAGTATTCGAGGAGGCTTCTACCCAGGGAACCTGGGCCAAGACTCAGGGGATCCTGCCCATCAATGTGCTAGAGATCCGGGCGGTATATCTAGCCCTCAAAACCTGGACATACAGGTTACAGGGCTACCCAGTTCGGGTTCAATCCGACAATGCTACTGCAGTAGCTTACATCAATCACCAAGGAGGCACCCGCAGTCGGGCAGCCCAAAGAGAGGTGAACCGGATCCTGGCATGGGCAGAAGAGCATGTACCTTGCCTTTCTGCAATCTTCATTCCAGGGATGGAAAATTGGCAAGCAGACTACCTGAGTCGTCAGCAGCTGCTACCAGGGAGTGGTCTCTTCACCCCGAGATCTTTCAGGCCATATGTCTGAGATGGGGAAACCCAGATGTAGACCTGCTAGCTGCCAGGTTCAACAAGAAATTGGACAACTTTGTGTCCAGAACGAGAGATCCTCTAGCCTACGGGACAGACGCTCTAATAATACAGACGCTCTAATAACTCCATGGAATCAGTTCTCACTGATCTAGGCATTCCCTCCGATCCCTCTTCTACAAAGACTGCTTCGCAGGATCAAGGAGGAGGGAATACCAGTAATCCTAGTGGCCCCAAACTGGCCCAGGAGGCCTTGGTACGCCGAGATTGTAAAAACGGCGATAGGAAGGCCCTGGAAGTTTCCACTCCGACATGACCTGCTGTCACAGGGTCCAGTATTCCACCCTTCCTTACAAAGGCTAAAGTTGACGGCCTGGCTGCTGAGACCCACATTTTTAAAAAGAGAGGGGTCTCTGGTCCGGCTCTTTCTACGCTCATTAATGCTAGAAAGCCAGCCTCCAGACTCATCTATCAGAGAGTCTGGAGAGCATACGTTTCCTGGTGTGAATCCAGATGTTGGAATCCTCAGAAGTATGAAATAAGTAGGATTCTTGCTTTTTGCCAGTTAGGAGTGGATATGAATTTAGCACTTAGCACCATCAAAGGGCAAATATCGGCTCTATCAGTCTTCTTTCAGAGACCATTGGCATCTCACTCCCTAGTTCGGACATTCATTAAGGGGGTACTGAGGATAAATCCTCCAGTTAGGACTCCCTTGTGTCCATGGGATTTGAATTTGGTTTTGTCAGTGTTGCAAAAGCAACCTTTTGAACCTATTCGCCATATTCCTTTAATTATATTAAGAAGGAAGTTGGCCGTTCTGATTGCTATAGCTTCTGCTAGGAGAGTATCAGAGCTAGCAGCTCTTTCTTGTAAAGAGCCTTATCTAATTTGTCACAAGGACAAAATCGTACTACGACCCCATCCGGCTTTTCTACCCAAGGTGGTGTCGGCTTTTCACTTGAATCAAGACATTGTTCTGCCTTCCTTTTTTCCAAACCCGCGGACGGCGGGGGAAAAATTATTACACTCTCTAGATCCAGTGAGAGTGGTAAAGGTGTATCTGCAAGCAACCGCTCAGATACGTAAAACAGATGTTTTGTTTATTTTACCAGATGGGCCCAAGAAGGGCCAAGCGGTATCAAAATCCACCATTTCCAGGTGCATTAGACAAGTAATTATTCAAGCTTATGGTTTAAAGAACAGGACTCCTCCTTTTCCTGTTAAGGCGCACTCTACCAGGGCGATAGGTGCTTCATGGGCAGTGCACCACCAGGCTTCGATGGCTCAGATCTGTAAAGCTGCAACTTGGTCTTCAGTCCATACATTTTCCAAATTCTATCAAATAGATGTGAAAGGACATGAGGATTCCGCCTTTGGGCGAAGTGTGCTGCAGGCAGCAGTATAGGGCTTCTCGTCCGCAAGCGGCCTGTTTTGATCTGTGTCTCCCCCCCTTCATATGAGCATTGCTCTGGGACGTCCCATTATGTAATGACTAGCTCTGTGTCCCGTGGTGTACGATAAAGAAAATAGGATTTTTATAACAGCTTACCTGTAAAATCCTTTTCTTGGAGTACACCACGGGACACAGAGGTCCCCCCCTTCTTATGGGAACCTTACTGCTTTGCTACAAAACTGAGGTACTTCCCTGATGGGAGGGGTTATATGGAGGGGAACTGTCTTCCATTGGTTGTGCCAGTGTCCAATCACCGCTGGTGACCCTTAACCCATTATGTAATGACTAGCTCTGTGTCCCGTGGTGTACTCCAAGAAAAGGATTTTACAGGTAAGCTGTTATAAAAATCCTATTTTGTTGCTCAAACAGAATAAATAAGTGTTGGACTTTATTTGGTGTGGAACTCAAGTTACTGGGAGCCAAGTGCCCTGCCTGCAACAGTGGCAATCATCCTCCACAAGAGAATCTGAAGCTCCGGACGTGAACACAGACCCGAAGGTAAAAGGTTTAGCTCACACCTCTGCATAACACACATCAGAGGGCACGAGCTGGTGGTGCGTCCCCCCCCCCATTCTTCTCCCTGGTACCCCTAGATGAGTCAGCCAGCCGCAAAGAGAGAGAGGGAGAAGCGGGTAAAGGGGGTGCTGCTACACGAATATAATAAATAACTATAAAATAATTATAACAAATAGTAATATAATAATAATAAAAGTGTTTTTCAGTGTTTGATGACGAATTCCCCCACAAATCACTTTCGCTCAATTCTGCAAGTGATTCTAATTTATTATCGCTGTTTTCTATCTGGTCTAAAACCAATTTTGACATAAAGGGACACTTTTTGGTTGCTATGGACAATCTCCAGTTTCCAGGCAGAAAGAACAGTTTTTATTATATAAAAGTGCATGCAGGACACTGGGCAGACCACTAGGGACAATGGGGATGAGTTATTATTTGATACAGTACTGTAATCTGTAAGATTACAGTATACTGTATGTGTATTGTGTGTTTCACTTTTTGAATTTGGCTCCGAACTACACCCACATGCGTCGCAACTTCGCAGGGAACAGAGCTCGGCGGCACTCAGCAGTGTGGATCGAGCGAGATGACGGCTCGCTCACACAGCGGAGACACATCGCAGGATCCAGGGACAAGGTAAGTAACTTCCCCTGTATCCTCCCTTGTGTCCTGTGATGCGATCCCGAGTCTGGCTCGGGGTTACCGCTTTAGGTACTGAAATCTTACCCCGAGCCAGACTCGGGAATACCGCCAGGGAGGTTAAATTCCGCCTTGCCGCGGCGAGGTCTGACAGAAGTGGGGACAGTGTACCTGTCAAAATCAGGTACCCGCCCCCCCACGGAAAGGTGGCAAATGTGGAACGGAGGCGAGGAGGAGACAGATAAGTGGAAATTCCACTTTTGGGTGGAACTCCACTTTAATAATATTGGTTGCATGTTTGGAGTTATTGTCCTGCTGCAGAATAAATTTGGGGCCTCCCCGGTGGTAGGGCATGATGGATAAGTATTTGCCTGTATTTCTCATTACTGAGGACACCATTGATCCTCACCAAATCTCCAACTCTATTTGCGGAAATGTAGCCCCAAATTTGCAAGGAACCTCCACCATGTTTTACTCTTGCCTGCAGGCACTCATTATTGTACCGCTCTTCAGACCTTTGCAAACAAACTGCCATTGGCAACAGAAAAATTATTAAAAATTTTGACTCATCTGTCCAAAGCACCTGGAACAGAGAATCTTTGGATCGGCAGCACACCCACACAGAGAGTAAAATAGAAAGTCTTTAGTGAAGCATATATATTAAAAGCACTGGATGAGTACAGGCAGGGGAAATGCAGGTAGGTTGACACGTTTGTCCAAAGCACCTGATGTCATTTTTCTGCACCCCAGTTCCTATATTGTTGTGCATAGTTGAGTCGCTTAGCCTTGTTTCCATGTCCTATGCACGAAAACATAGGAATCGGGTACAGAAAAACCTTTGCACAATACTGTATTTTAAAGTAAATATATACTGCAGGCCTTGATATTATAGAGGGTTGACATTTTTTTTTTAAAAAAAGATATACATCATCCCAGCTTCATAAATCAGTAAAAAAAAAAAATCACATGGCTAATCTCAAAAAACTGCCTTCGAGAAAAAATGCTATATAGCATGCAAGTATCGCCACACCATCATACTTGCATGCTATATTGTGTCTTGGAGCCAGATGTCCACTGCCTCTGCCAGCACCTGAATAAAAATTGTAAACTTGGGAGAATGACACTGCGGGCTTGGAGCGGCGCCAATCCGTTATGGTATTAATTAAAAAATGCTCTTGCTCTAAACAATCGATTTGTTTCTCTTATTTTTATCATGCAGCTTAGATGAAATGCCAAACTCTTCAGGACAAGGGACCAGCACCCTGTCCTGCAGGATATTATGTAAACAAGCACTTACTAACCTTAGTAACTTACTACTAATACACTAAATTTAAATTTAACTCATATAATGTATGTGTAATATACCATGTATCATTCAGTTTTTGCTGTTCAGGTCAATAGATATCTGCTTAAGCCCTGGTTCACACCAGTGCAGCTTTGAAATCACTCTACTTCAGTGTGATTTCAAAGCTGCATATCAGTGTGATTTCCACTGTTGATTTCATTGTAGCTTGTGACTTCATTTAACAGAAGTCTATGCGAGTCACAATGAAAATGTTAAAAAGTATTGCAGGGACCTTTTTCATAATCGCTGCGGCATGAGTCACGCTGATATGAACGGTGCAACTTATCATGCTATTTGGAACTGTCAAGTCGCATGACAAGTCGCACCGGTGTGAACGGGGGCTAAATGGAAAAAAGCTGTGATCAAAAAAGCATTGGGATGGATTTACTAAAACTGGAGAATGACAAATCTGTTGAAGCTGTGCATGGTAGCCAATCAGCTTCTAACTTCAGCTTCAATAAAGCATTGACAAAAAGCTAATTGGTTTCTATGCAGAGCTGCACCAGATTTGGCACTCTCCAGTTTTAGTAAATCAACACCATTGACACAGCTCTTCAATGTCTATGCCTTCCTAGTTCAATACTGGCAGTTTATACCTTTCCTTCCCCCCCAGACCATAGGCATGCCCACGGGGTGTGCCCAGGCACACCCTAATCATTCCTGTGCTCTCACTGCTAGTGCTAGCCTGTGACATTATCTGTGTAGCTCATGTCACCCCTGAGGTCGGTCCGGGCAAGCAAAAACATCTGTGTGCTGCGATTGGGAGGTGATTAAACAGGGACTATGGAGTTGCCGGGACCACAGCTGCGGAGTAATCCAGCCGCATTTGCCGATGGGTCTTCTATAGTTCCAGCTGCAGGTCCCACAGACGACGGCGGAGTGATATACATCTGCACTCCGCCCCCCCTCCGGCCTCCTCTCTCTCCATTGGAAGAAGCAGTGGAGCCGGGTCAGCCTGGATAGCAGCAGGCGGGTGGCTCAGTGAGGTGAGCAGTGAGACAGCACTGAGCAGGGCAGGCAACCAGACACAAGATGGACCAAAAAAAAAAGGGCAACTCGATATGAACCCTGCCTGACAAAAAAGTAAGTGTGCATTTAAATATATATATATGTATACACACTTAGTTTTTTTCTGACAAGTCAGGCAGGGTTCATATTGATCCAGAAAATAAAACTCAAAGAAAGGGAATGTGGCTCTGTTCTACCAGATTCCAATCTAATGATATAATACAGATGTGTATTATATTTTTTATGTTGGACTTATATACATAATCTGTGGGATTTATTTGCATTTTTAAATATTTTTTGCACACACGTACTATATTTCCTTTACATAATTTGCCACTGTTTTTGCTGGACACTTCATATTTTAGGGTTTTTTACCTGCACTGTCAGGGTATTTATTACAACTAGCACTTACACATCTGTATTATATCATTAGATTGGAATCTGGTAGAACAGAGCCACATTCCCTTTCTTTGAGTTTTATTTTCTGGATCAATATGAACCCTGCCTGGCTTGTCAGCAAAAAAGTAAGTGTGTGTATATGTATATATATATCTATATATATATATATATATCTATATATATATATATAGCGGCCTCACCCCTCTCCCTTGCTTTATCAGTTGTATGGCTGTTGTCTAGGGGTACCTGGGAGAGAGAGATGATGCACACCACAGTCCATGTTCTCCGTAACTAAGAGGTGAAGGCCAGAAGATTGGGCTTTTGTGTAGGTGTCCTAGAGTCAAGTCCAGTCCTTCGTCCCTGACTCCTTTGCTTAGTAACCCAAGTTCCACACAGTGAATAGGTACAACTCAGTTTTATTCTTCTTGCCAAGCAATAAAACAATCTTTCTTCTTTAGAAAATGGGGACAGATCGAGGCACAATCCTTTCCCTTCTTGCTGCTGCCCACTGTGCTGTCACCAGTGGTGAATAGTCACTGCCACTGACTAGGTAATATAGAACGTGAATTACCTTCACTCACTTTGCCCCTGTCAGAGGAAGAAATCCGTCCAAGGGAGAAATGGAGGCCTCTCCGTCACCAGCGATGCTGTGCCGGACTCTTCGGAGAAGTTACTGCGCACCAGTCCTCACGAACTCAGACACGGGCACCCAAGGAGTTAGGGCCCCCTCGGATTCCTCCACCCTCATGGAACTCAGTTGAAGGTACTGAGCCCCAGGCATCCGCCATAGTACCTCACCCCAGGCTAAAGGTGCCTGAGATGGACTCCATCTCCGCTCCGGCTAGACCAAGGGCGCCTAGGCCCGGAACACCGGAACGCCAGCACCCAAGCTGAAGGTGCCTGGGTGTGGCCGCGTCCTCTGACTCTGAACCCAAGGTCAGGGCGTCCGCCCCTTTTATGACCTCTCCCTTTGCGCCACAGCGGGTTCCCCGCCCCGCCGTACCAGCTCCAGAAAAGGACAAAAAGGTACAGTCTTGCGGTGTGAGTTCAGCTACGGCCCAGGGCAACAGCGGCTCCTGTGGACCCAAGGAACCTCACACCACCAGAGTCCTCCAAGAACCAGAAAAGGGTCTCGGATCCCCTAGCAATTGGTGCATCTGGGTTACACAACCACCCAGATGCCTTCCCCAAATTCAAATACCCGCTACATACATACACACATACATACATACATACATACATACATACATACACACACACACATATACATATACATACACATACACAATCATGGCCGAAATTGTTGGCACCCCAGAAATTTTTCCAGAAAATCAAGTATTTCTCACAGAAAAGTATTGCAGTAACACATGTTTTGCTATACACTAGGCTTGTGCAATTCGTTCCGTAACTAATCGGAATTCGTCCGAATTTAGCAACTTTCGGACATTCGGAAGCATTCGAATTTCCGAACAAAGCAATTACGAATAAAACCGAATCCGAAAAAAATTATATCGCAAATAGCTAATGCCCGAATGTCTTCGGCATAATTCGTTATAAAAAAAGTTACGAATGTACAAATCAATTCAAAGCACAATAACACTCTGCTCTCTGCTTCTTCCTCACCGTGCTGAACTCCCTCTCAAAATGGTGTACAGGGGCGGAGGCTATAGCCGCATGTAAAAAACGAAAGTAAAATACGAGATTTCGAATCGTTACAAATAACCGCTATGTATTTAGAAAAGTACAAATCCATTCGAAGCACATTAGGCATAATAGGCAGCGTCGTTGTGAGAGAGACACGGAAAATTACGAATCAACGAACCCAAAAAAAGTTACGAAAGTAGTAGTTGTGTCCAGAATCAACGAAAAACAATGTATTCTACCGAAAGTACGGATTATAAATCAACTAAAAATAAGGCTTACATTAATACGAATCATTCTGATTCAACTAAAAATGTCGCTTGCGAAAATTAGAATTAGTCCGAACACGAAAAATCCCGTCTAGCAAAATTACGAACGATTACGAATCAACAGGACCGAAAAGAAACAAACCGAAACTAAACAAATTTTTCCGTTGTGCACAAGTCTACTATACACATGTTTATTCCCTTTGTGTGCATTGGAACAAAACAAAAAAAGGGAGGAAAAAAAGCAAATTGGACATAATGTCACACAAAACTCCAAAAAAGGGCTGGTCAAAATTCTTGGCACCCTTAACTTAATATTTGGTTGCAAACCCTTTGGAAAAAATAACTGAAATCAGTCGCTTCCTATAACCATCAATATGCTTCTTAAACATCTTACCCGGAATTTTGGACCATACTTCCTTTGCAAACTGCTCCAGGCTCTCTTATTGGAAGGGCGCCTTTTCCCAAAAGCAATTTTAAGATTTCTCCACAGGTGTTCAATGGGATTTAGATCTGGACTCATTGCTGGCCACTTTAAAACTCTCCAGCGCTTTGTTGCCATCCATTTCTGGGTGCTTTTTGACGTATGTTTGAGGTCATTGTCCTGCTGGAAGACCCAAGATCTCGGCCGCAAACCCAGCTTTCTGACACAGTGCGACCCAAAATCCTTTGGTAATCCTCAGATTTCATGATGCCTTGCACACATTCAAGGCACCAAGTGCCAGAGGCAGCAAAACAACCACAAAACATAATTGAACCTCCACCATATTTCTCAGTAGGTACTGTGTTCTTTTCTTTGTAGGCCTCATTCCGTTTTCAGTAAACAGTAGAATGATGTGCTTTACCAAAAAGCTCTATCTTGGTCTCATCTGTCCACAAGACGTTTTCCCAGAAGGATTTTGGCTTACTCAAGTACATTTTGGCAAACTGTAGTCTTGCTTTTTTATGTCTCTGTGTCAGCAGTGGGGTCCTCCTGGGTCTCCTGCCATAGAGTTTCATTTCATTTAAATGTCGACAGATAGTTCGCACTGACACTGATGTTCCCTGAGCCTGCAGGACAGCTTGAATTTATTTGGAACTTGTTTGGGGCTGCTTATCCACCATCCGGACTATCCTGCATTGCAACCTTTCATCAATTTTTCTCTTCCGTCCACGCCCAGAGAGATTAGCTACAGTGCCATGGGTTGCAAACTTCTTGATAATGTTGCGCACTGTGGACAAAGGCAAATCTAGATCTCTGGAGATAGACTTGTAACCTTGAGATTGTTGATATTTTTCCACAATTTTGTTTCTCAAGTCCTCAGACAGTTCTCTTCTCCTCTTTCTGTTGTCCATGCTTAGTGTGGCACACACAGACACACAATGCAAAGACTAAGTGAACTTCTCTCCTTTTTATCTGCTTTCAGGTGTGATTTTTATATTGCCCACACCTGTTACTTGCCCCAGGTGAGTTTAAAGGAGCATCACATGCTTGAAACAATCTTATTTATCCACAATTTTGAAAGGGTGGCAAGAATTTTGACCAGCCCATTTTTGGAGTTTTGTGTGACATTATGTCCAATTTGCTTTTTTTCCCTCCCTTTTTTTGTTTTGTTCCAATACACACAAAGGGAATAAACATGTGTATAGCAAAACATGTGTTACTGCAATACTTTTCTGTGAGAAATACTTGATTTTCTGGAAAAATTTCTGGGGTGCCAACAATTTCGGCCATGACTATAACTATATATATATATATATATATATATATATATATATATAAATTGCCCATACATACATTAAGTCGATTTTTAAATGTCATTTTTTTTTAAATTGTTCTCACAGGTTTTAAAATAACGCTTCAATAATGTTATTTTATTTTAACGCGTGAGAACAATGACCAGGCCATTTTTTTTGCTATTTAACTGCTCTATTGACAATTGCGCAGCCATGTAACACTTTACCAAAATGTATTTTATATAATTTTTTTCATGCAAATAGAGCTTTCTTTTGGTTGTATTTGATCCCCACTAGGTTTATCTTTTGCTAAAACACAAAAAGAATGAAAAATTTAAAAAAAAACATATTTTCTACTTACTACTGTTAGCACTACTACTACTGTTATAAAACCTATCCAATAAAATCTATTTTCTTCAAAAATTTAGGCCAAAATGAATTCTACTACATCTCATTGGTATAAAAAAAATTAAAATCCTAAGTGTATATTAACTACTTCCTGTATGCCCACAGCCCCATATATGGCAGACAGGAAGCAGTGCCAATGTGGGTTAACGTACTTGTACGTCAGCCCACATTGGAGGCTCCTGGGCGGCTCACAGAGTGCGCACCTGGGAGCCCTGTGATCAGTGTGTGGCCTGGACACAGTGAATCCCATTACCGCTGGTCTTGTACCATGTGACGGCTGTGTCCAATCAGAGCATCCTGATCACCGCCATACCCCATAACAGCGTCCTGATCACCGCCATACCCCATACCAGCGTCCTGATCACTGCCATACCCCATACCAGCATCCTGATCAATTGTAATATACAGGTCCTTCTCAAAAAATTAGCATATTGTTATAAAGTTCATTATTTTCTGTAATGTACTGATAAACATTAGACTTTCATATATTTTAGATTCATTACACACAACTGAAGTAGTTCAAGCCTTTTCTTGTTTTAATATTGATGATTTTGGCATACAGCTCATGACAACCCAAAATTCCTATCTCAAAAAATTAGCATATCATGAAAAGGTTCTCTAAACGAGCTATTAACCTAATCATCTGAATCAACTAATTAACTCTAAACACCTGCAAAAGATTCCTGAGGCTTTTAAAAACTCCCAGCCTGGTTCATTACTCAAAACCGCAATCATGGGTAAGACTGCCGACCTGACTGCTGTCCAGAAGGCCATCATTGACACCCTCAAGCAAGAGGGTAAGACACAGAAAGAAATTTCTGAACGAATAGGCTGTTCCCAGAGTGCTGTATCAAGGCACCTCAGTGGGAAGTCTGTGGGAAGGAAAAAGTGTGGCAGAAAACGCTGCACGAGAAGAGGTGACCGGACCCTGAAGAAGATTGTGGAGAAGGACCGATTCCAGACCTTGGAGGACCTGCGGAAGCAGTGGACTGAGTCTGGAGTAGAAACATCCAGAGCCACCATGAACAGGCGTGTGCAGGAAATGGGCTACAGGTGCCGCATTCCCCAGGTCAAGCCACTTTTGAACCAGAAACAGCGGCAGAAGCGCCTGACCTGGGCTACAGAGAAGCAGCACTGGACTGTTGCTCAGTGGTCCAAAGTACTTTTTTCGGATGAAAGCCAATTTTGTATGTCATTCGGAAACCAAGGTGCCAGAGTCTGGAGGAAGACTGGGGAGAGGGAAATGCCAAAATGCCTGAAGTCCAATGTCAAGTACCCACAGTCAGTGATGGTCTGGAGTGCCATGTCAGCTGCTGGTGTTGGTCCACTGTGTTTTATCAAGGGCAGGGTCAATGCAGCTAGCTATCAGGAGATTTTGGAGCACTTCATGCTTCCATCTGCTGAAAAGCTTTATGGAGATGAAGATTTCATTTTTCAGCACGACCTGGCACCTGCTCACAGTGCCAAAACCACTGGTAAATGGTTTACTGACCATGGTATTACTGTGCTCAATTGGCCTGCCAACTCTCCTGACCTGAACCCCATAGAGAATCTGTGGGATATTGGGAAGAGAAAGTTGAGAGACGCAAGACCCAACACTCTGGATGAGCTTAAGGCCGCTATCGAAGCATCCTGGGCCTCCATAACACCTCAGCAGTGCCACAAGCTGGTTGCCTCCATGCCACGCCGCATTGAAGCAGTCATTTCTGCAAAAGGATTCCCGACCAAGTATTGAGTGCATAACTGAACATAATTATTTGAAGGTTGACTTTTTTTGTATTAAAAACACTTTTCTTTTATTGGTCGGATGAAATATGCTAATTTTTTGAGAGAGGATTTTTGGGTTTTCATGAGCTGTATGCCAAAATCATCAATATTAAAACAAGAAAAGGCTTGAACTACTTCAGTTGTGTGTAATGAATCTAAAATATATGAAAGTCTAATGTTTATCAGTACATTACAGAAAATAATGAACTTTATCACAATATGCTAATTTTTTGAGAAGGACCTGTATATATATATATATATATATATATATATATATATATATATATACAGTATACCATAGTTTGTAGACTGTATATCTTTCACACAGACCAAATCTGGAGAGATCTATGGTGTCTATTGTTGCTGGGAGGGATATATTGTTGCTGGGAAGATCTATTGTTGCTGGTGAATCTATAGTTGCCATGAGGGATCTATTGTTGCTGGGGAGATGTCTTGTTCCTGAGGGATCTATTGTTGCTGAGGGTATCTATTGTTGCTGGGGGATCGAACAAGTTTATTTAAAGCAGTAAATACAATTCAGTATATTAAAACCTGACACTTATAAAAAAAAAAAAAACAACTTACTGTGCGGTTTGTGTAAAAATTGCTCATTTGATCTGGAGATTAATTTAAAAGGTTTGTTTATGTTAAAAGATTATTTAATTACGGTAATAAGTTAAAAAAATAATGTTTGTTTACATTGATGTTTATTTCATTATTTAATACATTCATTTATAAGAGTGTGTGCAGGGGCGGATCCAGGGGGGGGGCAACAGGGCAATTGCCCCCCCCCGAGACCATCTGTCACACTCACTTGCTTGCTCTGTTTTTTTTTTTTGCGCCTGATCTCCCGAACTTTGGGGACCCGGTACCGGCCGGCTGTAGGTCCCCTGGCACACATGTAGCCCCATGTCTCCTCTACAAGTGTGCAAAGTTTGGTGCCTGGGGGACCTACGGCCGGGGAGCACTGATTTTTTAAAAGCGGGCACCCCTTCCATAGACTCCAATGTTAAACGGTAATTTCTCCGGTGATTTTGTGGACCCGGTACCGGCCGGTCGTAGCATGGGCACATTGAGGCATGGGCACAGTGAGGCAAAGTGAGGCACAGTGAGGCATGCAGATGGACACCCTAGGCTTATACTCGAGTCAATAAGTTTTCCCAGTTTTTTGGGGTAAAATTAGGTGCCTCGGCTTATATTCGGGTCGGCTTATACTCGAGTATATACAGACAGGGCCGCCATCAGGATTTTACACAGCTTTAGGCATGGGTGCTGCCGCCGCCAATTGAGAAGCGGGGGGGCTGCCGCAAATTCAGAAGCGGGGGGGTGCCACGAATTGAGAAGCAGGGGGTTTGGGTGCTGACGAAAAACAGAAGAACAAAAAAAAGGGGGGTTGCCATCCAGGGCCCTGGGGACCTCTGGGCCCCTTACAAAACAAAAAAAAAATTATAAAAAAAAAAAAGTTTTATAAAAAAAAAAAGGGAGGTTTCCATCCGGGGCCCTGGGGAGCTCCCGGCCTCTGGGGACCTCTGGGCCCTTTACAAAAATAAAAATAAATAAATAAATAAAAGAAATAAATAAAAAAATTAAATAAAAAAATTAATAATAAAAAAAATTATATTTTTTTTAAAAAAAAGGGAGGTTGACATTCGGGGCCCTGGGGAACTCCGGGCCCCTGGGAACCTCTGAGCCCCTTACAAAAAAAAAGGAGGGACCATCCGGGCCCCTGGGGACCTCCGGGCCCCTTACAGGTGTACTGCCTGTACCCCCCTGATGGCGGCCCTGTATACAGTACTTGTTCTGCGGCTGCCGCTGCCTCTTTGAGTCTCTCTCTCACTTTCTCACATCAGCCGATCAGCGGCGCTGAGAGAGAGACTCGTCTAATATAGTTACGCGGCGCACTGACACGATACCAGGAGCGGAGGAGGAGGTGGGTGGAGCCTCTTCCCTGCACTCGTTGCTAACGCCTGGGCCGCTTGGCGTCTAGCAACGAGTGACGTCAGTGAGTCACGTCGGGCCGATCTGCGGGCAGGTGTGATAGCGTGCGGCTCCACAGACGGGTAAGAAAGCGGGTGGCTCCGCTTGCGGCGCAGTTTGTGGGCGGGCGGCGCGGTTCGTGGGCAGACCGTGCTGCTCAGTGTGTTGGCAGCGCAGGTGAGAGTGAGAGAGCAGGCTCAGTGTGGCAGCTGGCCAATCAGCTAGCCGGGAGCGGGGGAGCAGAGAGATGAGATATCTCTCACCGCCCGTGCCTGCCCTGCATTCCTGCAGTGACTTCCGCCCTCACTGTGCAGGCAGCAGAGAGATTACATTATCTCTCTGCTGCCTGACTCTGGGAGTCTGGGACACAGCAAGAGACAACCAAAACTACACCTTAGCAGGCAAGTTAGTGACAATCCGCAAGGTGTGGCAGGCGACGTGGCAAGTGACAATCCGCAAATTGTGTCAGGTGACGTGGCAAATGACAATCTGCATCTGGTGGCAGGCAAGTGACAATCAGCAAGGTGTGGCAGGTGACGTGGCAAGTGACAATCCGCAAGGTGTGGCAGGTGATGTGGCAAGTGACAATCCACAAGGTGTGGCAAGTGACAATCCACAAGATGTGGCAGGTGACGTGGCAAGTGACAATCCGCAACGTATGGCAAGTAACACGCTCAGGGCTCCCACTAATTGCAGGCGACGGGGGCAAGTGACACACTCGGGGCTTCCACTGATTCTGCATTGAACTATTTAATTTTATATTACAATGTAATAATAGAAATAATGCGCTTCAATCATCCTGACACCATAACAACCATGGTGCCGGGATGATTGAAGCGCCGACACCAGCCATTTCCACGATAAATTTCCCACAAAAAAAACATATTTTTTGGCAGTGCCCCTCCCGAGAAATGACTCTGGATCCGCCCCTGAGTGTGTGTGTGTGTTTATATATATGTGTATGTGTATGTGTATGTGTATATATATATATATATATATATATATATATATATATATATATATATTAGGGCTGTGGAAATTAACTATTAATTCCTCGATCAATCGATTAATTGTTTTGATCGATCAAAATTCTTTTGATCGATCAAAATTGTTTTGATCGGTACTCACCTCTCCGCCAGCTTCCGGGTCTTCAGGGAGTTCCGTCGGAGATCCGGTGACATCACGGACACCAGGAGGGCTTGCCGTGTCCATCTGAAGGGCTCCTTTGCTGTGCCTTCATATCTGCATGCCGGCGGGACCTTACTATCTGCCACATGCAAGGGCTGTTAGACTTCCCTCTATCACTTCCCTCTATCAACCTGGGATTCTACAGCTATCCACTGGGAGTTGTGATAGTTCCCTTCACGGGACATCTACATGCCAACGGACTGATGTTAACCCCTTCTCATCTGGATTCAGCAGTGGTATCGTTGTACACATTTTTATACCAGTATCATACTTAGCTACATGTTTTTATGACTGCTTTTGCTACCGTTTGGTATTACTCGCACCATTTTTACAGTTCATGTAGCTACATCGATTTTATTTCCAGTGCAATATTTATTTTGTTACCTACTTGAAGACTATAAAAGTTTTAATGCTATTCCCAGAAGAGAGCTGCCTTTGTGTGTTTTTTGTATCCTGCTATCCATTTTTCCAGTGGAAAATTTTAATCAGTAACAGCTCTAATAAATATATATATATACATATATACATACATACATACATACACACATATACATACATACACACACACACGTGTGTTTGAGCGTTGGTTTGAGGTGCACACCCTAATGCATTAGGCTGCGCACGCCTATGCCCCAGACAAACCATGTCTGTAAGATTTATTTGTCACAATGTATGCCAAAATGTGTGACTGGACTTATTTTTGGCAAAAAGTAGAAATCTTGGGACGCCCAAATTAGACAAAATTCTTTGAGTTTTACTTTTTTATGCTTTAGTTTAACCACTTGCCCACTGGGCATTTAAACCCCCTTCCTAACCAGACCAATGTACAGTTTTCAGTGCTCTCACAATTTGAATGACAATTACTCAGTCATGCAACACTGTACCCATATCTATTTTTTGGCCTTTTTTTCATACAAATAGAGTTTTCTTTTGATGGTATTTAATCACCGCTGGGTTTTTTATTTTTTGTGCTATAAATTAAAAAGACCATAAATGTTATAAAAAAAATGAATTTTTCCTAATTTCTGTTCTAAAAATTTTGCAAATTAGTAATTTTTCTATGACAATTTTGCCCAAAATTTATACTGCTACATATCTTTGGAAACAATAACCCAAATCAGCGTATATTATTTGGTCTTTGTGAAAATTATAGAGTCCAAGCTATGGTGAAAATCATTGAAAATTGATCACACCTGATGTACTGATGGCCTATCTTATTTCTTAAGACATTAACAAGCCAGGAAAGTACAAATATCCCTAAATGACCCATTTTAGTCATGGTGAGTTTTTTAAAAAAAAATTAATTTTTTTCCCACAATTCTTTTCAAAAATTAAGATTTTTTTAAAAAAAAATTATTATAACAAGTTATTTCTCACACACAGCATATGCATACCAAAAATTACACCCTAAAATATATTCTGCTACTCCTCCTGAGCATGGCGATACCACATGTGTGAGATTTTTACTAGGGATGAGCTTCGTGTTCGAGTCGAACATACGTTCGACTCGAACATCGGCTGTTCGATCGTTCGACTAAGATCAAACGATTTGGGCCGTTCGCGCCAAATTCGAGTGACGCGAACGGCCCACAATGCACTACGCCATCGCAGTGTCATCCAGGCACTGTGATTGGCCAAGCATGCAGGGCCGGCCCTACCATGGGACCCGATGGTACCCCCGGTCCCAGGCGGCACTTTAAGGGGGGCGGCAAATTGCCGCCCGTCAGCCAGCGACATTCCGTGTCTCCTACTAATTTTCCTTTCCTGTGTCCCCACCATGTTTAGTGTCCGGAGCCCTGTGATTGGGCGAATGGGGGTCATGTGCGGCGTGGGGCTGGCCTGTCAGCGATCGCTCTAGAAGTCCCGCCTCCGCACATGACCGCCATACGCCCAATCACAGTCAGTGCGCCGGGAAACACGAACATGGTGGCGGGAGATAAGCACTGGAAGTGTGAGCTGTCTTCCCCTCCGCCTGTCCCTCTGCTTTGTTACGGCGCGGTGGAGATGGGATCATGGAGGTGCAGGCGTGCAGCGTCTGACACCATGGAGCGGGCTGCGGGTGGATGGCGCTGGCGGGAAGTTGGGACGCCGAAGCAGTTCTGCACATCCAGTGCTGAGGTCCTGAGGAGAGTCCTGGTGAAGAGCAGACAAAGGTCAGGAGGACTCAAAGGATGGATTCGCACCGAGCTGTGGGGAGGGGGTCGGGTGTGAGTAGTGCAGGAAGTAGGACTCCTACTGTAGGAGTCAGGTGGGTCTGTGTAGTAGGTCAGTGTAGGTGTAAGGTCGGTGGGTCAGTGTATGTGTCAGTCAGTGTAATAGTCAGTGTTGCTGTCGGGTCAGTGTAATGTGAGTAGTGCAGGAAGTAGGAGTGAGGTAGGTGTCAGGTAGGTCAGTGTAGGTGTCAGGTAGGTGTCAGGTAGGTCAGTGTAAGGGTCAGTGTAGGGGTCAGTGTAGGGGTCAGGGTAATGGTCATGTAGGCCAGTGTAATGTGAGTAGTGCAGGAAGTAGGAGTGAGGTAGGGGTCAGTGTAGGGGTCAGGGTAATGGTCATGTAGGTCAGGTAGGTCAGTGTTATGTGAGTAGTGCAGGAAGTAGGAGTCAGGTGGATCAGTGCATGTGTCACGTAGGTGTGTCAGGGGGTCAGTGTAGGGGTCAGATAGGTCACATGTGTTCAAAAAATGTGCAGCGTTATGTGGTTAAAACCATGTGTGAAATGAATGTTAAACCTTGAAATGTGAAAAATTAATATATGAAAAATTAATTAAAAAGAAAACTAATGCAGAGTCCAAAAAGAACACAACATAGTCCGTGAAGAGTTAATTCCAAAAGCAAATCCGTGAAGGGTAAAGGGCTGTAGCCAATAAAGAGACTAGGGTCTAGTGGAGAATAATAAAATAAAAATAAACATTTCTTGATCAGTTTAGGTCGATATGTATTCTTCTACATATGTTTGGTAAAAAAAATGCAATGTGTATATTGATTAGTTTGCGTAAAAGTTATACCGTCTACAAAATAGAGGATAGATTTATGGCATTTTTATTATTATTATTATTTTTTTACTAGTGTAGCGGGGTCTGGTGATCTGCGATTTTTAGCTAGACTGTGACATTGTGGTGGAGAGATCAGACACTTTTGACACTTTTTTGGGATCAGTGACATTTATACAGCGATCTGTGTTATAAAAATGCACTGATTACTGTGTAAATGTCACTGGCAGGAAAGGGGTTAAATGTGTTCCCTGGGAGGTATTTCTAACTGGGGGGGGGGGGGTGGGACTGACTGTAGGAGGAGAGAGATCTCTGTTCCTAATCACTAGGAAGAGCAGATCTGTCTCTCCTCCCCTGTCAGAATAGGGATCTGTCTGTTTACATTGACAGATCCCCGTTCTGGCTCTCTGGAGCGATCGCGGCCACCAGCCACGCACAGGTCCTTTTATACTCCTTTACATGTATAGAGCCATGACAGGTCCACTTTAGTTATCATGATATAAAATAATGAATGTGGGGTATTTGGTGGGCGTGATTTTTTTTGGGGGGGTGGGGGGGGCAGCATTTAATTCTTGGTACCAGGCAGCACAATGTCTTGGGCCGGCACTGCAAGCATGCACTGTGACCCCGCATGCTTGGCCAATCACAGCGCCGGCACCGAGGAGAGCAATGATTGGCCACAGGCAGGATGCCTGTGACCAATTATTGCTGATGGGGTTTAGTACACGCCCCACACTATAAAAGGCCGGCAGCGCGGCGGCCTTGTGTAGTGTGTTCCGGAGCAGGGAAAGAGAAGCATAGGCAGGGACAGTGTCATTATTTTTCCTTTACTATTCCTGGATTCCTTGTGTTTAGGGACAAATAAGGATAGGTAGGGAGAGTGTCAGTGACAGTGTGCTATTCTGTGCTAATCCTTGTTTGTAGGGACAGAGAGGTACAGTGAGGGAAAGTGTCAGTGTGCTATTCTGTTCTAAAACTATTTTGCTGAACCATATTTTCAATCCTTGAGTTGAGGGACAGAGAGGTACAGTGAGTGAAACTGACAGTGTGCTATTCTGTTCTAAACCAATTTTGCTGTTCCATATTTTCAATCCTTGAGTTTAGGGACAGAGAAGGACACTCGTAGAAATTATCAGCGTGCTATTCTGTGCTAAATCTTGTTTGTAGGGAGGGACAGAGTAGGACAGTGAGGGAAAGTGTCAGTGTGCTATTCTGTTCTAAAACTATTTTGCTGAACCATATTTTCAATCCTTGAGTTGAGGGACAGAGAGGTACAGTGAGTGAAACTGACAGTGTGCTATTCTGTTCTAAACCAATTGTGCTGTTCCATATTTTCAATCCTTGAGTTGAGGGACAGAGAGGTACAGTGAGTGAAACTGACAGTGTGCTATTCTGTTCTAAACCAATTTTGCTGTTCCATATTTTCAATCCTTGAGTTGAGGGACAGAGAGGTACAGTGAGTGAAACTGACAGTGTGCTATTCTGTTCTAAACCAATTTTGCTGTTCCATATTTTCAATCCTTGAGTTTAGGGACAGAGAAGGACACTCGTAGAAATTATCAGTGTGCTATTCTGTGCTAAATCTTGTTTGTAGGGAGGGACAGAGTAGGACAGTGAGGGAAAGTGTCAGTGTGCTATTCTGTTCTAAAACTATTTTGCTGAACCATATTTTCAATCCTTGAGTTGAGGGACAGAGAGGTACAGTGAGTGAAACTGACAGTGTGCTATTCTGTTCTAAACCAATTTTGCTGTTCCATATTTTCAATCCTTGAGTTGAGGGACAGAAAGGTACAGTGAGTGAAACTGACAGTGTGCTATTCTGTTCTAAACCAATTTTGCTGTTCCATATTTTCAATCCTTGAGTTTAGGGACAGAGAAGGACACTCGTAGAAATTATCAGTGTGCTATTCTGTGCTAAATCTTGTTTGTAGGGAGGGACAGAGTAGGACAGTGAGGGAAAGTGTCAGTGTGCTATTCTGTTCTAAAACTATTTTGCTGAACCATATTTTCAATCCTTGAGTTGAGGGACAGAGAGGTACAGTGAGTGAAACTGACAGTGTGCTATTCTGTTCTAAACCAATTTTGCTGTTCCATATTTTCAATCCTTGAGTTTAGGGACAGAGAAGGACACTCATAGAAATTATCAGTGTGCTATTCTGTGCTAAATCTTGTTTGTAGGGAGGGACAGAGTAGGACAGTGAGGGAAAGTGTCAGTGTGCTATTCTGTTCTAAAACTATTTTGCTGAACCATATTTTCAATCCTTGAGTTGAGGGACAGAGAGGTATAGTGAGTGAAACTGACAGTGTGCTATTCTGTTCTAAACCAATTTTGCTGTTCCATATTTTCAATCCTTGAGTTTAGGGACAGAGAAGGACAATCGTAGAAATTATCAGTGTGCTATTCTGTGCTAAATCCTGTTTGTAGGGAGGGACAGAGTAGGACAGTGAGGGAAAGTGTCAGTGTGCTATTCTGTTCTAAAACTATTTTGCTGAACCATATTTTCAATCCTTGAGTTGAGGGACAGAGAGGTACAGTGAGTGAAACTGACAGTGTGCTATTCTGTTCTAAACCAATTTTGCTGTTCCATATTTTCAATCCTTGAGTTGAGGGACAGAGAGGTACAGTGAGTGAAACTGACAGTGTGCTATTCTGTTCTAAACCAATTTTGCTGTTCCATATTTTCAATCCTTGAGTTTAGGGACAGAGAAGGACACTCGTAGAAATTATCAGTGTGCTATTCTGTGCTAAATCTTGTTTGTAGGGAGGGACAGAGTAGGACAGTGAGGGAAAGTGTCAGTGTGCTATTCTGTTCTAAAACTATTTTGCTGAACCATATTTTCAATCCTTGAGTTGAGGGACAGAGAGGTACAGTGAGTGAAACTGACAGTGTGCTATTCTGTTCTAAACCAATTTTGCTGTTCCATATTTTCAATCCTTGAGTTGAAGGACAGAGAGGTACAGTGAGTGAAACTGACAGTGTGCTATTCTGTTCTAAACCAATTTTGCTGTTCCATATTTTCAATCCTTGAGTTGAGGGACAGAGAGGTACAGTGAGTGAAACTGACAGTGTGCTATTCTGTTCTAAACCAATTTTGCTGTTCCATATTTTCAATCCTTGAGTTTAGGGACAGAGAAGGACACTCGTAGAAATTATCAGTGTGCTATTCTGTGCTAAATCTTGTTTGTAGGGAGGGACAGAGTAGGACAGTGAGGGAAAGTGTCAGTGTGCTATTCTGTTCTAAAACTATTTTGCTGAACCATATTTTCAATCCTTGAGTTGAGGGACAGAGAGGTACAGTGAGTGAAACTGACAGTGTGCTATTCTGTTCTAAACCAATTTTGCTGTTCCATATTTTCAATCCTTGAGTTGAGGGACAGAGAGGTACAGTGAGTGAAACTGACAGTGTGCTATTCTGTTCTAAACCAATTTTGCTGTTCCATATTTTCAATCCTTGAGTTTAGGGACAGAGAAGGACACTCGTAGAAATTATCAGTGTGCTATTCTGTGCTAAATCTTGTTTGTAGGGAGGGACAGAGTAGGACAGTGAGGGAAAGTGTCAGTGTGCTATTCTGTTCTAAAACTATTTTGCTGAACCATATTTTCAATCCTTGAGTTGAGGGACAGAGAGGTACAGTGAGTGAAACTGACAGTGTGCTATTCTGTTCTAAACCAATTTTGCTGTTCCATATTTTCAATCCTTGAGTTGAGGGACAGAGAGGTACAGTGAGTGAAACTGACAGTGTGCTATTCTGTTCTAAACCAATTTTGCTGTTCCATATTTTCAATCCTTGAGTTTAGGGACAGAGAAGGACACTCGTAGAAATTATCAGTGTGCTATTCTGTGCTAAATCTTGTTTGTAGGGAGGGACAGAGTAGGACAGTGAGGGAAAGTGTCAGTGTGCTATTCTGTTCTAAAACTATTTTGCTGAACCATATTTTCAATCCTTGAGTTGAGGGACAGAGAGGTACAGTGAGTGAAACTGACAGTGTGCTATTCTGTTCTAAACCAATTTTGCTGTTCCATATTTTCAATCCTTGAGTTTAGGGACAGAGAAGGACACTCGTAGAAATTATCAGTGTGCTATTCTGTGCTAAATCTTGTTTGTAGGGAGGGACAGAGTAGGACAGTGAGGGAAAGTGTCAGTGTGCTATTCTGTTCTAAAACTATTTTGCTGAACCATATTTTCAATCCTTGAGTTGAGGGACAGAGAGGTACAGTGATTGAAACTGACAGTGTGCTATTCTGTTCTAAACCAATTTTGCTGTTCCATATTTTCAATCCTTGAGTTTAGGGACAGAGAAGGACACTCGTAGAAATTATCACTGTGTTATTCTGTGCTAAATCTTGTTTGTAGGGAGGGACAGAGTAGGACAGTGAGGGAAAGTGTCAGTGTGCTATTCTGTTCTAAAACTATTTTGCTGAACCATATTTTCAATCCTTGAGTTGAGGGACAGAGAGGTACAGTGAGTGAAACTGACAGTGTGCTATTCTGTTCTAAACCAATTTTGCTGTTCCATATTTTCAATCCTTGAGTTTAGGGACAGAGAAGGACACTCGTAGAAATTATCAGTGTGCTATTCTGTGCTAAATCTTGTTTGTAGGGAGGGACAGAGTAGGACAGTGAGGGAAAGTGTCAGTGTGCTAATCTGTTCTAAAACTTTTTTTCTGAACCATATTTTCAATCCTTGTGTTTAGGGACAGAGAAGGATAGGCAGGGGACAGTGTCAGTGTCATTGTTGCTAAGCCTCCTGCACAATATACACCTGAAGGTAGCCCTTATTGCTGTTTTTCCCATCTCCCTGCAGGCCATCCATTAAAATGTCTGGAAGGCAACCAAGGAGAGGCAGACAGTCAGGAGGCAAAAAAAGAGGGCAAGCAGGCTCTGTGTCTGGGGGCAACAGTGCTGGTCGTGTACGCGGTGCATTGTCATCAGCACATGGCCATGGGACACGCTTGTCCTTGTTTTCGGCAGCTGGACATGTTGAGCCACATCATGCCGAAGACTTGGTAGAGTGGATGACCAAGCCCACCTCATCCTCCTCATCCTCTCTCACCCAGGCTCAGGGTACTGGCAAAGCAGCTGCCAAAGCGTCCTCTTCTCTGGTATCATTATCTTCATTAGTCAATCCTTCCCTAGACCCACCATGCCCTCCTCCTGAGGAGTCCCCCGAACTGTTTGAGCACAGTGTTGGGTACATGCTCCAGGAGGATGCCCAGCGTTTGGAAGGCTCTGATGATGATACCCAGCTAGAGGAAGGCAGCAGCGTGAGAGCAGAGAGAGGGGATGCTCAAGAAGGACACCAATCTGGCAGTCATGTTCCAGCAGCTGCAGCATACTGCCAGATTGGCTCCAGTGATGAGGAGGGAGGGGATGATGAGGTCACTGACTCCACGTGGGTGCCTAATAGGAGAGAGGAGGAGGATGAGGAGGAGGCACATCTCCAACGAGGCAGGATGCCCTTGAGTGGCCAGCGTATGGGCAGCACACCGACGGAATCACACCGCAGAGCTCCGCCTGTGCAGGGCGCTGCCTCTGCCCGTCATTCAAAAAGTTCTTTGGTGTGGGCCTTTTTTGAGGCGAGTGCATCAGATCGCACAGCTGCTGTTTGCAACATATGTCTCAAGCGTATATCGCGTGGCCAAAACATCAGCCGCTTGGGCACCACATGCTTGATCAGACATATGTTGACCTGCCATGCAGCTCGTTGGCAAGCCTACCTTAAAGACCCACACCAAAGAACAAAGCTGACCTCTTCTTGCACCGCATCAGCTGGGATCTCCAACCCCACTATACCTTCACTCCTCTCTGAAACCTGCTCTGAGAGGAATGAAGGTGTAGAATTAGGTGTGTCACAGGCAAGTACTTGCGGGCACTCTGCTAGCAGTACACCAACGTCCGCTTCTAGCAGGCAAATTTCCCTGCCCCAGCTGCTGGACCGTCGAAAGAAGTTCACTCCCAGCCATCCACATGCCCAGCGGTTGAATGCTAGCTTGGCTAAATTGCTAGCGCTTCAACTGCTGCCTTTTCAGTTGGTAGACTCGGCCCCCTTCCGTGAGTTTGTGCAATGTGCGGTTCCTCAGTGGCAGGTTCCCAAACGACACTTTTTCGCACGGAAGGCGATTCCGGCTCTCTACAGGCATGTGGAAGGCAATGTCTTGGCCTCGCTGGACAGGGCGGTCAGTGGTAAGGTGCATATTACCGCTGACTCATGGTCCAGCAGGCATGGACAGGGACGTTACCTTTCTTTCACGGCCCATTGGGTCACTCTTTTGGCAGCTGGGAAGGATGCAGGACAAGGTGCAGTAGTGTTGGAGGTTGTTCCACCGCCACGCCTCCAAAATGCTACTACTGGTTGTGACACACCTCTCTCCTCCACCCCTCCTCTTCTTCTTCCTCCATGGCCTCTTCCTGTGGTTTGTCCTCGGAACCAGTGGTGCTCCGTAGGCGTTCAAGGGGCTACGCAAGTACGCAGGCAAAAAGATGCCATGCCGTGCTTGCGCTGGTGTGTTTGGGGGACAGGAGCCACACTGGGGCAGAGGTCCTGTCTGCTCTGCAGGGGCAGGCCGAGAGGTGGTTGACGCCACGCCAGCTTAAGCCAGGAATGGTGGTTTGCGACAATGGCACCAACCTCCTCTCCGCCCTCCGACAGGGACAACTGACCCATGTGCCCTGTATGGCTCACGTCCTTAACCTGGTGGTGCAGTGGCTCTTGGGCAGGTACCCGGGCTTACAGGATGTCCTGAGGCAGGCCAGGAAAGTCTGTGTGCATTTCCGCAGATCTTATAATGCCAGTGCTCGCCTGGCTGAGCTTCAAAAGGAGTTGAACCTGCCCAAGAACCGCCTTATATGTGACATGCCCACCAGGTGGAACTCAACATTGGCCATGCTGCAGCGGCTGCACACGCAGCAGAGGGCCATCAATGAGTACCTGTGCGACTACGGCACCAGGACAGGGTCAGGGGAGCTCGGGTTTTTTTCACCACGCCAGTGGGGCATGATCAGGGATGCATGCACTGTCCTGGCACCATTTGAGGAGGCCACGAGGATGGTGAGCAGTGACAGTGCATGCATCAGTGACACTGTACCTCTTGTCCACCTGTTGGAGCACACGCTGCATGGAATAATGGACAGGGCACTTGAGGCAGAACAGAGGCAGGAAGAGGAGGACTTCCTTGCCTCTCAAGGCCCCCTTTACCCAGACAGTGTTCCTTCTGTCCCACCCATCGCACAGGAAGAGGAGGAGGAGGAGGAGGAGGAGGAGGAGGAGGATTGTGTCAGCATGGAGGTGGAGGCTGGCACTCAGCATCATCAGCAGCAGTCTTTTAGGGATGATTTACAGTCCCAAGAAACCAGTGGACTTGTACGTGGCTGGGAGGAGGTGGCTGCGGATCATGTCGTCCTTAGTGACCCAGAGGACTCCGGACTGAATGCCTCAGCTAACCTACGCTGCATGGCCTCCCTGATCCTGCAAAGTCTGCGGAAGGATCCTCGTATTCTTCGGATCAAGGAGAGGGACCATTACTGGCTGGCCACTCTCCTTGATCCACGGTACAAGGGTAAGGTTGCGGACCTTATCGTACCGTCGCAGAGGGAGCAGAGGATGAGACAACTCCGGGAGGCCTTGCAGAAAGGTCTGTGCAACGCGTTCCCAGAGACTGGGAGGTTACAAACTCCTGGTCCTGGACAACGAGTTGCTGAGGCTTCGGGCAGTCAAAGAAGGAGCGGTGGGGAAGGTGGCCGTCTGACCGATGCGTTCAGACAATTCTTTAGTCCGCAGCCCCAAAGTATGATCGGTTCCAGCAACCATCGCCAGCGTCTGATATACATGGTCCAGGAATACCTAGGGGCAAGGTCAGACTTGGACACCTTCCCCACCGAAAATCCTCTGGCTTACTGGGTCTTGAGGATGGATCACTGGCCAGAGCTTGCACAGTATGCAATTGAGCTACTGGCCTGTCCTGCATCCAGCGTTCTTTCAGAACGCACATTCAGTGCTGCTGGAGGATTTGTCACGGATCACAGGGTGCGCCTGTCCACCGACTCGGTTGATCGACTGACTTTCATCAAGATGAACCAGTCTTGGATCACCACCAGCTACCACACACCAGATGCTGATATAACAGACTAATTGATTTTAAAATGTCACATCCCTTCAAGACTGATGCTGATGCTGAGTGCCTGTGCTGTTATGTTGACTGGCTATCCTCCTCCTCCTCCTCAAAGATACGATTAACGATGATAGCTTGGAAGATCATTTTGGTTCATGGGTGACGCCACCAGTGGCTAAGGCCCAATTTTTCAGCCCCTGTTTAACAGGGGCGTGTAATTAAAATTTTTGATGCAATACTTTGCAACAGGCCTCATTGCTGTGCTCCAAGTACAGTATCTGTGAGGGGTTGCAGTGTTGTGCCACCAGTGCCTAAGGCCCAATTTTTCAGCCCCTGTTCAACAGGGGCATGCAATTATAATTATTGATCTAATAATTCACAGCAGGGCCCATTGCTGCGCCCACCAAGAGTAACTGTCAGGCCTTACAGTGTTGTGGCACCAGCACCACCATCACCACCACCACCACCACCAAAGGCCCAATTTTTCAGCCCCTGTTCAACAGGGGCATGCAATTATAATTATTAATCTAATAATTCACAGCAGGGCCCATTGCTGCGCCCACCAAGAGTAACTGTCAGGCCTTACAGTGTTGTGGCACCAGCACCACCATCACCACCACCACCACCACCAAAGGCCCAATTTTTCAGCCCCTGTTCAACAGGGGCATGCAATTATAATTATTGATCTAATAATTTACAGCAGGGACCATTGCTGCGCCCACCAAGAGTAACTGTCAGGCCTTACAGTGTTGTGGCACCAGCACCACCATCACCACCACCACCACCACCAAAGGCCCAATTTTTCAGCCCCTGTTCAACAGGGGCATGCAATTATAATTATTGATCTAATAATTCACAGCAGGGACCATTGCTGCGCCCACCAAGAGTAACTGTCAGGCCTTACAGTGTTGTGGCACCAGCACCAACATCAAAGGCCCAATTTTTACTACCACTGATCAACAATTATATGTTATTACAATTCCTGATATTATACTTGACAGCAGGGCGTTCCAGCACCCACGAAGAATAACTGTGAGTGCTTTCAGTGTTGTGCCAACACCAACACCTAAGGGGCCAATTTCTGCAGAGTATATACGGAAGGTCCCTACTTTCAAACATCCAACTTACAAACTACTACTACTTGCAAACGGAAGAAGACAACAGGAAGTGAGAGGAAATCTACCCCTTGGAAGGAAAATTCTCTCCTGTAAGAATTAATATGGGAGAAAGGTGTCTCCTCTCTACTGATGCTTTATCACCAATCCTTGTTTCAATAAAAACACCACATTTCAAAAACAGTTGTCATTGGTGAGGTGAAATGTTCTGAACAGGGGCACAGACAGCAAAAAAAATGTGACAGGGGTGATAACCGTTCCCTATGTTTTACAAAAAGCTAAAAAAAAGGAATTTGCCATGGAGCTCCACTTAAACAATGCAGCTGTTCAAAATTATAAACAGATTCTACATAAGAACAAACCTACAGTCCCTGTCTTGTATGCACCGCCTGTATACGGCTGTTCAGAGTATATAGGTCCTTTTTTATTTTGTGTGCGGGGTTCCCCTTAATATCCATACAAGACCCAAAGGGGCTGGTAATGGGCTGGGGTAGGGGGGGGGTTGATGGGGTAGCTATGCCATTTTTCCTAAAGATTTTCATCCATATTACCGGGACCAGACATTGCATTAAAGCCGCAAGCAGTTTTAAATGACTTTTTTCCCTTTAGAAATGTTATTTTGTGCAGGGACAGTTCTAAACACGGGAAACACGTGGCACTTCACAGGCATACTTTAGACACCCCCCAGGTACAATATTTAAAGGAATATTTGACTTTTTTTTTTCACTTTATGCATCATTAAAATCCCGGAAAACGTCCGTTTTTAAAACTTCTTTTTGCATTGATACATGTCCCCTGGTGCAGAAGCCGGGTTCCCAAACTCTGTTTTGGACAATAACATGGATAATAGTCATTATAATTAGCACTTTCGAATCCGAACGTTCGCATCCATTGTATTTAATAGGGTTCTAATGTTCGTGCGAACTTTCGGTCCGTTCGCGGGTTCTGGTGCGAACCGAACCCGGGGGTGTTCGGCTCATCACTAATTTTTACACACCCTGACCACATACAGAGGCCCAACATCCATCAGGCGTTCTAGGGACATAAATTACACATATATTTTCTTGACTACCTCTTACACTTTTAAAGGTCCTGGAGCACCAGGACAATGGAAACACCCAATTTGGAAAGTAAGCACCACAACGTATATTCTATGAGGCATAATGAGTCTTTTGACCATGTCATTTTTTCCACAAGTTTTTGGAAAATGTGGAAAGAAAATGAAAAAGCATATATATATTTTTTTTTACACAAAGTTGTTAATTTATAAGATATTCCTAACACACAGCATGTACATAGCAAAAATTACACCCCAAAATATATTCTGCTACTCCTCCTGAGTATGGCGATACCACATGTGTGAGACTTTTACGCAGTCGGGCCACATACAGAGACACAACATGCAGGGAGCACCATCAGGTGTTCTAGGGACATATATTTCAAATCTAATTTGACTACCTATTACACTTTTGTGAGTTGCACTGATGGGCACTGTAGTGGTATGGATGTGGCACGGCTGAAAACTGATGTGGCATGGATGTGGCACGGATGAACACTAATGTGGCATGGATCAGCACTGATGTGGCATGGATGCGGCACACATGATCACTGATGTGGCATGGATGAGCACTGATGTGGCACAGATGATCACTGAGCGTGAATGTGGATGGTTGAGCCAGGGATGGAGCACGAATGAGGATGGATGATCCAGGGATGGAGCATGAATGAGGATGGATGGAGCATGGATGAGCACGAATGTGGATGGCTGAGCCAGGGATGGAGCATGGCTGAGCATGAATGTGGATGAATGAGCCAGGGATTGGTGGATGGATGAGCCAGGGATGGAGCATGAATGAGCATGAAGGTGGATGGATGAGCAAGGGATGGAGCATGGATGAGCATGAATGAGTGTGGTTGAGCCAGGGATGCAGCATGAATGTGGATGTATGAGCCAGGGATGCAGCATGAATGTGGATGTATAAGCCAGGGATTTAGCATGAATGTGGATGGAAGAGCCAGGGATGGAGCGTGGATGAGCATGAATGTGGATGGATGAGCCAGGGATGGAGCATTAAAGTGGATGGATGAGCCAGGGAGGGAGCATGGATGAGCATGAATGAGCCAGGGATGGAGCATGAATGTAGATGGATGAGCCAGGGATGGGGCTAGGGTTGCCACCTCATCCCTTTAAACCCAAACACATATGAATTACACAGGTTCTGATGCTAATTTAATGCAGATAAGGCACCAAGTGAGTTTAAATACCACCTTAATCAGCCACAGAACATGTGTAATTAATATGAGTTTGGTTTTAAGTGGCAACCCTAGATGGAGCATGGATGAGCATGAATGTGGATGGATGAGCCAGGGATGGAGCATGAATGTGAATGGTTGAGCCAGGGATGGATGGATGGATGAGCCAGGGATGGAGCATGGATGAGAATGAATGTGGATGGATGAGCCAGGGATGGAGCATGAATGTGAATGGATGAGGCAGTGATGGATGGATGGATGGATGAGATATGGATGGAGCATGGATGAGCATGAATGTGGATGGATGAGCCAGGCATGGAGCATGGATGAGCATGAATGAGTATGGATGAGCCAGGGATAGCACATGAATGTGGATGGATAAGCCAGGGATGGAGCATGGATGAGCATGAATGTGGATGGATGAGCCAGGGATGGAGCTAGGGTTGCCACCTCATCCCTTTAAACTCGAACACATATGAATATGATCCAGGGATGGGCAAAGATCGGCGCTGTGGGCACTGCAGATCCAGCACACAGCACTGCTGGACTGCCTCCCTCCTCTCCTTGCACGCTGTACCGATCGGCAGGAGGAGAGGGGAGGAGCTGAACCTGACATGCTTCAGGTTGTTTACAAGTGATCATGTCGTGATCACGTGGTAAAGGGCTGCTGTCATTGGCTCTTTACCCCGATCTGGAAGACCTGAAGGTCACAGACTTTCCTGGGTGCACGCCCCAGGGGGCGCGCAGGAGCGCAATTCTAGGAGGATGTTATAGTACGCCTTCCCAGAGTTATCAGACCGCGCTGTAGCCGTTTTTTGTCTATGGCCCGGTCGGCAAGCGGTTAAAAAATACATATCGGTTGCAGTATATCTACAGTTTCCTATCTGCTGTACATTAAGCCAATATAAAATATAGAATTAGAAAAACATGTGATACATGAATGGTAATGAACTGCAAACATGTTTTCAATACCACGTCAAAGAACTTCCGACATTCATAACAAATATATTTACTTTTATTAAATAAATATGGAAAAACAAATATAATTTCTAATTTATTTGAGACAATTTCCTTTATTGTTAAAAAGGATGGTGACTGGAATCATTAAAAGTACATCTAAAGCCAAAACTTTAAAACATTTTTTGCAATGTGTAGAAGAGGGTTATAATTGCTCTAAGTTTTTTTTTTGTCACCTGTGTCTTATAATGGAGACTTCTCTTCACTTCCTGTTCTGTAAATTCAGCAGGAAGTGAAAACGTATGTTTCAAATGTAAGGGAAATCCCCAGCTGTTGTGGGAACAAGTGTCCCCATTAGAAGATTCACCTTTTTACTGTTCTTATGTCAACTCAAAATTGTGCATTTATTCTCATTTTCATTCCCGATGATATTGGTGATTAAAACAGTTAAGCCGTGTACACACGATCGGTTTTACCGATGAAAACAGTCCGATGGACTTTTTTCATCGGACAAACCGATCGTGTATGGGCCCCATCAGTGTTTTTTCCATCGGTGTTAAAAAATAGAACATGTTTTAAATTTATCCGATGGAAAAAAAAAAACGATAGCAAATTACTAGCGTCTGTGGGGAACTCCATCGGATAAAAAACCCACGCATGCTCAGAATCAAGTCAACGCATGCTCAGAAGCATAGAACTTCATTTTTCTTGGCTCGGAGTGTTTTACGTCACGCCGTTTGGGACGATCGGTTTTAGACTGATGGTGTGTAGGCAAGACTGATGGAAGTCAGCTTCATCGGAATTCCGATGGAAAAATCCATCGGTTTAAAATCCATAGGAAATCCGATCGTGTGTACAGGGCTTTAAAGAGATTAAATCTCTCTAACAAAGACACAGACAACAATGAACGTTTGACAATGGATCTAGCCCCTCATTACCTTATCCATATCTAAAAAAAATGTTTGCTTTTACATATACTTTAACCACAGAGGAAAAGTATGAATGTATTTTTTTTTTTATTGTATCAATCTAATATTCAAATAAAACTAACCAAATACTGATTAATTTTCATGTTTAAAAAAGGGTTATGAAGGCTGAAAATTGAAAGGCAAGCAAGCCTCATTAGTGGCGTGATTTACAAAAGGGACTGATTTTTACTTTAGATTACTGAACATATACTTTGTCACACTCTGTATGGTACATTGCCATATCCATAAAAAAAATCTACTATTGGGTTGAATTATAGTGAAATAATGAGTTTACTGAATTTCCCTAAAGCTGGCCACACAACTATAGATTTTTTTTTTTTTGCTTAGACTTCTGGCTGAACAAAAGATGGCACTGATGGCTTTGAAAGTACCCAAATAATGCCTCTATCTGATTGGATGCAGCCCATGGGCGGATCTAGCCTGTTTGATGTGGGGAATGCAGTAAAAAAATGTCAGGGGGACAGAGGATGTGAGTTCAGCAGGGTAGTGTACAAGGGGACAGCAGGGAAAAGGATAGGGTCAGCAGTTTCTCTTGCAGTGTACAGAGGCCATTAGTTTGTAGGGCAGTGTACAGGGGCCAGCATAGTGGAGGACAGGGGTCAGAAGGCCAGTGTTCAGGGTCTGCAAGGGGGAGGACAGAGGTCAGCAGAGTGGAGGACAGGGTCCAGTAGTAAGGTAGAGTTCAGAGGTCAATATTAGGTGAGGCAGAGTTCAGAGGTCAATAGTAAGTGACACAGAGGACAGAGTTTGTTTAACAGTTTGAGGGACTTGGAGTGGGAGATTAACCCCTTACATTAAGAATTCCTATTAGATTTCCCCCTCAAACAGAATCTCCAGAGTCCTCCTTAACATCCTCCTTAACATCAGGGTCCCTAGAGTTACTCCCCTCATGTTAGGGCCCCCAGAGCCACCACCAATATTAGGGTCCCCAGAGCCCAATCCCGTTCCCTAGAGTCGTTCCATTAAAGGAGGGTCCACAGAGTTTCCCTATTTGCATCAGGTCCCTAGAGTCCCCCCTTACATCACGGTTGCCCCTCGTTCTTAAATCAGAGTTCCAAGAGCATCCCCCCTACATCAGTGTCCCCACTTACATCACGGTTCCCATAGTCCCTTCTCCCCTGTTTTCATGAGGGACCCCAGAGTCCTTCCCCCGTCATCAGGGTCCCTAGAGTCTGTCCTCTTACCACAGGGTTCCCAGGACTCCCCCTCCTTACATCAGTGTCCCCAGAGCCTCCTCCCTTACATCAGAGTCCTGAGTCCCCCCAATATTAAGGTCCCTAGAGCCGCCCCCCTTATGTCAGGGTCCCCCAAGTCACCCTCTCTTACAGTAAGGTCACTAGAGCCCCCGCCTTACATCAGAGTCCCCAGAGTCATTCCCTTAAATCAAGATCCCAAGAGTCCCTCAAGAGGGACCCTAGTTATATCAGGGTCCCCCCTCCTCCTTACTTCAGGGTCCTCAGAGCCCCCTCATTACATCAGGGTTTCCTGAGCCACCCCCTTTTTCATCAGGGACTCCCCTTACATCCCCTGTACATCAGGGTTCCCAGAGCCCCCTCCTTACACCAGGGTCCTCAGAGCCATCCTCACCTTACATCAGGAACCCCATCTTACATCAGGGTCCCTGGAGTCCCCCCATTTACATCAGGGTCCCCACAGTCTCCCTGCTTACATCAGGGTCCCCAGATCCTCCTTTCTTCCCTACATTATGGTCCACTTCCCAGAGCCCCCCCTTCCTTCCATCAGGGTCCACAGCCCAGAACCCCCCTTCCTTACATCCAGGTCCACTCCCTAGAGCACCCCCCTCCTTACATCAGGGTCCCTAGTTCCACCCCCCAGGGTCACCAGAGTCAACTCCCTTAACATCAGTGGGCAAAAACTAAATCTCTTTAGCCGCACGTCCAGTGAAATCACCTATATATGTTCATAAAAACAATTCCAAAGACACAAATAAAGGGGAACAGCATCACCAACTAATGTGTTTCACACATACTTAGCACTGAGTCATAGCTCACATACATATGTTCAATACAGACATATATATACATGTTTGCAACAATCACTTGTAATTAGAAAAATATGTGTAGAACAATTTGTGTGTGGCTGCCAATAATTGGTAGCCCCCACTCGAGGATACAAAAATCCAGACATATATAACAGATAAAACATCAAATATAAAATGAATCATTTAAAAGGACAAACTAAATAAGGAAGAAAATAGAAAAATCTGAAAAAGTTAGAAACAATGTCTATCAGGACAAATGTGGAAAAAACAAAGAATGGACTACATTAATTCAAAAAAATGTGACCTACGGGATTCTGTGTGCCCAGATTGAAGATCCAAAATACAGAAGAACCTGAACTTATCACCACCTCTCCTGGGGACTATGCTCTTTTCTACACCTTGTTTAGATACAGCTGAGGGATCTCCTGCATGGCAACTATTGAAGTGATTAGCTACATTGGTTGAATGTTTCTTGTGAATATCATAAAGATGGTCATGCAGGCGGTCCCTCAATCTGCAAGTGGTATGTCCAGAATACTGAATATGGAAAAGGCTGCACGAAATTACATATATCAAATACTTAGTGTTACAATTTATGAAGGCAGTAATGTCGTAATTTCTGTTATTACTAGTAGAATGCACAAAATCTCCCCTCTTAATATGTAAACAGCAGGGACATCCACTAATGCCGACTGCAAAAGTGCCTTTAAACTGAAGCAAGTGTAAAGGATTTTTACTTCCTGCTGGGAAATGAACTTGAAGACACCTTCCTAACGTTGGTGCCCTTCAGGAGACCTTAATGCCCTTAGACAGCACTTGTGTGTAGATTGGATTGGTATACAAAATAGGTAAATACCTTTCAACAATGTTTCTAATCTTATTAACCACTTCAGCCCCCGAAAGATTTGCCTCCTTAATGACCAGGCCATTTTTGGGATTCGGCACTGCGTCGTTTTAACTGACAAAAACAAAATTGATGTTTTTTTTCCCCCACAAATAGAGCTTTATTTGGTGGTAATTGATCAACTCTGCAATTTTTTTTTTGCTATATAAACAAAATATACAAAGACAAAAATACTTAGTATGAACAACAGATCAGTCTCCTCTCACCTCACAACACAGAGATCTGTCTGTTTACATTGATCTCCGGGGGCGTGCCGTGTGCGTGCGCGCTTGCCTCCGGTGGCACGTGCGCCCCCTGGTGGTCTGAAAGCAAGCCGACGTATAGCTACAACGGTTCGCCCAGGGGAGCCAACCTGCCGCCGTATAACTGCGGCGGCTGGTCGGGAAGGGGTTAAACTCAGCATTGTAGGAAGTGTAGGATTATAGGAAGTGGAGAAGACAGGGATATTATTAGATCTAGAACCCTCTCTCTTTTTCTTTCAGTAATTCCTCATGAAGTGTTTTCTTAGTAATACTCAAAGCTCTATTCAGAACAGATTTCCAATAACAGCTACACACAAAGTGATCCCACATCAGTATAGCTTCTTTGTCAAAATTAGTATTATTATTACATACTCTATGACAGGGGTCTCAAAAATCTCTAAACAAAGGGCCAGTTTTTTGTCCTTCAGACCTTAGGGGGGCCAGACTGTGGCCAGCGGGAGTTGAAATTTCCCTGGCATCAGTGGGAGTAAACATCACATTTGGTATTAGGTGGAGGAACAGTGTCCCATTGCTAGTGTCAATGGGAGAAATGGTGCCCCATTGCCACTGTCAATTTGGCAGAATATTGTCTCCTATCAGTTCGAGGAATAGTGCCCCAAGGGCCGCATAAAGGCAAGCAAAGGGCTGCATTTGGAGACCACTCCTCTACGGAGTCTCAAAAACTGACCAATCGGGATCCTAATTCAGTTTCCTTTTTGGATGTCATTTTATCCAGTAAAGGGAATTGGGTGACATCATCAGGACTCTACAGAAAGCCAGTAGCTGGCAATACAGTACTCAGAGTCCATTTGGAGAACCCCCTTCACACCATCTAAAGCATCCCCGTTGGCCAGTTTTTGAGACTCCGTAGATGTAGTGTATGTAGTGATGAGACAAATTTTGACAAAGAGTCTAAATTGATGTGGGGTGACTTTGTGTGTAGGGGTTATCTGAAATCTGTTCTGAATAGAGCTTTGAGTATTGCTAAGAAAACACCTTGTGAGGAATTACTGAAAGATAAAAAGAGAAAGGTTTCTAGATCGAATAATATCCCTGTCTTCTCCACTCCCTACAGTGCTAAGGGTATTAAGGTAGTCTACCTCAAGGCACCCATGTTAGGCAGGTATGATCTGTCTCCAAGTTTATTTCCCAACAGGAAGGAAAATCCTTTTAAACTGGCTTAAGTTTAAAGGCACTTTTGCATGCAGCATTAGTCCCTGCTGTTTACATATTAAGAGGGGAGATTTTGTGCATTTTACTAGTAATGACAGAAATCATGACATTACATCCTTCATTAATTGTAACATAAGTATTTGAAATATGTAATTATGTGCAGCCTTTGCCATATTTAGTATTGGCTGTACCACTCACAAATTATGGGACAGCCTGCACCTGGTTAGTGTGTTAGTTGAGGTAGAGATGGTAGACTGACCTAGAGCGGTGTTCATACACATTCTCTTAACATTAGGGTCTCCAGAGCCACTGCTCCCTCAATAATGAATAATCAGGGTCCCCCATACTCTCTTTATATCAATCCATTTCATTCCGTTCCATCACAGTGCAGCCGGCAGCTACGTGGAAAGCTGGGCTTTTTTTTATCCTGTTCCTAATGCTGGCCATACACTATACGAAAAATCGTTCAAACCCATTTTCGAAAAGCGAACTTTCGGCCGTGAGAGCAAACTATAGTGCCATCATGTAATGACCGATAAATCGTTCAGTGGACATAAAGGAATCTATTTTTTATTTTTTTTCCACCTAGTGCAAATAGTTTGGACAAGAAACACATTAACCTTTTAGTTTATCGTTCGTTTGGCAGAAAATTTGCAAACTTGTGCTTCATTTTTTGGCTCAAAAATGTCCTAACTGATTACCAATTTGTGCCCAATAACTGGCCAAAAAATGAACAAATTGTCTAAATGACCGAATTTCAGCATTGTGTATGGCCAGCATTAGAAGACAGTAGGGCTGTTACTGATTACAATTTTTGTGTTTGATTAATCGATTATTTTTTTTAAATCGATTAATCGACTAATTTTGATTAATTATAACGCACATACAGATCCAACTATTTTTAGCTGATCTCCTTGCAGGCTGATTCCCAGTGCAGCTACCAACCACTGGAAAAATGGATAGCAGGATACAAAAAACACACAAAGGCAGCGCTCGATGGGAATAGCATTAAAACTTTTATAGTCTTCAAGTAGGTAACAAAATAAATATTGCACTGGAGATAAAATCGATGTAGCTACATAAACTGTAAAAAATGGTGCAAGTAATACCAAACGGTAGCAAAAGCAGTCATAAAAACATGTAGCTAAGTATGATACTGGTATAAAAATGTGTACAACGATACCACTGCTGAATCCAGATGAGGAGGGGTTAACATCAGTCCGTCGGCATGTAGATATCCCGTGAAGGGAACTATCACAACTCGTAGTGGATGGCTGTAGAATCCCAGGTTGATAGAGGGAAGTGATAGAGGGAAGTGTAACAGCCCTTGCGTGTGGAAGATATGAAGGCTCAGCAAAGGAGCCCTTCAGATGGACACGGCAAGCCCTGCCGGTGTCCGTGACGTCACCGGATCTCCGACGGAACTCCCTAAAGACCTGGAAGCCGGCGGAGAGGGGAGTACCGATCAAAAGAATTTTGATCGATCAAAAAAATGAATAGATTAATCAAGGAATTAATAGTTAATTTCCACAGCCCTAGAAGACAGATTAAAATAATTCCATGTAAGGCCATCTTAGGACATCTTTCATCTTTATATTACTACAGCATATGGTAATACAGGGAAAAGATGATTTGTGCCGCTCCTCCTCTAGTCTGAATGAAGCTCAAAATCATTCAACCTACTTCATGTATTCACATGGACTCAACAGCTCATCCCTGCCTGGAATCACTGGATAACACCCCAGATTGTGGTGGGGCCACATCATTATGCAGCATTCAGGAGTTATGAAGGTATAAATGTAATAATAATGTTTTGTTTTTTTAAGTTTAGGAGATGCTTCAGCTGGAGGGGACAAACTGGAGGGGGGGATTGAGCTGATGAGCCTGGAGTTGGGCTCCTGGATAAGAATACTTATTTTTTTTAAAGTGACAGTTAATTTTATTTAAGTCCAATAGGATTTGAAAATACTTAACATTGTGTAAAGCATTGTGAATTGAGTCTAATGTGTAAAATTACCTATTAGAAAAGTATCACCTTGCAAGCTCTTACGCAATACTTTAACCAGAAAACATCACAGACAAAAAAACAGACAGTCTCACTTATAATTAGTCAGATGCATATACACTACCTCATACATATTGTTGCTCTAATATTCACAAATGCACTCAAACATGTATACATGCTTAGTCACGCACAGTGGGGAAAGAACAGAGATATGTGAAATAGAAAATTTTCTGATGTCACGTCTCACACATTGAGGCTTTACCTTCTCCTGCAAAGATATCTGAAACAAGGAAACATAACAGAACCAAATCTGGCCTGAAGGCCCCCAGCTCTTCAGCCCTACTTTATAGGGTAAATCAAAATATCATAGCTCCCAACTGTCCCTGATTTCGAAAGACTGTCCCTGATTTGGAGCACAGTCCCTCTGTCCCTCTTTCCTCCTCATTTGTCCCTCATTTCGGTCTGGTTCATAAAGTTGTATATAAAATGGATGCAAATCTAAAGAATTATCTACAGTGCAACCGGAAAGTATTCATAGCGCTCCACTTTTTCCCCATTTGGTAATGTTCAGCCTTATTCCAAAACAGATTAAATTCATTATTTTCCTCAAAATTCTACAAACAATACCCCATAATGACAACATGAAAGATGTTTCTTTAAAATCTTTGCAAATGTATTAAAAAAAAAAAAAAATCCCATTTACATAAGTATTTACAGCCTTTTGCTCAATACTTTGTTGAAGCACCTTTGGCACCAATTACAGCCTCACGTCATTTTGAGTATGATGCTACAAGCTTGGCACACCTATTTTTGGGTCGTTTCTTCCATTCTTCTTTGCAAGACCTCTCAAGCTCCATCAGGTTGGATGGGAAGCATCAGTGCACAGCCATTTTCAGATTTCTATAGAGATGTTCAATCGGGTTTAAGTCTGGGCTCTGGCTGGCCCACTCTGGCTGCCCTGAGGACATTCACAGAGTTGTCCCGTAGCCACTCCTTTGTTATCTTGGCTGTGTGCTTAGGGCCAATGTTCTGTTGGAGGAACCCAGTCTGAGGTCCAGAGCGCATTCATCTTTCCCTTGGTCCTGACTAATCTCCCAGTTCCTGCCTTTGAAAAACATCCTCACAGCATTATGTTGCCACCACCATGCTTCACTGTAGGGATGGTATTGGCCAGGTGATAAGTGGTGCCTGGTTTCCTCCAGACATGACATTCAGGCCAAAGAGTTCAATCTTTGTTTCATCAAACTAGAGAATTTTGTTTCTCATGGTCTGAGAGTCCTTCAGGTGCCTTTGGGCAAACTCCAGGCGGGCTGTCATGTGCCTTTTACTGAGGAGTGGCTTCCGTCTGGCCACTCTACCATACAAGCCTAATTGTTGGAGTGCTGCAGAGATGGTTGTTCTTTTGGAAGGTTGTCCTCTTTCCACAGAGAAACGCTAGAGCTCTGTCAGAATGACAATCAGGTTTTTGGTCACCTCCCTGACTAAGGCCCTTTCCCCCCGATTGCTCAGTTTGGACGGACAGCCCGCTCTTGGAAGAGTCCTTTGGTTCCAAACTTCTTCCATTTACGGATGATGGAGGCCACTGCGCTCATTGGGACCTTCAATGCTGCAGAATTTATTCTGTACCCTTTCCCAGATCTGTGCCTTGATACAATCCTGTCTTGGAGGTCTACAGACAATTCCTTGGACTTCATGGCTTGGTTTGTGTTCTGTCATGCACTGCTATCTATGGGACCTTATATAGACAGGTGTGTGCCTTTCCAAATCATGTCCAATCAACTGAATTTACCACAGGTGGACTCCAATCAAGTTGTAGAAACATCTGAAGGATGATCAGTGGAAACAGTATGCACCTGAGCTCAATTTTGAGTGTCATGGCAAAGGCTGTGAATACGTATGTATATGTGATTATTTATTTATAATAAATTTGCAAAGATTTAAAAAAAACTACTTTCACATTATCATTATGGGGTATTGTTTGTAGAATTTTGAGGAAAATAATGAATATAATCCATTTTGGAATAAGGCTGTAACATAACAAAATGCGGAAAAAGTGAAGCGCTGTGACTACTTTCCGGATGCACTGTATCTCAGCATTGAGTACAGCTATCCACAGATATTACGGTCACCCAGTCAGGTGATGATCTCTTAAGCTGTGGTGACTATACTTTCTCTTTACGTTACAGAGCATTTCAGAGGACATGGCTTTAACTTCAAAGCAAAGACACTTTCCGTCACTGGGAGCCTTTAAATGACTCAGTGTGCCTAAACTCACATACAGTACTCAGAGGCTCTGAATACTCAGGGTTGCCGAAACATCAACCCCTCAGGAAGACACATCTCATATTATGATATGATATCATAATATCATGTGCATGATAAGCAGCCAGTTTCCCTTCAGTTTTCAGGCTCACTTGGGGAGGTCACGCACATCTTTCCCAAGGAATCCAGTTCCATCAGACTCCCTTAACCACATGGCGGAATCCAGGGACGAGAAGACACTTCAAACTTTCTTGAAGTGATCACTGATATGTGATTATTTCACACCTCACTTTTTATCTGCCAACAAGTACAATGCCCAAACTACGATCTCATAGGCTCTTAGCGATTAGGTTCTTTGCTCAGTTTGCGGTGCAGCTTTGTAATGCTTTGAAAGGGATAAAGTCTCCATTCTTAGGTAACCTCATAGTCAGACGACATTATTAGTCTCAGCTGTCCACAGACTTTTGCATGTGAGCTGACTGATGATTGGGGTTCTACTACCCTCTCTCGTGCTCTCTCTGCTGTTGGAGCCTGTTGTTGGGTGAAAAGGCTGAGTTCTGACAGAACACTTAGAAGGCACAAGTGCTGCCTGTTTGTTTTGGGGAACCTTTTGAGGGGACAGCCTGTTAGCTAGGACACTACAAGGTGTGAGTTTGGTTAATAGCTTGGATGAGCAGATATTTAGTTTTGGACTTGCTATACAAAATCCTTTTGTACTGAAAACCATGTTTGCTGCCTTGCTGAAAAAAAGGGCAGGACAAAGTTGGTTGGAGTATTCCTGGTGTCCTTGTCTTGTATATATATATATATATATATATATATATATATTGTGAGGGGGTTAGCTCAGCAGCGGGTGTGTGTGACCCCCTGGATGGGTTCACCACACAAAACACAGGCACAGCAGACAGTGGTAGGAGAAAACAAAAGGGTGTGGTTTTATTTGAACTATATACAGACAAAAAAATACAGCAAAAACAAAAGAAACATGAAAAGAAATCCGGGTCAACTTGACCGCTCACTACACACGTTGGTGTCCCTAACTAACAACTGGGTACAGCCTTGTGCTGTCCCAGTTCCTAGCTCCCTGCTTTTTTGAAGTTCTTAGCAATAACCACACAGGCTTTGGCTCACCGCACAGAGATCACACTCCCCAGACTATCCACACAGATCTGGTTCCAGGTTGGAGCATCTCCATTAGCATGCTGGGAGTTCTTGTAGAGGCCCTAACGAGCCCACTTACTTCAGCTGGGCTCATTAACTCTTCCCCTGCAAGACTCCCGGCACTCCCCCTAGTGGTATAAATCGGCATAAAGCCTGAATCTAGGACATATATACCTTCCATCCTGGATGCAACCTGGTGATTTTACCTGCATGCTGTCACATACCCCCCCCCTCTTGTTTTAACCTTGGGGTTGGAACACAAGCAATCAGGCATGCATGTACTCGAGACAAAGCATCCACATTCCCCATTTGAATGCCAGGGCGATGCTTTACCGTAAAGTTGAATTCCTGTAGGGCCAGGAACCACCTATTTACTCTTCTATTTGTCTCTTTGTTTTGAGCCATCCACTTTAAAGGAGCGTGATCAGTAATCATGTCAAAGTGCCTACCTAGCAGATAGCGAAGGGAATCTAGAGCCCACTTCACCGCTAAACACTCCTTCTCAATCGTGGCGTAATTTACCTCATGGAAATTCAATTTCCTGCTGAGGTAAATGACTGGGTGCTCTTCCCCGTTCCAGACCTGGGACAATACTGCTCCTAACCCAACGTCGGATGCATCACTTTGTACGACAAAGTCCCTAGAGAAGTCTGGTGAGTACAACACTGGCTGGCTACATAAGGCTTTTTTTAAGAATTGAAATGCTGCCTCAGCCTCTGGGGCCCATTTAACCATGACAGACTCCTTCCCTTTTGTCAGGTTGGTTAGGGGCACAGCCTGAGAAGCAAAGAGGGGAATGAATCGCTGATAATAACCAGCGATTCCCAGAAAGGCTCGTACCTGCTTCTTGCTGTTGGGACGTGGCCAATTCTGTATGGCCTCGACTTTATTGACTTGGGGTTTTATTACTCCCCTTCCAATGGTGTACCCAAGATACTTGGCCTCCTCCTGTCCAATGGTACACTTCTTGGGGTTGGCCGTAAACCCAGCTTCCCGGATAGAGTCTAGGACTGCTTGCACTTTTGGCAGATGTGAGGCCCAATCTGTGCTATAGATAATTACATCATCTAGGTAAGCCGCAGCATACTTCTGATGGGGCCTCAGTATCTGGTCCATTTTCCGCTGGAATGTTGCCGGCGCATTCTGTAAACCAAACGGCATTCTTTTATGTTGGAATGCCCCGTCTGGGGTTACAAATGCTGTTTTCTCCTTGGCCGACTTGGCCAGGGGAATTTGCCAATACCCTTTGGTGAGATCAAGAGTTGTCATGTATCGGGCTGTTCCCAACCGGTCGACCAACTCATCTATACGTGACATGGGGTAGGTGTCAAATTTTGTAACTTTGTTCAGTTGTCAGAAATCGTTACAAAATCGCCAGCTCCCATCTGGTTTAGGCACTAACACTATGGGACTTGACCAATTACCTTGGGATTCCTCTATCACCCCTAACTTAAGCATTTTCTGTACTTCCTCACGTATTGCCTCCCGTCGGGCCTCTCGGATCCGATAGGGTTTTAGCTTCACCCTTTCACCGGGTGGGGTAATAATATCATGCTCTACCCCATACGTTTGTCCCGGCAGCTCAGAGAAAACCTCCTTGTTGCGAAGCACAAACTCCTTAACCTCCTGTTGTTGGGGGTTTGACAAGGTGACTGCTATTCCAACCTCAGGAATCACGCAATCAGACTGAGCTGGTGACAACGTTTCTGCGACTAGGGATTCCCTATCCCTCCAGGCTTTCAACAGATTAATGTGATAGATCTGTTCGGGCTTTCGCCTTCCTGGTTGTCTGACCTTGTAATTCACTTCGCTCACTTTTTCCATTATCTCGTAGGGGCCTTGCCATTTGGCGAGGAACTTGCTTTCAACCGTAGGGACAAGTACCAATATCTTATCCCCCGGGGAAAAGGTCCGGGTTTTGGCTCCACGGTTGTACACTCTCTAATGTGCCAACTGCGTTTGGGCCAAATGTTCCTTTACGATTGGCATTACCTGTGCAATTCTATCTTGCATCAGGGCGACATGCTCAATCACACTCCTGTGGGGAGAACTCTCACTTTCCCAAGTTTCCTTGGCGATATCCAACAGCCCTCCTGGGTGTCTCCCAGAGAGTAACTCAAAGGGTGAGAAACCCGTAGAGGATTGGGGTACCTCCCTAATAGCAAACATTAAATAGGGAATTAGACAGTCCCAATCCTTTCCATCTTTATCCACCACCTTCTTTAACATTTGTTTTAGAGTTTTGTTGAATCTTTCAACCAACCCATCTGTTTGGGGGTGATACACAGATGTACGCAATTGTGTCACTTTGAACAACTTGCACAGCTCTTTCATAACCCGGGACATAAAGGGTGTACCTTGGTCCGTAAGCAGTTCCTTACAAATACCCACACGGCTAAAAACAAGAGATAGCTCTTTGGCTATGGTTTTGGCCGAGGTATTTCGGAGAGGAATCGCTTCCGGATAACGGGTGGCATAGTCCATTATAACCAAGATGTACTGGTGCCCCCTAGCGGACTTCATTATCGGACCTACCAAATCCATTGCGATCCTCTCAAAGGGGACCTCAATGATGGGAAGAGGTACCAGCGGGTTACGGAAATGTGGCATCGGTGCCGACCTCTGACACACAGGGCAGGAGGAACAATAATTTTCTGTTTCCTTCATGACCCCAGGCCAATAGAATCTCTGCAATACTCTCTCTCTGGTTTTCTCTGTCCCCAGATGACCTCCAAGAATGTGCCCATGGGCCAACTCTAACACCAACTTCCTGTAAGGTTTGGGCACCACAAGCTGCTCAATGGTTTCTTCTGCCCTTTTAGCCACCCGATACAGTAGGTCCTTTTCCACGATGAAGTATGGGTAAGTGCCGGTCTCATCTGGGTTCACTAACTCGCCATCTATTTCCACTACGTTTTCCCGTGCCTTTATTAGGGTGGGGTCTTTTAACTGTTCTGTGGCAAAATTTTCCTTGTGAACCTCGAGATCAGAAAACTCCACAGACGGCATGTTTTCGTCTGAGGATGTTGGCTCCTTCCCAGTTTCTCGAGTCTCCCCTGCCAATACCGACAAGGGAAATTCTGGAGAGTCCTCACCACTCTCCGAGGAATTCTGGCTATCACATTCCTGGGATATAGGGGCACCAGTGGGGGGCTCAGGACAATCCCATAGTTCCCAGAACTTTGGAAAATCCCTTCCCACAATGGCATCATGAGGCAAGTGAGACACTAATCCCACCCGATGAGAGAGGGTACCTTTGGGGGTCTCAAAACACACTGTAGTCACCGGATACTCTCGGGTGTCCCCATGCACACAAATAACAGCTACCTTGTTATTCCCAGAGACCTCTGTAGTAACTAATTCAGCCTTTATCAGTGTCACGAGGCTACCTGAATCCAGCAATACAACAACATTTCTACCATTAACACACATTTTGCATAAATGTTTCTCAGTTCACCGCATGGCAGTGCATGCGACTGTCGCAAACAGCGACTGACGTCTGTCCGTTAGAAAGTCACATTGCATGGGTTCATCCACAACCGGGCAATTTGCTGCAATATGTCCCTCTTGTCGGCAGCGGTAACAAACAATCCTTCTTGCTGCCTCTTGAACCCCTGACTTCCCAGGCTGTTCTCGCCAAACCTTGGGTAGAACTCCCACCCTCTCACTCTCTCCACCCTCACCCCTTGGAATCATCTTACCCGCCACTGGGGATGGTCTGGTCTTAGGGTGGAAAGTCCGAGTGTCTCTGAAAGAGGCAGTCAGGTTCTCTGTAGCCAAGTACTTCTCTACACGATCCACAAGATTATCGGCCGTTTCTGGGTCTCCATGGCTTACCCACTTTTGGATGGCAGTAGGAAGAGCTCTCAAGAAACGATCCATCACAACACGTTCCACAATCTTTGGTGCGGACAAAGTCTCTGGCTGTAGCCACTTCCTGCTCAAGTGAATGAGATCATACATTTGAGACCTGGGGGGGTTTTCCAAGCCGGAAAGTCCAGTTATGCACACGCTGAGCCCGGACAGCCAGGGTGACACCCAGCCGTGCCAAAATTTTAGGTTTTAGCATCACATAGTCTTTTGCTTGGTCAGGTTATAGGTCATAGTAAGCTTTCTGCGATTCACCAGTTAACAGAGGAGCCACCAGTCCAGCCCACTGCTCCTTAGGCCACTTTTCTCTTTCAGCCGTCCTTTCAAATGTGGTCAAAAACACCTCTGGATCATCCTCTCCAGTCATTTTTGTCAGTAAACGACTCGCCCCAAAGGATGCAGTATTAGCGGAACTACTTGCCTCACTGGTCTGCGGACGTTGCTGCATTAACGTTTCCATTTGTTGCTGTAGTCTCTGTTCTTGCTTCTGTAACAGGTCTATGAAGCAGGCCTCAGATTGCTGCTGGGCTTGTTGCTGAGCTTCCAGACTCTGTTGCAAAGTTGCATTTGTCTGCTGCTGGGCTGTAAGGCTCTGTTGATGAGCTTGCTGCTGGGCTGCAAGGCTCTGTTGATGAGCTTGCTGCTGGGCTACAAGGCTCTTTTGCAAACCTGCATTTGTCTGCTGCTGATTGGCATTTGCTAGAGCCAGCTGTTTCAGTATCTCCTCCATGCTGGCCTTAAAAAAACTGCCCGCATTCTCCACCAACTGTGAGGGGGTTAGCTCAGCAGCGGGTGTGTGTGACCCCCTGGATGGGTTCACCACACAAAACACAGGCACAGCAGACAGTGGTAGGAGAAAACAAAAGGGTGTGGTTTTATTTGAACTATATACAGACGAAAAAATACAGCAAGAAAAAAAAAAGAAACATGAAAAGAAATCCTGGTCCCTAACTAACAACTGGGTACAGCCTTGTGCTGTCCCAGTCCCTAGCTCCCTGCTTTTTTGAAGTTCTTAGCAATAACCACACAGGCTTTGGCTTACCGCACAGAGATCACACTCCCCAGACTATCCACACAGATCTGGTTCCAGGTTGGAGCATCTCCCTTAGCATGCTGGGAGTTCTTGTAGAGGCCCTAATGAACCCACTTACTTCAGCTGGGCTCATTAACTCTTCCCCTGCAAGACTCCCCGCACTCCCCCTAGTGGTATAAATCAGCATAAAGCCTGAATCTAGGACATATATACCTTCCATCCTGGATGCAACCTGGTGATTTTACCTGCATGCTGTCACAATATATATACACATACACACACACACATGTAGCGGGGTCTTTAAATCTAGGGGAGTGTTTGAGTGGTAGTTGTACTCAGACAGATTTGATAGGGCTTTTGCTAAACCATTTTTATACTGCAGGTGGGATACTAGTGTGTAGTTCCCTGTGGCCTGTGGATGGCGCTGCCATCGGAGGCTAGTAGGGTTGAACTGCTGGTGTAGTGCTGTGCCTTGGATGTCTCCTCTCAGCGGTGGTATGGTGGGCATGTCGGTCTGCTGTGCATGCCGGGAGAGGATATAAAAGGGGCAGACACTGCCTGTGGGGTGTTATTTCCCGGGGGTGTGTTGCTCTGTTCGTTGGCCACCCTGGGCCCCTTTAGCCTTGGGGTGGGGTTCCTGGCCGGTACACTGGCGGATCAGTCCCAGACACCGTTAGCCCTGGGGCTGCAACTGAAGGCCTTGGGTCCAGCACCTTTGGCTGGGGCCCACCGAGGGAAGAGGAATCCCAGGGTGCTGCCTTGCGAGGAGACCCGTATCTGGAAGAGGAGACTGGGGGAGGACCGTTCTGAGGGACTGGTGAGAGATCACAGTTAAAGAAGCGGCCCGGTAACTCTCTGGAGGGATGTCATCTCCCTGAAAGAGGCCTAATACCACAAGCAAAGTTCACCAGGTCTGTGGCAGAGACCCAAAGTTCACCAGGTCTGTGGCAGAGACCCAAAGTTCACCCGTAACAGTTTATGCAGAGACTGTGTGAAATCCAATTCGAGCATTACTCTGGCTGCTAGGATCCACTCTAATGGGAGACTATCTGGGTGAGCTGAGCCTACTTGAAGATACAGGTAGTGAATAGTAAATTTGTTTTGTGCCTGGACTTACTCCATTACCCTTTTTCTCCATCCACCCTTTTCTATCTAGTGAAAATAAACTCTACGTTGGAGTTGCAACTGGTGTGGACCTTGGAGTTATTGGGGAAAATAGAGACTTGTCTTTATTGCAGTGAAGACGGGAACCATTCTCTGGAGAACCTAGCCATAGAGACCCAGTTACATTTACACCGCTCAACCTCTTCACACAGGAGGGTACGGGCATGTGGTATGGTGTGCCCCTTTCCCCACAGTTGAGCCAAAGGTAGGGAAAAGGGGTCTGGTTGCTACATATATATATATATATATATATATATATATATATATATATATATATAGATAGATAGATAGATAGATATGTGTATATATATATATATATATATATATATATATATATATATATTAGGGCTGTGGAAATTAACTATTAATTCCTCGATTAATCGTTTAATTCTTTTGATCAATCAAAATTTTTTGGGCTTGCCGTGTCCATCTGAAGGGCTCCTTTGCTGTGCCTTCATATCTGCATGCCGGCGGGACCTTACTATCTGCCACACGCGAGGGCTGTTACACTTCCCTCTATCAACCTGGGATTCTACAGCCATCCACTGGGAGTTGTGATAGTTCCCTTCACGGGACATCTACATGCCGATGGACTGATGTTAGCCCCTCCTCATCTGGATTCAGCAGTGGTATCGTTGTACACATTTTTATACCAGTATCATACTTAGCTACATGTTTTTAGGACTGCTTTTGCTACCGTTTGGTATTACTCGCACTATTTTTACAGCTTATGTAGCTACATCGATTTTATCTCCAGTGCAATATATATTTTGTTACCTACTTGAAGACTATACAATTTTAATGCTATTCCCATCGAGCGCTGCCTTTTGTGTTTTTTTTATATCCTGCTATAGATTTTTCCAGTGGTTGGTAGCTGCACTGGGAATCGGCCTGCAAGGAGATCAGCTAGAAGTAGTTGGATCTGTATGTGCGTTATAATTATTCGAAATTAGTCGATTAATCGATTTAAATTTTTTTTTATTAATAAATCTAACCCAAAAATTTTAATCAGTAACAGCCCTAATATATATATATATATATATATATTGTGACAGCAGGAAGGTAAAGTCACCTGGTTGCATCCAGGGGGTAGATATATTTCGCCCAGATTCAGGCTTTACGCCGACTTATACAACTAGGTGGAAAGTTGTATAAGGCTAGGGGGCTCATGGATGACTCATACCTCTAGGGAGAGGGCTGGGCGTCGTACAGACAGGGAGTTGATGAGGCCAGCTGAAGCTTGTCAGCTCATTTAGGCCTCTATAAGAACTCCCAGCTTCATTAGATGTTAGCTCATGCCTGGAACCAGACCTGTGTGGACTGTCTAGGGAGAGTGAACCCCTGTGCGGTGAGAAAAAGCCTGTGTGGCTATTTGCTTGGACATTTAAAACCAGGGACTTAGGGACTAGGACAGCACTAGGCTGATCCCAGTTGTTAGTTAGGAAACCTGTATGTTTAGTCAGAGGTCAAGTTGACCAGGATTTATTTTGTTTATATGTTTCTTTTGGCTTTGCTGTGTTTTGTCACCGTAAATAGAAAATAAACCGCACCTTTTTTTTGATTTTGAAAACCACAACCTCCGTTTGCTGGGCCTGTTTTTGTGTGGGGAGCCCATCCCGGGGGTCACACACACCCGCTGCCGAGCTAACCCCCTCACAGTTGGTGGAGAACCAGTGGCAGTTTTTTTTAAGCCAGCATGGAGGAGATACTGAAGCAGCTGGCTCTAGCAAATGCCAATCAACAGCAGACAAATGCAGGTTTGCAAAAGAGCCTTGCAGCTCATCAACAGAGCCTTGCAGCCCAGCAGCAAGCTCACCAACAGAGTCTGGAAGCTCAGCAACAAGCCCAGCAGCAATCTGAGGCCCGCTTCATAGACCTGTTACAGAAGCAAGAGCAGAGACTACAACAAATGGAAGCAGTAATGCAGCAACGTCCGCAGACCAGTGAGGAAAGCCGTCCCACTAATACCGCGTCCTTTGGGGTGAGTCGTTTATTGACAAAAATGACTGGAGAGGATGATCCAGAGGTATTTTTGACCACATTTGAAAGGACTGCTGAAAGAGAAAAGTGGCCTGAGGAGCAGTGGGCTGGACTGGTGGCTCCTCTGTTAACTGGTGAATCGCAGAAGGCTTACTATGACCTAGAGCCTGACCAAGCAAAAGACTATGTGATGCTAAAAGCTGAGATATTGGCAAGGCTGGGTGTCACCCAGGCTGTCCGGGCTCAGCGTGTGCATAACTGGACTTTCCAGCTTGGAAAACCCCCCAGGTCTCAAATGTATGATCTCATTCACCTGAGCAGAAAGTGGCTACAGCCAGAGACTTTGTCCGCACCAAAGATTGTGGAACGTGTTGTAATGGATCGGTTTTTGAGAGCTCTTCCTACTGCCATCCAAAACTGGGTAAGCCATGGAGACCCAGAGACGGCCGATGGTCTTGTGGATCGTGTGGAGAAATACTTGGCTACAGAGAACCTGACGGCCTCTTCCAGAGACACTCGGACTTTCCACCCTAAGACCAGACCATCCCCAGGGGCGGATAAGAGGATTCCAAGGGGTAAGGGTGGAGAGAGTGAGAGGGTGGGAGCTCTACCCCAAGTTTGGCGAGAACAGCCTGGGAAATCAGCGGCTCAAGAGGCGGCAAGAAGGATCGTTTGCTACCGCTGCCGGCAAGCGGGACATATTGCAGCCAATTGCCCGGTTGTGGAGGAACCCATGCAGTGTGACTTTCTGACGGGCAGACGTCAGTCGCTGTGTGCGACAGTCGCATGCACTGCCATTCGAGGAATTGAGAAACATTTATGCAAAATGTGTGTTAATGGTAGAAATGTTGTGGTATTGCTGGATTCAGGTAGCCTTGTGACCCTGATAAAGGCTGAGTTAGTTAAAACAGAGGTCTCTGGGAATAGCAAGGTAGCTGTTATTTGTGTGCATGGGGACACCCGAGAGTATCCAGTGACTACAGTGTGTTTCGAGACCCCCAAAGGTACCCTCTCTCATCCAGTGGGCTTAGTATCTCAGTTACCGTATGACGCCATTGTGGGAAGGGATTTTCCGAAGTTCTGGGAACTGTGGGATGATCCTGAGCCCCCCACTGGTGCCCCTATGTACCAGGAATGTGATAGCCAGAACTCCCCTGAGAGTGGTGAGGACTCTCCGGAATTTCCCTTATCAGTATTGGCAGGGGAGACTCAAGAAACTGGAGAGGAGCCCACCTCCTCAGACGAAAACCTACCGTCTGTGGAGTTTTCTGATCTTGAGGTTCACAGGGAAAACTTTGCCACAGAACAGTTGAAAGACCCCGCCCTAATAAAGGCACGCGAAAACGTAGTGAAAATAGATGGCGAGTTAGTGAACCCAGATAATACCTGCACTTACCCATACTTCAGCGTAGAGAAGGACCTACTGTATCGGGTGGCAAAAAGGGCAGAAGAAACCGTTGAGCAGCTTGTGGTGCCCAAACCTTACAGGAAGTTGGTGTTGGAGTTGGCCCATGGGCACATTCTTGGAGGTCATCTGGGGACAGAGAAAACCCGAGAGAGGGTATTACAGAGATTCTATTGGCCGGGGGTGATGAAGGACATAGAAAATTATTGTTCCTCCCCCCACCTGTGTGTCAGAGGTCGGCCCCGATGCCACATTTCCGTAGCCCGCTGGTCCCTCTACCCATCATTGAGGTCCCGTTTGAGAGGATCGCCATGGATTTGGTAGGTCCTATAATCAAGTCCGCTAGGGGGCACCAGTACATATTAGTTATAATGGACTATGCCACCCGTTATCCAGAAGCGATCCCTCTCCGAAATACCTCGGCCAAAACCATAGCCAAAGAGCTATCTCTTGTGTTTAGCCGGGTGGGTATTTGTAAAGAACTGCTTACGGACCAAGGTACACCCTTTATGTCCCGGGTTATGAAGGAGCTGTGTAAATTGTTCAAAGTGACGCAATTACGTACATCTGTGTATCACCCCCAAACCGATGGGCTGGTTGAAAGATTCAACAAAACCCTAAAACAAATGTTGAAGAAAGTGGTGGATAGAGATGGAAAGGATTGGGACTGTCTACTTCCTTATCTGATGTTTGCTATTAGGGAGGTGCCCCAATCCTCTACGGGATTCTCCCCCTTTGAGTTACTGTATGGGAGACACCCAAGAGGGCTGTTGGATATTGCCAAGGAAACTTGGGAAAGTGAGAGTTCTCCCCACAGGAGTGTGATTGAGCATGTCGCCCTGATGCAAGACCGAATTGCACAGGTAATGCCCATCGTGAAGGAACATTTGGCCCAAGCGCAGTTAGCACAGCAGAGAGTGTACAACCGTGGAGCCAAGACCCGTACCTTTTCCCCGGGGGATAGGATACTGGTACTTGTCCCTACGGTTGAAAGTAAATTCCTTGCCAAATGGCAAGGCCCCTACGAGATAATGGAAAAAGTGAGTGAAGTGAATTACAAGGTCAGACAACCAGGAAGGCGAAAGCCCGAACAGATCTATCACGTTAATCTGTTGAAAGCCTGGAGGGATAGAGAGTCCCTAGTCGCAGACACTTGGTCACCAGCTCAAACTGGTTGCGTGATTCCTGAGGTTGGAATAGCAGCCACCTTGTCACAACCCCAACAACAGGAGGTTAAGGAGTTTGTGCTTCGCAACAAGGAGGTATTCTCTGAGCTGCCGGGACAAACATTTGGGGTAGAGCATGACATCATTACCCCGCCCGGTGAAAGGGTGAAGTTAAAACCCTATCGGATCCCAGATGCCCGACGGGAGGCAATACGGGAGGAAGTACAGAAAATGCTGAACTTAGGGGTGATAGAGGAGTCCCAAAGTGATTGGTCTAGTCCCATTGTGTTGGTGCCTAAACCGGATGGGAGCTGGCGATTTTGTAACGATTTTCGTCAGTTGAACAAAGTTACAAAATTTGACACCTACCCCATGCCACGTATAGATGAGTTGATCGACCGGCTGGGAACAGCCCGATACATGACGACTCTAGACCTCACAAAAGGGTATTGGCAAATCCCCCTGGCCAAATTGGCCAAAGAGAAAACCGCATTTGTAACCCCAGACGGGGCGTTCCAATATAAAAGAATGCCGTTCGGGTTACAGAATGCGCCGGCCACATTCCAGCGGAAAATGGACCAGATGCTGAGGCCCCATCGGAAGTATGCTGCGGCTTACCTGGATGACGTAATTGTCCATAGCACAGATTGGGCCTCACATCTGCCAAAAGTGCAAGCAGTCCTGGACTCTGTTCGGGAAGCGGGGTTTACGGCTAACCCCAAGAAGTGTACCATTGGGCAGGAGGAGGCCAAATATCTTGGGTACACCATTGGGAGGGGAGTAATAAAACCCCAACTCAACAAAGTCGAGGCCATCCAGAGTTGGCCACGTCCCAACAGCAAGAAGCAGGTACGAGCCTTTCTGGGAATCGCTGGGTATTATCGGCGATTCATTCCCCACTTTGCTTCTAAGGCTGTGCCCCTAACCAACCTAACGAAGGGGAAAGGGTCGGTCATGATTAAATGGACCCCCGAGGCTGAGGCAGCATTCCAATTCTTGAAACAAGCCTTATGTAGCCAGCCAGTGTTGTACTCACCCGACTTCTCTAAAGACTTTGTCGTACAAAGTGATGCGTCAGATGTGGGGTTAGGAGCAGTATTGTCCCAGGTCTGGAACGGGGAAGAGCACCCAGTCATTTACCTCAGCAGGAAGTTGAAGTCCCATGAGGTAAATTACGCCACCGTTGAAAAGGAGTGTTTAGCGGTGAAGTGGGCTCTAGATTCCCTTCGGTACTACCTGCTAGGTAGGCACTTTGACATGGTTATGGATCACGCTCCGTTAAAGTGGATGGCTCAAAACAAGGAAACAAATAGAAGAGTGAATAGGTGGTTCCTGGCCCTCCAGGAATTCAACTTCACAGTAAAGCATCGCCCTGGCGTTCAAATGGGGAATGTGGATGCTTTGTCTCGAGTACATGAATGCCTGATTGCTGGTGTTCCAACCCCGAGGTTAAAACAAGAGGGGGGGGTATGTGACAGCAGGAAGGTAAAGTCACCTGGTTGCATCCAGGGGGGTAGATATATTTCGCCCAGATTCAGGCTTTACGCCGACTTATACAACTAGGTGGAAAGTTGTATAAGGCTAGGGGGCTCATGGATGACTCATACCTCTAGGGAGAGGGCTGGGCGTCGTACAGACAGGGAGTTGATGAGGCCAGCTGAAGCTTGTCAGCTCATTTAGGCCTCTATAAGAACTCCCAGCTTCATTAGATGTTAGCTCATGCCTGGAACCAGACCTGTGTGGACTGTCTAGGGAGAGTGAACCCCTGTGTGGTGAGAAAAAGCCTGTGTGGCTATTTGCTTGGACATTTAAAACCAGGGACTTAGGGACTAGGACAGCACTAGGCTGATCCCAGTTGTTAGTTAGGAAACCTGTATGTTTAGTCAGAGGTCAAGTTGACCAGGATTTATTTTGTTTATATGTTTCTTTTGGCTTTGCTGTGTTTTGTCACCATAAATAGAAAATAAACCGCACCTTTTTTTTGATTTTGAAAACCACAACCTCCGTTTGCTGGGCCTGTTTTTGTGTGGGGAGCCCATCCCGGGGGTCACACACACCCGCTGCCGAGCTAACCCCCTCACAATATATATATATATATATATATATATATATATAGAGGGAGTGTGTGTGTGTATATATATATATATATATATATATATATATATATATATATATATATATGTATATATATATATATATATATTTATTTTCAAATAGTGGCAGCCGTTTGGAACAGTTTGAAACTAGTAAACATGCAAGGGGTGCAAATGGCCAAGGCAATATATAAAACGATACACAAGTGGTCTCCAGCATACTTTCAGGCTAGCTAGAAAAAAAAGACCCCAACTAAACTGTCCTGATTACCTTAGGTTAAAAACAGAAGTTGTATTTTCATAACTTGTAAATAGATGTTGAGGCCAAACTGCTGTGCAAATGTACCTTTGTACAGTATGTCCTAACTCAAAACTATGGGGCATAAATAAAAATGCACAAAGGTATGGTAAAAAGCAAAAAATCAAGCCAAAAGTGTGTGCGTGTCTGTTTAGCAGGTTGTTTATTAAATGACAAGGCCAAAAGTATTGTAACAATCAAAATATTCGAGGATTCACACCTAGTAGTCTAAAGTCATTCTGAAGATGTATATCAGCCCTGAATTCATTATTTTGTCATCTTTGACATGGGTACTGAGAGAATACAAGGTGAGCTATTTTACCAAATAGGATGTGTCTGATAAGTGATAAGAGATTTCCTGCTGTCCATTTAGGAACATCAAATATCAAGCTTTTCTCAGAAGTAACCACAACATCTCCATTGTATGGTAAGATACAGACAGCCACTGCAGACAGTCAAATGTGTGCCTTTGAGAAAGGGGAAACAACAAAATCTGCAAGGTACAGATAAAGACAAAAAAATTGACCACAGCTTCAAGCTCGTCATGCAAGGTTGATAACCACTCTCATTTTGTCTGGTGAAGTTCTGCATTTTGTAAAGCGCTCAAGTCTACATTAGCTATACTTTCTCTAAATGACAAAACACTATGTCTGGGTTACAGCATTCGGTTAACATTTATGTAACTCTATTGTCTTGCAGCTGATTTATACTGGAATCTCCTGTCTGCCCACAAAATAAGTTTTTGTTTCAACAGTTGTTCCAATGACCAAATACATTGGCTGAATGATATCTCAATGTCTCATGTGCATGCTGTATCAAACTTACAATGTTCTGGTCTTGACTAAAGAAGAATTCTGATCTAAGGAAAGCATAGGAAAAAACCTTATCCTTGATCAATTACTCTTTTTCACTATTCTCCAGACCAGCCTTCTTCAACCAGGGTGCCTTCAGGTTTCTTCAGGGGTGCCTTGGCAAATTGCCTAGAAATTGGCTGAAAATTGTATACAAGCCAGTGGGTAGATCAAGCCTACCTTTTAGTTACAAGCCAAAGGTTTTCATTCTGCACCAATACAATTTTCTAGCTTTCTGCATCTGAACAACAAATGATGTCATCGGTTGATAAGGACGATGTTGGGCACCTGCACAACATCCTTGTTTGACCCTCCTCTGCCCCCTCTCCATCATCTCTGGAGTCACATTAGCTGAGTAAGAAAATAACTGAGGGTGAACAGAAACATTGGAATACTAGAATAAATCCCCTTTAACGTTGGGTGTCCAACGTGTGTGTATTCTGCTGTGTGTAAAACTTATGTAAAACTTTAGTTTTTGACATTTTAGAATGGGGTGCCTTGATTGTGGAGAATTTTAAAGGGTGCCTTGACTGAAAAAAGGTTGAGAAACACTGCTCCAGACTAGACTCATCCTTATATAATGCACTAAAACCTAAAACATGCTAGGCTTTGGATATATCAGGAAAGTGATGGAACTTCTGTCAGGCTTTTATTGCTGTGACCCTTCTGACAGAATTTACCCTTACTTTATGACCTTCTCAGTAAAAAAAAGTACGACAATAGTTGTGAAGAAAAGGATTGGAGAAGTTTCCCATCAAATCTCCGTGATACTCTCTCTTCAGGAAATTACTCTTATGCCGCGTACACACGATCGGAATTTCCGACGACAAATGTTTGATGTGAGCTTTTGGTCGGATATTCCGACCGTGTGTAAGCTCCATCAGACAATTGCTGTCGGAATTTCCGACAACAAATGTTTGAGAGCAGGTTCTCAATTTTTCTGACAACAAAAGTTCTTGTCGGAAATTCCGATCGTGTGTATCTAATTCCGATGCACAAAAATTCTACACATGCTCGGAATCATTGTACTTAATTTTTCTCGGCTCGTCGTAGTGTTGTACGTCTCCGCGTTCTTGATGTTCGGAATTTCCGAGCAACATTTGTGCGACCGTGTGTATGCAAGACAAGTTTGAGCCAACATCCGTCGGAAAAAAATCCACGGTTTTGTTGTCGGAAATTCCGATCGTGTGTACGAGGCATTACTGTGACAGAGACAGGCAACAGATCAAGTACATCCGTGTACAATAGTACATACAGAGATTCGAGTGTACACCTTACAGCATGAGGCTGTCTCCCGGGGGTTGTACCGCACACGTCCACTGGCTATACTCGGATCTCTGTATGTACTGAGGCACTTCAAATTGCCAGGCAACAGATCAAGTACATCCGTGTACAATAGTACATACAGAGTTCCGAGTATAGCCAGTGGACATGTGCGGTATAACCCCCGGGAGGCAGCCTCACGCTGTAAGGTGTACACTCAAATCTCTGTATGTACTATTGTACACGGATGTACTTGATCTGTTTCCTGGCAATTTTAAGTGCCTCTACTGATTCTGGTTGAACACTTTATGGTTCCCCCTTTCTTTCTGGATGTTTTACCTCTGTTACCTACATCTACTTGGACAAGTCTGATGCAGTGGTGCAGAGCCCTATATGCCTGCGGGAATGGATACCCCTGATTTTTGGCCAGACACCCCTATATAGGCACCATAATTTATTTCTTACGGAGCTGCAGAGCTCTTACCTGGGTGCATTTCTTTGATTATAATATCTATGGAACTTCCTACTTCTATATGAGGTCTCCAACAGGTGGATTGCTGTGAGACAGTGAGATTTGTCCCATTTCTGTACTCTCTTGTTATCTGTCAGTCCTGACGAAGCCTCACGGCGAAACGCGTAGACGTATAAGGGACCTACCCATACTGCTTTTCATTCTGTATGGTTTTTTATTCTGAACATTGTATAATATTTTCAATGTTATTAAAGTTTATATCTTTTCTTATTCCATTGTGTGTGTTGCCTGTAAAGTCCGACCCTTCTCTTTGCTTTTTTGAGCAATCCCATTTATGTTCTACTATTCTACGGATGTGGCAGTGTGAGTGCTTCCTTCTATTTCCCCATTTTTGCCCTTTTAAGGACAATAACTTGCATATTAGCCTTGATACCTAGCACTTTTGATTTCGAATGTTCGAGTCCATTGTATTTAATAGGGTTCTAAAGTTTGCGCGAACTTTAGGTTTGTTCGCAGGTTCTGGTGCGAACCGAACGGGGGGGGGGGTTGTTCGGCTCATCCCTACTGCTGACCAGTGTATTGTGAAAGCAGAGGGTGCCATTGTCAGAATATTATGTCCTGGGGAGGGGAATCCCTCCATTCACCATGATCTTGTGGATGGAGGAATCTGTTAGTTTTTGTTTTTCATTAAGCCTGCTAGCTTAAAGAAATAAAAAATAAAATAAAAAAAACAACAGTGAATGCTCAGCTTTACTCTGACTTCACCCTCTGTGGACTTCTTCAGTGATTTTGAAAGTATGAAACCAGAGACATCCAAGAAAACTAGCATTTTCAGAAATAGCACCACTAATCAAGTTTAAAGGATAAGTTCACCATTCCAAAAAAAAAAAAATGCTAATTTTTTTGCATTGTATGTCTGCTTGGGAAGAGAAGAAGAATGAGGCAGAGACAGAAGAAAATGAAGCGAAGATGGATACATCCCCCTAACATCCCAGTGTAACTAAGGGATATTTTATTTTGTCATATGAGGAAATCACAGCCTATCCCGATAAATTTTACAACTTTACCAGAATGTCAGTGTCCACCTTTGACAGCTTATTAACTTTTCGTAGACCACATCTGCAAAAAAAGATTACCAACATGAGGATGAATGAGAAACAACATGAGAATGAATACCAACATTTTATGAAGAAAGGGAAATGTGCATAATTTTTTGCTGCTAAACTCACCACAGCTATCTGCAGCAAATGCAATGCCCATTTAGCTGCAGATAGGAAGGAAAAGTTGACCCTTGATGAAGAACTTTCCTTCTTTTCCTAAACCCAACTAAACTCAGTGCTGTAATAACCTCTGTGGAGGCCCCTAGGCAGTCGAAACTTTGTGGCCCCCATCGCAAGTTTCTGGAACTTTCTTGTGCACGTGCTCTAGTGGGATAGCTTTGAACTGAATAGTGTACGTCAGCTGCTAGACAGAGATGACCATCATTACTGTACATATGTTGCAACAAAGTTTTTTTACAAACTGTCTAAAAGGAAGATGAGCTTTTAAGAGACAAACTGTACTTTGAGCCTGATGTGTATGGTTTATGAACTTTAAGTTGTTATTGGGTACATAAAATTAATACTGCATTTTCTCTATAGTATTTTTTATGTAAAGTTTTAGTTTCTGTGAGTCATTTCATTTTTTTACATCTTTTGTAAATGTAGCGACCTCACCTCTCACTCCCTCTTTCTCTTCTCGATCAATGGCTCTCGTCTAGGGGACCAGGGAGGAGAGTGTGGCGCACCACCAGCTCATGTCCTCTTGTGTGCAGAGGTGTGAGCTATAACCTTTTACCTTCGAGCCTGTGTCCCTGTCCAGAGCCAAAACTTCCCTTGAGGATGATTCCCACCCTCCATGCAGGTGGAGGTAGGGCCCCTTTAGCTCCCAGAAAGTCAAGTTCCACACCACTGAAAGTCCAACACTTATTTATTCTTCAGAGCAAAAAATAGTCCTTTGAGAGCGACTGGTTAGACACAGAACAGTTCAGAACAAAGTGGGAAGGAGGTCCAGGCACAATCCTATCAATGAAACTAAACTGTTAGGATTTCACAACAATTATGGCGCACAGTCGCTGCCACCGACTGTGAGGTTGGTCCCTGCCACGAACCAGGTGAAATAAGGTCCCTGCCACAGACCATGATTGTTGGGTCTCTGCCACCGACCTGATTCACGTTGGGTCCCTGCCACAGACCATGAAACGTAGACTACCTTCAAAAAGTTGGGACCCCTGTCAGGGAGAAGACATCCATCCGGACGGTCACCAGAGGCCCCACCGTCACCAAATTGCTGCAATGGATCTTCGGGAAGGGTAACCTCTCTGGCCCCCCTCGTCCTAGATTCGGGTTCCCTCACTCGGTGGACCCCTAGGATTCCTCGATCCCTCGCGGGACCCAGTCGAAGGCACTGGGCCCCATGCCTTCTCAAGCAGTACCTCACCCCAGGCCGAAGGTGTCTGGGATGGCATTCAATCCCCTACACCCAGGCCAAGGGCACCTGGGTGCGGACGAACCGGAACAGAAGCCCCAGGCTGAAGGTGCCTGGGACTCGGACCCCCTTTCAGCAGGCACAGCGGGTTCCCCGCCCCGCTGTACCACCGTCGAGAGGGGACACAAAAAGGCACAACCCTCAACGATGGTTCAACCCCAGTCTATGGTGGCAGCGCCACCTATAGACTGCAGGGAACTAGGCACCATTGATCTCCTCCACAGGAAAAAATGGTCCATAGACCCTAACAATAGCGCATCTGAGCCTGATTACACTCAGACACCTGCCCCCTAAATGTAACACCCCGCTACATAAACAATTAAGAAAGATTTTTTTTTATTTCTTTAAAGATCAAATCAATATTATTTGAATCCATTGTCGCAGAACCCTTAAAGCGGTTGTATACCCGCTATTTTTTTTATTTTTTTTTACACCTGTAAAGGAAAATACAAGCTCATTATGAAATACTTACCTTAGAACGAGGCGTCGGGAACTTACCTGGTCCACGCCGAGGGAGATGTCATCTTGCCTCGGCGTGTCTTCCGGGTATCGCGGCTCCAGCGCTGTGAGTGGCTGGAGCCGCAATGTCTCACTCCCGCGCATGCACGCGGGAGCCTTCGTTCCGGCGAGGCTCGGCGTCTGCCGAGCCTTCAGCCCGAGAATCCCCTGTGCGCATGCGCCGCTGCTGTCAGCAGCGCATTGCGAGGGGAATATCTTCTAAACCGTAAAGGTTTAGGAGATATTTATTTTACCTACAGGTAAGCCTTAGTATAGGCTTACCTGTAGGTAAAAGTTTAAAAAATGACTTTACAACCGCTTTAAACAGCGTGGGACCCTTAGGCTAATACCTACTCTGCCTGTTTGGTAATTGGCTAAACTATATGTTGCTAATCTTTACGTATGAATAACATGATTACTTTGCATTGTATGAGTCCAGCTGCTTTTACAAAAATCTTCTAAATACAACGTAGCCTTTGAAATTTAGACTGTGTAAAGCTAAAGTGATCTGAAGGATTTATACATGTTTGCTTCACTAAAAGCTTGGTGCCAACACTGAAGCTAACAAAGCATGGAACCTAGATAACACTGGATTTTGCACCAAGGCTTTCTGTCTTTTAGCTAAACAGTTTTTTTTTTTTGTAAATATCTCTGTGCCCACTGAAGGAAAAATGCTTATTCCTAATAAATAGCAATTCACTTTGTATGTCTTCCTTTAGCCTAATATGTGTTGGTTAAGCAGCAATGAAATCAGCCAAACCATTCAGCAGTTAGAGGACATTACTGTGGTGGAGCTACTTTAGCTAATTACCTGCTTTGCTTGGCATTTGCTATGTAGAAGGAAATTGTGGGTTTTCCCCAAATAACAGTAGCCTCAAGACACCATATTTAATGCACCATAATAATTATTCATCCTGGCTCTCTACACAAAACAGAAGAAAAAAAATAAATATATATATATATGTAGCGGACATTCACCTGGTTCTGGCTCCTCGCAGGTAGAGAGGGCACACCACGCCACAAGCCCGTACCCTCCCGTGTAGGGAGGTTGAGCGGTGTTGTTTATGGGTCTCCACAGTCAGAAAGCCAGAGAATGTTTCCTCACCTCTATGAATGACAGAGATAAGTCCTTGTTTTCCCCAGTAACTTGAATGTCCACACCAGCTGCAACTCCAACGCAGAGTTTATTTTCTCTTTAGTAAAATAACAGTCTCTGATAGGAAAGCGGTTGGAGTAAAGACAGGACAGCAAAAGATGTGGGAGAGGTCCAGGCACAAACACAATCACTTCACTGCTCGGCTTCTCAAGCAGACTCAGCCCAGATGGATAGTCTCCCTAGATAGGGACTAGCAGCCAAATTGTACTCCAACTTAGACTCACAGTCTCTGCCACAGACTGGGTTGAATTTGGTCTCTGCCACAGACCTGGTGAACTTGATCTCTGCCACAGACCTGGTGAACTTGGTCTCTGCCACAGACCTGGTGAACTTGGGTCTCTACCACAGACCTGGGGAACTTGGGTCTCTACCACAGACCTGGTGAACTTGGGTCTCTGCCACAGACCTGGTGAACTTGGTGCCTCAAAACTTGGCCTCTATGTAAGGAGAAAACATCCCTCCAGAGAGTTACCGGGACCCTTCCTTCACCGTGACTTCTCACTGGTCCCTCGGAACAGTTCCTCCCCCGGCCTCCTCGTCTAAGATACGGGTCCCCTCGCAAGGCGGCACCCTGGGATTCCTCGATCCTTGCTGGGCCCCAGCCGAAGGTGCTGGGTCCAAGGCCTTTGCTGCAGCCCCAGGACTAAAGGTGCCTGGGACTGATTCACCGACCTCCGCCCCTGGGCCAAAGGTGCCCAGGGCGGACAGAACAACAGAACCATGACCAGGCAGCGTCTGCCCCTTTTATGTCCTCTCCCAGCATGCACAGCAGGCCTGCCACACCCACGGTACGGCTGCTGAGAGGGGACACACAAGGCACAGCACTGTATCAGCGGTTCAACCCTGGCCCACCATGGCAGGGCCACCTGCAGGCCACAGGGAACTACACACCAATACTCTCCCTGTGGATAAAATGGTTGACAGAATACTGACAATTGGGGTGTTAGAGCACAACTACCACTCAAACACTTCCCCTAAATTTGGGACCCCGCTACACACTCCCCCCACTAAATAGACACTGGTCCCCAGTGTCTGGAGCAAACCTATGCCTCTCAAGCCTGAGTCAACATAGACCTATTCCAGAAACTACCTACAAAAAAAACGAAATTGAAAAACATGTTTGTTTGTGCTGGAACCTAAACATGGGGAAAGGGAGTTAAAATGGAAGAGATGAAGGAAGAGTAGGAGAAAACAAATGTGTACATCCCATTCTCAATGTCACATAAAACACATTTCTCATTCACATTTCCCTCCCCAACTGCAATAGCTAAATCCACCCCATTCTCAGTGATTTGCTTGGTGTCCACCTGCAGAGGGAGGAGAAAAAAAATATATACAACTAATAATTTGACATTCTAACTTATGTACAGTAGAAGAGAAAAGATTCTCCCCGAAGGAAAAACCTTTTCCTTCTAATAAGTAAATCACATTTGAAATGCAATGTAAAAGTTACGCAACATCGCCACCTAGTGGAAGTGCCACTGTCAAGACACTTGTCCAAAAAAACTTTCTTTTTTTTTTCTCTTGAAGACGAATCTTCTTCTTAAACCTGACTGTGGCCTTGAACTATTACTACCCCAAAAGTCACTGTCTTTTTGGCGCTGTGAGAGGAGAAAAAAAAACAACAGCTCATGTCTATGGGAATGTTTGACCATTCTTTCAAAAGTGCATTTATGAGGTCAGCCACTGATGTGGGCAAGAAAGCCTGGCTCGCAGTCACTGCTCTAATTGGGTTGAGGTCAGGACTCTGTGCAGGCCAGTCAAGTTTCTCCACCCCAAACTCGGTCATCCATGTCTTTATGGACCTTGCTTTGTGCACTGGTCCAGATCATTTGGTGGAGGGGGGGATTATGGTGTGAGATTGTTTTTCAGGGGTTGGGCTTGGCCCCTTAGTTCCAGTGAAGGGAACTCTTAAGGCATCAGCATACAAAGACATTTTTTAACAATTTCATGCTCCCAACTTTCTGGGAACAGTTTGGGGAAGGCCCTTTCCTGTTCCAACATTACTGCACACCAGTGCACAAAGCAAGGTCCATTAAGACATGGATGATAGTGTATCAGATTGTTATTGATATCTATATATTAGCTAGAAAAACTCAATATTGAATCCTACGGACTAATACTGGGATGCCATTAAAGTTTGTGTGCGTGTAAAGGCAGGCGTCCTAATATTTATGGCAATATAGTGTGTGTATATATATAATATATATATATATATATAATATATATATAAACATATATCTATATATGTGTGTATTTTGCTTTTTTTTTGGTATCAGAATGCTTATTGTTTCTGTTAAGAAGAGCTTGAAGTGTATTATTGAAAACTAATATGGTAGATTGCTACTGATATCTATATATTAGCTAGAAAAATCACTCTCTGTCCTCTTAACTTGCATTGCTAGAACCAGATCCTTTGGGTGCCATGGTGCATTTACCCTCTCCTTCCAAGCTGAGAAAGATTCTGCCTGCATGTCCACATGTACAGTGACTTGGCTGGCACAGGATGCAGAATTGACAGCATGTGAAATAAATTACCATCAGAGTGTTCTATATCATGCTGTCACTTTAATTTTTAGGCAGCATTAGGGTACATGATCTGTAATTGCATCATTATTTTGTAATGATGAAATCTGCTTAATATGTTCTTCATGATCTGTGCTTCAGTTACTATGTTCCTTAGTAAAGTCTTTGGTAATATAATTGAGGTAAACTTTATTCCCAGTGTTTCTTTTTTTGCCTGAATAATAAGAATATACTGTACATACTCCCGAAATTCTGCCTCTTTGCATTCACATCAGTAGTGTATTTAGGTTTTGTGCTGCCCTCGGCCTGACTAAACTCGTGCACCCCTAATTTAAATAGGACACACCCCTTCCTGTCAAGGCCACACCCCTTTCTGTTTAAGACCCGCACTGAAATTTTCGAGTTCGGACACTAGTTCTTAGGGCCTGGGGGGGGGGCAATGGATTCCCTTAATTTGCATAGATTTCCTCTCACTTCCTGTTTGTCTATGGGGCAGGAAGTGAAGGGAAATCTCTGCAATGGGATAGGGATGGTAAAAAATAAACTGACAGGGGCTATTATCTTCCCTTACTTTATCCAAAATGAAAAAAAAGTGCTGCCTATAGTTCTACTTTAAGCACAAATTTCTGATAATTGTATGGAGAAGACGAAGAAGATATAACCATGCCAATGGTGCAGCAGAAAACATATAGAACAGTAAGGAAGGTTTGTGGTCCAGGATGATAGGACACTTAAAATTAGAAGCAGCCTGCGTTACACTAACAGTGTAGTGCAAGCCGGCGGGGACTCTTTCCGTGCTGCCCCCCTGCAAGGTGCTGCCCTAGGCCAGGGCCTTGTTGGCCTAGGCCAGGATACACATGACATACTTACTTCCATGCCATAACCTAGCCATGGATATTTTTCAGAGAACGCACTCTCATTGTTAATGCGTAACTACAGCCACATTTTGTTTATAATTATGGATAGAATGGGGAATCGTTAAAAATCCTGTTAGCTTTTTATTTTTGTCTGTGACCACATTCAGGAATTTATTTTCACTTGTAAAAGAAATGGTGAGTGTGGTTATCATAAAGACAGAAAGACACAGACAGAAAAAAAAAACAATGCCAACATTTTCAACCCTTTCTCATCCTTTAAAAAAATTGTTATCTGTGTCCCCAGTGAAATTTTTTCCTGTCACTTTTTTGTCCTGACAGGACATCAAAATAAATCTCCCCGATAAGGACATGAACGGCAACGAAAACTTGACAGTTACTCTAATCCAGGCATGTCCAAAGTCCGGCCCGTTGGCTAATCGCGGTCCGGTATTGAACGGCCCGGGCCGCCTGGTTACCTAAACCAGCCTTTCAGAGGTTCTTGGGTGTGCCGCGAGATCAGGGGAGAGAAGGGCTGTCAGATGAGCCCGATCTCATGTGTATGCATGTGTGTGCATGTGTCTGTATGTATGTGTGCATATGTCTGTATGTATGTGTGCATGTGTCTGTATGTGTGTGCATGTGTGCGTGTGCATGTGTGTGTGCGTGCATTTGTCTGTATGTGTGTACATGTGTCTGTATGTGTGTGTGTATGTGTGTATGTGCCTACATGTGTGTGCATGTATCTGCATGTGTGTGTATGTATGTATGTTACTTTTAATCCTGACCCCCCCCCCCCCCCATTCCTGTACCATCAGAACTGCTTTTTTAGGGCTTGTTTGTGATAGCAGCCAGGACTGCTGCTTCTCTGAAAAGCAATCCATGCACAGATCGTTTTTCAGAGGCATTTGACAGGCGGTAAAGAGGCATTATGTTGCCTCCTCACCACCGGTTTTAAGCCCGTAAATGCAGCATCACTATACCGCAACCGTGCAATGCACACAATTGCGGGGTATTTGCAGTGCAGCCCCATTCAGCCTGGGTATACCTCCAGCTGCAGCCACAGCATGTGTACACCCCCAGCTGCTGCCTCTGCAGCTAAAGGGGGAGAAGTTGGGGGTGGTAAAAACAGCTCAACCATGTGGTATTACTGCCCCTCCAACCTGACATGTGAACAAGCCCTTGGTTAACATCTGTGTGGCTGCGTGCTGCGTGTAGGGCAGCCAATTCATTTCAATGGGCTTTCCGACCCACAAAAATGCAGGGAAAAAAGTCCCCGATCTTTTTTTTTTTTTTTTATTGCACTGCACCAAAAGCACCCCACGTTTTCCAATGTGTGGGGTACCATTAAGAATTAACTTTGCCCCTAAAGAGCAGAGCATTCGTCTGTGTGTCGGGAACAAGCATGACAAAGGCAAGAGAATTCTTGTTGGGCAGTGTATTAGTGCTTGAACGAACACACTTAGACCGAATTTTAATGTTTCAAAGAATGTCAGGCAAAATGGTCGGCCCTCACGCATGTTCACTTCATCAAATCTGGCCCTCTTTGAAAAAAGTTTGGACACCCCTGCTCTAATCCTTCCTCACACTTAAACAGGATAACAAGTTTGGGCTGGGGTTGAGCTTTAACTTTTTCCAGAAGTGGGGACACACCACTTCTGCGCAGCTTGCTTTTGGGTAGCTTGGGTTGCTTGAAACTGCACAACACATTGAAAGCCGCTTAGGTGTTTCCAGGTCACTGGTTCACTGACCTGGGTCCCCTAATGCACCTGGTTTCTCACCAATTCCATCCCAGCTCCAGGGAAAGTCAAATGAAACTCCTCCATTGCTCAGAGGATGACTACTGCTAGGGCTTTCCTTTTGCATAATGCATATACCTGTAACTACCACCTCCTAAGTGAGTGTTTGGATCACCAGGCTTTGGTGCAACAGGAACGGCAGGATGCGAAAGAAACTGAGGCAAGTCAAGCACTAAAAGGGTCTTGGGTCTAATAGGCAACCCATGCCAGTGGGTTGTGAGGCATGGTGGGTGCAAGATGATAAAAGTCATTGGGCGCCAGACACTTCTTGAATGCAAAATAGAGTTTATTTCTCTTAACAAACTTTTGGGGAAGAGAGGGTTAGGGCCAGGACACCGGGCCAGGACACCCTTGGGTAGTTGCAAGTTCAATTGGCAGACTCCGAGACTTTGATAGGGGGACATCCATGCAGGGAAAGGCATCCAGCAAGACGCCACATCTGCATGTGCAGGAATGCTGTCTCTTATGGCAACAGTCTTTAACAGTTCCTAATCCACTACAATCACTCCTTGTAGTTCTTCAGCCCACTGAGCTCCTGGTCTTTCACTAAACCCGCTGATTCACTGTCACTGAATCCCTTGAGCCCCTGCAATCTTCACGGTAGTATCGTCCTCAAGCGTCACCCCCACTTCTCTGCTGGGTCCCTAGCTTGGCACTCAAGATACCTCTCAAGCTTCACCCCGCTGACCTGCTCGGTCCCTGGCTTGACGCACAAGGCTGCTTTGCAAGCATCACCTCTGCTGGCTGGGTCCCTGGCTTGATACCCACTGAAGTTTCCTGATTCTTCACCGTCCTCGGTTGGTGAGAATGCTGCTCCGGTACTTGCTTCAGTTACTTACTGTGGTCCCTGGTAATTAGGCGGATAGTCCCTTACTGGCGACAGCTTTCCCTCTACTTCCGATCAGGACAGGTTCTCTGGCCGGCAGAACCGGCACTTCTGGTTGGACTGTAAGCCACAGTCCCCAACCCTGCGCTGCTCTCTTGCTTCTGGATAGGCCCTCAGACAGCCTAGCAGCCAGATGTGCACAGGATAGGCCCAATCTCTGGCCTAGCAGCCCAGGCAATACAGCACACGTCCACCCAGACAGCCGTCCAGGTGGCACAGAACACAGATCACCTGACTCCACCCGAAAATATAGGCTCTCCCAGTAGGCCAAGGGACTCAAGAAAACCTCTGCCCACTGGCTGAGATACCCCATATATCCATAACTTGACCTTGCTTTGCCCTTCTCATATCTAGTACCACCAAGTAGCCGGCCACCTAGTGGTAGAAGAGAAAAGTGCAACGAGGCCAAACCTAGGGAAAACTCAATAGATCTCTAACAATCAACCAGGATAATTATTTCTGGCAGGTAAACTTGTGAGGAGCAACCCTGCCTAAACTCCAGGGTGCTACATCCTCCCAAAGCCCACAAAACTACATCTCAGAGTTTACAGAAAAAATATTTATTTTAAAGCTCTCAAGCCTGAGAGCGAGTGTCCTGGCAAACAAAACTGGGATGGGTAGGGAAACAGGAAAGGGTTAACAATATAACAGTATAGGTATAGATATATATATATATATATAAAAGTGTGGCGTACCACACGCAATAAACATAGGTATCAAAATAGACAAAAAATAAGTTATGAGAGGTCATATATGACAATAAAGTATCAAAAATATCTATGTACAATTTTAAAGGCAGACCTAGACAACAGCCTTAATTCCTCACTATCTATCTAAAATATATATACAGTGATAATATAGAAATGGGTTAGTGTTGATGGCAGATTAGATCCCTGTCTCTCCTTAGCCACAGAGGACGCACCGACACAGCAACACCTGAAAGAGTGAATCACCAGCAATGCAAATGCATCCTATCCTATAGTAACATAGTACAATATATACATACGTGATTAAACAGGTTTCAATTCTCCTCAGCCGAATACAGCAGAGCAGGGTGAATATACCCTATAAACATTTACATTATTCATATTGGGAGAGCAGGCCCCATCCTCAATGGAAAATGCCACCTCCTCTTCACTAAACAGCAACTTGCACTTAGCACACAATATAAATAGGGTTTACTCGGGTCAGCACTACTCACGCCACCTGGTGACCATGCTAGCGACAGTCCAGACAGTTTAGTCCATTATTCACAGGCCCCTCTATTACAGCCTAATCTAACTGACTAAATACTTAGAGTCCAAGACAGTTTCCAATTCATCGATTTCCCTCTGGGTGAGCTATATTTCCCAGCATGTTCCCTTCTTCCTCAGGGAAAATTCAGAGGACAAGGAAACACAGCTGCATTTCAGGCAACAAGCAGCCAGGCCCTAATGCAAAGGACCACACTTCAGAACATAGGTCCCTTTGCAAAGACATCCTCAGTCTGTTCACATGACAGCCAACATGGCACATATTTGTAATCCAAGTGGTAATGGTACCATTTCGATGATGTTTCACCAGTAGTACCCAGGGTGGGGTAAAATTTCAGACTCTCCCTTCTTATTCACTGTGGTGACAAATCGCTACAGAACCAATTTGTCTGGTCGGTGGATTACTACTACAGGTTAATCTTCCTGCTGTAACCCCAGGTATTCAACACTGACAGGTACTTCCCGGACATCCTAGGTGACAGCTTCAGAAAATCTGTCTTGAGGGGGATCTGAAGTAACCCGCACACGGCTTCATCCACCCATTGGATTTCCTTTTCCGAGATCTCCTCTTCCAGATGAGGGGGAATATAGGGGTATAAGTACCTGTAGTCTTCTGCCACTTTCTTGATTATTATCCTCTGTATCTTGGACAGCCGAGGCAGGATCTTGGAATCTCCATATCCGGGTAGAACCCGGGCATCTGGAGCACGCTAAACCGAGCACCCAGCGACCACATCAGGCTTATTGTCTGGTTTAGCGTTGGGCATGGGCGTGCTAGGGCAGACTTTGGGGACCCATTGAGCCCCATGGTCCTCCTCAACGGACCTGGCGATGCTGATCAGCGGAGCTGCACTGGCTGACAGCGTAATGTGCACACTAGCGGTAGTAGTAGTAGCAGGTGTTTCATCCTCCTGCACATTGTTTATTAGCTCTTCATCACTCTCACCCCACTTTCCACAACGTGTCAGAAAAGAGTTCTGATAGATCGTCAGACAGAATGTCTGAATCGGAAATGGTAGAGCACTATTCGGCCAGGATGTAGTTGCGCTTAGTATGCTCCTTAACTGGCACCACTATGGCATCCCCCTTGATGGCCACAGGCATCACCTCCCCCACAGGCACACCACTCTCACTTTTTGCTGGCTTACCCATATACCCATAACCTGAACTTGCGTTGCCCTTCTCATATCTAGTACCACTAAGTAGGGATGAGCTTCGAGTTCGAGTCGAACTCATGTTCGACTCGAATATTGCCTGTTCGCTCGTTCGCCGAACAGCGAACAATTTGGGGTGTTCACGGCCAATTCGAAAAGCCACGGAACATCCTGTAAAAGTCTATGGGAGAAATCTAAAGTGCTAATTTTAAAGGCTTATATGCAAGTTATTGTCATAAAAAGTGTTTGGGGACCCGGGTCCTGCCCCAGGGGACATGTATCAATGCAAAAAAAAGTTTTAAAAACTGACGTTTTTTTGGGAGCAGTGATTTTAATAATGCTTAAAGTGAAACAATAAAAGTGAAATATTCCTTTAAATTTCGTACCTAGGGGGTGTGTATAGTATGCCTGTAAAGCAGCGCTTGTTTCCGTGCTTAGAACTGTCCCTGCACAAAGTGTCATTTCTGAAGGAAAAAAAGTCATTTAAAAGCACTCGTGGCTATAATGAATTGTCGGCTCCCGGCAATACAGAGAAAAGTCATTGATAAAAAAATTTAAAAAATGCGTGGGGGTCCCCCCAAATTCAATTACCAGGCCCTTCAGGTCTGGTATGGATATTAAGGGGAACCCTGCGTCAAATTTAAAGAAAAAATGCCGTGGAGTTCCCCCCAAAAATCCATACCAGACCCTTTATCCGAGCACGCAACCTGGCAGGCTGCAGGAAAAGAAGGGGGGACGAGAGAGCACCCCCCTCCTGAACCGTACCAGGGCACATGCCCTCAACATGGGGAGGATGCTTTGGGGGTCTGTGACCCCTCAAAGCACCATGTCCCCATGTTGATGGGGACAAGGGCCTCATCCCCACAACCCTTGCCAAGTGGTTCCCAAGTGCCACGTGCCAAGTGGTTCCAATGGTTCATACTTCCTCCAGGTACAGGGCGTTGCGATGGGGACCTCTTGTGCCCCATCGTACGCCAATCTGTACCTGGGGGAGTGGGAACGTATGATTGGACAGTCCGAAACTATGGCCCCCTTCATGAGCAGTGTCGGGCTTTGGTACAGATACATAAACGACGTTCTGCTACTGTGGGAGGGGCCTTAGGATCAATTGGATCTTTTTTTAACCCATCTTAATCAAAACAACTTTAATTTAACTTTTACAATGACTTGGAGTGAGTCGTCCATTACTTTCCTATATGTCACTATCCACAAGGACGAAACTGGTAATTTGAGTAGTAGCCTCTATAGAAAACCAACTGCAGGCAATTCTATACTACATGCCAGCAGCTTTCACCCAAAAGCCTTGATAGCATCAATTCCTTATAGCCAATACCTAAGGATACGTAGAAACTGCTCAGACTTTCAAAAAGGAAGCGGAGAGAAAGACTGTCTATACGGGGCTATTCAAATACCTTCTTGAAAAAGGCCTACAAGAGAGCAACTACAAAAACACGTAATAACCTTTTGTATAATCCATCTTCAAAAGTCAGTAAAATCAATCCTATCTTCATCATAACCAGGTTCTCAAACCAACATGAGACTATTAAAAGGATTACTAAAAGATATTGGCATGTCCTCATTATGGACCCTATCATTGACCCTTATCTTACAAAAAATCCATGTTTCACTTTCAAAAGGGCCAGATCCCTTAGGGACCTCTTGGTCTCAAGTGAATTTCAAAGCTCTGGCAGACGGTGTCCATGCAAATATCCAGGTACGTTTACCTGTGGAGGATGCAAGTATTGCCGCTTTATTAACACCTCTCGTAATGTAATCTTGCCCAACGGAGATTGTTGTGAATCCAGACATTAAGCAAACTGCCAGACAGCAGGAGGTGTGTATCTTCTCCTGTGTGAATGCTTTTCTTTTACATAGGGAAGACTATGCAACAGTTCTAGAAGGAAATTGCTAAATTGTGCATCACCACAGGGTGACACTGTGGATGCACCTAGTATAAATGCGCCAACGTCCCGATAATCAATGGGAGAATATTGTTTGAACTAAAGATGGACTTTAAACGGCACATAGATAGATATTGTAAAAATTCTAAGGGTTTTATTGTTGGTAGAAAAATATAATTGAATTTAGGTAAAAAGTACGTTAATACAAAACAATGACATTATGTAACAGTCATCAATAATTAGTATAGGGTCCCATTTACAAGACTCAACACATCTCCCAGAAATTACATTAACATGTAAAATACACAAAGTAGAATAGGATAATGCCAACAAACACAAATGAGGAGTTGGACGGTATGCACGAGAGATGACTGGTCTTATTGATAGGTCCGGTAAATTCAAAGATAAAGATCTTGCTTTCGCTCGACTAGTTTCGCGTTCCAAAACGCTTCGTCGGGAGCATAGTATTCTGTCAAGATTATACATAAACAGTTCAAAAGAGATACTTCAGTTAATATAATTTTAATACTTGTATCTAAAATAAAACTGATAAAAAAACAAAATTTTAAAGAAAAAAAGGCTAATATACATTGATTAAAAGTTTTCGAATTGACCACAGAAGGATGAAACACCCACCACCTATACACTGCCAGCACCGAACCCAGTCACACAACAAATGGGGCATGAAAATAGCTGTGCAAAATTATAGAAAGGAGCACGAGAAAAAAGGGGGGGAGGGGAAAAAGGGGAAGGGAAGGGGGAAGGGAGGGGGGAAACAAGGAGGGGAAGGGGAGAAAAAAGAAAAAAAAATCAACCAATCATGCCAATCAAGGGGGGAGGGGGGGGGGGAACAGGAAAGAAAAAAAATATATATAGTAGTTTCTATACTTACGAACAAGGCCGTGTTAAGTAGTGAAACCGGCCTAGGTATTTTTACCTGGCAGTCCGTGTATCACAGGGTGCCAGTATTATATAAACACATTCTAAAAGTAAAACACATGACGTGACCCATAAGTGACAAAAGTAGGTGTTTTGAACAAAATAAAAAGAGGGGAGTGGGGGTGGGGAGGGAAAAAGGGGGGAAAGGGAGGGGGTGGGAAAAGGGAAAGGAATTTTTTCATATATATATTATCCAGGGGCTCACCATGGTAAACAATCATGCGTGATTTAAGTAAAAGAGTAACTATGCACAGGCTACTGATAGGTAGGGAACGTAAATCCAGGTGTAACAAGCCAGACAATACTGTAGAGGAGTGTGTCAGTCAGAAACACTTGCTCGAGCCACACAGTGGTAGTCTGTTTGGGTGACCCCTAGTGATGGACTGACCCAGCTGAAAAACATAAGTACAAAAAGGGGGTTTAGAGAGGACCCGCTTCCCTAGATCTGTCTGCTCGTATCCCAGATGGATGGTATTTACCTTATAGCTTGACAAGGATTATGTGCTGGTGGACCTGGATGGAACCTCTCCTGTGGACAGCCTCACAGTGCACTGTGCACCGTTTTTATGTGTCCCTACAGGAAGGCGTCATCACACCCGGAAGTGACGCTGGTGCGCGGGTTCGGACGGTCATGCGCATGCGCCGTAGGCGCTGCTGACGCAGCAACCTATGGCCAATGAGAGTGACAGGGCGGAACCCAGGGAGTATTCTGGGAGCCTTTAATACGTCACATCGCTCTCCTTCCCCTCCTTGTTTCCCCCCTCCCTTCCCCCTTCCCTTCCCCTTTCCCCCCCCCCCCTTTTTTCTCGTGCTCCTTTCTATAATTTTGCACAGCTATTTTCATGCCCCATTTGTTGTGTGACTGGGTTCGGTGCTGGCAGTGTATAGGTGGTGGGTGTTTCATCCTTCTGTGGTCAATCGAAAACTTTTAATCAATGTATATTAGCCTTTTTTTCTTTAAAATGTTGTTTTTTTATCAGTTTTATTTTAGATACAAGTATTAAAATTATATTAACTGAAGTATCTCTTTTGAACTGTTTATGTATAATCTTGACAGAATACTATGCTCCCGACGAAGCGTTTTGGAACGCGAAACTAGTCGAGCGAAAGCAAGATCTTTATCTTTGAATTTACCGGACCTATCAATAAGACCAGTCATCTCTCGTGCATACCGTCCAACTCCTCATTTGTGTTTGTTGGCTATACATTATCCTATTCTTCTTTGTGTATTTTACATGTTAATGTAATTTCTGGGAGATGTGTTGAGTCTTGTAAATGGGACCCTATACTAATTATTGATGACTGTTACATAATGTCATTGTTTTGTATTAACGTACTTTTTACCTAAATTCAATTATATTTTTCTACCAACAATAAAACCCTTAGAATTTTTACAATATCTATCTATGTGCCGTTTAAAGTCCATCTTTAGTTCAAACAATATGCAACAGTTCTGTCAGCGCGCTTATCGCCATATTCTTTCTATTCTATATTCTTTCTATGAAGGCCTGCAATCTGAGTCTTCCACTGGGTAGGCATGTGACCGATTTTCATGACGGACGTTTTCCAAAAATATCGTTCATTATCCTGGACAGGATACACCCAGGGATGAGAGGAGGCGATACGAATAAACTACTATTACAATCAGAACAGAGGTGGATATTTCGATTGAATGCCACCAAACCTCCGGGGCAAAATGGGGCTATATCTTATAGGCCGTTCCTGGAGGGCTTCTCTTCAGGAGGCTCCGAATGGGAACCTCCTGATAAACAATTTTGAAAAAATATCCGTCACTCAGTCCGTGCCTTTCCCAGTGGTCTAGATGAAGATTGTTCTAGTTTGACCTTTCAAATTCAAACATTATTCTTTTGTGCCCCCGAATACTTTCAGTAGGTGGGGTGGAATCAATACTGCCTCTTATAGAGGCGTGTGAATATGTACATGTTCGAGTTCCTCCCTCTTATTGATAGTTGTAATATATTTTGTATTTTTTATATATATTCTTCTCATTGTGCGTGAAGGATTTCTTTCTGTGTTTCCCTACATTACTCCTCTTCTTTATGGTGTGTTACTTTTCCTGAGTTTTATGTAATAGAATGATGTAAGGAGCACCATGTCTCTGAATGTTTCCATAACCCACACATTACTTTGTGATTACGAGTTTAGCAGCACTGTAGCTTTATATTTGAGATATTTTATTTAGATGATCACTGGTTCCTGTTTTTCAACTGGGGGCCGTTTGGGATCTCCGCAAACCTGGGCCTTTTCCTTCCCCCTGCTGTTTCCACTCAGTGCAGGTAGGGCTGTTTTATGTCTTTTGACATATCCAGCCCTTATTTCCGGCTTCCTGTGTGGCCTGGATTCCCATGGTTACCTATTAGCCGTTTCTGCGTCGCGAGACCTTGACGCGTGACGGCGTCTCCCAGTCTCGCCACCTGCTGCCTTGTCATGCGGGGTGGTGACGCGCTCACTTCCACAGATGTGCTCCTTTGGAGGCTGTCTGCCTTTCTTCCTCCCTCCATCAGGATCACGTGGGGTGGGACAACGCCGCACGCCGCTGAACTTGGGGGGCGTGTCCTTAGCCTGCCCTACTCGACTCCCCCGCCCCACTCACCTGCTTGATTGGTCCTGATTACAGGATGTCAAGCATAAAAAACAGAGGCACTTTGCAGCTTATTCACTCCTGTCAGCAGCCAGCCACACATGATGAACCTTTGACTCAGCTAAGTAAGCCATCATTTTTGCCACTTGTGCTGTACTCGTTGGGCCTGCAAGGATATTAGAATCCTCAATCCCCCCCTTTTCTCTTTGTATATTTCCTGATTTAGGACCACAATAGGCATTTCTGTTGTCAGCATTGAGGGGATTGGCCCATCAGTCTTTGGAAACGTTTTGGCATAGTCAGGTAAGCCACTATTTTGCCTTTCATGGTGAATTTTTGGGATTTTGAGAGGCATACTAGAACCCCTAATTTTCCTTCCCCTCTGTATATTCTCTTATTCAGAATCGCAACAGGCAATCTGTTGCCAGCATTGTGGGGATCCACTTTCCATCTGTTATCCTTTGCCAAAGCTTTATCATCTTCATTGTGAGGCTGCACTCTGGACAGTGAGACTGCATTAGGTAGGCCTCTCCCTCCCTCCCCCCTAATCTGTTAAGCCAATTTATGGCTCTCCATTGTACATTTGTAAACAATGAATCCAATGCACTTTATTTTATCTTTAGGCATTTGAGTGGTCATTGGCCTGCCTTGGTCACACAGGCAGTCCTTTTTGGCCTTGGTAGTTTTCGGACGGTCTGAAGCGTCCTCTGTGGAACTGCAGTGTTTGGAACACCCACCATCTCCCAGGTCCTGTGGCTGTCCCCTCCGTCTCTGTCTGTTGTGGGGAATTTGCTCTGATCATCTAGTGTTTTCTTATCCTCTTTTTAAGAAATGCTACAGATGCATGCTTATATGTACAGAATGCATTTATGGTTAGTACCAAGATAGCTTAATATATACATTATACCTATATATGTGTTTGTGGATATATGATAAATATTGGATACATGGAATGCTCTTACAAATTCTTTTATACAGTTTTCTCTTTCTTTGTTTCCTTCTTTTGATTACAGATATAATTGTTGTTTCAGTGCAACTACCTACCCCTGAAGAAGAGGTTTACCCTTATATAACCTCGAAACATTGGGTTCCTTTCTGTCATATGCATGTCGACAGAGTTGGTTTATGTATTGTCACAACTTTTTACAAATTATCACCTGTGCATTGTCTGTTTTTTCCTGTTCTTACCTATACTCTCAACTCACCCTCACCTCAGAAGACGACTTGACGTCGAAACGCGTCAGTTGATTGGACATTGCAAACGTCTCACGTCACTTCCGGATAACAGGGAGAGAGCAGTGGAACGCACGCCATATACCGTCCACCAGCCATCCCCAGTGCGAGATTGCATCTAACTGTGTTTTCTTATTTTTGTGTTTTTTACCTTGTGGATCAGCTTGCGCATTGCACGAGCCCTATTGGTGCAAACGATCATATTTTATAATATAATTTTAAATAAACCAAACTTTTTTACGCTATGGAAGTAATTTCTCTGATTTTGATTCTGTGAGGAGCTGGAAAGGAGACCGTAGGAGACAATTTTTTCTAACCTTACGTTGAGGACCAGAGCTTGTGGACACGGAGCATTATGTGACACGGCCATTGGCAAACATGACATTCCATCTACTACCCCCTGATGTGCCTTCTACCCCTGTAGGGGTGCCATCGTCTGGTGAGTGTGGATACATAAGGGGGGGAGCACCTTTGTCACCTGTCTCCAACTGCTGACCACCCAGCCAGGAATCTCACAAAAGTCACCATATGTCTACTGCAACTGTTTAACCACTTCAACACCGGGCTTTTTCTGGCACTTCTCTCCTACATGTACAAATCATCATTCTTTTGCTAGAAAATTACTCAGAACCCCCAAACATTATATATGTTTTTTTAGCAGGCACCCTAGGGAATAAAATGACGGTCATTGCAACTTTTTTTCTTGCACGGTATTTGCGCAATAATTTTTCAAACGCCTTTTTTTTTGAAAAAAAAATGGTTTCATGAATTAAAAAATAACAAAACAGTAAAGTTAGCCCAATTTTTGGGGAAAATATGAAAGATGATGTTACGCCGAGTAAATAGATACCTAACATGTCACGCTTTAAAATTGCACACGCTCATGGAATAGCGCCAAAATTCGGTACTTAAAAATCTCCAATTTTTTTTACAGGTTACCAGGTTAGAGTTACAGAGGAGGTCTAGTGCTAGAATTGTTGCACGCGCTCTAACGCACGTGGCGATACCTCACATATGTGGTTTGAACGGCGTTTACATATGTAGGCGGGACTTACGTGTGCGTTCGCTTCTGATCGCAAGCTACCGGGTACAGGAGCATTTATTTATTTTTTATTCTAATTTTTTTTTTTTACTTATTTTATTTATTTTTTACACTTATTTTACTTTTTTTTTTTTTGATCACTTTTATTCCTATTACAAGGAATGTAAACATCCCTTGTAATAGGAATGTGTGTGACAGGTCCTCTTTATTGAGAGATGCGGGGTCAATAAGACCCCACATCTCTCCTCCAGGCTGGAAAGCATGAGATCGTGAATTTTTTTTCACTGATCTCATACTTACTAGCCGCAATGGCGGCTTTGTTTACATATGAGGACCCGGGCGTGACGTCATCACATCGCGCCCATGCCCCCCAACGATCATAGAGATGACTGGTGACCATCTGGTCACCAGTCATCTCTATGCTCGTCACGTGACCCACCTCCGGGTCCCCGATCGCACGGGAGAGCCCGGAGAAGCACCAGATGGCGGCGGGAGGGGGGATGTCCCCTCCCGCCGCCTATAAGAACGATCAAGCGGCGGAACCGCCGCTATGATCATTCTTATGGTGCGCAGAATCGCTGGCCCAAGAAAAGAATATCTAAATGATGCCTCTAGCTGCAGGCATCATTCAGATATCCCCTCTCAAAGCCGAGGTCATCATATGACGTCCACCCAGGATGGGAGATCCCATCTGTGGACGTCATTTGACTATGGGCGGTAGGGAAGTGGTTAAGGTTATTGGGACTGTGATCTTACACTGACACCATTGGACTAAGCGGACAGGAGCGTGAAATTACACCGCGCTGTCCGCACTGCCCTCTAGAGTGAAGTGGGGTTTTTCTTGTCCACTCAGGACACATATGAACTTGGACATTAGAACTTTGAGGTTTTATTGTTTATGCACCGCCCGTTAGGGCCATCTATGAACATATACTTTTCATTTTTTCATTTGTTAATATTGCACTAGGGATCTCGGTTATTGTTTGAATTTCACAGTTTTTTACTCACCTAATTATCTACTGACTGGGAGTTTATGTCAGTCAGTAGTCAGGGTCATTATTTTGCTATTAGCATTTAATTTTGTTCATCACCACGTGGCATCAGCCATTGATCTATCACATTGGATACTAGGAGGCACACTCCTCCACTTTTGTAGGGTGAGGCCAGGGATAGGCGATCAAGAGGTTGATCGTCCTTCAGAGGCCGTAGATATTTAATATTTTAGTTTGTGGATTTATGCTTTTGGTTTCTTCTCTTTACCTTATTGGCTCACTACATAAACCACTTCTTGAGATATATTGTGTAAAGTGAGTGAGTGAGTGAGTGAGAACTTGTATAGCGCTGCAATTGCGAACTAAATCGCCTCAAGGCGCTTGGCATCCAGTGTCGTTGAGATCGTTAGAAGAGATGGGTCTTTAGTTTTTGTGTGGGCAAGCACATTTCACCTGAGAAGCTCCTCTTTTATACTACTCAGATTGCTGTTTGACTATGTTATAGAAGGCAGCGCCAACACCCCTAATTGGCTTTATATTCCTAACCTTTATTCTGGATATGTTATGCATTATAGTAGCAATTTTTTACTTTTTTCAATAAAATGATTACAAAAAATTTATTGGTACAATAATTATCTATGAGGTTATACAGCTACCCAATTTAAAGTCCCAATAGAGCAGGGATATGCAATTAGCGGACCTCCAGCTGTTGCCAAACTACAAGTCCCATGAGGCATAGCGAGACTCTGACAGCATTAAGCATGACACCCAGAGGCAGAGGCATGATGGGACTTGTAGTTTGGCAACAGCTGGAGGTCCGCTAATTGCATATCCCTGCAATAGAGGATCTGCACTCTTCAAGTGATTTTTTCTACATAGAGGTCTATGGAGCGACGGATGTCAGCGGTGACATGTCCGCTGACATCCGACCCGCTCCGATCCGCTAAAGTCTGACGGCTGGAAACCCTATTTTCCATCCGTCTGGCAGATCGGATCGGATGAAAATGGACTCTACGGTCCGTCTTCATCCGATCCCCCATAGAGGAGAGCGGTGCTCTGACAGCTCAGTCCCTGCACAGTGTACAGAGACCGACCTGTCATCTGCCTGCTCAGCGGGGATCGACGGAGCGATCCCTGCTGAGCAAAGCGGAGCCCGTACACGAACACGTCCGTGTGAAAGGGCCCTTTGGCTATATACAGAAAGAGATTACAAGGTACCTGAAGAGGTAATCTCGGGACACTTAACACTGTACAGAATTCTGAAAGCCTGAGTTTGCAACTGTTGATACTATAATGAATAACCAGAAACATGGCAGAAAAACCTTCTAAAACTTACATATTATTGAGAACAGCATATGAAAGAAACATCCTTCCAGAAATAGACATACTGCTTGTGCAATTTATGTAGGTACTTCGAGGTTCAGACAGACAATCAGGCCTGTCTTGGGCAGCCATGTGGGGCCATGTGGATAAAAATTAGGAGTTTGTTATTTAGGCCCATTTTTAGGGGACAAGACACCAATGGGATGCTAAATGGATATGAGTAGTTTCTTTATAATGAAAGAGTTAATTAGCTCTATATGTGAAAAGTAATTTTAACTTTAAATCTGGGTTCTGTGCAACTCCTGATCCTGCTCATCCCATTACAATATTTTTAAAAGAAACCTCACATGTAGGTATTTCCTATGCACTCATGTTGGCTGAGATATAATAATTCTGGTGTGCCTTGTGCCCACTGTGACACTACAACTGTAAATTGCAAAAAGGTGATAAGAGAAAAAAGGGCAGAGAGAGGTATTCCAGACTGGATACAGCTAGAACACTACATTATGCAACATGTCTTTAAACTTGTCCATCTATTTCCATGCAAGGTTGAAGTGTAAAGGAGGCATGATGCCATGTGCCTGCTTTTTGAGACAGAGATAAGTATCAAAATTTAACAACATGTAAATCATTTCTTCGAAAGAAGAAGATTCTATGGGACTGCAGGCAAACAGAACAAGAGGAAACTATGGAAAGAGAGACAAAAAGGTATAGAAATATGCAGAACAAATGGTATAGCGAATAGGAAAATGGGACTAGGAACCGAGGCAAGGCAGAGATAAAAAAAAGACAAGTAATAGAAAAATACTTAGGTCAGGTGGCACTATGAGCATACTGTATATAGTACAAGGAAAACACATTGTTTTGTTAATGTGGGGTCCAAACAGTTCAGGATACGATGTAACAGGTGTGCTACTTCCATTTGATCTGTTCTTTCACTTTAATCTAACAAGTGCCATTTAACAGAACATGATATATATATTTTAGATAACACTTCACTGACACTTACTGTATATCTGTGGGCAAAGTGCTACCACAGTCACATGTCTACTTTCCTAGAATCAAGGAAGTCTTCTATTGAAATTTGTCAGCATTTCCAAGACATAAGCCATGTCAGGAGAAAGGTTATTCCACGCAGCCCTTTTCAAAACAAGTGGGTCAAAATCTTATGCCTATGGTAGCATGAGAAACTCGCTGAGACACTCGCTCAGACACTCGCTGGTCAACTATTTTTGGAGAGAAGCATTAGGTATTAAGGTTAGAAAGCTTTATTGTATTGCAAATCTTCCACTCAGTGATGAGTGTGGCCATAACCACAACTACTCCTACTCTGTCCAATGCCATACATTTGCATGCTTAGACAATATAACTTTACATAGCAATCTGCAGAGTGATTAGGTAAACACAATCAGATTGTACTTGCACCTTACTTGAAACTACTTGAGAATATGGGGTTGATTTACTAAGAAAAGCGGGAAGTAATGGTCGCGCTACATTTAGTGACACCCAATTAAGTAAATTAAGATCTCGAATGCGACTGAAAGAACATGCGGATGCAAAAAAGCGCGCTACTAGCAGCGAACATGCGTTTGTAAATACCAAATCGTCAAATCCACAAATTTACAAGTGGCAATTGCAAATAAGTTTATTATATGGAACTGCACTGCAGCCATGATCACATGAATGTAAATAAAACATTCTTATGTGAGATGTGCTCTACCTCGATAAATGTGCTCTACCTCGATAGATGTGCATCTATTTATGTATATTCCAATTAGTATTCCTAGTTTGTTTTCTTCTTTTGTTAACGATGCAGTTATGAATGAGTATTACAGAGTAGTATCTTCTATTCTGTAAAGTTACATGTATTGAACATTTACAGTTACATATCTGTTATATGTTTGTTTTCTTTTCACGTTAATTTTTTTTTTTATGAGACTATAAAGCAGTAATTATTTATGTTCATTCTTTAATCATACTACACTATTATGCAGGTCTTAGTGTACTTAGCACCATGGCTTGGTAGTGTGCACTAATCTCTACAAAGCACTCAGCTAATGAGTTAAAATCCCAGCCAACCTACCACCCACCTAAGGTAGCTGTGTTGACTTTTCCAGTGCACAAGCTAATTAAAAACAAAAAAATGTAAGCTAACACCCTGTGCGATTACTAGTGTGTGATTTTTGGAATTCCACACCGTAATATTATTGAATAGTTACATACCATTTCATGCATTTGAAGAGTTAATATTATAGAACTGATGTGCATTAGATAATTGGCATTTGCCTATTTTCAGCATATGCTGCTCAGTACAATGCAAGTTTTAAGTAGGTGATACCATGTTTGTGGGATTTGAACCCATGGACTGAGTCTTTCAAGGTAGGACTGCAGACCACTAGGCTACTGAGCTGAGCACAATCATACGTAGAAAAAATATTTACTAGTGTTTGGTTCTTTTAATTCTATACAATAATGTTTTGCATTTTATGCATCAATATTATGGAAACAACCATGCTTATGCTAATGTTGGGCTATTAGGCATTCAACTATTTATTTTTTTAACAAGAAAGGCATTCAACTATTTTTAGCGAAGATGCGAATGCTATTAAAGTCTATAAAGACAGGAACATGAAAAATCCAAAGTCCTCATTTTAAAGGCTTATATGCAAGTTATTGCCATAAAAAGTGTATGGGGACCTGGGTACTGGCCCAGGGGACATGTATCCGTGCAAAAAAAAAGTTTTTCAAACAATTGTTTTTAAAGGAGCAGAGATTTTAATGATGCTTAAAGTGAAACAATATAAATGAAATATACCTGGGAAGGGGGGTCCCCTTAGTCTGCCTGTAAAGTGGCGCATCTGTGCGATGTGTAGAACATGCCGCAGCAATAATGACATTTCTAAAGGAATATAGATGAAAAAATAAATAAATAAAACGGTTTAGGGTCCCCCCCCCCTCCAGTTCATACCAGGCCCTTTGTGTCTGATATGGATTGTAAGGTGTACTCCACGCCAACATTTAAAAAAAAAAAGGCATTGGGGCCCCCCCAATATCTATACCAGACCCTTATCCGAGCATGTGCAGTGCAAATCTTTGGAATATCCACAAGTGTGTGGACAATTTCCACCAAACATGTATTTATTCAGAAAAAAAATAACTTTAAATCTGCCTAATTTATGAAATGAATCATATAATAAAAAAAAAACAAGTGCAAGTGCAAATTCTCTATGCAATTGTATGAATAAAGTGCAAGTCCTTATTAAATGAACATGTGTCTGTAATAGCACAACATTCAATATGAATTGTCATGTCAGTGGCCAGCAGGATCCCACAGGTTAGTGGCCAGCAGGACCCCACAGGTCAGCTGCTAGCAGGCCCCCATAGGTCAGCAGCCAGCAGGCCCCACAGGTCAGCGGCCAGCAGGCCCCCACAGGTCAGTGGCCAGCAGGACCCACAGGTTTGCAGCCAGCTCCCAGCAGGACTTACAGCATGTGGGTCCTGCTGGGAGCTGGCTGTGGACCTGTGGGTCCTGCTGGCCACTGACCTATGGGTACTGCTGGCCTGTAGGCAGTGGCCAGCAGGACCCACAGGTCACTGGACAGGGGCCAGCAGGATCCCACAAGTCAGCGGCCAGCAGGATCCCACAGGCCAGAGGCCAGCAGGATCCCACAGGTCAGAGGCCAGCAGGACTCCACAGGTCAGAGGCCAGCAGGACCCCACAGGTCAGAGGCCAGCAGGACCCCACAGGTCAGAGGCCAGCAGGACCCCACAGGGTCGCAGTGTGGGTCCTGCTGGGAGCTGGCTGTGGACCTGTGGGTCCTGCTAGCCACTGACCTATGGGTCCTGCTCGCCTGTAGGCCGTGGTCAGCAGGACCCCACAGGTTAGCGACCATCAGGACCCCACAGGTTAGCGACCATCAGGACCCCACAGGTTAGTGGCCAGCAGGACCCCACAGGTTAGCGGCCAGCAGGACCCCACCGGTTAGCGGCCAGCAGTACCCCACAGGTTCTCAGACAGCTCTTAGCAGGATCCACAGGCCATGGGCACTTGGGCAGCTCCTAGTGTTGAGGGCTTTTTTGAGGTTACTGGATGGGCACTGGGGCAGGGTAAATGAGGTGTATAGGGGGAATAGATGGGATGATCATGTGGGGGTCAGCTGGGGGTGTCAGGGTCTTTCATCGTGACCTCAGCGATGGGCCGATGGCAGCTGCCAGCTCAGGCTCAGCAGGACAGGTCCTCCTCCTTGCACGCCGAGTCAGACTCAGCCACGATGGTGTCCAAGAAGATTTCACTGGGAGTTGTAGTTTGGCTGTAGTCAGTGGCGTCACTAGGGTTGGTGTCACCTGGTGCGGTAAAATATGGTGTCACCCACCCCCTGTCTAGGCTGCAGAGCACCATGCAGGCAGCGCATGGTCATGGGGCACACCCCAAACCAGCCCCCATAAATGATAGTATAGGGTGGTATAGTGGCAGGTTAGGGTAGTATAGGGTGGTATAGTGATAGGTTAGGGTAGTATAGGGTGGTATAGTGGCAGTTTAGGGTAGTATAGGGTGGTATAGTGGCAGGTTGGGGTGGTATAGGGTAGGTTAGGGTGGTACAGGGCAGGTTAAGGCAGTATAGGGCAGGTTGGGGTGGTATAGGGCAGGTTGGGGTGGTATAGGGCAAGTTAGGGTGGCATAGGGCAGGTTGGGGTGGTATAGGGCAGGTTGGGGTGGTACAGGGCAGGTTTGGGGTGGTACAGGGCAGGCTAGGGTGGCACGGCAGGCTGGGGTAGCATAGGGCAGGCTTGGGTGGTACAGGGCAGGCTGGGGTGGCACAGGGCAGGTTGGGGTGGTATAGGGCAGGCTGGGGTGGCACAGGGCAGGTTGTGATGGCACAGAGCAGTTTGGGGTGATACAGGGCAGGTTGGGGTGGTATAGGGCAGGTTGGGGTGGCACAGGGAAAGTTAGGGTGGCATAGGGCAGGTTGGGGTGGTACAGGGAAGGCTAGGGTGGTACAGGGCAGGCTGGGGTGGCATAGGGCAGGTTGGGGTGGTACAGGGCAGGCTCGGGTAGCACAGGGCAGGTTGGGGTGGTACAGGGCAGGTTGGGGTGGTATAGGGCAGGCTGGGGTGGCACAGGGCAGGTTGGGGTGGTATAGGGCAGGCTGGGGTGGTACAGGGCATATTAGAACTCAATTTAGTGACAGTGTACAGTGTGCAGACTAACATAGCATGCCTCATGCCTGCAGATGAAGACCCGGGCCGGTGGGCAGGGCTGCTGTGTCTGTCCTCGCCTCTATCTGCTTCAGCTGCGGCATCATCCATAGTGAAAGAAACTGTGGGAGGAGTGGAGGCGGCAGCCACACCCCCTGCTCCGCCCACCAATTTCGACTCACTCTGGGATATTAGCCTGACTGAGGAGTGTTAAAGGCAGCCTCCCTGCACGGCTGGATGCCCTTCTCGCACCGCTCCGCACCAATCAATACAGTACACTGTTTAGCGGTGGCCCCGGTGTCAACTACAACTCCCAGAAGCAACAGCGGCGGACATCACGTGATGTCACCGACGTCAGCTAGTCCGACCTCCTATGTCCACCAGGAAGAAAAAAAAAACATGGTAAGCAGGCGGCCGCTGCTTACCAGGAAATGTATCAGTATCCTGGTGGATCAGTCCTGCGGGCCAATTGTAACCGCTCCGCGGGCCGTAAATGGACTGCGGGCCGGTACTTTGAGACCCCTGCTCTAAGAAGACACATGTGATATATTATAATTAATCATTATCCAGAAATTTGAGTTGAACAGAAATTGGACTTTTGGTCCCCAAAACAAAAAAACTAAAAAGAGAGACACAGGGCAGTTGGACTATTGCGATACAGGTAAGTAGATAGAGTCAAATGTAGGAGTGCATATAGTAAGGGACTGAGTATTTTAGAACCATATAAAGTTAATTTTTTTCAGAATAAATACATATTTGGTGGAAATTGCCCACAACCTTGTGGATATTCCATAGAGTTGCTCTACAAATTTACTTATTCTCACTACCTACTAGTATTTTACTAGGATTGAGTGGCAGCATTCTTAATTGGGATCCACAATTGTCCAGGTATTTCTGTGGCATTGATTCCTCTTTCTGCTGTGTGACCTTATCCAAGCATGCAGCCTGGCAGGTCAGGATAGGGTGGGGACGAGCAAGCGCCCCGCCCCTCCTGAAACATACCAGGCCACATTCCCCCAACATGGGGGGGTGGGTGCTTTGGGGCAGGGGGGGTTTTGCGCCCCCCCACCCCAAAGCACCTTGTCCCCATGTTGATGGAGACAAGGGTCTCTTCCCGACAACCCTGGGCTTTGGTTGTTGGGGTCTGCGGGCGGGGGGCTTATCGGAAACTGGAAGCCCCCTTTAACGAGGGGACCACCAGATCCCCCCCTATGTGAATGGGTATCGGGTACATAATACCCCTACCCATTAACCAAAAAAGTGTCAAAATTTAAAAACCACAAGAGACAGTTTTTGACAATCCTCTTATTAAAAAAAAAAAAGTGTCCCGCACTGTCCATCCACCGTCCATTACGCTGCCTGACAGACCCAAAAATTTGAAAAAAGGAACAAAGCTCTGCCTCTATGGGAGGCCTCCCACTGAGTGCTGTCTCTTCTCTTTGACAGCTGTTATGTAGGTAAGGGTGGGGCCACCCTGTGATGTAACCGGATAACCTCGCCCCTTCTGACGTCACATGACATCAGAAGGGGGCGGGGTCACCCGATTACATCACGGATGCCAATGTAACAGCTGTTAAAGCGTAGAGACAGCAGTTAGCGGGTGGCCTCCCAAAGAGGCAGAGCTTTATTTATTTTTTCAATTTTTTGGATAAGTCGGGTGGCTGGACATCACGGGACACTTTTTTTTCCTTAAATAAAAGAATTGGCAAAAACAGTTTCTTGTGGTTTTTACATTTTGCCACTTTTTTGGTGAATAGGAAGGGGTAAGATGTATCTGATGCCCATTCACAAAGCAAAGGGGGGGTGGGATCTGGTGGCCCCCTTGGTAAAGGGGGCTTCCAGATTCCAATAAGCATCCGCCCGCAGACCCAGACAACCACAAGCCAGGCTTGTTGGGAAAAGACCCTTGTCCCCATCAACATGAGGACAAGGTGCTTTGGGAGCCCGTCCGGCCCCAAAGCACCCCAGCGCTTGCTCGTCGTCCCCATCCTGACCTGCCAGGCTGCATGCTCGAATAAGGATCTGGTATGGATTTTTTTTCTAATTTTGGAGTCCCCCTTAAAATCTATGCCAGACCCAAATGGCCTGGTATGGATTTTGGGTCTGGCATTTTTTTCATTTTCTTTTGTTTTGTTTTTTTAATTTGGTGCTTAGAGAGAATTCACATTTATTTGACATGTTTCATGGTTTACCTAGTCTACAAAAGAAATAATAGAGCCCTGAAATTCAGCATTGGAACAGAGATTTGTTTTTGTTTTTTTATTTTGGTTTTTCTTCCCCCTCCCCCATTACACTTTCTGCTCAAAGACTTGCATGTGTGCACAACCAAATACTTTTGTATGCAACTAAATTTAAAACAGATTTAACCACTTGCTTACTGGGCACTTAAAGTGGAAGTAAACCCTCCTATCGTTTTCAGCCAAGGAAGCTGCCATCTTGACATTTGTTTAATCTTCAACTGCCATGATGCTGCACATGTGACCAGTTATGACACCAGCCATTGGATGGTTTGACAGTTTGGTTGAGAGCACAACCAATGTGGCAGTTAGCATTTCCGGCATGCCGGGAATTTAACAGTTTTTTTAAACTGTTAAATCAATGGGTTTACTTCCACTTTAAACCCCCCTCCTGCCCAGACCAGTGCTGATGCACTTTGAATGACAATTGCGCGGTCATACAACGCTGTACCCAAATGAAATGTTTGTCATTTTTTCCCCACTAATAGAGCTTTCTTTTGGTGGTATTTGATCACCTCTGCAGCTTTTATTTTTTGTTAAAAATAAATAAAAAGACTGATTTAAAAAAATATATATATTTTTTTTTTATATTTTGTTATAAAATTTTGTAAACAGGTAATTTTTCTCCTTCATTGATGTACGCTGATGAGGCTGCACTGATGGGCTGTACTGATGGGCTGTACTGATGGGCACCGATTGGCTGCACTGATGGGCACCGATGGGCTGCACTGATGGGCACCGAAAAGGTGGCACTGGTGGGCACTAATAGGCGGCACTGGTGGGCACTAATAGGCGGCACTGGTGGGCACTGATAGGCGGCACTGGTGGGCACTGATAGGCGGCACTGATGGGTGGCACTGAAGAGCATTGATAGGTGGCACTGGTGGGCACTGAGAAGTGGCACTGATAGGTGGCAGTGATGGGCACTGATAGGTGGCAGTGAATGGCACTGATGGGTGCCAGTGATGGGCACTGGTAGGTTACACTGATAGGCAGCATTGCTAGGTGGCACTGATGGGGCACTGATTGGCGGCACTTGTGGGCATTGATAGGTGGCACTGTGGGCATTGATAGGTGGCACTGTGGGCATTGATAGGTGGCACTGTGGGCATTGATAGGTGGCACTGTGGGCACTGGCAGGCACTGGCATCTGGCACTGATGAGGCTCCTTCTGCCTCCTTCCTCTTCGGGACCGATGTCCCTTGTGAAAGAGCCGGTTATCAGCTTTTTTTCCTCCTCACGCTGTCAGCGTGAGGAGAAAAAAAGCTGATTACCGATTATTTGTTTACATCACATGATCAGCTGTCATTGGCTGACAGCTGATCATGTGGTAAGGGGTCGGGATCGGCCCCTTACTCGGATCGGGGATCGCCCGAGTCTCAGTGACTCGGGTGATCACAGCGCGCGCCGTGCGCGCCCTGCAGGGGCAAGCGGGGAGTGCGCAAAGGGGAGGCCGTCTATTGATGGCCTCCCGGATTTTCAGGTCCGTGCTGAAGCCGTCATTTGGCTATAGCGCGGGCCTCAAGCAGTTAAAGAGGCATGAATAGTTTTCACTTATAAAATATGTATTTATAGTCTGCAAAAGTCAAACGTAAAGCAAAAAAGAATCAACTTTAATTAGAATTTCAACATCAGTATAAGCATTTGGTACAATAATGTACTTATGCAAAAAAAAATAAAAGGCATGGAAATGATGCTCCAGCATTTGACAATATAGTTAGAAGTGCCCTGCTCAAAAGAGCTTACAATCTACAAGGTAGAAAAGCAGGGATACAAATAAAGCTAATAACAACCATGACAAACTTTTTTGATCAGAATTCCCTGCCTCAAACCCCTAAAAAGTGAAATTGCAGGATCATAAGCAAAAACAGACAAAATTATTCCAGAATCCAAAAAGGCAGCGCACAAACAAAAACCATGCCCACAAAAACACACTTTTGAGGGCCTTAATGCAATACTATACCAGCAAGCACATAAAGCAATCATTAAACCACAGCCTTAGTGGGATGTGGGTCGGGCATTATGCACCCCCTCCAAATAAAAAATGTATTTGTAAACCAATTTATGCACTGCAAGAAAAGATCCTGGCCTCTTCTCAGGCCAAACAACTGCCACAACTGCAGGCCTTTATATAACCTAGCTAGGATTGCTAGCACACCTCCACCCACCCAGTAAAGGACACACCCACCAGTGTAATTGATTCTGTCTCTTCATGTATGCCTCGAGTGCCCACACCTGTTTATCAGGAACACACAATTTACAAATGAAAGAATGCATCAGCATATATATCTGTGCAGGGTAAACTCAAAAATAACAAATGTCCAAGGCTCTGGCCATGATCAGTGATACCAAATATCTACAAGTTAAACTTGTAAGTTGTTGGGCATATGGAGGGTACAAAACAGGAAATTACAACTTTGTGAGGGCTGCTTCATGCAAATTGTTGACAAAGTGCATTTGTCATTCATCATCAGCATACAACATTAAAATATGTGCAGGATCACACCAGACTTATACATCCATATCTGGCCCAAAACACACAGTTCTAGATTTGGTGCAAATGTATAATTTATAAATTTATTTATAATGTCATTTCTTGGGTTTCCATTATGTGAAACCCTTAAAAAATGTAATCACTGGTGAAATTTTTTATTTAAAACCACAACAGAGGAAGAACATACAAACCTTTAGCCAGGTAGAAGCATATTTGGGATTCTAACCATCGAGCCCAATGCTGCTAAGCAGAAGTGCTAACCAGTTTCCACTATGCTGCTGGTGGGGAAATCTTAAGGCTGATTATTGTCCTTGCCATGGAAAACATATGACACGATTTGCAATGATGATGGAACCCTTCTACACATAAATACTACATTTAGACATAATTTATGTAAGGAGTTATGTTTAACAACATAGGGAGAACAGACAACTTCTCGACATGAAGTGGCATGTTTGGGATTTAAACCATCGACCCCAGTGCTGATAGGCAGAACCCGTTAGTCACTGTGCTGCCACATTGATGGAGGCTACATCTCTGTGGTGTCAAACACTTCTAAGTCCGAGGGGTGTAATAAGTTAATCAATGCAGATGTGCTATGAAAGGCCGGAGAACCATTGAACAACCTTTTTCTGGCATATGCCATCTGCTTGGAAGGCTGGTTATGGCTGATTACTGTCAGCATGCTGCTATAGACCATCTTTAATTTTGGGGCATTTTGCTTGGTAAGAGGCTGCAATTAGTGCTGGTGGGAAGTCTTAACACTGATTATTGTCCTTGGTCATGGAAAACATATGGCATGATTTGCAATGGTGGTGGAACCCTCCGACACATAAATACACATAAATACTTAATTTCTTTGGACATATACAGTGGGGCAAAAAAGTATTTAGTCAGCCACCAATTGAGCAAGTTCTCCCACTTAAAAAGATGAGAGAGGCCTATAATTGTCATCATAGGTATACATCAACTATGAGAGACAAAATGTGGAAACAAATCCAGACAATCACATTGTCTGATTTGGAAAGATTTTTTTTTTTTGCAAATTATGGTGGAAAATAAGTATTTGGTCAATATCAAAAGTTCATCTCAATACTTTGTTATATATCCTTTGTTGGCAATGACAGAGGTCAAACGTTTTCTGTAAGTCTTCACAAGCTTGTCACACACTGTTGCTCGTATGTTGGCCCATTCCTCCATGCAGATCTCCTCTAGAGCAGTGATGTTTTGGGGCTGTCGCTGGGCAACACGGACTTTCAACTCCCTCCAAAGGTTTTCTATGGGGTTGAGATCTGGAGACTAGCTAGGCCACTCCAGGACCTTGAAATGCTTCTTATGAAGCCACTCCTTCGTTGCCCGTGCGGTGTGTTTGGGATCATTGTCATGCTGAAAGACCCAGCCACGTTTCATCTTCAATGCCCTTGCTGATGGGAGGAAGTTTGCACTCAAAATCTCACAATACATGGCCCCATTCATTCTTTCATGTACACGGATCAGTCATCCTGTTCCCTTTGCAGAGAAACAGCCCCAAAGCATGATGTTGCCACCCCCATGCTTCACAGTAGGTATGAGCATTCTCTCTCCTCCAAACACGACGAGTTGTGTTTCTACCAAACAGTTCTACTTTGGTTTCATCTGACCATATGACATTCTCCCAATCCTCTTCTGGATAATCCAAATGCTCTCTAGCAAACCTCAGATGGGCCCGGACATGTACTGGCTTAAGCAGGGGGACACGTCTGGCACTGCAGGATCTGAGTCCCTGGCGGCGTAGTGTGTTACTGATGGTAGCCTTTTTTATGTTGGTCCCAGCTCTCTGCAGGTCATTCACTAGGTCCCCCCGTGTGGTTCTGGGATTTTTGCTCACCGTTCTTGTGATAATTTTGACCCCACGGGGTGAGATTTTGCGTGGAGCCCCAGATCGAGGGAGATTATCAGTGGTCTTGTATGTCTTCCATTTTCTAATTATTGCTCCCACAGTTGATTTCTTCACACCAATCTGCTTGCCTATTACAGATTCAGTCTTCCCAGCCTGGTGCATGTCTACAATTTTGTTTCTGGTGTCCTTCGACAGCTCATTGCTCTTCACCATAATGGAGTTTGGAGTGTGACTGTTTGAGGTATGGACAGGTGTCTTTTATACTAATAACAAGTTCAAACAGGTGCCATTAATACAGGTAAAGAGTGGAGGACAGAGGAGCCTCTTAAAGAAGAAGATACAGGTCTGTGAGAGCCAGAAATCTTGCTTGTTTGTAGGTGACCAAATACTTATTTTCCACCATAATTTGCAAAAAAAATTCTTTCCAAATCAGACAATGTGATTGTCTGGATTTGTTTCCACATTTTGTTTCTCATAGTTGAGGTATACCTATGATGACAATTACAGGTCTCTCTAATCTTTTTAAGTGGGAGAACTTGCACAATTGGTGGCTGACTAAATACTTTTTTGCCCCACTGTACATATGTATATATCTAGGTCTAAAATTTTCGGTCTTTTTTTCTTGTTTAGCATGGATTTTGAGGGGACCCCTACGCCATTTTTTTTTAATTTGGTGCAGGGTTCCCATTAATATCCATACCAGACCTGAAGGGCCTGGTATGGATTTTTGGGGGACCCCCACGATATTTAAAAAAAAAATTGGTTCAGGGTTCCCCTTAATATTCATTCCAGACCCAAAGGGACTGGGGGGAACCCATGCCATTTTTTTCAATCAGTTTTATGTATATTGCCGAGACCCGACAATTCATTACAGCCGCGATCAGTTTTAAATGACTTTTTTCCTTTAGAAATGTAATTTTGTTGTGGTAATGTTCTAAATGCGCCACTTTACAGGCATACTATAGACACCTATCAGGCACGAAATTTAAAGGATTATTTCATTTTTATTGTTTCCCTTTAAGCATTATTAAAATCACTGCTCCAGAAAAAACGGTTGTTTTTAAAACTTTTTATGGCAATAAATTGCCTTTAAAATTAGCACTTTTGGTTTTTCATGTTAGTGTCCCATAGACTTTACCGGTGTTCCGCGGCTTTCGAATTTGCCCTGAACTCCGCATATTGATCGTTGTTCGCCGAACATCCGAACAACCAAAGTTCGACCCGAACTTATGCTTGGGCCGAACCGTTCGCCCATCCCTACCCATCAAATTTATATGGACTTCACTTCCAGGCTTTTTGCAAGATGGTAATTTTTATTCTGTAAAATAGAGAGGCTGTTCCTTTTCTCCATGTCACCTGGAACAATGAGAAAATAGAAGGATTGAGGCCTTGAGTTTTCCCTGAATTGTTTAGGCGGGTTTAGTCTGTGTTCAATGCCTGCCTTGCCTTATTCAAGACAGGCAACTCTAGAGTTAATAAGAGATAGGTCTCAAAAAAATCTTTCTTATGACTTCTTTCACTCTCAATGCAAGTGTTTCCAGGTCAGGTTTAATAGGAAATGATTGCAGGATATATCCCAGTTTTGGATGCTAGAAACCTCTAGTCCCAACCTAATCTCACACCCTGGGTAGGTTGGCCCGCAGTCTCTGACAAGTGTTGAAGCGTTGGTGAGGAGGTAGGCAGAGTGTCTGTTGCATGTTTGGATGCCTTGTGCACATAGGATGGCATCTTGTGACCTTGGGTTGTTGGGTAGAGGTGAAGAATATGCTTATCATAGGTGTCAGAGGGTTGGAGTCAGTGTTTCTGACCTTCCCTTCCTAATCCTTGCAGTCAGCAAGTAACTAAGTGACTGTAAGGTCACAGAAGGAGAGGAGCGCTGCAATACGTGTTCTCACAACTTGGCAGTGCCTTTTCCCCCACAGCCCTGTGTTTTGGTTCAAGGTTGGGCTTTCATTTTAAAATGTTGGGATGTATATTATTCCTTTTAAAACTGATGTTACTTGCCAAGTGTACAAACACAGAATTTTGTTTTCTTAGTTCTCAGTGATTGTTGATGAATAGTATCCTTAAAGAAGTTTAAGTATTAATCTTTCTGCTTACTCTTACAAAGGTATATTTCATCCTTTTTTGGCAAAATCCTAGCATATTTTCATTTGGGCATAGAAAGTTATTTGTTCTGTAAAGAAACTGAAATATGTAATTATTCTGTGTACTGCTGAATGTACAGTATGCAAAGCCTTCTTGTGCCAGACCACACTGCTAGCTCAGCACTCCCTATTTGAAAGGGGTTCTATATATCCAAATTGTTTGATTGTGTTCTGAAAACAGACATATTAACATATATATTAAAACAATATCTATTAGGAAGCATGCTGTTTCTTTACATGTGTGTCTAATATATAGCTCAAACATAAAACAAATGTTCTGTTTTATTGTATTGCAAATACATATAGACAGTCCCTCTGTGGTTTATTTTTTAGTCCCTGATTATTAGTTAACCTAAATGGCCCTGCCTTCCCGTTCTCTCGTCAACCAATTTTTTTTTTTTTACACATCAACATTTTTAGGGTTTTATATATTCTAATATTTTGTAATTATATGTAAAAAATACCCCCCAAAATAATTTCACAGTATTTGTGAATACCTTCATCAGGCATTGTACTAGAAACAACATTTTAATATTCAAAAAGGAAAGTAGAGGGCGGGACTTTGTATGAGGCACGCGGACACAAAGAGATAACTTTGATGGAGGACAGCTTTTAATTGGTTCAAATCGCAATACAATTTCATATTTACATTTTATGCATTTTGCTATATATCAATACTTTTTTATATTTCATCCGAACCAAATATTGCACAATAGTAAATATTTACTATTGTGCAATATTTGGTTCGGATGAAATATAAAAAAGTATTGATATATAGCAAAATGCATAAAATGTAAATATGAAATTGTATTGCGATTTGAACCAATTAACAGCTGTCCTCCATCAAAGTTATCTCTTTGTGTCCGCGTGCCTCATACAAAGTCCCGCCCTCTACTTTCCTTTTTGAATACTAAACCCGGGATGGAGGAGGGGATCTGAACAGCCCCTGAACCTCATTTAAAGTCCCAAAAAACCCCTTCTTTTTTTTCCCCTTTTTTATCAACATTTTAATATATCAGGAATCAGAACAGGTACTAAAATAAAATAATATTTTCTATCTACAATAACACTAGTAGTTTAAAAACGACCACAGGTCTAAACTGAAAAAAAAAAACAATCCCTGGAGACATTACCAGCAACAAAAGACTTTTTTTCTACATAAATAATATATCACTTTAGTACTGTAAGTAACAACAAAGTTATCGACAGATAAATATGACTATATCTTAACTGTGAAAATTGTTCGGTTCCATAAGGGGTAAAGAATTGCTAAATTTGAAATAACAGCTACCTGTGTCCTACACAAAAATAGGATGCTTGTTTTAAAATAATAACTGTAAACTGAAGACAGGGTCTCTCAAATCAAAATTGTTCCATTTTTCATGTAGTCATTGCACTGTGGGTTTTAAGATGTCTATACCTGAGTATGCCCTGTGACACTGGTAACCTTAATACATTAATGAACCAAACAGTGTGATAGATGATCGCAAAGAAAAAGAAAGTTGTCAGCTGTTTCAGCTGGAAATTTCTGGTATCCATTTGCAATGTATGTGCCATGACTGGAGATAAATTGCCCAATGCTCAATGTAATTTCACTTTTCATAAGATAGCATCAACTAGTCTGTTGTGAAAGTAGGGATCTCTTCTTTTTTTCTAGCAAATTACCAAAATCCCTTGAATACTGTAGCTAGATTAGGGTGCATAGGTATGATATATTTCACAGCATGTAGGGTAAGCAATGCCTATACACTATAAAGTCACATAATTGCAGTCTTAGGACAAAAGTCTTAAGACAAAATGAATTTGGAAAATCATCATTCAAATTTATCCTAACTGTTCCCAGTGTTTTTGCCAATAAGCTCTCTTTCTCTCAAAGCAAAACCCAAGAGATGTTATATTAAGGGTAAAAATATTAGGTAAGTCGTTTGTTAAGTAATTATACCTACTTTTAAATATCTGCCATGTTCTGGCACTCAGATTTTTGGTTAGTGGTCAACTGTTTCCAGAAATGTTGTTTTAATTTCCATGTGGTTTCGTTTGTTACCTAGACTAAAGGATGTGGTAAAGTTATGGCTGTAGTAACCAAGCAGAAGGATAAGTTCTTATTTTTTTCTGATGGGCACCTTGTCATACTGAAAACATATATGCTGTCACGCTAAAACGTGTGGTTAAAGTGTGAAGGGGCAAGGAGTTATTTTCCCAGAAGATATCAACCTGCCTTAAACATATATAATTGTATGAACAGTTTACATAATGAATTCAGAAAACTTTTATTTAATATTATTAAGGTTGCACCGATACCGATACTAGTATCGGTGCAGATACCAAGCATTTGCAGGAGTACTTGTACTCCTGCAAATGCTCCGATACTTGACCCGATACCTGCATCCTCAGTGTAGCAGGGGGGCCAGGCAGCCTCATAGATGATCGGTGTGGGCAGTTACAAGCACCAATCTCCCTGTATACCTTTTAATAAAGCAGCTGTCAGACACTTCTCCTCCTTTCCCTCCCATGGCTTTCAGCTGCTTTATTAAAAGGTATACAGGAAGATTGGTGCTTGTAACTGTCCACAGTGATCGTCCTGACTGTCCCCTGTGTCCTCCCGAGGCTACCTCCAGGTCTTCTGCTGGCTCTTTGAGTCTGCTCTGGTCCTCCTCCGTGCTCCTCTGGTTTCCCTCTGTACTCCCCCTCCATGTCCTCCTCCATGCTCCTCCAGTCGCCCTCTGTGCTCCCCCTCCGTGTCCTCCTCTGTGCTCCCCCTCCGTGTCCTCCTCCGTGTCCTCCTCCGTGCTCCTCCAGTCCCCCTCTGTGCTCCCCCTCTGTGTTCTCCTCTGTGATCCTCTGGTTATTTACCGGCTCCTTTCTTTTCTGAATGAACAGAGGCAATGATCACTGACTGTCCATTCATAACTGAGCATCATAAACTGTGTTTACGATGTCTCTGTTTATGAATGAACATGTCCATTTATCTTTAGTGCAGCTGAGGCTGCAGAGAAAGGGACTGGAGAATCTGTGTCCTCAGTCCCTCTCCCTGTCTCAAAGAGGATATGTCAGGGTTCTGTTTAGACCCCTGATATCTCACCAAAGCCCCACCACAGGGCTGACAAAAAATAAAGAAATAAATAATTGTAAAAAAAAATTAAATGGTTAAATTGTAAAAATAAAATAAAATAACACTGACACCGTCCATTTCCAAAAAAAATAAGGCATTGTTAAAATAAAGAAATAAATAAAAATTGTAAAAACAAAAATTGTAAAAATTAAAAAAACTACAGACACAGTCCACACCTCTTCAGTGACACCTATTAGTGCCACTGTCACATGACATAAAAAAAAAGTATTGCTAATCAGTATCGGCGAGTACTTGAAAAAAAGTATCAGTACTTGTACTCGGTTTTAAATAAGTGGTATCGGTGCAAGCCTAAATATTATGTAAGTAATATAATTTGCTTTCTAAAGCAACCCTGTCATTAGACCAAAGCAATTGACAGGCTAGCCTGTTGTGCATGATAACACATTATGGTAAGAAGCTCCTGGGGGCTCACATTTTTCATTTTGTTGTAGTAGCTTACCATCGCTTTTATTTGATTGTTTTAGTCTATCAATAAGGTCCCTTTAAAGTGCTTCCCTAGCCAACAATGTGCTTTGCAAGCTTCCTATAATAAATGTTTAGTGTTACCCCCTATGGAGCTTCTGGACTGATGGATCCTTCTAGCGCTCCTAGTGGCGGCCCATCCTAACTCAATGCACACTCACCAAAATACCAGCAGTGTGCGATGGGCTTCATTAAAAACAAAATATAAGCCCGGCAGGAAAAGAAAAGGTGGGCACCAATGGGCAGAGCTAACTTCCAGCCAGCATTCCCCTGCCTTCTCCTGGCAGCTTACCATCAAAGCCAAGGAAAGCAGAAGGATTGCTGAGTGGCAGTGAATTAAAAGGGCCATTAAGAAAGGGCACAGACTGCAAACAAAAACATCAAAAAATAAAATTTTTAGGTGATTTTAACCCAAACAATAAACTATTGAATTGAAATTCTTGAAGGTGCATCCTAGCACCAAATCGCTGGCTTGTTAACTAGAAAAAGTTGGGCAGCTCCCGTCCTCTGCCCAGACATGCTGAGCCTTCTGCCTGCTGAAAAGGATGAATGCTGTGTCATGGCGGTGGGGGGAAGGAGGATATCCAGGCTGCTAAATTATGGAACTGTGGTCCAGATAGGATTGTTATTCAGTCCGTGTATGGACCGCAGCCCCCCATTTGGATGGCTGCAATAGAGTAATCAAAAGGTAATAAAGCAATCTTATATGTACCATTTGGGCCACTGGGGAGATTTCCATCTACTATAATGTAAAATAATTATCTAAGCTTTCATGCACAAGTGTGCAAAAAGGAAGCACTCATTTCATAACATTTCTAACAATGAGTTTGCTTTACTAAAGGCAAATCCACTGTGCACTACAAGTGCACTGCAAGTGCACTTGGAAGTGCAGTTGCTGTAGATCTGAGGGAAAGATCTAAAATGAGGGGAAGCTCTGATGATTTCTATCATCCAATCATGTGCAAGCAAAAATGCTGTTTTTTATTTTCCTTGCAAGCCCCCCTCAGATCTACAGTGACTGCACTTCCAAGTGCAATTGTAGTCCAAAGTGGATTTGTCTTTTGTAAATAAACCCCCCAGTCTTCAAAAACTTTCCAACTCTTGGGGCTTCTACATATAAAACATTTTGCTGGACTGAAATGCAGTATATTATTTTCTAAAACACTTTAATCAGAAAATGTACCACGTTTTGGCCACTAAATTAAGCTGACAATCATAGGAAATAATAATATTCTAGAAAATGTAAAGAAAATGTATGCAGCCTGGACAAATGCTTGTGGCATTTGTTCAACTAATGTTTTTTAAATAGACCCCCCTCATAGTGAGGTTAAAAAGACAAATATGCCCATCAGGTTCAGGCAAAAAAAAAAAAAAGCTTTTGAAACTTAAACCTTTTTAGAGTTATGCAAAAACAAAACAAAAAAAAAACATTTATAAAGCTTTGTCCAATTTACCTCAACAAGTAAAAAAAAATGCTGATGGAAATAAAATAACTGGTACTGGTCTAGAACTAATAATCAGCAGCCCATACTTTAGCATAACATTGTTTGAAGTGGCTATTTCTAACATTTAAGAAAGTGCATGTGTGTACTCAGGGCTTTTTTTCTCAGACAATAGGTGCAGGAACTCCCCCTTTGCGAGTCACCCCTATTCTCCGCCCCTACCCACCTCCCAGTACCATCCCTTTTAGACAATATAGAACGAAGTATCATTTTGAGGTGCTAAGTAATTTGTATGTGTAGCGGGTATCAATATTTAGGGGGAGTATTTGGGCGGTAGCATGGCCAAAATGCAGCAATTACGAGGGTTTTATGGTTGTTTTTGTTCGTGGAAGATATCAATGGTGTCCAGTTCCCTGTGGCCCCTGGGTGGTGCTGTCGCCTTGGGCTGGGGTTGAACCACCATTGTAGAGCCATGGCCTTTTTGTCCTCTCGCGGCAGCGATACGGCGGGGCGGGGAAACCCGCTATGCTTGCTGGGAGAGGGTATAAAGGGGGCGGACATCTTGGACACGAGGTCCATTCCCCAGGCACCTTCAGCCTGGGGGCTGTGTTCTGTCGTTCGCGCCCAGGTGCCCTTGACCTGGGTGCGAGGGAGTTCGAGTTCCATCCCAGGCACCTTCGGCCTGGGGTGAGGTACTAGCTGAGGCCTGGGACTCAGTACCTTCGACTGGGTCCCGCATGGGAGAAGATACCTAGGGGCCCACCGAGTGTGGGGACCCGAGTCCTGGGCGAGGAGAACCAGGGAGGTGACCTTACCTGAAGATCCAGCGCAGCATTGGCTGGTGACAGCGAAGGCCTCTGGGGACCGTCCGGGATGGATCATCTCCCTAACAGGGGCAGACAAACTAGAAGGTAGTCCATGTTCTTTGGTCTTTGCAGAGACCCAGCTTCATCAGGTCAGTGGCAGGCCTATCCTAAGGCCTGTGGCAGAGGCCTCATCGTTCACCAGGTCTGTGGCAGGGACCAAATTCACCGTCGGTGGCAGCGACCGTGCGCCAAGCCTGTCTGCGCTGATTGGGGCAGGAAAGTATATGATTCTTTGATTGTGCCTGGACCTCCTCATTCCCCACACCCTGTCTGTTCTATAAGTTCAACCAGTCTACTCTTCAAGGACTATTTATTGCTTAAACAGAATAAATAAGTGTTGGACTTTATTTGGTGTGGGACTCAAGTTACTGGGAGCTAAGTGCCTTATTGTATGGTGGCAATCACAAGAGAAGCTGAGGCTCCGGACGGGAACACAGACCCGAAGGTAAAGGTTTAAGCTCACACCTCTGCATACAAACATCAGAGGGTAACCGCACTCTCTCCTCCCAAGTACCCCTAGGCAGCAGTCTTACGGCCACAAAGTGAAGCGAAAGAGGGGGAGAGTGAGACCGCTACATATGGAATTTGGTAATGATATCAAGAAAAGCAGTAAAATGGATCCCCTGCAGCCAGCAACAATAGATGCCCCTAACAACAATGGACCACCCACAACAAAATTTCCCCGCCAGCAACAATAGACTCCCGGCAGCATCAACAGATCTCCGCACAGCCAGCATTAATAGTCTCTCTGGCTGCCATCAACAATAGACCCCTCCCCCAACAGTATATCTCTTTCAGCAACAACTGACCCCCGATCAACAATAGACCCCCCTTGCAAAAATAGATCCCCAGCAGTGAGCATCAATACCCTGCAGCACACCCCAGCACCCCTTGCCATTACATACAGTCAGTCCAAGAGGTGCGGGAACTGCGTTCCCCCACGTTCCCGCTGAAAAAAAAACCTGTGTGTTCTAATATCAGACCAGAGCGCACAAAATATCCAATCATTTGTTAAAATATCAGTGCATAAAAAAACGAAAGAAGAAATTAATAGAAATCCTGACAAAAGTAACCCATACAGCCTGATTGGTTTCCCATCATGTGATCACTGTGACGCCGCCTCAGCTGTTATTGTACCTCATCGGGCCCATTGACAGTGGCTGTAGCTATTAAAGTAAAAAAGAGAAGAAGAAGAAGTGGGACTTTGCATGAGGCATGCCAATGTAGATAATAATGAATGAATAAAATATACCATGTGAAACATGGCAAAAAAATACATTAAATATAAAAGTTACAAAAAACTGTTAAGTATAAATAAAATGCATTTTGGTCCCTAAAAAATGACCTGGACATTTAGGAAAATTGGTTTGTTACTCAAAAAAGAACAAAACAAGGTAGGACTTTGCAGGCAACACACAAAAATGGAATACAAAAAAAGTTTATTGAATCGCAAAATTATTTAACAAATATTAAAAAAGACCATACAATGTGTATAGCAGTGGGGGGTCCCTTTGAACGTCGATGCGTTTCGCCGTGAGGCTTCGTCAGGACGGACAAGAAAGGGGGGACGGTTTTTCTACACACTTGGGACAAATCTCACTATCTGGAATGAGATACATAAAAATTTATATACAGTATATACAATTAAAAAATGAAGGTAAAAGATAAATAAAAAAGATATCTTTGGAGTTAGAAGACTGCCTAGCCTGTCCTCCATGCGCACCATGATCCAAACGACAAAAAGCAGAAAAAGGAAAGAAAAACGAGAGGAAAAAGAACAAATCACACCACCCCTAGAGTAATAAAGTAAAAAATACCTCAGAAGGACATCCGGATAGTAAAATGTTGTTCAAATGTTACCAATTCATATATGTGGTATGGTAACGAATATACGTGTGGTCTAATAGAAAGGATAGAAAATAGTATATGTATGTGTATTTAATAATCAATGTGGCATATATCAATGTATCTATATGTGTGTATATAACACAGGGAAGTCCTACCTGCTGGTCAAAAAAGTCACACACTGATATTCTCACAGGAATATAGTTCATAGATGGAGGGGTCTGACGCTCAGAGCTAGTACAGATAGCTGAGCAGATCTACAAATGCCAATGGGTATAGTCAGACACATACATACAAAAGGAATTGTGTAAGGAGTGCAATGATAATGATAATCATAATTACCAGCTACATCCAATGGGGTATACCCAAAAACGGGGGATGGGGACGTTCTTAGTGTGGAAAAAGAAGACTTTCTATTCACCACAAAGTCCTCTCGTAAGCACTTTCAATACGAGTGCAAAAAAGCCCAGCCAAAGCAATGATATATGTTTCACCGTACAGGGTCTGGAAATAAAGAACATGAAAAATAATAATATGAAAAATAATAACTAAATGAGCAGCTCATGCCTGTATGGTATCGCCAAGATGTAGAAGGCGGCTTACCTGGCTGTTGAACGTCACACGGTAGCATCCCCGGGAGTCAGCCTCGTGCTGAACACAGGGGACAGACCGCGTTGGCTGTCATATTTATAGTAGAGAAAACCGCGCCAAAAAACACGCTTGGCGTGTGGTGCGCTGATGTCATGCGTCTGCGCCGCGCGCGCGGCGCGCTGACATCACTCGAGTGCGCCCCGCATTCAGATCATGGGCGGAAGTGTCAGGCACGCCACATCGGAGCAGAAAAACAGCGCAACGGAGCAAGAGACCCAAACCGGAAGACAGCAAGAGACGAACCACATGAGGTAAACCACGCCATGTTGGAATAGGGAAGACAGCGCAGAAAAACAAAAAGAATCCAAGGCAACGAAAATTGGACTAAAAACAATACAAGATGGATACCATAAAATAGGTCAAATTAAACACTGAGCATGGCAATCGCCATATTGGATCACTAAGATGCACAGAGAGGACAGAAAAGGGCCAAAAAGCACACAAAGATATACTCACATTAACATAATTTTACGATAACACAATACATAATCTCCATAGAGACAGTCATCATTCGCTTAGGATAAATTCCATTGGTGTGATACATACAGTTGTATAAGTTCCTATAGCTTTATTACATATACAAAAAGATTTATTTTTCCAAATATACGAAAAAACAGAGAACCTTTCTTGTGGAAATAAGTAGGTTCTCTCGGAACCAAAACAAGATCAGGGACCGAGAGACACTCCAAACACATGGAAAATGGGAGAATACATCCTAGGGGACATCCTAGGGCAAACATTGGGAGGGGAGGGAAAGGAGGGAAAGAGGAAAAAGGGGAAGAAGGTACAGCACTATAATTAATATATTCTGTAAATTTACAAAAATGGTTTAAAGCTGACCATGTCGTTCAGACCAGGATACTTGGTCGCCTTTAATTTATATACCCACTCTGTTTCTCGTTGTAGTACCCTCTGGTCAAAGTTGCCACCCCGTGGGTCCTCGTAGACCCGATCCAGGGCGGCAACCTTAAAGACCTGGGGTTCATATCGGTGCCTAAACGCCACATGATGGCCAATGGTGGTGTTCAGAAGACCACTGGTTGCGTAATAAACATGGTCTTTAATTCTTCTCCAGAAGGCTCGAATTGTCTTTCCGATGTAGAAGGATCCACAACAACAAAAAATAGTGTAAATAACACCCTTAGTCTGACAGGTGATATGATGTTTGAGGAAGTGAGTCTGGCCTTTGGGTAAAGTTATCCTTGGGCCCTTAATTAGGAGATCACAGTAATCACACTGGCCACATTTGTACAGTCCCTTTAGTTCCCGGGGTTTGTTGTCAGACCTCCTATAGTTACTTTGTACCAGACGGTCCCGAATAGAACCAGCCCGTCGAAAGGTAATTTGACTCGTTCCAATATATTTTCTCAGAACAGGATCGGCAGACAAAATATGCCAGTGTTTTTGCATGATTGACCTGACTTTAGCATGCTGGTCAAAGTATGTGGTTATGAATCTCACCACATCAGGGGTGTTTTTTTTGGGGGCTCTGGCAAGTACAGCATTTCTAGGTTTAATAAGGGCTTTTTTGAAAGCGTTCTTAAGGCAATTTTTACTGTAGCCCCTCATTCTGAGACGTGTATAGAGGAGATCAGCCTCCTCCTTGAATTTGGTATCATCGGTGCAGTTCCGTCTTAGATGTAAATACTGCCCAAATGGTATGCTTTGGATCAGTGAACGAGGATGCGAACTTGCAGCGTGTAGAATCGTGTTCCCCGCCGTCGGTTTACGGTACAGAGTGGTTTTGATTAAACCTTCTTCTGTAACGTATATCGATATATCTAGATACGCAATCCTCGTTTGGCTATATGCCATGGTGAATTTAAGATTATGTCCGTTAGTACTTAACATTTGCATAAATTCATTCAAAAGGGTCAGAGATCCCGCCCATAGCATCAGTACGTCATCAATAAAACGAAACCTGGACATTTAGGCTTCGATGACCTCTGGTCACATAAGGATTAAAAAGCTCATGCATGGGTAAAAAAAAGGAAGAAGAAGTGGGACTTTGCATGAGGCATGCCGTTGTAGATAATAATGAATTATGGTCCCATTTTGGTCCCTAAAAAATGTAAAAATGTGAAAAACTATGCTAAAATATGCCATCTCCCCTCTAGTCTATTAGGAATGCTGCTGCTAGACTCATACACTTCACTAACCGATCCGTGACTGCTGCCCCTCTCTGCTAATCCATTCACTGGCTTCCACTACCCCACTTTATAAAATTCAAAATACTAACCACATCATACAAGGCCATCCGCAACATCGCCCCCAGCTACATCACCAACCTCATCTGCAGATATTGCCCAAATAGTCCCCTCCGCTCCTCCCAGGACCTCCTGCTCTCTAGCTCCCTTGTTACCTCCTCCCACGCTCGCCTACAGGACTTCACTAGAGCCTATCCCATCCTCTGGAACTCCCTGCCCCGGTATATCCGATCAGCCCCTACCCTGTCCACCTTTAGGAGATGCCTGAAAACTCATTTATTTAGGGAAGCCTATCCCACACCCACTGAAGAACTGTACCCGAGCCACCCCCATCAAATCATCCCCCGTAGTTATTACCTTTTGTATCACATCTCCCTTCCCTTTACAATGAAAGCCCCTCGAGCAGGGAGATCTTGTCACTTCTGTATTGAACTGTATTGTAATTGTGCTGTCCCCCCTCTACATTGGAAAGCGCTGCGCAAACTGTTGGTGTTATATAAATTGTGTATAATTATAATATTATTATATTATCTAAATTTGACCTGGACATTTAGGCTTCAATGACCTCTGGTCACATAAGGATTAACAAGCTCATGCATGGGTAAAAAAGAGAAGAAGAAGAAGTGGGACTTTGCACGAGGCATGCCGTTGTAGATAAAAATGAATGAAGAACATATACCATAATTAAATTGTCATAATGACATGTAATAATTCATAACATAATAAGACACAATGTACTATATCAACAATTGTCAATATATAATATATATGGCTATAAAGAATCAATTTTTTAAACATTGTAGTAATGATAAAATATTTAATAAATGTTTAACAGACATAATTGGTACAATACATACCGCATAGATAATGCCAGACATAATGAAGACAAGATCGGCAAAATATACCCACATGAACTCATACATCAATACATATACAGGTTAACAATTCATAGTTAAGGCAAGCTTGTCTTGGCACCCTATGTTGGAAACTTGACGCGTTTCATGGCATACAGCCACTCATCAGAAGTTAGATGCATAGTTATACTAAAAGGATAAATGAATAATAAATCTATTAATATATGGTACCCTCTAAGAGTGAGAAAAACATCACGTAACCAAGCCAGTTCTCAGTTACTAACACAGCAGACCTTGGGCTGAGACCAGCTCCTATGGGGAAATGAATGGTGGTCCTGGATATGCTGCCTCGCCTGGGGTTGAGGCGGAAGACCCACCCCAAACAAGTTGGGGACCGAAGAAAGCAACCAGGGGGGATCACCGACCATTGTGGCATATTCCCTTAGTGTAGTGTATGTGCACTTGTCATGCACCTGATTCTGTGAAAAAAAGGGGGGAAAAAACATAACCTTGTAAAATGGTGAAGATGAAGATGACTCAATGTTACCTGGATAATTTAAAGAGATAAAAAATATAGACGTGAGTGGAGACCCTTCCTCATATTGAGATCATGTGGAGTGATCAGTCGGTTAGCCCTGGCTGAAATACCACCGGTCCAGGGTGGATCATGCATGGGTGTCTTAAGAAGTAAAGAGCATTACTGGATCACATTATTTTATGGTTTTTATATTTTCATTTATTGAATGTAAGTTATATGAACTCCCCACATTTGCTGGGTACCTAAAAACATTAAATATGAAATTAACTAGTTGAAAGACTGGTAAACCCATTCCTGAAATTCTATGAAGGATAAATTAACACCATCTAAGGAATTGCATTTCTATCCCTCCCATTTTATTTGTTCTTGAGTAAATGCTAAATAAATGTTGAAAAAGACTGATAAATGTGTTATGCATTTCTAAATTTTCTCATGCATCGCAAAGCAAATTATTTAAAGCAGCCCATAAAATCCAGCCAGACCAACCAAGAGAATTATTTGAGCTACTGCATAATTTTTCAGTTTATTTCATACCAAGCCTGGGTTCAATTTATGAATGAATTCAGACAGCAAATTTTACACACGTGTTTACCAAGGGAAGTCACTTTTTTTTTTTTTTTTACAAAGAAAAGACTCCCCATCTTAAAACTATTAAACTAAAATGCACTAGCAAACGTTTTTGAAATATTAAAACCATAAATTTATTGATCATAACATTTTTAATTCATATAGTGTAAGATAAAGTGTCCTAGACACAGCATAGTACCGTCTTATTTGATTTCTAAAGGCTGTCCACTTTTTAAAGGAATTTGATCCAGACCTTAGTGGATGTGGTGAAGTTTCATTCTGCAAATCCAATCACAGACAAGGAAAATAATAATAATAAAAAAAAAAAAAAAAACTGCCTTTTTGCTTGTACATGATTGGATGATTGAAGTCAGCAGAGCTTTACTTCATTCATTAAGTTTTGGGACAAATTCCTGTGAAAAGTGAACAGACTATTTGCCTGTAGTAAATCAACTGCATTGACGCATAACTACTTTTAGGAGCAGTCCACTCCTCCATTGTTATCACATTACCACTAGCACTGCTTTGGCTGTTTTTTTTATCAGTGAGATTTATTAATAATTAAAATTAAACCCGTCAGGATAGTTGTTACCAAAAACAGGCTTGTTTTAATCCAGTGCTGAAGGTTACTAATGCCCAAACTTCCAGAGGCAGAGCTAGTTTAGGGTTGGGCAAATACAATGCATTATGCTGAAAAGGTGTGCTCTAAGAGCCGGTTCACACAGGGGCGACCTGGGATCCGACTTGAAGTCGTCCCAAGTTTCCCCAAGTGGCGCTGTTGAAAAAAGCAATGGAAGTGAATGGAGCTGTCTTAATGTACACTACTGAAGTCGCTCCGACTTCAGAAAAGGTTCCTGTACTACTTCAATCCGACTTCTAGGCGACTTATATCCATTGATTTCAATGGAAGTCGCCTCCAAAGTCGGATTGTGTCTTAACAGAAGCAACAATACAGAAAGAGAAAATCATTTTCTCATGTTTTCTCAGGCAAACCCCTCCCTCCCCCTCCCTCCCACAGTGCTGATTCTTGTTTGATTGGCCACCGGAAAGCCTCCTGTCCTGGAGGCGACTTGATGTCGCCTTGTAAGTCGCCCCAAGTCGCGCTGTGGTGCGCATCCAGGTCGTCTCGCAAAGTCGCGGCCAGAGTCGTGCCGCCTGTGTGTGAACCGGCTCTAACCCCAAATTGTTAGGTAGTTTTATCAGCGACACCTGTGCTTTCATTATGCAGTACTAGATGCTTTGAGCAGCAGAAGTAGCACCTTAAGGCTGGGTTCACACTGGTACGACACGACAGTCGTACTACTTTGGATCCGACTTTTCCCTGCGACTTGAAGTCAGAGACGCGTCCGACTTCAATGAACAGGGATCCGACTTTGATCCCCGACAATGCCAGCCAGTGTCTGGTATGCATCTTGAGGGGGAACTCCACACCAAATTTTAAATAAAAAACCGGCATGGGTTCCCCCTCCAAGAGCATACCAGGCCCTTTGGTCTGGTATGGATTTTAAGGGGAACCTCTATGCCGAAAAAACGGCGTGAGGGTCCCCCCAAAATCCATACCAGACCCTTATCCGGGCACGCAGCCCAGCCGGTCAGAAAAGGAGTGGGGACGAGTGAGCGCCCCCCCCTCCTGAATCGTACCAGGCCACATGCCCTCAACATGGGGGGTGGGTGCTTTGGGGCAGGGGGTACCTGCGCCTCCCCACCCCAAAGCACATTGTCCCCATGTTGATGAGGACAAGGACCCCTTCCCGACAACCCTGGCCATTGGTTGTCGGGGTCTGCGTGTGAGGGGGCTTATCGATATCCGGGAGCCCCCTTTAACCACTTGCTTACTGGGCACATATACCCCCTTCCTGTCCAGGCGAAATTTCAGCTTTCGGCACTGTCACGATTTGAATGAAAATTGTGTGGTCGTGCGACGTGGCTCCCAAACAAAATTGACGTCCTTTTTTTCCCACAAATAGAGCTTTCTTTTGGTGGTATTTGATCACCTCAGCGGTTTTTATTTTTTGCGCAATAAACAAAAAAAGAGTGACAATTTTGAAAAAAAACACAATATTTTTTACTTTTTGCTATAATAAATATCCCAATTCAAAAAAAAAAAATTCTCAGTTTAGGCCGATACGTATTCTTCTACATATTTTTGGTAAAAAAAAATCGCAATAAGCGTATAGTGATTGGTTTGCGCAAAAGTTATAGTGCCTACAAAATAGGGGATAGAATTATGTTTTTTTTTTTTTTAACTAGTAATGGCGGTTATCTGCGATTTTTGTCAGGACTACCATATTACGGCGGACATATCGGACACTTTTGACACATTTTTGGGACCATTCACATTTATACAGCGAACAGTGCTATAAATATGCACTGATTACTGTATAAATGTGACTGGCAGGGAAGGGGTTAACACTAGGGGGCGAGGAAGGGGTTAAATGTGTTCCCTAGGAGTGATTCTTACTGTGGGGGGAAGGGACTGACTGGGGGAGGTGACAGATCTGTGTCCCTATGTACAAGGGACACAGCATCGGTCTCCTCTCCCTAACAGGACGTGGATCTGTGTGTTTACACACACAGATCCAGGTCCTTGGCTGTGTAACGGTTGATCGCGGGTACCTGACGGACATCGCGGCCGCCAGGCACGCGCATCGGCACCTCAGTGACGCAGCAGGCACGCGCGCACTGCCGGCGTCGCTCGCGCGCCCCCAGTGGCCGGAGGAGCAGAGGCTGTCAATAGACGGCCTCCCGGCCCTGAAGAGCCAGCTTGCAGCCATCATTTGACAATGGCCCGGGCTCCAACAGGTTAATAAGGGGGCTCCCAGATCCCGGCCCCCCACCCTATGTATATACATATGGGGTACATTGTACCCCTCCCTTTACATTCACCTGGGGAAAAAAGTGTCAATAAAAAAACCACACTACAAAGGTTTTTAAAGTGATTTATTAGGCAGCTCCGGGGGTCTCTTCCGACTTCGGGGGTCTCTTCCGACTTCTCCGCTCTTTCCGGCCTCTTCTCTGCGCTCTCTGGGTCTTCTCCCGCTGTCTTCTGCCGGGCTCCTCCGCTATCTTCTGCTCTTTTGCCCGCTCTTTTGCTAGCGGTTGCCTGGTCTTCTCCATCGTCTTCTTCCCTCTTCTCTTCTTTCGATGTTGACGCAACGCTCTCTCCTGCTGTAATGCCGGGGGCGTGCTGCGCAACGACTTATATTGGCATGGGGCGTGGTCACTGGGTGATGTCTCCCTGTGACCCCGCCCCTTATGACGTCACCACCCGATGCATGGTGGGGCGTGACATCATAAGGGGCGGGATAACCAGGTGACATAACCCGGTGACCACGCCCCATGCCAATATAAGTCGTTGCGCACCCGGCATTACAGCGGGAGAGAGCGTTGTGTCAACATCGGAAGAAGAGAAGAGGGAAGAAGACGACGGAGAAGACCGGGCAACCGCTAGCAAAAGAGCGGGCAAAAGAGCAGAAGATAGTGGAGGAGCCTGGCAGAAGACAGCGGGAGAAGACCCGGAGAGCGCGAAGAAGAGGCTGGAGAGAGCGGAGAAGTCGAAAGAGACCCCCGAAGTCGGAAGAGACCCCCAGAGCTGCCTAATAAATTACTTTAAAAACCTTTGTAGTGTGTTTTTTTTATTGACACTTTATTCCCCAGGTGAATGGGTAGGGGTACAATGAACCCCATACTCATTCACATAGGGTGGGGGCCTGGATCTGGGGGCCCTCTTATTAAAGGGGGCTCCCGGATTACGATAAGCCCCCCACCCGCAGACCCTAACAACCAATGGCCAGGGTTGTCGGGAAGGGGCCCTTGTCCTCATCAACATGGGGACAAGGTGCTTTGGATTGGAGGGGCGCAGGGCCCCCCCTGCCCCAAAGCACCCACCCCCATGTTAAGGGCATGCGGCCTGGTACTGTTCAGAAGGAGAGGGTGCTCGCCCCCACCCCTTTCCTGACCGGCCAGGCTGTGTGCGCGGATAAGGGTCTGATATGGATTTTGGGGGGACCCCCACGCTGTTTTTTTAGACCGAAGGCCTGGTATGCTGTTGGAGGGGGAACCTATGCCGTTTTTTTATTTAAAGTTTGGCATGGAGTTCCCCCTCAAGATGCATACCAAACACAGTGCCTGGTATTGTGGGGGATCAAAGTCGGATTCCTGTTCATTGAAGTCGGACGCGTCTCTGACTTCAAGTCGCAGGGCAAAGTCGGATCCAAAGTAGTACGACTGTCGTGTCGTACCAGTGTGAACCCAGCCTTAGGCACGGTTCACACTACTGCGACCTGAAAGTCCAACTTTGCCAGGCGACTTCCTGGTGACTTGAGAACTACTTTGATGTGACTTGATGCGACTTTAAGGGAGTGCCTGTGTAATCTTCCTGTAATGTCGGATCCAAATCACATCAATAGAGATGAGGATCTGACTTGGAGGCGACTTCCATTAAAGTCTATGGGCACAAGTCAGATAGAATTCGCCTTGAAGTACGGCGGTTCATGCACTAGCTTCTGTGGGCGCACGCACGCCGATTGACCAGCAAGGGAGCAAATCAGCGGGTCCGGCAGACTTGATGTCTGCCCACGATCGTTCCCTGCAGAGACAGAACAGGGATCTGCCGAAGTAAACAAGGCAGATCTTCGTTCTGACAGGGGATTACACTGAGATCCTGTCTTTCTGCTATGCAGGAAGTCAAATCTCTGTGTTATCCCAGGCAGCCCATCCCCCACACAGTTAGTAAACACACCCAGAGAACACAATTAACTCCTTGATGGCCTCTGACATTAACCCCTTTCCTGCCAGTGTCATTAGTACAATGTCAGTGCATATTTTTAGCACTGATCACTGTAATAATGTCACTGGTTCCCAAAAAAGTGTCAAAAATGTCAGTTAGATATTAAATATTATGAAACACACAAAACCTGGGTTCTGTGTAGGCAGCGCTACATAAAACAGCAATGTCCGACGGTATGTTCACAAGTCCCGTTTGGAATAAAGCTGATGATATTAAGAAAAGAAAGCCTTAATCATCAAGATTATAGTTCATTCTGAATGTGCAATAGTGTATTCTGTCCCCAATGGTTGTTGGAACATGGAAAGGACACTCAGCGCACAACAGTCACTAAAATAACAGTATAGTTCCGATACAATAGTGGGGATTGAAGCAAACACCCCCTATAGATTCACTTCTTACCAGACCAAGCTGGACAATCGGCATGTACTGTTGATTTAATCATGCTTGCTATCCTCTCCTCGGAATCGTTCACTGAGGATCAATTGCTGACAGGTGGGTCGGGTCCTCCGCTAGATCAGCTCGCTCACATGGAGAGGAAACAAATAAAAGAGCTCCATAGCGTAATCCCGTTTGTAATAAATTTTATTAAATACAATTCCCCCCTGAGGCCGGGTTCACACTTGTGCGACACGACAGCCGTCCTACTTTGGATCCGACTTTGCCCTGCGACTTGAAGCCGACATACGTCCGACTTTCAATGAACAGGGATCCGACTTGGATCCCCGCCAATACCAGGCACTGTGTTTGGTATGAATCTTGAGGGGGAACTCCACGCCAAATTTTAAATAAAAAACCGGCATGGGTTCCCCTCCAGGAGCATACCAGGCCCTTCGAACTGGTATGGATTTTATAGGGAACCCCCTAAGCCGAAAAAAACGGCGTGGGGGTCCCTCTCAAAATCCAAACCAGACCCTTATCCGAGCATGCAACCTGGCAGGCCGCAGGAAAAGAGGGGGGGACGAGAGAGCGGCCCCCTCCTCCCTCCTGAACCATACCAGGCCGCATGCCCTCAACATGGGGGGTTTGGTGCTTTGGGGCAGGGGGGCGACCTGCAGCCCCCCCACCCCAAAGCACCCTGCCCCCATGTTGATGGGGACAAGGGCCTCTTCCCGACAATCCTGGCCGTTAGTTGTCGGGGTCTGCGGCGGGGGACTTATCGGAATCCAGGACCCCCCTTTAATAAAGGGGCCCCCTGATCCCGGCCCCCCACCCTATGTGAATGAGTATGGGGTACATCGTACCCCTACCCATTCACCTGGTGGAAAAAAATGTAAATAAAAAAACACTACACAGGTTTTTAAAGTAATTTATTACACAGCTCCGGGGGTCTTCTTCTGACTCTGGGGGTCTTCTTTCGACTTCGGGGGTCTTCTTCCAACTTCGGGGGTCTCTTCCGACTTCGGGGGTCTCCGGTGTCGTCTCCGCGCTCTCTGGTTCTTCTCTCGCTCTCCGGTTCTTTCTTCCTTCTCCCAGGCCTCCGCTATCTTCTTCCAGCTCTTTTGCTAGCGGGGGCCCGGTCTTCTTCGTCGCCTTCTTCCCTCGTCTCCTCCCGCTGTAATGCTGGGTGTGCGGTGCGCAACGATTTATTTGGCCTCTCATGACGTCACAGTCACAAGTTCCGGGTGGCCCCCAGAGCATGTGACTGTGACGTCATGGGAGCATGTGGCCACCCGGAGCATTTTTTTTTTTCATGAGGAGAAAATCAACGATGTAAAAAACGACGTGAAAAATTAGAGCATGTTCCAATTTTTCTCGTCGTGATTCTCTGCGTTTTTCTCGTTGGGAAAACTGCTGGAAAACCCACACATGATCATTTTTAATGACCATTTAAAAAAATGTAATTTTTCTCGTCATTAAAAACGGTCGTGTGTACGCGGCATTAGACTTCCTCTGTAACTATAAACAGGTAACCTGTAAATTTAAATTGTCACCTATGGAGATATTTGAGTATCGTAGTTTGTCGCCTTTCCACGAGCGTGCGCAGTTTTAAAGCATGACATGTTAGGTATATATTTACTCTGCGTAATATCATCTTTCACATTATACAAAAGAATTGGGCTAACTTTACTGTTTTGTGTTTTCTTAATTCAAAAAAGTGTATTTTTTTATGCGTTTGAAAGACTGCTGCGCAAATACAGTGTGACTTAAAATATTTGCAACAATCACCATTTTATTCTCTAGGATCTCTGCTTAAACAAATATGTCTATATAATGTTTGGGGGTTCTAAGTAATTTTCCAGCAAAAAATACTAATTTCAACTAATAAACAAAAAGTTCAAGAAAAGGCTTGGTCAGCAAGTGGTTAAAGAAGTCCATAGCTCCCAACTGTCCCTGATATCGAGGGGCTGTCCCTGATTTGGAGCAATGTCCCTCTTTCCTCCTCATTTGTCTCTCATTTTGGTCTGATCCATATTGTTGTATACAAAATGCACTTTTTATCTTTCAAAAAGTGTTTCCCAGTGCTAAACCTTTCATCGAAATTCTAAATTGCTGCATTTTTTTATTTTAAAAGCCAATATAAGGGAATAGTAGTGGTAAAAAAAGCACTTGTGGATTTAGTTAACCTTTTTTTTTTTTGGGTTATTTCCCCTTTAAGGGTGTGTGTCCTCTGCCTTCATACGTTTTCTTGTAGGTGTCCCTCATTCCCATCTCAAAATGTTGGGAGGTATGGAAGTCACAGTCAACAACAAAACAGTATCAATGTTGGGAGGTATGGAAGTCACAGTCAACAACAAAACAGTATCAATGTTGGGAGGTATGGAAGTCACAGTCAACAACAAAACAGTATCAATACAACCAATGCAGTTATATAAAAGTTAATATAGGCCCACCTAGAACTAGCTGAATTTTCATGACGTACCTATACAATTCTGAAATTCTTTGTATTAAAAAATGTAAATGTGCTGCCAGCAGGACAGTCCTAGAGGTTCTTGGATCACTGCTAGTCTAATAGTTCCAAAAGTATGAAATCTATTACATAAACTATGTCTGGGAAGTATAAAGTGCAACTGCAGCTAGTAGAAATACAGTAGACAGTAGAAAATTGATTTGTAGAATGTTTACCTATAGTACTATGTACACTAAACTAGCACTACTTTTGATCATAAACAGCATTTCTGCAGAGACTCAGGCATGATTAACAAAAGCAGAACCCAATTTAAAGTATAACTAAAGGGAAATCTTTATTTTAAGTTTTGGATAGAGTAGAAAGGAATTAGACCACACGTCAGGTTTTTATTACTATCTGTGCCCCTATTAAGGAGATTCACCCTCTCTATTTGTCCTAAAGACTCTTATTATACAGAGAGAAGGTGGAAAAAAAAATCCAAGTTTTCAGTTGTCACCAGAACAGGAATAGAGGGATAGAAGTGATACTAGTTCTGGTGACCCTGCTGACAACTAGGAATTTCCCTCACTTTGGAGGAAATTCCTCCTACTTTCTGATGCGGCTATCCGACAGTAAATTAAGGGAAATCTTACCCCAAAAAAAAAACTAACAGGGATTATGTTTTTTCATATACAGTGGGGCAAAAAAGTATTTAGTCAGCCACCAATTGTGCAAGTTCACCCACTTAAAAAGATGAGAAAGGCCTATAATTGTCATCATAGGTAAACCTCAACTATGAGAGACAAAATGTGGAAACAAATCCAGACAATCACATTGTCTGATTTGGAAATAATTTTTTTGCGAATTATGGTGGAAAATAAGTATTTGGTCAATATCAAAGGTTCATCTCAATACTTTGTTAAATATATACTTTGTTGGCAATGACAGAGGTCAAACGTTTTCTGTAAGTCTTTACAAGGTTGTCACACACTGTTGCTGGTATTTTGGCCCATTCCTCCATGCAGATCTCCTCTAGAGCTGTGATGTTTTGGGACTGTCGCTGGGCAACACGGACTTTCAACTCCCTCCAAAGGTTTTCTATGGGGTTGCGATCTGGAGACTGGCTAGGCCATTCCAGGACCTGTAAATGCTTCTTACGAAGCCACTCCTTCGTTGCCCGGGCGGTGTGTTTAGGATCGTTGTCATGCTGAAAGACCCAGTCACGTTTCATCTTCAATGCCCTTGCTGATGGGAGGAGGTTTGCACTCAAAATCTCACGATACATGGCCCCATTCAAGCTTTCATGTACATGGATCAGTCGTCCTGTTCCCTTTGCAGAGAAACAGCCCCAAAGCATGATGTTGCCACCCCCATGCTTCACAGTAGGTATGGGGTTTTTTGATTGCAACTCAGCATTCTCTCTCCTCCAAACACGACGAGTTGTGTTTCTACCAAACAGTTCTTCTTTGGTTTCATCTGACCATATGACATTCTCCCAATCCTCTTCTGGATCATCCAAATGCTCTCTAGCAAACCTCAGACGGGCCCAGACATGTACTGGCTTAAGCAGGGGGACACGTCTGGCACTGCAGGATCTGAGTCCCTGGCGGCGTAGTGCGTTACTGATGGTAGCCTTTGTTACGTTGGTCCCAGCTCTCTGCAGGTCATTCCCTAGGTCCCCCGTGTGGTTCTGGGATTTTTGCTTACCATTCTTGTGATCATTTTGACCCCACGGGGTGAGATCTTGCGTGGAGCCCCAGATCGAGGGAGATTATCAGTGGTCTTGTATGTCTTCCATTTTCTAATTATTGCTCCCACAGTTGATTTCTTCACACCAAGCTGCTTGCCTATTGCAGATTCAGTCTTCCCAGCCTGGTGCAGGTCTACAATTTTGTTTCTGGTGTCCTTCGACAGCTCTTTGGTCTTCACCATAGAGGAGTTTGGAGTGTGACTGTTTGAGGTTGTGGACAGGTGTCTTTTATACTGATAACAAGTTCAAACAGGTGCCAGTAATACAGGTAATGAGTGGAGGACAGTGGAGCCTCTTAAAGAAGAAGATACAGGTCTGTGAGAGCCAGAAATCTTGCTTGTTTGTAGGTGACCAAATACTTATTTTCCACCATAATTTGCAAAAAAATTCTTTCCAAATCAGACAATGTGATTGTCTGGATTTGTTTCCACATTTTGTCTCTCATAGTTGAGGTATACCTATGATGACAATTACAGGCCTCTCTCATCTTTTTAAGTGGGAGAACTTGGCCAATTGGTGGCTGACTAAATACTTTTTTGCCCCACTGTTTATATAAAAAAAACAAGTATGGCTTTAGTTTGGCTTTAACACATCAGCATTCTATCACAAAAAAATACACTTTTTGCAGAAACACCAACTGCACAGGTGTTAATGTTGTCAACGCTTTATAACTGGTCTTATTTTCATCTATGAATTGTTTATCTTTCCACAATTAGGGCTTACAAACAGTGTGGTTTGTATTGTTTCTACTGAAAGAAACAAACCACAGCTGTGGATGACAGCTGTAAGACATTAAAGCGGAGTTCCACCCTTTTTTTATGTTTATTAAAAGTCAGCAGCTACAAAAAGTGTAGCTGCTGGCTTTTAATAAACATACACTTACCTGCTCCACTGTCCAGCGACGCGCCGCCTGGAGCTCCGCTCCTCTCCCCCTTCCTCCGCCGGCGCGTCCATTCACAGTATGGGCACCCGGCCGTGACAGCTTTCAGCTTCACGGCCGGGCACTCACTGCGCATGCGCGAACGGCGCAGCGCTCTGTGAGTGGACAGGCGATCGCCTGGGACCTGTCACGTCCCAGGTGATCGCCTACAGGGAGGAGCCGCCACAAGGCGATATGACGTATCGCCTAGGCGGCTCCAGGGCGGAAGGAGGAAGTGGGACAGGAAGTCCCACTCCTACTGAAGCCCCCACTCCCCCCCCAAAAAAATTACATGCCAAATGTGGCATGTAAGGGGGTGAGGAGTGGAATAAAAAAAAGGAAAAAAATTGGGTGGAACTCCACTTTAAGTTGAATATTTACAATTATATGTAGCGGTACCCTTGTAGAGGCTGCTGGATATTGTGGTCCACCTGTCACCTCTGTCCAGCCTGACATTCACTTCCCATTCACCTTAGAGACAATGAACAGTTTGAATGTTTGTTTTGTATTTTATTGAGGGATTTTGAACTTGGATAGGGTAAGGGAATTGCAGTGGACAGTCGGACACTAACTGACACTTTTGACACTTTGTGATAAGTGATCAGTGCTAAAAATATGCACTGTCACTGAACTAAGGACACTGGCTGGGAAGGGGTTAAACATCTAGGATGATCAAAGGGTTAAATGTGTGACTAGCCAGTGTTTTTGTGAACTGTGTTAGGTGCTTTTACTCGTGCCCCGAACACACGACCGGTTTTCCCAACTGAAAAACTGCGATGAGAGGTTTTCGTCGGGAATCCCGACCGTGTGTATGCTCCATCGGACTTTTTCCCTCAGGAAAACTGCCGGGAAAAAAAAGAGAGCAGAATCTTTTTTTTCCCGTCAGGATAAAAATCCTAGCGGGAAAACCGTTTGTGTGTATGTTTTTCCGACGGGAAAAAAACACACGCATGTTCGGAAACAATTTGACGCATGCTCGGAAGCATAGAACTTAATTTTGTCGGCTCGTCGTAGTCTTTTACGTCACCGCGTTCTTGGCAGTCAAAAGTTCACTGGACTTTTGTGTGACCGTGTGTATGCAGGGCAGGCTTGAGAGGAACTCCGTCGGGAAAACCATTGTTTTTTTTTTTTCCGACGGGAAAACCGGTTGTGTGAACAGGGCATAAGGCAAGTGATGGATTTTCTTTTCCAAGAGGCTGAACAGCCGCTATGATCGTTCTTATGGCATACGAAATCGCTGGCTCTAAAAGATGATATCTGAATGATGCCTGTAGTTTCAGGCATCATTCAGATATCACCGCTCAAATTCCAAGACGTCATATGACGACCAGCGGGTGGGAAGCGGTTAAAGGGCCCCAGGGATAGCCGGCAGAAAATCAGCATAAAGTACTGCACCTCCTGTTAAACCATCTTGCAAGTGTCCTTTGTTCCCTTCTTGCCTTTCCTTCATTTCTATGGACAGCCCACATCCAGTCAATCTAGGCCTAGCATAGTCACTGTTAATGCACTTTGGCAGTGTTCAGAAAATCAAGCTTTATTAGTGCCCACTGCTGCACTTTAGGTGACCTTGCTACTGCTTATGCTGATCTGGACGCCAAGTGTCATCTTATGCCTAGATAATCACTAATCACCCTGTATGTTAAATTGTGTTATTACCATTGTTAGCCCATTTCTATGCTTACTTTTTTACCAACCATATCATGTGACAATATATTGTTTGTCTTTCCTTACTGGTTCAGTGCCTGTTTTCTTTGATGTAGTACTACTACCAAGCAGTAAGTATTATTTTCAATGATTTTCTGTGATATTGCATCCTTTGAGCACTCAACTTAGTGTGTCAGAGGGGTTGAAGTTCTTAAGGAGGTTGAGACAAAGAACAGAGGACCCATTCTAACCAGCAGGTCCCACAGAGTTAGTGCTATAAGAGGTTGATCTGCTTCTGAAAACGATACCTGCCTGACTGTCTCTGGCTTTAGTACCTTTTCAGACCTTCAGAACTGCATACTTATTCTGGGTAAAGACTCATTGAAGCCATTGTGCCAGCATGACAGCTAGGCAACTAGTATTTTCAGACCAATAAGTCAGTAATGGCAACCTATAAAAGTAAAGTGTTCCTTTAAGTGATATTAAGTAGCTGCCTTATAAATTAGTGCACATATAGCTGTCTGCTCTCAGTCATACTGTGCTAGATTATGCACATTACAACTTGCACTTTATTGCCCATGCATAAAATGTGGGCCACAGTTTGGAGCCTACAGTGTCCCACAGAGTTCTTTCTGCACAATTTTTTTTTTTAATCCATACTGCTGCTTTTTAAGTGGACTACTAAGTGAACTTAGCTAAATCTGTGGTAGCTCCAGGCTTGTGTGGGCTGAATTAAAAAAGACAGAGATTCTCCTTCACAGTGAGTTGATTTACTAAAGGCAAATAGGTTATTAATTTTGCAAAGGGAGTTGCATTTGCAAGGGAATTTACCCCAGAGCTTAGTGAATGAAGTGAAGCTCTACTGACAGTGGCGGCTGGTGCTCAACATTTTTTTTTGGGGGGGGGGGCGCAAACAAACTGAAAAATTTGTAAAAATACTGAAACAAAAACATAAATTGCAGCCACTGTGCCATCATATGCAGCCACTGTGCCCATCATATGCAGCCACTGTGCCCATAATATGCAGCAAACTGTGCCCAGAAAATGCAGCCACTCTGCCAATCATATGCAGCCACTCTGCCCATCAAATGAAGCCACTCTGCCCATCATATGCAGCCAACTGTGCCCATAATATGCAGCCACTGTGCCCATCATTTGCAGCTTCTGTGCCCATAAAATGCAGCCAACTCTGCCCATCATATGCAGCCAACTCTGCCCATCATATGCAGCCACTGTGCCCATCATATTCAGCCTCTGTGCCCATCATATGCAGCCAACTGTGCCCATAATATTCAGCCAACTGTGCCCATCATATGCAGCCTCTATGCCCAGCAAATGCAGCCAACTGTGCCCATCATACGCAGCCAACTGTGCCCATCATACACAGCCAACTGTGCCGTTCATATGCAGCCAACTGTGCCCATAATATGCAGCCAACTGTGCCCATCATATGCAGCCATCCGTGCCCTTTGATAAAGTTTTTTGGAAACGAAACTAGTCAGGGCGGTGCTACGCGCTGACGTCACTATTATCATGTGACCCCGGAAGCACGGGCGAACGCTAGGACCTTTTATGCCGGCAATTTTAAAACTACTATAGGAACCGTGTATTCCTTTTTTTGTACTTTGATGACCAGAATAAAACTGTTTTGAGGTAATACACTATCCGAGTCCCCCCCTCTTCTTTTTTGGTATCTACACTGGAGGTCTGTTGGTTCTTTTTAAATGATTGGATTATACCAGCCACCAGTGGAGGAAACAGTACAATGAGAGGCAGAGGGAATATAATGACTCCGGAGTCGTGACATCCCCAGGATCAGTACCAATACCCCGCAGAGGGTGATATCTGCAGGCTCTTCTGACCTTGCCACAGTGGAGGTCCACCTTTTGTGGTAAGGTACCCATCTTGATTCCCTACACACCGTGGTGGATGCAGTTCTCCTATGCTTTCTGTGGATTCATCTTGGGCTCTATCTTTTTCCAAACATCTCCTCACAACCCCCTGTTTTTTCATCTGAAGCAACTGTTTGTCGCATTGGAACTGTTTGCTATATTGGACCTCATTTGAACTATCAAGGAATAGACTATTCCCTCTTCTGTCCTTTCAATATTTAGAGCACTATTGCAGTAATACTTGACAACAGTATTGTGCCTTATATGTTTCATTTTAATATCACATATTAAGTTGATCACTATTTTAGTATTCTGAGTAGGGGTTGAGTCCCTGTTTTGCTTATTTATTTTTTGGTGCTTATATACATATTAATTTATTCACCTTCACTCATATATATTTTTCACTTTTTTAGAGGAACTCTCATCAGTGTTTTACTCTTTTCACATGTCTGTGCGCAACATTTTCTAATTCCTACTTACTTGATATGGTTTCACATATTTTTTATGTCGCAGCCTAGCTGCTAATAAGCACGATATTTTCATCTGTTCACATTAGCGCAGTATTACCTTTTATTATTGTGCCCATCATATGCAGCCTCTGTGCCCATGATATGCAGCCACTGTGCCCAGAAAATGCAGCCAACTGTGCCCATTAATTGCAGCCTCTGTGCCCATAATATGCAGTCACTATGCCCAGCAAATACAGCCAACTTTGCCCCATCAATTGCAGCCTCTGTGCCCATAATATGCAGCCACTGTGCCCAGCAAATGCAGCCAACTCTGCCCAATCAATTGCAGCCTCTGTGCCAATAATATGCAGCCACTGTGCCCCCCGCCCACTCGCCCGCCCGCTGTCTGCCGGGCACTTACCCCATCATGGTGGCGGGTCAGGCAGCGGGTCAGGCGGCGAGCTGTGGGACGGGGAGCGCGGGGATGGCTACTGTGTCCTCCATGCGTGTCTTCTTCCTGTTCTGCTAGGTGGCCAATGGGATCGCCTCTGCGGTTCTGTGTTAGAAAAGCAAATATTAATTTGCTTTGCTAACACACCTGGGTGGACTGCGAGTGCAATGGTTCACTTTTTTGAAGCCTATTAGAGCCTATGGCCCGTGAGCCCATGCACCCTTAATGGATGCACCGCCACTGTCTACTGACTTCCATCATCCATTCATGTGCAAGCAAAAATGTACCTAAATTGAGGGAGCACAGTGGCTTAGTAGCTAGCACTTTGGCCTTGTAGCACTAGGGACAATGTCTGCATGGAGTTTGCATGTTCTCCCTGTGCTTCCGTGTGTTTCCTCTGATCTCTCCAGGTTCCTTGTGGTTTCCAAAGACACACTGGGCTTGATTTTCTAAAACTGGAGAATGCAAAATCTGGTGCAGCTCAAGCTGAAGTTCAAAGCTGATTTGTTACCATGCACAGCTGCACCAGATTTTGCACTCTCCAGTTTTTGTAAATCAACCCCACTGTTAGGTTAACTGGCTCCTGTCTTAATTGGGCTTAGTATGTGCAAGTATGTTTGTGCTTGAAAGCTCCTTGAGGGCAGGGACCAATGTGATAAATTGTCTGCATTATAAAAATGCCTGAAATAAATATAAAAAAATATAAAAATCGAGTAAAAAAAAAATATATATATTTCCCTTACGGCTCAATGTCAGCAGAGCTTGGTATGGACCCAGCCCCCAGCTGTGCTGACACAGAGCTTGTCAGGAAAGGAAAATTACGGTAAGTATCTGTCATTTAATTTTGCATTATATATATGCTGGAGGCCTTTGAGAGTAGCTCCCCAATCTGGGGGGTTAACCCAGGCCTGGGCTCGGGTCCAGAAGTAACTCCTTCTCATGACACATGGAGGGATCCTGACCAGGAGGCATGGGAGCAAGGAGAGGACAGCAAGAGGACACTGTCGGACAAATCTCTAGGGAGGAAGACAGCCAAGAGGGCTGGAGAGTGTTGCAGTCAGGGAACTGAGAGGCATGCCTACAAGCAGTCTGGAGTGGATGCAGAGTCAGTCTGGAAGGATTGTGGAGAAGTAGCTAGGAGGGCTAGTGAAAGGGGCAACTGCAGCCAGGCAAGCTGGCAGTGCCTGAAACGGTGGTACTGGGAGCAGTAGCCACATGAAAAGAACAGTTAGCACCACAGACCTCTATTTTTGCTGCACTACCAAAGGGGCCTGTGGTCCCTGCCTGCAAAGGGCATTCGCTTTGATCTAAGTGAGATTGTGTTGGATCAAACAGTCAGTGCTAGCTGGTCCTGGGAGATGTAGTTCTACAAGCAAGTCTGTGTTGGAGGTAGAAGAGGAGAAGTGTATATATTGGATGTATATAGGTGAGTCCCTGAAGAGTTTCCAAGTTTAATTCCCTTAAATAAAAAAATGAAAAACAAAGCTGCAAGGCTGCTTCTTGTCTCAAGAGTGATTGGAAAATGAAGGTGCTTGGCTGGGCAGGGTGGGAAATAACCATATTAACCAGCGGCTCCTGCAGGGGTAGCACTATATATATATATATATATATATATATATATATATATATATATACAGTTCAATTTTACTTATTGACTAATATTAACAAAGAAAAGTAAAATCTCCTTTATTTCAGTGACATTAAAATGTAATTTCAAGCTAAAATCTGCTCTTTTCCAAGTTCCGAGCTATTTTATATCTACAAGACCTGCGTGCAGATGGTAGCTATTGGGTTCGGATTTTATTTAACCCGGGTGCCAAAAGGGTTAATGATCCTAGCACCAGGAGATCTTTAAAGGTATACATTATTTTTGAAAGAGAAACAATTATACAAGTAACATATCCAGAAAGTATTTAGGTTAACTGTATCTATCTCTCAAAGATCACTATTACTATACACTCAGTTTGGTCAAATGTTTAATGTGACTGCAGTGACAACTAGTGGTGTGAACAGTTCATTGAAAGTACTGCAGTCACCAGCATATTTTCAGGTTTCTTCTAATTTTCCTCACTTACAAAAATATATGGACATGTTTTTTTGGATCTCTGCACAGAGATACATGATTTTGTATTTTTCTAACTACCCCTTTATGTGACCAAGAAAACTTTTATTATCACAGCTGTTTATTTTAGGTTATGTGTTCTTATTAAATGTATTTATATTGCAACTAGTGTAAATTCCTGTATTTCACTCGGTATCAGCCTCTTGGCATCTCCAGTACAGCAGGGCTCAGACTGAAAGAGGGAGACGCAGCACCAGGTGCCAACTAAGTGTGTTATATCCACAAGGTTCTCATTAGTTTGCTGCTGCTTCTTCACTCTCTGATCACAGGCTGTGGGCAGAGGGGTGACCAAGCTGTAATACCTAACCACAGCAAAGAATACTCAGATCACAAGACTTGCTGTGCTGCCTGGCAGACCAGTATAAATTTTAGGAACATATGGAAATAAATACAAATCCTTTTGCAATTACAAATCCTGCAAATGTACTTGCTGTGTATTTATCTCTTCACGTGGCATTCAGCTTGAAAGCAAAAAATGTAAATTCGGTCAGGTGTCTTATACCAAATTCTAGAACTACAAAAAGAAGCAGCATAAGCAAAAAAGCAACTTTGTTACACATAGGGCAAGATGGCAATGCTGTAAAATAGTTTTTACTTTATAAAAACAAATGCTACTCTTGCTAAACAATCAGCAGTGGAAAATGTGCGGTTTGGGTTGCTTTTTTTAATGTCTGTCACTGAAAACTGCATAAAAGCAGAATGAGGGGAACTGTTAGTTCACATTGGTGGCCCGGGGGTGGTAAAAGCAGCTGAAGTTTAACCATACACCCCCCACCTCCCCGCCCTGCGACCACCAACCTAAACACAGAAGTGCAGCTTCCCAGGGCTGCCACACAAGTCCTGATAGTTCCTATTTTTTACCTCCTAGCTAACCTTATCATTTTGGATAGAGTATGAGAGGGTGACAGATTAAGAATGAAGGTGACTGCCTCTAGTCATAGTCACATCCTACTTATTGTTAATAACCTTTATAGGTGCAAAATGGTTGGACTTTTAAGGTACTTCATTTACTCAGATAATTTTTCTTAAAAAAAAAGAAAAAAACATATAATTATCATTATAATGTATAAAATTGTATACATTTACAAAAAAATATAGCAATTGACTGTAGTAACCCATTTACAATCAACTGCCTTCATCCATTACATCAATTTAGGTATGAAGATTAGGTAAATCCAATTCATTTTTCACCACGTAAACGGTATCAGATAGGCAATATATACCTAAATCGTTTTTTGGAATGTTTTTTTTTCCGCTTCTTCAGACCCCAAAGCCTACTTGGTACCTGGGAGGTGAACTAGCGAAATTCCAAGTGAAACATAAAAGCCGCAGACCACATGGTAACAATTTGTACAGTATACAGTATATGTGGCATTCAGAGCAATATCTAAAAGCTACTCATCAAATATACCCCTTAAATCTTGTGTCAAATCAGAGGATAGCCTCAAAATTAGGTTAAAGCGGAGCTCCACCCGCAAATTTTTTTTTTTTAAGTCAGCAGCTACTAACACTGTAGCTGCTGACTTTTAATTTGGACACTTACCTGTCCTACTCTCCCACGCTGATGGCCCCCCCGATGCCGATCCCTCGATTGGTGCAGGTCCCGCGCCGCCATCCACACTAAGAGAAACAGGTAGTGAAGCCTTACGGCTTCACTGCCTGTTTCCTATTGCGCATGCGTGAGTTTCGCGCCGACTTGTGAATGGGCGGCTGCTCTCTGGGACTACACACAGTTCCCAGAAAGCAGCGCACCCCATTCACTAGAATAGGATGGGGAAGAAAACAGACCGCGGTTACGGAAGAGGCAGATTCCGGACTTCCGCATAGCAACAGGTATTTCGGGTGAGTATAAAAAAAAATAAAAATAATAATCTATTTATTTTTTTCTATTTTATTTAGGATTTATTGTGAAAAAAAAATTCTGGGTGGAACTCCACTTTAAGTTGACATCCATCCTACACAGGGCATTGCAGTGTCCCTCTGCCAGCCATCATTGTATCCTCAGCTTCCAAATAGTCCACCACTGCACATGCCACCATACAGACCTTCGTCGACACCAGCTAGATATATTTTTCGCCATGCAGCCTGAGGCTTTCCTGTGTATATGCTTTTAATGTAATACTTGTGCTAAATAAAAAATGATGTTTCTTTTAGAAACATTATCTGAGTAAATGGAGTTCCTCAAAAGTACAACCACTTTTCTGCCATCTGTTTCATGGTGCAGAGATTTCCCCTCACTTCCTGTCCATAGTCAAAACAGGAAGTGAGAAGAAATCCCTTAAAAGTGGGGGTGATCCCTGGTTGTCAGCAGGGTCTGGTTCATTTTTACTCTACCGTATTAATGGTTAGCAGGACGAATAGAGAGGGTGAATCTCCCCAACGGGGGGCACGGACGGTCATAAAAGCTGACAGGTGTTCTAATCCCTCTCCATTCTATCCAAAACTAAAAAAAATAAGTACCGTAGTTATACTTTAAATGGGGTTCTGCTTCTGTTAATCATGCCTGCTGAGTCTCTGCAGAAAAACGGTTTATGATGGAAAGTAGTGCTAGCTTAATGTACAATGTACTATAGGTGGGCATTCTACAAATCCATTTTCAACTTAAGTATTACAGCATCCGTATAATGTAAATGGACTGATGGAAATATAAGCCAATCCACTGTACTATCCTTTAAAATAATAATAGGTATATGTATTCATTTCTAATACCCAATCAGGTTTGTAGAAATATCATTTTTTATTTTATTCTAAACGCTTTGTATTTCAAAAACAGTTCTCGATGCAAAGTTATAGCTTTTTATTAATTGTATCATTAATCTCATATCAGAGAACCCTTCATTTCAGCTGTATGATTGAATAAACGAAAGAATGAAACAGACAGAAGGAAAAGCATTTCTAAAACAAATAGAAAGCAAGATATGTTTTAAACACTTGATTTTGTACAGTTTAAGCTACGACAGCTCTTCTTTAAATAGTGCACATTATTTTGTGTACAAACCATGATTGTGCTCATACCAGACTGTTAGTGGTTCTGTATGTGTGAAAGGATGCTGTTTGATTTACTTGCTTCATGTTCATTATATACAGTATAGATCACATCAGAGCCAGCTAGTTTGCTTTTGGGGAGAATCCCTTTTCGGAAAAAAAATTCCCGTACAAATATTGTCCATTTAATTCCACCAAAATTTTGATCAAAGGTACTGTAGATGGGTGGATTAACCCAAGGGGTAAATTTTTCTTATTTTAATCAAATGAATACATTCTAATACAATCAGAACAAATTTAATTTTGTAGTAAATCAGTCCAAAATATTAATCTAAATTTAGTTCTTTACTTTTTCTTAATTTATATTCTCTGTATAAAATAATTCATATCTTCTAATAAAACATCATCTGACAATATGATTGTCAAAATACATTTTTCGTTTTGTAAATGCATTTGTTTTTTATACAATGACTGGCCAATTATTCCTATATTACAGGTGGTGTTATTCATGTTGAATTGTAATATTAGATAAAATAAAAATATCAAGACCCTTGCCGTAATTCTATTATGTCAATATTTTAAGGTGTATTATGCTTGGACATTTACAACACAGCTAAAATTACCACGAAAGGCTTAAAGGATTATTCATAAGATGAAGTAATTTGCCTTTTAATGCAAACTGTTGGTAATATGAATTATTAATTACAGTAAATGACAGCAAAACCAGGCAGGAAAAGTGTTTCTCGTTGATGAAATTTAGAGGTAAACGACATAGCACATGTACGTATACCGCACTGGAAACATTTGAATCAATTTAGGTAATGCATTAGAGTTTTAAATCACATAATTATTTTGTACACTGGCATTTTTATCAAAATGGTCAGAAACAATCAGTGACACTTTTAATAAAACATCATGATCGATAGAAAAATAAATAGAGCGATAGATAGAATATAGATTTCATACATTAGTTTATCAGACCTTGTTTATTAGAATTGTATTCAGTAAAAAACAATGATGGACAAACGGTGCTAATTAATTAAACATTTATTTGCATTGATGGATATTAAAAAAATTGTATTATACATTTCGCAAATATTATATATATATATATATATATATATATATATATATATACACAAACATATTTTCTCACTTCTCTGCTTTATTTCATTTAGTTAAAGGATATAGTCTAGTATAAAAAATATACATAAAAAATATGTAAATAACAGATAGTAAAATTGTATAAAAAATAAATAATAAAAATGTAACAAACTATATAAAAAAGCCGCTAGCACTATTCAGAATTCCATAAATGTGTTACAAACACTAATATTATTAACAAAATATGCAGCACTGCATATTTTGTTAATATTATTAATACGTAAAGAATATACTTCTTTTTTTCCAGTATATAGTACACCCAATATTCTTTGGGTAATTGTTTAACTGCATATGATAAATTACCAATGCCATTTCTATGGTTTAACTATGACAGTTTTTCATATTATATATCCTAGAGGTAAACAAATGTCAAAAATTCTGTGAATGGTGTCCTATTTTCTGTACAGCCAAAGGAAACCCTGCCTAATATTTGATATCATCTATTGGATTTTTTTTTTCATCTAGTATATATTGCAGTAGATATTTTATTTTGCTTCCAGAAATGATGACTGTGCTTTTTGGTCTCTAACCACAGGCAAGCTATAGCACAATCAATGAAGTTTCTTAAAAACAATCAAATTTACAAATAAAGGATGATGCCATTATAATGTTAATTAATTTCCTGGTGGTTCTGAAGTTTTGGAAGGGATGGAGATGTCAGGCTGTACTATAAGCTTTACATTTATGCCCTTTTTTCATACCGAAAGCTGCATGTGAGAGTTTGCAGGGGGAGTTGTCCTGTCAGGCACTCCCCTTGTGTTAGCATGTGCTCTTCTAACAGGGGACTAGATGGGGACACGGTGCATTGCCAGTCACACACTCTCTCCTCCTCCCCTCTCAGTGACAGCTTTGGTGTAAATGCTGCATGACAGAGCAGCACTCTTGCACTTTTTCTTGGCAGATCAGTAGAGGAAACTACTAGGATTTTTCCTTTTTTTTCCCTCTGTGCTGATTGTATTTGAGATAAGAATCTTGCCAGCTTATGTTCTGTTAGTTGGAACGAGCAAAAAAAAAAAAGAACTTTCTTTTTCACTTTTGTATGTTATCCACGCTGGCTGCTGGGCTTTTAGCCACTAAAGAAAAGGACAGAGTGTAACTTATCTTTAATGGATTGTTCCATAAACACGCAGCTCTGAAAATAAAGTCTTCAGAGAAACCCTTTAACCATCAATAACACGGTCAGCACCACCCCTGTGTCTTTTTTAAGCTGACATTGCGTCTTTAATGAACTACATCAGGAAGAAGAAGACAGATGTGTGCTAACTTCTGTTTTTCTCCCATACTTTTTTTACATTTTGTAGAGTTTCTGGACTGCGATATAAAGAAATCTTCTGTTCTGTGCAGTCAGAGTGCTTGCATCTATTTAACTAGAAAAGATCTGCCTTGAGCCTGTTCTGCTACTTTACAAGGGACCTTTTGCAGAAGAGCAGGCTGCTCCACCACTGCTCAATGCTTGTCTAGTGTCATTTGTATGCGGTGCTGCTGCTACTGGGATCTAAGCTACAGAAAGACTTTGTAACATTTATGTTGTGGTTTTTGGTGCTAAAGGAGGGTACAGAAACTTGAGCGTACAAGGTTGGGTGCAACATTTCTTCACATGCTCCCTCCTCTTCGCCACCCCTGCAGATTTCAGATCAGACAGTCACTTCCTGAGCTTCTGATCTTTCAGTGGACTTTTTTTTTTTCTTCTTCTTCTTTTCTACAAAGATTAGCGATAATTTTCAAGAGAGAAGTTACTGCCTTGTCTTGAGGGCTCTTGGTTAGAGCTAACGAAAGAGACATTAGGTTTGTTATAGGAGGAAACAGTGTCTGCCACATTTTAACTCCTACTGTTGTAATGCATATTCCCGTAGACCCCAGTACCAACCGGCGCTTTACTCCTCCATCAACTTCTTTCTCCTGCGGAAAAATGGGAGACAGCAATGGAACCATCAGCTCTTCTGGCACCGGAAGGACAAGGACAGAGATACGAACGGTGGTGGATGTCCTGGCGGATCATGCAGGAGAACTGGTCAGGACTGACAGCCCCAACTTCCTTTGCTCCGTTTTACCTTCACATTGGAGATGCAACAAGACATTACCAGTAGCCTTCAAGGTAATATGATTTCAAGTATATGAAGTAGGCATTATCTGCCTGTTTACACTACAGAACGTGAATGATTGTGCTTTGTTTATGTGTGTATGTGCATTGAGTGCTATTGTTGTATAATCATAATCTCAATTTTTAACTTTCAAAAAAATATATTTTAATGTTTGCACAATTGTATTCTGCAAAACCAGGAATGCTAATGCTAATACACATATTACTACAGCATATAATATATTGAGCCTGAATTACTGATGTTGTTTTTTTATAGGCCAGCATCCTAAAATGAATTAGTTAGTGATCATAGCTCTAGTATTTATTGTAAATATATAATATCCTTTAGTTATTATTGGATATAACAATTGGGCAGCTCTGAGAAACCTAATTTTGTTTTTTAATATATTTTTATATAGTTATACACAGCAACAAGGGGGTGGCTGAATACTGTGCCTTATTACAATAGCTGAAAAAACTTATATAATAACATATATAACAATAACTACTGTAATAACATTTGCAAAATAAGCATGTATTATAATGAGCACAATGTAATGAAAGTTGAAATTAAGGTAACTTAATGAAGCTGTAAAGTGCTCCTAAACCAGATGCACTGAATCAGAGATGGTTATGGAGTATGGTTTGGTATAATTGGTACACCACTTCAGAGACCAGCAACTTAACCTCAGTGTCACTCCTTCTTCCCTTTCAAAGATTATCATGTCTAATAATCAGAAAAAGAGAGCTTGCAAACCCATTTACTTATACTCTGTGATAATTCTGCATATAAACGACCTTCTACCTAGGTGAAACTTCCCGGTATGTTATTTGAAATATTTTGACAAAGCTGAGTTGTAGGAAAAATAAATACACAGCAAATTGAAGAACAATTAAAATATTTGTCTGTAAAAAGCTTTATACAAGTAATTAATAATTCATTTAAAATACAGAAGGCGTAATTTTCAATGTTTTTGCTTTTTGGTTTTAGTCAAATGTTTAATATACGTTTTATTTGGATTTATTTCCATATAAGCCTTTCAGTTCTCTGAAGCAGGTCTTCTGGTATGGTACACAACGTATACCTTTCAGCAAATAACTTTATAATATTTAAATGATAAAATATATATATTTTTTTTAAAAAAGGCTTGACTGCAAGAACAACATTAACATATGTTTTTGAAAGATTTGCATAATTCAGCATTTAATAGATGCACATTTTGTAGTTACAGCTGTGACAAACCTAAAATATAGTACATGTGCAAAGATTTTTTTTTAATTGTATCTGATGGTGGGAAACTGGTGGGCTGGTATTTAACACATTCTAAACATGAGATCTCTGTGGTCAGACAAACTAGAGCTGAGAAAAACACATCTAAGGAGACGTTTTGTTGGAAAAAATATACAAGATAAACAGCGTACTTTAACACAGGTAGTGACAACGAGTAGGTTTGACGTCTGTAATGTAAAATGCCTTTACACCATCCTCAGTTCAAAGAAATTACAACTGTTAAGCCAGTTTCTATCAACACCTTTGTTATTTGGCCTAATATATACCATAGGTTGAGAAATAAAGTGTGAAATTAGAGGACTAATACATAAAAAAAATATATATATTCATGTTGGAACATGCTTCTGGCAGCTATTAAAACTATACAGTCCTTGAGGTATAGTTATTACTGCAAGCTTGTGCTGCATATACAGACAGACAAACATAGTGTAGCTGTTGTCCAATGCAATGTTGTATATGAATGAATGGATCAAGAGATAGATAAATAGAGGGATATATATATATATATATATATATATATATATATATAGATATATATAGATATATAGATATATATAGATATATACAATATATATATATATATATACAATTGTAGTGGTAATAATTTTTATTTTTTTTATTTTGACAAATTAAACTGATATATTGAAACTGTATATTCATACTGCCTTATATACTTAGTTATTTTATACATACACATTATTATAGCACCTAGAATAGCTTTGGAGCACCACATACATTTACTGCATTAAATATTGTATATACCTAAAGACAATTCATTCCCAAAGCCACCACTTATCAACATTCATTTTGTAGAACGGTTTATAGGAAGAAATTTAAAGCTGTAACTTTTACAATATACAGGTTATTATCATAATTCCCAAGAAGATGTGACCTTAGCCGGAAACTTCTGTTTCATAAAATTGCTCCTTATATCCATGTTTTCATTTTTCAATATAACACAAAATTCTGAATATTGTTCGCTCAAAGAGCACTTCTACAAAGCAATAAAAGAGTTTAAAAAAATTGAAATGGGATGAGAAAATAGAAAAATGGGAACACTGCAATAACCCTCCACCAGTCAGTCAGCAGTGCACCAATATTATAGTCAACATAACTTTCTTATTACACCTATTATCAAAGCTTTCTAAAAGTTCCATAAGCACATTCAGTATTCAGTTCATGCCCTAGTATACTATTCTACAATGCCATTAAAGAGATAAAAAATATGGGATACAAAATTGAGAACAATTCAATTCAACCTTTCCACCTGTCTGATAAAGAGTACAGATTCTACTCATCAGTGCACAAATATTATAGTCTAAATTACTTTTTTTACCAACTATTATTGTAGCATTTTAAAAGCTCCACAGGCACATTGTGTATTCAGATCACACCCTAGTATACTATTCTTTTTCACGTTTTCACTTAATATATAAGAAATCACTCTAATGCCACAGATGGAGGTCTCACCTTTATCTTTGTGGGAAAGGCATAATGTATTTTTAGTAGAGCACTTATTCAGATACCAACCAAATTCAAAAGTAATATTGCAATGCAGGTAAAGATCCCCTGACAAAAAAGAAGCAATAGCTTGATACCCAGCCCAAACAATGAGTAGTGACACATCCGTTTTCTAAGTCTCCCTTGTTGTTCCTATGTACTGACACAGAAAGGGCATTTTGACAGGATTGACTGGATCTTTTTTAACTACTAATTCTGGACAATTTGGCATTTTACTCACTTTCAATTCCCACCAGAAGATAATGAGTTTATATTACTAAGGGTGTAGAGGCTGTTTACTTAACAAAATGAATGTTCACTTTGCAAATTGTGTGTTCATTTAGTTTAGTGGATGATGTGAAACTGTGTTCTCTTTTAATACCCAATCTTGTGTACGGGAAAAAAAGGATCTTGGCTTGCACATGATTGGATGATTGAAGTGAACATGCTCTAATCCTTTGACAAATCAACCACAATGCCTCTCTACTTAGACTCTTCTGTGAAAATCTAAATAAGTGGAATCCTCTATAATATGTTATCACTTTAAAGTAGCCCATAGGCATGAGATAACAGTTTCTTGATCTGCCAGATACTCATACTATTCCAGCCTTCAAGGGTAACATCAATTGTGTTGGTTAGAAAACCTGTCCCGATCACTATTGAGATGTCACCTTATCTCCTTCATCTTTACATGAAGAGAGCCGTCTTTGCATATTTATTGCTCTGCAGCACTCGGAAGATTTTCTGCCCTGAGAGTAGTTAGATCAGACCTTTACATCCAACCATCCTCTTATCTATGGGTAGATTTTTTTTTGATGTTTTGTCTGAGTAAAACCCAGCCATAGCTTGTTAATAAAATTTGGATGTAGAAATATAAACTGGAACACTGAGCGAGAAATCTTTGACAACAACCTGATACTTTATGTTACATATTCTAAGGGTCCATGCACACTGGGCTTAAAAAAATACCAGTTCTGTTGACATAAAAAATCCCTCATATAGAGCGTTTTTGCACAGGTGTTTAGGAGAGTTTAGCATTTTTTATGGCAAAAAAACGCCTCCAAAAAATTAAACCAGAAGGGTTTTTTTTCTCTGCCACTAAATGCTGAGTTTAAAATATGCCTCTAAATGCCCTAATGTGCATGGACACATAGTTGGTTCTACAAGCAAAATACAAAACTCCCGTAAAAGCAGCGTTTTTAGGCCCAGTGTTTGTGGACCCTTAAAGTGCACTTCCAAACATAGATAGTTTAACCTCCGAATGTTAATTGTAAAGTAAACTACAGTATCATATGTATTGGATGCATCTACAGAGCAAAAGAACCCAACTCAAATATGATATTCTTGAGCATGAAGAGGTAAAAGTATTATATACCTTCTGGGTTCAGATACCTTCTAATACTTCTTGAATATTTAGTATGTATTGTGAACCATTAAGCCATCATTTTAAAACGTCTACATTTATAGGATAAACACATGTTTTTATAGAATGATGCAAGGTTTATTTACTAGGGGGATATAGGTTGTTCACTTTGTAGGGGGATTTTCCCTTAGCTTAGAGAATGATAATTTATGAGAAAAGAAAAGGAAAAAAAATATTTCTGCTTGCATGTGATTGGATGATAGAAGTCAGCAGAGCTCCACCTCATTCACTAATCTAAGGGAAATTGCCCTTGCAAAACAAAACAAAGTAAACAGCCTATTTTCCCTTAGTAAATCAAAACCATAGTTCATGTCCAGAGTATTACTGGTGATACACTCACACCACCAAAAAATATCAGAGCCTTTGATTCATGTACTTGCACCTGTACATCTGTATTGAACACTATTGGTTATTTGATAAACCCACACATAGGTTTCAGTAAAATAAATGTCAGCAGGTGAATTCTTAGCATCTAGTTCCTAATAATCCCTGATCATAAACACAGGTTAGGAAATCGGGTTTGGGCAATATGTCCTCAATAACCCACACAGTCTTAGAAAATTGGGACACCTTAGTAATACAAAATCACTTTTCATTAAACCCTAAAATGGTCCCATGTCATCTGTTTTTGAATTACCAAAGTTTCCAGCTAGGGGGTTCCATTAATAATGGTTTGGAAAGCATCTTTTTTTCAGGGCAGTCTAAATAAGAGATAGAACACAACAAAGAAAAATACACTAAACCTTACTACCATGCCTCAGATTCTATCTGAAAATCTACATGCTGCACATTGTAAGTCCAAGGTAGTCAGGTTGGCCTATATATCTCTAGAGCACTTAAACTAAAAAAAAAAATGCAACCTACCACACCTACATCTATGGTATTTTTTTTAATTATTATTATATAACATTTTATAGAATGAATGGCAGCACCCATAAGTTTAGGCAAAAACTTGGAAAAAAGTGTCAGGCAACAACTTCTCTAAAAGCTACAAACATACAGATGTTCAGTTTCCAACAATGAACAGAAAAGCTGCTATAAAATCATAACAAAAGAAAACAAACAACTTCAGACCTCTGTCGGAGATGTTACTGTGATAAAGGGCCTATGACTCATTTTTGATGAGGAGGCCCAATGTAAAAACCATTCTGGCACTCATGTTAATGTTGAACTATTAACAAACATGCATAAAAATGTACAGCTTTCTCAAAATGGTTTTAATGTCAAACAACCCTGAACCCTATCCAAATCTCTATATAGACATTTGTTCATGGCAGCAAAGCTAATTATTCCAAGTGCAAGTTACATGATTTTTCTCTTAATTTTAGATATAAAATATTTATTTTTTTAAAGTAGAAGAAACAAAAAATCTATGTTAGGGCAGGTGAATGGAAATAATTTTATCACTAATATTCTTAAGATACTCCATCTCTATCTAAGACAATGCTTAATGCATTGTCAATGTAGAAAATACTAGAAAAAGGAGGAATCAGGAAAAACCTTTGAATAAAAGTTTAATATACAAGATGTTTTTTAAAGCTTTAAACAAGAGCCATTCTTCCAGTTAAACTATGTATACCCTTTAATCGGAAACATGATATTAATACATCATGTAATAAATATCTTATTTTAATAATTGTATTTTTCTTCTAGCAACCAATCAGTGTCTACCACATATGTTCAAACCCACCCAATTAACAGGAAGGGGGAAGATGATTGGTTGTTAGGAGATAAATGGAGAATGCACTTCTGTCAATCACTGCATGCAGGATACCCTGGATACCCTGCCTTCCTGGTAAATTAACTTACAAGGATGTCTAAGGAAAGGTATCTTGCTTTACCCTCCAACAGTTTTCCTTTTCCCCCTCCAATTGGCCAATCTTTTCCATCTTATTCTTTGCTTCCAATGCACACTGCACACTTAAGGAGTACCTGTATTTTCCTATTTCATTTATTTAAAATCTCATTAAAAATGTATTGAAAATGAAGAACTTCTGATGTATACAGTACCTTATGTCAATTAATGTTATACATAGATAAACTTTATAGATTTTTACGAATATTATTGCTTAGAATTAAGATTGGAAGCTGCTCAAGCATACACATGTTTTATAACAAAAAAGGGGCATGTAAGAACTGTATATGACAGATGGCAAGACAAAGTAGGATTAAGATAAATGCATGATAGGTCACTACAATATATTTAAACCTATACACATAATAAGAGTAAAGAAAGCTAATGCAAGCCATTGAAAAGAGAATGCTAATAATGTTATTTTAATAGACATAATAATATGGTGTATCAATTTAAAAAACCCAGGATATCACAAGATGTTTTATAATATTTGTAGATCTGAAAGCAGACATATGTTTAGCATTTAAAGATCCTGATTATTTCCATATAATATAAACTATGACTACTTTAGGATCTGAGGCATTTGTCTGTCCAGATTATTTCTCACAGCGAATTTATCATTAGGGCTAGGTCACACCGGGAATCATACAGGAACGTGCTCGTGTTCCTGTGCGACTCCTGTGCAGCTCCTGTGTGATTTGAGTGCAATGTGTTTCCAGTTCATTCATTTGAATGGACTGAAATTGAACTGCATTGCAACAAAAGTAGGGCATGCACTACTTTTAAAAACACACTGCAACTGCTATTGATGATATTTTGGTATCATGCAATCCAGTGCAGGCAAAAGCACTGCGCTTGCTATTAGCATTTAGGGTTTCGCTAACACTCATAGCAGATCGTACACACTGTGGGGTTAATTTACTAAAATTGGAGGGTGCAAAATCTGGTGCAGCTCTTCATAGAAACCAATCAGCTTCCAGGCTTTTTTTTTTTCTCAAAGATTAACTGAACAAGCTGAAATTAGAAGCTGATTGGCTATTATGCACAGTTGCACCATATTTTGCACTCTCCAGTTTTAGTAAATCAACCCTATTGTGTTTTGAATGTGGTGCAGGAAACACACACACAGAGAGTGGATTTCCCGCACTCCAATAAAGTATGAACTGACATTTAAAGTGATGCACCACTTTAAATCAACCAAAAAAAAAACACAAATCAGGGCAAATAAAATGTAGCATATGAGGAAAAAATGGCAAACAGACCGGTAAAATAGCATAGCTACACAAACAGCTAATCCAGAGGTATGGGCAGATAAATTTACATACAAGTTGTGAGCAACCTTACCTGTAGTTCAAGCTTGACCTTGCTTCATCCCACTCCTGGCATCAATATAGATCAGCAAGGTCATTCGTCACATTATAAAGCTGACCATACACTAGTAGATTTTCGAACAAATGTTCATTACGAAAAAAAGTATGAAAATTATCAGTACATTCGATGACTTAACGAATGTTGTTATCTTAGCATTTGATTTTGGAATGAATGTAATTTACAAAATATAATTTACAAAATATAAACCAAATACAGTTTTAGAAGTTCGAGAAAATGTTTCCATCTTGCTCCTTCAAATTGTCTCGGCACTATGGTTGAAAATTAACATTGATTTGACCCCTTTAAAGATTGAAAAATTTGGTGGTGGAAGGGGATGAAGCCAAGGAAAAGTTGAGCTAAACCTCTAAATACAACTATATCTCTGGATCTATTGGTTGTTGTAACAGAAGATAACCCTGCTTACATTTTTGGATATGCTTAGTTTAAATTGCTTAGATTTGAAACAACTTTACTCTACAGAAATATCAAGTATGTTGGATTAAAATAAAAATGTAATTTGCTGTGTCTAATGGTCATTGTATCAATTTCATCTTTGAACGTTTTCTTAATTAAACTGCATGGGAGTGTGACTTTCGGGGATGTTCCTTACCTATCAAAATTTGATTATTTGCCTTTGTGAAGAATGCTCACAAAACCCCAGAATATTATAGTGCTCATTTAATTATATACAGTAACCTAATGTACGCAGCAGAAAATCTTTGATGATCATATCAGTGTTAAGGTGAAAATGGTAATGAATTCTAGCTGTGTTCAAGTAAATGACTGTCTACTTTACAACTTTAAGACTAAAATTACCAGGGCCCATTCATACCTAGAGTGTTGCAGTAAAGACCACACAGTATTGTGCAGTTTGTTTGGGTTACTGTGTGTTGCATTAAAGCCCCATACACACTATATTAGATTTTCTGCAGATTTTTGTCTTCAGATTTACCAAAACCATATAATATGAGGTCAAACCTTAAGAGTTTAAATTTGTATGGAATCAGGCAGGCCCTTGCACTACATGGTTTTGGTAAATCTGAAGACAAAAATCTGCAGAAAATCGAATAGTGTGTATGGGGTCTAAGGCAGCTCATTTAAATGACACATAGCAACACAATGAAAATTGGACATGCACTATTTTTTTATGTGGTGCACCATAATGCAGGAATGGTTCACATATGTGAGATGTGGTAGATTACAAAGCAAAGCAAATACATTGTGCTGCACTGCCTAGGTACATTGGGGTGCCATTTAAAATGAATGGCCCCAAAATACACAGCACTGCATGTTATGCAATATTGTGCAGGAATGTGTGGGAAAAGGTGCATTTTTCATCACAATACTGCAATGCCTTAGTGTTAATGGACCCTTACTGGTTCTGTTATGCTCCAGTTTATTTTCTTTTTTTTAATTATAGGTATGGGTTCACTAATTATATTTGCTTTAACCACTTGACCACTGGGCACTTAAACCCCCTTAATAACCAGACCAATTTTCAGCTTTCGGTGCTCTCACATTTTGAATGACAATTACTCAGTCATACAACACTGTACCCATATGAAATTTTTGTCCTTTTTTTCACACAAATAGAGCTTTCTTTTGGTGGTATTTAATCACTGTTGGGTTTTTTATTTTTTGCGCTATAAGAGAAAAAAGACTGAAAATTTTGTAAAAAAATGATTTTTTTTTCGTTTCTGTTATAAAATTTTGCAAATTACTATTTTTTCTTCATAAATTTTGGCCAAAATTTATACTGCTACATATCTTTGGTAAAAATAAGTACAAATTGGTGTATATTATTTGGTCTTTGTGAAAGTTATAGAGTCCACAAGCTATGGTGCCAATATCTGAAAATTGATCACACCTGAAGTACTGACGGCCTATCTCAATTCTTGAGACCCTAACATGCCAGAAAAGTACAAATACCCCCCAAATGACCCCTTTTTGGAAAGAAGACATTCCAAGGTATTCAGAAAGAGGCATTGTGAGTTTTTTGAAGTTGTCATTTTTTCCCACAATTCTTTGCAAAATCAAGATTTTTTTTTTCTCCTTTTTTTTTTTCACAAAATTGTCATATTAGCAGGTTATTTCTCACACACAGCATATGCATTCCACAAATTACACCCCAAAACACATTCTGCTATTACTCCCGAGTATGGCGATACCACATGTGTGAGACTTTTACACAGCGTGGCCACATACAGAGGCCCAACATGCAGGGAGCACCTTCAGGCGTTCTGGAGCACCAAGGCCAATTCTGACATTTCTCTCCTACATGTAAAAATCATCATTTATTTGCTAGAAAATTACATAGAACCCCAAAACATTATATATGTTTTTTTAGCAAAGACCTTAGAGAATATAATGGTGGTTGTTGCAACTTTTTATCTCGCACGATATTTGCGCAGCAATTTTTTTAACGCGTTTTTTACGGAAAAAAAATGTTTTGTGCTTAAAAAAAAAAAAAACAGTGAAGTTAGCCCAATGTTTTTGCATAATGTGAAAGATGAAGTTACGCCGAGTAAATAGATACCTAACATGTCGCCCTTAAAAATTGCACACACTCGTGGAATGGCGCCAAACTTCGCTACTTAAAAAATCCCCATAGGCGACGCTTTAAATATTTTTACTGGTTAAATGTTTTGAGTTACAGAGGAGGTCTAGGGCCAAAATGATTGCTCTCGCTCTAACGTTCGCAGAGATACCTCACATGTGTGGTTTGAAAACCGTTTTCATATGTGGGCGGGACTTACGTATGCGTTCGCTTCTGTATGCGAGCTCACGGGGACAGGGGCGCTTTAAAAAAAAAATAAAAAATTTACTCTTCATTTTACTTTATTTATTTTAGTTTGACATGTTTTTCCGCCCTAAACATTTTTTTGATCACTTTTATACCTATTACAAGGAACGTAAACATCCCTTGTAATAGGAATATGGCATGACAGGTCCTCTTTACAGTGAGATATGAGGGGGGGGGTGTCAATAAGACCCCACATCTCACCTCTAGGCTGGGAAGCCTGAAAAAAATACAAAAAAAAAAAACAACAATCCTGGCTTTGATCGTAGCGGTGAGTCGGTAGAAGCACCGGAGGGCGGCGGGGGGGGGGGACATCCCCTCTTGCCTCCCGTAAGAATGATCAAGCGGCGGAACAGCCGCTATGATTGTTCTTATGGTGTAGGGAATCGCCGGCTGAAAAAGCCGATATCTGAATGATGCCTGTAGCTGCAGGCATCATTCAGATATCCCCGCACAAAGTCAAGGACGTCATATGACGGCCGGAGGGCGGGAAGTGGTTATTGCAGAGTATTGCCGGGCATTGCGGAGTATTGCCGGGCATTGCGGAGTATTGCCGGGCATTGCGGAGTATTGCAGGGCATTGCGGAGTATTGCGGTGTATGGCAGGGTATTGCGGTGTATGGCAGGGTATTGCACGGGTATTGCACAGGGTATTGTGGAGGGTATTGCACAGGGTATTGTGGAGGGTATTGCAGAGTATTGTGGAGGGTATTGCAGAGTATTGTGGAGGGTATTGCAGAGTATTGTGCAGGGTATTGCAGAGTATTGTGCAGGGTATTGCAGAGTATTGTGCAGGGTATTGCAGAGTATTGTGCAGGGTATTGCAGAGTGTTGTGCAGAGTATTGCAGAGTATTGTGCAGGGTATTGCAGAGTATTGTGCAGGGTATTGCAGAGTATTGTGGCGGGTATTGCAGAGTATTGTGCAGGGTATTGCAGAGTATTGTGCAGGGTATTGCAGAGTATTGTGCAGGGTATTGCAGAGTATTTTGCAGAGTATTGCGCAGGGTATTGCAGAGTATTTTGCAGGGTATTGCAGAGTATTTTGCAGGGTATTGCAGAGTATTGTGCAGGGTATTGCAGAGTATTGTGCAGGGTATTGCAGAGTATTGCACCAGGGTATTGCAGAGTATTGCACCAGGGTATTGCAGAGTATTGCACCAGGGTATTGCAGAGTATTGCACCAGGGTATTGCAGAGTATTGCACCAGGGTATTGCAGAGTATTTCGCAGGGTATTGCAGAGTATTTCGCAGGGTATTGCAGAGTATTTCGCAGGGTATTGCAGAGTATTGCACCAGGGTATTGCAGAGTATTGCACCAGGGTATTGCAGAGAATTGCACCAGGGTATTGCAGAGTATTGCACCAGGGTATTTTGCAGAGTATTGGCAGGGTGTATTGCAGAGTATTGGCAGGGTATAGCACAGGGATGGCTGAGCAGGGATGGATGGATGGATGGATCTGTGACTGCAATTGTCACAGATCCAGCCCACAGTGCTGCTGCTGCCATCCGCTCCCTCCCCCTCCCATCTCACACTGTACCGATCGGTACAGAGAGGGGAGGGAGGAACTGGCGTCATCAAATGACGCCGGTCTGTTTACAAGTGATTGCTCCGTCATTTGACGGAGCGATCACGTGGTAAACGGCCGCTATCAGCGGCGATTTACCGCGATTCGTGATCCGCCGGGTCCTCTGGACCCGGCGGTCACGGAGTTTCCCGTGTGCGCGCCCCAGGGGGCGCGCGGGAGCGCGATTCTGGGAGGACGTTATATAACGTCCTCCCAGAGTTAAGCAACCACCTTGCCGCCATTATTTGTCGGCAGGTGGTTGTTAAGTGGTTAAAGAAATACTTAAACCAAGGAAATATTGAGTCTGCCATTGTGACTTTTTTTGGTTCTTCAAAATGGCCATTGCCTGACATGCTGATTCAATAGCTTCCATATTTTTTACATCCTTACTTCACTTGCTACATACCTATTGGATACATATTAAAAAGAAAGACAGTCAGGTGAATAGCATTTTCAAAAGGAAGCCTTTATGTTTGTCAGAACAGGTGTACTTTAAAGATCATTGTTTTTAAAATTACAACACACATGGGCTACTTTGTAGTTTGGCATGGCAATGCTATGTTGCTATGTTCATACATTAATCCAAACTGTCCACACATAAATGTCCTAGGGCTTAATCACTCTTCTACATGTTTCTGTGTTAAACTCAGGGTTTTTTTCTAAGAGAATATGTGCAGGTACTTCCTCCTTCCAAATTACACCTTGTCTCCCTTCTCTATCCAGCTCTAAGCATTGCTTCTTGACACCCCCTATTCACCTCCCAGTACCGGACCTTTTTAGGAATACAGAACCTAAGTATCATTGTTTAATGCTAACAAATGTGTATGAAATTTGTTAATGATAACAAGAAAGGCAGTAAAATAGATCCCCTGCAGCCAGCAACAATACACCCTCCACAATAAAATACCCCCTTAGGACAACAGATCCTCCCCAGCAGCATTAGACCTCTGCCAGCAACTATCGATCTCCCAGCAGCCAGCATCAATAGACTCCAACAGCCAGCAACAATTAACCCCTCCCTTAACAGTAGTTTCCTCCCAGAAATAATTGACACCACAGTAATCTACCACCCCCCAACAAAAATAGATCTTCCTTCCACAACAATAGATCCCCCCATCAGCCAGTATTAATAGATGCTCCAGCACCCCCCAACCCCCCTTTGCTATTACATACATTCAGTGCTGGAGTTGTCGGAACTGTATTCCCCTGCATCCCTGCTGAAAAAAAAAATCCATGCTTTTAGAAAAGAAAAGGCTGAATTGCAGCACTTTACATATATATATATATGGTATTTTGTGTGTGTTTGTTGTGTATTTGCACCCGCTGTCATTCTGGAACACCTTACACAATTTACAAACTGCTGGAGAAAAATTGTGTGGTACATTGAAAAGAATAATAATTAAAATGATATACCTGTAATAGGTCTCAATCACCTTTGATTCACCTGTACTATGGCCGAATGCCAGCCATTTTGAATTGGGAAAGCTATGATCCTTCCAAGTTGCCAGTTCCCTGTTAAATTCCACATTTCTTTTGGCCCATCACTAAAATTCACTTCATCATTGGCCAATATAATTGTGCAGAAGGCAGAAAGGGGCAGATAAGCTCCATCTGCAAAGAAGTGTCAGAGATTTGCCAGTTCAGAAAAGTTGGCATTTTGTTTAGTATGAAAGTTGCTACAGGCACAATATATGCAGGTACCACTGGGTGCCTGTACTTTTTCTAGATGTTAGCAGAATTTTTTTTTTATAAAAAATGATCAAGTCATGGGTTTTAAGTACATGTGAAAGCAGACATAAGGAGGCAGGTATACTAAGGGAGTTGAGAATCTTCACTCAATACATCAAATTTAGTTATCCATTCATTGACAAATACCCAGTCATGTACAAATTCCTGTTTATTTATGTAATCTGCATATGACTGGGTATTCAGAGTGACCACAGCTACAATTTATGTGATGAAGTGTGACTAACCCCTTTAGTAAATAAACTCCAATGACATATATAGTATAAGCACATACTGTTGCATGCTCATCAGCCTTCAAGGGACTTTGAATCATGCTCTGACTGAAGCTGTAAACCTTGGTGTAAGGTAAACTATAAATAATACATTTCTATAAGAATAGTGAATCAGATTTTTTCCTATCTTCAGGTTGTAGCGCTGGGTGAGGTCTCAGATGGGACAGTTGTGACGGTCATGGCTGGAAATGATGAGAACTATTCAGCTGAGCTAAGGAATGCCTCTGCTGTCATGAAAAACCAAGTAGCCCGATTCAATGACCTCCGTTTTGTAGGAAGAAGCGGAAGAGGTGGGTTACCCTCTTGACTTTGATTATTTTCAAATGTAAACAACCTTTAATTTCATGATGTTAATGCATAATTAAATCTATGTTAAAAATATGACAAATATGTGTTTGTATAGGAGGATTATTTTCACGTCACGATGTTCATGTCCGGAATAGCAGAACCCTTAAACAAACTTCCCAAGTCAAGTTTCTCAGTGAAGCAAAAAAAGAATATAGATTTCATGTAGAGTGAACCTTTTTAGTTATAGGCACCTAAATCCCAACTACACCTAAAACAGATAATAAAGTTAGGTGTTATGATTAACTTTGAGTTTGGCCTAACTGCCATGGAAAGCTAAATAAGGGTTTCATGTGCCACTAATAGGCTCCCCATGTTATGAAATAGCGAATGAGATGAAACTTTGTTTTTTTCAAACAATTAATCATCTGAAAGGATGAAGTTAGCGGCAACGTTTTTGTCCTATTGGTTTTATTTTTATAGTTTTCCTCAATATATGATTATAGAGTATGGTGGAGTTACATGATCCTTTTACTGTGCCATGTATGGGCGAAGGCATGGGCCACTTTAATGATTTTCTCTTCACTTACATGCTACTAGAACTAAAGATAAACATAAAGTGTGTGTATAGCCAAAACCTTTTTTTTCAGTTCATATAGAGTAATGAAAGGTTTACAATCAAGATTTTTCTGTTGCTTTTGTCCCTGCTAAGTAGATTCTCCCTACTCTATTTGTCATGGTGACCAATGTCACCTAGAGAAAAAGTGATGGGAAATCCAAAATGATTAGATGTGTCACCAGAATAAGAGATAAGGGTAAATCTTCCAATAGGGATATATATATATATATATATATATATATATATATATATATATATACAGTGTGTATATATATATATATATATATATATATATATATATATATATATACTTTAAAATTCAAATGAGAACTTCATTACCTTCATTGTGAAATGACTACCATTAAAGGTACCGTATATACTCGAGTATAAGCCGAGATTTTCAGCCCTTTTTTTTGGGCTGAAAGTCCCCCCCTCGGCTTATACTCGAGTCAGCGAAATTTAACATTGTAAATAGTACCTGAAAAAAAGTTGAGAGGCTGCGGCGTCCATCGTTTAAATCTCGCGGTCTCTTCCTGGTCCCTTCCGTGATAGGCGATTCTCAGCAGACACTCTCCGCCTATCACGAACGTTCTCTCATCCTCACCCATCCCAGCAGACACTGTGTTCGGTGTTCCGCCAATCACAGACGTCTGCTGGGAAACTGAGGATGAGAGAATGTTCGTGATAGGCGGAGAGTGTCTGCTGAGAATCGCCTATCACGGAAGGGACCAGGAAGAGACCGCGAGATTTAAACGATAGACGCCGCAGCCTCTCAACTTTTTTTCAGGTACTATTTACAATGTTAAATTTAAACAGTGAGCTAGGGAACAGTGAGCTAGGGAACAGTGAGGATAGGGAACAGTGAGGATAGGAACAGTGAGGATAGGAACAGTGAGGATAGGAACAGTGAGGATGGGAACAGTGAGGAACAGTGAGGATGGGAACAGTGATGAACAGTGAGGATGGGAACAGTGAGGAACAGTGAGGATGGGCACAGTAAGGATGGGAACAGTGAGGCATTGTTGACCCTCGGCTTATACTCGAGTCAGTAAGTTTTCCCAGTTTTTTGTGGTAACATTAGGTACCTCGGCTTATACTCGGGTCAGCTTATACTCGAGTACATACGGTACATATTTTCAGGGTGTGGTGTGCATTTGCTCTGTCATGTTCTGTCAGCTGCAGTAATGCATTGAATAAATGTTGAAAATCCCTTCATTGCTTTAGAACAGCTTTCTAAAAGCAAGAGCATGCTGCCAGAACCTATAACAGCAGTACATTTAGGACCAACTTAATTTCCTGCCATAGGCTGGAAGCTATAAAAAAGCAATTTTTTCTTCTGCACAGTGCATTCAAAATAATTTAAAAAAGTCACTTTTAAACTGATTTCCATTTAGCTTAAATAATCTGTACTCATTCCAGTCGTGTTCAACAATTTTTTTTTTACCATCCTCAAGACATTATTGTCTTGAAAGTGAACACAAGTGCACCTGGCACGCCTATTTACCAATGACTTGGGCCATGGACCAAAATCCTAAGGAAGGCTTGTTATTTTGACAGATTCAAATGTTCACTGTTATGTTTCTTTTAAATTCATATATTGTTTTATAGCCTAATTGTCATTTACTTGTTTTATGTCACTAACCCCAGATTGCTTACATTTCTGTAACATTTCCGTTTTCTTGTTTGAGTTTCTAAAAGATGTGTATTATTATTTTCTTCTCTTTCAAACTCAGCACTTAACTGGCTGCACATTGGCAAATGGAAAAATCTCTCCTTTTATGAATTAAGCTCTTATTTCTGCACTCAATTATCCTGTTAGAGTTTGTTCATGCTTCCAAAACAAATTTCCAATCCGGAATGCTTTATAATTCCAACTCTTTTCTTTGAACTGATTCATCTTGTGCGTCTTGCTGTAATTTCAAAAACTCCAGAATAAGAGCTCTTTAAAGACATATATCTATCACAAGGCTTTTGTATACTGCTACTACTACGAAAACGTTAGGCAGTGAATATATTTGTATAATTCTAAACATTAGATAAGATAAAATAGGCTGTTTTGGGTACAAGTGGTTGGTAATTTAGGGTAAGGCCTTCTGTCAAACGCAGAATTGTTATTGCATGTCAGAGTAAATTGTCCCTGAACTTGGCTGGCTACCAGAGCTCATTGAAGTGTGATAGGATGCCACAGGACCCTACAAGCATGCAGTACCCCTGTTTATACTCTTGAGGAGGCTTGAGCAGAAGCTAAAACAAGAAAATAGACCATGAATGTGATGATAGTGAGGTCTGATAAACCCCAAAGAAGGTGACACATTTGACATAACACAGGCCACATAAGAAAGAAAGTAGGGATGTCATAAACCTCCACTAACCAGAGTCCTCAAAAGGCTTTGAATAAGGCCTGTTGTAAATGGCCCTGTTGTAAGCAGTCTAGAGCAATACACATCTTTGAGTCTGTTTTTTTACTTAAATTGTAACTGTCAGCCATCTCAACTTCTCAATTTTAAACATATTCTAAAATACCTGTTGTAATTGAGTCACCTTCATAATAAGTTGCACTAATGTCTACGATACCAATCAGTAATACAACAAACGTGCCTAATCTGCAAGGTCCAGAAAGCTAATAGGACACATTAGACCTCCAAAGAAGAAATATGCAAAATATCTATGATCTTATTTGGTGTTTAACAGATTGTAATTTAATTTTGCTAAATAATATGCTGGGTATTAGATGTAAATATAGATGTAAATAGGATAGCTGGCATTAATGGTGTGTCTGCTGAAGCATAATAAAACACTCCAACATACCTACATTCCACCTCTCAGACTTGTTTGGTTGGATGGTGGGACTATTCTGCAACAGATGGCTGCCCCAGTAGCTGTGAGCTCTCTTCTTACTATCAAAATTACTAGGAATACTAAGAGTCATTAAAAAGGGCCTTAGGGGTTGATTTACTAAAATTGGAGAGTGCAAAATCTGGTGCAGCTGTGCATTGTAGCCAATCCATGAGTTTAAAAAAATATGACATATGTCAGCAATGTCTAAAATATTATGGGTATGAGAGCTTTAAATGTATTTCCACCTTTGCAGCAAAATTTAGGAAACCCCCTTTAAATGTTTATTATGTGTTCCCATTCACACAGCATACGTTATTTTTATATTATTATTTCTCAACTTTCTAGCTGTTTCTTTGGAAAATAATCATACACAGAACTCTATAGTCAACTTGTACTGTTCAGAATAACTTACAATGTGCTTATTTAGGGAAATTTGAGGGACAGATTGGAATAAAAGTACATCAACAATGCAAAACCTATAGACAGGGTTAATTATTGTAAACATATAGTACAGGGATATGCAATTAGCGGACCTCCAGCTGTTGCAAAACTACAAGTCCCATCATGCCTCTGCCTCTGGGTGTCATGCTTGCTGCTGTCAGAGTCTCGCTATGCCTCATGGGACTTGTAGTTTGGCAACAGCTGGAGGTCCGCTAATTGCATATCCCGGATATAGTACTTCCTCGCCCCGCCTCATGAACATTGCCTAGAAGAGAGCTAAGTAGTAGGCTTGCGCAATTCGTTTCGCAACGAATCGAAATTCGTCCGAATTTAGCAACTTTCGGACATTCGGAAGCATTCGAATTTCCGAACAAAGCAATTACGAATAAAACCGAATCCAAAATAAATTATTCCGCAAATAGCGAATGCCCGAATGTCTTAGGCATAATTCGTTATGAAAAAAGTTACGAATGTACGAATCCATACGAAGCACAATAACACTCACTCTGCTCTGCTCTCTGCTTCTCCCTCACCGTGCTGAACTCCCTCTCAAAATGGTGTACAGGGGTGGAGGCTTTAGCCGCATGTAAAAAACGAAAGTTAAATACGAGATTTCTAATCCATTCGAAGCACAATAACACTCTGCTCTGCTCTCTGCTTCTCCCTCACTGTGCTGAACCCTCTCAAAATGGTGTACAGGGGCGGAGGCTATAGCCGCATGTAAAAAAACGAAAGTTAAATACGAGATTTCGAATCGTTACAAATAACCGCTATGTATTTAGAAAAGTACAAATCCATTCTAAGCACATTAGGCATAACAGGCAGCGTCGTTGTGAGAGAGACACGGAAAATTAAGAATCAACAAACCCAAAAAAAGTTACGAAAGTAGGAGTTGTGTCCAGAATCAACAAAAAACAATGTACCCTACCGAAAGTACGAATTATAAATCAACTAAAAATTCAACGAAAAATGTCGCTTGCGAAAATACGAATTAGCCCGAACACGAAAAATCCCGTCTAGCAAAATTACGAATGATTACGAATCAACAGGACCGAAAAGAAACAAACCGAAACTAAACAAATTTTTCCGTTGTGCACAAGAAACAAACCGAAACTAAACAAATTTTTCCGTTGTGCACAAGTCTACTAAGTAGGATGTTTTCAGTTTTGAGGTTTTCAGAAAAGACCAAGTAAAAAAAAGAAAAGTTAACAGCCATTTTTATATTTATTTAAATTTTACTGTGCGAATAGGAACATATAATACATACTGTATAAAGTACTGTAGATGTTATCCCAATGTGTCTGCAAATGTGGAAATACACTTTAAAGTGTATGTAAAGGCAAAACTTTTTTAGATTTAGATAGAGTGGGCAAGGCTTAGAACCTTTGCCAAGTTTTTATTGCACCATTGCAGTGAAAGAATATGGGGGATAGAAAATTTAGTTACTAAGATGGAAATTTCCTTCGCTTTGGAGAGATTTCCTCTCATTTCTTGATATGAATAGGATAGGAAATCTCCCTAGCAGGACACAAACAGCAAAAAAATAACCTATGATGGGTTTAATTGCTCCCTACTCTATGCAAAAAAAAAAAAAAAAAAAGAAGGCTTTGGCTTTACATAGACTTTAAAATATTTTTCGACATGAGTTATTGGTCAAAAAGGAAAGCACGCTTAAATCCCAGTCTTTTTTATGTCAAACTATTTTTGCATGAACATGTTTATTTATACCTCCAGCAGCATAAAATTTCATGCAGAGGGGAAGCAGGTGCAGACTTAACTTGAGGAAACAATAGTGATTAGCAGGACCGGATTTTCCTTAATGGAGCCTTTGCAAACACTCTTTGTTGCCCAAAGCCACATCCCCCCACAAAGATCACTTCTCTAAGGGATTGTTCATACTTAAATTTTTCACTCTTAACAAATGCTTAGGCTCGCGTTAATGCACTTTAGTATAGGCGTTAGACTTTCATTAATGTGCTTTAGTATGGTCGTTAGACTGGTATTTTACAAGCATTATTGATGCTTTAAAAATGCTTCCCAAACGCCCTATGCACGGTTTTGACGCGTTTAATGTGTGTTAAGGTGCGTTAAAACCGCTCCACAAATGCCTATTTTTTTTTTATAAAGGGAAGTGACATTACAGGAAATAAATCATTTGAGGTGTGGCTTGACATGGTGAATGCTACCTGTGCATACACCATTAGCAGGAAAGGCAAAGATTCCTTTACTATGCTTTATCTCCAGCAGATGATATTGATGTATGAGAAATTAGCTGAGCAGAGGAAGAGGAGAAGGGCATCCAGGCGCTATTGGGTACATCCTATTGTCTCTCTAAGAGAAATTCTAAAGGGCACTTTCATGCCCTGTATCATGATTTACGCACCTACCCTCAGAAGTTGAAGCCAGCCATCTTCAAGCAGCACAAACAGAAGGTGCATAGAAGGAAGTGACTGCAGGACACTCTATGCTCTCCTCTATCATTACAGGGAATTGTGGGATGTTATATTCCTCCTGCGTAATTTTTTAAATGTATTTTAATGTGCCGCAAACACCTGCTAGCGCAATTGCGGAGCGTTACCATAGACTTGACAGGCAGGTGTTGAAAGGCTTCAAACTCCTCCAGACTCCACATGAGGCTTCAATGTTGAAGCAAAGCGATGCAACGCTAACGCTTAATGTTTTGTTAATGTGAACAGCACTGTGTGCTATCCATAGTATCAGTTGCATAGGCGTTTGAGAAGCTTTTAAAACGCCCTTCAAACGCCTGCTTTCAATTCCAGTGTGAACTTAGCCTAACAAAAAACATTTTCTTGGTTTGATTGTTCTAGTCTGTCTTAAAATATGGTAACAATACACAAATAAGCTAATATTAGATGACTGTACTTTTGCTGATGATGGAAAAAAATGTGTTCAAGCTGGCCACACATGTTACAATCTGATTCTACAAACTCCTGTAGATCTACCAATAGACTACATGATTAACACACATTGTTGTTAAAGCTAAAGGAAATTGCACTGAGACTGTACAATCAAATTGTAATGTGTGTCGCCAGCTTTACAGCTATACAGTAAAATTGTCATTGATGCTAATATTCACGAGCCTACTGCGCCTAACAGTAAATATGGCCTTGGGTAATCAGGTAAAACAATCTAAATTAGATTATCAACTATTCCCCTGAGAAATAACATCTGAAGGTGTTTAATAGTACATAATATTTTGGACTGATTTACAATAACATGTGTGATTAACCACTTACGGACTGCCCGCCGCAGGAATACGTCGCTACTTTGAAGAGGAATACCGTTGTTATGGTAGCAGCTAGCTACCATAACCCCGGTACCCTCTTCAAGAACGGGCAGTCAGCTTTCAGATAAAAGTGGTCTCTGCGGCGGATTCACCGCAAGATCACTTTTATCGGTGGCGGGAGAGAGAGGACCCCCTCCCGCCGCTCTCTGGTGCCCTCCGCTGCTTACCGGAGCCATCGGCAGCGGCGGAGGCGATCGTGTCCTGTCCCTGGGCTGACATGGAGACGAGTGAAGGTAAGCGAAGGGCGGAAACGTCACTTCTGCCCAATGTTCTTAACCACTTCATTACCCGCCCATAGTCAAATGACATCCACAGGAGGGATCTCCTATCCTGGGTGGACATCATATGACGTCCTGGGCTTCCCAGCCATCTAGGGGGCGTGCGCCTGCGGCATCGCTCTGGACCCGGTGCGCGTGCCCGGCGGCCGCAATGTCTGCCGGGCACCCGCGATTGCCCACGATCACAGCAGGACCGTGTATCTGTGTGTGTAAACACACAGATCCATGTCCTGTCAGAGGTGAGGAGACCGATGTGTGTTCCCAGTAGACATGTGCATTCGTTTTCGTCCGAATGCATTTTCGTCCGAATTTCAGCTATTTTCGTTATCGTTTTAACAAACGAAAACGAAAGCACAGAATCCGAAAACCGAAAGATCCGACATAAACAAATGCTTTATTTTCGTTTTCGTTGCTACAACAGTTCGATATAGATAGGAGATTCGACGTGACGCTGACAATAACAATCTGTGTCTATCGAACCTGTGGTCGAATGTGCCTAACCTTAACTCTATTAGTCCAAGATTATTCTACATAGAGAGAAAAGATTTGACATAGAGAGAAAAGATTCGACATTATAGAGAGAAAAGATTCGACATAGGAGAGAAAAGATTCGACATTATAGAGAGAAAAGATTTGACATTATAGAGAGAAAAGATTCGACATAGGAGAGAAAAGATTCGACATTATAGAGAGAAAAGATTCGACATAGGAGAGAAAAGATTCGACATTATAGAGAGAAAAGATCACTGCTGGAATTGGGTGGGGGAAGTAAAATAAAAATAATGATGATGATGAATGTTATTGGCTGATTGTAACCAAAGAGGAGGAGCAGTCAAATAGCTAGAATGATGAAGATTCGACAAAGCATCGAAAGTTAGAAGATTCGACGGTGCAGCAAAACTGTACGACGCTGCAATCGTACATTTCCGGTCAAATGCATCCGCCCATAGGCTATAGAAGAATTCTAATGTTGGTTGACTAGTAATAGTAATTAATAAATATAATTATTACTAGTCATACAACATTAGAATTCTACTATAGCTTGTGGGCGGAACATTCGACCGGAAATGTATGATTGCAGTGTCGTACAGTTTTGCTGCTCCGTCGAATCTTCTTTGAACATTCGACAGACACCATAAGCCTTCAATGACAGATTCGACCTTAATTAATTCAGATTTTCAGACAAATGCAATTTCTAACAAAAAACTAAATAAATAAAAAAGAATTTCGGGAGTAACTAAATAAATTTATTTTTCGGACGAAAACGAAATTCCGAAACGAAATATTTCAGTATGCACATGTCTAGTTCCCAGTAAAGAGGAACACAGATCGGTCTCCTCCCCTTGTGAGTCTCCTCCCCCTACAGTTAGAATCACTTCCTAGGGAACATATTTAACCCCTTAACCGACCCCTAGGGTTAGCCCATTCCCTGCCAGTCACATTTACACAGTAATCAGTGCAGTTTTATAGCACAAATCGCTGTATAAATGTGAATGGTCCCAAAAATGTGTTAAAAGTGTCCGATACGTCCGTCGCAATGTCACGGTCACAATAAAAATCGCAGATCGCTGCCATTACTAGTAAAAAAATTTAAAAAAATTAAAATGCAATAAATCTATCCCCTATTTTGTAGACACTATAACTTTTGCGCAAACCAATCAATATACGCTTGTTGCGATTTTTTTTACCAAAAATATGTAGAAGAATACATATCGGCCTAAACTGAGGGAAAAAAATGTTTTTAAAAAAAAATTGTGATATTTATTAAATCAAAAAGTAAAAAATATTGTGTTTTTTCAAAATTGTCGCTCTTCTTTTGTTTATAGCGCAAAAAATTAAAACCGTAGAGGTGATCAAATACCACCAAACGAAAGCTCTATTTGTGGGGGAAAAAGGACGTTAATTTTGTTTGGGAGCCAAATCGCACGACCGCACAATTGTCATTCAAAGTGTGACAGCTCTGTAAACTAAAAATTGGTCTGGGCAGGAAGGGGGTGAAAATGCCCTGTATTGAAGTGGTTAAAGAGACATTTTTTTATTTTTATTTTTTAAACCCAGATCTCATATTTAATAGGACCTGTCATGCTTTTTTCTATTACAAGGGATGTTTACATTCCTTGTACTAGAATTTAAAAGTGACCCAATTTTTTTTTTTTTAAAACAGTGTCAAAAACATTTTTTTTTTAAGTAAAAAAAATAAGAAAATTCTCTAGGATGTTAGAATATATATATATATATATATATATATATATATATATATATATATATATATATATAAAATGTTTAGGGGTTCTAAGTAATTTTCTAGCAAAAAAAAATGTTTGTAACTTGTAAAATCTCAGAAAGAGGCTCGGCCCCTAATTGGTTAATCACTCCATTTATCTGATTGTGTGAAAGGTGAATTCCTTTTCACTTTAAATGTACAGATGAAAAAAAATAACAGAAATGTCCTTTTAATATGAATAGAGAATTTATTTGAATATGTTTGCAATTTATTTTGTGAATATTCTCAACTCCCTTAGCAAATCAGCCTCAATGACCTTTACTCAGTCAAACTAAAATCAGCTGAATTAATCCAATCCAGCTAACTTTTGGGTGGTTCACTGAAAACACAGTTGGCTAAAGGATAGATATCACAGCCTGTTCCCAAATCACTTTCCCCTTTTATGGGACCACCTCAAAACCCCTTTCGCACTTCAATCACCTTGTAATCTACTACTAGTCTTTATTAAGAAACTGTCGTTCTACCCAGCTTTCGCCTTTCCTGCCTCCTTCCACGTCTGGTAGGCTGTGAACTTAATTAGGCTACAAATGCTGACTAACGCTGCAGCCTTCAAGTTATTTCATCCTTCCAGTAATCACATGGCCTTCCCAACTCAGTGAAATTTTTCACTACTTACATCTCATAAAATTTTTACTCCTCCTACCTTACACTACGCTCCTCTCTAAACCAGATGACTCAGTTTGAAAATGTGTGCAAATGAGACCCTCACGCCCCAGGTGTCATATCCCATCTCTACCTTCAAAACCTGATTCTAAACCCCTCAGGTACATGAGCCACTAGGAACAAGCCCTCAGGTTCTCCTCAGAAGTAATTGATTAGATGATGTCTGGGCCACAACCAAATCTTTGGTACAAAATATTAAAGCATTGGAAGCTAACTATAAAGTCTTGACCCGCTGGTACTTTCCTGCTAGAATTTCCAAATTCGCTCCAAACCACCCGCCAACCTGTTTTCGAGGTTGTAAAGATAGCGGTATCCATTTACATATCTGGTGGTCCTTCCCCATAGCTAGCCAGTTTTGGGAGGAGATATTTTAAATAATTTCTACACTGTCATTTCTACACTGTTTTCTACCATAGTCCCTCTCAACCCCCTTCTGTCACTTCTTTATGCTCCACCGAACCTAACTCGAATTGAATTTAAACTGTTTCTTCAAAAATAACCACAGCCGCCAAACAAACCATATCAAAGGCTTGGAAGACTAATGCCCTTGGTATAGTAGAGCCCAAACACAGGATCGTTAGGTCTATGAGCCATGCCAAATTGATGCAGTTCTCCAAGATAGGATAGAATATTACCCAAAACTTTGGCAACCCTGAGTGTGCCATTTCCTACCTCCTCATTTTGATGACTCTTTGTTGCTTCCTTAGCATTTTCAACTTCACCCAATAAATTTTACACCCTCTGGAGCCAGCACCCCTGGCCCCTGTGACCCTCCTCTACCCTCCTTGTCCCCCCTTCTTCTCTTTTTTCCACCAAATTAGACTTAAAGGATAAATTCACCTTTTTAAAAGAACAAAAAATACAAATTTTTTTGCAGGTAAAAAAAATGTGCAAATGTGCATTTATTATTATTTTTATTGGGAGCCTGTAAAGCATTGCACCCATGAACACTAGATTGTGGGTGCAATGCAGGGCTTTTGCAGACTCTGTGTGTAAGCTGTCTGGCCATACAGCAGTTACACACTAACAGGAAGCATCAATGAACTACCACAGCACTCAACAGCGCCGTAGTAGTTCATTGAGAACAACAAGCCGACAGCCACAAAGGCTGCCAGACCTTGTCATTTTCTATTCACAGAACTCTGTGGATGAATGGGGTTGCCAGGTGGGTGGAGCCCCACACACAGACACATTATTTGCAGAGTGTGACAGTGAGTGGGGGGGGAAAGATCCCCCACCACCTGTCACAATAGGGAGCTGGGTGGTTGTGGGGGTGTAACATGTTACAAAAAGTGAACTTATCCTTCAACTTCTTGTAAGCTTCCACCTCATAGACTTAGATGCTTATCATCGCGTTAGGAATATTGCCTGATACAAACTATTAGCCCATGGTTACATGTTTTTCTTTTAGTACCTTTAAAGTGTAAGTATACCCCCTTATCGTTTTCAGCCAAGGAAGCTGCCATCTTGGCCCATGTTTAATATACAACTGCCATGATGCTGCACATGTGATCAGTTATGACACCAGCCATTTGATGGTTTGACGGTTTGGATGAGAGCACAACCAATGGGAGTGTTACATTTCTGGCATGTGCCGGAAATGAAACTGTTTTATGGATGGGTTTACTTCCGCTTTAAATTACCAACTCGAGTTTAGGCCAAGGTTTTACATAAAAGCTTGTCTGTTTTCTTTTTGCTGTTTGATTGATGTCAATGGTAAAGTTTTTCTATATGATTGTCATGTACTCTGAGACCTCATGTCATCACTTTTTGTATTACGAAAACGATGTCTTATACTGAGCCAATAAAAATATTGAACAAGAAAGGAGAGATATTAGAGTGTGATTGTAAATGGGGTTTATTCGGAACAGAGACTAGTCAGCAGTGGTGTACCACAAGGCTCTGTACTAGGTCTTGTTCTATTTAATCTGTTTGCAATTGATATAACTGAAGGTATGTCTTTTTGTTGATGACACAAAGGTGTGTACTAGGGTTGATATCCCTAGAGGTGTCTGTAACATGGAACATAATTTTCCATTGCTGGAAAAAATGTAAAAGCAGTGGAAACTGCAGTTTAAATTTCCTAAATTTAAAATAATGCATTTAGGGAAAAGATCCTCTGACAGAGTATAGTATTGGGAGCACCGTGTCCGAGGTAGAAGATTTGGGGTTGGGTGTGACCAGGCTTTGGGAAAAGCAAATTGAATTCTGGGGAGTATCACTAGAGGGATCATTAGCGTGGGAGGAAGGAGGTCCTGAATCCTCTATATAGATATTTAATTATCACTAGAGAGATCAGCAGCAGGAGGCAGAAGGTCCAGATTTTTCATATAAAGATTACTAGAGGGATTACTAGCAGGAGGAACAAGCTCCTGATTCCCCCATATAGATCTTTAGTTATAACTAGAGAGATTACAAACAGGAACAAGGAGGTCCTGATTCTCCTATATGGATATTGGGTTATCACTAGATGGATCACCAGCAGGGGGAAGGAGGTCCTGATTCCTCTATATAGATATCTAGTTATCACTAGAAGATTTACCAGCAGGAGAAAAGAGATCCTGTTTCCCCTAAATAGATTTTTTAGTTATTACTAGAGGGATTCCCAGCAGGAGGAAGGAGGTCCTGATCCCCTATATAGATCTTTAGTTTTCACTAGAGGGATCCCCAGCAGGGAAAGGAGGTCCTGATTCATCTACATAGATTTTTAGTTACCACTAGAGGGATCACCAGCAGGAGCAAGAAGGTCCAGATTCCTTTATATATCCTCAACAAGTGTTAAAAGGTTTCATTCCATGCATTAAGGTAAAAAAAATGAACTTTAGAACCAGTTTAAGTGTACTTCTTTTCCTTACCTGTTTTTAATGCAGGAGAACTATTCCCAGAGCTTCCCAATGCAGACTTATTGCCACCTGTCACTTAAAGACTGCCTAATGTATTAAATTGTCAATACTAAAACTGGTCATATATCATACATCAAGCAGAGAAAAAAAGAGATAGATAGATTGAGGGAAAGTTGCATGGTGTAGATCTACCCACAGTACTTTGAAATATGGTTTCAGTGCAATGTGTAGCATTCATATGAACTTAAGGTGGGTGGACAGAGGTTAGCACTGTTTAACGTGTTTTACTAGACAGCATTAGCAATTCAATTGCTTTTTTTCAATGACTGGTTTTATTTGCTCCCTAAAATTGCTGTTGAGAACTATGCTTATACAAATTTAAAGATCTGTCAAAGGCCTTTAGCATACCCAGAAAGCAAGCACACTCATAGTGGTTGGTTTACTAAAGGCACATAGACTGTGCACTTTGCAAAGTGCAGTTGCTCCAGAGCTTAGTAAATTACTTCCATCAACCAATCATGTGCAAGCAAAAATGCTGTTTTTTTTTTCATTTTCCTTGCACGTGATTGGGTACTCTTTGCAAAGTGAAGCTTTACCTCATTTACTAAGCTCTGGAGTAACTGCTGCAATTGCACTTTGCAAAGTGCACAGTCAATTTGCCTTTAGTAAATCAACACCATAGTTCCTTGAACAGAGAAAACTTTAGGTGCAAAAAACTGACCGACATTTCCACTGCTTGTAATCACTACATACCACAAAGAAGCTACTGATATCTGCTTTAAATTAGTGCCAACCACAAATGGTCATATAGTGAAAGGAAAGTAAACATTTCTGCTTAACAGGAAATTACGTAAACGGATGGGAGTGGTGCATGACAACTACTAGATATCTTATATATAGTGCTATATTGTGTTGTACATCAAAACAGCTTACTCCCAATATCAAATATCCTATTACTGTACAGCCATTTGTAGTACCAGTATTGCTGGAAGAATTAAAGGAGACCTGTACTGTGGAATCTCTGCTCAAAAAGGTGAGCAGAGGACAAAGGACTAGTCACCAATATTGCTAAGTAGAGAACATTTAGTGCACTGGCCTTGTGAAGTATGTACTAACATGATTATATACAAAACCAAATAGTTGTACCCTCACAAACGTGAAATAAAAACTTGCATTTGCATATAAAAAATGGCTGACCAATGAAAGTGACAGGGATAGGATATCCTTAAAACAACACCAGTGTGTCATGGTGAGCGTTAATGGAAACATGGGTGGCTTTGGAAAAAATCAATATCCAATTATTTTAGAAGCAACCAGATGAAGTGCCACTGTTTAAACAATATAACGTTGGCACTGAAAAGGTTCTGATGAAAGGGGGGCAGGGCCCCAGAAAAACCTCAGCAATTTTCAGTACTTATATTCAGTACAGTACAATATTGTTTTTTACTTGTAGAGAACTAGTGTTGTTTTTTTTATGTCATATCCTTGTCACGTTCATTGGTTAGCAGATGTTTATATGCATACGCAAGCTTTTATTTCATGTTTGTGAGTATCATTCCTCTGTAAAATATTCTAAATTTTAATACACGCATCACAAGGGCAATATTCTCCCTTCTCTATACTTTGTTTGCTATATCAGGTCACCCTACCTATCACAAGAGCCGTGTGCCATGATGTAAAATTTGAAAAATATTGCCTGTTTAAGTGGGAAAATACGGACACTTAAAGTGATTGTAAAGTTAAATAAAAAAAAATAAAAAAAACTTCTATGTTCGGGTCCCCCGCTGGCGCTCCTGGCTCCTCCCCTCTGTCCAGTGCCCCCATGGGAACTCGTTCATGATCTCTCCTGAGCCCCGCTGCTGCGTCCATTGACACAGACAGTGGGACTCGTCACCGCCCCCTCTCCCTCGTCACTGGCTTTGACAGCACTGGGAGCTAATGGCTGCTGGCACCCCAGCCAAGCCAGCAAGCCACGAAAGTGAAGGGAGAGAAGAGCTCCAGACGTGCACGGCACTGGATCAAATGAAGGGCTCGGGTAAGTAAATGGGGGAGTGAGGGGGGATGCTGACACCTAAACATTTTTTATCCTAATGCAAGGAATGCAATAAGGTAAAAAATGTTTTAGTTTTACAGCCACTTTAATCATGCTTAAAGCACAGTAGGGTAATAACTATATTGCCTGTAGGCTTCTTGCAATTGCTTAGTTCCCTATTGCCATGCCTTATTCTACACTGTGTCTCTGATTGGGAGTAGAGTTACTTTGTTTCTTCAGATCTGCCTCTCAGTGACCAGGTATCTGCTAACAGTTGGGGTACTATTCTAAAGGCAGAAGCATTTGTGGAGGAAGCACAGATCTACATAATGATTGAAGCAGAAGCATGGAGATGCTTGTCTGCAGCTCTTTAGATACAGCTTTTTCTTCAGCAAGGAGAACAGTGAGCAGCACAGTAATTACATCACCAAATCTCACTCCAAATCTTAAACGATTAGCAGTCTGAGGCAACTATGCCTTAGATCAGTGTTTCTCAACTCCAGTCCTCAAGGCACCCCAACAGGTCATGTTTTCAGGCTTTCCACTATTTTGCACAGGTGATTTGATCAGTTTCACTGCCTTAGTAATTACCACAGCTGTTTTATCTGAGGGAAATCCTAAAAACATGACCTGTTGGGGCGCCTTGAGGACTGGAGTTGAGAAAAACTGCCTTAGATGATCTCACACTTCAGCTGTAAAGCTATTAGGATTAGAGTGGTATTAAACCCAAATTCAAAAATGTAATTCTTAGATGTGATGGTTGCGTTCGTTTTCTTTTTTTAGGATTTTTCTGTCTGGTTTCACCTGGGGATCTGGCCAGTAACACACCTCCTGTATTAGTGTGCCTCCAGTCAGGATGAAAGAGCACAGGGGCCACCTTTAACCACTTGTCCCCCGCCCACTGTCAATTGACGGCGGGCGGAGGATACTCTCGTTCTGGGAGGACGTCATATGACGTCCTCCCTTTAAAACGAGCTAGGAGGCGCGCTTGCCGCCAGCGGCACGCGCGCGCGCCCGCCGCGTTCACAAGGCCCCGGTGCACGTGCCCGGCGGCCGCGATTGCCGCCGGGCACCCGCGATTGCCCGGGAAACGAGCAGGAAAGTGGATCTCTGTGTGTAAACACAGAGATCCACGTCCTGTGAGGGAGAGGGGACCGATGGTGTGTCCCTTGTACATAGGGACAACCATCGGTCACCTCCCCCAGTCAGTCCCCTCCCCCCACAGTAAGAACACATTGAGGTAACATATTTAACCCCTTCCCGCCCCCTAGTGGTTAACCCCTTCCCTGCCAATCACATTTATACAGTAATCAATGCATTTTTATAGCAGGGATCGCTGTATAAACGTGAATGGTCCCAAAAATGTGTTAAAAGTGTCTGATGTGTCCGCCGCAATATCGCAGTCACAATAAAAAATCGCAGATCGCCGCCATTACTAATAAAAAATAAAAATGCTATAAATCTATCCCCTATTTTGTACACGCTATAACTTTTGCGCAAACCAATCAATACGCGCTTATTGCGATTTATTTTTTAACAAAAATATGTAGAAGAATACGTATCGGCCTAAACTGAGGAAAATTTTATTTAAAAAAAAAAAAATGGGTATTTATTATAGCAAAAATTTAAAAATTGTGTTTTTTTTCCAAACTGGACGCTCTTCTTTTGTTTATAGCGCAAAAAATAAAAACCGCAGAGGTGATCAAATACCACCAAAAGAAAGCTCTATTTGTGGGAAAAAAAGGATGCAAATTTCGTTTGGGAGCCACGTCGCACGACCGCGCAATTGTCATTCAAAGTGTGACAGCGCTGAAAGCTGAAAAATGGCTTGGGCAGGAAGGGGGTTTTCGTGCACAGTAGAGAAGTGGTTAAACAGTAGCATTGTCAGTCTGGGGGGAGGGGAGTGGTAGAAATTCTAGCAGATTTATATACACTAACAAATCGAAGCCAAGCTCCAGCTAATACTTTATAAGCAGTTACAGCAACAGTTGTTTTCCTTTTGGGATAATGTTTTACACAAATGTATAAAAACTGTTCACTGTAAGCACCCCTGCCAGTAACTGATAAATTCTGCTGACAAGCTTTTTCGTTTAAAAAATTACAGAATTAAGACTTTAAGGCACATGCATTATCAGGCACAGGAGGGATTCAAGACAAAAGATATATTTTCTGTTTAGGCCAAATTAACATTTCTACTATTTCCTATTACGTTGTAGATGGGAAATCATGACTTTTTGAAGTTAGGTCCACTTTAATATCTAATTTGCCATGTTATGAGCACTGCAATGAGAAAACTAACATTACATGATTTATTAACAAAAATAAGTTGCTACATTTTTAGTGTGCACTGTGCAAATCAGTAGAGGCCTAAACTAACTTACAGTGCTGCCCCTTATTCTCTCAGTGCTGTTGCACAAGGGATTACAGGAAGCCTATACAAAGAAAGATGCAGGTCTTTTTACCAGTTTTATGTAACATGTAATATTTGTTTCTAACCCTTTGCTGGATTTAATAGCAGTTTTTATGTGTGTCTCAAATTCAGCTTAAAGCTACTTTATATACAGTACTCGTATTTGTTCGACAGAATAGACATCCACATCCCTCCCAGGTTTATAAAATCAGTAAATTTGGGAAGCAGTAAACTAAATTTTGTGCTCAAGCAAGCTGTACTCACCTCTTTTGCTCTATGTATAATTTATATTGAACTGTGCAAGAAACCATGTCCTAACTAACATTAGTGTGACACTAATGTAATTAATTTTCTATTAATTAGACATGCATTTAAGGGGTTTTAAGTTTTAAGGTTTCAATGCATTTAAGTTCTAGATGGCTGACCAATTGGGAACTCATAACTTCCCCACGGCTGTATTATATCCACTTTACGAGATACCACTAATACAGAGGTAAATGTTATGGGGGGTTTGTAGTATCAGATACACTGTGCTTTACACTGGGATGTACATCTTTTTTTCTGTGGTTTTAGAACCCTAGGAACCTCAGAGGCCACTACTGTAACATACATAAAGTAAGCAGTGTTCACTTATTATGTATCTTTTTCTTTTGGTCGGCAGGCAAGAGTTTCACTTTGACAATCACCGTTTTCACAAGCCCTACGCAAGTTGCTACATACCACAGAGCCATCAAAGTGACTGTGGATGGTCCACGAGAACCAAGAAGTAAGTTCTAAGCATGATAATTTAAGTAAAAATAGGCCTAATTTACTTTATTTACACCGGCTTTCATAACTTGTTACTATAAATTTAATTTAGCAGTTTTTATTTTAAGATAAAAAGAGCAAATGATGCTCCCAATTAGAGATGTGAAGGATCACTTTCATAAATTGCATACAATGTTCAGATTTTCTCAGAAATCTTCAGTTAACCAAACTATCTAATAAAACAGTATCAACCATACAAATGTAATCTGTTTGCGTAATACAACCCTACTTTCTATTTCCAATTGTAACTCATAGCTCACTTTGTCACTTAAAAGACAGAGAAGTAACATCTACCCTTCAGTGAACAGATTAGGGCATACTCATTATTCTAAACTGTAGAATTAGCACAGTGCAAACTGGGCTGTATTCACCAACAGAGCAACAGCACCTGAGTACCAATCTATATATACTCCTTCATTATCAAGACATTTTTAAATTTTCAGTGCTGTGATAGCTTGGCTGACATCTGTACTGTACCCAAATTTATTTGATATCATTTTTTTTTAGACACATGCATCTTTATGGTGGTATTTAACTGCTGGGTTTTTACATCTTTTAATATACAAGGGAAAGAAAAACAGTTATAAAATAAAGCAAATAAAAATGGCAGGACAGCATGAACACACTTGAAATAACCCCTTTATGGAAAGTAGACATCTCAAGGTGGCCTTTTTGTGCCACAATTTTTTGGAAATGAAGTTTGTATTAAGTTTGAAAAAAAAACATGGACTTTGGCAATTGTACCCTAGATACAGCAACATCATAGATCATACACAGAGGAAGGAGGAGACGAAGGGGTTATTGTACAGGTTGCATCCAGTGAGAGGATGGAGATGAAGAGGATAATGTTCAGATGAAACAGGATAAAGACAGCGAGGGGTAATATACATGTCACTAGAGACAGGATGGAGCTAAGATGTACAGGGATTCTACCCTGAATCTGCTGCTTGTGTCCTGGAAATAATGAATGATTATTCAGATATAAGTTTCTGAAGCATCATTAGTGTCAATCGTCTTAAAGAGGAGCTCCAGTCTGTAAAAAAAATATTAAAAGTCAGCAGCGACAAATACTGTAGCTGCTGAATTTTAATATAAGGACACTTACCTGTCCAGGGATCCGGCGATGTTGGCACCCCCAAGATGATTCTTCAATTGGCTTCAGGGGCAGGCGTTGGCATCTTCACTAAGGGAAACAGGCAGTGAAGCCTACAGGCTTCACAGCCGATTTCCTACTGTGCATGCACGAGTCACGCTGCGCTTACTGAATGGTCTCGCCGTCTTCTGGGACCCAGGGAAAGTAGGAGGGGCTGGAAATACTCAGAGATTTAAGCAGCGATCTTACCCGAAGGTGGGAGTGGGTACCTGTCAAAACCAGGTACCCGCTCAACCCCAAAAAGTGCCAAATGTGGCAGTGGAGGGTGGGTGGTGCGAACAAGCGGAGCATCCCCTTTTGGGTGGAGCTCCACTTTAAATATTTATGGGTTTAGTCAACCAATGACCTAAAAATACTCATAGATCTGAGCAGTAGAGAAAAAAGAGGAAGCAGAATATATTAGAGGCAGGGGAGTCACCAGCAGACTTACTGTGCTTTTAAACAAAGACATTAGCAGTTCACATGTTTGTTGTCCAGTGAATAACTATAGGAAGTTCATCTACTGCAAGGCCCTTGAATTCAGAAAAAGAAACATAACTGCAGGAGGTGCATTTTGTCCTAGTCACCTTATCTCAGAGGGCACAAGCTTAACTACAGGAGATAAATGTACTCTACTCTGCTCATTTATTTAATTTTATACCACCAAAACAAATTATTCAGTATATCATGACACAGCTCCTTTTCTGCGTTGTTCCATATTAGGTAGGCTCATAATGCTAACACTTTAATGCTGAGCAGCTCGTAGCCGTGACCAAGCTACTGACAGAAGAGGTCCCACCATGCAGGACATAATAATATGTTACGGGATTTAAAGACAGGTGTACAGTAATTTATTTAGACCAAGTAAATTGTAATCTATTTGCAAAGCTTTAAAGCAGCATTTAAAGACAGCTAATATTTTGTGATATGCTGGTAAATGGGTGTATGTGTATGCTTGTCTGCCAATATATAGGCAGATGTCACCCACTTACATGGTGGTTGGCATATTTTCATATTACATTTGCAAGACCCCAAATAGATTCACAGCTAATTACAGCTACAGCATTCAGGGTGTGTTCAAGTAAGGTATGGATTCAGAAATGGCTTAAAGGGGTTCATTTACTTAAAGTGTAACTAAAACTTTTTTTTTAGTTTTGGATAGAGTGGGCAGGTATTAGAACACCTGACACCTTATATTGCTGTCTGTGCCCCCCTTAGTGAGATTCACCCTCTCTATTTGTCCTGTTTACCATTATCATTGAAAGTAAAAGAAAATCTTAAATTTTTGGTTGACATCAGAACATTATTAGAGGGGAAATCTTCCAATGGGGACACCAGTTCTGGTGACCCTGGTGGCACCCCAGTGAATCCCTCACTTCGGAGGGATTTCCTTACACTTTCTATTTTGGCTATGGGGCAGGAAGTGAAGGGAATACTCACCAGGGGGAAAAAATGCATCCCTTACTCTACCCAAAATGGCAAAAAAAGGTACATTTTAAAGAGGTTGATTTATACTGACCAGTCAGTTAGCAAAGAAAAGGTTCACTTAGCTTAATGAATAAAAATATGCTGTGTTCATTTTGTCCCATCAAGTCCAAGCAAAAATCCTGCTTTTGATTAGGTATTAAAAGTAAAAACAACTTCATTCACTAATCTAAGTGAACATTCACTTTATACTGTATGTCACTTAAGCCTACGTTCACATCAGGCCGCTTTGACATGTCAAATCGCATGTCAGATTGCCGGCTGTTGCCCGCAACCACACCTTCCGAATCGGTGCGACGCCGCACCGATTCCCAAAAGTAGTTTCTGCACTACTTCTGGTGACTTCAGGGGCGATTTCAATAGACTTCTGTGCAGAAACCCACGCAGATGTCTCTGAAATCGCTCCCGAAGTCGGACTGACATGCGGGTTGGAAATCTTGCGAGTTCAGCTGAACTCGCACGATTTCCAACCCACATCAGTGTGAACCTAGGCTACAAAAAGATTATAGGTTGATTTAATAAAACTGGAGAGTGCAAAATCTGGTGCAGCTCTGCACAGAAATCAATCAGCTTCCAGTTTTTTGTCAAAGTTTGATTGAACAAGCTGAAGTTAGAAACTGATTGGCTTCCATGCACAGCTTCACCAAATTTTGCAGTAAATCAACCCCCATGTTTCTTATTACTAATCTTCCTAGCCTTTAATGTATCAACTCTATGGGATAACTACTTACCATGGGCATTAATAACTGATAACTGTGACCTACATTGAAGATTGACTCAGTGTACACTTTGGTTCACTAGCATACAGGTATACAAATATAATCACTCAACATATCTGTATTTTTCAGTGATAATATTCTTTTCAAGCTGCCTGTTTTATTTTTATATATATATATATATATATCCTGTACAACAACCAATACTTTTTAAAACAGGAAATATACTACTGTACTTTTTTGACTATCAACACTTGTTCTGATAGGAAATAAAAACTATGAAAAAATGCTCACACATTTTATGCTGAGTGTTGACAAAGATGAACAAACAGGAAGAGAAAAAAAAGCATGAATTTCCTGTTAAATTTTGATCATTATATGGAATACTCTGTATATATCTTTTAACCATCGTGAATGCCATCAAAATAGAAATTTTTAAATTGAAAATGTTTATAATTTTATAGAAGCAAGTGCCAGAGTCCTAAGAAAAATATGGTCAAAGATACAGTCTCTTAGTAATATTACAGGACATCAGGCTATGGGCACTTGGTGATTTTATTTAATGATGATTTTTAGCTACATAGATGTATATGCACAGACAGTTACAAATTAGTCATGAGTACCTGCACTACATGGTGTAAATCCATTTACAACAGCTGAAAGATTCTACTGTCTGGTAAACTGAAGGAGAGAATTTGAATAGAACTGCATTCAAGGACTAGTTGGGGTCAAGAACTCATAAACATATATAGTTGGAGAATGCTAATTTACAAAAACAAGATTGTAAGGAACCAATGGTTCTCACTATCCTACAATTGGAAATTATTAGTCTTTTATTCATGTTGCTAATCTCCAATCAGGCGTGTTCTTTCTAGTCTCAAATATGGTGTTACCAGGTATGTGGCCATTCTCAGCATTCTGTCTCTAGTATTAAAGATAGAATGCTGCCTGTCCTGCCTTTCTGCCTATATTGAGACACTTTCCCTGTCTGTGAACTTCACTTGTCTGGTGGTTTGGTTGCCTGCTCATCAGTTGTTGCCAGTGGGGAATCCCCAAGGGCCACATTTTAAGAATCTGTTCTTATTTTTCCAGTCCTCATTCAAGGATCCCTGGCAAAGACTGGGCTCTTCCTAGATTCCACACTTTGGGAGAGTCCATACCTACTAACAGTAGCAGAAAGGGTCCATACCAGTTTTAGACCAGATCCAATACTTCATGGAATATATTTGCTTTCAAGCACTATGTCCATAAGCAAATGCAGGACACCAGTAATATCTTTTCTCTTCAATTGTCAATTAAAGCTGAATTCCAGGAATTCAGTAACTTTGTAAAAGGTGCAAACATACTATCAGTTAAGTCCAATGAGGTGCCTGCCTCCTCCTTGACTTATCTCTGTTATTTACATCTGACAGGTTTATGAAATTCCCATAGGAAACACTTGGGGCCATAAGAGGAGAAAAGTACACACAGAAGCTATGCCCGCCCCTCCCCACTGCTGTCCAATCGGAGAAGCCTTTGTATTTTGTGAATGAGTTCACATAATATAAAGACTTCTGTGATTGGGCAGGGACAGGGGAGGGCCAGGACAGCTGCATCAACTCTACACTTGAAGGAAATGAGACCAGAAGGTCTGGCATTATAGCTCCAGAAACTATCTTCCAGGAGCATAACAAACTTTTCAGATGTAAATTAAAAATAAGTTCATTAGGTGGCAGGCACCTTGTTGCACTTAACTCATAGTATGCCTGCTGAATTCCTGGAGTTCAGCTTAAATTTGTATTTAGTCAATTAAAATATAGTAGTCTATTTTATTCCCTCCTACAGGTTTTAAAAATCTGCCCCTTCACTCCTCTGATCTCTATTATTGAATTTTCCAAAGCACTGTTATCCTGTAACTATAGATCAGTGCCAGCGACATTTTGTGGACACATGGCATGGTTGACAGGTGGTATATACCCTAGCCAAACTGTCTATAATTGCAAACATGCTGGCTGATGTTTTAATGTGAAAGATCAGTAAATCAAGCCAAATAAATATGAGGCTGGGTTTAAAATTGATTTTTTCTACTTAATAAATAATTTCACATTGTAATTTACAGTAATTGCTGGTGAGTATAAATCAGACTTCTTTGTTTTCTATGCACCACTGAAAATGCTAAACAAGAATTTCAAAGCAAAAATGTGATGGCTTGGAGTCAGATTCATTTAATGTATTTAATTTTTTTTTTAATGGATGTGTATAAAATCCTTGGTATTTAAATAAATATGTAATATCCCTAGAGCATAATAGGTTTTCCAGAGAGTTTGACTGAAACTTCATGGTTACCACCTTAAAAGGCAGGCAGGTAGGAAAGGGGATAAGGGGTCAGGTAGGGAAGGGGATAAGTCATTGATCAGGCACATTACTGTGATTTGCTAAAGGGGCAGAGACTGTTCACTCTTCTCTATGCACTGCTGCAAATGCTAAACAAGAACTTCAAAGGAAAATGTTTGAAATCAGATTTATTTAATGTATTTAGTCTATTTTTTTAATGGATGTTTATAAAATCCTTGGTAATACTTATGGCACTGGTGTCCCAGAGCATTTAACGTTTTTCCCTTTGAGTTTGTCTTTAAAGCGGTTGTAAATCCAGATAATTTTTTTTTTTTTTTTAAATCACCTGCAAGACAAAGCCATAATGAGCTAGTATGACTAGCATACTAGCTCATTATGCATCACTTACCTTAGATCGGGACCCCGAAGCCATCCCCGTCCCCCGCTCTGGCCGCATCCATTGCTCCTCAGATACCCGGAAGGTTACTTCCGGGTATCGCCGCTCCAGCCAATCACAGCGCCGTTCCGGCGCTGTGATTGGCCGGAGCGGCGAAGACGTCACTCCGCGCATGCGCGCGGGAGCTGTCTATTCAGGCAGAGCCGGAATTGTGAATGGGATTAACCCTGTGAATGCACCGTTGTCTACGTCGCGAATGCGCCGTAGACATCGGTGCATGTCTTTTTTTGCAAATATCTCCTAAACCGTGTAGATTTGGGAGATATTTCTTGCACCTACAGGTAAGCCTTAATCTAGGCTTACCTGTAGGTGTTTGTTTACAAAGTGGGTTTACAACCACTTTAAGATTCTCTCTCTGACTGAAACTTTTTGGGCACTACCTTAAAAGACAGGCAGGTAGAGAACGGGATAAGTCATGGTTCAGGCTCATTATGGTGATTTACTAAAGGAGTAGAGACTGTTCACTCACCAAATCGAATGGTTACTTTAAAAAAAAAATATATGTTTACTCACTTTAGTGAATAAAAGGTTAACATTAATATGTGTTCACCTAAATCAGTGTTTCCAAACTCCAGTCCTCAAGGCGCCCCAACAGGTCATGTTTTCAGGTTTTCCATTATTTTCACAGGTGATTTGATCAGTTTCACTGCCTTAGTAATTACCACAGCCGTTTCACCTGAGGGAAATCCTGAAAACATGACCTGTTGGGGCGCCTTGAGGACTGGAGTTGAGAAACACTGACCTAAATCATTGAATCACTCTTAACCTCCCTGGCGGTATGATTCTGTCTGGAATTTTGTACCAAAAGCGGTACAATTATTTTGCATGGAAATTTGGTGTTATGTATTGTAGGCCTGCAATTCTTAGTAATTATTTACTTAAACCTGACCAAACAAGAGTCTAGTAGACATCCCGGGTATGATAAAGTTGAAACACAAAATCATAAATTATAATATAATAAATAACTATTTATAATTATAACAAATAGTAATGTAATTATAATAAAAATTATTCACTAATGTAATCAAATCAAAAACACTGAAATTTGCTCAGTTGCAGAATTGTCGCTGTCATTAGATTCAGTGTTTGATGATGAATTTCCCCACAAATCACTATCGCTCAATTCTGCAAGTGATTCTAATTTATTATCGCTGTTTTCTAGCTGGTCTAAAACCACTTTTGACATAAAGGGACACTTTTTGGTTGCTATGGACATTCTCCAGTTTCCAGGCAGAAAGAACAGTTTTTATAATATAAAAGTGCATGCAGGACACTGGGCAGACCACTAGGGACAAAGGGGGTGTGTAATTATTTGATACAGTACTGTAATCAGTAAGATTACTGTATACTGTATCTATACGTCGCAGGGAACGGAACGCGGCACTCGGCAGTGTGAATCGAGCGAGACACGGCTCGCACACACTGCGGGGAGACATCGCAGGATCCAGGGAACAAGGTAAGTAACTCTCCCTGGATACTGTGATGCAGCCCGAGTCTGACTCTGGGTTACCGCTCTTGGTATGAAAAAATCACCCCGAGCCGGACGTGGGATTACTGCTAAGGGGGTTAACTAAAATCCTGTTTTTTCCTTTGCACATGACTGGGTAGTCAAGGTGAACTTAGCTTCATCCTTTTCACTAGGCTAAGTAAACACCCACTGTGGTAAGCAAACAGTTTCTGCTCTCTACTGTAAATTAACTCCATTCAGTGGTGTTTGTGTCAATAGCTCCAATAAGTTGTGTGTCAATAGCTAAAGCTATTGAGCTCTGTAAATAACATACTTTTTCGGCAAAACAGATGAGGATACTGTGATAAAAATGTAACCAGGATATTACAGCACTGGCAGCTGGTTGGATATTAGAATACAAAATTTTCATATGCAATATTTCAAAAAGAACAAGAACATTTTTTTTAAATGTATTTTTAGACCTGTTCAGTATAAATAAAGAGAACAAATGTATACAAAACCATTTTGCATTCCCTTTAAATAACTGTCTATTAACTTGCAAGAACTCCCTTTGTGTGTGTAGCACTACCCCCGTAGGAGCTGCTGGTTTAGATTTGGGCCTTGCACGTTACCTCACCATTCGTTGTCTAGGGGATGAGAGTCTATAGAAACTTCATTGTCCACACAAGTTTTAAATCCTTTTCGTTAGGCTTTATTTCACACAAACTTGCACAGGTAGAGGGATGGAGGGTCAGGGAAAGGTTCAGGCACACGATGTAGATTACTGGGGAAACTTCTAAGCTTCAAAAAAGTCACACTCACCACTCACCTTCAAGTGGGTATTGCCCACCCGGACAGGCCCCTCTCACTAGCCCATCAGCCGGGACGATGCACAAACAAAATAAAGAACAACAGTCTCTGCCACAGACTTTAAGATGATAAAGATAAGCTGTTCAATAATCCTCTGCCACAGGATTTAGCATCCGGAGATCCAGCCTTACAGTTTTAGAGCCTTTAAGCCGACCCGGCACACTGTAAGGTAACATAAACTACGGTGCATCCTCCAATAAGGTCACCAGGCCTTCCCCGAGACACCAGCCTTCCGCTTGGTCCTCTCCAGGACAAGTCCTCCCCTGGTTTCCTCCATTGTGCGGCTTCCTCCCGCAGGACAGACAGCACAGGATCACCTTCAAAGTGCAGGCCCCAGTCAGGACAACTGGGCCTACCCCGCAGAGATGCAGCCTCGGGCCAACATGGCTCCGCAGCTGACATTTGACTATCACATACCTCGAGCCAGGAGGGCCACAAGGCAAAGAGCCCAAAAGAAAATCTGCCCCTTAAGTACCCTTCCCCAGCATGCACAGCGGGGAGACCACTCCCACTGAGCTGTTCCCAGGGAAAAATACCCAATACAGTCTGGCCTGCCTGTGTTCCAACACTGGCCTGTGGTGGTAACGCCACCTTCAGACAAACAATGGGAAATCCCTCCAAGCACAGCCATAGCTGGAACAGAAGCTGATTTAGCCTTATTCATCAAAGTCTGAGCTAACTACCAGCTCAGACACCCACTAAATTTAAACATAGCGCCTGGTCATCAGGAGCAGGGCGCTACATGTAAATACAACATTACATTTAATTTGGCTACAATATGCTGACACTTTGCAGCTCTTTGAGGTTAAATGCTACTGGTATGTCCATTCATATATCCAGCCTCAAAGAGCTCATGTTGAGAGCACAACAGAAATTACACTAACCAAGCACATCTGTGACTATTCTCCACAGACATGTTGACAACACTTTTAGTTAGTTTGCTGATTCATAATACTTATCGCTCACAGAAGTTCTAAACTCAAAAATATAGGTCTCTCTATACTTCATGTAACATCATTTGAAGCGGTCTTTCTGTTTAGGCCTCTTTTTTGGTGTTGTATTGACATGTTTAATTGATTTATTTGTTTTACTAAACATACATTGTAGAAGCTGATTTATGATGGCTGCTGTGAACTATATATAGCATACTGCTTTTTAAATAAGCTCTAAAAAGCCTCCCTAGCCAGAATGGTTACGGCCAAGATGTCTCAGTAAGAGGTAAACCTTTACCATTGCAATGGTTTTCTGCTTTAACAAAGATGTCTCCTATTTCTCCTATTGCACAGAGCGAAGCCTTTTTTTTATTTTATTTAGATTTGCTTTGTTAGGACATATTGAGAAAAAGAAGTGGTCACACATAGGTTTCAATAATTTTTTTAAATTTACACATGTGCTTAAAGCTCAAAGCCCAATTTCTTTCACATGGTCACTTAAAACATCTCTGACTGCAGTAGTCACCTTCAGTTCATAGCAGTGCATAGCAGTACTTCTTTTCCACCGCAAGAAATCCTCAGTCTTTTAGGTGGGAAGATGCTCAGCATCACTTAACTCAGAAAACTGATAAAAATACTGTGAATGTAGGACATCATGGGCCCACTTCCAGAGTGTCAACACGGGGCCCTTCATATACACTTTATGGATGCAGAGAACATTTTGAGGACTGCCCACAACTGGGAGAAGAAGTAAAAGATGACCATTATGTGACCATTATGTGATCACGTGAAAAATGGAGTTTAATTTTTTAAAACCGCATAACATACTGGGCAGGGCTCTTTTTCACAGAAAATAGGTACAGGAACTCCACCACAACCCCCCAAATCACCCCTCTCAACCCCCACACACACCCTCAAAAACTGCATCAAATTGTGGCTGTGGTCAAATTTCACTAACAGTGGGAGGGTTTTAAAGGGCAGGAAGCAGAGAGATCATCCAGTCGGGGGGGGGGGTCAGCATTGCCACTGCACCCTGGGCACCTGCATCTACCTTGACCCCATTCTGCACTCAGTGGGAGCCGTTGGGAGACAAAGCTAGACTTCTGTGTTTACAAGTAATAGTGGTGAGCAGGAAGCAGAGGGCCTGCGCCAGAGGTGGTGGAACTGAGTTCCACCAAGTTCCAGCTGAAAAAAAGCCCTGATACTGGGGATGTACAGGGTGGATGTGAGGTGATCGGCTGGCTGAGCCCAGAGTTGGGCTTTATATGTTATAGGCCCTATATTTAGCCACTTATTGGGAGATTAGTGTTTCTGTGCAGTCAAGGAGCAACAGTTAGGACTAAGATGAATCTGACGCTTTAGTAAACTTGCTTAAAGAAGCAGATCCTATAAAATAATAAATTGACCTTACCCCCTACTGCTGCCAGTAGATCCTCCTTTAATAGTCTTCCAAAGATCAAACTCCCTTTAATTTGTTCTACCCCCGCCCCCCCCCCCCACTGCGCTCAGTGGTTGCTCCAGCAGACTTACACTTTACTGCAGGAGTCAATGGTGATGTAGGGGTCACCTGGAAGAATTGCTGAGTGCTGTAGGGGACACCGTAAATTGACACACCTGGACATGTTAATTTCAGAGGTGACATTTCAGAGGAGATTTTCTTCACAAAGGAGTAGCAATCAGTGTCATGGACAGCAGGAAATGTAAGTATTTATGTTATCCTTTTACAGGGTTAGTTCATTAAACAATTTTGGTTCAGTGACTTCGTTGCTTTAATACGTTATTTTTCAATGATTTTTTCAGACATGAAAGAGACTTGAATTTATAGGAACCATAGTTCCTATGGGACCGGACCCAACTTGGGTCATGGGTGTGTTTTCCATTGGTAGCCTAGTTTGTTCAAGTACAGAATTAGTAGATCAGTGGCAAGTGATATAGTACAATGACTTTAATGACAGCACAGACTCAAGTGGCAAGCTAGAACATGAGTGAGGTTCTGCTGCACAGGGACCGAAAGAGGCATATACCAAGTTACATTCAGGTAACTACATAGCTTGCATTAAAAAGTTAGTTTATATTATGAATATAAAGCTGTATTAATTATTGCCTTTTATATTTGCCTGGATTACTACTTCTAAAAGGTAATGTATATGTATGACCATTTACAATGACGTGGCAATCAGGCATGTATTGATCTAGCTATCATTATAGCTCTCTACATACTGTATATTATTATAGCAGTCCAGAGTAATGAAAATGGGGTCTTGGAATGTCCGTGGGTTGGGTACCCCTGCTAAGAGAGCTGCAGTATTTGATATGCTGGAAATGTATGAGGTGGGACTGATCTGTCTCCAAGAGACTCACCTGACTAAAATTACTATACAACAAGTTCAAAGTAAGAAGTTCCAACACCAATACCACTCACTCACTCAGTGTGTCAGTAATGGTTAAAAGAGGGGTGGTGTTTTCTTGCAAACAGATCAGCATAGACGAGGAGGGGCGTTATATTTTTCTTCACTGTGAATTAGAGAGTAGAGAATATGTTATTGCAAATATGTATATACCCCCGCCCTTTAAAATGGAGGTTATATATAAGCTAATGGAATTTATGGTGGATAAGATGGGGATGGCAATTATAGCAGTGGGGGATTTTAATGAGGTCATAAATAGAAAATGGGATAGGTTTCCAGGGGGAAGGGAACCAAATCCTCCAGAGAGTCGATTGTATCAAATTCTACAAGAAGCTGGTTTGTTTGATATATGGAGAGTGAGGAACCCAGATGTGCGACAGTATTCCTGTTTCTCTAGTTCCTACTCAACACTTTCTAGGATAGACCTAGTTCTAGGTAACACGGAAGCATCACAGATAATAAAAAACATAGAATATCAGCCGAGAGGGGTGTCAGATCACTCGTTAGTGACAGTTCTGGTAGATTTAGAAGGGAATAAAACCAGGGGAGTATGGAGGATGAACCCTTTATGGTTTGAAGTTATCGGAGGCCCTGAGGAGATTCTAGACAAATTACAAGAGTTAATAGAATTTAATGAAGGAACGGTGACACAGGGAGTGATGTGGGATACGCTGAAGGCTTTTTTAAGGGGAATATGTATTCAACAAGTGGCAAAAGTTAAAAAGGCATCCAGAGAGGAGGAGAATAGGATAAGGCAGGAATTGGTGAATGCAGAAAAGGAATATATTGAAAACCCAACATCAGAGCGACAAGGAATATGGATGAATAAACAACAAGAACATAAAATAGTAATGATTAAAAAATCTGAGAATAAAAGATTATTTCAGAAACAAGCCGCATTTGGGGAGGGGGAGAGTGTGGGAAGAATGCTGGCACATTTAGTGCGAACCAATTCCTCCCCATCCGCAGTACCCGCGATTAGGACTTCAAAAGGAGAAATTTCTACTCGGGTATCAGAGATCACAGATACCTTTAGGGAATATTATGATAAATTATATAAATCGCAGGGTGCAGCGGAAGAGGAAGAATTGGAAATATTCTTTGGGAAAATTAAAATACCAATTCTTACTGAAGCAGAGAAAGAGGGAATGGAGGCTCCAATAACTCTTGAAGAAGTACAGTCAGCAGTTGCAGAGATGGCCAATCAGAAATCGCCCGGACCTGATGGACTCCCTATAGAAACTTATAAACATTACGGGAAAGTGCTATTGCCGGAACTCCTGAAAACACTGAATTGGGCAACGGAGGAGGGGGAATTACCTAAGTCAATGTCAGAAGCAATAATTATAGTCCTGCATAAGGAAGGGAAAGATCCACTAGAGACCTCATCCTATAGGCCCATCTCCCTGCTTTGCTCAGACGCTAAAATATTGGCCAAAATAATGGCAACTAGATTAAACAAAATGATTTCAAGACTAATACATCAAGATCAAACTGGGTTTATCCCCAGTAGATCAACTAGTATGAATATTAGAAGGGTATTCCTTAACCTACAAATTCCAACACAGAATATGGGTACAAGGGCAGTTATGTCCTTAGATGTGGTTAAGGCGTTTGATAGCGTGGAGTGGGGATATATCTGGCATGTTCTAGGAGCATTTGGTTTTGGTCCATCAGTGATTAGATGGATAAAAACTCTGTATAGTGACCCAAGCGCAAAAATTAGAGTTAACAATGATTACTCAGGTAAGATTAATTTGGAGAGGGGCACAAGGCAGGGGTGCCCATTGTCACCCCTGCTTTTTGCGCTAGCAATGGAGCCACTGGCCATAGCAATAAGAACGAACATAAAAATGAAAGGATTTGTGAGACCGACAGGAGAAGAGAGAATCGCATTATATGCGGATGATGTTCTTCTCTTCTTGGGGGACACAGATCATTCACTTAAGCAGGCTATGAGTATCTTTGGAGAATTTGGTAGACTCTCAGGATTGGTTATAAATTGGGAAAGATCAGCCTTGATGCCAGTGGATCCCATTGCCAATCAAACCTTAGCAGAAATACCCCAATTAGAAATGGTGGATACAATGAAATACCTGGGAATACATATAACAACTGACCCCAATAAATATATAAATAACAACATAGTTCCCCTACTGTCTAAATTTAAAAATAAAATTCAAATATGGCGGCGGCTCCCACTGTCAGTTGCAGGGAGATGTAACCTGATCAAAATGCTGTGGATGCCACAATTATTATATGTATTGCATAATACACCAACATGGATACATAAGAAATGGTTTAAGAAAATTGATACACTATTTAGAGAATTAATATGGAAAGGAGGCCAGGCAAGGATAGGACTACAGACCCTGCAACTGTCAACAAGGGAGGGAGGCATGGCGGTACCGCACCCACGGTGTTATTTCCTGGCAGCACAGCTGCAGCAGATAGGAATGAGATCAGAGATGGGAGGGGATACAAATGGGCGGCTGATGATAATGGGGTCACCCCATAAGTTGGTGATGGAGGCACTGGAGGCAAATTCATTTATATACAAATCCCCTACGGTCAAGATGGTAATAAAGGTGTGGAAAGCTGTGAAAGCAATAGGGGGATTAGAAGGAGAGGCAGAATATACACCGCTTTGGGATAATAGGAATCTGCAGGAGTTGGAGCCGATGGGGAAAATTAAGGAATGGGAAGGGAAGGGGATAACTAGGTTGGCCCAGCTGTATGAGGGAGAAATCCTAAAAACTTTTGCTGCACTTAGAGGGGAATATGATGTCCCTAAACATACATTTTACAAATATTTGCAAATTAGACATGCATTAGATATGCAGTTTGACAGACAGGGACCAATCTGGCATAAATCCCCTATCTTTCAGAGATTGGGCAACCAGAGTGAGACTGGGGGCCGTATATCCGAAATATACCCACACTTATGCAAAGGAAGTATTACAGCTCCTGAACATCTCAAAAGCAGAGGGAAATGGGAGGAAGATCTGGGGCCCATATCCGGGGGGCAATGGAAAAAGGTACTAGAGAGTGGACACCATGTATCTGTTTCACCGGCCCAGAAATTTTCATTCTTAATGTTATTACATAGGACATACTATACACCAAAAAGGCTGTTTGACTTTGGGTGGAGAGCAGATGCAGGGTGTCCCAGATGTCAAGACACAGGGGACCTGATACACATGCTATGGAGGTGCCCAAAATTATTTAGGTATTGGACAGGGGTACTGGATAGTATAAATAGAACATATATGACAACAATAGAAATGGACCCTAGAATATGTGTCTTGGGACTAGAGGAGGGAACAAACAGAGTGATCAGCATAACAAAAGCAGTGCTTAGATGCCTTTTTCATGCTAGAAAATTTATAGCGCAAAGATGGCGGGCAGAAGACCCCCCTTCAGTGAGAGAATGGGCTAACACAGTTACCGCAACAATATGGAAGGAGAGGGTAGTATATATTAAGAGAGGGAACATAAGAGAGTTTGAAAAGGTGTGGAACCCGTGGTTGGAAAAAATAGGGATACCCCTGTAAAGCAGAGAGTGAGAGGGAAAGAGAGTAAGAAAAATGGCACAAGGAAAATAAATGAAAACAGAAATAAACTTTGAATAAGGTGTAAAAATGGAAGAAAGGAAAATAGGAAAAAACCCTAATATGAGAAAATAGTAAAGGGGGAGGGGGAAAGGAGGGAGGGATGAGGGTTAACAGAGTGAAACTTACATTGATAATATTTTGCTAATTTATTGTTGAGAAAAGTAAATATAAATAAGCATGTACAATGTTAATTTGAATATGCAAGAAAATTAATAAAGAGAATAAAAAATAAAAAAAAGTATTTTATTATAGCAATTGTTTTGATAAACTTTTCCTAACCACGCAACATATACAGTATATGGAGCAGAAGCAAAAGTAGGCCTAAATGCCCAGCCACTACACATCCTCAGAAGTCTGTGCCAAAAAGCTGAGCAGCTCTTGGTCGTAACTTCTGGTTGGGAATTAGTGGGACGAACTCCCAAATGTGTGACCATTGACAGAGCCAATTACAACTGTCATGTGATCATGAAGCTGCTCAACCTCCCAGCATTAAACACTTAAAGTGGAGTTCCACCCATATTTTTTACTTTTCACCATCCAGCATTAAAGAGTGCATTCATTGCAATTTAGCATATAATTATTATAATTTTTTTTAAACACTTACTGCTGTATTTCTATATAGTATTCCTACTTCCTCCTCCACGGCCGCAGCCGTGCGCGTCATTTCCGGCTTTGCAATGTCTCCTGGGATATGTGTGTCATCAATCCCAGGAGACAACAGGCATCGCCGGTGTTAACCCGCTACCCATCAGAATATGCAACCAAAGTGACGTTGCGTCGCGGCCATCTTGGTACATCCGCACTCGTCCGCAGTAAGCCTAGAGTTAGAAGTCGGCAAGCGGACATCTTTATACACCCACCGGAGTCTTGCTTTTCACAGTTATTTCTAACAGTAAACTCAGCTTATATCGTGAAATACAGTGTATATAAAAGGTGAGTTTACTGTTATAAATAACTGTGAAAAGCAAGACTCCGGTGGGTGTCTGGCATTGTCTAGGGGGGAACCCTGCGCCAATTTTTTTTCATTTTGGCGGGGGGTTCCCCTTCAACATCCTCAGTACACAAGTCGCACCACAAGTCAGATCATCATGATCCGACTTCTGGTGCAACTTCTATTCAAATCAATAGCCTCCCATAGGGAACCATTGATTTTGAATAGAGGCAGAGAAACACGGCTAAAAGCTAGTGCGGCTAAACGCGCATTGATGCCAATGCAAAATGCTGATAAGATCGTGTTTTTAAAGCAGCGTTTTCCTGCCAGCAATCCGACGTCCAGAACGACTTTTTTGAGCGTCCCGTGTGCATGTAGCCTTACGCTTACAATTTTTTAAAAACTATCAATACAAAATACTTATTTAATTAAGTTGACCACTTCCACATGCTTATCTTAAGAAAAAAGAAAATGTCTAAAGTTTTCCTTCAAAAAAGTAATTTATATTTGAAAGTCTTCTTTTTCTAAAGTATAAATATAACATGTTGCATATGGCAATAAAGAGGAGCCTATTAGGACACATTAGGGTGGAGAAGAGTAGCCTGCACCACAAACCAAAAACGCTATTTAATCACCCTAGAAAACACCCCTAGCATTTCTGTCTGTGGCTATCTTGAGAAGGGCAGTTGATCCATGTAGGATTTACTTCCTGGAATCAATCTGTCCTTAGCTCAGACATGCAGGCGAGGAGGGTGTGCTTAGATGAGAAAACCCCTTCTCCCCTCCTGAAGACTTCTGGGATGTATGCCATCGTTTGCCTATGCATAAAACTAGGAAGTAACAGTAGAAATGTAAAAAAAAGTTCAAAACAAGTAAAAATGATATATTTTCCTATTTATTTACTAATTCTAGCAGAATAAGGATTAAAAATAGTCAAAGTTGATTGAGATGTTGATTGAGAGAGTGAAGTTCCACTTTAATAAAGTTTGTGGTCTGAAAAGTGCATACAATTAAATACGGTGTGTAATGTCTGGAGAGGTAGAAGTATAGAAAAATTTAAAGAAATTTGTATTAAGGAAACTTTTAAACATTTTAAATGTGAGAGCAAGTCTGAAAAGCGAGGAAGACAATCTTAGATAATCCACCAAGGGCTTGTTCACACAGGAGGCAGCCCTTAAAATCCCTCTGAAAAGTGATCCATGGTGGAACACGTTCTAGAGGGCAGTAGATCAGTGGCTGCCAGGCATTCATTATTACTCATTATACCGCTTCCTAAATGCCATTTTCTTTGAAAGCTGAATGGGGATTTTGTATGTAAATGCCATGCAGCAACCATGAACCAAGCGTTTGGCCTGCATTTGGGCCCACTGAACATGACAGAGGGGGAATCATTTATGGAAAAAGAGCCCCTAGGGGTAGGATTTTAATGGCACTACCAAAAAGACAGTAATGTAGAAAAATAATAATTATGATGTGAAGCAATCTGCACATCCCTGAGTAGCTGAATGCTAACAGTCAGGTGGCCAGTCAGGGGGCGGTAAAACTGGAGATCAAGCGCCTGATTTTACCAAGACCACCCCCCCTCCCTGCTTACTTGAACTAGGCCCAGCAGCTCCTAAGGAATATTCAGAGAATTGGCTTATGTCATTAGCGTATATCCCTAAGCCCTCATTCACATTGAATGCGGGTTTGAAATCGTGCGAGTTCAGCTGAACGCGCACAATTTCAAACCCTCATTTCAGTGCGAGTTCGGGGGCGATTTGAAAGACATCTGTGCGGGTTCATGCACATATGTCTATTGAAATCACCCCCGAAGTCGCCAAAAGTATTGCAGGAACTACTTTTGGAGATTGGTGCGGTGCCGCAAAGTTGGCCTCGCACCGATTGGGACAGTGCCATTGCCGGCAATAGGCTGCGATTTGGCATGTGTTTTGACGTGTCAAATCGCGCCGATGTTGCAACATGGGTTTACTGTTACAACAGTATCTGAATCACAAGCTGCGATGAGAAATAATTAGAAAGCCAACTCTTGGTATTACTAGTAGGTCTAATCTGTCACTGATGCCACTGCAGAAAAGGAAAAAAATATCTCAGTTACACTCATGCTGTGAAGGAAGACAATACTGTTTCATTGTCGTATAATTGCCAAATTAACTAAATGTTGCTATTTTTGGAGAAAAGTTGACTGACTATGCTTGTTTTCATATATGTCCGTCCTTCGCTGTAGGGGTACCTAATACCATTGCCTAAATATTTGTTTTCTGAGGGCAGCCTATACTGAAAAACATGGCATTGGTGTTATTGTATCTCTACTAATCATTTTTCCTTCTCTGACAGCGTTAAAGAGATTTTGAATGGTTACAGATTTTTGGCACCAATAAGATACTTGCTCTTGGTACACAGATGTTAAAAAACGATGAATTGATTCACTGGGAAATGTAGAGCACGGCATATGTTTTGAATTGCATAAAAATTATAATCTAACTTCCTCTTGTTGTAGTATCTGACACAATGCAAAAGTGACCTAAGTTCAGTATTTGACCCACTCATACACATTTGTGTTGCTTTAAAGTGAAACTCCAAGCAAACAACAAAATACAGTGTTGCAACAGATAAATGTTTACCTTCTAAACGGTTTCTAATTTTGGCCAACCATTCTTGTGATACCTGTTTAGCTACCACGGCTTTATTTAAAGTGGTTGTAAACTCTGTTACACCACTTGTACCTACAGGTAAGCCTATAATAAGGGTTACCTCTAGGTACTGTAAATATCTCCTAAACTTGCACAGTTTAGGAGATTTTCATTATATGCGCTGCTACCGACGTCATCAGCGAATGCGCACTGAAGAAACGGCCCGCTGGTGCCATTTTTTCAGAGCCTTTGACATCATCCAGGCCGATCACAGTGAACCACAGAGAACCTTCTTCCCTCAGCCAGAACACTGAAGACGTGTCATGGATGGGTCTTCCAGCATGACAATGATCCAAAACATACCACCAAGGCAACAAAGTAGTGGCTATAGAAGAAGCACATTAAGGTCATGGAGTGGCCTAGTCAGTCTCCAGACCTTAATCGTACATAAATTTATGGAGGGAGCTGAAACTTTCGAATTGCCAAGCGACAGCTAAGAAATCTTAAGGATTTAGAGAAGATCTGTAAAGAAGAGTGAACCAAATTCCCTCCTGAGATGTGTGCAAACCTGGTCATCAATTACAAGAAATGCCTGACCTCTGTGCTTGCCAACTAGGGTTTCTCCATCAAGTACGAAGTCATGTTTTGCTTGGGGATCAAATACTTATTTTACACACTGAACTGCAACTTCATTTATAGCATTTGTTGTATGGATTTTTGGTTGATATTCTGTCTCTATCATTTAAAATACAGGTATGATAAAAATATAAAGACCCTTAATTTCTTTGTAAGTGGGCAAACTTACAAAATCTGCAGGGGATCAAATAAATATTTTCCCCACTGTATATAGCAATCTTCACCAACCCATGTCTGACCCTTGACAATCATCAAACAGCGATATTTTATATACTGTATGTTCCTTAAAGTGATTGTAAAGCTTTGTTTTTTTTTTGTTTTTAAATAACAAACATGTCATACTTACCTCCACTGTGCAGCTCGTTTTGCACAGAGTGGCCCCAATCATCCTCTTCTGGTGTCCCCCGGTGGCGCTATCATCTCCTCCCTGCATTGTATAACCCCCTAGGAGAAGCGCTCTCCCGGGGGGTTACCTTGCGGGCGCGATCCTGAGTCCAGCATTTGCATCCATAGACGCAGAATGTAGGACTCGGCCCCGCCCCCCAGCGCCCGCGTCATTGTATTTGATTGACAGCAGCGGGAGCCAATGGCTGCGCTTCTATCAGTCTATAAAATCAAGAGCCGAGAACCCCCGGGGCAGCGAGGTATAGAACGTCTCCGCAGAGGGATCGAAGGGGGTCAGGTGAGTAAAACGGGGGTGCTGGGGGGGCCGGTCACTGTCAGAAGTTTTTTTACCTTAATGCATAGGATGTACTAAGGCAGGGATGTCAAACTCAATTTTATTGTGGGCCGCATCAGCATAATGATTGCCCTTAAAAGGGCCGGTTGTATCCCCTCCCCTTACATTAGATGTCAAGAGCCACCCCACCATCAGAAGTTAAGTCCCACGCTCTCCCTTACATCACAGTGCACCCCCTTTCCTTATGCTGCTACTGGGAAGAAGCTGGATGCATTGCTTGAAAGCAGAAAGTAAAGGTCTGGAGGAGGACAAGAGGAGGGCTGGAGCTCTCCTGCAGCTGCACATGAAATGGCCTGGAGGGCTGGATTCGGCCCACGAGCCTTGTGTTTGACACCTGTGCATTAAGGTGAAAAAACACGAGGGTTTACAACCCCTTTAAGGCTGAACTAAGGCAAATAGCTAAATACACAGATGTAATACATACTGTATACGAAAGTTGTCTTTCCTGCCAAAAGGAATCGTATTGCTATCCAGTTCAATTCTGATGCTTCGCTCCTACATATAAAAAATCTAAATTACTTAGAACCCCCAAACATTATATATATTTATTTATTTATTTATTTATTTATTTTAGCAGAGGCCCTATATAATAAAATAATGGGTATTGCAATTTTTTTTCAAATGCAATTTTTGGGGGAAAAAAAAACCCCACTTTCATGAATAAAAAAAACACCACTAAAGTTAGCCCAATTTCTTTCTATAATGTGAAGGATGATGTTACGCAGAGTAAATAGATACCTAACATGTCACACTCCAAAACTGCATCTGCCCGTGGAATGGCAGCAAACTATAGTGCTTAAAATTCTCCATAGGTGACGCTTTAAATGGCTTTACATATTACCAGTTGCACAGGAGGTCTGGTGCTAGAATTATTGCTCTGACGTTCGTGACAATACCTCACATGTGTGGTGCGATCACGGTTTACATATGCATTCTTGAGTAACGTATGCATTCACATTAGAGCATCGGCACGGTGGTATGGGGGTGCTTTAAAAAAAAATTATATTGTACCATTTATTTTGAACAAAAAAAAAAATGTTTACACTTTTTTTTGTGGATTAACCTTATTGCTATTACAAGGGATGAACAACGTCCCTTGGGACAGGATGGGCCGTGACAGGTCCTCTTTATGGAGAGATCTGGAGTCTATTAGACCCCAAATCTTTCCTCTAGCCTCCCAAGCAGCCGTTCAGACACAGATCGGTGTGAACGGCTGCTTTCCTAGCCACTGGTGGACAGGTAAACAAAGATCCAAAACCGGAAGTGACGACATAACTAGTCATTTCCAGAGTTACAGAGAGAGGGGATCAAAGTCATTTCCTCTCTCTCTGTTTAGGGTAGCCATCGCTGCCAGCCACATCGCTCCCTGGCTCTGCGATCGGACAGTAGAGCCTGGGAGAGGCAGGACCGCATTCCACCACCCACAGAAGTGGTCTGAGTGGCTACTTAGCCACTCAGATCACTTCTGCACTTCCGGCCCAGCTGAAAAAATCCATACTGAAATGATGCCTGTAGGTGAAGGCATCATTGTAGTATAACCGTGGGACGTCCTCCCAGTGGGAAGTGGTTAAACAGTCCTTCCACATAGTGAAAGGAAAAGCAGAACACCAACTAGTTCATCTTTCTGTCAATTTGCTCTCTGCTTCTATCAGCATGCTCCATGCACTGCAACACATCAGATTGGCACCTTCTGCTGCTTCTCCTTAGCTCCCATGCTGATTTTCTGTACAGGGACTGCAAGGGGCTAATACAAAATCAAATCAGCTAAATATATCCCAGGTGCATCAAAATAAAAGCTGGGCAAAGTCTTACAGTTTGTTTTCTTTAGAGTATAAAAGCCAATCCACTGCCAGCAAGTTACAGATAAATACCCTTTCTGTGTGTATAGAAGCAAGTGTCTATCAGCAGAGGCCTGACACACTCCTTAGTGAGTCAGAGCACCTTAACCTCCCTGGAGGTATGATTATTTCTGATTTTAGGTGCTGAAAGCGGTACCATTATATTGCATGGATATTTGGCGTTTTATATTGTAGGCCTGTAATTCTTAGGAATAACTCACTTAAATCTGTCTAAACCAGAGTCTAGTAGACATCCCGGGTATGATAAAGTTTGAAACACAAAATCATAAATTATAATATAATAAATAACTATAAATAATTATAACAAATAATACTGTAATTATAATAAAAATTATTCAATAATGTAATTAAATCCAAAACACTGAAATTTGCTCAGTTGCAGAATTGTCGCTGTCATTACTTTCAGTGTTTAATGACGAATTTCCACACAAATTGCTATCGCTCAATTCTGCGAGTGATTCTAATTTATTATCGCTGGTCTAAAACCACTTTTGACGTAAACTGACACTTTTTGGTTGCTATGGACAATCTCTAGTTTTCAGGCAGAAAGAACAGTATTTATAGTATAAAACTGCATGCAGGGCACTGGACAGACCACTAGGGACAAAGGGGATGTGTAATTATTTGATACAGTACTGTAATCAGTAAGATACAGTATACTGCATGTATTGTGTGTTTTTACTTTTTTGAATTTGGCGCCGATCTCCGCTCCCGTGCAACGCTCGCAGGGAACGGAGCTCGGCACTGTGTGTGAATCGAGCGAGACACGGCTCACCGACACAGCAGGGAGACATCGCAGGATGCAGGGGACAAGGTAAGTAACTTACGATGTCCCCCCGAGTCTGGCTCGGGGTTACCGCTTTTGGTATGAAAAATTCACCCCAAACCAGACTCGGGAATACCGCCAGGGAGGTTAATCAGCAAAGCTCATGTTCCTTGCTGATTGGAAAGCTCTAACTCTGACTCAGCAGTGGGTGTGTCTGACCTCTGCAGAGAGACCACTGCTTTCACAAAGTAAGCAAGCGTCCTTCTCTGCAACATTTTGGCTGGGGACAAGCTTTTCTAAACAGGATGTGGCTAAACTGTAGGTGTCCTTTTATGTTTGGTCGGTGCATTCATGCACATGCATTAACGTCTGTTATGTCACGCCTTAACATGCATTGTATTAAGACAGCCCTTTTTAAATAATAGGCTCCCGATGCACAAAATCATCTTGATTATCACACATTTTAAAAAAAAAATTACCAATGTATTGTAGCATATTGCATAGCATATGCACTGCCTTAGTGTCTTGGTGATGTGTCAATGCATTTAACAGTTGATGTGGTAACTGCATGTTAACACATGTGTTGCTGTAACACATAGATGTAAATTGGCCATAAGCGTCTCGCACACTTTTTGGTTTGATACACCTGGAATTTAATTAGCTGATTTAACCACTTGCCGACCAGCCGCCGCAGTTTTACTGTGGCAGGTTGGCTCGGTTGGGCAAATCGGCGTTACCTTACGTCGCTCTTTCTTTTGGCCACTAGGGGCGCCCGCAGCGAGTGCCCATACCCGATGCGAGTGCCTGGTAGGCGCGATGACCGTCGGGCACCCGTGATCGCTCATGACAGAGCGAGAATCAGGATCTGTGTGTGTAAACACACAAATCCCGGTTCTTTCAGGGGAGTAGAGACAGATCGTGTGTTCATATTAAGTCTGAACACCGATCTATCTCTCCTCCTAGATCAGTGGTTCTCAACTCCAGTCCTCAGGGCCCACCAACAGGCCAGGTTTGCAAGATAACTGAAATGCATCACAGGTGATATAATTTGCTGCTCAGGGATTGCAATATTCTAGTCTGCATCTCACCAAGGTAATACTTAAAATCTGGCCTGTTAGTGGGTCCTGAGGACAGGAGTTGAGCACCACTGTCCTAGACAGTCCCATCCCCCTACGGTTAGAACACACATAGGTAACACATTTAACCCCTTGATCGCCACTGTGTGTTAATCCCTTCCCTGCCAGTGACATTTATACAGTAATCAGGTTATTTTTATAGCACTGATCGCTCTATAAATGTCAATGGTCCCAAAAATGTGTCAAAAGTGTCCAATTTGTCCACCGCAATATCGCAGTCCCGATAAAAATTGCCGCAGTTAGCTGCCATTACTAGTAAAAAAAATAATAATAATAAAAATGCCATAAATCTATCCCCTATTTTGTAGACGCTATAGCTTTTCCGCAAACCAATCAATACATTGGTAAAAAAAAAATTCAATGTGTAGGGGGATGGGACTGTCTAGGAGGAGAGATAGATCGGTGTTCATATTTAGTATGAACACACGATCTGTCTCTACTCCCCTGAAAGAACCGGGATTTGTGTGTTTACACACACAGATCCTGATTCTCGCTCTGTCATGAGCGATCACGGGTGCCCGACGGTCATCGCGCCTAATATGTAGAAGAATACATATCGGCCTAAACTGAGGAAAAAAATTGTTTTTTTTAAAAAGAATTTGGGATATTTATTATAGCAAAAAGTAAAAGATATTGTGGGTTATTTACGAAAGGCAAACCACTTTGCACTACAAGTGCACTGCAAGTGCACTTGGAAGTGCAGTCGCTGTAGATCTTAGGGGAAGATCTGAAATGAGGGGAAGCTCTGCTGATTTTATCATCCAATCATGTGTCGGCTAAAATTCTGTTTTTTATTTTCCTTGCATGTCCCCCTCAGATCTACAGTGACTGCACTTCCAAGTGCACTTTCAGTGCAATTTCAAGTGCAGAGTGGATTTGCCTTTTGTAATTAGCCCCCATTGTGTTTTTTTAAAATTGTCGCTCTTCTTTTGTTTATAGCGCAAAAAATAAAAACTGCAGAGGTGATCAAATACCACCAAAAGAAAGCTCTATTTGTGGGAAAAAAATGACATCAATTTTGTTTGGGTACAGCGTCGCACGACCGTGCAATTGTCAGTTAAAGCAACGCAGTGCCGTATCGCAAAAAATGGCCTGGTCATTGAGCAGCCAAATCTGCTGTTGAGGTTAAACTAAAAGTTCAATTCCGGCATTAATGATAACAGAACTGCAGTCATTTGTGTCTTATATATCTGCTTCAAGGAAGAGGTTTAGCATATATTTTAGTGAACACGTGTTTTGAAGTAAATTGAGGTATTTACCTTAAAGTACATTTTTATGTGACTTTAATTTTTTTTTTTTGCACCTATTTTTAAGAACATACCATCGGCACAACTGAAATTGGCTCAAATTTTCTCTCCCAGCTAACTAAACTGACTGATGCGTTCATTCTGTTCAAAGCCAGATTTTGCATCAGAATATTTTGTATGGTCTGAATATTTGTATAACAGTCCTTTTTAGCCTAATTCCCTGCACATGATAGTCAAACACTGATCAGAATACAAGATTTCCTCCTATAGACAACTCTCAGTTTTTTATAAATGTCCCTAGTGCTCCAGGCAAGGACTGAAAGATTCCCACTGTACAGTCCTAACAAACAAAGGAATGTAGTGTGACCATCTCATTTCACCCTTCTGGCGTGTGTCTTCCCACTTCAGAGCTGGGAATGTTCAACTTTCTGCAGGCAGTCTATTTAACACTGACCCTGAGAAAACATCAAAATCATCATAAGGGATAAAGTAGGTCCATTTATAGTTATTTATCATATGCAAATTAACAACCCCCCCTCGATCGGTTTAGCTAAGTATATGGTACATGCACACTGCAATTGGATAGCCTTTTTGTCATTTGCATTGTGTTTGTATTCAGGTGCTTTGGAAATGGTTCTCCTTAGGGAAAGAGAAAATAAAGGTGCATTACAAACAACCATAATTAACGTGTGTTAATAGGACACGCCTCTTTGAGCGCACAGCAGAGATTATCTGCGAAGCAATCCACTGTAGACATGTGTAAATGCAATGAAAGGTAAACACACAAATTAAGTCTGCTCATTAGTGTACATGTAGCGGGTATGTACTTTCCCGGGTGTAAATTTGTACTTGGCAGAGACATCAGTGATGTGTAATTCCCTGCAGCCCGGTGGGTGGCGCTGTCGCCCTGGGTTGGGGTTGAATCATTGCTGTGTGCTGTGTCTCCTTTTTGTCCTCCCTCTGCAGCGGTATGGTGGGGCGGGGAACTCGCAGTGCTTGCTGGGAGAGGGTATAAAGGGGGCCGGCCATCTTTGTCACGGGGTCGTAGTCCCAGGCACCTTCAGCTTGTGGACGGTGGTTCGTGTCGGTCCTCCGGGTGGCCTAGGCATAGAGGACCATCGGAGGTCGTGTTCCATCCCAGGCACCTTTAGCCTGGGGTGAGGTCTCGGATGGAGGTCCGGAGCTCAGTGCCCAACACTGAGTTCCGTGAGGGAAGAAGATCCTAGGGAACCCCGGGAGTGGTTACCCGAATCCGGAAGGCACAATGGACCGGGGGGAGCTCCTCATTTGAAGACCCGGTGCAGCATATTGCCGGTGACAAGTGAGTCTCTCGTCGGAGAATGCCTGAAAGGAAATTCCCCCTCGTGCGGAAACCGCAACCCACTTTTAGGAAGGAAAGTGGAGAACACATTGTGTCTGGGCCTATTCGCATCCACACCTCCTTTCCTGTTCTGTTCCTATCAAGGGAGTTCAACTGATTGTGTTCTTTCGTTGGAAGAATAAAGGAGTGTTGAACTTTAATGGTGTGGAGCTCATTTCCTAGCAGATATGGTTCAAGGTGACTCTTGGAGGGAGGATCCAGGTGCACAACACTGACCTGAAGGTAATACAAGAACGTTGCTTATACCGCACTGACACATGTGGTGGAGGCCAGGCGTGGTGTCCCCGCTCCCTCCCCTCTAGAATACCCCTAGACACAAGAAAGACAAGACGAGAGAAAGAGGGGAGTGAGGGGGCCGCTACACGTGGGGGCTCATCCGGGATAGTGTTTGTGCACCACAGTATTGAACGTGTCTGCTGGAGGAGTTAAGCGAATAGGCAGGCCTTCATTGGCCGAAGTGCATCCCTGCTCGAAGTTGTGGACATGACCCAATGAAGGGAAAGGCCCATGCAGAAGAGTGGAAAGAGGGGGAAGTTCAGCCGTGTGAAGTACTACACGTGGGGGCTTCTATTGCACTGTGCCACCAGGCACACCCCCACCGCTTAGTTCGTGGGTGTGACTCAGAAACAGAAAATAAGAAAAGCCCGCAAACTGGAGCAAAGGGGAGGAGTCCAATACGTGTGAAGGACTACACGTGGGACGTTGGCGCAAAAACTTTGCAGTGTGCGATGGATCAGCAACAGGTCGCCATGTTCGGACATACATCGTGGATTCCGGTTCACCCTTCCACCACGACATTGACTGCTGCTGCTCCGGTAACAGATACGGGGATCCGGCTAAAGCCAAGGGGTCAATTCGCCCTGTACTTATGCATGGACGTTGAGGCCCTGGGTGTGATTTGTCCCGGCTGTTCGGTACTGGTGTGCCAACTGAAGCCATTCGGACGTTGTGAGGCCTGTGGGGAGTTCCTGTTCGAAGTGGATCCGGCGGTTGACAGGCCGAGAACCATTTACCCCGGCTGGGCTTCAGCCAACACCACTCAGAGAAGAGGAATCACTACTGTGAGAGCCATCCCTACGCACACTGCAGCGACCGCGGAGGAGGTCGTAAAACCCCAACGGGAGAAATCCGAGGATGCTGACTCGGTCACCACTGTCTCGCAGCGTCCACCACCGAAGAGAAAGACCGGCATGGTAGCCCCGACCAGCGGTTGTGGTGGACCGTCTCGCCCGCTTACGCCCGGCCCGGATGGATCCGTCGACAAGAGTTCCGGACGTCCCGATTCAAGTAAAGGCCGAGGTAAGCCAGGCGGAGAGATTTGGTGTGTGGGCGGAGGTGTCGGGAAGTCATGGCCTAGCGAATCCGTGGGAGGTGGTGGCTCCGTCTCTACAACCGGCTACCTGCCCATGGAGGAGTGTGACACCTCTGACCTGGAGTCGCTCTCAGACATGGGAGACGACGTTGCCATAGACGATGTGTTTGCCGAGAAGGGCTGGGACAAAGTACCTCTCGCTTCATTTCGGAGGACCAGAGATCCACCCATGTCAACAGGGGAAAGTGCACCCCGGGTGGAGGCACCAGTGCCTGAAGAGAGGTCCGGTCCCCAGCCTGCGTCTACATCCCCGGTTCCATCTGTACCGAAGGCCGGGGAAAAGAGACTGTTGCTGCGGGCACCTATGCCCAGACCAGATGTGATCAAGGTTCCTCGCCACCCGGACTCGATAGTTTTGCCTGGCGAAGGGGACAAAGCTACCATGCCTCCTTTGGCGAGATTGCAATGCCTATTTGGCCAAAAGGTTGCCGCAGACTATGGATGGGAGTATCCGTACTTGTCGAAGGAACTGTTGTATGAGGTGGAAGTGTGCCGGGAGCGCTGGTACAATGACTTTGTGTGGACCCACATTCAGGTTCCCCACGCCCGCAGATACCTGGCATGCTCTCCAAAGGCCTCTCAACGTTTTAAAGACTGCAAGGCAGAGTGGATGTTAGGACGACACATCCATGCAGATAAAGTGGTGATGCGGCGCAAAGAAGGAGAAGATGTGGAGTATCATCTGGAGACTATGGATCAGCACTTGAAGCCACTTGTTCTGCCGCATCCCCGTTTTTACCTGTAGGAGAGAAAGACTCTGTTTGTTCTTGGCATGCTGCTGAACTTTGTGGGCCTATTGCTTTGTGCCCAAAGAAATGAAGAACTGTTCCTGGTTTGTTCTTCACTTTTCCCGCAAGAGATCTTGGACTCTGGGTAGATAGGGAAAAAGAGAAGAGGACAGTTCCACGGGTGCAGTTACCACGATGCTGTCACCAGGTGGCAGTGTTGCGCAACGTTAAAACACTTTTCATGCACTCACTCTTGGAGGAAAGGGATCTCTTGGAGGAGAAGTTTCTTTCCCATTACACGAATACAGGTGTCAGGGTTATATGTGTTAATCCTTTCTTTTCCCTCTGCAGGAGAACATCCCATCAAGTCCACTGAGGATGGGGTGGGTCTTAGCTAGGATGGGTGGGAAAAGTCAATATGTGCATATGTGATTCAAAGTTATGAGTCAATGTGGTTGTTTCTTTTTTGTCTTATTCCCTTTCTTCACAGGGCTCAGACACAATGTTTTAGTTGGATAGTTTTTTTCAAAGTTTTATATTTTTGTACAATTGTTAGTAGGTTTCTGGATTGGATTATGTCAGCCGTTGAGGGCATGATTTACTCCAGACACTGGGGACCAGTGTCAAACCACCAGGGGGAGAGTGTAGCGGGTATGTACTTTCCCGGGTGTAAATTTGAACTTGGCAGAGACATCAGTGATGTGTAATTCCCTGCGGCCCGGTGGGTGGCGCTGTCGCCCTGGGTTGGGGTTGAATCATTGCTGTGTCCTGTGTCTCCTTTTTGTCCTCCCTCGGCAGCAGTATGGTGGGGTTGGGAACCCGCCGTGCTTGCTGGGAGAGGGTATAAAGGGGGCCGGCCATCTTTGTCATGGGGTCTAGTCCCAGGCACCTTCAGCTTGTGGACGGTGGTTCGTGTCGGTCCTCCAGGTGGCCTAGGCCTAGAGGACCATCGGAGGTCGTGTTCCATCCCAGGCACCTTTAGCCTGGGGTGAGGTACTCGGATGGAGGTCCGGAGCTCAGTGCCCAACACTGAGTTCCGCGAGGGAAGAAGATCCTAGGGAACCCCGGGAGTGGGTACCCGAATCCGGAAGGCGCAATGGACCGGGGGGAGCTCCTCATTTGAAGACCCGGTGCAGCATATTGCCGGTGACAAGTGAGTCTCTCGTCGGAGACCGCCTGGAAGGAAATTCCGCCTCGTGCGGAGACCGCAACCCACTTTTAGGAAGAAAAGTGGAGAACACATTGTGTCTGGGCCTATTCGCATCCACACCTCCTTTCCTGTTCTGTTCCTATCAAGGGAGTTCAACTGATTGTGTTCATTCGTTGGAAGAATAAAGGAGTGTTGAACTTTAATGGTGTGGAGCGCATTTCCTAGCAGATATGGTTCAAGGTGACTCTTGGAGGGAGGATCCAGGTGCACAGCACTGACCCGAAGGTAATACAAGAACGTTGCTTATACCACACTAACACATGTGGTGGAGGCCAGGCGTGGTGTCCCCGCTCCCTCCCCTCTAGAATACCCCTAGACACAAGAAAGACGAGACGAGAGAAAGAGGGGAGTGAGGGGGCCGCTACATACACATACTCTGATGGGCCATATTTAAAAACTGCATACAGTAATGGAAATGTGCTTGTCATACAGCTTCATTCCCTAAGCTGCAGTAAACACATGGCAACTACGATCTGATTGGTTAACATTTTCAACAAATTCATTCCACAGACTTCTGCTCCTTTCTCACGTCCTTCATAGAATAGCATAACTTCACCTCAGTTTAGATTTCTTCTGTTGCAGAGATTTATGTCCTAGCATATCATAGAAACCTTTTCATTTTACCTTCTTAATTTCTACATAATATGCATAGTAATATGTGTGGTAATGCATGAATAATGTTTATGATGGTAAATATCAAAAACGTGATAATAATGACTGCATATTGCAGCTGTAAAATGTATAGTTGCATTTGTCATTAAAATCGTACATTTTTGTCCCAAACTGAAAAATTGTCAGTGATGGTTGTTTTTACTATGAAGAAGTCTTGTTTCCAGCAATATTACCTACAACATCCTGGCTCTAAGTGCTTCTTGCTCTGAAAAATCTGCTCCTGAGTCATTCAGCGCAATGCAGAGGAGGTCTACTGTCTCCAAACAACACCATCTCACCATCTAGCAGTGGTCAGCTTGTACAGATGGATGCAAATGCAGAGCCAGGCCATGCTGATGGAGACAGGACTTTTTCTTCAGAAAACTTTGCCGATTGTCTTTACACTTTTAAGGTCTAATTCTGGCTTTTGCAAAAATGATAAATGCACCCATATTGATTAATAGCAAAATGCACATTTTAATTTTTTTGGAGCCTGCAAAGCAATGCAACCCTGATTAGTGGATCACAATGCTCTGACTCCTGCAGACTTTTCTTCCTGTGTGCAGACAATCAGTTAAGGGCCTAGAGGTAGTATCAATAGGCTCCAAGTGCAAAGCTGTCTCTGTCTAATGCAGAAGAGAGAGTGCCATGATTGAGGCTGGGTCCACACCTATGCAAATTGGATGCAGGTTTCCCTGCATCCAATTTGCATAGCAGGAGAATGTGACTGGCTCTCTATGGAGGCGGTTCACATATCTCCGGGTCGACTGCGGAGCGCACTGCACAGAAACGCTGTGTGTCTTTGGCTCAATTTCTGGGCCGAATTCAGGCAAAGATTTGGCCCTGATTCATTCCTGAAAAGGAGAACGGGGATGCACATCGTTCCTGTGTGATCCGCAGCCGGTTCCAGTGTGAACCGAGCCTTAAGGATAGCCTTTGACAAGTCATGTGGCAAGGCTCCCCTACCAATTTTATTTTGTTTACAGACACGCTAATAAATTTAATAGCACTCTTCCAGATTCAAGACTCCAGAGGCTAGTAGAGTGCCCAGCACATCTATAAAGCACAGAAAAAGTTTTAAGAATGTGCAGTATTTTTTAAGCAGCAGTATAGCATTGGTAAGGCCATGCTGCTGCCTTAAAAACTGGCTTCACAGTAGGTTGAAGTTGAGAGGAATTTGTGCACATGCTCTCAGTGGATGGTCAGTTGGAGAAAATATACATAGGTATACTGAACTTTATTGGAAGCTGTACCTAGGGTAGACAAATTTGTTCTGGCAAAATGTAGGACATGGTGGGAAAGGGGGGTGTGATTGCTTAAAGGGCAACACTAAAAACACGCAATTCATTTGAAACAATGTGCTTGAGAGATAACTTATTCCTGCATGTGAAGTGGTTCACCTGTACGATGTACTCTGGAAGTAGTGACATTACAAAGCTAATGTCCTTGATAAGGGACTAGTTTGGATTTAGAGAGGGATCCCAGGCAAAAGAAAAAAACAAAATGATTTGGAGTCCCCCCCCCCCAAAATCCATATCAAAACCTTGTCACCTTGTCCTACATAAGGGTCTAATGTGGACTTTTAATGGGAACCCAATGCAAAAAAACGAAGACCTGCGCGTGGCAATCCTACTCCTGTCGGATTCTTGCTATAACTGACAGCTCACCAGCTGGCTGCTGAATGTCAACAAATCAGCCAGTGACACTGCCTGACATCATTGACCAAATATAATCATGACCAAATTTGGTCATTAACATAACTCAGGATCCCCTGACCAGCTTGTTTACTAAGTGAAACAAGCCACTGGGCAAGCCAGGAAGATGTTATTTAGTGGCGGCAGAAATACTGCCACTAAATAGATAAAAGGCTTGCACAAAAATACAGGTCAAACTCTGTCCTGTATTGACCTGTATTTTTTGCATTGGGTTCCCATTCAAAATCCACACTAGACCCTTATGTAGGATAAGGTTTTGATATGGAGTTTGTGGAGTGGGGCAAATTATTTTGTTTTTTTCTTTTACCTGTATTGATTAAATTCATTCCACAGACTTCTGCTCCCTTCTCATGTCATTCATGGAATAGCATAAATGCATGTTATAATGCTATGTCCTGTATTGAATCAATATAGGACATAGCATTTTACTTTCAAATCTGGGGCAATTCCATATTACGTGGGATGGGTGAGTTGTACTCTAACTTAAAGCCACTCCTTAGACTAATTATGGTATGCTGCATACTTTATTTTTATATATATATATATATATATTGTGACAGCAGGAAGGTAAAGTCACCTGGTTGCATCCAGGGGGGTAGATATATTTCTCCCAGATTCAGGCTTTATGCTGACTTATACAACTAGGGTGGAGAGTTGTATAAGCCCAGCTGAGGCTAGTAGGCTCATGGATGACTCATACCTCTAGGGAGAGTGTGGGGCGTCGTGCAGACAGAGATGAGACCAGCTGAACCTTGTCAGCTCATTTAGGCCTCTATAAGGAACTCCCAGATTCATTAGATGTTAGCTCATGCCTGGAACCAGACCTGTGTGGACTGTCTAGGGAGAGTGAACCCCTGTGCGGTGAGGCAAAGCCTGTGTGGCTATTTGTTTGGACTTTTACTAAACCAGGGACTTAGGGACTAGGACAGCACCAGGCTGATCCCAGTTGTTAGTTTAGGAAACCTGCATGTTTAGTCAGAGGTCAAACTGACCAGGATTTATTTTGTTTGTTTCTTTTTGGCTTTGCTGTGTTTTTGTCACTGTACATAGAGAAATAAACCGCACCTTTTGATTTTGAAAACCACAACCTCCGTCTGCTGGCCCTGTTTTTGTGTGGGGAGCCCAACCAGGGGGTCACACACACCCGCTACCGAGTTAACCCCCTCACAGTTGGTGGAGAACCAGTGGCAGTTTTTTTTAAGCCAGCATGGAGGAGATACTGAAACAGCTGGCTCTAGCAAATGCCAATCAACAGCAGACAAATGCAGGTTTGCAAAGGAGCCTTGCAGCCCAGCAGCAAGCTCATCAACAAGCCCAGCAGCAATCTGAGGCCCGCTTCATAGACCTGTTACAGAAGCAAGAGCAGAGACTACAACAAATGGAAGCAGTAATGCAGCAACGTCCGCAGACCAGTGAGGAAAGCCGTCCCACTAATACCGCGTCCTTTGGGGTGAGTCGTTTATTGACAAAAATGACTGGAGAGGATGATCCAGAGGTATTTTTGACCACATTTGAAAGGACTGCTGAAAGAGAAAAGTGGCCTGAGGAGCAGTGGGCTGGACTGGTGGCTCCTCTGTTAACTGGTGAATCGCAGAAGGCTTACTATGACCTAGAGCCTGACCAAGCAAAAGACTATGTGATGCTAAAAGCTGAAATATTGGCAAGGCTGGGTGTCACCCTGGCTGTCCGGGCTCAGCGTGTGCATAACTGGACTTTCCAGCTTGGAAAACCCCCCAGGTCTCAAATGTATGATCTCATTCACCTGAGCAGGAAGTGGCTACAGCCAGAGACTTTGTCCGCACCAGAGATTGTGGAACGTGTTGTAATGGATCGGTTTTTGAGAGCTCTTCCTACTGCCATCCAAAAGTGGGTAAGCCATGGAGACCCAGAGACGGCCGGTGGTCTTGTGGATCGTGTAGAGAAATACTTGGCTACAGAGAACCTGACGGCCTCTTCCAGAGACACTCGGACTTTCCACCCTAAGACCAGACCATCCCCAGGGGCGGATAAGAGGATTCCAAGGGGTGAGGGTGGAGAGAGTGAGAGGGTGGGAGCTCTACCCCAAGTTTGGCGAGAACAGCCTGGGAAATCAGCGGCTCAAGAGGCCGCAAGAAGGATCGTTTGCTACCGCTGCCGGCAAGCGGGACATATTGCAGCCAATTGCCCGGTTGTGGAGGAACCCATGCAGTGTGACTTTCTGACGGACAGACATCAGTCGCTGTGTGCGACAGTCGCATGCACTGCCATTCGGGGAACTGAGAAACATTTATGCAAAATGTGTATTAATGGTAGAAATGTTGTGGTATTGCTGGATTCAGGTAGCCTTGTGACCCTGATAAAGGCTGAATTAGTTAAAACAGAGGTCTCTGGGAATAGCAAGGTAGCTGTTATTTGTGTGCATGGGGACACCCGAGAGTATCCAGTGACTACAGTGTGTTTCGAGACCCCCAAAGGTACCCTCTCTCATCCAGTGGGGTTAGTATCTCAATTACCGCATGATGCCATTGTGGGAAGGGATTTTCCGAAGTTCTGGGAACTGTGGGATGATCCTGAGCCCCCCACTGGTGCCCCTATGTACCAGGAATGTGATAGCCAGAACTCCTCTGAGAGTGGGGAGGACTCTCCAGAATTTCCCTTGTCAGTATTGGCAGGGGAGACTCAAGAAACTGGAGAGGAGCCCACCTCCTCAGACGAAAACCTACCGTCTGTGGAGTTTTCTGATCTGGAGGTTCACAGGGAAAATTTTGCCACAGAACAGTTAAAAGACCCCGCCCTAATAAAGGCACGGGAAAACGTAGTGGAAATAGATGGCGAGTTAGTGAACCCAGATAATACCTGCACTTACCCATACTTCAGCGTAGAGAAGGACCTACTGTATCGGGTGGCAAAAAGGGCAGAAGAAACCGTTGAGCAGCTGGTGGTGCCCAAACCTTACAGGAAGTTGGTGTTGGAGTTGGCCCATGGGCACATTCTTGGAGGTCATCTGGGGACAGAGAAAACCCGAGAGAGGGTATTACAGAGATTCTATTGGCCTGGGGTGATGAAGGACATAGAAAATTATTGTTCCTCCTGCCCTGTGTGTCAGAGGTCGGCCCCGATGCCACATTTCCGTAGCCCGCTGGTCCCTCTACCCATCATTGAGGTCCCGTTTGAGAGAATCGCAATGGATTTGGTAGGTCCTATAATCAAGTCCGCTAGGGGGCACCAGTACATATTGGTTATAATGGACTATGCCACCCGTTATCCAGAAGCGATCCCTCTCAGAAATACCTCGGCCAAAACCATAGCCAAAGAGCTATCTCTTGTTTTTAGCCGGGTGGGTATTTGTAAAGAACTGCTTACGGACCAAGGTACACCCTTTATGTCCCGGGTTATGAAAGAGCTGTGTAAATTGTTCAAAGTGACGCAATTGCGTACATCTGTGTATCACCCCCAAACCGATGGGCTGGTTGAAAGATTCAACAAAACCCTAAAACAAATGTTGAAGAAAGTGGTGGATAGAGATGGAAAGGATTGGGACTGTCTACTTCCTTATTTGATGTTTGCTATTAGGGAGGTGCCCCAATCCTCTACGGGATTCTCCCCCTTTGAGTTACTGTATGGGAGACACCCAAGAGGGCTGTTGGATATTGCCAAGGAAACTTGGGAAAGTGAGAGTTCTCCCCACAGGAGTGTGATTGAGCATGTCGCCCTGATGCAAGATCGAATTGCACAGGTAATGCCCATCGTGAAGGAACATTTGGCCCAAGCGCAGTTGGCACAGCAGAGAGTGTACAACCGTGGAGCAAAGACCCGTACCTTTTCCCCGGGGGATAGGATATTGGTACTTGTCCCTACGGTTGAAAGTAAATTCCTTGCCAAATGGCAAGGCCCCTACGAGATAATGGAAAAAGTGAGCGAAGTGAATTACAAGGTCAGACAACCAGGAAGGCGAAAGCCCGAACAGATATATCACGTTAATCTGTTGAAAGCCTGGAGGGATAGAGAGTCCCTAGTCGCAGAAACTTGGTCACCAGCTCAAACTGGTTGCGTGATTCCGGAGGTTGGAATAGCAGCCACCTTGTCACAACCCCAACAACAGGAGGTTAAGGAGTTTGTGCTTCGCAACAAGGAGGTGTTCTCTGAGCTGCCGGGACAAACATCTGGGGTAGAGCATGATATTATTACCCCGCCCGGTGAAAGGGTGAAGTTAAAACCCTATCGGATCCCAGAGGCCCGACGGGAGGCAATACGGGAGGAAGTACAGAAAATGCTGAACTTAGGGGTGATAGAGGAGTCCCAAAGTGATTGGTCTAGTCCCATTGTGTTGGTGCCTAAACCGGATGGGAGCTGGCGATTTTGTAACGATTTTCGTCAGTTGAACAAAGTTACAAAATTTGACACCTACCCCATGCCACGTATAGATGAGTTGATCGACCGGCTGGGAACAGCCCGATACATGACGACTCTTGACCTCACAAAAGGGTATTGGCAAATTCCCCTGGCCAAGTCGGCCAAAGAGAAAACCGCATTTGTAACCCCAGACGGGGCGTTCCAATATAAGAGAATGCCGTTCGGGTTACAGAATGCGCCGGCCACATTCCAGCGGAAAATGGACCAGATACTGAGGCCCCATCGGAAGTATGCTGCGGCTTACCTGGATGACGTAATTGTCCATAGCACAGATTGGGCCTCACATCTGCCAAAAGTGCAAGCAGTCCTAGACTCTATCCGGGAAGCGGGGTTTACGGCTAACCCCAAGAAGTGTACCATTGGGCAGGAGGAGGCCAAATATCTTGGGTACACCATTGGCAGGGGAGTGATAAAACCCCAACTCAACAAAGTCGAGGCCATCCAGAGTTGGCCACGTCCCAACAGCAAGAAGCAGGTACGGGCCTTTCTGGGAATCGCGGGTTATTATCGGCGCTTCATTCCCCACTTTGCTTCTAAGGCTGTGCCCCTAACCAACCTGACGAAAGGGAAAGGGTCGGTCATGATTAAATGGACCCCCGAGGCTGAGGCAGCATTCCAATTCTTGAAACAAGCCTTATGTAGCCAGCCAGTGTTGTACTCACCCGACTTCTCTAAAGACTTTGTCGTACAAAGTGATGCGTCAGATGTGGGGTTAGGAGCAGTATTGTCCCAGGTCTGGAACGGGGAAGAGCACCCAGTCATTTACCTCAGCAGGAAGTTGAAGTCCCATGAGGTAAATTACGCCACGGTTGAAAAGGAGTGTTTAGCGGTGAAGTGGGCTCTAGATTCCCTTCGGTACTATCTGCTAGGTAGGCACTTTGACATGGTTACGGATCACGCTCCGTTAAAGTGGATGGCTCAAAACAAGGAGACAAATAGAAGAGTGAATAGGTGGTTCCTGGCCCTACAGGAATTCAACTTCACAGTAAAGCATCGCCCTGGCGTTCAAATGGGGAATGTGGATGCTTTGTCTCGAGTACATGAATGCCTGATTGCTGGTGTTCCAACCCCAAGGTTAAAACAAGAGGGGGGGGTATGTGACAGCAGGAAGGTAAAGTCACCTGGTTGCATCCAGGGGGGTAGATATATTTCTCCCAGATTCAGGCTTTATGCTGACTTATACAACTAGGGTGGAGAGTTGTATAAGCCCAGCTGAGGCTAGTAGGCTCATGGATGACTCATACCTCTAGGGAGAGTGTGGGGCGTCGTGCAGACAGAGATGAGACCAGCTGAACCTTGTCAGCTCATTTAGGCCTCTATAAGGAACTCCCAGATTCATTAGATGTTAGCTCATGCCTGGAACCAGACCTGTGTGGACTGTCTAGGGAGAGTGAACCCCTGTGCGGTGAGGCAAAGCCTGTGTGGCTATTTGTTTGGACTTTTACTAAACCAGGGACTTAGGGACTAGGACAGCACCAGGCTGATCCCAGTTGTTAGTTTAGGAAACCTGCATGTTTAGTCAGAGGTCAAACTGACCAGGATTTATTTTGTTTGTTTCTTTTTGGCTTTGCTGTGTTTTTGTCACTGTACATAGAGAAATAAACCGCACCTTTTGATTTTGAAAACCACAACCTCCGTCTGCTGGCCCTGTTTTTGTGTGGGGAGCCCAACCAGGGGGTCACACACACCCGCTACCGAGTTAACCCCCTCACAGTATATATATATATATATATATATATATATATATTGTGACAGCAGGAAGGTAAAGTCACCTGGTTGCATCCAGGGGGGTAGATATATTTCGCCCAGATTCAGGCTTTACGCTGACTTATACAGCTAGGTGGAGAGTTGTATAAGCCCAGCTGAGACTAGTGGGCTCACTGATGACTCATACCTCTAGGGAGAGGGCTGGGCGTCGTGCAGACAGGGAGTTGATGAGGCCAGCTGAAGCCTGTCAGTTCGTTTAAGGCCTCTATAAAAAACTCCCAGATTCATTAGATGTTAGCTCATGCCTGGAAGCAGACCTGTGTGGACTGTCTAGGGAGAGTGAACCCCTGTGCGGTGAGAGAAAGCCTGTGTGGCTATGTTTTGCTTGGACATTTAAAACCAGGGACTAGGACAGCACTAGGCTGATCCCAGTCGTTAGTTAGGAAACCTGTAAGTTTAGTCAGAGGTCAAGTTGACCAGGATTTATTTTGTTTATGTTTTTTTTGCCTTGCTGTGTTTTTGTCACTGTAAATAGAAAATAAACCGCACCTTTTTGATTTTGAAAACCACAACCTCCGTCTGCTGGGCCTGTTTTGGGTGGGGAGCCCATCCCGGGGGTCACACATACCCGCTGCCGAGCTAGCCCCCTCACAGTTGGTGGAGAACCAGTGGCAGTTTTTTTAAGCCAGCATGGAGGAGATACTGAAGCAGCTGGCTCTAGCAAATGCCAATCAACAGCAGACAAATGCAGGTTTGCAAAAGAGCCTTGCAGCTCATCAACAGAGCCTTGCAGCTCAACAACAGAACTTCGCAGCCCAGCAGCAAGCTCATCAACAGAGCCTTGCAGCCCAGCAGCAAGCTCACCAACAGAGTCTGGAAGCTCAGCAACAAGCCCAGCAGCAATCTGAGGCCCGCTTCATAGACCTGTTACAGAAGCAAGAGCAGAGACTACAACAAATGGAAGCAGTAATGCAGCAACGTCCGCAGACCAGTGAGGAAAGCCGTCCCACTAATACCGCGTCCTTTGGGGTGAGTCGTTTATTGACAAAAATGACTGGAGAGGATGATCCAGAGGTATTTTTGACCACATTTGAAAGGACTGCTGAAAGAGAAAAGTGGCCTGAGGAGCAGTGGGCTGGACTGGTGGCTCCTCTGTTAACTGGTGAATCGCAGAAGGCTTACTATGACCTGGAGCCTGACCAAGCAAAAGACTATGTGATGCTAAAAGCTGAGATATTGGCAAGGCTGGGTGTCACCCAGGCTGTCCGGGCTCAGCGTGTGCATAACTGGACTTTCCAGCTTGGAAAACCCCCCAGGTCTCAAATGTATGATCTCATTCACCTGAGCAGAAAGTGGCTACAGCCAGAGACTTTGTCCGCACCAAAGATTGTGGAACGTGTTGTAATGGATCGGTTTTTGAGAGCTCTTCCTACTGCCATCCAAAAGTGGGTAAGCCATGGAGACCCAGAGACGGCCGATGGTCTTGTGGATCGTGTGGAGAAATACTTGGCTACAGAGAACCTGACGGCCTCTTCCAGAGACACTCGGACTTTCCACCCTAAGACCAGACCATCCCCAGGGGCGGATAAGATGATTCCAAGGGGTAAGGGTGGAGAGAGTGAGAGGGTGGGAGCTCTACCCCAAGTTTGGCGAGAACAGCCTGGGAAATCAGCGGCTCAAGAGGCCGCAAGAAGGATCATTTGCTACCGCTGCCGGCAAGCGGGACATATTGCAGCAAATTGCCCGGTTTTGGAGGAACCCATGCAGTGTGACTTTCTGACGGGCAGGCGTCAGTCGCTGTGTGCGACAGTCGCATGCACTGCCATTCGGGGAACTGAGAAACATTTATGCAAAATGTGTATTAATGGTAGAAATGTTGTGGTATTGCTGGATTCAGGTAGCCTTGTGACCCTGATAAAGGCTGAGTTAGTTAAAACAGAGGTCTCTGGGAATAGCAAGGTAGCCGTTATTTGTGTGCATGGGGACACCCGAGAGTATCCAGTGACTACGGTGTGTTTCGAGACCCCCAAAGGTACCCTCTCTCATCCAGTGGGCTTAGTATCTCAGTTACCGCATGACGCCATTGTGGGAAGGGATTTTCCGAAGTTCTGGGAACTGTGGGATGATCCTGAGCCCCCCACTGGTGCCCCTATGTACCAGGAATGTGATAGCCAGAACTCCCCTGAGAGTGGTGAGGACTCTCCGGAATTTCCCTTGTCAGTATTGGCAGGGGAGACTCAAGAAACTGGAGAGGAGCCCACCTCCTCAGACGAAAACCTACCGTCTGTGGAGTTTTCTGATCTTGAGGTTCACAGGGAAAACTTTGCCACAGAACAGTTGAAAGACCCCGCCCTAATAAAGGCACGGGAAAACGTAGTGAAAATAGATGGCGAGTTAGTGAACCCAGATAATACTGGCACTTACCCATACTTCAGCGTAGAGAAGGACCTACTGTATCGGGTGGCAAAAAGGGCAGAAGAAACCGTTGAGCAGCTTGTGGTGCCCAAACCTTACAGGAAGTTGGTGTTGGAGTTGGCCCATGGGCACATTCTTGGAGGTCATCTGGGGACAGAGAAAACCCGAGAGAGGGTATTACAGAGATTCTATTGGCCTGGGGTGATGAAGGACATAGAAAATTATTGTTCCTCCTGCCCTGTGTGTCAGAGGTCGGCCCCGATGCCACATTTCCGTAGCCCGCTGGTCCCTCTACCCATCATTGAGGTCCCGTTTGAGAGAATCGCAATGGATTTGGTAGGTCCTATAATCAAGTCCGCTAGGGGGCACCAGTACATATTGGTTATAATGGACTATGCCACCCGTTATCCAGAAGCGATCCCTCTCAGAAATACCTCGGCCAAAACCATAGCCAAAGAGCTATCTCTTGTTTTTAGCCGGGTGGGTATTTGTAAAGAACTGCTTACGGACCAAGGTACACCCTTTATGTCCCGGGTTATGAAAGAGCTGTGTAAATTGTTCAAAGTGACGCAATTGCGTACATCTGTGTATCACCCCCAAACCGATGGGCTGGTTGAAAGATTCAACAAAACCCTAAAACAAATGTTGAAGAAAGTGGTGGATAGAGATGGAAGGGATTGGGACTGTCTACTTCCTTATTTGATGTTTGCTATTAGGGAGGTGCCCCAATCCTCTACGGGATTCTCCCCCTTTGAGTTACTGTATGGGAGACACCCAAGAGGGCTGTTGGATATTGCCAAGGAAACTTGGGAAAGTGAGAGTTCTCCCCACAGGAGTGTGATTGAGCATGTCGCCCTGATGCAAGATCGAATTGCACAGGTAATGCCCATCGTGAAGGAACATTTGGCCCAAGCGCAGTTGGCACAGCAGAGAGTGTACAACCGTGGAGCCAAGACCCGTACCTTTTCCCCGGGGGATAGGATATTGGTACTTGTCCCTACGGTTGAAAGTAAATTCCTTGCCAAATGGCAAGGCCCCTACGAGATAATGGAAAAAGTGAGCGAAGTGAATTACAAGGTCAGACAACCAGGAAGGCGAAAGCCCGAACAGATCTATCACGTTAATCTGTTGAAAGCCTGGAGGGATAGAGAGTCCCTAGTCGCAGACACTTGGTCACCAGCTCAAACTGGTTGCGTGATTCCTGAGGTTGGAATCGCAGCCACCTTGTCACAACCCCAACAACAGGAGGTTAAGGAGTTTGTACTTCGCAACAAGGAGGTATTCTCTGAGCTGCCGGGACAAACATCTGGGGTAGAGCATGACATTATTACCCCGCCCGGTGAAAGGGTGAAGTTAAAACCCTATCGGATCCCAGAGGCCCGACGGGAGGCAATACGGGAGGAAGTACAGAGAATGCTGAACTTAGGGGTGATAGAGGAGTCCCAAAGTGATTGGTCTAGTCCCATTGTGTTGGTGCCTAAACCGGATGGGAGCTGGCGATTTTGTAACGATTTTCGTCAGTTGAACAAAGTTACAAAATTTGACACCTACCCCATGCCACGTATAGATGAGTTGATCGACCGGCTGGGAACAGCCCGATACATGACGACTCTTGACCTCACAAAAGGGTATTGGCAAATCCCCCTGGCCAAGTCGGCCAAAGAGAAAACCGCATTTGTAACCCCAGACGGGGCGTTCCAATATAAAAGAATGCCGTTCGGGTTACAGAATGCGCCGGCCACATTCCAGCGGAAAATGGACCAGATGCTGAGGCCCCATCGGAAGTATGCTGCGGCTTACCTGGATGACATAATTGTCCATAGCACAGATTGGGCCTCACATCTGCCAAAAGTGCAAGCAGTCCTGGACTCTGTTCGGGAAGCAGGGTTTACGGCTAACCCCAAGAAGTGTACCATTGGGCAGGAGGAGGCCAAATATCTTGGGTACACCATTGGGAGGGGAGTAATAAAACCCCAACTCAACAAAGTCGAGGCCATCCAGAGTTGGCCACGTCCCAACAGCAAGAAGCAGGTACGAGCCTTTCTGGGAATCGCTGGGTATTATCGGCGATTCATTCCCCACTTTGCTTCTAAGGCTGTGCCCCTAACCAACCTGACGAAGGGGAAAGGGTCGGTCATGATTAAATGGACCCCCGAGGCTGAGGCAGCATTCCAATTCTTGAAACAAGCCTTATGTAGCCAGCCAGTGTTGTACTCACCCGACTTCTCTAGAGACTTTGTCGTACAAAGTGATGCGTCAGATGTGGGGTTAGGAGCAGTATTGTCCCAGGTCTGGAACGGGGAAGAGCACCCAGTCATTTACCTCAGCAGGAAGTTGAAGTCCCATGAGGTAAATTACGCCACCGTTGAAAAGGAGTGTTTAGCGGTGAAGTGGGCTCTAGATTCCCTTCGGTACTACCTGCTAGGTAGGCACTTTGACATGGTTACGGATCACGCTCCGTTAAAGTGGATGGCTCAAAACAAGGAAACAAATAGAAGAGTGAATAGGTGGTTCCTGGCCCTCCAGGAATTCAACTTCACAGTAAAGCATCGCCCTGGCGTTCAAATGGGGAATGTGGATGCTTTGTCTCGAGTACATGAATGCCTGATTGCTGGTGTTCCAACCCCGAGGTTAAAACAAGAGGGGGGGGTATGTGACAGCAGGAAGGTAAAGTCACCTGGTTGCATCCAGGGGGGTAGATATATTTCGCCCAGATTCAGGCTTTACGCTGACTTATACAGCTAGGTGGAGAGTTGTATAAGCCCAGCTGAGACTAGTGGGCTCACTGATGACTCATACCTCTAGGGAGAGGGCTGGGCGTCGTGCAGACAGGGAGTTGATGAGGCCAGCTGAAGCCTGTCAGTTCGTTTAAGGCCTCTATAAAAAACTCCCAGATTCATTAGATGTTAGCTCATGCCTGGAAGCAGACCTGTGTGGACTGTCTAGGGAGAGTGAACCCCTGTGCGGTGAGAGAAAGCCTGTGTGGCTATGTTTTGCTTGGACATTTAAAACCAGGGACTAGGACAGCACTAGGCTGATCCCAGTCGTTAGTTAGGAAACCTGTAAGTTTAGTCAGAGGTCAAGTTGACCAGGATTTATTTTGTTTATGTTTTTTTTGCCTTGCTGTGTTTTTGTCACTGTAAATAGAAAATAAACCGCACCTTTTTGATTTTGAAAACCACAACCTCCGTCTGCTGGGCCTGTTTTGGGTGGGGAGCCCATCCCGGGGGTCACACATACCCGCTGCCGAGCTAGCCCCCTCACAATATATATATATATATATATATATATGTGTGTGTATGTATATATATATATATATATATATATATAGATATATAGATATATATTTATATTGATATAGATAGATAGATGCACATACTATATACATGGTTTTTATATGAATGTAACCTTACTCTGTCCACTTTTTATTGCAGAGGAATTGTTTAATTCAGTAAACCTAATAAAGGGCATTCTGCCTGAAACTATTGTTCCTCATACTTACCTATATACCTATGTTTTTGTTTGCACTGCAGCAGAACATAAAAAAATGAACCCACTGTGTGGGTTTGCCATTTGGTTGGCATCCTTTTTTAGATTTTTATTTATATGTAACCTTTCTCCAACCACTTTTCCTCCAATAATTTGATAGATCTTAAATCATAAATAATTAAAATAATTAGTAAATCTAAAAACATCCAACAATACAATCTATATAAAGGCATTCTACACAACTCTGAACGTGATCTGTCATATGGAAACATGTATGAAAATACAGCATCGTATATCTCCCAAAGGCATTATTTAATTTCAAGATCGGGACACAATTTAATTTGCTAGCTGCTAATTCAGTAAATTTCTCAAGTTACTTTCTGCAGTGCAGAATTTCACCCAGCTGATTCCTGGAAAACACCCCAATCTTTTTTCCTGTGTATTGACATTACTGTCTGTTATTCAGTGTGCAGAATATTTGATGTGAGATGATTATTGATTTAGTATTATATTAATAAATCCTATGCCTTACTATTTACTATAAACAATGTGTCCTATCTACCAGCAATAGAATGGTATTATTTAGAATGTGACTAAATCATGACGAGCTGAAAAGCAGGATATTTTATATATTTAATAATTATATTGACAGTACTCAATTATCAAAATGACAATTTAGTGCTAATGTAAAGCCATTCCAATGCATTTTAAGTAGGATTGCATTTAACATTAAGCACTTTTGTTATTTTATGGGATCAGATATCATTTATGTGTTTTGTATAAAAAGTCTACAATTGACATTTGATAATAAATTTAGCTTGCAATTATGAAACTACACTTTGAATGATGTATATGTATTTTTTATGTATTTTTTTTAGTTGCCTTATTAACACCAAGAAAAAAGTATATTTCCAAGAATTTGAAAAAAAAACATTTTCTAGGGTTTTTTTTTAATAAAGTGTGGTTTCACACATGGCAATCATCCAAAGTGTGGATTAATTCGCTAATGTGCACTTCGAAAATAGTATACACGTATCTGTAACAGCTTTCAGTACCCCTTGCTTTGCCCCCATTCTGGGCCAGTCTGACAAAACTCCAAAACTTTCAGACAGTACCGGAGCTAAATAGATCCCCCCCCACACCCCACATCTCCATTCCTATTAGCCTGCCAATATGAAGTGTCCATCAGTAAGATGGGCTGCCACACCAGGCAATAGGAATGTGCAGGAGGCAGTAGTGGGCAAACTTTAGTACCATCAGGACGTGCCAAAGCTTTACCAATCAGAACAGTCCAGCATTCTGGTGAAGCAGGGGTGTCCTTAAAGTTGCTGGGTGCTGGCATTTCATACCAATTAGCAACATTTTTTTTCCTTAAAAATATAGAGTCTCTTAAAATTCAGCAAAATACATAACAAGACATCTCTCCACCTGCCTTCACTGTAATTTCTCCTGTTTTTGTCCTGGCACTTTTACTTTAGTTCTTTCATTTATAAATATTATCCTTACACTTGTGTAATGTTTTATATCATACTTTTTCTTCTTACACTATCATAGACCTAAACAGACAGTCTGAGTTGATATTATATTCACCACATTTTTCCAGCAGCATGTGTAAAATTTGATTTGTTGTTAACCTGTTTTTCCAAAAACCACATTGATAGTCTCCCAAGACCTTTTCAACATAAGCTTATATGTGAGATTTAGTAGGGAGTTTGTGAGAACATTTTTACGTATTGTTTTAATGTTCTTTCTTTTAGATTGGGCAAGCTACTTCCATTTTCTGCTTTTATACCATTTGTGCCTCCTTCTGTAGCTCAGCTATCAGTTCATATATACCTCCATACATTATACCTCCACCTCCATAAAATCAGCTTTCCGTGTTTTGTCAATTCTGAATTTATGCCATCAACCCTTCGTGTTTTACTGCATTTCCGTTTTTTAGTGGCTGGGCTAAAAAAAGGCTTCTAAATTTTCATTTTTAGATTCTACATTTCTTTAAAAGTTCTTCAAAGTTCTCAGCCCAATATTTAAGTACTGTCTTCTCTTTCTCAATAGGTTTTCGTATTTATCATAATCTGTGGTTGAAGCTTTTTCTTTACCCTAAAGAGTTCATTGAGCTGATTTCTATCTTGATTTTTATTTATTTTTTACAAACAACTCTTCTGTTTTTTAACTTTTCTTCTGTTCTTTTGTGTATTTTATTATTTCTCTTTTTCATTTTTTTTTTCATTTAGATAATGTATTCCCTTTTCTATTGTATTTTTATCCTGTATATTAAACCAGTTTACTTCTCTTCTCGTTGGTGGCCAAGAACATTTTTGAGTCTCTCAATACTTTTGTACTTTCCTCTATTTCTTATTTATTTTCTACTTTGTTTTAGTAGTTTTTAATTATTTCCATATTGCTACTTTATACTTCCATCTGTACTCAGTTTAATGAAAGCAAGTTACTTTAACTTTGTTCTTTTCCTTATGCTCATACATGACTTTTTTTGCCTATAAGGGTACTATAATATGTTGTTTCTAAAATCACATTTTGGGCATTGTATTTATTTCATGCCTTATATCAGACAGACAGTGATCTATCTGGTTTGAGTTGTCATTGGGTGATATCCATGTTGCTGTACATATGCTTTTATAATCCCAATCTGTACTGCTTATTTTCATATATTTTGCTCAAATACACAATCAACCCAACTTGTTTGATTATCATTGCTTACTTAAAGCGGAGGTCCACCTACCATAAAAAAAAAATTCTGCAATTAAGACACTTTCATAGGTACAATATAACACTCACTTGTTAGCTGTATTATCTCCCCCGATCGCAAGTTTGGCATAAAAAACGTTGTTATATTAATTCATGCTGGCCGGTTCCATCTTGCTTGTGGGCTTGTGAAGCCCACAAGCATGTATTTCCTGGATGCGGTGAATGCTGAGGTCCCAGCATTCACCGCTCGTTCCCGTGCATGCTCAGTGCTGACGGGGGAAGCGCCATAAACTTCCAGGTTGCCATCACAACGAGCGGCATCGCTGGAAGTTCCCGCCCCATTGTGATGGCAACAAAACAAACACAGTTCACAGGCGATCCGCACTGACTCCTGGGAATGCTGACACTTAGCTCCCAGGAGACAGTGCGCCGCCAGGGAAATAGAATAGAGACGCCTACTCCCGCGGAGGTGACAAGGAGGAAGTTCCACAAAAAATAACGATATAAAGGTAATTACAGCACACAAAAAACATTTTTTTTCTTCATTGGCACATCTGTGCAATGCACTAATGGGGTTAAGGTTAACTTAATATTTTGTGTGGACCTCCGCTTTAATGCAAATTGAAAGAGCCTATTGTTGATCTATATCAGGGGTCTCAAACTGGCGGCCCTCCAGCTGTTGCCAAACTACAAGTCCCATGAGGCATCGCAAGGCTGACAGTTACAAGCATGACTCCCACAGGCATACCTCCCAACTTTCCCATTGTCCACTGCGGGACTTTAATTCAAATAATTTTCCCCCTCTCAACCAAGTTGTTGAGCGGGGGGGGGGGGCGGGGGTGACACAGGACATTTAGTTTTTTTGTATGACGTGACATGTCAGGGGGGGTTCGTCGCGGTCGGGAGGGAGGGGGGGTGTTCGTCGCGGGTCGCGGAAGTGCCGCCCGCCGAACTCACCTGCTTTTCGCTGCCGCTCTATGCGGGAAAACAGTGTCCCGCACGGGTACGCGGGAAGATGATGTCCCTGCGGGAGAAACCCGCAGAATCCATGCGGGTTGGGAGGTATGCCACAGGCAGAGGCATGATGGGACTTGTAGTTTCGCAACAGCTGGAGGGCCACCAGTTTGAGACCCCTGATCTATATGCTTCATATTTTCCCATTTTAGCATTCATATCAGCTAACAGTCTTGTAATATTATACTTAGTCAGTGGGTTAATCATTCTTTACAGTTGTTTATACTGTCCAAATTGTTAAAATTGTCTTTTCTACTGCTTCCACATTTCATCAGCACCTATCACTATTACGGTTAAAACTAATGACATATTGAATATTTTACAACTTATTCTTAAAATGAACCAGTGTTTTGTCCATGAAGGCAAAGCAACAGTTCCACTTCAATGTCAGCCTTACCAGCTGCACATATTTACCTTCCATTTGTTCCCCTGCTGCTCCATTTCAAGTGAAAGAGGTAATTCAGTGTAAACTTCAGCAGTGACCAATCCCCAGACATTATCACTATCACACAGGAGGTATTTTCTTCAGTGGCTGAACACGGTGGATGGGGGAGAAAAAGGAAAGACAGTACATGCTGCTTATGGGGTTGCTATTAAAATAAACCTGTTGCTTTGCCCTGGACAAAGCACAAGTTTGCTTTAAAGTACATAATCTTGCATGTGCAAATCCAGTTACAGCTTGTTTTATTCTCCTTATAACAACAAATTATGTTCCTAATGTGTTATTTTAATGTCCCTATAGAAAACGAAATAGCTGTCAGAATCTATGGACTCGCAACCTTTCCATATTATTTCCTTAATAGCTATTGCTCTTTTTCTACAGTGGAACTATAGCTGGTTTTAACAAAATTATGTGCAGGATATTATTTGCGATTATATTTTCACTAGAATTTTTCCTTTGACTTAAGACATTTCCTAGAAAAAAATAAGTCACATATTGTAACTTGGAGGTACAGGACAATAAAGAATTTAAAAGATGTCAGACAATTAGGTTTTACACTTCCCAAAAATTACAGGATGAAAGGTCCTATCTATTCCCAACCCTTACACTAGATGACCCAGCATTATTTAGTAAATTACATTAGAATTTTTTTAACCACTTCACACCCAAGGACGTCCATGGACGTCCTTGACTTTGAGCCGGGATATCATAATGATGCCTGCAGCTACAGGCATCATTCAGATATCGTTTTTAGAGCCTGCGATTCTGTGTACCGTAAGAACGATCATAGCGGCTGTTCCGCCACTTGATTGTTCTTACAGGCGGCGAGAGGGGACGTCCCCCCCCTCCCGCCGCCCTCCGGTTACAGGATCCGCCGGCCCCAGCTTCTTACCATAGAGATTTCCGGCGGACCAGATGGTCGCCGGAGTCTCTATGATCGTTCGGAGGCCGGGCGCGATGTTATGACATCACGCCCGGCCTCTGCATTCAAATAAACGGCGCCACTTCGGCTAGGAAGCGGTGATCGTTTTTTTTATTTTTTTATTTCAGGCTTCTCAGCCTAGAGGTGAGATGTGGGGTCTTATTGACCCCATATCTCACTGTAAAGAGGACCTGCCATGCTTATTCCTATTACAAGGGATGTTTACATTCCTTGTAATAGGAATAAAAGTGATCATTTTTTGTTTTTTAAAGTGTCAAAGTAAAAATTTTAAAGTAAAATTAACAATAAATAAAAAAATAAATAAAAAAAGTAAAGCGCCCCTGTCCCCGGTAGCTCGTACGCAGAAGCGAACGCATATGAAAACGGTGTTCAGAACACACATGTGAGGTATCGCAGCGAACGTTAGAGCGAGAGCAATAATTCTAGCCCTAGACCTCCTCTGTAACTCAAAACATGTGACCAGTAAAAAAATTTAAAGCATCGCCCATGAGGATGTTTAAGTACCGAAGTTTGGCGCCATTCCACGAGCGTGTACAATTTTGAAGGGTGACATGTTAGGTATCTATTTACTCGGCGTAACTTCATCTTTCATATTATGCAAGAAAATTGGGCTAACTTTAATGTTTTAATATTTTTTAATTCATGAAACCGTTTTTTTCCCAAAAAAAATGCGTTTGAAAAATTATTGCGCAAATACCGTGCGAGATAAAAAGTTGCAATGACCGCCATTGTATTCTCTAGGGTCTTTGCTAAAAAAACATATATAGTGTTTGGGGGTTATATGTAATTTTCTAGCATTTGGCTTTTTACATGTAGGAGCGAAGTGTCAGAATTGGCCCGGGTGCGAAGTGGTTAATGTGGTCATGAATATAAATAAAGTGTAAAAGAATATCTTGCCTTATATGCAGACCAGATGCCTATGTGCAAGATTTGCTTCATAATCCCACTAGAAATCTGTTCTAATTTTACACATATCCATGGTTTTAACTGTGGCCAAAAGAACTGTTATTTATCATTAGGTACCTATCTTGCAAAATTAAAAATTGCTATGCCTTTGTCCCCCCCCCCCCCCCCCACACACACACACACACATTTATATCACAGCCTCTTGAATGTGATTACATTTCTATTTACTTCTGGTTATTTCAGGGCATCGGCAGAAACTTGAAGAACAGGGGAAGCATTTCACAGAACGCTATAGTGATTTAGAACTTATACGGCGGCAAAGTATAAGGGTTCAGCCCAACCCAAATCCACGACCATCACTGGCTAACCCAAACCCATTCAGCAGCCAAGCTCAATCTCAATTACAAGGTATGATGAAAAATCCATTGTTGCAGTTATCTACATGGTCTAAAATTAATTAAGTAATTTTATGATCTACTTTGTCTTACATCGTCTTAAAGTATTTCAAGTGAAACTGTGATTTGCTCTTGTAATGAAACACAATAAGCTCACTCAATTTAGCCATCCTCAGCAACATAAATTCATTTTGTTTTTGCTACCACACTGCTTTGTTCAGGAGAGATAGTCCTGCGTTAGCTATGAGTTGAAGAAGTCATAACTTATACAGGGCTAGGGACTCCCCATATGACAATGCTTATTGTCCCATCTCTGTCCCATGAAGTAGATCTCATTCTCTTCCATGTTCCTGGTGCGGAACAGAGCAAAGCAGGAAAGAAGGATTGGTAAGAATTTACCTGGGAGGAGTGATAGAATAACACCTTACCACCTACAGTTTGTACATTAAGTTCCCTGCCCAATGCTGATAGAACCTTAATCTTTGTTCCCCCTGCTGACAGGTCACAGCTGCTACCTGACAGTTCCAGATGTTACTGAAAGCTACTGATTACTGACACTAAAGATTGGGAACCAATTAAGAGTGTCAGCTATGACATTGTGATCAAATGCAGGCTGAAAGTTTAATTTAAATAAAATAAGCCTTTGGTTGTCAGATGGAACTGCAGCTTAAGATGACAGTGTGCCTCTATTTAATACTGTAACTGTTACATCCAACTACACAATTCCAAAAAATAATCTTAAGTGAATTCAGAAAATAATAAAAATTGTCAGCCTACAATAGAAAAGGGTTAATATTAAAGCCCATCTACAAGCAAAAAAAAGTTTTCCTATGCAGTGGGGATGTACCCGCACTGCATGGGTTAACTGCTCATTTTGTTTAGGGGAGAGAAGAAGAGAGATATACTTACCTAATCCTCCGATCCTCCCAGCATGAGACTAGTCAGGCACCCCACACTTGAATTGTGGAATATTCATGATGTCATGAATGAGCAGGGCCCATAGACCAGGAACAGTCCACAGCTGGACTATGGAGTTGAACTAAGAATCAGGTGAGTATAAGCTTTCTCCTCACCCCTAGACAAAACGAGCAGTTGACCTTTGCAGTGCGGGCACCGCATGGGAAAACGTTTTCTTTGCCCGGACTTGGGCTTTAAATCGTTGTTCCAAAAAAAAGCTTTATATTTTCTTAAACATAAAAACTATTTAGGAATGCAAATTATTATAGAGTTATAGTTCAGTTAATAAGTCAAGCAGACTCTAGGCTTTAGGGAAGGGCATCCAGGGCAACTAGGTTTAAGTGACCTCTGGGCATGAAGGGGTTAAAAAGGCAAAGTGCATGTTTTCTTTAAGTCAGAAACAGTCAAGCAACTAGCATTTCTAATGGAGATCAGCAATGAAAGTCTTCACAATAGGGCAACTAATCTGTGTGAACTGACATTCAAAACTTTTGTCAGACACAATGACAGATCCTGCACTTGCCCCATATCATGACTTCCATACTTGCTACTGGATATCTTAGTAAAGAAGTTAAGGCTTAAAGAAAAAAGACTGAGATTTATGGTGCACTAGATTTGGTGCATGGATCAAATCTTGAATTTTAAAATATGTGTAGTTCCATCATAGCTGTTGCTGCCTGACATAAATTTTACAAACTTCACCTGCATCTTATCCCTCCACCACACAAATCTTAATAAGAGACACGGATATATTTGAATAAACACATTGTTTTATGCAACAGATTCATCATTTCCTTTTTACCGCTAAACCGGTACAATACCAACATTTTTATTTTGCTGAAAAAAGAAGAGGTTAGTTTTGTGAACATTGATATAAATAATAAATAAACTTTGGGAAGATTGAGTTTTCTTTATTGGTAAGAGCTTTAAAACACGTCATCACTACATTTATGATTAAAATTATGATTAGGTGACTTGCTAAATTCTGGATGTTTTAGAACAGTTATCCTTCACTGTTTCCTCATAACCAAGTTGTCACTTCTGGCGGCATAACCGTTTACAATATTTTGGGACTGGAAACAAGGGCTTTTTCATCTCCATGGGAAATGCCCCTAAGCAAGAGGTATTTGGCATGCAATTAAACAGAACACTGCCGAGTTGTCATTGCAAGTGCCAGCACTACTAAAAGGCAAGCACGTGAATGTGTGTGTGTGTGTGTGTATATAAGAGCACATGTATTTATATGTGTAAGCGTTCTGCTTATGTGGTCATGCTAGGGGCAGTGAAAAATACCATATTTTGTTAAGTAGCTTCCACAAAGTTTCTCCTGTGGGAAGGCAGCACTTCATTTTGCCAGAGGCAGTGAATAAGGTATTGATCGTCTTGTCGGCCTCCCATGAGAACAAACTGTGTTCTGTATTTGTATCATTATTTTAACCTACAGAAAAGGCCATCTAATTGATCTAACATCAGTAGTATGTAAGTCTATGAGGTTGATTTACTAAAATGGAGAGTGCAAAATCTGGTAACGCTCCGCATAAAACCAGCCTCCAGTTTTTTGTTAACCACTTAAGCCCCGGACCATTTCGCTGGCCAAAGACCAGGCCACTTTTTGTGATTCGGCACTGCGTCGCTTTAACTGACAATTGCGCGGTCGTGCGACGTGGCTCCCAAACAAAATTTATGTCCTTTTTTTTCCCACAAATAGAGTTTTCTTTTGGTGGTATTTGATCACCTCTGTGTTTTTTATTTTTTGCGCTATAAACACAAATATAGCGACAATTTTGAAAAAAATTCAATATTTTTAACTTTTTGCTATAATAAATATCCCCAAAAAATATATAAAAAAAACATTTTTTTCCTCAGTTTAGGCCGATACGTATTCTTCTACATATTTTTGGAAAAAAGAATCGCAATAAGCGTTTATTGATTGGTTTGCGCAAAAGTTATAGCGTCTACAAAATAGGGGATAGTTTTATGGCATTGTTATTACTAGTAATGGCGGCCATCAGCGATTTTTATCATGACTGCGACATTATGGCGGACACATCGGACACTTTTGACACCATTTTGGGACCATTGTCATTTTTACAGCGATCGGTGCTATTAAAATGCACTGATTACTGTAAAAATTACACTGGCAGTGAAGGAGTTAACCTGTAGCGGGCGCTGAAGGGGTTAAGTGTGACCTAGGGAGTGCTTCTAACTGTTGGGGGTGTGGCTTTCCGTGACACGTCACTGATTGCTGTTCCCGATGACAGGGAACAGACGATCAGTGACATGTCACTAGGAAGAACAGGGAGATGTTGTGTTTACACTAACATCTCCCCGTTCTTCAGCTCTGTGACCCGATCGCGTGACACCGGCGGACATCGAGTGCGTGACCACACGGCCGGCAAATTAAAGGGGACGTATATATATGCCCATTTGCCCAGCCGTGCCATTCTGTCGACGTAAAAGTGCGTGCGGCTGTCGGGAAGCGGTTAAAGTTTACATGAATAAGCTGTAGTTAGAAGCTGATTGGCTACCATGCACAGCTACACCAGATCTAGCATTCTCCAGTTTTGGTAAATCAACCTCTATGTGTCTAGAACTGTCAAAGTAACAAAATGTAACGTGTAAAGAAGGTGGCATGATGTATGATTGGCATTGGCATGAAACATGGAAGCAGATTTCCTTTTACGATGTTTAATGATCACCATAGATAACACAGATAAAGTACTGCTCATTTATTTACTGTAGAACCCTGGCTTAGGGATAAAAAAGAAAGAATGAATTACTCCAGTAAGCTATATACTGTATGTGAACTCCTGATCTGCCATTGGTAGGCCAGTCTCCATTTTGCAGCCAAATTAACAGTAGTGTACTTTCCTTTTCGGTAGTGGGTTTTCCCATTTCCTCGCCATTGTAAAAAGTCATCCTCTACAATAATACAAAACAGCATAAAAATATTTTATACTGTTCAAGATATATTTTTATACTGTTTTTATTTTTGTTTATTTAAGGTATTTATATAGTGCTAATCATTTATGCAGCACTTTACATATTGTACTTTTTTCATCAATCCCTGCCTTCAAGGAGCTTACAACTATGATATATGTATTTCTTTCTCGTACATCACGGGACACAGAGCGACATAGTCATTACTAATGGGTTATATAGATACCGTCAGGTGCTGGCACTGGCAACTTCCAAAACCGGAAGTACCCTCCCCTATATAAGCCCCTCCCATCCGGGAGCACCTCAGTTTTTTGCCAGTGTCTAAGGTGTTGGCCAAGAAGAAACATGTGTTTTTCACTGAGCTTGCGTACAGGTTCTTTTGGGCCTCAGTAAGCTATTCCGGATCCGACCAAAAAAGCTTCATAGCTAAACGGTCGGTACCCGGGCCTTGCAGAGAAGAGCAAGGTTTTGCCTGTAATGCTTCTCTTAGGAGAGCTGGACCCTGGGATCCAGAGCTCTGGTCATACCCACGACCAAGATGTTTTCTGTGCAGGGTGCTATACAGGTCCAGGGGAGTGGAATCCTTGGGAACCTGGTCCCTGAAGGTTTGATTACAATGCCTGCCGTGATAGGTGAAGTTTGGGCTTTTGTGGACCAAACAAAGTCCTGCGGCGGGGAACAGGTAAGTGGGGGCCCCCAGGAACTTGGTTCTATTGGGGGACCCCCAAGCCTAATTTGTCTTTCTGTCTGTTACCTAATGGTATTCCCGCAAAATTCTGTGCATGCCTGTAACTACTAAAAAAATGTAATAATTTTTAATGGTGGTCAAGAAAAAAAAAAATAATAATTTTTTATATATATATATATTTAATATATTAGACTGCGGTACCTGTGTTTGTCCACTAGAGGCCGCTGTGGAACGTTTCTTGTCATGTGGACTAGTTTCTTCTCATCAGAGCGAGTCCAGGCAGATGGTGAGTTCTCTTATGGGAAACTGCTTCCTCTGCCATGTTGCAATGCTCGTCCATCCCCCGGCCTGCGGCAAAGGGGCCCTGGCTCTTGTCCCTGGTTTCCATTTTCGAAATTAGCGCCGAAGGCGCACGTGGCCGCGTGCGTGCGCGTGCACGCGCCTCTATATATAGAGGTGAGCCGGGAAAGGGGGCGGAGCCTGGGGGATGACGCTCTGTGCGCGCCGCAGCGCTTCTGCGCATGTGCGGGCGTCCCAGCATGTTAAAAACCACAATTTTGTGTGGTGAGCTGGCTATGAAGTACAGAGACAGAGCTGGCAACATTTAAAGAAGGCATACAGCAAGCGGTTGATACAGGCATCCCCTAGAAAGGCACATTAGTAGACACCAACTGTTTCTTATAGCAGCATTTATGCTAGACTATTGTCAGTAACTGGTGTATTTCGGCTGGAATACCTCAGCTTTGTGGCTTAGGAATATGCCGTCTAAAAACTCCGGGACTAGAAATTCCAGGAGGAATAGGGGGTCTCCATCGGGCTCTGAGGATCTTGGGCATGCTTTGGCTGCACCAGTCTCCCCTGAAGAATCAGAGGTTAGTGACCGTAGAGCACCCTCAGGAGTACCTGGTACTGTGGCTGTCCTCAGTTCACCTGCTCCTGTGTATGTAACAGAGGAGGTTTTTTCCTCAGCTCTGGGAGGGCTGGAAGAGAGATTGTCAGCATTGATCGCGGCTTCCCTGTCACAGGAGAAAAGCGCCCGATCTCCGTCTCCTCCCTCAGAGTGCCTGTTAACAGAGCAGCAGTCCCATACAGGGATCGACCTACCTGAAGGGGATCAGGATGAGGTCGATTCGGTTGTAGAGGAATCAACAGTGGAAGAGCCGTTCTCAGCATCACATGCTGAAAGGTTATGGGTTCAGTCCCTGACTAATATGGTCCGATCAGCATTTAAAATGCCACTTGCGGAGCCATCATCCACTTCTGTCTCCTCGTTGGGGTCGCTAAAAGCTCCCCAGACTGTTTGTTCCTTTCCGATCCATCCTTTACTGGAAGGGCTCATTTACCAGGATTGGGAGCATCCTGACAAAATATTTACTCCCCCCAAGAGATTTCCGGTGGTCTATCCCATGGAGGATAAGTTCATCAGAAAATGGAGGGTCCCTACAGTGGACGCAGCCATCTCTTGTGTGAATAAATCACTGACATGTCCGGTGGATAATGTCCAAATGTTCAAGGACCCAATAGATAAAAAATTGGAGTCCTTATTAAAATCTGCTTTTTCTACAGCAGGATTGGTGACACAACCAGCAGTGGCAGCTATTGGGGTCTGCCAAGCAGTGAAGGATCAGTTGAAACAGGTCTTAAGGGACTTGCCAGATCAGCAGGCTCTTGCCCTAGCTGATCTACCTAGAGCCTTATGCTTTGCGGTGGACGCTATAAAGGATTCAATCCATCAGGCCTCCCGCCTTACGCTGTCTGTAGTACATATGCGCAGGCTTCTATGGCTCAAAAACTGGTCTGCTGAAGCTCCCTGTAAAAAATTGCTGGTCAGCTTCCCATTTCATGGTGAACGCTTATTCGGGGAAGACCTGGACAAATATATCCAGAGAATTTCCAGCGGTAAAAGTACACTTTTGCCGGTTAAAAATAGAGTTAGAGGTCCCTCTTTTAAGAGGCCTGCTTCTCCAGTCCCTAGGACATCGGCTGTGAAACAGTTCCGACGGCCTCCTCGGTCAAATCCCGGAGGTAAAAATCAGGGACAATTGCAGGGTAACAAGAAGCCCTGGAGCAGGAGAGGTACAAAACCTCCCCCAAAGTCAAATGCATGAAGGGTTGCCCCCACCCAATCGGGTGGGGGGAAGACTTCAGTTGTTCACAGAGACCTGGCGGGACATGATCCGAGACAGATGGGTGCTCTCCGCAGTAAATCTGGGATACAAATTGGAGTTAAAAAACTCCCCTCCTTCCCGCTTTATAAGGTCAAACGTGCCAAGGGATCCCCAGAAGAGAGGATCCCTCCTGTTGGCACTAGAACAATTATTGCTCCAAGCAGTAATTATAGAGGTTCCCCTGGAAGAATGGGGGTTCGGGTTTTACTCAAACCTCTTTACAGTCCCGAAGCCAAACGGGGACGTGAGGCCCATATTAAATCTAAAAGGGCTAAACAAATTCCTACATATCAGGACTTTCCGGATGGAGTCGATCCGATCGGTAGCCACTGCCCTACAAGGGGAGGAATGGTTAGCCTCGATCGACATCAAAGATGCTTATTTGCACATTCCCATCTTTCCAGCCCACCAAAAATTTCTACGCTTTGCGGTAGAAGGGCGCCATTTTCAGTTCAGAGCCTTACCCTTCGGTCTGGCCACAGCACCAAGAGTGTTCACAAAAATTCTGGCCCCATTATTGGCCAATCTAAGAACACGAGGTGTAACGATAATGGCATATCTAGACGACTTGTTGCTGATAGACCACTCAGTGGAAAAACTAGAAGTGGTTGTTCACGAGACAATCAAGTATCTGGAATATCACGGTTGGATTATCAACCGAGACAAGTCAGCCCTAAAACCAGTCAAAAGTCTGGAATACTTCGGGCTAAGGCTGGATTCAGACCAGAGAAAATTTTTCTTGCCTCAAGAAAAGGGGTCGTCTTTGAGAGATTTGATCCACTTAGTGGGTTCAAAAAGACAGCCATCCATACGCCTGTGCATGAGGCTGCTGGGAAAAATGGTGGCATCATTCGAAGCAGTACCCTACGGTCAATTCCATTCAAGGAAGTTGCAAAGGGCCATACTGTCAGCCTGGAACAAAAAAGTTCAGGCTCTGGACTTACCAATGTCCTTGTCCCCTTCCGTTCGCAAGAGCCTCCGCTGGTGGTTGGTTCCCCAGAATCTGGAAAGAGGGAAATCCTTCAGTCCGATTTCCTGGAAGGTGGTCACTACAGATGCCAGCCTTATAGGCTGGGGAGCAGTACTGGAGCAATGGTCTCTCCAGGGCAGATGGTCGGATGCGGAAAAGGCCCTGCCCATCAATCTCTTAGAGATACGAGCAGCCCGGTATGCCCTAGTAGCATGGACATCCAAACTCCAAGGGTCCCCTGTCAGAATTCAATCAGACAATGCCACAGCAGTGGCATATATCAATCGTCAGGGGGGCACCAGGAGTCGTGCAGCCCAAAGGGAAGTAAATTACATCCTGAGATGGGCAGAAAGATATGTCCCAGCCATATCTGCGGTATTCATTCCAGGAGTGGAGAATTGGAAGGCGGACTTTCTAAGTCGCCAACAATTATGCCCAGGGGAATGGTCCCTTCATCCCGAGGTTTTCCGGACAATATGTCAGCGGTGGGGAACACCGGATGTAGATCTGCTAGCATCCAGATTCAACACAAAAGTGGACAGGTTTGTCTCTTGGACAAGGGATCCCCTAGCTTGCGGCTCGGATGCCCTAGTGTTCCCTTGGGATCAGATCAAGCTGATATATGCATTCCCACCGCCACAATTGTTACCTCGATTACTCCGCAGAATCAGGGTAGAAAAGAAACCAGTGATTCTGGTGGCTCCAGCGTGGCCCCGAAGAGCATGGTACGCGGAGATTGTAAAAATGTCTGTGGGGAGTCCTTGGACCCTCCCACATCGTCCGGACCTGCTTTCGCAAGGACCGATATACCACCCTTCCTTACCAGCCCTAGGTTTGACGGCCTGGCTATTGAAGCCCACATTCTAAAAAAGAGAGGGCTCTCTAATGCTGTGGTAAAAAAAGAAAAAAAAATACGTAATAGGTAGGATTCTGGACTTCCTACAATGGGCTGTAGATAGGAAGCTTGCCTTGAGTACTATCAAGGGTCAGATTTCGGCCTTGTCAATATTTTTTCAAAGGCCCTTGGCTTCGCATTCACTAGTCAAAGCCTTTATACAAGGAGTGATGCGTATTAGTCCTCCGGTTAATATTCCCATATGTCCATGGGATCTAAACTTGGTTCTGTCGGTTTTACAGAAACAACCATTTGAACCATTACAGCATATTTCCTTGGTGCTTCTCACCAGGAAATTGATTTTTCTAGTAGCCATTTGTTCGGCTAAAAGAGTGTCGGAATTAGCAGCTATGTCCTGTAAAGAGCCATATCTGGTTATCCATAAGGACAGAGTAGTATTACGTCCTCAGCCAGCCTTTCTTCCTAAGGTGGTATCGAGGTTTCATTTGAACCAAGATGTGGTTCTTCCTTCTTTTTTCCCCAAACCTACTTCGGTAGAGGAAAAGTTATTGCATTCTTTGGATGTAGTAAGAGCAGTTAAAGCTTATCTAAAAGCCACTGCTCAGATTCGCAGAACGGATACTTTGTTTATTCTGCCGGAAGGCCCCAGAAAGGGTCAGGCAGCGTCAAAATCTACTTTAGCCAGGTGGATTCGACAGGTCATAATACAAGCCTATGGCTTGAGAAGGAGACCGCCTCCGTTCAAAGTTAGAGCGCACTCCACGAGAGCAGTTGGAACTTCATGGGCAGTGCATCACCAGGCCTCCCTGGCTCAAATCTGTAAGGCCGCAACATGGTCTTCAGTTCACACGTTTACTAGGTTCTACCAGGTGGACGTTAGAAGTCAGGAGGATGTCGCCTTTGGGCGCAGTGTGTTGCAGGCCGCAAAAGATCCTCATGTCTGATAGCGCTCAGCTTATATATGGTGTATCCCCCCCCCTCATTTGGCATTGCTTTAGGACATCCCATTAGTAATGACTATGTCGCTCTGTGTCCCGTGATGTACGAGAAAGAAAATAGGATTTTTATAACAGCTTACCTGTAAAATCCTTTTCTTGGAGTACATCACGGGACACAGAGCTCCCGCCCCTCTTTGGGGACACTTATTGCTTTGCTACAAAACTGAGGTGCTCCCGGATGGGAGGGGCTTATATAGGGGAGGGTACTTTCGGTTTTGGAAGTTGCCAGTGCCAGCACCTGACGGTATCTATATAACCCATCAGTAATGACTATGTCGCTCTGTGTCCCGTGATGTACTCCAAGAAAAGGATTTTACAGGTAAGCTGTTATAAAAATCCTATTTTTTGATATTTGATTTCATACATGCATGTATGCATGAAAGCAGACGTACTGTAGATTGTAAGCTCTCACAAGTAGGGCCTGATGAAGTAGTATATCTGAGGTGAGTATTACATAATGAGCTAGTATGCTATGCATACTAGCTCATTATGCCTTTGTCTTGCAGGTGGTGTTTTTTTTTTTTTTAAAGTGGGTTTACACCCACTTTAACCCCTTGTCTTGAATTATATTGGAACTGTACTGTCTCCCTATATGTTGTAAAGTGCAGTATAAACTGTTCCGACAATATACATTCTGAATAATTATAATAATGATAAGAATAGTTCTGGGCTTTCATGTTCTGCGGTCTGAGTGTCATGGATGATTTCACACCTTTTCTTGTGCATTTTCATGTGTTTTTATGTGCTTTTGCAACAATCTTGCATTTTGATGCACAGCAGTTGCCCTCAGTAGGCCCTGTACCACAAATCAGTGCATCAAAATATTAACAACAATGTAGGTCAAACAATGGCTAACCTGTGTACATGTGTCGGTATGTGCTTAAAGTGGAGTTCCACCCAGAAAAACAACTACATCCCGGCACAAGCAGAACACTATCACCAAGTTAAATAGCCACATCAAAAAAAATAATTATAGTTTAAATACCTTAGATTTTAGTTTTTAGCTGTCACTTCCGGGCTTTCCCTCCCGCGGGAGTAGGCGTTCCTACTCCTTTCCCTGGCGCCGCGATGTCTCCTGGGAGCACAGAGTCATGTTTCCCAGGAGACAATACAGAACGCTGCTGTTCTATCGTGCTGGTTCTGCTATCAGATAGGTTCCGGGATGGTCTGCGCAGGAGCAATTGAATCAGATGGAAATCCCCGAGTCTGAACAGTTCGTCAGCTGGGGATGCTGCTCGTCGCTCATTGGATAAACACACCGCTCGTTCGTTCTATACAGCCAATGCTTTTCTCATAGGGGCGGTGTTCTATCGATACAGCTGCTCGCCGTAAACACTGCAGGCGCTTCCAGGAAATGATTGCTTGTGGGCTTCACAATGCCCACAAGCAAAATGGGAACTGTCAGGAAGCGATTTTAAAAGTTCTTATTTGCCATGAAAACGGACAGGGGATATTTGAAGACACCAAACAAGTGAGTTTAACCTTGTATTGTGAAACCCAATTGAATGCACCAAAAAAAAAAAAAAAAATCGCCGCAGAACCTCCGCTTTAAACGCATGTGTGAACTGGACCTAAATGTTTATCCTAAAATTAAAAATTTGACACAAAAAATGTAAAACATCTATCAATATGTAAAGTAAAAAATTGTGTCAAACCTTTAAATAAAATTGATCAAATACACATACACTTTTCTTATTACATTATTAACCACTTAAGTCCCCAGAACTGTTTTAAAACAATTAGAAGTAATCTGTTGCTGCACAGCTGCCTGGGGGGTTGGATTGATCATATCCAGGCCTCTCATGAAGACAAAACATGATATAAAACCAAAAAGTACAAGTAAATGAATATATATTATATTGAATTCCCTCATTCCCTCCCCAGATTAATCCTTATGTTGCAAGAATAAAGTCAGATGATCTGAATGACATTCCCAATATTGTGTAAGCATCAAATGTTCACAGAAATTAAAGCCATGTCATCTAAATTTTTAGCAATAGCAAACCTGTGAAAAAGTTGCAGTTGCTTTAATTTGTGAACTCGTCAAACCAATTAAATTTTATCTTATAGGGATTATAAAGTCTCATGGTTTTTCACCTTAATGTATTCTATGCTGCAGCTGCCCCCAGAGCCCCCCTTTTTCTTACCTGAGCCCATCTGTTCCAGCTACATGCACGAGTCCAGCAGCTCCAGCCACTGTCTCTGCCCTCATTGGATAGATTGATAGCAGCAGGAGCCAATGGCTTCAATCAAATCCAGTTACATGGGAGCGGGGTTGGGGCCGAGTCCCGCTGTCTGTGTCAATGGACGCAGCAGTGGGACTCGGGAGCGTGCCCGCACGGGTGCCCCCATGGAAAGCGGCTCTCCGTGGGGGCACCCGAAGAAGAGGAGGGGCCAGAACACTGGCGGGGAACCGCAGAACAGGAGGATCGGGGCTGCTCTGTGCAAACCCCTTGCACAGAGGAGGTAAGTATAGGCATGTTTGTTATGTTTATTTAAAAAAAGCTAAACTTTACAAGCCCTTTGCATGCAAGAGAAGCACCGCTCTGACTGTGAAGCCTCTGGGGAGATAATAGAAGACCGACACACCTACTTTAGGTGCTCAGGCTTGGGATGTCCTCCTTCCATCCAACTAAAATACTTGAGAATAAAAAAGAAATGCCGGCAACTCTTTTATTATAAATGACAAAAAGAGGGAATGAACAAAAGCAGGACTTTTCATGAAGCACACGGCCACAATATAAGATTTAATTGGGGGATAGCTTTTATTGGTTAGAATAATGGTGTAAGATACATTATCATTACATATCTGAGTTTTATGCTTTTTGCTATAAATCAGAAAATTGAATACACAATATAAAAGACCAGCTATCACATAATACAAATATGTTCCAACAATGAATCAGCATACATAATGGCATATAACAAGGGTTGGTTTGATGTAATAAAAGACACATTACAGTTGATGCCCATAATAAACTTTAGACCATATTTAAAATGTTAACTAGATATGGGGGGGATAAATATTCATAGTAGGAACGTCCATGGCAGCTTTATAAATGAGTAGACTTATCGGAGGTTGTAATCTCTACGCGTTTCGGGGCCTTATAGCCCCTCTTCAGGAGCAGAACCGTAGTCATATTCTATAAAAAAGAAAGACGATGATATTTTGCTAGTCTATGGAAAGATAGGAGTATATGGGTAGGCATAAAACATGTGGCCAAACTGCCAACACACCCATACCCAACCCATTAACTTACGTGTGCATATGCGTAATGGCGGCATGGCCACGGAGGCAGCAAGTCAACCCAGTGGTCACGGTTGGGAGCTGAGTGGGTGTGGCGAGGCGGCAGCGGCCAGACGCAGGCAACCAACCCGAGAGGGTCGATTAAATGAAGTGACGTGAAAGTGTACTGCAAAGGAAGACCCCAAAATTAAGGGGAGGGAAAACCTGTGTGAAAAAATTATGATAAAAATAAATGATAAAATGATATAACATAAGGCAGGTATAGGAGTCAAGGGAGCTTGTTGTTGAAGTGGAGATGAAAGTGAGTAAGAGTTAAGTGAAAGAAAGTGACTGGATGTAGTGCAGTGTAATGTGGGGAAGGGCAAAGTAAGTGAAAAGGAAGAATGTGGAGACAAAGAAAAGGGATGTAAGGACGAAGCCGTCTATTGTAATGAGTGATGGATATGAATAGTTACCTTAACAAAGCACTAAATACAGAATGTGCTGGTGCATGAATGCTTGGGTGTGAAGAGGCATGGTATGTGAGACCCTACTGAGGAAGAAGCCTATGTAGGGGAACGCCGCCGCCGGCCAGCCCCCAGCGTCACGCTGTAGCTCAAAGGGAAAGTGAGTCCCCGGTGTGCTATTGGATGGAATCACTCTGCCATTTGCACGGCGCCACGAGGACGCCGCACGCCTGGTGGGAATGACGTGACGCCGACGCGCAGTGATGACACCCCCACCCGCCCCGCGTCAGATCAGGGCGAGGGGGAGGCAACCAGTGCGCGTCGCAGATCCCAGAACGTGACAAGTTAGGCCAGACACCGCAGCCAATCATGGCCAAGGCTGCCAAAGTGCATACAACATGCAAAGGTGTTAGAAACTGCTTAACGCAGAAGCAAAAAGCAGGAAGCTTTTTGTCATTTATTAACCGGGATGGAGGAGGGAACCGAACGGCCCCACTTTCCTCATATAAAGTCCCATCCATTTGTCCTTCTCCCCCCCATTTATTTCAATCTTTAATTATAACATGGCCATTAAAATGTGACAGCTGACGAGTTTCGTCACTTAGCCTTGTTCACAACCCCTTTACAACCCCTTTACTGTTGCACTAATAATTTGTACAAACTTTTTTTCTACCCACATGCAGAGCCATGTAGTATCGAAGGGGGAATAAAGTTTCTCTTTTTTCCCCCAGTAAAACACATACATTCCCTTTGAGCTTTACTACTTATTATTTTAATAAAGAGACTTTATTGATTATGTTTTGAAATAAGTATACAGGGATGCACAAATTACAAAAAAACTGTGTGTTGGGAAAAATTACATGAAAATTATTTTTTTGTAATATTTTATTCATTATTATTAAAAAAATAAAAAAAAATAAAAGTATATGTATCCAAAAAAAAAAAAAAAAGTATATGTATCCAAATTTGTGACCAAATGAAAGCCCTGTCTGACCCCCCCCCCCCCCCCCCCACCCTAAAAAAAAGAAAACATTTTTGCATAATATGCTAGGGAAGGCTACAAAACCTAAAAAACATAATGCATGGAACTGAGATGTTGCTGAAACAGAGAATAACAATCTGGGTCTCAATTTATGCAGAAAGGGCCTGAAAACTCACATGGTTAAAGGGTCACTTGTTACACTTTATCCTTGATTAGAAGAAAACAAATGTTTTTTTCTTGAAAAGGCCATTGTCTGACATGCAGGCAGCATAATGATTTCCGAGAACCCAACCCTCCCAGTGAATCTGAATAGGTATCTCACCTCTCAAGAACTAGGAGTCAGATAAACACTGTATGATGAGATTGACCTCACCTCCGCTAGATTTAAATGGTCATGACAGAGACTATTTAGGAGACATAAAATAGCAGGATATAATGCTAGCACATGGAACTGGTTTGCTTATATCTTATTAGCCATACATGGTAAAATCTGTCATCATCTATCATCAGCCAGAGGAAACCCAATTCTGTCTCTTTAGACTTTTCTTTACAGGACAGAGATTTTTGTGAAAGTCACTGTAGGTGCAACTTACATTCAAGCTCCTCTCTAATACATTTCTGTGCTACCTAATTGTTGCTGGTGAGGTTCAAATGTGTCACATCATTGGGGAAGGTCTAGTAATGTATGACTACAGTATATTTAGTTGCTGTAATACTTTAGCTTTTAGACAGAGTAATTCCAAATGTTGAGTGACTTCTAATGCCAAAAATGTATTTTTAACCAAAACATACTTTTTTTTTATATTTCCTAAAAAAAATAATAGCGAAGCTACCCCACTAACACAGCCCAACCCTCACATACTGTACATGCACTACTTCTCCGTCTAGCTACAATTATTGTAAATGTTTTTCTTGTTTGAGCTAAGCTTAGGGAAAACATATAAAACCTTGTCCTTTTTGGAATAAAAGAGACCTGAACATTATACAGCTGCTGTACCATAATTGTGTCTGACATCTAGTAGCAAACATAGGAATTTCCTGTTCCCCACAAGAATCCAGCTATGAGAGAAACAACATATACTGTTATTGTAGGGCCAATATCTAATGTCAGCAGGAGTTGGAAGTTTCCATATTCTAAATCTAAATTCTTGGCAAATCATTCTAACTATTCTGAAACTGATTAGGTGGCGTGTATAGCAGAGAGAGAGAGATATATAAACTAAAAAAAAATCCCGTTGGAATACATATACTTGTCATAAAATAAGGTATTTTGTTCCGTATTAGTCTACTTTATCATGTGCCTTCATGAAGATATATACATATATACTATAATGTCAAAAGTATTGGGACGCTTGCCTTTACACGCACATGAACTTTAACGGCATCCCAGTCTTAGGTGTCCGTTTATGAAGCAGTGAACTATATTCACTGCTTCATTCTCCGTCATTCTCAGTGGAGATCTTTCTCCTCTAGGTGCCTGTTTATGAAGCAGAGTAGATCGCTTCACCTTTGGAGAAGTGAAGTGATCCACCAACGCTTCCAACACTGGAGAACGGCCTCTGATACTGGAATCTCGTGAGACTTTATGAGATTACAGCACCAGAAATTCACAGAAACACAGAGATGTCAGTTTATTAAGCAGTGATAAATTATCACTGCTCAGTATACGGACAGACGGCATGATTAATGTTAATAAAATAAAGAGTCCCCATAAACTATATATATATACAGTGGGGCAAAAAAAGTATTTAGTCAGCCACCAATTGTGCAAGTTCTCCCACTTAAAAAGATGAGAGAGGCCTGTAATTGTCATCATAGGTATACCTCAACTATGAGAAACAAAATGTGGAAACAAATCCAGACAATCACATTGTCTGATTTGGAAATAATATTTTTTTCAAATTATGGTGGAAAATAAGTATTTGGTCAATATCAAAAGTTCATCTCAATAATTTGTTATATATTCTTTGTTGGCAATGACAGAGGTCAAACGTTTTCTGTAAGTCTTCGCAAGGTTGTCACACACTGTTGCTGGTATGTTGGCCCATTCCTCCATGCAGATCTCCTCTAGAGCAGTGATGTTTTGGGGCTGTTGCTGGGCAACACAGACTTTCAACTCCCTCCAAAGGTTTTCTATGGGGTTGAGATCTGGAGACTGGCTAGGCCACTCCAGGACCTTGAAATGCTTCTTACGAAGCCACTCCTTCGTTGCCCGGGCGGTGTGTTTAGGATCATTGTCATTCTGAAAGACCCAGTCACGTTTCATCTTCAATGCCCTTGCTGATGGGTGGAGGTTTGCACTCAAAATCTCACGATGCATGGCCCCATTCATTCTTTCATGCACACGGATCAGTCGTCCTGTTCCCTTTGCAGAGAAACAGCCCCAAAGCATGATGTTGCCACCCCCATGCTTCACAGTAGGTATGGTGTTCTTTGGTTACTACTCAGCATTCTCTCTCCTCCAAACATGACGAGTTGTGTTTCTACCAAACAGTTCTACTTTGGTGTCATCTGACCATATGACATTCTCCCAATCCTCTTCTGGATCATCCACATGCTCTCTAGCAAACCTCAGATGGGCCCGGACATGTACTGGCTTAAGCAGGGGGACACGTCTGGCACTGCAGGATCTGAGTCCCTGGCGGCCTAGTGTGTTACTGATGGTAGCCTTTGTTACGTTGGTCCCAGCTCTCTGTAGGTCATTCATTAGGTCCCTCCGTGTTGTTCTGGGATTTTTGCTCACCATTCTTGTGATCATTTTGGCCCCACGGGGTGAGATCTTGCGTGGAGCCCCAGATCGAGGGAGATTATCAGTGGTCTTGTATGTCTTCCATTTTCTAATTATTGCTCCCACAGTTGATTTCTTCACACCTGTCAGGGTCACCTGTGGCCAGGTGACAGATGCACACCGTAGGGGGACAGGAGTGCACCGCGAGGTAGTGAACCCTATGGCTGGCTTCTGCGGATAGGAAACTGGGTGGTTGTGGAAAGCGGGACGAGAGGAGCACAACCGGGATCCAAACGGAAGCTAGAGCCAAGATTCCCCAGGGCGCGGAGTCTAAGACCCAGCTGGTCTTCTCCAGGGCCTCTAGTGGTGAGGATGTTAGCTGCAGGCTGGGACCAGGTCGCGGCCCCTGGAGTTTCCTAGCTCACGCCCCGTAGGATAAGGGGAAAAGAGGGGAAGCAGCAGCACAAGATAAGAGAGAACCGAATACAAGCTGAAGGTCAGGGGCCACAAGCAGACAAGGATAACGAAAGAACGAGCCGAAGGTCAAGGGTCACGAGCAGACAGGGATAGTCGGGGACAAGCCAATAACGTAACAGAGAGACAGACGTAGCACACGGCAGGCAGGAACCCAAACACACAATGCCTAACAAACACGTTGATCAGCAAAGCAGGCTTGCAGTGCACAGGTTAATATAGTGTTCTGTGATAGGGCCTGGGGTGGAGTCTGGCTGAGAGGAGATTATAAAGGAAGCCAGGTGAAAGGGCTCAGGCCTCTAAGATGAACACATGGAAAAGAAGGTAAGCTGACAGACAAACACTACTGCATATCCATGACAGTACCCTCCCTCTTATGGGCCCTCCCCCGCCTGGACCCAGGCTTAAAGGGAAATCTCTGATGAAACCTTCTCAACAGATGAGGTGCAGCGACATCAGATGCAGCGATCCAAGACGCCTCCTCAGGACCAAAACCTCTCCAATGCACAAGGTACTGAAGAATGCCTCTGCAGAGCCGAGAATCCAGAACTTGTCTAACCTCGTACTTAAGATTATCCTCAGAGACCGAAAACGAGGTAGGGAGATGACAAGAAGATCTATTGAGGACCAAAGGCTCTCTAGGAATAAGCAAGGGCATGAGAGTATCAACAGGAATCTGAGGAGGGTCCCCTAGACCCTTAAAGGGGAACTGGTCATCTTGCACAGGACCATCAGACTGGGCAGGTGTCAGTGGAACCCTGAAGTCAGGTTGGTTAGAAGGTGACATGTCACCGGAGTCAAGCTGAATAGCTGAAGGACAAGCAGAATGTCCCAAACAAGAAAAAGTAGGAGGCTCACTGGGCATGGGCTGGACTGGCATAACTAGTACAGAGGCAGCGTGAATAGCTGAGTCAGGTGTAGCGACTACCTGAATCGCATCGCAAGACGTAGCGACTACAGGACTTGTAGACAAGCTAGCCTGGCTGTGCGTCCAAGGGTGGTTGGGGACAGAGAAATGTAAATGGTTATGCAACCTGGAATGAATGACCGGCTCAGATTCACAGGGGGCAACCTTGGGTAGGCAGGACGAGGAACAGGAGGGACCCCAAGCCAGGATCTGTCCAGTAGTCCAGTCCACATGAGGAGAATGGAGCTGTAACCATGGGAGACCCAAAATTATAGGCGTTGAGGCCTTGGGTAAGATAAGGAAGGATATCCACTCCTGGTGGAGTGTCCCTACCGACATCTTAACAGGGAGGGTCTGGAAGCGGATAGGTCCCCCTGGGAGAACAGTACCATCAATCGCCAAGACCACCAATGGCGTGGTGAGGGGCAAAAGAGTAAGTCTCATGGACGATGCGATTTCCCAGTCCATGAAATTACCAGCGGCTCCGGAATCCAGATATGCTGAGACCGAATGAGAAGAAGCACCAACATGAAGGAACACAGAAAGCAGAAGACGAGAAGGGGAAGGTGATATTTCTGGGTCCAATACTCCACTTTCCAGATGAAGTGGACCCGAACGTTTTTCTGGACAAAGAGAGCAAGTGTCACGAAAATGACCTTTGCCCCCACAGTAAAGACACAGACCAAGAGTTCTGCGCCTAGCACGTTCCTCGGGGGATAGCCTGGTCCGACCCAGCTGCATGGGTTCCTCAGCTGGTAGGAGATGCTCTACGGGTCGAAGAGAGGGGAGCTCAGGCTGACTAAGAACCAAGGAGTGCTGGCGTTGCTTTTCTAAGGTCCTCTCCTGAAAGCGAATATCGATCTGGTTACACAAGGAGATAACGCCGGCCAGATCAGTGGGGATGGTTCTTCCTGCTAATTCATCCTTCACTCTATCAGACAGGCCATGCAAAAAGGTTGCGACTAAGGCCTCATTGTTCCAGCTCAACTCAGCCGACAGTATGCGGAAATGAAGGGCATACTGTCCCACAGAAGCAGACTCTTGGCGGAGACGTAAAAGGGCGCTGGCCGCTGAAGAGACACGAGCCGGTTCTTCGAAGATATTCCAAAAAAGTTTCAAGAAGCCAGACAGGCTAGAAACCACTGGATCATTCAGTTCCCACAGAGGGGCTGCCCAGGCTAAAGCTTCACCAGAGAGGAGGGAAATGATATAGGCTACCTTAGCCCGATCAGACAGGAAGTTTTGGGGCTGGAGCTCAAAATGAATCGTGCATTGGCTAAGGAACCCCCTGCAAGCCTTGGAGTCCCCAGAGAAATGGGACGGAGCTGGCAGTTGTAGTGAGTGTGTGGCTGCGACTGGTGCAATAGGTGCAGACGCTGATTGTATTTGAGGTTGCGGATTCAGGGTTCCCAAGGAGGCCTGAAGCTGCTCGAAGCGAGAAGCCAGATCCTGGAGGAATCGCATCACCTGAGTCTGATTCGATTCCTGGGTTTCAAGTCTGCAAACTATGCCCTGCAATGGATCATCCGCGGGTAGCGGGATGTCAGCCGGGTTCATGGCTGATCAAACTGTCAGGGTCACCTGTGGCCGGGTGACAGATGCACACCGTAGGGGGACAGGAGTGCACCGCGAGGTAGTGAACCCTATGGCTGGCTTCTGCGGATAGGAAACTGGGTGGTTGTGGAAAGCGGGACCAGAGGAGCACAACCGGGATCCAAACGGAAGCTAGAGCCAAGATTCCCCAGGGCGCGGAGTCTAAGACCCAGCTGGTCTTCTCCAGGGCCTCTAGTGGTGAGGATGTTAGCTGCAGGCTGGGACCAGGTCTCGGCCCCTGGAGTTTCCTAGCTCACGCCCCGTAGGATAAGGGGAAAAGAGGGGAAGCAGCAGCACAAGATAAGAGAGAACCGAATACAAGCTGAAGGTCAGGGGCCACAAGCAGACAAGGATAACGAAAGAACGAGCCGATGGTCAAGGGTCACGAGCAGACAGGGATAGTCGGGGACAAGCCAATAACGTAACAGAGAGACAGACGTAGCACACGGCAGGCAGGAACCCAAACACACAATGCCTAACAAACACGTTGATCAGCAAAGCAGGCTTGCAGTGCACAGGTTAATATAGTGTTCTGTGATAGGGCCTGGGGTGGAGTCTGGCTGGGAGGAGATTATAAAGGAAGCCAGGTGAAAGGGCTCAGGCCTCTAAGATGAACACATGGGAAAGAAGGTAAGCTGACAGACAAACACTACTGCATATCCATGACAACACCAAACTGCTTGCCTATTGCAGATTCAGTCTTCCCAGCCTGGTGCAGGTCTACAATTTTGTTTCTGGTGTCCTTCGACAGCTCTTTGGTCTTCACCATAGTGGAGTTTGGAGTGTGACTGTTTGAGGATGTGGACAGGTGTCTTTTATACTGATAACAAGTTCAAACAGGTGCCATTAATACAGGTAATGAGTGGAGGACAGAGGAGGCTCTTAAAGAAGAAGATACAGGTCTGTGAGAGCCAGAAATCTTGCTTGTTTGTCGGTGACCAAATACTTATTTTCCACCATAATTTGCAAAAAAAATTATTTCCAAATTAGACAATGTGATTGTCTGGATTTGTTTCCCCATTTTGTCTCTCATAGTTGAGGTATACCTATGATGACAATTACAGGCCTCTCTCATCTTTTTAAGTTGGAGAACTTGCACAATTGGTGGCTGACTAAATACTTTTTTGCCCCACTGTATATATATATATATATATATATATATATATATATATATATATATATATATGTATACACACACACACATTATATATACATGTATATACACACGCATTTTATATATATATATATATATATATATATATTGTGACAGCAGGAAGGTAAAGTCACCTGGTTGCATCCAGGGGGGTAGATATATTTCGCCCAGATTCAGGCTTTACGCCGACTTATACAACTAGGGAGGGAGTTGATGAAGCCCAGCTGAGGCTAGTGGGCTCATGGATGACTCATACCTCTAGGGAGAGGGCTGGGCGTCGTGCAGGCAGGGAGTTGATGAGACCAGCTGAAGCCTGTCAGTTCGTTTAAGGCCTCTATAAAAACTCCCAGATTCATTAGGTGTTAGCTCATGCCTGGAACCAGACCTGTGTGGACTGTCTAGGGAGAGTGAACCCCTGTGCGGTGAGAAAAAGCCTGTGTAGCTATTTGCTTGGACATTTAAAACCAGGGACTTAGGGACTAGGACAGCACTAGGCTGATCCCAGTTGTTAGTTAGGAAACCTGTATGTTTAGTCAGAGGTCAAGTTGACCAGGATTTATTTTGTTTATATGTTTCTTTTGGCTTTGCTGTGTTTTGTCACTGTAAATAGAAAATAAACCGCACCTTTTTTTTTTTTTGATTTTGAAAACCACAACCTCCGTTTGCTGGGCCTGTTTTTGTGTGGGGAGCCCATCCCGGGGGTCACACACACCCGCTGCCGAGCTAACCCCCTCACAGTTGGTGGAGAACCAGTGGCAGTTTTTTTTAAGCCAGCATGGAGGAGATACTGAAGCAGCTGGCTCTAGCAAATGCCAATCAACAGCAGACAAATGCAGGTTTGCAAAAGAGCCTTGCAGCTCAACAACAGAACTTCGCAGCCCAGCAGCAAGCTCATCAACAGAGCCTTGCAGCCCAGCAGCAAGCTCACCAACAGAGTCTGGAAGCTCAGCAACAAGCCCAGCAGCAATCTGAGGCCCGCTTCATAGACCTGTTACAGAAGCAAGAGCAGAGACTACAACAAATGGAAGCAGTAATGCAGCAACGTCCGCAGACCAGTGAGGAAAGCCATCCCACTAATACCGCGTCCTTTGGGGTGAGTCGTTTATTGACAAAAATGACTGGAGAGGATGATCCAGAGGTATTTTTGACCACATTTGAAAGGACTGCTGAAAGAGAAAAGTGGCCTGAGGAGCAGTGGGCTGGACTGGTGGCTCCTCTGTTAACTGGTGAATCGCAGAAGGCTTACTATGACCTAGAGCCTGACCAAGCAAAAGACTATGTGATGCTAAAAGCTGAGATATTGGCAAGGCTGGGTGTCACCCAGGCTGTCCGGGCTCAGCGTGTGCATAACTGGACTTTCCAGCTTGGAAAACCCCCCAGGTCTCAAATGTATGATCTCATTCACCTGAGCAGAAAGTGGCTACAGCCAGAGACTTTGTCCGCACCAAAGATTGTGGAACGTGTTGTAATGGATCGGTTTTTGAGAGCTCTTCCTACTGCCATCCAAAACTGGGTAAGCCATGGAGACCCAGAGACGGCCGATGGTCTTGTGGATCGTGTGGAGAAATACTTGGCTACAGAGAACCTGACGGCCTCTTCCAGAGACACTCGGACTTTCCACCCTAAGACCAGACCATCCCCAGGGGCGGATAAGAGGATTCCAAGGGGTAAGGGTGGAGAGAGTGAGAGGGTGGGAGCTCTACCCCAAGTTTGGCGAGAACAGCCTGGGAAATCAGCGGCTCAAGAGGCCGCAAGAAGGATCGTTTGCTACCGCTGCCGGCAAGCGGGACATATTGCAGCCAATTGCCCGGTTGTGGAGGAACCCATGCAGTGTGACTTTCTGACGGGCAGACGTCAGTCGCTGTGTGCGACAGTCGCATGCACTGCCATTCGAGGAATTGAGAAACATTTATGCAAAATGTGTGTTAATGGTAGAAATGTTGTGGTATTGCTGGATTCAGGTAGCCTTGTGACCCTGATAAAGGCTGAGTTAGTTAAAACAGAGGTCTCTGGGAATAGCAAGGTAGCTGTTATTTGTGTGCATGGGGACACCCGAGAGTATCCAGTGACTACAGTGTGTTTCGAGACCCCCAAAGGTACCCTCTCTCATCCAGTGGGCTTAGTATCTCAGTTACCGTATGACGCCATTGTGGGAAGGGATTTTCCGAAGTTCTGGGAACTGTGGGATGATCCTGAGCCCCCCAATGGTGGCCCTATGTACCAGGAATGTGATAGCCAGAACTCCCCTGAGAGTGGTGAGGACTCTCCGGAATTTCCCTTATCAGTATTGGCAGGGGAGACTCAAGAAACTGGAGAGGAGCCCACCTCCTCAGACGAAAACCTACCGTCTGTGGAGTTTTCTGATCTTGAGGTTCACAGGGAAAACTTTGCCACAGAACAGTTGAAAGACCCCGCCCTAATAAAGGCACGCGAAAACGTAGTGAAAATAGATGGCGAGTTAGTGAACCCAGATAATACCTGCACTTACCCATACTTCAGCGTAGAGAAGGACCTACTGTATCGGGTGGCAAAAAGGGCAGAAGAAACCGTTGAGCAGCTTGTGGTGCCCAAACCTTACAGGAAGTTGGTGTTGGAGTTGGCCCATGGGCACATTCTTGGAGGTCATCTGGGGACAGAGAAAACCCGAGAGAGGGTATTACAGAGATTCTATTGGCCGGGGGTGATGAAGGACATAGAAAATTATTGTTCCTCCTGCCCTGTGTGTCAGAGGTCGGCCCCGATGCCACATTTCCGTAGCCCGCTGGTCCCTCTACCCATCATTGAGGTCCCGTTTGAGAGGATCGCCATGGATTTGGTAGGTCCTATAATCAAGTCCGCTAGGGGGCACCAGTACATATTAGTTATAATGGACTATGCCACCCGTTATCCAGAAGCGATCCCTCTCCGAAATACCTCGGCCAAAACCATAGCCAAAGAGCTATCTCTTGTGTTTAGCCGGGTGGGTATTTGTAAAGAACTGCTTACGGACCAAGGTACACCCTTTATGTCCCGGGTTATGAAGGAGCTGTGTAAATTGTTCAAAGTGACGCAATTACGTACATCTGTGTATCACCCCCAAACCGATGGGCTGGTTGAAAGATTCAACAAAACCCTAAAACAAATGTTGAAGAAAGTGGTGGATAGAGATGGAAAGGATTGGGACTGTCTACTTCCTTATCTGATGTTTGCTATTAGGGAGGTGCCCCAATCCTCTACGGGATTCTCCCCCTTTGAGTTACTGTATGGGAGACACCCAAGAGGGCTGTTGGATATTGCCAAGGAAACTTGGGAAAGTGAGAGTTCTCCCCACAGGAGTGTGATTGAGCATGTCGCCCTGATGCAAGACCGAATTGCACAGGTAATGCCCATCGTGAAGGAACATTTGGCCCAAGCGCAGTTAGCACAGCAGAGAGTGTACAACCGTGGAGCCAAGACCCGTACCTTTTCCCCGGGGGATAGGATACTGGTACTTGTCCCTACGGTTGAAAGTAAATTCCTTGCCAAATGGCAAGGCCCCTACGAGATAATGGAAAAAGTGAGTGAAGTGAATTACAAGGTCAGACAACCAGGAAGGCGAAAGCCCGAACAGATCTATCACGTTAATCTGTTGAAAGCCTGGAGGGATAGAGAGTCCCTAGTCGCAGACACTTGGTCACCAGCTCAAACTGGTTGCGTGATTCCTGAGGTTGGAATAGCAGCCACCTTGTCACAACCCCAACAACAGGAGGTTAAGGAGTTTGTGCTTCGCAACAAGGAGGTATTCTCTGAGCTGCCGGGACAAACATTTGGGGTAGAGCATGACATCATTACCCCGCCCGGTGAAAGGGTGAAGTTAAAACCCTATCGGATCCCAGAGGCCCGACGGGAGGCAATACGGGAGGAAGTACAGAAAATGCTGAACTTAGGGGTGATAGAGGAGTCCCAAAGTGATTGGTCTAGTCCCATTGTGTTGGTGCCTAAACCGGATGGGAGCTGGCGATTTTGTAACGATTTTCGTCAGTTGAACAAAGTTACAAAATTTGACACCTACCCCATGCCACGTATAGACGAGTTGATCGACCGGCTGGGAACAGCCCGATACATGACGACTCTTGACCTCACAAAAGGGTATTGGCAAATCCCCCTGGCCAAATTGGCCAAAGAGAAAACCGCATTTGTAACCCCAGACGGGGCGTTCCAATATAAAAGAATGCCGTTCGGGTTACAGAATGCGCCGGCCACATTCCAGCGGAAAATGGACCAGATGCTGAGGCCCCATCGGAAGTATGCTGCGGCTTACCTGGATGACGTAATTGTCCATAGCACAGATTGGGCCTCACATCTGCCAAAAGTGCAAGCAGTCCTGGACTCTGTTCGGGAAGCGGGGTTTACGGCTAACCCCAAGAAGTGTACCATTGGGCAGGAGGAGGCCAAATATCTTGGGTACACCATTGGGAGGGGAGTAATAAAACCCCAACTCAACAAAGTCGAGGCCATCCAGAGTTGGCCACGTCCCAACAGCAAGAAGCAGGTACGAGCCTTTCTGGGAATCGCTGGGTATTATCGGCGATTCATTCCCCACTTTGCTTCTAAGGCTGTGCCCCTAACCAACCTAACGAAGGGGAAAGGGTCGGTCATGATTAAATGGACCCCCGAGGCTGAGGCAGCATTCCAATTCTTGAAACAAGCCTTATGTAGCCAGCCAGTGTTGTACTCACCCGACTTCTCTAAAGACTTTGTCGTACAAAGTGATGCGTCAGATGTGGGGTTAGGAGCAGTATTGTCCCAGGTCTGGAACGGGGAAGAGCACCCAGTCATTTACCTCAGCAGGAAGTTGAAGTCCCATGAGGTAAATTACGCCACCGTTGAAAAGGAGTGTTTAGCGGTGAAGTGGGCTCTAGATTCCCTTCGGTACTACCTGCTAGGTAGGCACTTTGACATGGTTACGGATCACGCTCCGTTAAAGTGGATGGCTCAAAACAAGGAAACAAATAGAAGAGTGAATAGGTGGTTCCTGGCCCTCCAGGAATTCAACTTCACAGTAAAGCATCGCCCTGGCGTTCAAATGGGGAATGTGGATGCTTTGTCTCGAGTACATGAATGCCTGATTGCTGGTGTTCCAACCCCGAGGTTAAAACAAGAGGGGGGGGGTATGTGACAGCAGGAAGGTAAAGTCACCTGGTTGCATCCAGGGGGGTAGATATATTTCGCCCAGATTCAGGCTTTACGCCGACTTATACAACTAGGGAGGGAGTTGATGAAGCCCAGCTGAGGCTAGTGGGCTCATGGATGACTCATACCTCTAGGGAGAGGGCTGGGCGTCGTGCAGGCAGGGAGTTGATGAGACCAGCTGAAGCCTGTCAGTTCGTTTAAGGCCTCTATAAAAACTCCCAGATTCATTAGGTGTTAGCTCATGCCTGGAACCAGACCTGTGTGGACTGTCTAGGGAGAGTGAACCCCTGTGCGGTGAGAAAAAGCCTGTGTGGCTATTTGCTTGGACATTTAAAACCAGGGACTTAGGGACTAGGACAGCACTAGGCTGATCCCAGTTGTTAGTTAGGAAACCTGTATGTTTAGTCAGAGGTCAAGTTGACCAGGATTTATTTTGTTTATATGTTTCTTTTGGCTTTGCTGTGTTTTGTCACTGTAAATAGAAAATAAACCGCACCTTTTTTTTTTTTTGATTTTGAAAACCACAACCTCCGTTTGCTGGGCCTGTTTTTGTGTGGGGAGCCCATCCCGGGGGTCACACACACCCGCTGCCGAGCTAACCCCCTCACAATATATACACATACACATAAATAAGACAGGGGGACATGGTTACTGTCTTGGGGGGTCTGACCGAGGTAGAAGGAAGTTAAAAATCTTCCTCCTTCTCCCTCAGATCCCCCAAGATTCTCTCTTCACTCCCCGATTCTCCACCTCTGAGCTGGTGAATCTGGGAGGTTAATTCTGACACAGATCGCCAGTGAAGCGCAGCAGCACTCAGATCGCAGCTTCATAAACTGGCCGTTTCTGTGTCAGTCAATGAGAATTCTCAGTGTGGAGATCATGGGCGGAAGAACATGTTCAAACACTTCTCCCCCGATTATCTCTGTTTCATAAACTGTTTATGAGCTGTGATCAGTAGCGATCCTTGGGATCACCGCTGTTCACTGCTTCATAAACGGACACCTTAGTCCGCAGGGTTCAATATTGAGTTGGCCCACCCTTTGCAGTTATAATAGCTTCAACACTTCTGGGAAGTCTGTCCACATGGTTTAGGAGTGTGTCTATGGGAATGTTTGACCATTCTTCCAGAAGCGCATTTGTGAGGTCAGGCACTGATGTTGAACGAGAAGGTCTGGCTCGCAATCTCCGCTCAAATTAATCCCAAAGGTGTTCTATCGGGTTAAGGTCAGGACTCTGTGCAGGCCAGTCAAGTTCCTCTACCCCAAACTCGCTCATTCATGTCTTTATGGACATGGATTCCATCTGCCCACAGGTTCTTCATAGAGAAATCCAAATTTCCATAACATTTGCTGTATACATTATATACAGGTTCTTCATAGAGAAATCCAAATTTCCATAACATTCGCTGTATACATTATATACTACACTTACTTTTAGTGGCTGCTGTTGCTTTGAAACACTGGATGTGTTTGTAAATGACTTATTATTAATTCGAGCTTTACATTCTCATTCGTATTTGCTGGCATTTATCCTCTGCACTTGCCTCCAGTAAACTGGCCTGAAAAATGTGGGTGAATTTTCCTTCATGTCTAAATGTTCTCTGAAACAGAGGAAAATATATTACATAAAAATACCTGTAATGTGGGCACTTGCATAATCCTCAAGCCGTCTCTCAGTATAAACGTCAACAATTAATGAAATATTTTCTCACTTTATAGATTTCTTATCACTAATTAACTTAATAACGTGGGCAAGACAGTCTTTCACGTGGCAGAATTCCTAGAGGTTAGAGAAGACACATTATTAGCAAAGCATAAGCAATGACACCATAAACCAGGAACACGGACACAACTAATCAGCAGTTCTGACCTCTACATGGCTTCTAATTTATATACATACCACACCTCGCCGCTTTCCCAATCCAAAACATTGACATTTCCGTAGATATATCAGGTCAGATTTGGAAGCTCTAGGTCCCTGGGCTCAACCTTACAATGGTCAAATTCTTATGGATAAATGGGCTCATTCACTTGGTGAAGCAGCTGGTGTGATTTTGAGAAGAAAATAAACATATCCTTGAAATATTTTGATTGGCAAAGTCAAAGTGCACTTCAACACTCTAGCCAGTCGGCTGTGTCACATAGGACAATATAAGAGTGGACAACGCATATTATGAGTATAAGTGCAACATACAAATACACACACACATATATACATTTGTTTATATAACTATATACAGTAAATGCATATATACAGTACAAACTGCAGTGCATCTGAGAAATGCCTTAAAAAGTAGGCTCTTCCCATGTGTAAATTCTTCAGATTATGTGTGACATGGGGATGCACGCAATGAAGTAAACAGTTTATGCTGTGCAATTAACAAGGCATCTTCCTTTGGGTTAACCGTTTTAATCCTTTACATGGTGTGGTAGCTAAAATTCCCTTCTTATTAATGGGGAATTTGTGTAAACTTGCCCACATCTGAAAAAGTACACATGACACATTACATCAATATATCTGTAAAATTACAATAGTAATTAGTAGTGTTAGTGGAAGATTTACGCCCTTCGCTATGTCTGTACAATTCACTACTGCTGCTGTCTACAGGTTTTATTATTGGTTATAATTTGTATAGTTTAGTATATGATACAAAAATTAAATGGTTAGGCTGCAGACAGCAAATTTGGTTTATTTTTTCTTTTGGGACTCACAAAGAGTTTGTGTGTAAAAGCAGTTATTATAGTTGCAGAACTTACCTGGTAATATGAAAGGCAAAGACAGATCTACAGCAGAACTTCAGGCTGGGAAAGGCTGTTAGGTTTTTATTGCTGTTACTTTCTACCTTTACAAGATTTCCCTTCACTTCTTGCTTGGGGAAAGTGAGAGTTAAAGTGGTAGTAAACTCTGTTACATCACTTATACCTACAGGTAAGGTACTGTGAGGTACTGTCACTATCTCTTAAGTTTTTTACTGTTTAAGAGATATTCAGAGTACATGCAGCCATTGACATTACCGGCGCATGCGCTCTGCAGGTCCAGCATACCGTGCCGGACCTTCAGAGCCGGTGCCGTGAAAATGGCAGGTCACATGCGCATGCGAAGGGAGTGACATCATCGCGCCCCCGGCCACTCGTGTAGCCAGAGGCTGCGAACCCAGAAGAAAGACCGGGGGAAGATGTAAGCCCTCTCAGCTGTGACAGCACAGCCCTGGAGGGCTTCATTTTGAGGTAAGTCTCACATAATGTGCTAGTATGCAATGCATACTAGCACATTATGACATTGCCTTGCAGGGATTTTTTTTTTCCTCCAACTGCGGTTTACTACTGCTTTAAATTACTCTATTGACAGTTGCAGCTGGAACAGGTATTCCAAAAGGGGGATTTCCCCTCACTTCCAGTTAGGCTAACAATTGTCACACTTTAGAAAAACATAAGAGAAACCCACAATAGTGTAATCCCCTTTATTAAAAATAATTTAAAACATACAAAGTGTGCACTTACATAAAAGGTGTCTACTATCGGCACTAGAAAACTCTCCTCGCTGTGTGCTCAGAATGCTTCTCTTTGCCCCACTTCCTTACTGACCATGGGTGTGTGTTCAGCAGAAGTGGCGTCAAGGACGTGAAGCCCTGCCTGTAATAACATAATTTTGTAGCACAAAAAGATTTATGGAAATGTTTATGCGGATACAGCCTTGATGTATGGTTGCATTTAGTAGTTTGTCATTCACAATTAACTGAGCTTTGTTTATTCTTTTAACTGCAGCACAAGATCTAAGCCCTTTCTCAGATCCACGACCATTTGATCGTTCCTTTTCTACTTTGCCATCTCTCTCAGAGACAAGATTCTCAGATGCCCGAGTGCACTATCCTGGAGCCATGTCTTCTGCTTTTTCCTACACAGCTTCTCCCTCAACAACTGGAATAGGAGGCATTAGTGTGACAGGTATGCCTACCACAACACGTTTCCATCCCACATACCTTCCGCCACCATATCCTGGTTCATCTCAAAACCAAACTGGACCATTCCAAGCCAATGCTTCTCCTTATCATTTATACTATGGCACATCTTCTGGATCATACCATTTCTCCATGGTTGCTGGAGAACGTTCTCCTTCACGAATGCTTTCTTCTTGCACTAGTGTGGCAGCTGGAAACAACTTGATGAATCACAGCCTGGCCAACCAGAGTGATGGAGTTGATGCAGATGGAAGCCATAGTAATTCTCCCACAAGTTTGGCCAGCAGCGGGAGAATGGATGAGCCTGTCTGGAGACCATACTAAGTACAGTATAGCAAAAAAATATCAAGACATCTGAAGTTACTGGAATGTGCAAAGCAGATGCAATTATAATCACTTGATGGTACATACTGTATTATAAGAGAGATATAAATGTATTAAGAACTATCACTGTATGCGCAGGTTTTTTAGATTTATAGTGTAGCAATCTTAGTACTTATGTAAGCATTATCATCTCAAATGAAAACCACATCACTCAATAAGTTTAGGGATATGACCAGAGTTGCAATACTCACTTGTTCAGCTGCCCACTTTGCTCTGTTGCAGAGCTATCATTGCCCAAAGAATCTTCTGTATCTGGATGCCTCATTCCCCTCTAGGCTCCGTGGTTCCTCCTCGACTTTTACTTCACTACTGGACACAGTATTGACGTAGTACCTGGTGGAAGGAACCACAATGCTCAGTGGGGGGACCAGGCACCCAACATAATCAGCAGTGTATTACATACTGAAGACTCAGTGGTGGTGGAAAGTGAAGATAGGCAGAGCAGGCACTGCATTGATTATTTTTTGGGGGAAAGTGACATTTAAAACAGTTCAAGTGAAGCCTAATACTACAACTACTCTTAAAACTGTGTTCTCTTCCCTCCTAACATCTATACTTACTAACCGATGTAAGAAAATAGGCCGCTCCAGTCATGTGATCACATTCCCCTGTATGAGCAACACCGTTGCAGGAGGAGTAACATCACCACAACAGGCTTCCAGGCTTTCACTGGCTTTTTTACTGCTTTTCAATTATAAAATGTATATATATATATATATATATATATATATATATATATATATATATATGTTGCTATATGTTGACATGTCAGGATTTTTTTCATGCAGACCTTATACCCACACAGGTCAGTGTCTGGCATTTGACTCCCACCACACACTGGAACACAAACTAGAGGTTATTAGACGCCTGCAATATTGGGCTAAAATGTTAACAACAAAAACTAAATGAACTAAAAACAAAAAAACTGACATCTCAGCATGACAGTTTGTAGCTACCTAGACTGGGCTTTTAATAAAATACCCACAAGTGCAAGTAAAAACACAGGACCATCAAAAAGAGGGAAGATGCAGAATATAGTCATCCTGTATAAAGCTCAAGTATCAGAGAAACTCAGAAAGACCCTTGGGAAATATTACACCCCTGTGTCTTCCAAGCCCACAACACTGTGGAACAGAAGTCTGTGCATCTGAAAGACCCAGCTCTCCACCCCAAGCAAAGTAATTTGGTAAATGCAATTCAGTGGAAGGGAAAGAGAAGGGATGTGTGCATCGGGAAGACAAAACAACAACTCAACAAATAAATGGCCCATCATAGGTGGGCAAATTCTACAGGTCAAGACATAGCGATTTTCCTGCACCTTAAGGAAAACGTATTTTGAGGACAGAGAGGACATCTGATTTGAAGGTAGCATGGAAGAGACCATCCATGTCAAACTGTAACAGCCATCCCTGAACAGAAATAAGGGCATTTGACACAATAGGCAGACTTCCTGACACCAAGGGTGGGATTATGTAACTAGAACCTACAACCTTCACAAGTTTATGTAACTAGATCCTACAACCTTCACACCTCCCACCCTGCTCTTGGACAATGAACATCTGCCTTGACACATTCTATGGTCAAGTCAGATGGTGATAAATGCTGGCACTCATTAGAAATGCAGAAGTGGCTAGTATAAATTATGAAACATCTTCAACAGTACAAAACAAGTCCAATTGAAATTTATTAACTACCACCAGCTATACCATGACCTGGATAAATGAGATTCTTCACAGACATTATACTGGGAAGTAATACCTTTAGCAAATCCTGCATATCATATATTCAAGCAGTGGAGAAAGTATGGGTGTGCTTAAGCATTTTACCTGCAGAGGGAAGCACAGAAAGGACCTAAGCTACATGATAGTGTTCCTTCATAGTCCAACAAGCAGGCAGGTAACATAGGATGGGGAACATTTGGACACATGAATAGAGGTCATTCTCAAGATTCCAGATGTGCTATGGTAAAAGTGTGTGAATTACAAGACTGGCTGAACAAAATAAGTATTTTGGCAGCTAATTATATCAACAGAACACTTTACTGAACATCCTTGTCCCTGTCAAGTACTTACAAAAGGAAACTATGACAAATACAATTCTTATCAATACAATCAATTCTTAGAATCTTGTTTTTAAATATTTTTCACGCTCAGTATTATGAAATCTATGCTAAAAAAAGGGCAGTATTGTGTGGCCATATCTCCCATTCTTAGCAGTAAATAAAGATAACATGTGATAATGTGTAGGAAAGGAAATATATTGCAAGTCTAAAATGTCAAATAATGATTATGTCTACTGTGCAAATAAAAGAAAAATGACATGCTTTATTTCATGAAAGTTGGTTACAATATATATTTTTATTCTTGATTTATTATTTGCATTAATAGCTTTTATTTTTTGCTGAAGAAAATGGTGTGATTTTTTTTAAACAAGGGGCCATAAAATCTTGTCCAATGTCAAAATAATTTATTTGTAACTGACATTATCGAAACTCTAAGCAATCTTGTGTTAGTCTTTTATACCTTAGCAGGTAAAATCCAGCCAAAACCAAAATTTCAGTTTTGTATAGATGCATTTATTGTGTCTTGAGGTCTGCTACAGTACGATCTCTATATTGATACTGAGGCTGATTTACTTAGGAAGTGCAAAATGTTCTCTCAATAAATTATATGAATATTTACTTTGATTGTTCAATCGTGTGAATAGCAAATTTCTGTTCTCTTGTATCGTTTGAACATTATTGGATAATTTAAGTCAATATTCACACAATTTATTGAGTGAACATTCTCAGCCCCTTTAGTAAATCAATCATTTTGCCCCACCTTTGCAGTTGGATTCTTTTTTTCAACAGAACATTTCACTGAAAGAGATGGATATCATTCCTTATCTGTGTTATAGCCACAGCAGGGGAGCTGAGAAATCTAGCATGAAAATCTTGTTGCCCCAGTTTTTGAGTGATTCACAAAGCAGGTGGGTGACCAGTTTAAAGTGCTTTAAGCCTTTTACGAACACCATGCAAAAAAGCTGAAGAAAATAGTGCATCTGTGTTGAACATAAAAAACATTCACATTTTTTCAAGTTTTCACTAGTAGGTGTGAGAAAATTAATGAAGCAAAACAGTCACTTCCTCCTATTTTTATACAAGATATTCTAATTATCAATGCACATTGGGTCTAGTTCAAATAAATTGTATAAATCAAGTATTTCTCTGTCAATACACTGTATTAAATCTATTGATTTTTTTCTATTTGTACTATACTGTAGGTATTATTGAGCTTGATACAAGCTCGTGTGACTTACTTTATTTCAAAGTAATGCTAAAATGTTTTTCTTAAGAATTATATTAATATTATTTGCTTTGCACTATTTCTGCTTATTTTGTATATGCATTATTTTAAAGAGATGGAATGGATATTTTTTAATTTATGCATTTGTATATATACTGTATATAAATATATATATATATATATATATGAAATACTATTTTTCAAATTTATTTCATATTGCTTCGTAAAATGCAGAGACAATCATATGCATTATATATTTACAAGCCGTTTATTTATTTGGTGTGTTAAAATTATTACTATGCATTTATCAAATGTTGTTAAGAACGAGTAAATAAATATGATTTATTGGTGTTTCATTGCAAAGTGAGTATAACATTTATAATACCCATCAAAAATCTTTGGTGTCATATAAAAGTGTAATTTTGCACAAATGAATAAAGCATTAGGGCCTGGACTGCTTTATGCAAATTTCAGATTACAAATGACACATTACAGTGGCAGATGATACCAAAGCTTTTGTAAGAAGGCCCATCAAACCTGCCTAATGTTTACTTTGTGTCAACATAAGGTTACTCTTCAAAAGTTATTTTCAGTCAAAATGTAAAATGCCTGTTCAGATATAGAGAGCCTACCCTCTTAATGCTTCAGGTATTTTTCTAGAAACAGCTGTAGTACATCAGTCCATCCCATTCCCACTTGTTAGCCTGGTTATTTGGGAACCTCTTTTCTGTACCTGTTTGCAATGTGGGAAAAGCATTCCAAAACACACCCATTGGAGTCTCAATACACACTCACCAGTCATACATAAACCTGCTTTGGACTTTGAAATCTGACTTGTGATACATCAACTAGAAGGAGAGGGATTTACAAAGAACAAGCTTCAGGAAGCAGACTCAAGCCATATGTAAGGAGCTAGTGCTTTGAATTCTACCCACATTGTCTTACAGATTAAGGTCAAATGAAAAGGATTTCTTACTTTAACACATTTGTAGGGTTTCCTTGAAGGCATTAGTGATATCACTATGGCATAGAAGTTCTCCTTAATTTCTCTTGTGCCCTTGTTTCAAGTAGTAATTATTGATAAAATATGTTCTAAAGCAATTATGTGTGCCACAAAAGCACAATTACCACAGTTTAATTACTCTTTCCTCTGCACCTATTTCAGTTAGTTCATATACTGCCTGTCTAACTACAAACTGTGGAGATACTTTGACTTTGTACATTAACTGCCTATATTTTAGTTCAATGCTTGCTTTGTTGTTTCGGTTTAATGAGCTGAATGCATCCGGGTTTTTAGATGATTTTGATGACACCAGATACCAACATAAGTAGATCCAAAGACATGCATGTTTATCAACTATCAGAATTATTGGCTTCTTTTTACTTCATTTGCTTGGTCCACCACAAGCCAAGGAGAAGAAGAAAAAAATCAAACCTACACCCTGAAATTCTTATTTTTTATCCTAGCTTTCCATTCCATCTGAAGTCTTGGGAGCTGGTGATCTAAATAAGACTTTCATGCGGATTAAATGAATGATTTACTCCTATTTTGGGATCTCAAAAAGGTTGTGGTTTCCAAAAATAAAAAAAGATTAACACCTATGGACAAAGATGTTGGTTCTCAATAAAACCCAGTAAAATACTCTATAGATGCAGGAACCATTTTGAGGATCTCAAAATTCCCAAGTATTTCCCTGTGGTACATTCCGTATGCATCACAGGTATAGTCAGCTTTTTCAAACTAATAGAGCAGTGTGTCCGTAAAGTCAGAATGTCGAAGTAGTGCCATTAAATGAATATTGAAGTCATTGGGATGGCCAAACAGTATTATACAACAGGTTTTACCATATTATACAATACAATTATTTTATCTGTATCTACTGTATTTATTAGGAACTTTTCTATAAAATAGAAAAAAAAATCGAATGCACAGAGTGTCTTTAAACTGATATCAGGGTACAAAGAATCAACAGGAAATATTGATGATGTAAATTTCTTTATGTCGAGACAAGTTTTGTCGCAGCTTTGAAACAAAAATGTACATATTGATTGTTAATTATTAAATGCTGAAATAAATGTAAAAAGGCATTGTACGTGAAATAAATGTGATGTTAAAATCAATACATTTGCATAATTTCTTACGATAATGTCATCATGCTCAGAAAAGGTTGCATGTAAAATTAAAAAATGAATATATAGAATAAATATAAAAGTAAATAAAAAGAGGCCACTTGTAGATGTGTTGTTTTTAGTTCAATATCTCCATTCTTCTGCACTGTCCCTCCCTTGATTCTCTTGCCTCCAAAAATGTACTGAGTTTGGAATATGAATGCCTAAAGAAAGATACGCTTAACCACTTCAGCCCCAGAAGGTTTTACCACCTTAATGACCAGGCCATTTTTTTGCGATACGGAACTGCGTTACTTTAACTCACAATTGTGAGGTCGTGCGACTTTGTAGCCTAACAAAATTGATGTCCTTTTTTTCCCAAAAATTTTGCTTTCTTTTGGTGGTACAGTATTTGATCATCTCTGCAGTTTTCATTTTTTGCACTATAAACAAAAAAAGAGTGATAATTCAATAAAAAAACAACAATATTTTTTACTTTCTGCTATAAAACATACCCAATAAAAATATGTAAAAAATCTAATTTCTTCATCAATTTGGGCCAATATGTATTCTGCTACATATTTTTGGTAAAAAAAAATCCCAGTTAGCTCATATGGTTTGGTTTGGGCAAAAGTTATTACGTCTACAAACTATAGGATATTTTTATTTTATTTCTATTTTTACTAGTAATGGCGGCGATCAGCGTTTTTTAACGGGACTGCGACATTGCGAAGGACAAATCTGACACTAAGTGACACTTTTTGGGGACCAGTGACACTGCTAAAAAAAATGCACGCTTACTGTATAAATGACACTGGCAGGGAAGGGGTTAACACCAGGGGCGATCAAAGGGTTAAGTGTGCTCCTAGGTGGACTGACTCGAGGAAGAGACACGTCTGTGTTCCTGATTAGCAGAAACACAAGATCTCTCTCTTCCTGTCTGACAGAGCGAAGATCTGTCTTGTTTACAGACCGCCGTTCTGTCTCTCCTCCAAATGATCGTGGGTGGCCGACATGTGCCCCAGACCCGAAAAACGCGAACAACTTACAGATACGTTGTATTGCGCAGCCAGGCCACCCTGCCGCAGTATATGTGTGGTGGGGGGTCCGGATGTAGTTAAAGTTGTCCGAATGTCTGAGTGTTTTTTTACCTAATTTATTCTCTCCATTAAGATGACCCCCCCCCCCCACCATCCCTAAACACTTACCAGGCTCCATGTCACTTCAGCACTGCTCCCTCACTTTCCTGCTTTCACATAGGTTCCTGCTGTTGTCAGTAAAAACTTCTGTGAGGAGGGAGCAGGAACATGGCTAACCAGCTTAACACCCGGCTTGCTAAAGAGGCCCCCTGGAGCAAGGAGAAGCCAATAGAGCAAAAGAGGGTGCTTTTTGTGCAATATCATTGCACACAGTAGGTAATTATAACCACTTTTTATTTAAAAAAAATTGACTTTAGTATCACTTTAATTTACTCATTAATCCCATGTCTGGCATGTCTTAAAGTATATGTAAGCCCTAAATAGCGGACATATAAATTGCTAAAACAATTACCATCGAATTTTCTGTTATAAAATACAGTGCTGTGAAAATGTATTTGCCCCCTTCCTGATTTTAAATTTTTTGAGATATTTGTCACACTTAAATTATTCAGATCAAACAAATTTTAATATTGCACAAAGATAGCCCGAGTAAATACAAAATGCAGTTCTTAAATGATGATATAATTTATTAAGGGAAAAATGTACATACCTGCCTGGCCCTATGTGAAAAAGTAATTACCCCCTAAACCTAAGTCTTTCACATCGCTGTGGAGGAATCTTGGCCCACTTTTCTTTGCAGAATTGTTTTAACTCGGCCACATAGGAGGGTTCTCGAGCATAAACTGTCTGTTTAAGGCCACAGCGTCTCAATCGGATTTAAACCCGGACTTTGATTAAGCCACTCCAAAACCTTCATTTAGATTTTTGTGAGCAAGTCAGAGGTGGACTTGCTGGTGTGTTTTGGATTATTGTCCTGCTGCATAACCCAAGTGCTCCTGAGCTTTAGGTCACAAACTGATGGCCGGATATTCATCTTCAGGATTTTCTGGCAGAGTGCAGAATTCATGGTTCCATCACACTACCACCACCATGTTTGGCTGTTGGTATGATGTTCTTTTTATAAAATGCTGTGTTCATTTTATGGTTAACATTCTCGGTTCTTTTATGACCTCCTCCATGAGTCATCGTTGTGCCCTTGGAGTAATTTTGGTAGGCCGGCCACTCCTGGTAAGGTTCACCTCTCTTCCAAGTATTCTCCGTTTGTGGATAATGGCTCTCACTGTGGTTCGTTGGAGTCCCTAAGCCTTAGAAATGGCTTTGTTACTCTTTCCAGACTGATACATGTCAATTACTTTGTTTCTCATCTGTTCTTGAATTTCTTTAGATTGCAGCTTCTTTTAAGTGATTTCCTGATTCAACAGGTCTGGCAGAAATCAGGTCTGGTTGTGACAAGTAAAATTTAACTCAGCTTTCCAAAAAATGTGGTTCATCGCAGTTCATTCATGATTTAGCAAGGGGGAGGGGGGATTACTTTTTCACATAAGGGCAGGTAGGTTTGGAAAGGTTGTTTACCTTAATAAATGAAATCATAATTTAAAAACTTCATTTTGTACTTGCATTATCTTTGTGTAATATTATCATTTGTTTGGTGACCTGAATCATTTAAGTGTGACGAACATGCAAAAAATAAACAGGAAGGGGCAAATACTTTTTCACAGCACTGTATATGGTTTTCACCTTTTTTTTTAATCCTTGAGTGGATCTCCTGCAGCCTCCTTTCTTTCTGCATTTATGCGCTCTAGCGATAGTTGCATGGCATTTCTCAGGGCGGATTTCCGAAAGGCGACAAAGTTTGTGGATCGTGTATAGGTACAGTCAAATATTGCCCTCGTCAAATGCCAGTGCGGCAGGATGACAATAGAGTTGTACAACTGGGAGACAGGGACAGGAACGAACTATCACCCTAAAACAGGAAGCACCTGAACAGGGATTTTCATGACAGGATCACCAGGTATTATTTCAATAAAAATATTGATTTCTCTCCTTTGTTATGGACATATACACTTATGAATTTGTATGTAAAAAGTGTTTTAAGGTAAACAAATGTAGTTAAAATATATCTATCTCTTATGTTATTGAGCAGAAAGTACATGCAGCCTTCATTAGAGCTGGTTTATCTTCTTCTAAACTGTCCTGGTGCTTTTTCTTTCAAAGTCTATCAACTGGCAAAATCTACAACTTCCCATTGACATTGAAAATGTCACAAGATTCTTTACACAATGCTTTTTGTCTTGCTAAATAAGCCTTTAAGTGGTGACATGTAAGCAAGTCCCATGTTACATTTTAGTCCCATTAGTCCCATTAGAACAGGTATCTCACAAGAATTGATTGTATTCATCATATAGCATCAAAACTTTCTGTAGCTTTTCAATTAGAATAGTTACTGTAAGATCCATACCCCACTTACAATATATCTATCACCACTTTTGGAGTGAACAGACCTATTAGTATGTTTTTGAAGGACTGTTGAAGAAAACCTAGAAAACACTTAAGGGCATATTTATAAATTAGTAAAAGAGACTTTTACCCTGTGGCATAACTAGGGGGTGCGGCCCTCACCGGGTACCACAATTTTGTGGGAGTCTGTGCTGGAGGATCGGTCTGTGCTGAGGTGTTTGTGCTGAGGAAGTTGGTCTGTGCTGGAGTTTATGCTGAGGAGTCTGAGATAGGTAGTCAGACTGTGCTGGGGGGGCTGTGTTTGGGGGACCAGGCTGCATTGGGGATGTCAGTCTGTGTTGGAGGGGTCAATCTGTACTGAGGAATTTTTATTGGAGGGATCGGTTTGTGCTGGAGGGGCAGTCAGCACTGGGAATGTTGGTCTGTGTTGGGGTGGTTGGTCTGTGCTGGGGGGGGTCCATTGGTACTAAGGGGTTTGTGCTGGGAGGGGTTGGTCTGTACTCGGACACCCATCACTCTTTAGAGACCAACGCTAGTGTGAACAAGCCCTTACACTCTGGCTTGTGGCACCGTCATTAAAGCTAGTTTTTGTGGGTAAAATGACTGTGGTATGTAAGTGGTAAGTATAGGAGGAGTAGGCTCAGGTTTTATTTAACTATGCCCCTTGAAGCCCCTCCCACTGTTATAACAATTTGACCATGCCTACAATTACTATTATTATTATACAGGATTTATATAGCTCCAACAGTTTGCGCAGGGCTTTACGAAATTAAGGCATACAGTATAGTTACAATACAATTCAACACAAGAGGAATTAGAGGGCCCTGCTCATTAGAGCTTACAATCTAAGAGGGAGGATCAAGTGATACAAAGGGTAATAACTGTGGGGGATGAGCTGTAATAAGAGTACAGTTTATTAGATGCAGGGTAGTTTTCTCCGGATTTTCGGGGATTGCCTAAAGGTGGATAGAGTAGGAAATAGCCAGACAAATTGGGGCAAGGAGTTCCAGAGGATAGGAGAGGCTTTGGACAAGTTCTGGAGGCGAACGTGGGAGGAGGGGATGAGGGCAGGAGAGCAGGAGGTCTTGTAAGGACAAAAACTAAGTTTGGTTAGTATTTTGAGACAAGGTTAGTGATGTTTAAAAATTAAATAGGCAGATGATGGACTTTGTAGGCGTAATACAGTTAAAAAATTTATATTTATTGAGGGAGAAACATACAAGTCATTAAAAAACATAGATAACAATTATGGCCATTTCTAAAAGGGGCCTGAGAACACAATATTCCATATACACACCACCTATGACCAAATAAAAAAATACAGTGTAATAAGAGGAGGACACCAAGGTCACTTCCTACTAGGAATATATATATCCATGTATTTATGGAAGGCGATGTGACATAGAAAGCTCAGCTCGACATGTTGCGCGTTATTGGGTGAAAACGCTTCTTCAGGAGCTTATGACCAGTTCTACAAGATAAGAAATTAACAGATCACTTTTTCTCAGAGACATACAACAAATAAACATAAAAACATTCATCCCTGTCTTGACATATTTTGGCATTGCTGCAGATCCCAATATAACCCCCAAAAAAAGAAAGAAAAGGGGGACCACACCATTTGTTGTCGTGTAAGATGGGGGAAGGAATAAAATATTGTAAAAGTTAGATGTATATTGGCAACACTAAATGTGTATTGTAGTTTGGCCATAAAATGGTCCCCATATGTAGTAATAAGCGGAAATGGAAGGAGAGGGGAAAGGGGAAAGGCCAATATAAGGAGGGGGGAGGGAAGGAAAAAGGCTAATATAGATCTTGTCAATAACTTACATTTAGAGGCATAAATGGTAGAAGAAACAGGCGGAGGATAAGTTCAAAAACAGGGAAACGCACTAGCGAGTTCACAAAAGTCAGTCCTTCCGTAGATTCACAGGAAAAAGAGAGAAATCTGTATGCAGAGGGCTTTAGTTTAGCATGATGATATTGAACCACCTGGGTCAAACATATAATATACAAAAGCAGAGAGGGGAAAATTCAGGGGCATATATAACACTGATAGGTGGAGACAAAATTCAGCTGTGCTTACCAATAAATGCAAACTCCAAAAACAAGGTCCTTGGTTAGATGTATATTGTTGCCAATATACATCTAACTTTTACAATATTTTATTCCTTCCCCCATCTTACACGACAACAAATGGTATGGTCCCCCTTTTCTTTCTTTTTTTTGGGGGTTATGTTGGGCTCTGCAGCAATGCCAAAATATGTCAAGACAGGGATAAATGTTTTTATGTTTATTTGTTGTATGTCTCTGAGAAAAAGTGATCTGTTAATTTCTAATCTTGTAGAACTCGTCACAAGCTCCTGAAGAAGCGTTTTCTTTTTTTTAATACAAACGTTTTTATTAGGTATAGTGAATGATAAAATACAGGTAAAGTAGGGACGCAGTCCAGTAACAAATACTTATATCATAAAGAGAAAAAAAACGAAAGAAAAAGAGAGCTATAAGCGAAATAATGTCAAAAGGGTGAGAAAAAAAAAAAAGAAAGGTAAATAAAACTTAACCCAAGTAATCAATTCACTGTAAATTCACTGTATCAGAATCGGGGGGAAAAAAACTGACATTTCCAAGGCCAGTAATAGAAAACTTCTAATATAAGTACCGCCCTAGCTGCATATACCCCTGAGTCCCAGCATGGGAAATCAGAATAATCATCGAGTTCTGTAGATTATAGGTACCCTTCTAAGGGATCAATTCAGAAGGGGACCAAGGGGCCCATTTGGCATGAAAAATGTGCATGGAGTCCATGATGGTGTGGTGGATCCTTTCCATAAGACGGATCATCTCCATCCTCTGGAGGACCTGTGGCCAGGGGACTGACTGAGATCTCCAGTTCAGGGCTATGGCCCAAAGGACTGCCACCTCAACAGAAACTGGTCAATATTGGTGCTGTGGAAGTTTTCAGGGATTTAATGACGGTGAGAACCTCTTGTTCCGTGCAAGGGGCGTTCAGGTTAGACAGTTGGTCCTGCGACAGGGAGGGGAGATGCAACAAGTCGAGCCATGCCTCCACTCCATCCGGGGGAGGTGACTCAGAGGGAGCTAAGAGAGAGCTATAGAAGGAAGTAAAGATACGGAGTACTTCTTTGGGGTGGGAGACCATCTGACCAGAAGAGTTCCTTAACTTGTAAATGTGGGGAGGTTGAAGGGAGTGATGTAATTCACGAGTGAACATGGCTGATGCTGTATTACTGTGTAGCAGGAATTTCGACTTAGACCACCTAAGAGATTTTTCAGTGCGTTCAGAAAGAATGGTGTCTAGTTCAACCCTTTTCAATTCAATTTGTTTTAAAGTATCTGGGGAGTGGGTCAATGAGTGAGCATGGTATAGTTTATTAAGGTCTAATGTGAGGGTCCGAATTTGTTCAAGCTTCCGTCTCTTACTAATAGTGGCTAATTCTATCAGTCGGCCCCGCAGCACCGCCTTGTGGGCTGCCCATAGAATTGGCGGGGGAGATGTCCTCCACATCGTTCAACCAGAATTATTCCACCAATTGGTCTGACACCAGTCTCACAATCTCAGGGTCCGATAACAGTGAGTCATTCAGTCTCCATGAGGCTGTCCTTGGGGCAAGGCGGATGTGGGATGTAGAAAAGGAGACCATATGATGGTCAGACCAAGGGCAAGAGTGTATTGAAGCCGATGAAGAATTAGCCAGTAGTATTGGAGAGCTAAAGACATAGTCTAGCCTAGCATAGCTGTCATGTGGGCACGAATAGTGAGTATATTCCCTGACCCCCGTGTTCAGGGCTCTCCAGGAATCAATGAGCTGGTGAGACTCAAGAGACTTCATAAGAGATTTAGGGAAAGTTTGAGATGTATGGTAAACTCTGCTTCTATCAAGGGAGGAGTGGGCAACTAGATTGAAATCCCCCCCAACTATCATATGTGTTGAGGAGTACCTCTCCAAAGTGTGGAAAAATGACTTGAAGAAGGAGCCCTGAGCTGCGTTGGGGCATAGACATTAGCTATAGTCAGGGCCTTCCCGTGCAACTCCCCCTGCAGGATCAAAAATCTGCTAGCAGGATCTTTATACATGCGTTTCACCTCAAAAAGTACAGTATTTTTGATAAGGATGGCAACCCCTCTGGCTTTGGATTCATAGGTGGTGAAATGGTGAGTTCCATATGATTTGTCAAAGAATTTAGGGTGAGACGTAGCGGAAAAATGGGTCTCTTGTAAGAGTAATATATCTGCCCCCAGACGTTTGTAGTTTTGGAATGCTTTCCTCCTCTTTTGGGGGGAATTAAAACCCCTCACATTATGCAAAATGATATTCAGACCCATTGTCTCAGGATGGGGGGAAGCAAGTCAGAGGGTGATTTTGGGTCCGGCATGCAGACACCTGAAGGATGCCATCCATCCGCTGCCAGAGGGGTCAGACAAATATCCCACTGAGCAGAGTTTGCATAGAATACAACAAATCTTGAAGATGCAGTGAAGTACAAACAATAATAATCGAAAGCGAAATAAAATAAGGTATAACAACAAAAACTTATACAGGAAAACATAGGACAATAACTATGAGGTGTCTGGATGGAGGGACCAACCAGACCAGTATACCCAAATTCAGTGGACTGGGACAACCAGTCCTCCACATGCACTCAATCTCCCCCAGGTCCGGGGGGAGAAGAGAAAGGAGTGAGGGTCAAAATACAGCTCTCTCCCAAACAAAAACTAACAGGCGGGAGAGAGATGCACAGTAATATGAGTTTAAACGTGGAAGGGGGTAAACAAGCGGTAAAGAAAAACTGACAGTACACCGCGGTCAGGAAATCAAGGAGCTCAATGTAATGCCTAGCGACGAATGCTCACCGGGACGATTCGTTGTTTGTCGTCGGATGCTGGAGCCTGCTACGAATATGAGTCCGAGTCTGCGAACACTCCCAGTAACGAAGGAGGTCTCCCCAGCAAAGGTAACTCGAACAAACTGTAAATAACTGAGCCGGGGTGGCACTCAATAAACAACAGCATAAAAGAGGGGGCAAAGAGGGAACGGTGACTCCTCAACTACGATCCGTAATTCCATGTTGTACGGAAGAAGCGAACAATGGCTGGATTTGTTCATGGGCCGGGAGGATGGCGAGGCCCGCGGTCACGATTGGGAGAAGCGGTGGCCCAGATAGGGGATGGCCGGGGAGTAGAGGGGCGTCTCGGTACCTGTTGTGGTTGCAGGAGACCTAGCTTCACCAGGATGGACTTCCCCTCGGCGATGGTAGTGGCTGGGTAAGTCGTACCGTTGTGGGGAACCGAAAGCTTGAACGGGAAACCCCATCTGTAACGAATCCTCGCCGCTTGCAGTACCGACGTGACCTCCTTCATCCTCCGTCGTTTCTCAAGGGTCGCCGGGGATATGTCGGGGTAAATCTGGAGTGTAGTCCCGTCGAGCTGTATCCGCGGGGTGTTGCGAGAGGCACGGAGGATTTCCTCTTTAACCAAGAAGTCCTTGAGGCACATAACATCTCTGGGTGGCTTCTCTGGTGGCGGCTTGGGTCGCAGTGCCCTGTGGAGTCTGTCACAGATGAACGAATCGTTCGGTAATTCCGGGAGGAGCGACTGGAACAACTTACGAATGGCGTTGGGGAGATCCGTGACCGTCTCTGGAATGCCCCTCACCCGAATGTTGTTCCTCCTGTTCCGGTTATTGAGGTCCTCGAGGTTGTTCTGGAGTTGTAAGACCATGTCCGATAGCATCTCGTGGTCCTTACGGAGGTCGACGTAGGCCAGTTGTAGTTCGTCGTGTTTCACCTCCAGGACATCCGTCCTTCCGCCCAACGTCGCAATCTCCAGCGAGAGAGTGTTGGTCGATTTGTGGAGTTCTGCTTGGAACTTGCGGGCCAACTTTTCGTACATCGAGGAGAGGCTACTGTCCAGGTCTGCTTTGGTGAGGCGTGAGGAGAATTCACTCTGCTCCGAGAATGCCGTAGGGGAAGCCGCTGGATCCAAGGTCTCAGGCGTGTCGGGCCTAAGGAGGTCGCCATCTTGGGACATCTCCGTCTGCTCACGGACGCAAAGCTGGTAGTTCGTTAAGGACCACTGGGCGGGTTTTGGCTTGTGTTTCTTCGCCGAAGGCATGCACTACAAGTCCCGCGGGGGGGTCCGACTATATAGGGAGGAAATAACGTGCTAAATGTCCCCGGGGAGTGCAAGATTTCCTTCACGACTCGCGGAGCTCCTTCGCCTAGCTTCCTGTCAGTTTTGCGCCGCGCATGCGCCCGCCCTGAAGAAGCGTTTTCTCCCAATAACGCGCAACATGTCGAGCTGAGCTTTCTATGTCACATCGCCTTCCATAAATACGTGGATATATATATATTCCTAGTAGGAAGTGACCTTGGTGTCCTCCTCTTATTACACTGTATTTTTCCTTGGTCATAAGTGGTGTGTATATGGAATATTGTGTTCTCAGACCCCTTTTAGAAATGGCCATAATTGTTATCCATGTTTTTTAACGACTAATGACTATGTTTCTCCCTCAATAAATATACATGTTTTAACTGTATTACGCCTACAAAGTCCATCATCTGCCTATTTAATTTTTAAACTTGATTTATCGGGACGTGGCATTGTTTTCTACATTTTCATATCCACAACTGTGGCTGTGGTTGTGGTGATATGATTTCTCATTTCAAGGTTAGTGATGTAGCTAAGTTAGTGATGTAGGGGCTAGTCATGTGCAATTCGTTTAGTTTCTAATTTGTTTTTCACGAATTTAGAGAAATTAGTTAATTCCGAAACTTCTGAATTTCAGAATTTTTCAATTTCAGAATTTTCGGATTTTCTGATTCCCGAAATCTCGAATTTTTCAATTTATGAATTTTCGGATTTCAGAATTTTTGAATTTACGAATTTTTGAATTTTCGAATTTCCGAATTTCGGAAATTCGGAATTTCGAAAATTCGAAAATTGGAAATTTCGAAAATTCGAGATTCGAAAATTCGAGATTCAAAAATTTGAAATTGCAAAATTCGAAAATGGGAAAATTGGAAAGTTGAATGTCCGAATTCCGAATTTTTAGAATTTCCGAATTTCCGAATTTCCGAAAATTATTTTTTTTAGTTTTTTTGCTTTTTTCGGAAATTCGAAAAATTATTTTTTTCGTTTTCGTTTTATTCGTTTTTTTGGTAATTCGGAAATTCGAAAATTCTGAATTCGAAAATTCCGAATTTCCCAAATTTCCAAAAAAAGCAAAAAAATAAAAATTTTAAATTTCCCGAATTTCCGAAAAAGGCAAAAAAAAAACAAAAAAATACGATTTTTTCGGCAGTGCACATGTCTAGGGGCAGAGTTGTTAATGTTTTAGTAAGATGTTGCTAGCATTTTGAATTTTATTTGTTCGGTGAGCGGAAGCCAATGGAGACTTTGCACTATGGGGGTTATTTACGAAAGGCAAATCCACTTCGCACTACAAGTGCACTGCAAGTACACTTGTAAGTGCAATCGCTGTTGATCGCTGTAGATCTGAGGGGAAGCTCTGAAATGAGGGGAAGCTCTGCTGATTTTATCAATCACGTGCAAGCTAAAATGCTTTTTTTATTTTCCTTGCATGTCCCCCTCAGATCTACAGTGACTGCACTTCCAAGTGCACTGCAAGTGCACTTCCAAGTGCACTTGTAGTGAAAAGTGGATTTGCCTTTCGTAAATAACCCTCTATATCACTTTATACCAATTTTTCATATCAATTTGGTGCTATGTTTCTTCATACCACTTTTTTTTGGGAGGGGGATGTAAAAAAATAACTGACACTGGGTGCCAGATGTGTTAGGTACACCACCGCTTTCATCAAACACCATGCTAAGACTAGGTTCCCACCACTGCATGTCCTGCGTGCTGTGTTTTTGCAGTCACAGCTGCCCATTCATTTGTATAGGCTGGTGTACCTGTGTTTTCTGCAGGGGAAAAGTCCAGACCAGTCCTACGTGCAGCCACACAGAACCACATGATATACATGCACTTCTACCCCCACAATAGTGTAAACTTAGGCTAAGACAGTTTATTCAATCTAAGAAAGAATGTAATAACATGTAATTATATCTTGTTATGTTATATCTTGTAGAAATAGAAATGTACATAAATTGAAAAGTATAACACACACACATATAAATGAATTAAAGAAACTAAAATTGAGACACTTTCTTTGCTTTTTTGGGCAAGCTCCAAAGTCGTCTTTGTTTTTCAGTACATTTTTACACATATGCAGTACACACACAAATCTTCTCTCTGATAGATATCCACATGTTGTCCCACAAAGCCCTATAATTAACAATGTTACAAAAGAAACACAAGGCTTGTTTTTAGTTATTTATGGCATATTAGAAATAATTATATCAGGAACGATATCAATCAGAGAGAAAAGCATGGATATATTTCAGGCCAAGTTGCAAAGCCATTCATGTATAAGTGCTGCTCTACCATTGGGCATCTGGAACCCATATGAAGGAAGCAGTGGAGTCCAGTGAAAACCTGAAGAGCATTAGGAAGGCGAAGGAAACGGAAGAGAATATAAATGAATCAACAGGAGAAATAGAGATTAACGCATGCAGTTTCATTCAAAGGCTGTCACCAATGGGTCCATGTTGTTTTTTGTTAGGAGTAACATAACTCAGTTTAAACCATAGTTTCTTTAATGACCTACAATATCAAACCATAGCATGCCTTTTAAGAATTTGCTAAAATATACAAAACAGATAATAACCCTTTTGCTGCCAGAGTCGTTTTTGCATTTTTTGAACACATGTTTAAGAAAGCATTTTAGGCCTGAAGATTACACAAAACCCTCAAATATTATATATTTTCTGAAAGCAGGCACCCTAGAGAATAAAATAGTGGTAGTTGCAATTTTTTTATGTCACATGATATTACCGCAAAGGTCTAGGAAATGCAAAATTTCAGTAACAAACACACTAACGTGAATATTGGGGCAAAAAAAACCCACCATAACTTATATAAAGTTATTAAAGACGAAGTTGCACCGAGTAAATAGATACCCAACATGACAAACCTTAAATTTACGTGTGCCCGTGAAATAGCGACAAACTTCAGTACCCTATATTTTCTATAGGTGACGGTTCAAAGGCCCCTATAGGTATAAGTTTAGTGTTATGGAGGAGATCTAGTGTTAGAATTATTGCTCTCACTCCAGCATACGCGGTGATATGTAACATGTGTATCGCATTCGACGTTGTCACGAGTAGGCGCCCCGACACATGCGTTTATGTTCATGCATCTGTATATGTGGGGGTGGGGGGCCTCATCATTTTTGGGGGGTTTATGTGCTTGTGTGTAAATTTCTTTTTTTGCCAAAAATATAATTCTTTTTTTTTTACGTAACTTTTTTTTATCACATAGGCAACTGTTTGTTCCCATGTGATGAAAAAAAAAAGTTAAGTTAAAAAACAAATATACAGGTGAAACTCGAAAAATTCAAATATCGTGCAAAAGTTCATTTATTTCACTAATGCAACTTAAAAGGTGAAACTAATATATGAGATAGACTCATTACATGCAAAGCAAGATAGTTCAAGCCATGATTTGTCATAATTGTGATGAAAACCCCAAATCCCCAATCTCAGAAAATTAGAATATTACATGCAATCAATAAAACAAGGATTGTACATAGAGCAATCTCGGACCTCTGAAAAGTAAAAGCATGCATATGTACTCAGTACTTGGTTTGGGCCCCTTTTGCAGCAATTACTGTCTCAATGCGGCGTGGCATGGAAGCTATCAGCCTGTGGCACTGCTGAGGTGTTATGGAAGACCAGGATGTTTCAATAGCGGCCTTCAGCTCTTCTACATTGTTTGGTCTCATGTCTCTCATCATTCTCTTGGCAATGCCCCATAGATTCTCTATGGGGTTCAGGTCAGGCGAGTTTGCTGGCCAATCAAGCACAGTAATCCCACGGTCATTGAACCAGATTTTGGTGCTTTTGGCAGTGTGGGCAGGTGCCAAGTCCTGCTGGAAAATTAAGTCAGCATCCCCATAGAGCTTGTCTGCGGAAGGAAACATGAGGTGCTCCAAAATCTCCTGGTAGACGGCTGCATTGACCCTGGACTTAATGAAGCACAGTGGACCAACACTAGGGATGAGCCGAACACCCCCCCCCGGAACCTTCGAACGGACCGAAAGTTTGCGCGAACGTTAGAACCCTATTAAATACAATGGACGCGAACGTTCGAAATCTAAAGTGCTAATTATAACGACTAATATGCATGTTATTGTCCTAAAAAGGGTTTGGGAACCCGGGTTCTGCACCAGGGGACATGTATCAATGCAAAACGAAGTTTTAAAAACGGCCGTTTTTCGGGAGCAGTCATTTTAATGATGCATAAAGTGAACAAAAGAAGTGAAATATTCCTTTAAATATCGTACCTGGGGGGTGTCTAAAGTATGCCTGTGAAGTGGCATGTGTTTCCCGTGTTTAGAACTGTCCCTGCACAAAATGAAATTTCTAAAGGAAAAAAAGCCATTTAAAACTGCTTGCGGCTTTAATGTCATGTCTGGTCCCGGAAATATGGATGAAAATCTTTGAGAAAAATGGCATGGCTACCCCACCAGCCCCCCCCCCTACCCCAGCCCATTACCAGCCCCTTTGGGTCTTGTATGCATATTAAGGAGAACCCCGCACACAAAATAAAAAAGGCCCTATATACTCTGAACAGCAGTATACAGGCGGCGCAAACAAGACAAGGACTGTAGGTTTGTTCTTAAGTAGAATCTGTTTGTAATTTTGAACAGGTACATTGTTTAAGTGTAGCTCCAGCCAAAAAATCTATTTTTAAGCTTTTTGGAAAACATAGGGAATGGTTATCACCCCTGTAACATTTGTTTTGCTGTCTGTGCCCCTTGTTCAGAACATTTCACCTCACTTTCCGTCCCAATGACAAATGTTTTTGAAAAGTGGGGTTTTTATTGAAACAAGGATTGGTGATAAAGCATCAGTAGAGAGGAGACACCTTTTTCCCATATTAACTCTTACAGGAGAGAATTTCCCTTACTAGGGGTAGATTTCCTCTCACTTCCTGTTGTCTCCTTCTGTTTGCAAGTAGGAGTCGTTTGTAAGTTGGATGTTTGAAAGTATATACTCTGCTGAAATTTGCCCCTTACATGTTGGTGTTGCCACAACACTGTGAGCCCTCACAGTTATTCTTGGTGGGCGCTGGAACGCCCTACTGTGAACTATTATATCAGGAATTGTATTTACATGCCATTGTTGAACAGTGGTAGGAAAAATTGGGCATTTGGTGGTGGTGCTGGTGCCACAACACTGTAAGCCCTCACAGTTACTCTTGGTGGGCGCATAAATGGGCCCTGCTGTGAATTATTAGATCAAGAATTGTAATTACATGCCCCTGTTAAACAGGGGCAGAAAAATTGGGCCTTAGGCACTGGTGCCACAACACTGCAACCCCTCACAGATACTGTACTTGGAGCACAGCAATGAGCCCTGTTGCAAAGTATTGCATCAAAATTTTTAATTACACGCCCCTGTTAAACAGGGGCAGAAAAATTGGGCCTTAGGCACTGGTGCCACAACACTGCAACCCCTCACAGATACTGAACTTGGAGCACAGCAATGAGCCCTGTTGCAAAGTATTGCATCAAAAATTGTAATTACCCGCCCCTGTTAAACAGTGGCAGAAAAATTGGGCCTTAGGCACTGGTGCCACAACACTGCAACCCCTCACAGATACTGTACTTGGAGCACAGCAATGAGCCCCGTTGCAAAGTATTGCATCAAAAATTGTAATTACATGCCCCTGTTAAACAGGGGCAGAAAAATTGAGCCTTAGGTACTGGTGCCACAACACTGCAACCCCTCACAGATACTGAACTTGGAGCACAGCAATGAGCCCTGTTGCAAAGTATTGCATCAAAAATTGTAATTACACGCCCTTGTTAAACAGGGGCAGAAAAATTCGGCCTTAGGCACTGGTGCTGGTGCCACGACACTGCAACCTCTCCCATATACTCTAGTTGGAGTGCAGGAATGAGCCCTGCTGTAAAGCATTGCATCAAAAATTGTAATTACATGCCCCTGTTAAACAGGGGCTGAAAAATTGGGCCTTAGCCACTGGTGGCGGCACCCAGAAACAAAAAAGTTCTTCCAAGCTATCATCAAGAATCGGATCATTGAGGAAGAGGAGGATAGTCAGTCAACATAACAGGATAGTCACTCAGCATCCGTCTTGAAGGGATGTGACATTTGAAAATAAATTATTCTGTTATATCAGCTTCAGGTGCTTGGTAGCTGGTGGTGATCCAAGACTGGTTCATCTTTATGAAGGTCAGTCGATCAACCGAGTCGGTGGACAGGCGCACCCTGTGATCCATGACAAAGCCTCCAGCAGCACTGAATGTGCGTTCCGAAAGAACGCTGGATGCAGGACAGGCCAGTAGCTCAATTACATACTGTGCAAGCTCTGGCCAGTGATCCATCCTCAACACCCAGTAAGCCAGAGGATTTTCGATGGGAAAGGTGTCCAAGTCTGACCTTGCCCCGAGGTATTCCTGCACCATGTATATCAGACGCTGGCGATGGTTGCTGGAACCGATCATACCTTGAGGCTGCGGACTAAAAAACTGTCTGAACGCATCGGTCAGACGGCCACCTTCTCCACCGCTCCTTCTGCTACTGACCAAAGCCTCAGCAACTCATTGTCCAGGACCAGGAGTTTGTAACCTCCCAGTCTCTGGGAATGCATTGCACAGACCTTTCTGTAAGGCCTCCCGGAGATGTCTCATCCTCTGCTCCCTCTGCGACGGCAAGATAAGGTCCGCAACCTTACCCTTGTACCGTGGATCAAGGAGAGTGGCCAGCCAGTAATGGTCCCTCTCCTTGATCCGAAGAATACGAGGATCCTTCCGCAGACTTTGCAGGATCAGGGAGGCCATGCAGCGTAGGTTAGCTGAGGCATTCGGTCCGGAGTCCTCTGGGTCACTAAGGACGACATGATCCGCAGCCACCTCCTTCCAGCCACGTACAAGTCCACGGGTTTCTTGGGACTGTAAATCATCCCTAAAAGACTGCTGCTGTTGATGCTGAGTGCCATGCTCCACCTCCATGCTGACACAATCCTCCTCCTCCTCCTCCTCCTCTTCCTGTGTGATGGGTGGGACAGAAGGAACACTGTCTGGGTAAAGGGGGCCTTGAGAGGCAAGGAAGTCCTCCTCTTCCTGCCTCTGTTCTGCCTCAAGTGCCCTGTCCATTATTCCACGCAGCGTATGCTCCAACAGGTGGACAAGAGGTACAGTGTCACTGATGCATGCACTGTCACTGCTCACCATCCTCGTGGTCTCCTCAAATGGTGCCAGGACAGTTCATGCATCCCTGATCATGCCCCACTGGCATGGTGAAAAAAAAACAAGCTCCCCTGACCCTGTCCTGGTGCCGTAGTCGCACAGGTACTCATTGATGGCCCTCTGCTGCGTGTGCAGCCACTGCAGCATGGCCAACGTTGAGTTCCACCTGGTGGGCATGTCACATATAAGGCGGTTCTTGGGCAGGGTCAACTCCTTTTGCAGCTCAGCCAGCCGAGCACTGGCATTATATGATCTGCGGAAATGCACACAGACTTTCCTGGCCTGCCTCAGGACATCCTGTAAGCCCGGGTACCTTCCCAAGAACCGCTGCACCACCGGGTTAAGGACGTGAGCCACACAGGGCACATGGGTCAATTGTCCCTTTCGGAGGGCGGAGAGGAGGTTGGTGCCATTGTTGCAAACCACCATTCCTGGCTTAAGCTGGTGTGGCGTCAACCACCTCTCGGCCTGCCCCTGCAGAGCTGACAGAACCTCTGCCCCAGTGTGACTCCTGTCCCCCAAACACACCAGCGCAAGCACGGCATGGCATCTTTTTGCCTGCGTACTTGCGTAGACCCTTGAACGCCTACGGAGCACCGCTGGTTCCGAGGACAAAGCACAGGAAGAGGCCATGGAGGAAGAAGAAGAGGAGGGGTGGAGGAGAGAGGTGTGTCACAACAACCAGTAGTAGCATTTTGAAGGCGTGGTGGCGGAACAACCTCCAACACTACTGCACCTTGTCCTGCATCCTTCCCAGCTGCCAAAAGAGTGACCCAATGGGCCGTGAAAGAAAGGTAACGTCCCTGTCCATGCCTGCTGGACCATGAGTCAGCGGTAATATGCACCTTACCGCTGACCGCCTTGTCCAGCGAGGCATGGACATTGCCTTCCACATACCGGTAGAGACCCGGAATCGCCTTCCGTGAGAAAAAGTGGCGTTTGGGAACCTGCCACTGAGGAACCGCACATTGCACAAACTCACGGAAGGGGGCCGAGTCTACCAACTGAAAAGGCAGCAGTTGAATTGCTACCAATTTAGCCAAGCTAGCATTCAACCACTGGGCATGTGGATGGCTGGGAGTGAACTTCTTTCGACGGTCCAGCAGCTGGGGCAGGGAAATTTTCCTGCTAGAATCGGACGTCTGTGTACTGCTAGCAGAGTGCCCGCAAGTACTTGGCTGTGACACACCTAATTCTACACCTTCATTCCTCTCAGTGCAGGTTTCAGAGAGAACTGAAGGTATAGTGGGGTTGGAGATCCCAGCTGATGAGGAGCAAGGAGAGGTCCGCTTTGTTCTTTGGTGTGGGTCTTTAGGATACGCTTGCCAACGAGCTGCATGGCAGGTCAACATATGTCTGGTCAAGCATGTGGTGCCCAAGCGGCTGATGTTTTGGCCACGCGAGATACACTTCAGACATATGTTGCAAACAGCAGCGGTGCGATCTGATGCACTCGACTCAAAAAAGGCCCACACCAAAGAACGTTTGGAATAACGGGCAGAGGCAGCGCCCTGCACAGGCGGAGCTCTGCGGTGTGATTCAGTCGGTGTGCTGCCCTTAGGCTGGCCCCCCGAGGGCATCCTGCCTCGTTGGAGATGTGCCTCCTCCTCATCCTCCTCCTCTCCCCTATCAGGCACCCACGTGGAGTCAGTGACCTCATCATCCCCTCCCTCCTCATCACTGAAGCCAATCTGGCAGTATGCTGCAGCTGCTGGAACATGAATGCCAGATTGCTGTCCTTCTTGAGCATCCCCTCTCTCTGCTCTCACGCTACTGCCTTCCTCTAGCTGGGTATCATCATCAGACCCTTCAAAACGCTGGGCATCCTCCTGGAGCATGTACCCAACACTGTGCTCAAACAGTTCGGGGGACTCCTCAGGAGGACACGGTGGGTCTAGGGAAGGAGTGACTGATGATGACATTGATAAGAGGGAAGAGGACGCTTTGGCAGCTGCTTTGCCAGTACCCTGAGCCTGGGTGAGAGAGGATGAGGAGGATGAGGAGGGCTTGGTCATCCACTCTACCAAGTCTTCGGCATGATGCGGCTCAACACGTCCAGCTGCCGAAAATAAGGACAAGCGTGTCCCATGGCCTTGTGCTGATGACGATGCACCGCGTCCACGACCAGCACTGTTGTCTCTAGACACAGAGCCTGCTTGCCCTCTTTTATTGGCTCCTGACTGTCTGCCTCTCCTTGTTTGCCTTCCAGACATTCTAATGGCCTGCAGGGAGATGGGAAAACCAGCAATAAGGGGTAGCTTCAGGTGTATACTGTGCAGGAGGCACACTACGCCCGCTGTAAGTGCTGCAGATGTCTGCCTGTGTTACACAACAGGAAAACACAGCAATAAGGGCTAGCTTCAGGTGTATATTTTGCAGGAAGCACACTATGCCCGCTGTAAGTGCTGCAGATGCCTGTTAGTGTAACACAAAAGAAAAAAAACACAAGCAATAAGGGCTAGCTTCAGGTGTATAATGTGCAGGAGGCACACTACGCCCGCTGTAAGTGCTGCAGATGCCTGCCTGTGTTACACAATGGAAAACACTGCAATAAGGGCTAGCTTCAGGTGTGTATTTTGCAGGAAGCACACTACACCCGCTGTAAGTGCTGCAGATGCCTGTTAGTGTAACACAAAAGAAAAAAACCATGAGCAATAAGGGCTAGCTTGAGGTGTATAATGTGCAGGAGGCATACTGCGCCCGCTGTAAGTGCTGCAGATGCCTGCCTGTGTTACACTACAGGAAAACACAGCAATAAGGGCTAGCTTCAGGTGTATATTTTGCAGGAAGCACACTATGCCCGCTGTAAGTGCTGCAGATGCCTGTTAGTGTAACACAAAAGAAAAAAAACACGAGCAATAAGGGCTAGCTTCAGGTGTATAATGTGCAGGAGGCACACTACGCCCGCTGTAAGTGCTGCAGATGCCTGCCTGTGTTACACAACAGGAAAACACAGCAATAAGGGCTAGCTTCAGGTGTATATTTTGCAGGAAGCACACTACGCCCGCTGTAAGTGCTGCAGATGCCTGTTAGTGTAACACAAAAGGAAAAAAAACACGAGCAATAAGGGCTAGCTTCAGGTGTATAATGTGCAGGAGGCACACTACGCACGCTGTAAGTGCTGCAGATGCCTGCCTGTGTTACACAACAGGAAAACACAGCAATAAGGGCTAGCTTCAGGTGTATATTTTGCAGGAAGCACACTACGCCCACTGTAAGTGCTGCAGATGCCTGCCTGTGTTACACAACAGGAAAACACAGCAATAAGGGCTAGCTTCAGGTGTATACTGTGCAGGAGGCTTAGCAAAAATGACACTGACACTGTCCCCTGCCTATCCTTCTCTCTCCCTGCACACAAGGTTTAGCAAAGAATATCACTGACACTGTCCCTGCCTATCCTTCTCTCTCCCTGCACACAAGGTTTAGCAAAGAATATCACTGACACTGTCCCTGCCTATCCTTCTCTCTCCCTGCACACAAGTTAAATGAACAAATAGCACTTACACTGTCCCTGCCTATCCTTCTCTCTCCCTGAACCGGAACACACTACACAAGGCTGCCGCGCTGGCGGCTTTTTATAGTGTGGGGTGTGTACTAAATCCCCCTGAGCTATAATTGGCCACAGGCATCCTGCCTGTGGCCAATTATGGCTCTCCTCACTGCCGGCGCCGTGATTGGCCAAGCATGCGGGGTCACAGTGCATGCTTGGCCAATCACAGCGCCTGGATTGCACTGCGATGGCGTAGTGCATTGTGGGCCGTTCGCGTCACTCGAATTTGGCGCGAACGCCCCAAATCGTTCGATCTTCATCGAACGATCGAACAGCCGATGTTTGAGTCGAACATATGTTCGACTCGAACACCGAGCTCATCCCTAACCAACACCAGCAGATGACATGGCTCCCCAAATCAACACAGACTGTGGAAACTTCACACTGGACTTCAAGCATCTTGCAGTGTGTGCCTCTCCATTCTTCCTCCAACTTCTGGGTCCTTGATTTCCAAATTAGATGCAAAATTTGCTCTCATCAGAAAAGAGGACTTTGGACCACTGAGCAACAGACCAGGTCTGTTTTTCTTTAGCCCAGGTAAGACGCTTCTGACGTTGTTTGCTGTTCAGGAGTGGCTTGACAAGAGGAATACAACATTTGAAGCCCATGTCCAGGATCCGTCTGTGTGTGGTGGCTTTTGATGCACTGACTCTAGCCTCAGTCCACTCCTTGTGAAAGTCCCCGACACTTTTGAATGGCCTTTTCCTGACAATCCTCTCCAGGCTGTGGTCATCCCTGCTGCTTGTGCACCTTTTTCTTCCACACTTTTCCCTTCCACATAACTTTCTATTAATGTGCTTTGATACAGCACTTTGGGAACATCCAACTTCTTTTGCAATTACCTTTTGAGGCTTTCCCTCCTTATGGAGGGTGTCAATGATGGTTTTCTGCACAACTGTCAGGTCAGCAGTCTTTCCCATGATTGTGATTCCTACTGAACCAGACTGGGAGACCATTTAAAGGCTCAGGAACCCTTTGCAGGTGTTATGGCTTAATTAGCTGATTAGAATGGGACACTTTGAGGCTAGAATATTGCACCTTTTCACAATATTCCAATTTTTTGAGATTGTGGATTTGGAATTTTCATGAGCTGTAAACCATATTCATCACAATTATGACAAATCACGGCTTGAACTATCTTGCTTTGCATGTAATGAGTCTATCTCATATATTAGTTTCACCTTTTAAGTTGCATTAGTGAAATAAATGAACTTTTGCACAATATTCAAATTTTTGAGTTTCACCTGTATATTTTTTTTTGCAAAAAAAGAAAGTTACACCCAAGCATCTTTTTACGTGACAGGTTCTCTTTATTGAGATTTGCAGGGTCTAAAAGACCCTCCATGTCTCCCCTGTACTCCACTGAATGTTTTAAAATGCAGATCACATTGCAAAACATACTTTCTCTGCAAATCGAGCCATGGACACAGAGAGCTTGACCCGGAAGTGACTGCCATGGAGATCCGGGCCCGCCGATGGGCAAGCAGAGCCTGGTAAGCATGGCGGTGGCACGGCAGCAGGGGGAGCGCCGGTAACAGGGGTGTGTGAGAGCGATGGTGTCACCCCTCTGCAGGCCATCACCCAGATGCGGGCCGCACCCCCCAGCACCTTCATAGCAACGCCACTGTATATGACATCATTTTGGCTTAGACCAGAAACAAAAAAACCTGAAGAAATTAAAAAAAAAGTAAATATAATGTAGAGTAGAGTTGATAGCCGATCGCCTGCAGAGGGAGAAAACAAACAAACACACAATAAACATATCCTAACGCCTAGGAAACAGAAGCGAACCATTCCTCCTAGAAGGAATGACTGGCTTCTGCAGCATAAATTTCTGCAGACCACCACCACCTAGTGGCAGCGCACATCACTACACTGTCAGTTGATGCTCATAGGCATGTATTAACACACAGGAACCTTCCTTCTTGATCACGGCGGCTTCCTGCTTTGGCCCTGACTAACTTACCCAGTGTTCAGTTTTCTCTTTTTCCTTTCTCAAAGAGCAAAAAAAAACGTTATTTTCTGTGGGACTGAAGAGGGGAGAGAAAAAACAAACAATTCTCCAATTCCTCTATAGAGTAAGTTCCCCCTTTGAGCGGAGGGCCAAGTCAATAGTTCAAGGCGATTTCCCTGAAGTGGAATAATAAAAAAAAACACAAGTTCCCACTTCAGAGGTAATACTTGGGATCAGGGAGGACAAGAGTTTTCCACTGTCTGTCCAAAGTCTCTATGAAATAAACAGCATCTTCTCTGTCCTTGCTGCAGATTACCACACGGTCCGCATGGATGTGCCGACCATAAGTCCAGTCCTTGCGGCAACCTTTATAACGGGTTGTCATTTCAGCTGAACACTTGAAATACCGGTAGCCCCTTGATACTTTTATATGATCCCACACAAAGTCAGCATACCAGCGTTCACGGGAGGCCTCAACCTCAAAGAGCAGTTCTTTGGGAACATAGGGGTATTCCCAACCATAGTCCGTGGGCGACCTTTTTGTTGATGAGCCGCTGCAATCGGGCCAAGGGTGGCATGGTCGCCCGATCTCCTGCTCCAGGAAGGACAATAGCATCCGGAGACCTTCTCAATGGTGCTAGCTCCAGCAGTGGCAAAGGTGGCCGCAATGGTGCTCGGACATCAGTAACAACAAGCATGGAGGGTGCCGGAGCAGGCAAAGCGGGCATGGGACTAGTCTCTTCCTCTAAAGTAGGAGCTTCCACGTGCAACACACAAGTTGGCGGGGGCTCCTCCCCCTTTTTCCTCTCTGCACGTAGCTTGCAGGCTTTTCTACATCTGAGGCACGCCCACAAACTACGCAGTTAGAAAATCCGGTATAGGTTTATGCCTGTACCTCCATTTCTCTCACAAGTGACGCAGTTCAATTTTTCACGAAGAACCACAAACAGGGGAAAAAATATAGTCCAACTTCCAGGGGTAGCTGCAAAATCCCGGACTCGAGCCCCCACGTGTAGCACACCAATCCTTTTGCCCCCGCTTACCTTCCTCTGCGGGGTGGGACACACCATGCCACAAGCCCGTGTCATCCTTATCAGAGGTCAGGCGGTGTTCACTGATTTGGGTCTTGCAGCGAGTTACCTCTTTCCACTGGTTCTCGTCCCTAGAATATGAGGAAAAGTCTATATTCCTCCCCAGGAAGGCCAATGTCCACACGACTTTAACTCCAACAAAGAGTTTATTTTCCTTTGCTTCAGTTATCGGGAAATTGAAGAGAGAAAGGAGTTAGAGAAGATAGGAGGTAGATTCAGGCACACAACACCTGACTCACTCGTCGCCACTGTGGGTTTAGCTCACCCGGACAGATCCCTCTCACAGTCTAGCAGCCGGAGTGGAGCTCGAACAGTACTATCACTTTGTCCCCTCCAGGAACGGGTTCAGGAGTTCCTCTATAGCAGCAGAATCCTGTTAATCCTGAATCCAGAACTTCCCTTAACCTTCTGTAGAATTCAGAGAACAGACGATGCCAATGGGCACTCTACAGGGTTAACTTTGTTGAGCAAGGAATCCTTCCCTCTTACAGGTCACCAGGCCTTTCCCGAGACAGCAACCTACTATCACTCGTCTCCTCTGTGGGACCGATCCTTCCCTGGCTTCCTCTCAGTCAGAGCGAGTACCCTCACCTGGGCACCCTGGGACTCCAATGTGCTGATTGTAGACCCAGTCAATGGTACTGGGCCTACCTGGAACGTTGTAGCCTCGGGCTAAAGGTGCCCGAGACTCTTCAGTCAGTCCACGCACCCCCATGGGGCGCACTCCCCCCGGGCACTCCTCCGGGTACTCCTCTCCCCAGGCACTCCTCTCTAAACATGGCGTTCGACCCTAGGCCTGGGCAACAGTGCCACCCACAGGCCAAAGGGGAACTGTACACCAGACAACACCTCAGCAGAGTCCAGCATTAAATTAGAAAGCCTGGGCCAAACTATGGCCCAGGCTGTCCCTTCGATTTGGGCATAGCGACCCCTTAAATTTAGGGGTCCGCTACAACTGTATATCGGTTTTGTTATTATCTCAAGTGTAGCGCTACCCCCAGTTAAAAGAGCCGCTGGATTTGAATACAGCACCGCCAACCCCCGGCAATCTACTCGACCCACTCTGGCACAGTTAGTCTAGGGATTGTCTTGTATCACAATCTATCTGTATTGTAAGGGTAACCTCTTTGCATAATGATAACACACTGATAGCAAGTGATGAAGTATAACGGGTTTTTTACTTTGGGTAAAAGGCACAAGGTTAATGCATAACACATATATGTCTGCAGAGCCCTACAGCAGAAAATATAGTACACCCTGATAATGCAGGCTATTTCCCTTTTAGTGCAGCTATCTCTATCTATGCGCCCTTATGGCGCAGCAACAAAAAGTTCTAACTCCTGGTCAGGCCTGACTCAGATTTAACTCAGTCTCTAGCAGAACGATTTCTTCGCATGCAACTTGACTGGTGGTGCACAACAGGAACAGTATTTGTAATCCAAAGGGGTAGACAATAAAGAACACTTCACCGGAGACTAACTCAACTCAGTTCCGCCACTAGTCTCCAGTGGAACAGTAAATAAAGGCCGGTGGGCCAAGGCAGTCTCTAGGCCTAACAACAGTACAGCCTATAGGATTGAGCAGGTGCTCGCTCACCACTCCGGACGCGATCCAAGTCCGGGACTTCCACCTGCTGTGTCTACACACACAGCGTCTGCAACGGTCGGGTCTCCGATCCAACTGATGTAAGAAGTCAGCGAAGTCAGGTGTCACCCAGGTTCCGCAGTGGGGTGGAAGGCTCTCTGGAAGTTGTGCAAGGCCCTGGCTTCAGGCCCTGCACTGCAGCAGATCCGCACAGGAAGACCTGTTGATTGCAGCGCGGTGTCCCAAAGAGGCTGAGCTCAGCCTTGCCCTTCTCTTATCTAGCCCCCCCCATTAGTCTCTGTGGTGGTCTGAATGCACCCTGGGTGCCGAACAGGGTTCTGGGTAACGTAGTCCCGGGGCCTTAAAGGAGACCCCGCTACACAAGTATTTGGAGTCTGCCTGTTCTCTTCTGTTAACTTCAGTGTGCATCCCTATGAAATGATGAGAAAGGAAGGTGTTCCGTAGTCCTAACCCACTTCCTGTCCTAAGGTGACAATGCTGCTCCTCCATAGGTACAGTACAATGAGTGAATGTGTCACCTAGGACAGAACGTTTTTTTACTGGCAGGATCGCTAGATGAAAATAAAATAAAAACGAATGCAGCCACCACATCGATGGACTGGTAACTAGTGATGGGTGAATCTGCCTGGATGTAATTTGCAGAAAGTCTGATGAATCTGGTTCAAAGTTAAGTGAATCTAAAGTTTGCAGCGAGTCCCATTGAAGCACATGGGGGTAAATCTTACTGATAAATTTTGTAAATTTTTGGGGATAATAGGCAAATTATTATAAAGGGGGCATTGATAGCCAGGCACTGCCATGAGAGACATTTAACACACCACAAATATCTTTTTAGCACCTTCCCGCCCGGCCTATAGCAGAATGATGGCTGGGCGATGGCTTTACCGTTCTGAGTGGACGTCATATGAAGTTCTTTCAGAAAGCCCCGCTCACTGGGCCGCAGGGCGCGATCTGTCACCGGCTGTGTGTGCCATGTGAACGCTGTGACTAATAAGGCAAGTCACATGACAGTTGTAAACAATGGATGGCTTCCTTTCATAACATTCATTGTGTAGAGATGTGTTGTTAGCTGTGATTGGTCAATGTGATCACAGGGCCAATCGCAGCCCATCTGTACCATGTGATTAGCTTTGACCAATCATAGCTAATCACAACCAAACAAATTGAATTAATCTGTTTCATTCAGTAAAATGCTTGCTTATAGCAATGTAATTCACTGCTATAAGCAATCATAATGTGTAAAAAAAAATAAAAACCTGATTACTTCCCCAGAGTAGTACAATGTTACTATGGTAACATTATATTGCTCTGGTCACAGTGTGTTAAAAAAAAATAGTAAAATAAATGAATCATTTTATTTATTTTTTTCCATACTGTCACCAGTCAGTGTCCCTGATCACCGCCACACCAGTTATATGATGACCCTGTACTGCACTGGTGACAGTGTGTAACAAAAAAAATAATTTCTTAATTTTCCAAACAATTGTGACAATACATTACAACTTCAAAAAACTCGCCATACCTCTTATTAAATACCTTGGACTGTCTACTTTCCAAAAAGGAGTAAATTGGGGGATATTTGTACTGTCCTGTAGGGATGAGCCGAACACCCCCCGGTTCGGTTCGCACCAGAACCTGCGAATGGACCGAAAGTTTGCGTGAACGTTAGAACCCTAATAAATACAATGGACGCGAACGTTCGAAATCTAAAGTGCTAATTATAACGGTTAATATGCATGTTATTGTCCTAAAAAGGGTTTAGGGACCCGGGTTCTGTAATAGAATGTATAAAATATGTATAAATAATCAACTCCATTTTTAAGTAGAAATGAACTTTGACATACTTAGCTTAACTCATAGTTTGCATAGAGTCACACCCTGCTAGTCATTGTGGTTAAGCATGCAGTAGCCTGATTGTATAAGAAAAGTCCTTTGCTAAACTAAATTCAGCAGTATAATATAAGATAAGAATATACTGAGTTTGTATAATTTTTAGAAACGTATGTGTTAAGACAGCCCCTCCTATCTTTCTTTTACATATAAGCCACTCTAAAAATCAATAAAGGCCAGAGATCTAATGAACACACTATCCGTTTCCATATGTGTCATTTTGATTTCTCACGGATCCGGGGGTCACTGAAAATGATCTTGCATTTACCTGAAGTACACCTGGGTGACGGTATTACCTGCTTCAGATGGTGGCAGTGGTGGGGATGAAAAAATCACCTTTGGTAAGAAGAATCTTTTTGTCTTTTAGACAGACTGTTTTCTCTTACCTTAGCTCTGATTTAAATTTCATCTCAAACTAAATTTATGTAGAAGAGGGATACGAACCACGCCTTGGTGTATAGGGGATTTTTTGGGAAAATCCGCCTTTGAAAGTACCTTTGAGAAGGTCCTAATTAATTAGAAGCGTTTTGGGAACGCTGTAAAGTACCTCTCAGTAGGTCCTAATTAGAAGCGTTTTTGGGAACGCTGTAGAAAAGTGTACACGACAGTCCTTTTGGCAGGGAGCTGAAATGGTTAATGAGGATTATATTTCGGTGACCCAACCTACTTTCGCTTTTCTTTCTGTAGCATAGAAGTAATAAGTATTATTTGTTGTGTAGATACACTGACTGTAAGGTGAGACAGTCAAAGTGGTCTACAGTCCAAATATCGTGAGAGTGGTAAGTACTTTTGTATGTACAGGGGGTCCCCGGGTTACAAACAAGATAGGGACTGTAGGTTTGTTTTGTTTGTAAGTCGGAACAGGTACATTTTTTAGGGGTAGCTTCATAGGGAAGGGTTATCACCCCTGTAACATTTGTTTTGCTGTCTGTGCACCTGTTCAGAAGATTTTACCTCACTTTCCATTCCAATGACAAATGGATTTTGAAATTTTTGGGTTGTTAGGGAAACATGGACTGGTGATAAAGCTCCAGTGGAGGTATCTTTTTCCCATAAAAATGCTTACAGGAGAGAATTTCCCTTCCTAGGGGTAGATTTCCTCTCACTTCCTGTTGTCTCCCTCCGCTTGTAAGTAGGAGTCGTTTGGAAGTCGGATGTTTGTAAGTAGGGGACCGCCTGTATGTTTATAAATGTTGTCACTGTGGTGCAGATGGGACAAAGGGGTTTTAGCTATGCTATACAAGAAAGTTGTTGTTAGTATAGGGAATTCTCTTCCATCTGCTCAGAGAAAAATGCTTACATTTTATGTGTTTGTTTGTTGTTGTCTTGGAATTCCAATTTAAAGTATTCTTCTGAATGAAAACGGATTGTTGAGTAATTGATATATGTCCTTTGATCCTGCCAAGTAAAGTGGACAGGTGAGAGGGACAGAGTAGAGTACTCATCTGTGTGTGGTGCTTTACTATTGTTTAGCACAATACACAGAGGTATATGTCCACTTGCATAAATCTGCTATTTCACTTCAAGTGAAAGAGGGGATCAAACAACCGACCAAACCTTCGTCAACGCTTTTGCGCAAAGCATACTGCTATATTTGCATTCCATATTCAGCGAGTCCGAGAGACTTGCTGAAGTGGAAAAAATATTAAAGAAGGATTTAATTCAGAAAAGTTATCTATATAGATTTAAAAAAAAAATACATGTTTATTGTTAAAATGTTGCAACTATTGTCAGTCTATTCATGAAATGTGTTGGGCACATATTCCCATGTCCAATGCATAGTTAATTGGAAACAGTAAAAGGGGAATGTGACGTCACTGATAAATTACATGTATGCGCTTGTACCAAATGTTTTTTTTGAGGAATCTGATCAGATACAATTTTTTTTTAGTTGCATTTAAACTTATACATGGGGTATTTTGATTATTTTATTTAGGTTAGTTTCCACTATTGCAACCCCAGATTTGCAGTGCGACTTTGCAATGCGATTTTTGATGCAGTGTCATGCAAAAGTGTGAGAAAAGGTCGCACCGAAGTAGGAACAAAATAGTGCAAGAACCTTTTTGCGTCGCTGCGACTTGAGTCCCACGAATTAAAACAAGGACCATTGAATTACATGGGTTTTAGACTTGTCATGCGACTTCGCATGTGTCAAGTCGCACAGCAACTTACAGTAGTGGAAACAGAGCCTTGGAGTCTGACTTTGGGGACTGTTTTAATTGTGTAATTGCCTATCCTTACGTTATTGAAGTTAAAAGGTGTTGTTTTCTTTTCAGTATCAACAAATGTGATATAATTGCCCTGGGCCCCGCAGTGTTCAGTAAGGCCTCATGCCCACGGGCGTTTTTTCAGCCGCGTTTTTGAGCGTTTTTTACAGCTTAAAAACTCCTGTCCATGTTAGTCTATAGCTTCATGCCCACCTAGGCGTTTTTGAGCTGTAAAGAGCATAGGCGTTTGTAAGCTGTAAAAAAAACCCAGGACCAGTGCGTTCCTCAGCGTCAAAATTAGGCAGAAAAAAACGCGAGCGTCAAAAAATGCGCAAAAACGCGCACTAACGCGCGGTCGCGTTTTTAGCTCCGACGTTTTTTTTTTTTTGTTTGTTTTTTTTCAAAAAAAATAAAAAAATAAAAAAATATTTACAATAACATGGACAGGCGTTTTTAAGCTGCAAAAAACGCAGCTGTAAAAACGCCAGTGGGCATGAGGCCTAAATTGTATTATGGTTTTGTTGATGTTGAGAAGGAAAAAAAAAAAGGGAACTTTTGCATTGTATAAGGACATTGCCTGTTACAAGACAAGGGAATGGTTATTTGTGCAAATGGTTTTAATTGTGTTTAGGCTGCATGAACAATGATTGGGGATTTAAAAATGTTTGATTTTCTTTTTTTTGGGTTAAATACAAGTTTAGGGCTGGGTTCACACATATGCAGTGCGAGTTTGAGCTCTGTTTTCACAGCTAATTGACAAAGTAGTTGTTCAGCGCTTCATGTCAGTTTTGATCAGGATCAGGTCAGGATTGCATATCAGGTCAGGATTTTATACTGTTCACAACTGAATGACATGTGCGATTCAGAAGCATTCCCATAGAAGTCAATGGCCCTGAATTCGCACGTAAGTCGAACCGCACTGCCTAGAAAACGCACACCTTTTTGGGCAGTGCGGAGTGCGAATGCACCGCAGGTGTGTGAGCCAGCCTCATCCAAGGAAGTTATGTATTCCAGGTGCTACGCCAGAAGAATTGTGGTTGGTAAAGAAAAAGGAAGTAACTTAAGGTTTGTGTAATCCTATGCACTAGGAAAAAATATGAGACATATTTAAAAAAAAAAAAAAAAAGTAATGGTAAAAGATGTTTAAAAGCTGTTCAAAGGGCAAATATGGAAAACATTTCTAAATAAAAGAATGAATGGAGTGGCCAAATGGATGTGAATAAAAGGAGAAAGTGGTTGTATTGTGATTAACCACTTGACAACTGGGCACTTAAACCCCCTTCCTAACCAGACGAATTTTCAGCTTTCGGTGCTCTCACATTTTGAATGACAATTACTCAGTCATACAACACTGTACCCATATGAAATTTTTGTCCTTTTTTTCACACAAATAGAGCTTTCTTTTGGTGGTATTTAATCACTGTTGGGTTTTTTATTTTTTGCGCTATAAGAGAAAAAAGACTGAAAATTTTGTAAAAAAATGAATTTTTCTTTGTTTCCGTTATAAAATTTTGCAAATTAGTATTTTTTCTTCATACATTTTGGCCAAAATTTATACTGCTACATATCTTTGGTAAAAATAAGTACAAATTGGTGCATATTATTTGGTCTTTGTGAAAGTTATAGAGTCCACAAGCTATGGTGCCAATATCTGAAAATTGATCACACCTGAAGTACTGACGGCCGATCTCATTTCTTGAGACCCTAACATGCCAGAAAAGTACAAATACCCCCCAAATGACCCCTTTTTGGAAAGAAGACATTCCAAGGTATTTAGAAAGAGTCATTGTGAGTTTTTTGAAGTTGTCATTTTTTCCCACAATTCTTTGCAAAAATCAAGATTTTTTTTTCTTTTTTTTTTTTTCCACAAAATTGTCATATTAGCAGGTTATTTCTCACACACAGCATATGCATACCACAAATTACACCCCAAAACACATTCTGCTATTCCTCCCGAGTATGGCGATACCACATGTGTGAGACTTTTACACAGCGTGGCCACATACAGAGGCCCAACATGCAGGGAGCACCTTCAGGCGTTCTGGAGCACCCAGGCCAATTCTGACATTTCTCTCCTACATGTAAAAATCATCATTTATTTGCTATAAAATTACATAGAACCCCAAAACATTATATATGTTTTTTTAGCAAAGACCTTAAAGAATATAATGGTGGTCATTGCAACTTTTTATCTTGCACGGTATTTGCGCAGAAATTTTTCTAACGCGTTTTTTACGGAAAAAAACTGTTTTGTGCCTAAAAGAAAAAAAAAACAGTAAAGTTAGCCCAGTGTTTTTGCATAATGTGAAAGATGAAGTTACGCCGAGTAAATAGATACCTAACATGTCACCCTTCAAAATTGCACACGCTCGTGGAATGGCGCCAAACTTCGCTACTTAAAAATCCCCATAGGCAACGATTTAAATATTTTTACTGGTTACATGTTTTGAGTTACAGAGGAGGTCTAGGGCCAAAATTATTGCTCTCGCTCTAACGTTCGCAACGATACCTCACATGTGTGGCTTGAACACCGTTTTCATATGTGGGCGGGGCTTACGTATGCGTTCACTTCTGCATGCGAGCTCGCGGGGGCAGGGGCGCTTTAAAAAATATATATATATTTTATTGTTCATTTTACTTTATTTATTTTAGTTTGACATGTTTTTCCGCCCCAAATTTTTTTTTTTAGCACTTTTATTCCTATTACAAGGAATGTAAACATCCCTTGTAATAGGAATATGGCATGACAGGTCCTCTTTACAGTGAGATATGGGGGGGGGGTGTCAATAAGACCCCACATCTCACCTCTAGGCTGGGAAGCCTAAAAAAAAAAAAAAAAAAAAAAACAATCTTGGCTTTGATCGTAGCGGTGAGTCGGTAGAAGCACCGGAGGGCAGCGGGAGGGGGGGGGCATCCCCTCTCACCTTCCGTAAGAGCGATCAAGCGGTGGAACAGCCGCTATGATTGTTCTTATGGTGTAGGGAATCGCCAGCTGAAAAAGCGAATATCTGAATGATGCCTGTAGCTGCTCCCATCATTCAGATATCTCCGCACAAAGTCAAGGACGTCATATGACGGCCGGCGGGCGGGCGGGAAGTGGTTATTGCAGAGTATTGCCGGGTATTGAGGAGTATTGCCGGGTATTGAGGAGTATTGACGAGTATTGCCGGGTATTGACGAGTATTGCAGGGTATTGTGGAGTATTGCAGGGTATTGTGGAGTATTGCAGGGTATTGTGGAGTATTGCAGGGTATTGTGGAGTATTGCTGGGTATTGTGGAGTATTGCCGGGTATTGTGGAGTATTGCCGGGTATTGTGGAGTATTGCCGGGTATTGTGGAGTATTGCCGGGTATTGCCGGGTATTGTGGAGTATTGCCGGGTATTGTGGAGTATTGCTGGGTATTGTGGAGTATTGCCGGGTATTGTGGAGTATTGCTGGGTATTGTGGAGTATTGCCGGGTATTGTGGAGTATTGCTGGGTATTGTGGAGTATTGCGGAGTATGGCAGGGTATGGGCAGGGTATTGCACAGTATGGGCAGGGTATTGCACAGGGTATTGCAGAGTATGGGCAGGGTATTGCACAGGGTGTATTGCAGAGTATTGCACAGGGTGTATTGCAGAGTATTGGCAGGGTGTATTGCAGAGTATTGGCAGGGTGTATTGCAGAGTATTGCACAGGGTATTGCAGAGTATTGGCAGGGTGTATTGCAGAGTATTGCACAGGGTATTGCAGAGTATTGGCAGGGTGTATTGCAGAGTATTGCACAGGGTATTGCAGAGTATTGACAGGGTGTATTGCAGAGTATTGCACAGGGTATTGCAGAGTATTGCACAGGGTATTGCAGAGTATTGCACAGGGTATTGCAGAGTATTGCACAGGGTGTATTGCAGAGTATTGCACAGGGTGTATTGCAGAGTATTGGCAGAGTATTGCACAGGGATGGCTGAGCAGGGATGGATGGATTGCTGGATCTGTGACTGCAATTGTCACAGATCCAGCCCACAGCTGACATGGGGGAGGGAGCGGACATGATCCGCTCCCTCCCCTCTCCTCTCACACTGTACCGATCGGTACAGAGAGGGGAGGGAGGAACCGGCGTCATCAAATGACGCCGGTCTGTTTACAAGTGATCGCTCCGTCATTTGACGGAGCGATCACGTGGTAAACGGCCGCGATTAGCGGCCATCTACCGTGATCCGTGATGCGCCGGGTCTTCCGGACCCGGCGGTCACGGACATATCCTGGAGCGCGCCCCTGGGGGCGCGCGGGAGCAAGATTCTGTGAGGACGTCCCTGGGACGTCCACTCAGGATAACTCGACCGCGCTGTGGACGTCTTTTGTACATGGCGCGGTCGGGAAGTGGTTAATGAATGCACAAGGTATTATTTGATTAGTAAAGTATCTTAAGTGTTGGTTTAAAATGTACACAAAGAGATGGTTGTCTCATATTGTGTTTTCTTGTTCAGGGAGTAGAAGTTATTAGGCCCATGTTCCTGATAATATATATTTCTCTAAAAGTTTGGGTTAAGTAACCAGGATATACGAAATAAATTGCTGCATATATTGAGTCCATGAGGTACTAAAATATGATGGGAAAGTTTGTTTGAATAACAGTCAGAGTGACTATTCTGGATATTTACCTTTTGAATTCCCAGAGTTTCAATCGTGAAGTGTTAATGATGTAATGAAGTTTATCCATCAATGTTTTGTTGCTAATGATCAGATATATTTGAAAAGTTAGGAGGCTGACTTCTGAGTCAGAATATGTGTTTGGGTAAAATGTACTGTTCTGAGTTTCTCGGGTCCACTTGGGTCCCGAGGATAGAAAAACTAAAGTTGTTTAAGTTTTATTGAAGTCCTGCTGTAATACTGGATTTGAAAAAATGTTTAGTTAAACATATTGAATCTACATAATGAAGACTGTTGCTGAGAAACATTTTATATTTCTGAATGCTTTACTTATGTTTGAGTTAATGAGGAATATTATGTTTAATACCTCCAATGGTTAAAGCCTTAATTGATCAGATAGATTCTGTGATTATTCATATTGGATGAGGAATATCCGACCCAGCCAGCCAGCATTCACCCCTAGCCCCCTGCACATGAAGAAATGCCCATCCAATTCCTACGCTATACCCCATTCATACCCTGCCTTATACCCTATCCGGATGAAGAGATGACTACAGCTTTTAAATGGAAATCTTTGTTGTTCATGTTTGTTGTTCAAATGCCATGGGAGATGCTGAGATGAGTAAAGGCGGACACCTGCTGAAAAATATTCCTGGAATGACACCTTGAGGGTTAGCCATGACGCACGCCCAAGGTCTACGAAATTCCAGTGAGCATCACAAGGGAGTGATCCAGATATGCCAGCCCGAAGACCCAAGTCTAGCCCAATGCATCAGTTCCCATCTGTCTGTGGATATCGAGTTCTATCCTTACAAAGAGGCAGGGTTTTGGGGTAGAAGGATCTCTGTAAAATATGTGTAAACACAGAATCAAACCAAAAGTTTTGGGAAAAGTTTAAGAGAATGAGAATTCTAATGTGGACATTTCTTTTTCCTTCCCTTTCATGAATTTATTGGACATTCAGAAGCCATACAAGAGATTTTTTTTGTGCTTTTCTTTGGGACAATTTTTTATTTGGCCTAAAGGCTGTCATTCCCCTCCCACTTGCTTTTAAGGACTGTCACGCCCCTCCCCCCTTTGTATTTCATGGACAATTGCTATGAAGCTGAGATTATCTGTTTATTGTTACATGCTTAGGATAATGATTTATGAGAAAGTGGTCCAGGTGAATGTCGGGGGCTTCAGGGTTTGTTATTATCACGTTCGTGATAAAAGAGGGGATTGTAATAGAATGTATAAAATATGTATAAATAATCAACTCCATTTTTAAGTAGAAATGAACTTTGACATACTTAGTTTAACTCATAGTTTGCATAGAGTCACACCCTGCTAGTCATTGTGGTTAAGCATGCAGTAGCCTGATTGTATAAGAAAAGTCCTTTGCTAAACTAAATTCAGCAGTATAATATAAGATAAGAATATACTGAGTTTGTATAATTTTTAGAAACGTATGTGTTAAGACATAGCCCCTCCTATCTTTCTTTTACATATAAGCCACTCTAAAAATCAATAAAGGCCAGAGATCTAATGAACACACTATCCGTTTCCATATGTGTCATTTTGATTTATCACAGATCCGAGGGTCACTGAAAATGATCCTGCATTTACCTGAAGTACACCTGGGTGACGGTATTACCTGCTTCAGGTTCTGCCCCAGGGGACATGTATCAATGCAAAAAGAAGTTTTAAAAACGGACGTTTTTTCGGGAGCAGTCATTTTAATGATGCATGAAGTGAAAAAAAAAGTGAAATATTCCTTTAACCACTTAACGACCGCCCACTGTAAATATACGTCAGCAGAATGGCACCGACAGGCAGAATCACGTATATGTACGTGATTGCCTTTGTATAGTTGGGGGGTCCGATCGGACCCCCCTTCTTTACAGTGAGCGGTCGTTTTACCTTCGGGAGCGATCCGGCATGAGGGGACGGCCGTTCGATTCCGGCCACCCCCTCTCGATCGCTCCCGGCGAATGAGAGAGCTTCCCCTGCCTGCCAGGAAGGAGGAAGTGATGTCATCTCTCCTGGGGCGCTCACATATACCGAGCGCCGTACAGGAGAAGATGCAGGTTAGTACACAAAACAGCACACTGACACCAGGACACATAGGCACATAAATCGCCCCCCCAGGCCCCCCCAGACACCCCCAGATCACCCCCCAGCCCCCCCAGCCCCCAGTCACAGTGTCACTGATTGCAGTGACCATTTATTTAGTGATCACTGCAATCAGTGACATTTGTGACTGTAAAAGTGTCACTACATTTAGTTTTAGGTCCAGTGTAGCCCCCTAACCCCCCCTAATAAAGGTTTAACCCCCTGATCACCCCCCAGATAACCCTTTCACCCCCTATCACCACTGTCACTAAGCAATCATTTTTCTGATCGATGTCTTAGCGTCGGTGATGCTGATCGGTAGCCAGTAATTTTTTTTAGGTTCGCCGCAGGTTTTTATAGCGTCGGGTACCCCCATATATTACCTAATGAAGGTTTAACCCCCTTGATCGCCCCCCAGGTAACCCTTTCACCCCCTATCACCACTGTCACTAAGTTATAATTTTTCTGATCGATGTCTTAGCGTCGGCGATGCTGATCGGTAGCCAGTAATTTTTTTTAGGTTCGCCGCAGGTTTTTATAGCGTCGGGTACCCCCATATATTACCTAATAAAGGTTTAACCCCCTTGATCACCCCCCAGGTAACCCTTTCACCCCCTAGCACCGCCGTGGCTATGCGATCATTTTTCTGATCGATGTCTTAGCGTCGGTGATGCTGATCGGTAGCCAGTAATTTTTTTTAGGTTCGCCGCAGGTTTTTATAGCGTCGGGTACCCCCATATATTACCTAATAAAGGTTTAACCCCCTTGATCGCCCCCCCAGGTAACCCTTTCACCCCCTATCACCACTGTCACTAAGCGATAATTTTTCTGATCGATGTCTTAGCGTCGGCGATGCTGATCGGTAGCCAGTAATTTTTTTTAGGTTCGCCGCAGGTTTTTATAGCGTCGGGTACCCCCATATATTACCTAATAAAGGTGTAACCCCCTTGATCATCCCCCAGGTAACCCTTTCACCCCCTAGCACCGCCGTCACTATGCGATCATTTTTCTGATCGATGTCTTAGCATCGGTGATGCTGATCGGTAGCCAGTAATTTTTTTTAGGTTCGCCGCAGGTTTTTATAGCGTCAGGTACCTCCATATATTATCTAATAAAGGTTTAACCCCCTGATCGCCCCCCAGGTAACCCTTTCACCCCCTATCACCACTGTCGCTAAGCAATCGTTTTTATGATCGTTGTCTTAGTGTCGGTGATGCCGATAGGTAGCCAGTAATTTTTTTTTAGGTTCGCCGTCAGGTTTTTATATAGCGTCAGGTACCCCCATATACTACCTAATAAAGGTTTTAACCCCCTAATTGCCCCTAGTTAACCCTTTCACCAGTGATCATCATATAAGTGTTACGGGTGACGCTGGTTAGTTAGTTTGCTTTTTATAGTGTCAGGGCACCCGCCGTATATAACCCAATAAAGGTTTAACCCCCTGATCGCCCGGCGGGTGATATCAGTTAGGTTTTAGCGTCAGAGAGGGTCTGCGTCACACCCCAGGCAGCGTCAGGTTAGTGCCAGTAGCGCTAACACCCACACGTGAAGCATACACCCCCCTTAGTGGTATAGTATCTGATCAGCTCAATATCTGATCTGATCAGATCTATACTAGCGTCCCCAGCAGTTTAGGGTTCCCAAAAACGCACTGTTAGTGGGATCAGTCCAGATACCTGCTAGCACCTGCGTTTTGCCCCTCCGTCCAGCCCAGGCCACCGAAGTGCAGTATCGATCGATCACTGTCACTTGCAAAACACAACACACATAACTGCAGCGTTCGCAGAGACAGGCCTGATCCCTGCGACTCCAGTGCTGTAGGAGGTAATTTCACCACCACAGTTAAAAAAAAAAGCATATATGCCGAAGCATTGGGGCAGCAGGGGCGGAGGAGCGATTTTGCTCCTAATGCCGCGTATATACGGTCGAAATTCCGATGGAGGCTTGCCCGTGGAAAAGTCTGACCATGTGTACGCGGCATAACTTTTGCGAGAAGATGCCCCCATGCTTCGGCATATATAAATGGTGCATGTATGCCCATCATTAGAAGTGGGTGGATGAAGGGCGGTATTCTAATGGTGGGCATACCCACCGATCAATCTTTTTTTTTTCGTTCAGCCAACAGGCTGCATGAAAAAAAAAGATTACAATACATGTCCAACAAGGACCAGCAACGTACTGGTATGTTGCTGGACTTTGAATGTTTATACCAGAATGATGCCTGCGGGTTTAGGTATCATCTTGGTATCATTCTTTTCAGCCAGCGGCCGGCTTTCATGTAAAAGCAATCCTAGTGGCTAATTAGCCTCTGGACTGCTTTTACAAGCAGTGGGAGGGAATGTCCCCCCCCCGGATATAAAAAGCGCCATTGGGAAATTGGGAAAGCATTTTATCACACCGATCTTGGTGTGGTCAGATGCTTTGAGGGCAGAGGAAAGATCTAGGGTCCAATAGACCCCAGTTTTTTCAAAAAAGAGTACCTGTCATTACCTATTGCTATCATAGGGGATATTTACATTCCCTGAGATAACAATAAAAGTGATAAAAATAAATAAATATGGAAGCAACAGTTTAAAAATAAAATAAAAAAGCAAAATTAATAATTAAAAAAAAAGCACCCCTGTCCTGCCCTATGGCGAACGCAAGCGTCGGTCTGGCGTCATATGTAAACAACAATTGCACCATGCATGTGAGGTATCACCGCGAAGGTCAGATCGAGGGCAGTAATTTTAGCAGTAGACCTCCTCTGTAAATCTAACGGGGTAACCTGTAAATGCTTTTAAAGGCTTTTAAAAATGTATGTAGTTTGTCGCCAATGCGCGTTTGTGCGAAATTTTAAAGCATGTCGTGTTTGGTATCTATGTACTCGGCCTAAGATCATCTTTTTTATTTCATCAAACATTTGGGCAATATAGTGTGTTTTAGTGCATTAAAATTAAAAAAAGTGTATTTTTTCCCAAAAAAATGCGTTTGAAAAATCGCTGCGCAAATACTGTGTAGAAAAAAAAAATGCAACACCCACCATTTTATTCTGTAGGGCCTTTGCTTTAAAAATATATATAATGTTTGGGGGTTCAACATAATTTTCTTGCAAAAAAAATATGTTTTCATGTAAACAAAAAGTGTCAAAAAGGGCTTTGTCTTCAAGTGGTTAGAAGAGTGGATGTAAGCTTCCTAATGTTGTGTATAAAATGCCAGAACAGTTCAAAACCCCCCCAAATGACCCCATTTTGGAAAGTAGACACCCCAAGCTATATACTGAGAGGCATGTCGAGTCCATGGAATATTTTCTATGTTGACACAAGTTGCGGAAAAAATACAATTTTTTTTTTTTTTTTTTTTTGCACAAAGTTGTCACTAAATGATATATTGCTCAAACATGAAATGGGCATATGTGGAATTACACCCCAAAATACATTCTGTACGGGGATACCACATGTGTGAGACTTTTTGGGAGCCTAGCCGCGTACGGGACCCCAAAAACCAAGCACCGCCCTCAGGCTTTCTAAGGGTGTCAATTTTTGATTTCACTTCTCACTGCCTATCACAGTTTCGGAGGCCATGGAATGCCCAGATGGCACAAAACCCCCCCAAATGACCCCATTTTGGAAAGTAGACACCCCAAGCTATTTGCTGAGAGGTATTGTGAGTATTTTGCAGATCTCGCTTTTTGTCACAAAGTTTTGAAAATTGAAAAAAAAAAGAAAAAAAAAATGTTCTTTCTTCATTTTCAAAAACAAATGAGAGCTGTAAAATACTCACCATGCCTCTCAGCAAACAGCTTGGGGTGTCTACTTTCCAAAATGGGGTCATTTGAGGGGGTTTTGTGCTATTTTGGCATTTTATGGCCTTCAAAACTGTGATAGGTAGTGAGGAGTGAAATCAAAAATTTGCGCCCTTAGAAATCCTGGAGGCGGTGCTTGGTTTCCGGGGTCCTGTACGTGGCTAGGCTCCTAAAAAGTCCCACACATGTGGTATCCCCGTACTCAGGAGAAGCAGCAGAATGTATTTTGGGGTGCAATTCCACATATAACCATGGCATGTGTGAGCAATATATCATTTAGTGACAACTTTTTGTAATTTGTTTTTTTTTTTTTTGTCATTATTCAATCACTTGGGACAAAAAAAAAATATTCAATGGGCTCAACATGCCTCTCAGCAATTTCCTTGGGGTGTCTACTTTCTAAAATGTGGTCATTTGGGGGGGTTTTGTACTGCCCTGTCATTTTAGCACCTCAAGAAATGAGATAGGCAGTCATAAATTAAAAGCTGTGTAAATTCCAGAAAATGTACCCTAGTTTGTAAACGCTATAACTTTTGCGCAAACCGATAAATATACGCTTATTGACATTTTTTTTACTAAAGACATGTGGCTGAATACATTTTGGCCTAAATGTATGACTAAAATTGAGTTTATTCGATTTTTCTTATAACAAAAAGTAGAAAATATCATTTTTTTTCAAAATTTTCGGTCTTTTTAAAATAAAAATCGCAGAGGCAATCAAATACCATTAAAAGAAAGCTCTATTTGTGGGAAGAAAAGGACGCAAATTTCGTTTGGGTACAACATTGCATGTCCGCACAATTTACAGTTAAAGCAGCGCAGTGCAAAATTCTGAATTCACCTCTGGTCCTTTAGCTACCAAATGGTCCGGGGCTTAAGTGGTTAAATGTCGTACCGGGGGGGGGTGTCTAAAGTATGCCTGTGAAGTGGCATGTTTTTCCCGTGTTTAGAACTGTCCCTGCACAAAATGACATTTCTAAAGGAAAAAAAGCCATTTAAAACTGCTTGCGGCTTTAATGTCACGTCTTGTTCTGGCAATATGGATGAAAATCTTTGAGAAAAATGGCATGGCTACCCTATCACCCCCCCCCCCCCTACCCCAGCCCATTACCAGCCCCTTTGGGTCTTGTATGCATATTAAGGGGAACCCCGCACACAAAATAAAAAAGGCCCTATATACTCTGAACAGCAGTATACAGGCGGTGCAAACAAGACAGGGACTGTAGGTTTGTTCTTCAGAAGAATCTGTTTGTAATTTTGAACAGGTACATTGTTTAAGTGTAGCTCCAGCCAAAAAATATATTTTTAAGCTTTTTGGAAAACATAGGGAAGGGTTATCACCCCTGTAACATTTTTTTTTTGCTGTCTGTGCACCTGTTCAGAACATTTCACCTCACTTTCCGTCCCAATGACAAATGTTTTAGGAAAAATTGTGTTTTAATTGAAACCAAGATTGGTGATAAAGCATTAGTAGAGACGAGACACCTTTTTCTCATATTAACTCTTACAGGAGAGAATTTCCCTTCCTAGGGGTAGATTTCCTCTCACTTCCTGTTGTCTCCTTCCATTTGCAAGTAGGAGTCGTTTGTAAGTTGGATGTTTGAAAGTAGGGGCCTGCCGTATATACTCTGCTGAAATTTGCCCCTTAGATGTTGGTGTTGCCACAACACTGTGAGCCTTCACAGTTACTCTTGGTGGGCGCTGGAACGCCCTGCTGTGAACTATTATATCAGGAATTGTAATTAAATGCCATTGTTGAACAGTGATAGGAAAAACAGGGCCTTTGGTGGTGGTGCTGGTGCTACAACACTGTCAGCCTTCACAGTTACTCTTGGTGGGCGCATGAATGGGCCCTGCTGTAAATTATTAGATCAAGAATTGTAATTGCATGCCCCTGTTGAAGAGGGGCAGAAAAATTGGGCCTTTGGTGATGGTGGTGGTGGTGGTGTTGCCACAACACCGTAAGCCCTCACAGTTACTCTTGGTGGGCGCAGGAATGGGCCCTGCTGTGAATTATTAGATCAAGAATTGTAATTACATGCCCCTGTTGAACAGGGGCAGAAAAATTGGGCCTTAGGCACTGGTGCCACAACACTGCAACCCCTCACAGATACTGTACTTGGAGCACAGCAATGAGCCCTGTTGCAAAGTATTGCATCAAAAATTGTAATTACACGCCCCTGTTAAACAGGGGCTGAAAAATTTGACCTTAGGCACTGGTGCCACAAAACTGCAACCCCTCACAGATACTGTACTTGGAGCACAGCAATGAGCCCTGTTGCAAAGTATTGCATCAAAAATTGTAATTACACTCCCCTGTTAAACAGGGGCTGAAAAATTGGGCCTTAGGCACTGGTGCTGGTGCCACGACACTGCAACCTCTCCCAGATACTCTAGTTGGAGTGCAGAAATGAGCCCTGCTGCAAAGCATTGCATAAAAAATTGTAATTACATGCTCCTGTTAAACAGGGGCTGACAAATTGGGCCTTAGCCACTGGTGGTGGCACCCAGAAACAAAAATGTTCTTCCAAGCTATCATCAGGAATCGGATCATTGAGGAGGAAGAGGATAGTCAGTCAACATAACAGGACAGTCACTCAGCATCAGCATAGGCAGTCTTGAAGGGATGTGACATTTCAAAATAAATTATTCTGTTACATCAGCTTCAGGTGCTTGGTTGCTGGTGGTGATCCAAGACTGGTTCATCTTTATGAAGGTCAGTCGATCAACCGAGTTGGTGGAGAGGCGCACCCTGTGATCCGTGACAAAGCCTCCAGCAGCACTGAATGTGCGTTCCGAAAGAACGCTGGATGCAGGACAGGCCAGTAGCTCAATTGCATACTGTGCAAGCTCTGGCCAGTGATCCATCCTCAAGACCCAGTAAGCCAGAGGATTTTCGGTGGGAAAGGTGTCCAAGTCTGACCTTGCCCCTAGGTATTCCTGCACAATGTATATCAGAAGCTGGAACCGATCATACCTTGGGGCTGCGGACTAAAAAATAGTCTGAACGCATCGGCCAGACGGCCACCTTCTCAACCGCTCCTTCTGCTACTGACCGAAGCCTCAGCAACTCGTTGTCCAGGACCAGGAGTTTATAACCTCCCAGTCTCTGGGAACACGTTGCACCTTTCTGCAAGGCCTCTCAGGGATGTCTCATCCTCTGCTCCCTCTGCGACGGCAAGATAAGGTCCGCAACCTTACCCTTGTACCGTGGATCAAGGAGAGTGGCCAGCCAGTAATGGTCCCTCTCCTTGATCCGAAGAATACGAGGATCCTTCTGCAGACTTTGCAGGATCAGGGAGGCCATGCAGCGTAGGTTAGCTGAGGCATTCGGTCCGGAGTCCTCTGGGTCACTAAGGACGACATGATCCGCAGCCACCTCCTCCCAGCCACGTACAAGTCCACGGGTTTCTTGGGACTGTAAATCATCCCTAAAAGACTGCTGCTGTTGATGCTGAGTGCCATGCTCCACCTCCATGCTGACACAATCCTCCTCCTCCTCCTCGTCATCTTCCTGTGTGATGGGTGGGACAGAAGGAACACTGTCTGGGTAAAGGGGGCCTTGAGAGGCAAGGAAGTCCTCCTCTTCCTGCCTCTGTTCTGCCTCAAGTGCCCTGTCCATTATTCCACGCAGCGTATGCTCCAACAGGTGGACAAGTGGTACAGTGTCACTGATGCATGTACTGTCACTGCTCACCATCCTCGTGGCCTCCTCAAATGGTGCCAGGACAGTGCATGCATCCCTGATCATGCCCCACTGGCGTGGTGAAAAAAAACAGAGCTCCCCTGACCCTGTCCTGGTGCCGTAGTCGCACAGGTACTCATTGATGGCCCTCTGCTGCGTGTGCAGCCGCAGCAGCATGGCCAACGTTGAGTTCCACCTGGTGGGCATGTCACATATAAGGCGGTTCTTGGGCAGGTTCAACTCCTTTTGCAGCTCAGCCAGCCGAGCACTGGCATTATATGATCTGCGGAAATGCACACAGACTTTCCTGGCCTGCCTCAGGACATCCTGTAAGCCCTGGTACCTGCCCAAGAACCGCTGTACCACCAGGTTAAGGACGTGAGCCACACAGGGCACATGGGTCAGTTGTCCCTGTCGGAGGGCGGAGAGGAGGTTGGTGCCATTGTCGCAAACCACATTCCTGTCTTAAGCTGGCGTGGCATCAACCACCTCTCGGCCTGCCCCTGCAGAGCTGACAGAACCTCTGCCCCAGTGTGGCTCCTGTCCCCCAAACACACCAGTGCAAGCACGGCATGGCATATTTTTGCCTGCGTACTTGCGTAGCCCCTTGAACGCCTACGGAGCACCGCTGGTTCCGAGGACAAAGCACAGGAAGAGGCCATGGAGGAAGAAGAAGAGGAGGGGGTGGAGGAGAGAGGTGTGTCACAACAACCAGTAGTAGTATTTTGGAGGCGTGACGGTGGAACAACCTCCAACACTACTGCACCTTGTCCTGCATCCTTCCCAGCTGCCAAAAGAGTGACCCAATGGGCCGTGAAAGAAAGGTAACGTCCCTGTCCATGCCTGCTGGACCATGAGTCAGCGGTAATATGCACCTTACCGCTGACCGCCCTGTCCAGCAAGGGATGGACATTGCCTTCCACATGCCGGTAGAGAGCCGGAATCGCTTTCTGTGAGAAAAAGTGGCGTTTGGGAACCTGCCACTGAGGAACCGCACATTGCACAAACTCACGGAAGGGGGCCGAGTCTACCAACTGAAAAGGCAGCAGTTGAAGTGCTAGCAATTTAGCCAAGCTAGCATTCAACCGCTGGGCATGTGGATGGCTGGGAGTGAACTTCTTTCGACGGTCCAGCAGCTGGGGCAGGGAAATTTGCCTGCTACAATCGGACGTCGGTGTACTGCTAGCAGAGTGCCCGCAAGTACTTGGCTGTGACACACCTAATTCTACACCTTCATTCCTCTCAGTGCAGGTTTCAGAGAGGACTGAAGGTATAGTGGGGTTGGAGATCCCAGCTGATGAGGAGCAAGGAGAGGTCCGCCTTGTTCTTTGGTGTGGGTCTTTAAGGTACGCTTGCCAACGAGCTGCATGGCAGGTCAACATATGTCTGGTCAAGCATGTGGTGCCCAAGCGGCTGATGTTTTGGCCACGCGAGATACGCTTGAGACATATGTTGCAAATAGCAGTGGTGCGATCTGATGCACTCGACTCAAAAAAGCCCACACCAAAGAACTTTTGGAATAACGGGCAAAGGCAGCGCCCTGCACAGGCGGAGCTCTGCGGTGTGATTCAGTCGGTGTGCTGCCCTTACGCTGGCCCCCGGAGGGCATCCTGCCTCGTTGGAGATGTGCCTCCTCCTCCTCTCTCCTATCAGGCACTGACGTGGAGTCAGTGACCTCATCATCCCCTCCCTCCTCATCACTGGAGCCAATCTGGCAGTATGCTGCAGCTGCTGAAACATGACTGCCAGATTGCTGTTCTTCTTGAGCATCCCCTCTCTCTGCGCTTACGCTACTGCTTTCCTCTAGCTGGGTATCATCATCAGACCCTTCAAAACGCTGGGCATCCTCATGGAGCATGTACCCAACACTGTGCTCAAACAGTTCGGGGGACTCCTCAGGAGGATATGGTGGGTCTAGGGAAGGAGTGACTGATACCATTGAGCCGAGGGAAGAGGCCGCTTTGGCAGCTGCTTTGCCAAAGTACCCTGAGCCTGGGTGAGAGAGGATGAGGAGGATGATGGCGGCTTGGTCATCCACTCTACCAAGTCTTCGGCATGTTGCGGCTCAACATGGCCAACTGCCGAAAAAAATGACAAGCGTGTCCCATGGCCACGTGCTGATGACGATGCACCGTGTCCACGACCAGCACTGTTGTCTCTAGACACAGAGCCTGCTTGCCCTCTTTTATTGGCTCGTGACTGTCTGCCTCTCCTTGTTGGCCTTCCAGACATAGTAATGGCCTGCAGGGAGATGGGAAAACCAGCAATTGGGTATTGTATATTGTGCTGGAGGCACACAACACCCACTAACTCCCGCAGATGCCTGTATTAGAGAACACCAGCAATAAAGGGTAGATACAGGTGTATCCTGTGCTGTGCTGGAGGCACACAACACCCACTAACTCCTTCAGATGCCTTTATCAGAGAACACCAGCAAAAAAGGGTAGATACAGGTGTATACTGTGCTGTGCTGGAGGCACACAACACCCACTAACGCCTGCAGATGCCTTTATTAGAGAAAACCAGCAAAAAAGGGTAGATACAGGTGTATACTGTGCTGGGGCACACAACACCCACTAACTCCTGCAGATGCCTGTATTAGAGAACAGCAATAAAGTGTAGATACAGGTGTATACTGTGCTGGGGCACACAACACCCACTAACTCCTGCAGATGCCTGTATTAGAGAACAGCAATAAAGTGTAGATACAGGTGTATACTGTGCTGGGGCACACAACACCCACTAACTCCTGCAGATGCCTGTATTAGAGAATAGCAATAACGGGTATATACAGGTGTATACTGTCCTGGGGCACACAACACCCACTAACTCCTGCAGATGCCTGTATTAGAGAACAGCAAAAAAGTGTAGATACAGGTGTATACTGTGCTGGGGCACACAACACCCACCAACTCCTGCAGATGCCTGTATTAGAGAACAACAATAAAGTGTAGATACAGGTGTATACTGTGCTGGGGCACACAACACCCACTAACTCCTGCAGATGCCTGTATTAGAGAACAGCAATAAAGTGTAGATACATGTGTATACTGTGCTGGGGCACACAACACCCACTAACTCCTGCAAATGCCTGTATTAGAGAACAGCAATAAAGTGTAGATACAGGTGTATACTGTGCTGGGGCACACAACACCCACTAACTCCTGCAGGTGCCTGTATTAGAGAACAGCAATAAAGTGTAGATACAGGTGTATACTGTGCTGGGGCACACAACACCCACTAACTCCTGCAGATGCCTGTATTAGAGAACAGCAATAAAGTGTAGATACAGGTGTATACTGTCCTGTGGCACACAACACCCACTAACTCCTGCAGATGCCTGTATTAGAGAACAGCAAAAAAGTGTAGATACAGGTGTATACTGTGCTGGGGCACACAACACCCACCAACTCCTGCAGATGCCTGTATTAGAGAACAGCAATAAAGTGTAGATACAGGTGTATACTGTGCTGGGGCACACAACACCCACTAACTCCTGCAGATGCCTGTATTAGAGAACAGCAATAAAGTGTAGATACATGTGTATACTGTGCTGGGGCACACAACACCCACTAACTCCTGCAAATGCCTGTATTAGAGAACAGCAATAAAGTGTAGATACAGGTGTATACTGTGCTGGGGCACACAACACCCACTAACTACTGCAGATGCCTGTATTAGAGAACAGCAATAAAGTGTAGATACAGGTGTATACTGTGCTGGGGCACACAACACCCACTAACCCCTGCAGATGCCTGAGAAAAGAACACACTGTCCCTGCCAATCTAGCTTAGAGAACAGCAATAAAGGGTAGATACAAGTGTATACTGTGCTGGAGGCACACAACACCCACTAACTCCTGCAGATGCCTGAGAAAAGAACACACTGTCCCTGCCTATCTAGCTTAGAGAACAGCAATAAAGGGTAGATACAGGTGTATATTGTGCTGGAGGCACACAACACCCACTAACTCCTGCAGATGCCTGAGAAAAGAACACACTGTCCCTGCCTATCTAGCTTAGGGAACAGCAATAAAGGGTAGATACAGGTGTATACTGTGCTGGAGGCACACAACACCCACTAACTCCTGCAGATGCCTGAGAAAAGAACACACTGTAGAACACACTTTCCCTGCCTATCTAGCTCTTTCCCTGCACGCCGGAACACACTACACAAGGCCGCCGCGCTGGCGGGCTTATGTAGTCTGGGGCGTGTACTAAACCCCCTGAGCTATAATTGGCCACAGGCATCCTGCCTGTGGCCAATTATGGCTCTCCTCGCTGCCGGCACTGTGATTGGCCAAGCATGCGGGGTCACAGTGTATGCTTGGCCAATCACAGCGCCAGCAATGCAGTGCGATGGCGCAATGCATTGTGGGCCGTTCACGTCACACGAATTTGGCGCGAACAGCCCACAAAGTTCTGGTTTCGCCGAACAGGTGATGTTCGAGTCGAACATGTGTTCGACTCGAACACCGAGCTCATCCCTACTGTCCTGACATTTTCGGGCCTCAAGAAATGATATAGGCCATCAGTATATCAGGATGGATACATTTTTGATATACAGCGGGTAAAATAAGTATTGAACATGTCAGTATTTTAATAGGTAAATATATTTCTAAAGGTGCTATTGCCATGAAATTTTCACCACATGTCGGTAACAACCGATGCAATCCATACATATAAAGAAACCAAAACAAATAAGTTCAGAAATTAAGTTATGTGTAATAAAATGGAATGACACAGAGATAAAGTATTGAATATGCTAACTGAAATTTTGTTAATACTTTGTACAAAATCCTTCGTTGGTAATGACAGTTTCAAAACGCCCCATGTATGGAGAAACTAGTCGCGTGCATTGTGCATTGCTTGGGCGTGATTTTGGTCCATTCGTCCACACAAATAGTCTTTAAATCTTGAAGGTTCTGTGGGCCTCTTCTATGAACTCTGATCTTTAGTTAGCCACCTATGCCTTGCAGGGCATCAAGAGCTTCCTCAATTCGAGGTAGCGTGTATTGACCTGGGACCGTTCGTCGATTTAGAATCCTATAATCAACAAATATTTGCACTCAACCATTTTTCTTTCTGACCACCACGATTGGGGATGCATACAGGCTTTAAGGCCCCTTTCACACAGGGGCGGTGGATGCGTCAGCAGTAAAGCACCGCTATTTTTACCCCCCCTGGTTTTACCCCCCTGGCGGTCGAGAAAGGGTTAAAAACCACCGTAACGCGCCCCTGCAGAGTCGCTTTGCCGGCGGTATAGCCGCGGTACCCCATTGATTTCAATGGGCAGGAGTGGTGGAGGAGTGGTATACACACTGCTCCTTCACCGCTCCAAAGATGCTGCTAGCAGGACTTTTTTTACTGTCCTACAAGTGCACCGCTCCAGTGTGAAAGCCCTCGGTGCTTTCACACTGGAGACACAGCAACAGCTGTTTCAGGTCGGTTTGCAGGCGCTATTTTTAGCGCAATAGCGCCTGCAAAGCGAACCAGTTTAAAAGGGGTCTTAGACTCAACAATGATGTTTTGATCTTTCATTTTGTGCAAGCACTCTCGAACATCATCCAGATCTTTAAGAGGTATGCACCTTGGTCTTTATCTAAATGGGGTGCTATCTGTTAGGAGAATACTGTGCTAAATACTTTTAGCACACCCAACATATATGTCCTCAGTAGAGAAAACATAATCGTATTCCATTAGCTGCTCTCCTAGTGCTTGTTGGTGCTCTGCAGGACTATCAGCATCATTCATGTGAAAGTCGAATTTGGTTTCTTTCTCCTCGACCTTGGCAGGGTAGGAGCTAATGGTTTCCACTGGGTAACAATAGGCTACCTCTTTCCAGGCTGGTATTATAACTGGGTATGTGGTAATGTTCCGAACATTAACAACGTCCATTCTTGGACATTTTAAACGATAGTCTTTGCTTTCTGGAACTATCTCCCAGTCATTCTTTGCATCCTCTTTAGTTATCAGTCTCTAGCAGGAAAAAAAATACTGTTTGCACTAGGTGAAATTTCCACATAAACTCGCAACACTCTTGCTCCCCCGGCTGGAAGTTCTATGGGATGCCATGGATTTCCCAAACACCCTCCAGGAAGATCAGGAGCAAAGGTTTGGCAGATATTTTGAAGCTCTGGAGTAACAGGCAGTGAAGGTAGAGGAGTTCCCTGTTGGGGCTGAAGAAACCGTATAAAAGCAGCCTCAACGGCTTTAACATTGGAACCCACAATCATAGGAGCATACTCGTTACCCCCAGGTGGAGGGCTCACATAAGCAATGACTTTAAGTGGAGGATCCTCATCAGCTATCTCACCAGCAAAGTGAAGTTCAACTTCTAGACAACCTTTCATAAAAACAGGATTTTCTCCCACACCATAAACAGGCATAGTGTCCACAAATTGCAAAGGGAAGTGGTTTAAGTGTTGCTGATAGGTGAGTCAGCTGAGAACCAGTATCAAAAAGAGCAGTAGTGGGTATAGCATTAACAAACAGCTTGTCCACAGCGGAAACATTTATTGTGGAAGAGAGGCTTATCACTGGAGGTTTTATCAGCAGATTGAGCTCTGGGCTGTGGGAGTCTACCCACTTCAATGTTTTTAGCGACAGTCTCATTTTTGTGCTCAACCAAAGAACTCTGTTTAACATTGCAATTAGAAGGGGTACTAAAAAGGATATCAGACTCTGGTTTCTTTACTTCAGTCATAGTTTCAGTAAAAGTAAAGTTTCTGTCTCTCAAAACAACTCTTAGGACCGGTGACATTGGGTGATGTGGCAGTAGCCCCTTTAATATTTGAGCGGTCCTTAACCACCTTGCGCCCGCCGTACGAATATATACGGCCGCAAGGTGGGTCTACAATGCCGGGAGGCCGTCTTTTTACGGCCTCCGCTCCTCCGGCCACTGGGGGGCGCGCGCGTGCCTGGCACGTCACTGTGATGCCGATGCGCGTGCCTGGTGGCCGCGATGTCCGCCAGGTACCCGCGATCGGCCGTTACACAGAGAAGGACGTGGATCTCTGTGTGTAAACACAGAGATCCACGTCCTGTCAGAGAGAGGAGACCGATGCTGTGTCCCTTGTACATAGGGACACAGATCGGTCACCTCCCCCAGTCAGTCCCCTCCCCCCATAGTAGTAATCACACCCAGGGCACACATTTAACCCCTTCCTCGCCCCCTAGTGTTAACCCCTTCCCTGCCAGTCACATTTATACAGTAATCAGTGCATATTTATAGCACTGTTCGCTGTATAAATGTGAATGGTCCCAAAATAGTGTCAAAAGTGTCCGCTGTGTCTGTCATAATGTCGCAGTCACAAAAAAAATCACTGATCGCCGCCATTACTAGTAAAAAAAAAAAAATTATAAAAATGCCATAAAACTACCCCCTATGTTGTAAACGCTATAACTTTTGCGCAAACCAATCAATAAACGCAGATTGCGATTTTTTTTACCAAAAATATGTGGAAAAATACGTATCGGCCTAAACTGAGGAAAAAAATATCTTAAAAAAAAATTGGGATATTTATTATAGCAAAAATCAAAAAATATTGTGTTTTTTTCAAAATTGTCGCTCTTTCTTTGTTTATAGCGCAAAAAATAAAAACCGCAGAGGTGATCAAATAACACCAAAAGAAAGCTCTATTAGTGGGAAAAAAAGGACGTCAATTTTGTTTGGGAACCACGTCGCACGACCGCGCAATTGTCATTCAAAGCGTGACAGTGCCGAAAGCTGAAATTTCGCCTGGGCAGGAAGGGGGTATATGTGCCCAGTAAGCAAGCGGTTAATTGGTCAACCTCTGTACGAGAGATTACCTTTCAGTGAGCAATCTCCCTAGAAGCACTTCTAGCCTCCTCACAAAAAACATAAACATCCTCTTCCTCTTTATGCTTTGTCTGTTTAAAATCAGCAAGCATCTGATCAGGGTCACGGTGCAGTCCATATGTATCTGTCAAAACATCAATATATTCTTGAGTGTCCTTGTAAGCTCTAATGATAATGGAGGCTGGTGGTCTAAAACTTTCCATGAGGCACTGTTTTTTCTTTTCTTCTGAGCAGGTCCATTCCTCTATCACTTGTTGTGCAAAATCTTTTCACACCTCAAAGCTTTCTTCACCAGCGGGAACAGGTAGCACTCCTGAAAAAGCCTTTAATTTGCAATAAGAATCAGCATGTAAATTCTGAGCAATGACTTCAGTGATTTTTAGCAGCAGATGCTCAATATTTGTTTCCTGCTTAGCGGCTGTAGCAGTCAGCATTACAGTTTCTCCTGATGAAGAAGTTGTATTCAATGGTTCACACTTTACAGGCAGGGCTGGTAACTTCTGCCTTACTGGAGGTGAGATTACTGGAAATACTACAGCACAACCAATTACTTCAGCCCCTTTTGGATATATGCAAAAGGACCCTTTAGCTGGATTTAAATCCACCTCACTGAGACAAAGATAATGGGTATACAGTTCATAACTCTTATCTTCCTCTCTTTTATCCACAAGAGCGGCAGACTGCAAGGTTTCATTTGCTTGTAGCGCCTCCTGCAGTCTATGGGCGCTCTCAATGATAGGCACATACAAAATAGCAAATGTCCTTTAACCACTTCTCCACTGGGCCTATTCTGGCACTTCTCTCCTTCATGTAAAAATCATCATTTTTTTGCTAGAAAATTAATCAGAACCCCCAAACATTATATATTTTTTTTAGCACACACTCTAGGGAATAAAATGGCGGTCATTGCAACTTTTTATCTTGCACGGTATTTGCGCAATAATTTTTCATACGCCTTTTTTGGGAAAAAAACGGTTTCACAAATTAAAAAATAACAAAACAGTAAAGTTAGCGCAATTTTTTTTGTATAATGTGAAAGATGCTGTTACGCCGAGTAAATAGATACCTAACATGTCACGCTTTGAAATTGCGCACACTCATGGAATGGCGCCAAACTTCGGTACTTAAAAATCTCCATAGGCAACGCTTAAATTTTTTTTACAGGTTACTATTTTCGAGTTACAGAGGAGGTCTAGTGCTAGAATTGTTGCTCGCACTCTACCGCATGCGGCGATACCTCACATATGGGGTTTGAATGGCGTTTACATATGTGGGCGGGACTTACATGCGTGTTTGCTTCTGAGCGCGAGCTACCAGGGACAGGGGTGTTTTATTTTACTATTTTCTTTTTATTTTGACACTTTTTTTTACATATTTTTTTTGATCACTTTTATTCCTGTAAACATCCCTTGTAATAGGAATCATTGTGACAGGTCCTCTTTATGGAGAGACGCGGGGTCAATAAGACCCCACATCTCTCCTCCAGGCTGAGAAGCATGAGATTGGTGAAAAAAAATTCACCGATCTCATGCTGACAGCCGCAATTGCAGCTTTGTTTACTTTCGGGTACCGGGCGTGACGTCACAACATCGCGCCCGGGACTCCGACGGTCATAGAGATGACTGGAAATCTCTATCCCCCCTCCCGCCGCCTATAAGAACGATCAAGCGGTGGAACCGCCGCTATGATCGTTCTTATGGTGTGCAGAATTGCCGGCCCGACAGAATGATATCTGAATAATGCCTGTAGCTGCAGGCATCATTCAGATAACCCACCTCAAAGTCAAGGACGTCATATGACGTCCTTGGTGGAGAAGTGGTTAAGGTGGGAGCCCCTTTTCCAAGGCCCACTGCCTTACAGCTTCTGTTGATAACAGTGACATGGTCGTTCCTTAATGTCCTGATCCAAGATATTTATCTTAGCAGTGCCTCCAAATGTAGCTCTATTCTTTTCTCTCTCTGCGGCTACTGAGGTGGCGCCACCTGTATAGTATTTAGGAGCAGAGTCTTTATAATCTGTGTGATCAGGACAGGATCTCTAACAAGCACAGCGCCTGCACTAAATTGGGGCTTGTGAATAGCAAGTGAAATCGCAATTGACAAATGTATCATCCACATAGACAGCATTGTAGTTGAAAGTCCATGTATTAAAGTGTGACAGATCTAGCCGGGACAGAGGCTTTTGGAGAGGACTGAATGCTAGCCTCCTGCCTTCCGATTATGGGCCAGGGCCTCAAGACAGGAATGCGGATGGGTTATCCCGGCAGACAGACCTGAAACCTTAAGACTACTTTTCCAACATCCTTGAGTTGACCCGTTCGGGGTCCCACTGTGGCTGTTGGACTATTTCCCAGGAGGGAGTATTGTCATGAACCTTTGAATACTGAAGTATTTCTCCTTTGAATCTATTACACAGTGGGGGGTCTTCTGCCCTGTCTTAAGGCTAACCCCCGCCCCTCCAGACGGCTCCATGGTCTGGAAAAAAAGCATTGTTCTGTGTTTGACTGTTTGTTTATGTACTTTAATTACCCCCTGGGGCTTCTGTGTCAATACACATCTCAGTTCTCCTATTCAAGCTTTCAGACCAATCCCTGCTGACCCTGTTTCAAGTCCTCATTTGCATGGCCAAGAGAACCTAATTGAGAAATACAATGGACTTTACAATTGACCAATAGGAAAGTGGTTGTTGGGGGCAGGGTGTTCAAACTGCTGTATAAGAGTGTGTGTGTGCATCCAATAAGATGAGATTCCTGTTTGAACTTACATACAGCCTGCCTGGTGTTTGTTCTGAACTATCACAAATGGATTAGAACGGCACATAGCTGTAGTTTGAATCCTGGAGCATCGGATGACCGAACCATTAGACGTTGCGATCTGCAATATGATCCAATAGTAGCAGAGGAGTGTCGGGAGAGTGGAACCGAGCGAGCAAGGGGCTCGTTACATTGGTTGGCAGTGGTGAGATTTGCTCTCCAGTTACTGGGACACTCCAAACCACCACAGTGAACGACCAGCAATGCAGCCGAAGGATTGTGATGCAGGACCCCGGTCAGTTGAAGATTTGTTTCAGCAACGAGTTCGACAGCGCTTGGCATTATATGGTGCTAACCCATCAGACACCGCCATACAGGAAGCCATTAGAGGCATCCAGCTGCAGGATGCGCGACAAAAGAGAGAACGAGAGCGACAAAAGAGAGAACTAGAGCGACAACAGAGAGAACTAGAGCGACAACAGAGAGAACTAGAGCGACAACATGAGCGGAGAATGGCGGAAATACGGCAATCGGAGATCGCCTACAGACAGCTGCTAGAATCTGCTCAGCAGCAGGGTGGTGCTACCTTTGCCTGGGACTATCAGGAAAGACCAGTGGACAACTATGAAATCCTAGCTGAAGAATCGGCAGTGGAAAATCTGGAGATTGTCATCCCCAAAGCAGAAGTGCTGACTGACCTTGATGATCCTGATTCTGCTTGGGATGATCTTGGATGGAGGAATGTACCTGTCCCGCAGCATGCCAGAGAATCGGCAGTGGAAAATCTGGAGATTTCTATCCCTAAAGCCGAAGTGGATGATATGGAGTTCCAGGGAGCTAGCCTGGCTGAAGAATCGGCAGTGGAAAATCTGAAGATTGCCATCCCTAAAGCCGAAGTGGATGATATGGAGTTCCAGGGAGCTAGCCTGTCTGAAGAATCGGCAGTGGAAAATCTGAAGATTGCCATCCCTAAAGCCGAAGTGGATGATATGGAGTTCCAGGGAGCTAGGGCAGTTGGCTCATCTCCCCAGCCACAGATTTCAGAAGGTATGGACTTAAGGGACTGTTCAGAGAATGTTAGGGATTATGCATCGCCTGCTCAAGTACTGGAAGCAAGACAGAGTACTGCAGACCCCTGCTCTACACCCGTGGCAGTTTTGGAGGCCCGAGTTGAGAAGGTGATGGTTCCTCTTTCCCAGTGGATTTCAGAGATGCAGGGAAGAGAAGCAGCCATTTTCCCTCCCCAACAGTTAGCCGGAGCAGATGGTGTGGAGTCCCTAGCAGAAGTGCTGGCAACAGGGCAGAGTGCTACCAACCTCTGCCCAGCACAGGCAACAACTGTGGAGTTTCAGGGAGCCGGGGCAGTTGGCCCCTCTCTCCAGCAACAAGCTGAGGTGGTAAAGCTTTTACCCCCAGCTGAATCACTGGCAGCAGGGCAGAGTGCTACTGGCCTCTGCACACAACTGCAGCTTGAGCTGATATCGGGGGATGGGACTGCTGTCTCCACTAACAGCAACCCAGCAGAAGAGCTGGCAACAGAGCAGAGTGCTGCTGGCCTCTGCTCTCAACTAACAGAAGAGGGAGTTCCTGTGGTACTGGATGGGACTTCGGTCCTCACTGACACAACCCCAGAAAATGGTGTGACACTGAGACAGGAGGATGTCAGCCTTGCTTTGCAAGCACTGGGGGATTTTCACCTACCACAAGTGGATGGGACTTCAGTCTCCACTTGTATACCCCAGGAATGCTGGGCAGTTGGCCCAGATCCCCAACAGCATGACGGACTGAGCCCGGTCACCCTGTCTTCTCTCCAGCGGCTGAAAGGACTCCAGGGAGAAGGGCCAGTCGCGGCCTCTCCCCAGCGGCAGGTATGTTCTCTAAGAGAGGTTGGCTGGGTGAGTAATGCTCTGTTTGGAGCAATTTAGTTGGGGTACTGTGTGGATACTGGCATTGGGGGAATAGAACTATGGACTAACTTCAGAGTCAACCCGTCTGGGGTCTCCTCCTATGTTAGTCTCCTGCCGAAAGGGGAGATGTGTGACAGATCTAGCCGGGACAGAGGCTTTTGGAGAGGACTGAATGCTAGCCTCCTGCCTTCCGATTATGGGCCAGGGCCTCAAGACAGGAATGCGGATGGGTTATCCCGGCAGACAGACCTGAAACCTTAAGACTACTTTTCCAACATCCTTGAGTTGACCCGTTCGGGGTCCCACTGTGGCTGTTGGACTATATCCCAGGAGGGAGTATTGTCATGAACCTTTGAATACTGAAGTATTTCTCCTTTGAATCTATTACACAGTGGGGGGTCTTCTGCCCTGTCTTAAGGCTAACCCCCCCTCCAGACGGCTCCATGGTCTGGAAGAAAAGCATTGTTCTGTGTTTGACTGTTTGTTTATGTACTTTAATTACCCCCTGGGGCTTCTGTGTCAATACACATCTCAGTTCTCCTATTCAAGCTTTCAGACCAATCCCTGCTGACCCTGTTTCAAGTCCTCATTTGCATGGCCAAGAGAACCTAATTGAGAAATACAATGGACTTTACAATTGACCAATAGGAAAGTGGTTGTTGGGGGCAGGGTGTTCAAACTGCTGTATAAGAGTGTGTGTGTGCATCCAATAAGATGAGATTCCTGTTTGAACTTACATACAGCCTGCCTGATGTTTGTTCTGAACTATCACAAATGGATTAGAACGGCACATAGCTGTAGTTTGAATCCTGGAGCATCGGATGACCGAACCATCAGACGTTGCGATCTGCAATATGATCCAATAGTAGCAGAGGAGTGTCGGGAGAGTGGAACCGAGCGAGCAAGGGGCTCGTTACATTGGTTGGCAGTGGTGAGATTTGCTCTCCAGTTACTGGGACACTCCAAACCACCACAGTGAAGGACCAGCAATGCAGCCGAAGGATTGTGATGCAGGACCCCGGTCAGTTGAAGATTTGTTTCAGCAACGAGTTCGACAGCGCTTGGCATTATATGGTGCTAACCCATCAGACACCGCCATACAGGAAGCCATTAGAGGCATCCAGCTGCAGGATGCGCGACAAAAGAGAGAACGAGAGCGACAAAAGAGAGAACTAGAGCGACAACAGAGAGAACTAGAGCGACAACAGAGAGAACTAGAGCGACAACATGAGCGGAGAATGGCGGAAATACGGCAATCGGAGATCGCCTACAGACAGCTGCTAGAATCTGCTCAGCAGCAGGGTGGTGCTACCTTTGCCTGGGACTATCAGGAAAGACCAGTGGACAACTATGAAATCCTGGCTGAAGAATCGGCAGTGGAAAATCTGGAGATTGCCATCCCCAAAGCAGAAGTGCTGACTGACCTTGATGATCCTGTTTCTGCTTGGGATGATCTTGGATGGAGGAATGTACCTGTCCCGCAGCATGCCAGAGAATCGGCAGTGGAAAATCTGGAGATTTCTATCCCTAAAGCCGAAGTGGATGATATGGAGTTCCAGGGAGCTAGCCTGGCTGAAGAATCGGCAGTGGAAAATCTGAAGATTGCCATCCCTAAAGCCGAAGTGGATGATATGGAGTTCCAGGGAGCTAGGGCAGTTGGCTCATCTCCCCAGCCACAGATTTCAGAAGGTATAGACTTAAGGGACTGTTCAGAGAATGTTAGGGATTATGCATCGCCTGCTCAAGTACTGGCAGCAAGACAGAGTACTGCAGACCCCTGCTCTACACCCGTGGCAGTTTTGGAGGCCCGAGTTGAGAAGGTGATGGTTCCTCTTTCCCAGTGGATTTCAGAGATGCAGGGAGGAGAAGCAGCCATTTTCCCTCCCCAACAGTTAGCCGGAGCAGATGGTGTGGAGTCCCCAGCAGAAGTGCTGGCAACAGGGCAGAGTGCTACCAACCTCTGCCCAGCACAGGCAACAACTGTGGAGTTTCAGGGAGCCGGGGCAGTTGGCCCCTCTCTCCAGCAACAAGCTGAGGTGGTAAAGCTTTTACCCCCAGCTGAATCACTGGCAGCAGGGCAGAGTGCTACTGGCCTCTGCACACAACTGCAGCTTGAGCTGATATCGGGGGATGGGACTGCTGTCTCCACTAACAGCAACCCAGCAGAAGAGCTGGCAACAGAGCAGAGTGCTGCTGGCCTCTGCTCTCAACTAACAGAAGAGGGAGTTCCTGTGGTACTGGATGGGACTTCGGTCCTCACTGACACAACCCCAGAAAATGGTGTGACACTGAGACAGGAGGATGTCAGCCTTGCTTTGCAAGCACTGGGGGATTTTCACCTACCACAAGTGGATGGGACTTCAGTCTCCACTTGTATACCCCAGGAATGCTGGGCAGTTGGCCCAGATCCCCAACAGCATGACGGACTGAGCCCAGTCACCCTGTCTTCTCTCCAGCGGCTGAAAGGACTCCAGGGAGAAGGGCCAGTCACGGCCTCTCCCCAGCGGCAGGTATGTTCTCTAAGAGAGGTTGGCTGGGTGAGTAATGCTCTGTTTGGAGCAATTTATTTGGGGTACTGTGTGGATACTGGCATTGGGGGAATAGAACTATGGACTAACTTCGGAGTCAACCCGTCTGGGGTCTCCTCCTATGTTAGTCTCCTGCCGAAAGGGGAGATGTGTGACAGATCTAGCCGGGACAGAGGCTTTTGGAGAGGACTGAATGCTAGCCTCCTGCCTTCCGATTATGGGCCAGGGCCTCAAGACAGGAATGCGGATGGGTTATCCCGGCAGACAGACCTGAAACCTTAAGACTACTTTTCCAACATCCTTGAGTTGACCCGTTCGGGGTCCCACTGTGGCTGTTGGACTATATCCCAGGAGGGAGTATTGTCATGAACCTTTGAATACTGAAGTATTTCTCCTTTGAATCTATTACACAGTGGGGGGTCTTCTGCCCTGTCTTAAGGCTAACCCCCCCCCCTCCAGACGGCTCCATGGTCTGGAAGAAAAGCATTGTTCTGTGTTTGACTGTTTATGTACTTTAATTACCCCCTGGGGCTTCTGTGTCAATACACATCTCAGTTCTCCTATTCAAGCTTTCAGACCAATCCCTGCTGACCCTGTTTCAAGTCCTCATTTGCATGGCCAAGAGAACCTAATTGAGAAATACAATGGACTTTACAATTGACCAATAGGAAAGTGGTTGTTGGGGGCAGGGTGTTCAAACTGCTGTATAAGAGTGTGTGTGTGCATCCAATAAGATGAGATTCCTGTTTGAACTTACATACAGCCTGCCTGGTGTTTGTTCTGAACTATCACAAATGGATTAGAATGGCACATAGCTGTAGTTTGAATCCTGGAGCATCGGATGACCGAACCATCAGACGTTGCGATCTGCAATATGATCCAATAGTAGCAGAGGAGTGTCGGGAGAGTGGAACCGAGCGAGCAAGGGGCTTGTTACATGAAGAAATAACATTCAGTGAACCATCCAACATAAGTTATTTTTCCAAACAGGACCATGAAATCATTAACAGTCTCTATGTATGTCTCAGTGAGGTGAAATTGGCTACAGCCTACCTCTGGTTTCTCCTCCGGGTGAAGTGCAGCTTTTTTGTCTGGTGTGTAGCCTCCTGTGGCTGGCAGACCCGATGGTCTCACTCCCAGCTGGCAGCTTCTACACAGACTGACTGAGCTGGTGGGGGCGGAGCGGAGCGGGGGTGTGGCCACCTTCACTTACCTGCACAGATCGCTCCTCTTGCTGAAAATGGTAGAGGACTGGGAAGAGCAGTATAGATGTGTCCAGAGCAGAAGGGAGCCCCCTTAGTGTGCCCAGAGTAGAATAATAACCACTTAGTGTGCCCAGAGCAGAAGAGTGACCCCTTAGTGTGCCCAGAGCAGAAGAGTGACCCCTTAGTGTGCCCAGAGCAGAAGAGTGTCCCCTTAGTGTGCCCAGAGCAGAAGAATAACCCCTTAGTGTGTCCCCCGAGCAGAAGAGCGACCCCTTAGTGTGCCCAGAGCAGGAGAATACCCCTTAGTGTACCCAGAGCAGAAGAGTACCCCCTTAGTGTGCCCAGAGCAGGAGAATACCCCCTTAGTGTGCCCGGAGCAGGAGAATACCCCCTTAGTGTGCCCAGAGCAGGAGAATACCCCCTTAGTGTGCCCAGAGTAGAAGAGTGCCCTCTTAGTGTGCCCAGAGCAGAAGAATAACCCCTTAGGGTGCACAGAGCAGAAGAGTGCTCCCTAGTGTGCCCAGAGAGAGAGGAAGAATGACCCTTAGTGTGCCCAGAGCAGAAAAGTGCTCCCTTAGTGTGCCCAGAGCAGAAGATTGCCCCCTTAGTGTTTAGTGTGCCCAGAGCAGGAGAATAACCTCTTAGTGTGCCCAGAGCAGAAGAGTACCCCTAAGTGTGCCCAGAGCAGAAGAATAACCCCTTAGGGTGCACAGAGCAGAAGAGTCCCCCCTAGTGTGCCCAGAGAGAGAGGAAGAATGACCCTTAGTGTGCCCAGAGCAGAAAAGTGCTCCCTTAGTGTGCCCAGAGCAGAAGATTGCCCCCTTAGTGTTTAGTGTGCCCAGAGCAGGAGAATAACCTCTTAGTGTGCCCAGAGCAGAAGAGTACCCCTAAGTGTGCCCAGAGCAGGAGAATAACCCCTCAGTGTGCCTAGATCAGGAGAATAATCCCTCAGTGTGCCTAGAGCAGAAGAGTGCCCCCTTAGTGTGCCCAGAGCAGGAGAGTGCCCCTTTAGTGTGCCCAGAGCAGAAGAATTACACCCCTGTGGTAGGTGACACACTCCCTTCTCTCTCTTACAGTTGTCAACTCCAGTTGCTTATCTGAACAGTGGCGGTGCGTCCATAAGGGCGCACGGGCGCCGCCCCCTCTCTCCTGCCACCCCCTCTATCACCAATGCATTGCATGAATCTATGGCCGCCGCTGCTACCCCTATTCAGGCACCCAGCCCCTTTTCGGGCGCTGGGCGCCTGAATTACGGAGGCAGGGGGAGGGGGGGTTTTGAAGCACCTGATTAGAGCCATAGGCTCTAATAGGCATCAAAAAAGGTAAACAGCAAGCGCCATGCTTGGCGCTTGCAGTTCACCCAGCTGTGTTAGAAAAGCGAATGAATATTCGCTTTCCTAACACTGAACCGCCTCTCAGCCAATCAGGTGCTCAGGTCTGTTAGCCATCACCTGATTGGCTGAAACTACAGGCGCTGTGATTGGAGGCCGATCAGGCTTTTAATCATAGGAGAGGACGGGAAGAGCGGGCAGGAGAAGACATCTCCGACATGGAGGAGCATGGAGGACACCGCTCGCTGCCGTCAACCACTGCCCTATGAGACATGGTAAGTGCCGGGAAGACAGCGGGCGGGTGGGGGGCACAGTGGCAGCATTCAACGGGCGGCTTTCGATGGGGCACAGTGGCGACTTTCGATGGGGCACAGTGGCGGCTTTCGATGGGGCACAGTGGCGGCTTTCGATGGGGCACAGTGGGGCTGCAATTGATGGGTTTTTTTTCAGAATTTTTCAGTTTGTTTGCGCCCTCCAAAAAAATTTGAGCACCAGCCGCCACTGTATCTGAATGATAAGCAATAGCGCCTTTTGAACTAAAATGTAGATTGCAACAGATCTGTTTCTTCATCCAGTCTCTTATTGGTGAGCTTGTCACAAAACCCTAGGAAGAAGGAAAAGGAAAGCCATTAGTGTAATTCATTAAAACCAGCTTTTTATTAAAATCGAATAAAATGGCATTCACAAAAGTATTACATCAGAAAGCCCATCAAATCTGTCCTGCCCACAGGACATGTGTGAGAAACCGCTAGTATGCTGCTTAGATGGAGTCTCACTGATCCCCTTGCTCACATCTGGTGGGGGTCTGTTGTCACTTCTGTTTGCCATGCGGTCTGACCCTGACTAGTTTTGTCTCCTGACTTTTTCGAAGAGTAACCCTAACCTCTCAATTACTGCCAATCATTCCTAAAAACTATATCCTTAGACCAAGTGGGTTTCATACCAGGAAGAGAGGACAACACCGCCAAAGCCATTAAAAGAGAAGTATGGGGTTTTATTTTTTTTACCATCATACTTACCTAGGTGGATGCAGCATCGGACCGATGCTGCATCTGTCCCCGGGTGCCTTTGCACTGGGAACCGAGCCATTGAACATGGACGATGGCTCAGTTCTCACAGCTCCCCGAGCAGATAGCTGCTGCCTGTCAGTCAGCAGCTCTCCGCTCTGCCCCCCCCCCCCTGCACACTCACTGGAGTGCTGAGCTGTGGAGGGCGGGAGCGGCAGTCTCAAGCTGTCAGTGGCTCGCTGAGAAACTGAGACAGGCATAAGTCCAGGCACCTGATGGATCCAGACTTTATTGTCATGATGATGTGGTGCCTGGACTAATTCCAGTGATGTCAGCAGAGAGCGAACATCAGACCGCTCTCTGCTGAAAACGGGTCACAGGAGTGCAAAACTATTACACGCCTGTGACCTATAGGAGAAGCCCAGCCTAACGAGCTCAGGCTGGACTCCTTTAATCTTCAGCACTGGATATATCAAAGATGCTGAAAAGGTGTTCGACAGGGTATTTTGGGATTACATGTCAGTGACACTTTGACACTTAGGACTTAGGGCTCAATCACCGACCTGTACTATGTGAAGGGTTGTCTTCAGCTGCACATGATGTACAGGTGTTTTGTGCAGTGGTGTGCAGGCAGACTATTGAAATTAATGACAGGCACCAGCTGCATGGACCTGCATGGACCTCCAAAAGCATCCTGTAGTGTGCATTCGTGCAGGATAACAATGCAGTCTGCCTGTGTCCAGTCTGTTTCCGCTGGGTCGGAATAAAAATTTCCTAACCACTTGCCACTCAGATCCCAAACTTATGGCCAAAATATTCTTTGAGAAGGGCATGTTTCCCAACCTGAGCAACCTAAATGCACTAAATGAGAAAGATCCCATCCCATACTGGACCTACTTTCAAATAAGACACTTTCTGAACCATCCACAACATTATGCCCGTAATACCACACCCTTTGAGATCCTATGTCCCGCACCAGACCCTATCCCTAATCTGATAAAGAGTTTCCGTGCTCAGTAGAATGGGAGGCAAATCTTAACCAAAGCCTAAGGAGTGGGAACATATCAGCACTTTATCCTTTAAAAGCTCCATCAATGTCAACTTTTAGGAGACTAAACATAAGTGCTACATTGCATCCATGCAGACATCCCCCGTTTTAGGAGATGCCATCAATTGATGTTTTGTGGCATTGTCTGTGGAGCCAACCATTTTGGACTGAAGTATAACATCTCATTACTGACATCACAGACAAGTCACTGCCTTTTATCCAGCTACTTTCTAACTGGATCATACCACTATGAACATTACTCAATTTAAATGTTCGCTAATACCCCCTTGTTGAATGCGGTCAAATTAGTTATTCCACATATGTGGATTTTTAAACACCCCCCTACCATTGAAGACTAGTTCTCTACGAGAAATTCATTCTACAGTCTACACCATGGAAGAGCTAATTGACATCAGCCAAGATAACACGACTCCTTTTCCACAGATCTGGACCAAGTGGCATTTTTTTTAAATATAATCCCACAAGCCAAAATATTATATACCCTCCTTTCTAACTATCTAACTGGAACCTGCTGCTAGACAATGATAGACCAGGGCCAACATAATCCACTCACAACTCTTGTGACTAACTACACATAATCATTTGGAAAAATGTCCTCCGTCCTACAGAGGCAAAGTGGCCTCCACGGCCTCTCCAAACCCAAACCCATCCCCTTACTCCCCACCTCCCCCCAAACGTATACTTTACTTATTCCCACCAACCCACATAGATACCCATCCCTGTCACACCAAGCCTTTTCCTTACATTCCTCCCTACCATCTCTTCCCTCCTAGACATCACATCCCTCATGCTTCATAAAACTCAGACCTCACTTAGCAGACACCCAGCTTAAACTACATTCAACCCCTAATGTTAGCCTCACCAGGTAGGCCTGGGGGCAGGGGGGGCTGTTCTCGTTGGGTCTTGCTTCTCTCTCAGCTTAGCCCAAGCCTTCTCCTTTGACAAGAAACTTCACGTTGTTCAAAAAGTCTACCTTTTGGCTGTATAAGTTGACTCTGGAATGAAAAAAAAACAGCTTTCCTTATATTTTAAACCCTCCTGCATTTGTAACTACTACTTCTGTATTACACAAATGATTCAACTGCTCTCTAATTCTGTTTGAAATGTTTAAAAAATACTTTTCAATAAAAATATTTTGGAATTAAATGCATGTTGCCAAATTAAAATCCATATCCCACAAAATATTATGTATTACAGGTATTTATAAAGCATTTCATATCATTGTAGTACTTTTAATACATATATTGTACAGTCACTTCAGTCCCTGCCTTTGGGCTGCATTCACACCTGCGCGTAGTGTCTTTGAGCATTTTTCCAGGCGTTTTTATGCCCAATTTTGGTGCATTTTTGAGCTTTGGCATTTTTTATTAGCCAACAGAGAAAACTATCATCTGTTGCAGCTTTTATCTCTTTTTTTATTACTATTATTCACTTATTAATTTTGTTGTGTTAGCTTAAAGGGGTTAGAGTTGAGGTTGGGATTTTTTTATTACAGTTTTTTTACTACTACTACTAATAATAATAATAATAAATGAATAAATAAATGTAAAATAAATAGACAAGAAAATAAATAAAAACAATCATAAATAAATACAACAACTCCAAATACAACACCATGTAATACAGTATAAACAAATATATAATGCCCTAACCTTAACCCCTAAAAAAAAAAAACAACAATTATAATAAAATACGAAAATAATAAATAAACGCCCCAACACAAAATAAATTATTATTATTATTAATACAATTTTTTTATTATTTATGTCATTATTAATTATTATTTTTTAGGTTTGGGTGTTTATTATTATTAATAATAATAATAATAATAAATTAGTTAAAATATTTTTTAAGGTTAGGGGTCAATTATTATTTATTTATTATTTATTAATAATGATGTTTTTGTTATTTGTGTATTTATTTTACATTTATTTATTCATATATTACTATTTATTTTAGTTTATTTTGTACATTTTTGCATTTAAGCAGAAAATTGTGTAAAAAAGCGTGACAAAACACAGAAAAGTGCACAAAACTGCGCAAATCTCACATTTCCATTAATTTCTATTGGAATAAAAAATGCACCAAAAATGCGCAGAAAACAAAAAAAGCTACAAAACTTTTTGGAGCTTTAGGCGTTTGTCTTCAGGCCTCGTACACACGGCCGAGATTCTCGTTGAAAAAAACATGTCGTTTTTTTCGACGAGATTCCTGGACAAGAAAATTGTCCCGGCCGAGTGTACACACGCTCGTTTCAAAGAACCCGCGGTTCTTTGAATGGAGCGTACGCGGTGACGTCATCGACTACGACGAGCATGCGCTCGTCACATTCAATGCCGTCGCCGCCATCTTGGTATACCCTACGTATGCCTAGGAAGCTACCGCGCATGCGTCGAATTCATTTCGAACATGCACGGGCTTCCCGGCGGACAGGTAAGTGTACACACACTCACTTTTCTCGTCGAGAAACATGCCAAGGAGAATCTCAACGAGAAAATAGAGAGCAGGTTCTCTATTTTCTCGTCGAGGTTACTTGTCGGTTTTCTCGACGAGAAACCCGATAGCCGCGAACACACGACCGATTTACTCGGCAAGACCTCTCTGCCAGCAAGTTTCTTGCTGGTTCTTGCCGAGAAAATTGGTCGTGTGTTCGAGGCCTTAGGCTACTTGGAATGGAGATGTGAACCAACTCCATGGAGAATAATAGATTTTTTTCTCCTCCAGCGTTATTACAACGATATCCAGCAGGTTGTTGGTTTCTGTTTATATTCAGGATTGGCTTCTAATTATACTGTAGACTTCTATTCTAGATACCATAATTATGATATCTAGTAGCATCAATACTATTGATATGAATTATTTCATTTGATAATGTCATCTACTGTCAATTAATTTTTACCGTATTATTGCACAGTCAACTTTTAACTAATGTCGGTCATGCTATGATATTTATTTAGATGTTCTTGTGTATGGTCACATACCTATGATATAACATATTATGGTTGGCTCTACCAATTAGCTATTTCCATATTCCCATATTATTCAGATGTTTTTGCGTATGACTATATGCCTATGCTATAACATATCATGGAGGGTTCTACCAATTAGCTATTCCCACACACAGACATCGTCACCATAAGCACATCCATTAAATATAGTCACATTCGTTAAATGTCGCTATTGGTTTATCATTCTAATATGCAAACATTAGAACTATAAAAGTACATGTTTACTATAATCACATTTTGCCGAACGGGACAGTACCACATCGTAATCCTACTAATTCATGATCCATTATTCATCATATATTATCTTACACTTTTTTACTCCTTTTTCACGGTTTGGGACCATCCACATCGGTTTCACATAACCATTTATTTATTTAATTTTGTCCCATTCAATTTCAATATCACACACATACATTTTTACATTGGAATTATTCTGCACTCATATACCACAAAGGTTTTTCTTTGTTTCATCACTCAATTAATTAATTATACACGCATTATCCATGGCTTTACAAGGAATTCATTTTGATTAATTTCTTTTCACACGTTAGCCCGTAATGGGTAAATTAAAATTTATCTATGTTCACAACTCTTTTTCTTCCATTCGCATATATATTTTTTTCACGTGTTTATGTATATATCTATACATACATGTATATAGACACACATTCAGCATTTCACACATCTAGAGTTAAAGAGTGATGTGGATCCATGTATTTAGGTGGTTCCATCATTGATTGATTCACTGATTGTTTTTGGTCTGACCGCCATTTACATAATTGATTGATGAGTATCAGCCATTGACCAATTTTGATCACATGGCATTTCAGTTTGAGTATATATTAGAAGTGTTAGTTTAAATACATTTAGCTATGAGTAAGCACTAAACTATAGTGTGAAACGCGTCAGCTGTCATCCCTGCTTTGCTGTTACTTGTAGTGCATCCACTTGTTTGTTTTTTTTACAATAAAGGCAACCGAAAGTTTTTTTTGGAGTGCGGCTGTCCATTTTCATCCATTACCTATTTTTTGCCTATCTTGTGCATTGCCAGCATCCACGGCTTCCTGAGAAATTATTGATTAGCAGAGCTCAATCACCTGGAGCGGTAACTGCCTTCTCCTACAAAACACTGAGGTAAGAATGCAGCCTAGCTTACAATCTAAAGTTCCCATGCAGGAGGCAGTTAACCTACCAGCATGTCTTTGGAGAGTTGAAGAAAACCAGAGTACTCAGGGAATAACCAAGCAAGATGTCATGTACCTGGTAGTAGAGTACGTTATGCAGAGGAAGGCCTCTCTTACACCTATGACTCAAGGCCCCTGATAGAGCAGACAGGAGGCGTGGGAGTGCAGAGTCGCACGAGTGCCTGCCAGAGTTTCTAGCCATGAAGCTGAACTGGAACTGAAGGCAGAGCCGTGGAGGGACACTGACACAGCAGGACGACCAGGAACAGCTGACAGGCTGGAGACTGGAGTGGGATGGTACTCGGGTGCCACAGACTGAAGCGTGGATACAGAAGCTAGCAGAACTGGTGTTGGTAAGGACTGGAGCACAGGCAGGTGCATGCAGGCTGGATAAGACACTGGTGAACAAATCCAGAACAGGTGCTGATACAGAAGCATAGTCAGATGCAGGCAGGGTTGGCAACAGCATACCTCCCAACATTTTGAGATGGGAATGAGGGACACCTACTAGCAAACGTATGTAGGCATAGGACACACCACCAAAAAAAAAAGGTTAATTAAATCCACAAGTGCTTTTTTTTACCACTACTATTCCTTTATATTGGCTTTTAAATTAAAAAATGCAGCAATTTAGAATTTGGATGAAAGGTTTAGCACTGGGAAACACTTTTTGAAAGATAAAAAGTGCATTTTATATACAACTATATGGATCAGACCAAAATGAGGGACAAATAGAGGAAAAAGGGACAACAGGCTAGCAGCGAGGTGGCAGGAGCGTAATCAAAGACAAGCCGAAGTCAGATGGGGGCAGATAGTAGGAGTAGTCAGGAGCAAGCTGGGTAGGTCAACAGGAACAGGTACAGGTAAACAGATTGCAGGAAACACAGGATACGCTGTAGACCAGACAGCATTGATCTTGGGGAATGAGCCAGTTTAAATAGCCCATTTGGCGCCAAGGACTGTCACAGTGTTCCCATGCTGCTCTTCTCAATGGGACATGAAGCACAGGGGGATCTTCTCTGGCCGCCATCGTGGTTGCTGGCGTGCCCTTACTGACACGAGGACAGAAGAACATGCAGGCAGATAGTATCCTGTCAAGGATTCAAACCAGGGACCACAGTGCACAGAAAGAAGTGCTAACTTCTAAGCCACTGTGCTGCCCCACAGCCTCTCGAAGAAAGCACATAAAAACAGCATCATAATGGCTGTGATAAACACAACATAGAACTTACCAAGGCATTTGCAAAGTATTTATCTTACAGGACAATGAAGAGATAAAATAAGTCAAACTCAAGAATATTAGGTGAAGTCTCAAACTCAAGAACATATCATTATGTGAGATCCCCAGAAATGCTTATTTTCACGTGTCAGTATAGTAACAGGATTATGAAGACATAAACTATAAAGGATATTTATTGCTAATTCCCAAATATTTCTTCTTGAACTGATCTAGAGACATAAAATGATAGAAATGACATCCTTCTGCTGTACTAAAGAGACAGAGACTTGCTGAACTTCAAAGCTCAAGAAGTGGAATGCATTGAAAACAATTATTCTCATTAACTGATGTCTTTTGGATGCCATTAAAGGATGGGAAATATTTATGGTTTTAATTAAGAAAGTTGAAACAGGCCCTGAAAGTGGTTATAAATATGCTCAATGAGAATAACAAATAACTGAAATAGACATCAGAGGTCAAATCCTGCTGAGTTGGATATTGCAAGTCAAAACATAGTTTATCTAATACCTTGTACACTGTATGAGGCAAGTTGCTTGTGAGCTTGGTACATGGAATTGGATTAATATGTTGGAGTGAAAACAAATATATGTTTATAACAAGTAAAGAAAACTCCCCACATAGAAAAGAAGACTGTGTGGGGCAAGCAGTTTAACATGCTTTTTGAAAACTCTTTAAGCTGTTGAAACGTATTATTATACAATACCGGAAGGAGTGTATTTATGAAAAAAATAAATAAAATGCACACCAATTCATGCAGTGAAAGTGCGTGTATATTAGTTCTTTGTGAATGGGGCAAAACAAATTTGTTATTAGGTTATTTCCTGTGTTAGATTGTTATTTTTTATTGATTTCAAATGGAAAATAAGGTGTTTGGCCACTGGATGGCAATAGATATCCTAAGTAATTCTTATGATATTTAGCGATATCTACTGGCCAAATATGGTATTTTCTGTTTTAAATCAATTAAAAACATTCATCCAGCTCAGCAGAAAGCTTAAAGCGGAGGTAAACCCATCGATTTAACAGTTTTAAAAAAAATGTTATATTTCCGGCATGTGACGGCAAGCTAAGTGTCACATTGGTTGTGCTCTCAACCAAACTGCCAAACCATCCAATGGCTGGTGTCATAACTGATCACATGTGCAGCATCAAGGCAGTTGAAGATTAAACAGAGGCCAACATGGCAGCTTCCTTGGCAGAAAACGATAGGAGGGTTTACTTCCACTTTAATAACATTCATTTTTGCCCTATTCGCACAGAATAAATGTACATGCACTTTTACTGGGTGAATTCCTATACATAATTTTTTTTAATAAATATACCCACAATTGTCAATCATTTGCATTGATTGCATTAAATCTATCCACATAACTTATTCCAAAGAACGTTCAGAAAGAAAATCTTTTGTTTTAAATGTAGCACTACCCCAGAAGTAGCTGCTGGTTATATTTTGGGTCTGTACTCTGCCTATCAACCCCAGAAGTTTGGCTCGAACCTTCCCTTGGCACAACTGGTCCACACAGAGATTGTGGAACCCACTGGTAATTGGGAAACACAATAATGCCACACAGTAATAAAATTGAAATAAAAGTTGTTATCCTTGTAATGGCCACCTGTCCAACAGGGTAACAGACAAACTCCACACAAGTTTCTGCTTAACCAAGATGCAATTTTTACTTGGTAAGAAAAATAATAAACAGAGTTAAACAAATGCAGTTGACTGCTTACAGGACCCTGTAAGAGTCAATAGTATGATAAGAAATTGTAAGTCAGACACAATCAAATAAAGAATCACAGTTCTGGTATATACTTTTGTATATCTGCAACTATATGCTCTCGGACTCCCTCTAGTGGGCACTCTTATACACGTGTCCTACTACTCCCAGTTCAAACAGGCAAACTGAATCCTGTAAAATTTCCTTCCGGTAGTAAAAGTCTTCGCTAGCATAAGTTGGTGCACGTTAAAGATTTGTAATCCAACTGGTATGCAAAGGCAAGAAAACGAACATCCACAGTATTTATAAGTATATGTAACTTGCTGGCGGCGCAAGTGCCAATCCTTTAAACATGTGACCACTGCGAAATGCAATGTGTCCTTGCACGTGGCGCGTTACTCCAAACAATACTGGCGAGTCTTTAAGAGTCACCTTCTTACGCAATAGTTAGTTAATGTTGGGCAGGTGCCCCCTCACCAAATGAGGCCTTGCCTCTCCGGTATGTTCCGCTGGAAGTGTCCCGGTTCTCGGCCTCTCCACAACTTGCAGTCTCCGGTCCCTCACACAGCCGCACAAGGTGTCGGTGGATGGGCGACTCCGGTCTCTGTAGAGCGAGAGTTGAACACCACGGAAAAGGATCCCTCCTGGGCTGGGCGATCCGACTTGGCAACTGTGAGCCCAGGCTTCTCGGCCTAGAGACGCTGGAAGCAGGCCTCAGCGCAGGCTTCCTGCTTGATAGAAGGAGATGTCCCAAGAGGCCGCGTGCCCGCCTTCCCTTCTTTTTTTAAAGCTTCCCCAGAAGGCCGTGTGATGATGCATTGCACCCTGGTAGCACAGCTGCACTGTGGGCTTTGTAGTCTGTTTAACACCCAAGGCAATGGAGTCTTTGTCTCATTGTACTGCAAGTTCCATAATGCATTGCTCAATACAATTAAAACAAACAAGTTGCTATAATGTCATAATTGAAACACCGGAGGGAGCTGAGTTCCTTCTCAATACAAACAGTAGTCTATAACCACACTGCAAAGTGGCACCTCGCTACATAAATAAAATACTGTTTATGGAATGCCTATACCTTTAAGTTCTTGTTCACATGTACGGACAGTAAACCCAGGCGGGTACCTGAACGCTGACATGCAGCCGTTCACAGCTGCATAGTTGCCAACATTGCGATAAAAAAAATCCGGGACACTTTTTTTGCATGGAGGCGGAGCCTTTCTATAATTAGGGGCAGGGCATTCGTTTGTAGACGTGTCACATCCTAATATGAAATGCGGCGCAAACCGAAACGAAAAATGGGCGCGATTTACGTGTGGTTGTGGGCGTGGCTTAAATGGGCGTGGCTCAGAAGGGGTGTGGTTAGAGTCCGAGATGAAGAAAGAAAGAAAGAAAGAAAGAAGCCAGATCCTACACCACAATAGAAATGTGTGTATTCCAGAAAGTGTAACAAAATCGGCAGATAAAAATACTCCAAAACACCTGATCTTGGCGCTTCAATCATCCCGTCACCATAGTTGTTATGGTGTCAGGGTGATTGAAGTGCATTATTTCTATTATTATATTGTAATATAGAATGAAATCATTCAGCTCACCATAATGCTGAATCAGTGTAAGCGTGTCACCTGCCACGTCGCCTGCCACCAGATGGCCTCCCCAGCAGAGTCCGTTCTTGCATCAGGTGCCTCCCGAGCAGAGTCTGTCCTTGCATCAGGTGCCTCCCCAGCAGTCCGTCCTTGCATCAGATGCCTCCCCAGCAGAGTCCCTCCTTACTTTATGTGTCCCCAGTAGAGTCCCTCTTTACACCAGGTGTCCCCAGCATGGTCCCTCCTTACACCAGGTGTCCGCAGCAGAGTCCCTCCTTACACCAGGTGTCCCCAGCATGGTCCCTCCTTATACCAGGTGTCCCCAGCCTGGTCCCTCCTTACACCAGGTGTCCCCAGCATGGTCCCTCCTTACACCAGGTGTCCCCAGCATGGTCCCTCCTTACACCAGGTGTCCCCAGCATGGTCCCTCCTTACACCAGGTGTCCCCAGCATGGTCCCTCCTTACACCAGGTGTCCCCAGCATGGTCCCTCCTTACACCAGGTGTCCCCAGCATGGTCCCTCCTTACACCACACTTCTGTGTCCCCATCAGAGCCCCCACCACACTTCTGTATCCCCATCAGAGCCCTCACCACACTTGCCATCAGAGTCCCCTCCACACACGGGCCGTACTACAGCGATCGGCGTTGGCGGCAGCGGCGGGATGAGGATAATCCTATCACAGTCTCACTCTGTGTGAAGAGCGGGGAGGGGCCGCCGAAAGAAAAAGAAGCTGTGATTGGCTGCCCCTCTCTTCACACTAGAGGTAAGAGGAAAGAACTCTCATGGCAGCGGCCATTTTGGTGTAGCCGCCGCCGTTTTAAGCCTTAAACATTCCCGAATTTCCCGGGACAAAACGGGACGAAAAGAATTGGGCTTGTCCTGAATCGGGACAAGCCCAATCTGGGACAAGGGTCCAAAAATCGTGATTGTCCCGGGAAATTCGGGACTGTTGGCAACTATGCAGCTGTACACATGCTAAAGCTGGGATGCCGTGCTTCTCGGCTGCAGTAAAAATTTGACAGCATAGTGCTTTCAGCAGGCATTACAACAAGTGAACGTGACTAATGCAAGTCTATTGGGCTGCATGGCCATGCAATTGCAGCAAGGTAGTGTGGCATTTAAAGGGTTAATTCAGTAACATATCACCTCCTCACTGCCTATAAACTGCCCTCTGAAAAGCAATCCAACACAGATCACTGTTCAGATGGCACCACAAATCTAAACGAACCCTGTTTTCCAATTATCATACATAAATATTGTAAAAATGTAGGACCTGCATGTGACCAATCCACTTGCTTGATGTGTTTAACCACTTAAGGACCGGACCAATACGGACGATAATGACCAGAGGTGTTTTCACAATTTGGCACTGCGTCGCTTTAACTGACAATTGCGCGGTCGTGCGACGTGGCTCCCAAACAAAATTGATGTCCTTTTTTTTACCATAAATAGAGCTTTCTTTTGGTGGTATTTGATCACCTCTGCATTTTTTATTTTTTGCGCTATAAACAAAAATAGAGCGACAATTTTGAAAAAAATGCAATATTTTTTACATTTTGCTATAATAAATATCCCCCAAAAATATATAAAAAAACATTTTTTTTCCTCAGTTTAGGCTGATACGTATTCTTCTACATATTTTTGGTAAAAAAAAAACGCAATCGGCGTTTATTGATTGGTTTGCGCAAAAGTTATAGCGTTTACAAAATAGGGGGTAGTTTTATGGCATTTTTATAAAAAAAAATTTTTTTACTAGTAATGGCGGCGATCAGCGATTTTTTTTGTGACTGCGACATTATGGCGGACACAGACACTTTTGACACATTTTTGGGACCATTGTCATTTTTCACAGCGATCAGTGCAATAAAAATGCACTGTTTACTGTGAAAATGACACTGGCAGTGAAGGGGTTAACCACTAGGGGCGCTGGAGGAGTTAAGTGTGCCTAGGGGAGTGATTACTACTGTGTGGGGGCGTGGCTATGAGTGACACGTCACCAATCTCCGCTCTGATTACACAGAGCGGAGATCGCTGACAGTGTCAGTTGCGGAGCAGGGAGATATTGTGTTTACACACACATCTCTCCACTCCATGCATCCGTGAGACGATCGCGGGGATCCCCGCGGCGATCGAGTCCGTGGGACCCACGACCCGACTCACGGGGAAGGCAGGGGGGTCGCGAGCGCGCCGCCGGCTGCGCGCGCTCGACCCCGACGTCAGCAGTTAAAGGGCCGCGTACAAGTACGTGATTGTGCCTCCAGGTGCCCTTCTGCTGACGTATATACACAGTGGCTGGTCCTTAAGTGGTTAAAGTCATCAGGAGTGATGTAAAAAGGCCTACTAACAAGAAAAAGAAAATAAAGCAATATGGCATACTGGTGGTCCCTTTATATAAAATATAGTAATTGAAGTGTATCCATATTTAAAACATTTCTTTATAAATTTGGATAGAATAGGGAAGGATTTGAACTCCTGTCAAGTTTTCCTTGCTGTCTGTCCCCACTAGAGAGATTAATTTCTCTTTTTGTCCTGGTGACCATTATTACTGGGAAGGAATATGATGAGAAATTCAGGAATTTACAGTTGTCACTGGGACAGGAGTAGAAAATGAGGACACCTGTTCTGGAGAAACTTATCTAAGAGCATAAACTGTCCTGAATTTCCCGGGACATTCCCGGGATTTAGACCTTTTTCCAGGATTTATCGTTTCCCATTAAATGTTTCCCGGGAAATCAAGTTTTTCACGATTTTTCGCCGCCGCTAGAGGTCCACGGCCGGCGGAGACAATGTTTCACCTACAAATGAATGCCCCACCCCCTAATTATAATAAGACCCTGCCCACAGACAAAAAGGTGTCCCTATAAAATGTTTTACAATGTTGGCAACTATGTAAGAGGGGATATCCCTTAACTTCCTGTTGTGTCTCTGGGACAGCAAGCAAAGGGGAAGTAGAAGTAGAATACAGACACCAAAAGATAAACAGGAGTTTCCCTACTCTGTTGAAAACTGAAAAAAGTTTTTTGTTTTTACAAATATTGCTCCATTTCGAGGTGTCTGTCCCTGGGAAACAAGCACACAGGATTTGTCCCAGGTCAGCATTAAGCTGCTCCGCCTCCTAAATCCTGGTCACTTGTCTCCCAACCACTGCCACCTTGCCCTGCTGAAACTCGCCATACACCCAGCTGTGTTTTCCTAAGTTAGAAAAGCCAGCCAAGATGGTTGGGTCAACAAGGCTCAATTAATTAATTGGAGGAGGCTATATGTATGCATATGTGTATATGTATGTGAGTACAGTGGAATCTCGGTTTACGAGTAACGCGGTTAACGAGCATTTTGAAAGACGAGCAACTTTTTTTAAAAAAATTCTGACTCGGTTTGCGAGTGTTGTTTTGCAAAACGAGCAGAATTCAAGCTAATGGGGCCTGCAGTACCGCATTTAGCCTGAGGTGGGGGGCGCCAGAGCCGAGCGGAGCCAATCTGACCGTTCGGAAATACTCCGTTCCCGGGTGTTTCCGAGCCTTTCCGAGGGTTTCCGAGGTCGGCCAAGCTGTCCTTGGGTCTTTCCGCCCGTTTTCGAGGCTCTCCAGCGCCCCCCACCTCTGGCCACATGCGGTATTGCATGCCATTGAAATCAATGCAGAACAAATTATTTTCGTTTCCATTGACTTCTATGGGAAAACTCGCTTTGATATGCGAGTACTTTGGATGACGAGCATTCTCCTGGAACAGATTATGCTCATAATCCGAGGTTCCACTGTATATGCATATATGTATGTGAGTGTGTGTACGTATGTGAGTATATAACCAAGGAAGGTGCAGCGCTAAATAGGTTGCCAAATTGATAAGTCACTCAAAAGATATTTGCAATCTTAAAAAGTCAGTACCAAAAAAATAAAAATATATATCACCAAAAAAATAAAAAAGTGTAAAAAAGAAAAGTAAAACAGTGTCCCATTCAGTTTCTCAAAAGTCCATAAAGGGTTAATTTCCAAAGTGACATAAAGAGTTAATATCCAAAGTGAATCAAGGTGTATTGCCAGAAAATAAGTGACTCCAATCTTCCCATAAGCCCAACGTGTATCCAGATCAAACCCCCAAGTGAATGGTAGTCTGCCTACCAGAATGCCGTTGACTTGTCGTTTTGGTTCCCCTATCTGTATGGTTCCAAGCTCAACTGCGCAGGCGCAGCCGAACAGCTGTTGAAGCTCGGAGATTTCCGTCGGCTTGGCTTGCGCCTGCGCAGTAAAGAGGGAACCAGAGCGATAGGAGGAACCATAGTCTCGGCAACTGTGGATGCGCTGGCCCCCCGATGCTTCATTACACACGCCGCTTTCCTCTTCATACAGCAAGGGGCGGCTCAGATGTCATATTGTGCAGTGCGATTTGTTTGTTTATACACGACGCTCTATACAGCCCCTTGCTGGATAGAGCGTCGTGGATAAACAAACAAATCGCACTGCTCATTATCACATCTGAGCCGCCCCTTGCTGTACGAAGAGGAAAGCGGCGTGTGTAATGAAGCATCGGGATCGAGCGCGTCCTATCGATATGCTTCCCCCCCCTTGACTGCGCAGGCGCTGCCGAACAGCTGTTTAAGCTCGGAGATTTCCGTCGCCTCGGATTGCGCCTGCGCAGTCAAGCTTGGAACCATACCGTTAGGCGGAACAAGCTTGGCAGATCACTGTGACTGCAGATAACAGTTTTACCAAGCCCAGGGAAATAAGGTCTCCCCACAACCAATTGATATCCAGAGCAGCGGTTAATTTTTTTGAAGCTACTCAAAGATAAAAAATAGAAGCTTCCATAGTGCAGTATGTTAATTTCAAATGGTTTAATAAAAGAATAAAGTGCACTTACAGGAGCATAGTGAATAGTCAGCGGTTATATCACATACGAGCCGCAGCGTCTCTATGTGCTTCTCCTTAGTTCCTGTAACGTTCGTAACACCACCGCATCGATAGGTCGGGCGTGATGACATCACCGGCCCCTACGCGTTTCGTCACGAATGGACTTCAACTGGGGATTGGCCGAATGAGTGCGTCATCACGCTGGGTGGTTATATATGCCCACAGCGCCATTTTGACTACTGGCAACCATAGAAATGTAATGGACAAAGGAACAGCCCCACCATCTTAAGTGTGGGACACTACCAGGAATAGGAGAATAGCAAAGATAAATAACAGAGCCATCTAGTGGCAAAACAAAATATTGGCAGTGGTTAACATAATAGAGGACAGGGACAAGCATTGGAATATTAGAGACGCCGCCAGCTTGATAAAAATATGACAGAAATTACACCAACCAATGTAAATATTAAAAAGTGATATACAGTATAAAATCAGCATTGATAACTATTAAATATACCTGTAAAAATAATCAATTTAATAAATTTACATACAGATATATAAAAAAAATTTTTTTTTGATAAAACATGTTTAAAAATACTATTTAAAAATTCTATTTAAAAAATTAGGGGTCAAGAAAAAGGACAGTGCTAGGAATTATTAATAAAACAGTTGATGTCCCAATCAACATTTAAGCCAAAGGGTAAAAAAGATTTCATATTAAAAATCCACCTAGTCTCAAGTCTTGAGATGGATCTAACCATATTTGTTCCCCTCCAGTGTGGACGGATGGTGTCAAGGGCCAAAAATGTTGTTCCTTTTAATTGTCGATCGTGGTATTTATCATAGTGTCTGGACAAATTATGTTTTTTAAAACTTTGTTTGATATTGCCCACGTGCTCACTCAGTCGCACATGCAATTCTCTTTTAGTACGGCCTATGTACTGTTTGGAGCATGGACATTGAATCATATAAACTACATATTGTGTAGAACAAGTTATAAATGATTCAATATCATATGATTTGTTAGTCACTGTAGATAAAAAAAGATTCACATTTACGTCCCCTGAAGGAACCCCCCCCCCTTCTTGACCCCTAATTTTTAAAATATAATTTTTAAAATAGTATTTTTAAATATTTTTTTTATATCTTTTAGCAAAAAAAATGTTTTATATATATCTGTATGTAAATTTAATAAATTGATTATTTTTACAGCTATATTTAATAGTTATCAATGCTGATTTTATATATTTTTTTATATATTTACAGTGGTTTGTGTAATTTCTGTCATATTTGTATCAAGCTGGCGGCATCTCTAATATTCCAATGCTTGTCCTTTTGCTCTATTATGTTAACCAGTGCCAATATTTTGTTTTGCCACTAGATGGCTCTGTTATTTATCTTTGCTATTCTCCTATTCCTGGTAGTGTCACGTCATTCTGGTAAGCAGGCTACCATTCACTTGGGTGTTTGATCTGGATACACGTTGGGCTTATGGGAAGATTGGAGTCACTTAATTCTTTTCTGGCAATCACCTTGATTCACTTTGGATATTAACTTTTTATGTCACTTTAGAAATTAACCCTTTATGGACTTTTGAGAAACTGAATGGAACACTGTTTTAGTTTTATTTTTTACACTTTTTTCTTTTTTTTGGTGATATATTTTCTTCTTTTTTTGATACTGACTTTTTAGGATTGCAAATATCTTTTGATTGACTTATCAATTTGGTAACCTATTTAGCGCTGCACCTTCCTTTGGTATTTACTTTGTTTAAAGTTTTTTTGTACTGAACTTTTAGTGCTAGCTGCTTTTTCACTTTCAATCACTTTTATCTGGATAATTATCATTTTTAGCGCAGCGTCAGCCTTAGGGCTTTCTTTTTCATTACTATTTTGTATGTGAGTATATGTATGTGTAAGTGTGTGTCTATGTATATGAGTGTATTTATTTATATATATATGTAAATAAATGCATGTATTTGAATTTGTATGTATGTATGCAAGTACAGTATGTATGCAAGTTTATGTATGGTTCTATGTGAGTGTATGCATGTATGTGAGTGTGTGTAAGTTTATTTATGTGAATGTGTGTATGTATGCATGTGAGAGTATGTATATATGTACAGTATGTTAGTGTGCGTGTATGTATTTTATGAATGGCAAGCTGCAAATGCACGCTATGTGCTAAACACATGAATGCCAAATATACTACTTTGTAGTGTTACTTGCTTCTGACCTCTGCACTTTGTGCTTTGCTGATTCTTGACCTCCGCAGTCTGAGCATTAGTTATTCCTCACTTCTGCACTGTGTATTATGCGCCCTTTAACGCTGCATTCTGTGTATTACTTATTATTGGCCTCTGCACTCTGTAGAGCAGAGTAGGCTCAGATTTTACTTAACCATATGAATTTAAACCTTTCCCACTTTAATCACAATTTGGACACACCCACAAATTACCGTGGTGTGCTGCATCATTCCTCTGCTCGTGGAGCCCAGGACAATTTGTCTTTATACCATGAATGCCTGTTTCCAAAAGTCTGCAATCAATCGTTTTAGGCGCATTAAAAATGGAGGAGTGGTATTGTGGCATGGTTAAATGAAGCATGATTTTATGGGTGTGGCTTACAAATGGGGAGGCCTGGTTTTCTGGGGCTGAGATCAGAAGGGTGTCTCCAGATTTTATTTTTAACATCTGGTATCCTTTGTATAATAAGTCATGTGAAACATTAAGGCCCCGTTCACACCTATGTGAATTGGTTGCAGCTTACACCGCATCCAATTCGCATAACATTTTAAAATACATTGATTTCAATGAGGCTGGCTCACATATGTGCGATGCATTCACACTGCGCATTGCCCAAAAAACATGCGAATTGTCTGCCCATTATGTTCTATGGGAACGCATCTGATTCGTTCTGAACACAGTACTATCAAATCATGAGGAGGAACTCCACGCCAAATTTAAAATAAATAACCGGCATGGGTTCCCCTCCAGGAGCATAGCAGGCCCTTAGGTCTGGTAAGGATTTTAACGCTGAAAAAACGGCGTGGGGGTCCCCCCAAAATCCATACCAGACCCTTATCCTAGCAAGCAGCCCGGCCGGTCAGGAAAGGGGGTGGGGACGAGCGAGCACCCATCTCCTGATCCGTACCAGGCTGCATGCCCTCAACATGGGGGTGGGTGCTTTGGAGCAGGGGGGCGCCCTGCGGCCCCCCACCCCAAAGCACCCTGCACCCATGTTAATGAGGACAAGGGCCTCTAACCGACAACCCTGGCCGTTGGTTGTCGGGGTCTGCGGGCGGGGGGCTTATCGGAATCCGGGAGCCCCCTTTAATAAGGGGGCCCAAAGATCCCAGCCCCCCACCCTATGTGAATGAGTATGGGGTACATCGTACCCCTACCCAATTACCTGGTGGAAAAAAAAGTCAATAAAAAAACGCACTACACAGGTTTTTAAAGTAATTTATTAGGCAGCTCGGGGGTCTTCTTCCGACTTCGGGGGTCTTCTTCCGACTTTGGGGGTCTCTTCCGACTTCGGGGGTTCTCTTCCGACTTCGGGGGTCTCTTCTTCTGCTCTCCGGTGTCGTCTCCGCGCTCTCTGGTTCTTCTCCCGCTCTCCGGTCCCTTCTTCCTGCCGGTCGCCTCCGCTATCTTCTTCCAGCTTTTTTGCTAGCGGGGGCCCGGTCTTCATCGTTGTCTTCTTCCCTCTTCTCTCCTCCTGATGTTGACTCGACGCTCTCTGCCGCTATAATGCCGTGTGCGCGGAGCGCAACAACTTATATAGGCATGGGGCGTGGTCACCGGGTGATGCCACCCGATGACCCCGCCCCCGTATGACATCACAGTCCCATCATTCCCCGGGACTGTGACGTCATGCAGGGGCGGGGTCACCGGGTGGCATCACCCGGTGACCACGCCCCATGCCTATATAAGTCGTTGCTCTCCGCGCACACAGGAAGATAGCGGCAGAGAGCGTCGAGTCAACATTGGGAGGAGAGAAGAGGGAAGAAGACGACGATGAAGACCGGGCCCCCGCTAGCAAAAAAGCTGGAAGAAGATAGCGGAGGCACCCGGCTGAACGAAGAAGGCACCGGAGAGCAAGAGAAGAACCAGAGAGTGCAGAGACGACACCAGAGAGCAGAAGAAGAGACCCCCCGAAGTCGGAAGAGACCCCCCGAAGTTGGAAGAAGACCCCCGGAGCTGCCTAATAAATTACTTTAAAAACCTGTGTAGTGTGTTTTTCAGGTACGGTTCAGGAGGGGGGGCGCTCGCTCGTCCCCACCCCCTTTGCTGGCTGGCCGGGCTGCGTTCTCGGATAAGGGTCTGGTATGGATTTTGGGGGGACCCCCACGCCGTTTTTTCAGCGTAGGGGGTTCCCCTTAAAATACATACCAGACCTAAGGGCCTGTTATGCTCCAGGAGGGGAACCCATACCGGTTTTTTATTTAAAATTTGGCGTGGAGTTCCCCCTCATGATAACAACAGCAAGATCGCAGTCAGCCACTGTACCACAGCTAAAACGCAAAGGAACCGCTGAACGACTGATTGCGAACTTGGCAAAGACTCCGGAGCTCAAAAACGCAACGCACAAGTGTGAACCCAGCCTAAAAATCCATAATATCATCTTCACCATATGTGAAATAAAGCAAATCCTATTAAAACACAGGAAAGACCGCATTACTTATGTGAGCCCTATAATAAGATTAGAAAAAAATATATCAAATACATTTCGATGCATGTACAAATCAATTATACATAATCAGTCAAAATGCAAATAGCTTTGTATGGTCCACTCAATGCATGGATTTTACTGCTCTAAAATAATATTAATTCACGGTGTCCATGTGTAAGGGGTCCCTAATTAGTTGGTGGTTGACACGCTGCTGACTCTTGGCCTGCCCTGCTTCTTTTTGAATAGGATAGTCACATACCTGTTGGAGAAACCAAAACATAATGTGACACAAACATATTGGGGGAATTCAATAAAGCAGTTTCGCCACTTTTCTGGCATTAATCTGTCTTTTTAATGTAAATTCATGAAGCATTTGCGACACTTTTGGTTTTGACAGAGACTCATGCACCAAATTCAGGTAGTTCTAAAAATTTAGCACTTTTACATTGTGGTGCAAGGAATGCGCCAAATTCAAAATAAAATACCGACATTTCGTATTTTACCAAAGTGTAGCTAATTAAGACCAACCTACTTTTGGTGTACAAAGACAGAATCTGATACAGGTAGATTATGTGAAAGTGTCTCTGGTGCATTCTAAAAGTGGCGCAACATGCGCCGAATGCAAGTACTAGTCAAGTACATGAATTTGCACCACTTTTAGAATGCATGAAAAACACTTTAGCAAAATCTCTCTGTGCCATTCCTTATGAATTCCAGGGATTGTGTCACATATCTCCTGCTGACCTGAGGCCCACCTCCTTCATATTCCTGATCTAAGGCCTGTTGCCCAGAATAAATGAATGTCAAGTCCAGTTGCATTTTTAACGCTTTACTGCACAACTTCACTCCAGCACACTCTTGTAGTTACAGTCACTTTACAATACAGGTACATTAACTTGACTCACTGTACATAAATTCACAGTTCAGAACACGTTCTCTCCTTCTCATGACATTCCATACAGTAGTCCCACAAGTGCAGAACACTCTATTGCCGCGTACACACAATCGTTTTTAATGTCATTTTCAAAAACAACGTTTTTCTCGACGTGATTTTTCTTGTTTGCTCTCAAGCCTGTCTTGCATACACACATTAAAAAAAACGCTCGAGCAAAGCGTAGTGGCGTACAACACGTACGACAGCACTATAAAGGGGAAGTTGCGTTCGAATGGCGCCACCCTTCATGTTAGTAAAGTTTGAGCGACGATTCGTGCTTTTCAGCCTTGTGCTTTTCAGTCCGTTACAGCGTGACAAATGTTCTATCTCCATTACGAACGCTAGTTCTACCAGTACGAGCGCTCCCGTCTCATACTTGATTCTGAGCATGCACGTTTTTTTTCCCCTCGTAAAAGCATACACACTACCGTTTTTCACGTCGTTAAAAAAAACTACGTGAAAAACGACGTGAAAAAATAGAGCAGGTTCTAATTTTTTTAGCCCATTTTTCACGTCGTTAAAAATGCTCTGGAGCCTACACACGATCGCTTTTAATGCCCAATGCGGCATTATACTTCTCAGAACTACTGCAGCCATCTTCCCCGGATGTTGCAATCCCTATTTAAGATATTTCTCATACAGGATGTACCTTCCTTCCAAAACAAAGGACCCTTTAGGCAAGTGTCAGGGGTGGCAAGGTTTCTCTGTCTATCCCCCAAGTGCCCTCCTCTGCAAACCCTGGTGATTCAGCTCTGCAAAGACTTATTTTTCTCTGTCCTCACCGTACTACATCTTGTAGATCAGGGATAGGCAATTAGCGGACCTCCAGCTGTTGCAGAATTACAAGTCCCATGAGGCATAGCAAGACTGACAGCCACAAGCATGACACCCAGAGCCAGAGATCATTGGAGTCCTGTTCTCTTACTCCAGGTACACTGGGCCCCACCCACAGCTTGCATTTCAAGTGGCACTATCTCCACCCATTATATCACTAAATAAGGGGTAACAATTAAATGAGCAGTAGCACCTACCAACACATGCTTATATACTGTAAATCTAAGTATAGACCATATGACCAACAGCTAGCCATTAGCTGGTAAAATTAACCTGGGATGTTTAATTAAAAAGGAGATATCCTAAACTAATCCCACAGCCATATACTGTATATATTGGCCAAATGTGTGTGTGTGTATATATATATATATATATATATATGTAGCGGGTATGTACTTTCCCAGGTGTAAATTTGAATTTGACAGAGACATTAGTGATGTGTAATTCCCTGCAGCCCAGTAGGTGGCGCTGTTGCCCTGGGCTGAGGTTGAATCATTGCTGTGTGCTGTGCCTCCTTTTTGTCCTCCCTCGGCAGCGGTATAGTGGGGCCGGGAACCCGCCGTGCTTGCTGGGAGAGGGTATAAAGGGGCCGACCATCTTTGTCACGGGGGTCGAAGTCCCAGGCACCTTCAGCTTGTGAACGGTGGTTCGTGTCGGTCCTCTGGGTGGCCTAGGCCTAGAGGACAGCCGGAGGTCGTGTTCCATCCCAGGCACCTTTAGCCTGGGGTGAGGTACTCGGAGGGAGGTCCGGAGCTCAGTGCCCAACACTGAGTTCCGCGAGGGAAGGAGATCCTAGGGAACCCCGGGAGTGGGTAGCCGAATCCGTGAAGGCGCAATGGACCGGGGGGAGCTCCTCACTTGAAGACCCGGTGCAGCATATTGCCGGTGACAGGTGAGCCTCTCGTCGGAGACCGCCTGGAAGGAAATCCTCCTCGTGCGGAGACCGTAACCCACTTTCAGGAAGGAAAGTGGAGAACACATTGTGTCTGGGCCTATTCGTATCCACACCCCCTTTTCTGTTCTGTTTCTACCAAGGGAGTTCAACTGATTGTGTTCATTCGAGAAGAATAAAGGAGTGTTGAACTTTAATGGTGTGGGGCTCATTTCCTGACAGACATTGTTCAAGGTGACTCTTGGAGGGAGGATCCAGGTGCACAGCACTGACCCGAAGGTAATACAATAACGTTGCTTATACCGCACTGACACATGTGGTGGAAGCCAGGCGTGGTGTCCCCGCTCCCTCCTCTCTAAGATACCCCTAGACAAGAGAAAGACGAGACGAGAGAAAGAGGGGAGGGGAGGTGGCCGCTACATATATATATATATATATATATATATATATATATATAAAACAACTAAATAATTTGAGTTTTGTCAGGGAATAGTGCCTTTGATTTTAAATCAGGTGCCTTAATGATGCCATATTCCCAGAATTCAGCCAAGAGTCATGGTTCCACCTGTTTCCTATGGCGTGGCTCCCCCTCTGTGATGTCAGGCATTATCTCGCATTAACCAAATAGCAAAATAGCAAAGTTGATGGTGTGGCTGCGCAAATTCTTGGCTCTTATGCCTCATACACACGACCGATTTTCCCGTCGGGAAAACTGCCATGACAGCTTTTGGCCGGGAAAACCGACGAGAAAACTGCGGGGGAAAAAAAAGAGAACTCTCTATTTTCCTGGCAGGAAAAAATCCTGCAGAGAAAACCGGTCGTCTGTATGCTTTCCCGAGGGGAAAAAAAACACGCATGCTCGTAAACAAATCGAGGTAAACTTTAACTGCGGTGCATCCTTCATTTTTTTTTTTTTTTATTCTTTATTTTCTTAAAACAGGGTATACAGATATAACATTGCCATTTAGGGAAGAAAAAAGACGGGTACTTTGCCATACATAAATCAATAAAGAAAACCTCATTTAAACCATATTATTTCACTTTCGTTATTTTACTATCGTCTTCTAGGCTCTTCTGCCTATTACCCCCCTCTTTTTTTTCCCTCTACATCTCCTTCTTCCTTAATCCCTATTTCCCTTTCCTATTTCTCTAATCCTCCCCCGATTCCCTCCCTTCGACCCCAGTTTCCTCCTTCCTTTATCCCTGCTGACGCAGGGGAACATTTGACCAACATCAACACATAATAATTTATATATATATATATATATATATAAATTAATTTAAATGTGGAACTTCTCGAAAATCCCCTACTTACTCTTTCTACCTGTCGGCCTAGTTTTTATCTTTACACTCCTAATAACCTCTTCCCTTCTTCAGATTTTGCAAATTGCTCCCATGGTACCCATATTTCTTGTATTTGTTTTTTTCCCTCCAATGTTATTGGTAGGAGTTTCTCCATTATTCCCACCCTTCTGACTTTGTTTAACCACATTGAGATCGTAGGGGCACTGGGGTCTTTCCAGTTCATCGTGATACAACTTTTTGCCGCATTTATTAGGTGTAGCAAGAAGAAAGCTGGATCTTCTACAATCTGGTCTTCAGTAAATATTTCAGTAATTCTCTGTACAGTTTGCCGAAATTGTCTAATAACTGGGCATGCCCAGAAAATGTGTATCATTGTCCCTTTTTCATCACATCCTCTCCAGCACCTGTCAGATGTTTCTGGAAAAATGTATTCAAGGCCGATGGCGTATAATACCAACGTGTTAATATTTTGCAATTTGATTCCTGCATTTTCGTACACCTTGAAGATTTTAAAGACAGGTCTATAATATTCTGGCATTGTGCTGTAGAGAAAGTTTGGCCTAGATCTCGCTCCCATTTGGCAAAGCAATCCATTTTAAAGTCATCTAGGGGTGCAGTCAGGAGTATATACATTTTAGAGATTACGTGAGGTAGGGGCTCCTCTCCCTCACAATACTCCTCAAACTTAGTTTGTGTTCTCCTGTATCTTCCTGCAGATCCCAGGGTTTCCAAATAATGTCTAACCTGTCGAGCCTGCCATATAGGGATTTCATATTGCCCTCCTCGTTGTGTTAACATGCCAATTGATGCCCATCCCCTATCTCCTAAAAAAATGTGAATCTTGGAAACTTCCCTTTTCCCTCAGTTTTCTGAGTATTTGTGAATCCATACCTGGTGGAAACTCTGGGTTTCCTAGAATCGAAAACAGGGGAGAGTTTTTAGTGGAGATTTTGGGATTCTGGCTTATTTTGTTTCCTAGTGAATATGAAAAAGTGTAGCGCTTATTTTTGTGAAAGAGTCAGTTAACAAAACATAACAAATGTTGCAAACATGCATATATATTAATTTCAGTGACACCAAGTGACTGAGTGTGATCCGTGAAAAAAAATATATTATATGTAAATAAATCAGAACAAAACAGTCCTCTATTGTGACCACACACAAATAACAGTCCAAAAGTGTAGAAAAAACTGCAAGGTTGAAAAAAAGAGTCCCACATGGATATGACCCTCTCTGTGAAAGGATAGAGACACCACCACCGATTATAAGGAGGAGGCTTACCAGATGGTATTGACTTGGTAAGGTGTATACCACCCAAGTCAAAACAGGCTTAAATAATCAGTCAGCAAGGTGTATCCAGCTGGTCCTGAATCCGCATATCAGTCGGCACCGCAAATTCCCGTAAACACCAGGAAGTGTGAATACATATAGTCTTGTTGGAGCCAGAGATACGGTAACCACATAACATGCGTAATGGGGAAAAAACTCACATAGTGTGATACCGTACAAGGAAGTATTTATTTAAAAAAAAGATTAAAAAATGTACACTCACATTTGGAAGAACATCATAGGCATATCACAAAATGCAAGAGCGATGGGTGTAAATGGGTCCACCCGACGCGTTTCAACTAAAAAGTCATCATCTGGGGTGTGGACCCCCACAACAACACCTCTATTTATAGATGGAATGACCCCAGCTGGAGTGACCCCGGAAATTACATCACTTCCTGTTGGTGAACAGGAAGTGGCGGCTGCTATTTAAAATATCCCATTTGATCTCAAAAAATCTTCCCATAATATAGGATAATACTGCCAATGAATATTTATTAGATTGTGTTAGATCAATAGATAAATAAGCAGTATAGACATGGCCAGAACTTCTATATCAGCCATATAGAACAGGAAGCGCCATCCAAGCCTCTCTATGAAGACGAGGCTGGATGACATCACTTCCGCTCTGCACAGGAACATTGGAAAAGATCCCCAAGCCTCACTATGTCTGATATGGCACTGTTTTTTATGAGCCCAAACAAACACTTCCAGTGGTGGTGCTATGGGCAAAGCGCCTGATGTGTTATCGGGAGGTTGTGAGTTCGAATCCCCGCTTTGGCATGCTGAATTTGAAGTCAAATCAAACTGGGGTCATCCCTAAAAATCTAGAATGCTAATATTGGTTAATGTTCCAAAACCGACAAATTCAACTGTCAAACACAAACTAGCCATTTGAATGGTGACTAGATAGTTGACAAGTTGAAATGAGTATTAAAACATTTTATTAAAAAAAGGATAAAATTTTAAATTACTAAAAATTTATGAAAAATCGTCCTTGGAGTCAAGATCTATTAATAAAAGCGTTAATATCCCACTCCACATTTAACCCCTGTGGGTGGTGAGTCTGTAACTCGTAAATCCAGAAAGTTTCGAGTCTGGAAACTCCTCTAGTGTTGGCCCCACCCCTCCATGGAGCAACATAACGGTCAATAATCAAGAATTGGGTCCCTGTTGGGTCACGGGCATGGTTTTGCCGATAATGCCGAGGGACCGTGTGTTTGACACTCCCAAACTTGATTAAGTTGATATGTTCGGTTACCCTGGTCGTGAATGACCTAATGGTCCGCCCAACATATTGTTTACCACATGGACATGTCAGTAAATACACGACATTAATAGTTGCGCATGTACAAAATGGTTTGATTGGATAGACCCGGTTAGTCGCTGTGGACCTAAATTCTTTACTGGCCTTTCTCCCACAGGTGTTATACTGGCATACAAGGCATTTCTTACAGGGGTAGTAGCCTGTCCAGTTATGAAAAAATGTTGGCCTAATCGGAGGATTAATGATGGTTGGTGCAATTTTACTTTTAAGTGAGGGCACTCCTCGGTATATCACTTTAGGTCTTTCTGGTAAAAGTGTACCAAGGATTCGATCATTCCTCAAGATACCCCAATGTTGTTCAAAAATAGCCTTGATTTGCTTGTGTTGGGTAGAAAAGGCTGTAAGAAAAGACCATCTAAAATTGTCTTCCCTTTCTCTTTGAGGTCTATCTGCTAACAATAGAGATCGGTCGATATTCAGAACCTTAGTCATCTCATTCTCGACATCTCGATTGTCATATCCCTTTTCAATAAACCGGTCTCTTAGAATGTCAGCTTGTATCCTGAAAGTTTCTGTGTCAGTACAATTCCTGCGAAGTCGCAGGAATTGACTTTTGGGAACGGATTTTAGCCAGGACTTATGATGGCAACTGTCTGTGGGTATATATCCGTTCCTATCCGTAGGTTTGAAATACGTACTGTACTTGAATTGATACTCAAACCTTTCTATTTCAAGATCCAAAAAATGGATTTTAGACTGGCTAAATTCGTATGTAAGTGAAATCCCTCTGTCATTCTCATTGAGCTCTGAGAAGAAATCTTCAAGAGATTCAGGGGTGCCAGCCCAAAGGAGGAGGATGTCGTCTATGTACCTGGCCCACATAATTAACTGCGGGTGTTCCAGGGCATAGACGGCATCCTCCTCCCACTTGGCCATGAAAAGGTTTGCTAAACTGGGAGCAAACTTTGCTCCCATCGCAACTCCCTTATGCTGCAAATAAAAGCGACCATCGAACCAAAAATAATTATGTTGGGTGGCAAACTCCAACAAATCAACTATAAAATCCACCTGAGGTTTAGCGAGAGTGACATCCCTATTTAGAAAATCCTTAGCAGCCTCCATTCCTCTCTGATGAGGAATGCAGGTGTATAAGGATGCCACATCCGCTGTGGCCATAATCAAATCGCCTTCAAAGGTGATAGCAGACAGGCGTTTAATCACATCCTTCGTGTCTTTAAGGTAGGATGGAGTTTTGCGTACAGATGGTTGCAAAAAGAAATCAATGTACCTACCAATTCTAGAGGTGACGGAATCTATCCCGCTAATGATGGGACGTCCAGGGGGATGAAGGGAATCTTTATGAACCTTAGGTAAATAATAAATAACAGGAATGCGGGGGGCTAAAGGAACAAGGAACGATTTTTCTTTACTATTTAAAATTGAGGACTCATAACCCTGAGCGATAAGACTGGTTAATTGTCTCTTGAATTTAGATGTCGGATTACTGGGTAGCTCTTTGTACGTATCCTGATCACTCAGAATTTTGTACATCTCCCCCATATAGTCCTGTTTGTCCAGCAATACAATACCTCCGCCTTTGTCAGCGGGACGGATAACCAGATCCTTATTGTCACACAAGGATTTAAGACCCTGACTAGGTAAAGGATTATTGAAAACTCGTTTAGGAGGTAATTTGGCAAGATCTTTCAATACCAGATCTCTAAACATGTTTATTGCTGGAGCAAGCTGGTTAGGGGGGTTGAACAGGGATGGATTGGATAAACCTGAATGGACAGTACCTGACGTAGCTGCCCTCGCTATACTTCTAGTAGGATTGGAAGTAATATAGCGCTGTATGTTAATCTTCCTAATGTACTTATGAATGTCGACAAAGGTGTCAAATTTGTTCAACCTCCGCGGGGGAGCAAATTTGAGACCCTTGTCCAAAACAATCTTTTCTTCATGTGTTAAAACAGTACTACTCAGGTTGAACACTCCTTTACAGATTATGTTCGCCCTCGCTTTTCGTCTCTGGCTCCTCCTCCCTCCTCTGGACCCTCTCTTGGGTCTCGGCCCCTTTTTCTCCCTGGGGGGTCCTCGTGAAAACCCTGATTTGGGCGGGGTTGGGAGATTGGTTGTTGATATCCATAGGAAGGCTGATCATACTCGGCATTTGGATACGGATATACTCCATCATTATACTGATCTTGAAGTGGAGAATATCTGTTATAAGTGGATGTTGGTGGATGACTATAGTGGGATGGTTTAGGGTAACCATTATGGTGGTCTTGATATCTAGCGGGTGATCCCCTATAATAGGGAGACCCCCTCTGATAGGATGGCTCACGATCATAATAATGACCGTCAGGGTTAGAATGGTTCCCTCTATGTCCTCTCCCTCCCCTTCTATTAGAATTATGTCCTCTACCCTTCTGTGTGTTCCTAGGGGTATGTACATTTTGGGGGCGACCACCCTGGGTTGGAGGAGGATCCCTAGGTAGTAGGCTCCTATTCATAGAAGGTTTCGGTTGGGTCTGGTAATCAATCAGAGGAGCCTGCGCTCCTATATTAGAAGAATTAACTTCCATAGTTTGATCCTGTACTGGGGTTTTCTGCCAGCTGAATACCTTACCCGCCCTATAGTCACCTATATCCCGCGAGTATTTTTTATGTTTTTTAGCCTTTTGATCTTTATCCTCCTTGATCAAATGGGCCTGGAGGTTAGAGGACAAGGAATTGTATTCAACTGAGTTTTTATACACAAGCAGTCCTTCCTTTAATTCCTTGATCTCTCTATCCAAGACAGAGAGGCGACTTCTCTTCCTGGTAATGAGGAAATTTAAAAATTTGGTACCAGCCTCATTGAAATATTTAAACCAGGAGTCAAAATCTCCCTCACCCTGTTGTGGATGAATGTCCCATCTGAGACTTCGTGGGACCATCTGTTCCGTCACATATTGTTCCAGGAACACAAGGTCCCACTGAAGATGGAGTTCTGACACCATGACATTCCTAAGCCTTAAAAATAACCCTCCAATTTCTGTGTCGCTACCAGTGGCTACAAACACACCCTCTGTATTGACTGTGCGTGATGCACGGTAGTCAAATACATCCATATTAGTGGTTGGTATTACACCAAATAAATAATGAACACTGCTGCAATATAATGTCAAGTAAACTGTGCAAAAAATTAGATATGGGATATACTGCGCTGTGCAATGAGTGAACACAAAAATTAGCTGCCAACACAGCTGAGACAAAGCAAAAACTGGTGAATATGAAAAAGTGTAGCGCTTATTTTTGTGAAAGAGTCAGTTAACAAAACATAACAAATGTTGCAAACATGCATATATATTAATTTCAGTGACACCAAGTGACTGAGTGTGATCCGTGAAAAAATATATATTATATGTAAATAAATCAGAACAAAACAGTCCTCTATTGTGACCACACACAAATAACAGTCCAAAAGTGTAGAAAAAACTGCAAGGTTGAAAAAAAGAGTCCCACATGGATATGACCCTCTCTGTGAAAGGATAGAGACACCACCACCGATTATAAGGAGGAGGCTTACCAGATGGTATTGACTTGGTAAGGTGTATACCACCCAAGTCAAAACAGGCTTAAATAATCAGTCAGCAAGGTGTATCCAGCTGGTCCTGAATCCGCATATCAGTCGGCACCGCAAATTCCCGTAAACACCAGGAAGTGTGAATACATATAGTCTTGTTGGAGCCAGAGATACGGTAACCACATAACATGCGTAATGGGGAAAAAAACTCACATAGTGTGATACCGTACAAGGAAGTATTTATTTAAAAAAAGATTAAAAAATGTACACTCACATTTGGAAGAACATCATAGGCATATCACAAAATGCAAGAGCGATGTGTGTAAATGGGTCCACCCGACGCGTTTCAACTAAAAAGTCATCATCTGGGGTGTGGACCCCCACAACAACACCGCTATTTATAGATGGAATGACCCCAGCTGGAGTGACCCTGGAAATTACATCACTTCCTGTTGGTGAACAGGAAGTGGCGGCTGCTATTTAAAATATCCCATTTGATCTCAAAAAATCTTCCCATAATATAGGATAATACTGCCAATGAATATTTATTAGATTGTGTTAGATCAATAGATAAATAAGCAGTATAGACATGGCCAGAACTTCTATATCAGCCATATAGAACAGGAAGCGCCATCCAAGCCTCTCTATGAAGACGAGGCTGGATGACATCACTTCCGCTCTGCACAGGAACATTGGAAAAGATCCCCAAGCCTCACTATGTCTGATATGGCACTGTTTTTTATGAGCCCAAACAAACACTTCCAGTGGTGGTGCTATGGGCAAAGCGCCTGATGTGTTATCGGGAGGTTGTGAGTTCGAATCCCTGCTTTGGCATGCCGAATTTGAAGTCAAATCAAACTGGGGTCATCCCTAAAAATCTAGAATGCTAATATTGGTTAATGTTCCAAAACCGACAAATTCAACTGTCAAACACAAACTAGCCATTTGAATGGTGACTAGATAGTTGACAAGTTGAAATGAGTATTAAAATTATTATTTATTTTTTTCACGGATCACACTCAGTCACTTGGTGTCACTGAAATTAATATATATGCATGTTTGCAACATTTGTTATGTTTTGTTAACTGACTCTTTCACAAAAATAAGCGCTACACTTTTTCATATTCACCAGTTTTTGCTTTGTCTCAGCTGTGTTGGCAGCTAATTTTTGTGTTCACTCATTGCACAGCGCAGTATATCCCATATCTAATTTTTTGCACAGTTTACTTGACATTATATTGCAGCAGTGTTCATTATTTATTTGGTGTAATACCAACCACTAATATGGATGTATTTGACTACCGTGCATCACGCACAGTCAATACAGAGGGTGTGTTTGTAGCCACTGGTAGCGACACAGAAATTGGAGGGTTATTTTTAAGGCTTAGGAATGTCATGGTGTCAGAACTCCATCTTCAGTGGGACCTTGTGTTCCTGGAACAATATGTGACGGAACAGATGGTCCCACGAAGTCTCAGATGGGACATTCATCCACAACAGGGTGAGGGAGATTTTGACTCCTGGTTTAAATATTTCAATGAGGCTGGTACCAAATTTTTAAATTTCCTCATTACCAGGAAGAGAAGTCGCCTCTCTGTCTTGGATAGAGAGATCAAGGAATTAAAGGAAGGACTGCTTGTATATAAAAACTCAGTTGAATACAATTCCTTGTCCTCTAACCTCCAGGCCCATTTGATCAAGGAGGATAAAGATCAAAAGGCTAAAAAACATAAAAAATACTCGCGGGATATAGGTGACTATAGGGCGGGTAAGGTATTCAGCTGGCAGAAAACCCCAGTACAGGATCAAACTATGGAAGTTAATTCTTCTAATATAGGAGCGCAGGCTCCTCTGATTGATTACCAGACCCAACCGAAACCTTCTATGAATAGGAGCCTACTACCTAGGGATCCTCCTCCAACCCAGGGTGGTCGCCCCCAAAATGTACATACCCCTAGGAACACACAGAAGGGTAGAGGACATAATTCTACTAGAAGGGGAGGGAGAGGACATAGAGGGAACCATTCTAACCCTGACGGTCATTATTATGATCGTGAGCCATCCTATCAGAGGGGGTCTCCCTATTATAGGGGATCACCCGCTAGATATCAAGACCACCATAATGGTTACCCTAAACCATCCCACTATAGTCATCCACCAACATCCACTTATAACAGATATTCTCCACTTTAAGATCAGTATAATGATGGAGTATATCCGTATCCAAATGCCGAGTATGATCAGCCTTCCTATGGATATCAACAACCAATCTCCCAACCCCGCCCAAATCAGGGTTTTCACGAGGACCCCCCAGGGAGAAAAAGGGGCCGAGACCCAAGAGAGGGTCCAGAGGAGGGAGGAGGAGCCAGAGACGAAAAGCGAGGGCGAACATAATCTGTAAAGGAGTGTTCAACCTGAGTAGTACTGTTTTAACACATGAAGAAAAGATTGTTTTGGACAAGGGTCTCAAATTTGCTCCCCCGCGGAGGTTGAACAAATTTGACACCTTTGTCGACATTCATAAGTACATTAGGAAGATTAACATACAGCGCTATATTACTTCCAATCCTACTAGAAGTATAGCGAGGGCAGCTACGTCAGGTACTGTCCATTCAGGTTTATCCAATCCATCCCTGTTCAACCCCCCTAACCAGCTTGCTCCAGCAATAAACATGTTTAGAGATCTGGTATTGAAAGATCTTGCCAAATTACCTCCTAAACGAGTTTTCAATAATCCTTTACCTAGTCAGGGTCTTAAATCCTTGTGTGACAATAAGGATCTGGTTATCCGTCCCGCTGACAAAGGCGGAGGTATTGTATTGCTGGACAAACAGGACTATATGGGGGAGATGTACAAAATTCTGAGTGATCAGGATACGTACAAAGAGCTACCCAGTAATCCGACATCTAAATTCAAGAGACAATTAACCAGTCTTATCGCTCAGGGTTATGAGTCCTCAATTTTAAATAGTAAAGAAAAATCGTTCCTTGTTCCTTTAGCCCCCCGCATTCCTGTTATTTATTATTTACCTAAGGTTCATAAAGATTCCCTTCATCCCCCTGGACGTCCCATCATTAGCGGGATAGATTCCGTCACCTCTAGAATTGGTAGGTACATTGATTTATTTTTGCAACCATCTGTACGCAAAACTCCATCCTACCTTAAAGACACGAAGGATGTGATTAAACGCCTGTCTGCTATCACCTTTGAAGGCGATTTGATTATGGCCACAGCGGATGTGGCATCCTTATACACCTGCATTCCTCATCAGAGAGGAATGGAGGCTGCTAAGGATTTTCTAAATAGGGATGTCACTCTCACTAAACCTCAGGTGGATTTTATAGTTGATTTGTTGGAGTTTGCCACCCAACATAATTATTTTTGGCTCGATGGTCGCTTTTATTTGCAGCATAAGGGAGTTGCGATGGGAGCAAAGTTTGCTCCCAGTTTAGCAAACCTTTTCATGGCCAAGTGGGAGGAGGATGCCGTCTATGCCCTGGAACACCCGCAGTTAATTATGTGGGCCAGGTACATAGACGACATCCTCCTCCTTTGGGCTGGCACCCCTGAATCTCTTGAAGATTTCTTCTCAGAGCTCAATGAGAATGACAGAGGGATTTCACTTACATACGAATTTAGCCAGTCAAAAATCCATTTTTTGGATCTTGAAATAGAAAGGTTTGAGTATCAATTCAAGTACAGTACGTATTTCAAACCTACGGATAGGAACGGATATATACCCACAGACAGTTGCCATCATAAGTCCTGGCTAAAATCCGTTCCCAAAAGTCAATTCCTGCGACTTCGCAGGAATTGTACTGACACAGAAACTTTCAGGATACAAGCTGACATTCTAAGAGACCGGTTTATTGAAAAGGGATATGACAATCGAGATGTCGAGAATGAGATGACTAAGGTTCTGAATATCGACCGATCTCTATTGTTAGCAGATAGACCTCAAAGAGAAAGGGAAGACAATTTTAGATGGTCTTTTCTTACAGCCTTTTCTACCCAACACAAGCAAATCAAGGCTATTTTTGAACAACATTGGGGTATCTTGAGGAATGATCGAATCCTTGGTACACTTTTACCAGAAAGACCTAAAGTGATATACCGAGGAGTGCCCTCACTTAAAAGTAAAATTGCACCAACCATCATTAATCCTCCGATTAGGCCAACATTTTTTCATAACTGGACAGGCTACTACCCCTGTAAGAAATGCCTTGTATGCCAGTATAACACCTGTGGGAGAAAGGCCAGTAAAGAATTTAGGTCCACAGCGACTAACCGGGTCTATCCAATCAAACCATTTTGTACATGCGCAACTATTAATGTCGTGTATTTACTGACATGTCCATGTGGTAAACAATATGTTGGGCGGACCATTAGGTCATTCACGACCAGGGTAACCGAACATATCAACTTAATCAAGTTTGGGAGTGTCAAACACACGGTCCCTCGGCATTATCGGCAAAACCATGCCCGTGACCCAACAGGGACCCAATTCTTGATTATTGACCGTTATGTTGCTCCATGGAGGGGTGGGGCCAACACTAGAGGAGTTTCCAGACTCGAAACTTTCTGGATTTACGAGTTACAGACTCACCACCCACAGGGGTTAAATGTGGAGTGGGATATTAACGCTTTTATTAATAGATCTTGACTCCAAGGACGATTTTTCATAAATTTTTAGTAATTTAAAATTTTATCCTTTTTTTAATAAAATGTTTTAATAATTTTAATACTCATTTCAACTTGTCAACTATCTAGTCACCATTCAAATGGCTAGTTTGTGTTTGACAGTTGAATTTGTCGGTTTTGGAACATTAACCAATATTAGCATTCTAGATTTTTAGGGATGACCCCAGTTTGATTTGACTTCAAATTCAGCATGCCAAAGCGGGGATTCGAACTCACAACCTCCCGATAACACATCAGGCGCTTTGCCCATAGCACCACCACTGGAAGTGTTTGTTTGGGCTCATAAAAAACAGTGCCATATCAGACATAGTGAGGCTTGGGGATCTTTTCCAATGTTCCTGTGCAGAGCGGAAGTGATGTCATCCAGCCTCGTCTTCATAGAGAGGCTTGGATGGCGCTTCCTGTTCTATATGGCTGATATAGAAGTTCTGGCCATGTCTATACTGCTTATTTATCTATTGATCTAACACAATCTAATAAATATTCATTAGCAGTATTATCCTATATTATGGGAAGATTTTTTGAGATCAAATGGGATATTTTAAATAGCAGCCGCCACTTCCTGTTCACCAACAGGAAGTGATGTAATTTCCGGGGTCACTCCAGCTGGGGTCATTCCATCTATAAATAGCGGTGTTGTTGTGGGGGTCCACACCCCAGATGATGACTTTTTAGTTGAAACGCGTCGGGTGGACCCATTTACACACATCGCTCTTGCATTTTGTGATATGCCTATGATGTTCTTCCAAATGTGAGTGTACATTTTTTAATCTTTTTTTTAAATAAATACTTCCTTGTACGGTATCACACTATGTGAGTTTTTTTCCCCATTACGCATGTTATGTGGTTACCGTATCTCTGGCTCCAACAAGACTATATGTATTCACACTTCCTGGTGTTTACGGGAATTTGCGGTGCCGACTGATATGCGGATTCAGGACCAGCTGGATACACCTTGCTGACTGATTATTTAAGCCTGTTTTGACTTGGGTGGTATACACCTTACCAAGTCAATACCATCTGGTAAGCCTCCTCCTTATAATCGGTGGTGGTGTCTCTATCCTTTCACAGAGAGGGTCATATCCATGTGGGACTCTTTTTTTCAACCTTGCAGTTTTTTCTACACTTTTGGACTGTTATTTGTGTGTGGTCACAATAGAGGACTGTTTTGTTCTGATTTATTTACATATAATATATTTTTTTTCACGGATCACACTCAGTCACTTGGTGTCACTGAAATTAATATATATGCATGTTTGCAACATTTGTTATGTTTTGTTAACTGACTCTTTCACAAAAATAAGCGCTACACTTTTTCATATTCACCAGTTTTTGCTTTGTCTCAGCTGTGTTGGCAGCTAATTTTTGTGTTCACTCATTGCACAGCGCAGTATATCCCATATCTTATTTTGTTTCCTATTCTTAAAGTTTCACCTATCGTAGGATGATTTTTTTACTAGTAGTGGTAAAGTTGTATAACACCATAAAGCCCTATTTAGAGGAACTGGACACATTTGCTGCTCCATCGTAATCCACAGTTTATAATCCCCATGTCTACTCTAATCTACTATCCTACTGAGTTGGGCCGCCTGATAGTATTTATACATGTCTGGTGCCGATATTCCTCCAGCCCTTTTAGGTAAGGTCAACAATGTTCTACTTATCCTTGGCTGTTTACTGGCCCAAATGAATTCAGTAAATATGCCATGAACTTGATTGAATTAAGACGTGGGGATTCTGACCGGCAGTGCTTGAAAGGGATAAATAAATTTTGGCACCACACTCATTTTTAAAATATTACATCTCCCAAACAATGAGTGTGTGCCTTTACTCCAGCTTTCCAATAATGTTCTGACTTTGCTAAGTAATGGTACAAAATGTAACTCAAAAATATCTGTTAAGTTGAGGGGCATTCGTGTTCCTAAGTAATTCAATGCTTTAGTTGTCCATCTAAACTTGAAGCTATGTTCTAGTCCACTTTTGATGGAATCTGGAAGTGCCAACACCCATCGCCTCTGACTTACTGTAATTTATTTTTAAATTTGACATAGACTCATATAATTCTACTTCTTTCATTAAATTAGGTAACAAGATTTGTGGGGTCTTGCTAGTGAGAAGAGCATATCATCCGCATATGCCGATACTTTATATTCCTTTCCCCCCACATCAATACCCACAATATCCGGATTCTGTCGAATCTTATTTAGGAGAGGTTCTAATGTCAAAGCAAATAAAAGAGCCGACATGAGGCAGCCCTGCCTGGTTCCATTTGTGATAGTAAAGGGCCTAGAATATACCCTGTTTACTTTTACTATTGCCCTAGGACCCGTATACACTCCTGCTATCCATTGGACCATCCGCTCACCTAAACCCATCTGTTTTAAGACCTCAAACATAAATTTCCAATTTACTCTGTCGAATGCTTTTTCTGCATCCGTATTTAAAAAAACACTCGGTATCTTCTTATGATTTACCCTAAAAATCAGATTTAACACTTTTATGGTACTATCTCTTGCCTCTCTTGTCGGGATAAATCCTACCTGCTCAAGGTGTACTATTTATGAAAGCTGAGACTGTATACGGGATGCTAGAATCTTTGTCAAGATTTTTAAGTCCACATTCAACAAAGATATTGGTCTATAGCTACTACAGCTCGCTGGATCCTTCCCCTCTTTTGGAATAACTGTGATGTGCACTGTTACGGCCTTGGGTGGTAGCACCACTGTTTGTTCAACTTCGTTAAACACCTTAGTCATATATGGTCCCAGATGTGTAATAAAACTTTTGTAATATTGTATAGTTAACCCGTCCGGACCTGGTGCTTTACCATGTTTTATTGTTTTCATTATTGTTTGCACTTCCTCTAGAGTAATTGGTCTCTCTAATTCCCTACGGACTGGTGATGGTAATCCAGACAGCCATGAGGAGGACACGTATTTTTCGAGAGACAGAGGGGAAACCGATTTCTCAGGCAAATTATATAGCGAAGAGTAATATTCTCCAAATTCTTGCGCTATTTCTTTTGGAAATGAGAGTTTTTGATCTGCTTTTGTTTTAATAATTGGTATATAAGACCGTGTCTGTTGTTTTTTTATTTTTTTTGCTAATAATTTACCACATTTGTCTCCTGAGTCATACTCTATCCTCCTCCCATACTGTAGAATCGCTTCGGCTTTATATCGGAGGAGGTCTGTTATTTGTCTTCTCAAATTCTACCCCTACACTTATTTCTGTTATTTTTTTGTGTTGTGACTCGAGTCCCTGTATCTTTTCTAATAAATCTTTTATTTGTGCTTCTCTAATCTTTTTCACTCGAGTTCCATGTTTAATTAGAATACCTTGCATTACTGCTTTATGGGCCTCCCATACTATACCCGGATCACTTTCTCCGTTGTCATTTATTGGAAAATACCACTTAATTTCCTTGATAAAATCTTCTGTAATTTAAGGGATCTGTAATAAACTTTTGTTTAAACGCCATCTCCAATCTGTTAATTGGATCCCCCCCTTTAAAGTTAACTCCATCGTGACTGGTGCATGATCTGTCCATGTTATATTTCCTATTGATATATCCTGTACCAACTGGAGTAGCTGATGGAGTACCAAAAAAAGATCTATTCGAGAGTATTTTTGGTGGGGATTTGAAAAGTAAGTATAATCCCTTTCCTCTGGATGTGTAATACGCCACCCATCTACCAATTGAAGTTCATGTAACTTCCGCAAGATACATCTTCTAGTTCCACTCGGTACCGATGAGGCCCCCCCTGATGTATCTACTTTTGGGTCCAGAGGTATATTTAAGTCTCCTCCGCATATCAACTTTCCCTCCTTAAATTCCATCAATTTTGAAAGTACTTTAGCCAAAAAATTATCTTGATGTACGTTTGGTATGTACATGGTGGCTAGGGTTACCTTCTCCCTGCCTATAGCACCTTTAAGAAAAAGATATCTTCCCCCAGGATCCAAATATTTATCCGTAATTGTCCATGGTATTCTATTTGAAATTAGAATCGCCACTCCATTAGTTTTGGCCTCCTTGATTCGAGGTTTGATATACGTTTGGGAAATAATCTATTTTGGAGGTAGGGGAAGGCACCCTCCTTAAAGTGTGTCTCCTGTATAAATCCTACATCAGTATATAGGTGTTTTAAATCATTCAATAGCATCTTGCGCTTTTCGGGGATATTAAGCCCCCTAGAATTTAATGATGTAATTCGTATTATATCCATCTTCCGGCCCAGAAGCTAACTAATATAAGAGTCCCAAAAAAAAAAAAGGGGGGGTCTAGGGTCAGGGGACTATTGAACGGCTCCTAATTAGGAATTCTATTTTCCCGTAGATGCCAAAATTGGGGTATTGGTCTGCAATGGTCTAAGTAACTAGGCCCCCCCAGCCCATCCAGTTTGTTTTAACCTTATTTAACCCACTAATGCAGCCCCTTCCTAATCCTCTATTTTATCTCATCCCCTATCTCCTATCCCTTCCTTCTCCAGTCCATTTCCCAGGTATAAATCTTAACCAACATCTTTATTTGGGTAGATCTACTCCCCCTCTCGATCTCTATAGTATTTATTATCCATATCTTTCCCCCCTTCACATATCCATATTATTTATTTCAAATATTACACTCTTACTACTTCATAAGGGACTGTCTCTGCTCCTAGGTAATGACATATTGCCGTTCGTCTAGTTACCTCTAACTAACCTTTCATATTTTACCTATCTTTATTTTAACTATGTACAGTATATTGTCTTCATATATTCTCTATACACAATCTATCTATCCCATCTTGTGAAAACAATATTATTTATCATATAACCAGTTGTTACTTTATTTCTCCAAATAATACCTCCCTTCCATATTCCACCTTAAAAAGGAGATATACCTCTAATAATATCTCTTCATACCAAAACGAAAAGAAAGGAAAATGAAAAAGAAGAGGAGAGGTGAGACCATGATTTCTCTATTTAGTTCTGTTCTTATAACTCACGGTTCTCCCGTCCCAGTCTCTGTCTCTGTAGTTGGCTCCTGTCATCCTCCGCTGGTCTGCATTGGGGCTCCCCTGTTTCTCGTTTGTAGACCACCTTTACATGTTCTTCTCTCTATTGTTTGCAACCAATCTGGCCCCTCAATTCCTTCTATCCCCAGGAAGTTGATCCTTTCTTCACAAACAAAGACATAGGGTACCCCCAACTGTACGAGCCTCCCACAAGTTTAATCTTGTCTAGAAGCGGGCGCATTTGCGTCCTCCGCTGCAAGGTAGCCCGGGAAAGGTCTGGTAAAATTTTAATTATCATGCCTTCAAAGGGTATTGTTCCAGCCTCCCAGGCTTTACAACTCACCATTTCTTTGTGTGTGTAGCGGTGGAAGCGACCAATAACATCTCTGGGTATAGCAGGATCTGAGGGCCGAGGTCCCAGGGCTCTATGAAGCCTATCAAATTCAATTTCCTTTGGTGCCGTTACTACCCCAAGTTGCTGACAGATTGATATTACCACTTTGTGTAACAATGCCTCCTCAGCCTCTTCCGAGATACCTCTAAATCTGAGGTTTAACCTCCGGCTACGGTTTTCAATCTCTTCAAATTTCAGCTGTATGGAGGGGTTCTGTGTCCCCTTTAGGGGCTGTTTTCTACTATTTTCCTCCGACCATGCAATCCGTTCTTCCATCAGAGCAGTGCGTGTCCCTTCTGCCATGATTTTATCTGATAGGGCCTGCACCTCCATTCTGATAAGCTGAGATTCCTTCCTATGGCCCTCTTCCAATCTTGACACCAGTGTCTCCATCTCATCCCGCGTTGGGAGCGTCTGTAGAATAGCCAACTCATCCCGTGTCTGTAATGCTTGCAGAATCGCCATTAAATCTGCACCTCCCGGGATTGTATCCATATTTACTCTCTGAGCTCTGGCGTGTGTCTCAATATATGTCTCAGTGTATGTCTCGTCCTGCTCTTTCCCCTTCTTCATATAAGGAGACAAGGATAAACTCATCCGAGGGGCTGCTCTTGGAATCTCTACGTATGAAGTCCCCCTTGTTTCAACAACCGAAGCCCATGCTATTGCTGCCCGCGTCCGCGGAAAAAACTCTTTAATCTCGGGCTGTGTTGGCTGCTGCTGCTGCTTAATAGAGGCCCTGTAAAGGTATGTACTTACCGAGGCCGAGATGCCGAGAGTGGTTCACCTTTGCGACTTGACGCACTCCACCCCCTGGAGTTGAGACAGGGAGTGGATGGCGAGAAGCGGCACCGGCTACCGGCAGGTGGTGGGTACTTTTAGACGGTCCGGTAGTGTTGAGTAGACTGAAGAAACAGGCTTCAAGCGGGAACTAGTCGGATTGGTAAAGTTCAAACAGCAGGAGATAATGGAAGCCGGTGCAGGTTGAGTCCGGGTTGCAATTGCAAGGTAACAGTCCCGGCTGGGGGTCTAGCACAGTAAAAGGCAACAAGTCCAGAGAATACCGGGAACCAGGCAGGAGTTCAAAGGAAACGCGGAAGTCCAAAAGGTACAAGCAGGAGGTCAAGGATTGTAGACAAGCAGCAGATCCGAGTCACAGGCCGAGGGTCAAACACAGGAGAAGGCAGAAGTCCGTATAGCAAGCCGAGGGTCAGGTCCAGGAGAGAGATCAGAGGAGTCAAGCCAATCCGGGTCACAAGGAGATTTTCAAGATAGTTTTCCAGAGTCTTGGGTATACAGGAAAGCTGACAAACCAGCAACTTGTCAGTGCAACTGGATCTCTTTAAATAGGCCCGCCTGGATTCCTATTGGTGCGCCGCCGCGCATGCGCGCGCGCCGCTGCGTCGGCGCGCGCACCCGAGGACGTAGAAGCGCCGTCCCGCGCACGCGCATGCGCCGAAGCATCATTCCGCCGCGCGTGCGCATTGGGCGCTGATTGGCGCCGTTGGACGGATTTCCCTGACAGGCCCTCTTCACCTGCTTCTCTTCCCCCTTTTTCCTCGCACTTCTCATCCCTTGAAACACTCCAGAATGCACGACGTCCAAATTACAGTGTTAACATTCAGTATCTGTCTACTGTCAATTACACACCCCACACCGTTTATGCAATCACCCCTCACCGTTTATGCAATCACTTAAAGTCCAGCACTCATTGAACATGCGCAGTAAGATGTGTATACTTTTTTCATTGATAGATGTCTTTGTCCATTTATTTATCAAAATTTCAAAAAAAAGTTCAGTCTCGGAGGAAGGAAAAAAATAATGAAATGTTCACAGTAGCCACAGCCAACAATAATATTGTGCACGATCTGTACAGTATGTAGGGGTTAACTCTTTAAAGCGCAGCTTAATGATCCAGTAGCTTGGTCATATAATAAGGACACAGTACCTTGAGATGTTTTTCATAACTGAGACATGCAGGCCGATACGAGGAGGGCCTCCAACACTATATCACGGCTGGAACGGGAGAGCTGCGGGATGGATGGCATCACTGCAACGCTGACTGTAGTCCCGGGGATTCGAGCGGCGCCGTGCAACGAGTGTACCGCCCCGCACACTCCTCCACCGCAGGTACTGGTCCGCTGCTGCCGCTCTCCGCCGGAGATGCACAGAGCCGTCCTCTCGATGAGACGTATCTCTGAAGCACCGACCGGCACACAGGGAGGACACAGGGAGGGCAACTCGGCCACTGCACTACCCCTAGGATTTATACATAAACACTATCTTAAACACTTCACCTGCTAGCGTACTGTCACATGGCTGCAGGGTCTCGCACCTCACGCTGGATGTTTGGAGGGTTTACACGGAGCTCAGCACACTATCCTCCCTACTCCGCATTTGCTAGCGTGGTGCATACTTCAATAGAATTACCAGGCCCTCCTCAATACACCAGCCTTCCGCTCGGTCTTTTCCAGGACAGGTCCTCCTCTGGTTTCCTCCATTGAGTGGCTTCCTCCCGCAGGATGGACAGCACAGGATCACCTTCAAGGTGTAGGCCCCAGTCAGCATAACTGGGCCTACTTGGTAGAGTAGTGGCCTCGGACCAACATGGTCCTGAAGTCGAAATCACACAACACACTCCTCGCGCCAGGAGGGCCGCGAGGGGAAGAAGGACGGATCCCAAAAGATGGCGTCTGCCCATTAAGTACCCTTCCCCAGCATGCTCAGCGGGTAGACCACGCCCGCTGAGCTGTTCCCGGGGGAAGGTACCCAATTCTCTCTGGCCTGTCAGTCTTCCACAATGGCCTGAGGTGGTAACGCCACCTGCAGGCAAACAGTGGGAAGTCTTCCCAACACAGCCATAGCCGGAACAGAGGCTATTTTAGCATAATCACGTAAATCTGAGCCCAACTATTGGCTCAGATACCCACTAAGTTTGACATAGCGCCCAGTCATTGGGAGCAGGGCGCTACACATACAATGCCTAGTTTTACATTGAACAAAAAATGTATATGTACCTTTATGAAATATTAAAGTAGAATTAAAGGCAAAACTTTTTTTTCATTTTGGATAGAGCAAGAGAGGGTAATAACCCCTGTCAGATTTTTTTTTACCATCTGTGTCTCATATCGGAGATTTGCCTTTATTTCCAGTCCCATAGCCAAACAGGAAGTGAGAGGAAATCCCTGCAAATTAAGGGGATTCCTTGGGGACCCCCAGACCACCAGAACTAGTGTTCCCATTTGAAGATTTCCCCTGTGTTACCTTTCTGGGGACAACCCAAAATTTGGGGTTTTCCTTTACTTTCACTTTCAATGATAATGGTAAACAGGACAAATTGAGAGGGTGAATCTCTTGAACAGGGGTACAGACAGCAATAAAAAGTGACAAGCGCCCAAATCCCTCTCCACTCTATCCAAAACGAAAAAAAAAAATCCTGACAGACTCCATGGCAGCAAACTTATGGGTTAACCCCACCTCCTCTCCACTCCTATAGGACCCCACTCTCATAAATGTTTGCTTAGAGCCAGAGGCCACGTTCCTTTTTTGTCTTCCTCCTAAGGACAGGAAGGGTTGAAGTCTTACCTTGGATAAAGCGTCTACGATCGACGTCTGGTTGTTCGGCAAGCTGTGCCCTGGAAGACGTGTGGAGTCTCCAGCAGTCCCCAGCTATTAGCGGGGTGGAGAAGGGTGATGGATGCAGTGCCATGAAGAGCTTAAGCCTGACCATTGGCAGGCAAAGCGGCAGTATGGCCAAACGTCCCAGTTACTAGCGGGAGGCCATAAATTCCCTGGGCCCTTGCAGCAACGTCTTCTGTATCCAGGCGTGGTTGTGGGTGATGCTGTGCGAGGTGATGTATATATTTAATATTCTAAGGCAGCAGTTTTGTGTGTTTGTCTGTTTTCTATCCTGGCTCTAGTGTCTTTCAGCCTATGGTGGCTGGAGCGCATTTGCGTTCCAAGCCGCCACTCTCTCTTCTGGCCTGGGGTCCCAGTGTTACTCCTGCCCAGGGACTCAGAGCATGCTTGCTGTGGGCAGCGGGTGGCGTCATTACAGTGGAGAAATTCAATCAGCAGTAAGTACTTTTGATATTGGGATTTCTCTGTGGGCAGCTTGCAGCAGTTTCCCTAAATGCTGTGTGCAATCATCACAGGTATATGCTCTGCACTAAGGCTCTATTCACACTAATGCGTTTTTTGATGCATTTTGCATTTTGCAGAAATGCAGAGAATTTTTTTAACATGGGTTCCTATGGAACATGTTCACATCAATGCATTTTTGTGCCTCTGCATTTTTGGAAAGGGTCAGCGTTTTGCATGTAATAGACTTTTTTTTACACTGAATATAGCTGGTTGCTAAGGAGGGGGCTGGAAAGCCGACCACCGAGTCCTTAACAACCGATGAGTCATCAGCTGTCAGCGGGCTTCCCGCTGAATGTAAAAAAAAAGAATTGCTGGCTAAAAAAAAAATCGTAAAAAAAACAGCGTGGGGTCCCCCCAGGTCCATACCAGGCCCTTGGGTCTAGTATGGATTCGGAGAGGACCCCCATGCCAAAATGTAAAATAAAATGGCGTGGGGGTCCCCCCAAAATCCATACCAGACCCTTATCCGAGCATGCAGCCCGGCAGGTCAGGAAAGGGAGGGGACGAGCGAGCGCCCCCCCTCCTGAACCATACCAGGCCGCATGCCCTCAACATGGGGGGTGGGTGCTTGAGGGCATGCGGCCTGGTATGGTTCAGGAGGGGGGGCGCTCGCTCGTCCCCTCCCTTTCCTGACCTGCCGGGCTGCATGCTCGGATAAGGGTCTGGTATGCCCCCCACCCCAAAGCACCTTGCCCCCATGTTGATGGGGACAAGGGCCTCTTCCGGACAACCCTTGCCCGGTGGTTGTCGGGGTCTGCGGGCGGTGGCTTTATCGGAATCTGGAAGCCCCCTTTAACAATTTCTTCTTCTTCTTCCTCCGGTCTTCGTCCATCTTCTCCCCCTGCTTCTTCTTCCGCTCTTCTTCTTTCTTTTGTCTTCTTTGTCCGGTGTTCTTCTTCCGCTCCCGCCGACGACCCTCCTCCGAAGCTGCGTCCCGCTGATCTGTTCGGGGCGGATGTCCTGCATTTCTTAAATAACAATGGGGGCGTGGCAATCGGATTGCGTCATCCAGAGGCCACGGCCCCTTGTGACGTCTCAGACCCATCATGCCCCGGGCGGAGACGTCACAAGGGGGCGTGGCCTAAGGCTCTATTCACACTAATGCGTTTTTTGATGCATTTTGCAGAAATGCAGGGAAATTTTTAACATGGGTTCCTATGGAACATGTTCACATCCAGTGGCGGAATTATCAGGGTCGCAACAGTCGCCGTTGCGACTGGGCCCTGTAGTTCCGGCAAGTCTGGGAGGCCCGCCACCCGCCCGTGTGAGGGGCCCAACCGTTGCCCGCAACGTTGCTGGGTGGGGCCAGGGGGGTGACATCCGTGGATAGCGGCACCGCTAAAACCGCCCGCTTCCCTACACTGATCTGCGCCTCGCTCGTGTCAGTGGGGACTGAAGCCGCCGGCTCCTCCTCCTCTCTGTCTACATCCAGTGAGGAGGAGGAGCCCGAGGGACACACACCGCTGTGTGTACACGTCCGCGGCCGCGCTGTTCTGAGGTCTGTACTGTACACTTTATTTTAAGTAGATGTGTGGGGGACAAGAGGGGTGCCTATGCTGATGGGGCGGTCTGCACCAAGTGGGGTGTCTATATTGCGGGGGGCTGTACTAAGGGGAGCTGTGTATACTGTGGGGGTCTGTACTAAGTGGTGTCTATACTGCGGGGGTCTGCACTAAGGGGGGTGTGTATACTGCAGGGGTCTGTACTAAGGGGGTGTCTATACTGCGGGGGTCTGCACTAAGGGGGGGTGTATACTGCAGAGGTCTGTACTAAGGGGGTGTGTGTATACTTCAGGGGTCTGTACTAAGGGGGGTGTCTACACTGCGGGGGTCTGTACTAAGGGGGCTGTGTATACTGCGGGGGTCTGTACTAAGGGGGTGTCTATACTGCGGGGGTCTGCACTAAGAGGGTGTCTATACTGCGGGGGTCTGCACTAAGGGGGGTGTGTATACTGCAGGGGTCTGTACTAAGGGGGTGTGTGTATACTGCAAGGGTCTCTACTAAGGGGGGTGTGTATACTGCAGAGGTCTGTACTAAGGGGGATTCTATACTGATGGGAGGTCTGCACTAAGGGGGTGTCTATACTGCAGGGGTTTGCATTAAGGGGGTGTCTATACTGATGGGGGTCTATACTGATGGAGGGGTCTGCACTAAGGGGGTGACTATACTGCGGGGGTTTGCACTAAGGGGGTGTCTATACTGATGGGGGGGTCTGCACTAAGGGGGGTGTCTATATTGATGGGGGTCTGTACTAAGGGGGGCGTCTATACTGATGGGGGTCTGCACTAAGGAAGGTGTCTATACTGCGGGGGTCTGCAATAAGGGGGATTCTATACTGATGGGGGGTTCTGCACTAAGGGGGATTCTATACTGATAGGGGGTTCTGCACTAAGGGGGATTCTATACTGATGGGGGATCTGCACTAAAGGGGGGGTGTCTGCACTAAGAGGGGGGATTCTACACTGATGGGGGTATACTGTACTGATAAGGGGGTCTGTACTGAGGGAGGAGGTCAGTACTTAGTGAGGGGGCTCTATACTAACGGAGGAGGGTCTGTACTGAGGGAGGGGGGTCTGTACTGAGGGAGGGGGGTCTGTTCTTAGTGAGGGGATCCATACTGCCGAAGGGGGTCTGTAGTTAGTGGAGAGGGGTCTGTACTGAGGGGGGGTCTGTACTGAGGGGGGTCTGTACTGAGGGGGGACTATAGTTGGTGGAGGGGGGTGACACCAATTTTTTCTGCACCAGGTGACACCAACCCTAATGACGACACTGCGCCCATGTGAGGGGCCCCCCGCCGCCCGCCAGTGTTAGGGGCCCATCTGACTGTCCTGTCACTGTGTTGGCTGGTGCGTGCTGTTCGTTCCACCGTGAGGATCAGGTGCTTTCGCCCGCTGAGGGAAGACAGAGAAGGCAGAGGCAGCGCTAAGACTGTGGACCGCCCCGCCCCCGCCTATCCAGAGACACCGAGAATGTAGGGAGTCGGGCGGACACTGAAAAATTAAGTCAGCAGACCTGCTGACACCAAATGAGAGAAGGCGGGGGATGAGCTTTCCCCTCTGCAGGCTGCATGGAGTACCTGTACCCGGCGTCTACCCATGAGGCAAGGCATCCTGGCAGGAGAAGGCACAGTGATAGTGACCGATCGAACGGAATTCCCGGGGAATCGACTGATTGACGGTAAGTCCACCAAGTGACAGAGCTGAGCAATCGATGTCAACCTCCACCATCTGTGCCTCTTACTGATCCCATCCCCCCCACCACTGACCTCATCCCTATCCCCCCATTACTTCTACAACAGAGGTGATGGTGGGGGGATAGGGATGAGATCAGTGGTGGGGGATGGGATCAGTAAGAGGCACAGGTGGTGGTGGGAGAGGATGGCACCACCGCTGCCACCTCCCTCAAGTACCACCACTACCACCCCCTCCTCAAGTACCACCGCTGGTACTTGAGGGGGGTGGTAGTGGTATTACTTGAGGGGGGTGGTAGCTGTATTACTTGAGGGGGGTAGTAGCGGTGGTACTTGAGGTGGGTGGTAGCGGTGGTACTTGAGGGGGGTGGTAGCGGTGACACTTGAGGGGGGGTGGTAGCGGTGGTACTTGAGGAGGGGTGGTAGCAGTGGTACTTGAGAGGGGGTGGTAGCAGTGATACTTGAGGGGGGATGGTAGCGGTGGTACTTGAGGGGGGATGGTAGCGGTGGTACTTGAGGGGGGTGGTAGCGGTGGTACTTGAGGGGGGTGGTAGCAGTGATACTTGAGGGAGGTGGTAGCAGTGATACTTGAGGGGGGTGGTAGCGGTGGTACTTGAGGGGGTGGTAGCGGTGGTACTTGAGGGGGGGTGGTAACGGTATTACTTGAGGGGGTGGTAGCGGTGATACTTGAGGGGGTGGCAGCAGTGGTACTTCAGGGGGGTAGCAGCGGTGGTACTTGAGGGGGGTGGCTGTGGTGGTACTTGAGGGAGGTGGCAGCGGTGGTACTTGAGGGGGGGCTGTGGTGGTACTTGAGGGAGGTGGCAGTGGTGGCAGTGGTGGTGCCATCATCCCCCACCACTTCTACAACAGAGGTGATGGGGGGGATAGGGATGAGATCAGTGGTGGGGGGATGGGATCAGTAAGAGGCACAGGTGGTGGTGGGAAAGGATGGCATTACCACTGCCACCGCAGCCACCCCCCTCAAGTACAACCGCTGCAAACCCTCCTCAACACCAGCACTTCCACTGATCCCATCCCTCCTCCCCACTAGCACTGTTACTGATCCCATTCCCCAGGTCAGATTTAATTGATCCTATGATTGCTTCATAGGATCAGCAACCGATGTATTGCTTCATTTATGTGAAATCCCTGGTGATATGGCCAGTAGATCTGCTTTCCTGTTAACAACTTACCACACTAGGCAGGAGCGCACAGCATAGTCAGTTCTGTAGTCAGGCTGGTAACTCCGTGTGCTCTCCTCCAATGATCAATAAATGTTTTACTTTGTTGTACAGTGTAAAAAACAAAGTGTCAAAATCATGCTTTTCGGGGGGGGGGGCCTTCATGATTTCTTGCACCGGGGCCCTGAAGATTCTAGTTACGCCTCTGTTCACATCAATGCATTTTTGTGCCTCTGCCTTTTTGGAAAGGGTCAGGGACTTTTTTCCCCGCAAAATGCAGCGTTTTGCATGTAATAGAATTCAATGGACCCGCATCCAAAACGCAAGTACCACGTTTTACCGCGATTTTGCCACGACTTGCGTTTCGCGTTTTTTTTTTTTATATATCTTCTTCTTAAGCCTCGTACACACGACCGGTTTTCTCGGCAAGAACCAGCAAGAAAACTGCTGGCAGAGCTTTTTGCAGAGAAGACCGTTCGTGTGTATGTTTTCTCATCGAGAAAACTGCCGGGAATCTTGACGAGAAAAATAGAGAACCTGTTCTCTATTTTCTCGTCGGGATTCTGGTCGGCCTGTTTCCCGACGAAAAAAACGTGTGTGTGTACGAGGCTACAAGCTTACCTGTCCTCCGGTAAGCCAGCGCATGCTCGATGAGACTTCAACGCATGCGCGGTAGCTTACAAGGATAGTGTAGGGTGAAGCAAGATGGCGGCGACGGCATCGAATGTGACGAGCGCATGCTAGTCATAGTCGATGACGTCACCGCGTTCTTGCCATTCAAAAGAACGGCGGTTCTTTTGAATGGCCATCTATATGCACGGATTTGCAAGAAAAGCTTGCCAAGAATCTCGTCAGGAAAACCAAAGTTTTTTTCCTGACGGGATTCTCGGCCGTGTGTACAGGGCTTTACACTGTATATAGCTGGTTGCTAAGGAGGGGGGCCGCCGCGTCCTTAACAACCGATGAGTCATCAGCTGTCAACTGGCTTTCCGCTCAATGTAAAAAAAAAAATGTCAGATAAAAAAAAATCGTGAAACACTTGGGTCTAGTATGGATTTGGAGGGGACCCCCTCACACCAAAATTTAAAAAAATGGCGTGGGGGTCCCCCCAAAATCCATACCAGACCCTTATATGAGCATGCAGCCCGGCAGGTCAGGAAAGGGAGGGGACGAGGGAGCGCCCCCCCCCCTCCTGAACCATACCCTCCTGAACCATACCAGACCGCATGCCCTCAACATGGGGGATGGGTGCATTGTACCCCTACCCATTCACCAAAAAAAAAAATAGTGTAGTGTTAAAAAATACAGTAGACAGTTTTTGACAAGTCTTTTATTAAAAATATCTTCTTCCTCTGGTCTTCCTCCATCTTCTCCCACATCTTCATCCTCCGGTCTTCTCCTTCTCCCCCAGCTTCTTCGGATTACGTCATCCGAAGGCCACGCCCCTTGTGATGTCACCGCCCGCGGCTTGATGGGTCTGTGACGTCACAAGGGGGCGTAATCTAATTGCCACGCCCCCGTCGTTATTTAAGAAATGCAGGACATCGGCGCCGACAGATCAGTGGGACGCGGCATCAGAGGAGGGTTGACCACGGGAGCGGCGGCAGAGTAAGAAGAACACTGGACAAAGAAGGCAGAAGAAGAGCGGAAGAAGAAGCAGGGGGAGAAGGAGAAGACCAGAGGATGAAGATGTGGGAGAAGATGGAGGAAGACTGGAGGAAAAAGAAGAAGATATTTTTAATAAAAGACTTGTCAAAAACTGTCTACTGTATTTTTTAACACTACACTACTTTTTTTTGTGAATTGGTAGGGGTACAATGTACCCCATACTCATTCACATGGGGGGCAGGATCTGGGGGCCCCCTTGATAAGCCCCCACGCCCGCAGACCCTGACAACCACCGGGCAAGGGATGTCGGGAAGAGGCCCTTGTCCCCATCAACATGGGGGCAAGGTGCTTTGGGGTGGGGGGCGCAGAGCTCCAAAGCACCCATCCCCCCATGTTGAGGCCATGCTGCCTGGTGTGGTTCAGGGCGCTCGCTCGTCCCCCTCCCTTTCCTGACCTACCGGGCTACATGCTCGGATAAGGGCCTGGTATGGATTTTGGGGGGACCCCACGCCATTTCTTTTTTAAATTTTCACATGGAGGTCCCCTCCGAATTCATACTAGACCCAAGGGCCTGGTATGGACCTGGGGGGGGGGCACACTTTTTTTTCTTGATTTTCTTTAGCCAGCAATTCTTTATTTTTTACATTCAGCGGGAAGCCCGCTGACAACTGATGACTCATCGGTTGTTAAGGAAGTGGCGGACGGCTTCCCGGCCCCCTCCTTAGCAACAAGCTATACACAATGTTTAAAAAACGCAAATCACGTTAAAAACGCATGTTTAAAAACGTGGCAAGCACCGCAAAAAGCACTGCAGAAATGCTCAAAAGCAACATGCATAGATGTGAATTGAGCCTCACACCCTTGTGTGCTGTCTGTGTGTGTGATCCCGCAATGATTCTATCACCTGTGCAGGTTGGCTGTCTGTGCAGTTCAACACTATGGTTGTATCACTGCCCCTCCTTGTGGCCAGCCCTTGTGTAGCAGGTATGAGAGGGTTTGTTTAACCCTTTTCGTTCCTCGCTTGCCTGGGCACTCCTTTTGGGTTTTTTAACCCTTTCCTTTCTAACCTATTTTATTTTTTTGTGAGTGCTTCTAGGTCAGATTGACAATACACAGCATGAGATGATAAAGACCTCATTGGTTCACAACATCAACATTCTTTGTCTAGATTTAGTCACCATAAGTCAACGTCAAGGTCCAGCCTTTATAGCCGAAGCTCTGAATCCTTCTCTAGGCACTGCACCCACCGCCATGTCAGCCATTCCAAGGAAGGAGCTTGCTAGGGATGCGGGACTTAGGTCCCAGTTGGCTAGTCTCTGTGTGAGCCATGCTATGCCCGGGAGGTTGGAGAAAGGGATGGTGATTTCCAGCAAATGGAATCTCTGGTGAGGCTTGTGGTGCAAGAATCTCTTAAAGAAGCCACACGCAATGTCCAACAGCCATTAGGGCGTGTTCTCCCACTAGGACGGCCATCCATCTATGAAGACCTCAGACAGTGAGGCAGAGGGAGATTAGAGTCACTTTGCCCTTGTGACGCCTTTGGTCAAGGCAATGAAGGGGGCATTTACAGGCATATATCAGATAGCAATGAAGGCAACGGCTGTTGCAATGTTCAAAATGGATTATCCCAAACTCAAATATATATATATTGTATTGTATTGTATATATATTCAACAAAAACACTATAGCCTGTCAGGTATTCACTGGGAAAACACGATGATGAATGATAGTCCGTTCCCAGATAGGTGCATAATGATCAGGATGATAATAGGCATCAGGTCACATAGCAAAAGTCAGTGAAGATATATGGATAAAAAACTCACTGTCTTTAAATTTTTTCATTTTATTTATTTGGTCATTATATATTTTCAAGATACACATGTATCATTTACTCAACTTTAACAGTTTAGTTCAAAGTCCGTGAGATAACTTATAATAACTTATAATAACTAAAAACAAAAATTATCTCATTTTCCAAAAATACAATCTCTGTTTCTCATCATTGACCAAGAAGTGTTATTCCATTTTACCCAAAAAACAAAAAATAAATAAACCCTTGCAAAACAATAAAAAGAAGAGAGAAGAATAAGAGAAAAAAAAAGGGGGGGGGGGCCAAACACGTCGGAGGATCCTTCTAATTATTATCATAGAGAATTTTCCCTTCTTCTGATATTACAAAATCATTCCATTCTGACCATCTGCTATCATATAATTCCCGTTGATGTCGAACTGAAAATACCAAGTCTTCCAATCTACTAATTTCTTTAACCTTATCTAGCCACATCCTTACCGTCGGTGGCAGTACTGATTTCCACCTCAGGGGAATACATGCCCTTGCCGCCTCCAAGAGGTGGCCTATAATCGATTTTGTAAATATTTCCTCTGGTATATATGATTTTTGAAAAAGGAAAAAGGCCGGATCCTCTGGTAGCATATGGCCAATAAATCTCTGAAGCGTATGTCCCACTACTGTCCAAAAGTGTTTTAGTTTAGGACAATTCCAAAATATATGGAGAATAGTACCTTTGCTTCCTTGGCATCTCCAGCACAAATCTGAACATTCCGGAAAGGCTTTATTCAGTTTTTCTGGAGTTTTATACCATCGGCTAAGAATCTTATAGTTTATTTCTTGTAATTTTACACAAATTGATGTTTTATGAATAAGCCTAAAAATCCGCTGTCTTTGTGTGCTATCCCACGATGTTCCTAGGTCCTGTTCCCATTTTTTTATAAATCCCGGTACGTATTCTTCCCCAGGCATATTTAGCAATTTGTAGTTTACTGATAATGTATGGGATGTTGCCTCTCTCTCATAGCAGTACTTCTCAAACGTAGTCAAAGCTCTATTAAACACTTCTGGATTCGCAAGAGTCTTAAAAAAATGTGTGATCTGAATAGAACGCCATAGTCTTAATTTATATATATCTGCTTGTGTCATTAACTCCGTAATCTTTACCCATCTTCCTTCTTTTATATATGATAGTACTTGTGTGTATCCTGCCTCTAATAAATGCCGGAAACTTATATCTTCATACCCCGGTGAGAAAAGGGGATTTCCCAGTATCGGGTATAAGGGAGATGTTTCAGGTATTATACCTATACTAGGTAATAAATCAAAACAAATTTTTACAGTGTTCCCTATCAAGGGATGGTTTTTTATTTGTTTCGGGAGAGAAGCATAACACCAAGGGGCTCTGCCCAGAGGTATCAAGGATTGTGCGTATTCCATCTGAACCCAGAGTTTAGTATCTTTGTGCCTATTCCAGTCAATTACCCTACTTAAATGAGTTGCTAAGTAATATTTTCATATATCCGGCACTGCCAATCCTCCATTTTCTTTTGGGTTCATTAAAACCCTACGTTGTATCCTAGGATGTTTATATGCCCAAATAAAATCAAACATTATCTTTTGACTCTGTTTAAAGTAGCTAGGCAGAATACGTATTGGCAGTGTCTGATATAGGTACAACAATTTAGGTAGTGTGTTCATTTTAATAATACTACATCGTCCTAGCCAAGAGTGAAAGCCCGTATTCCAACTAGATAACAATGTCTTAATTTTTAATAATAGAGGAGGGAAATTCAGCTCAAAAACTTTTCCTATTTTAGGAGGGATCAACGTACCCAAATATGTCAGTGGTTTATCCGTCCATTTAAATTTCAAATTTTGTTTCAGTTGTTTTACTAATTCTCAAGGTAAATTCACCCCCATTGCTTCTGATTTTGTAAAATTGATATTGAGGTTGGAAAGTGAGCCATATTTCTCAAATTCTTTCATCAAATTTGGAAGTGTAGTCACTGGGTTCCTTAATGAAAATAGCATATCATCGGCATATGCCGAGATTTTATGCTGACTCTCTCCTATCTGAATCCCTGTAATATTTTGGTTTGATCGAATAGTGCAGAGAAATGGTTCCAATCACAGGGCGAACAGGAGAGGCGAGAGGGGACAACCCTGCCTCGTTCCATTTGTAATTTTAAGAGTATCTGACAAAATCCCATTTACCCGTATTCAGGTCGTTGGGCGGGAATAAATAGCAGTGATCCATTGTAACATTTTATTTCCAAAACCGCCATATTTTAGGACTGCCAGCATGAAATTCCAGTTCACACTGTCAAAGGCCTTCTCTGCATCTGTATTCAAAAGTATACATTGGGTCTGGGATACATTAGTCTTCTGTAATAAGTTCAATACCTTTATAGTATTATCCCTTGCCTCTCTTGTGGGTACAAATCCCACTTGATCTAAGTGAATCAGCTTTGGGATATGACGTTGAATTCTATTGGCCAATATCTTGGTAAAAATTTTAAGGTCTAGAATAAGTAATGAAATCGGCCTATAGTTTCCACATAAGGTCAAATCTTTCCCTTCCTTAGGTACAGTGGGGCAAAAAAGTATTTAGTCAGCCACCAATTGTGCAAGTTCTCCCACTTAAAAAGATGAGAGAGGCCTGTAATTGTCATCATAGGTATACCTCAACTATGAGAAACAAAATGTGGAAACAAATCCAGACAATCACATTGTCTGATTTGGAAATAATTTTTTTTGCAAATTATGGTGGAAAATAAGTATTTGGTCAATATCAAAAGTTCATCTCAATAATTTGTTATATATTCTTTGTTGGCAATGACAGAGGTCAAACGTTTTCTGTAAGTCTTCGCAAGGTTGTCACACACTGTTGCTGGTATGTTGGCCCATTCCTCCATGCAGATCTCCTCTAGAGCAGTGATGTTTTGGGGCTGTTGCTGGGCAACACAGACTTTCAACTCCCTCCAAAGGTTTTCTATGGGGTTGAGATCTGGAGACTGGCTAGGCCACTCCAGGACCTTGAAATGCTTCTTACGAAGCCACTCCTTCCTTGCCCGGGCGGTGTGTTTAGGATCATTGTCATTCTGAAAGACCCAGTCACGTTTCATCTTCAATGCCCTTGCTGATGGGTGGAGGTTTGCACTCAAAATCTCACGATGCATGGCCCCATTCATTCTTTCATGTACACGGATCAGTCGTCCTGTTCCCTTTGCAGAGAAACAGCCCCAAAGCATGATGTTGCCACCCCCATGCTTCACAGTAGGTATGGTGTTCTTTGGTTACTACTCAGCATTCTCTCTCCTCCAAACATGACGAGTTGTGTTTCTACCAAACAGTTCTACTTTGGTGTCATCTGACCATATGACATTCTCCCAATCCTCTTCTGGATCATCCACATGCTCTCTAGCAAACCTCAGATGGGCCCGGACATGTACTGGCTTAAGCAGGGGGACACGTCTGGCACTGCAGGATCTGAGTCCCTGGCGGCCTAGTGTGTTACTGATGGTAGCCTTTGTTACGTTGGTCCCAGCTCTCTGTAGGTCATTCACTAGGTCCCTCCGTGTTGTTCTGGGATTTTTGCTCACCGTTCTTGTGATCATTTTGGCCCCACGGGGTGAGATCTTGCGTGGAGCCCCAGATCGAGGGAGATTATCAGTGGTCTTGTATGTCTTCCATTTTCTAATTATTCCTCCCACAGTTGATTTCTTCACACCAAACTGCTTGCCTATTGCAGATTCAGTCTTCCCAGCCTGGTGCAGGTCTACAATTTTGTTTCTGGTGTCCTTCGACAGCTCTTTGGTCTTCACCATAGTGGAGTTTGGAGTGTGACTGTTTGAGGTTGTGGACAGGTGTCTTTTATACTGATAACAAATTCAAACAGGTGCCATTAATACAGGTAATGAGTGGAGGACAGAGGAGGCTCTTAAAGAAGAAGATACAGGTCTGTGAGAGCCAGAAATCTTGCTTGTTTGTCGGTGACCAAATACTTATTTTCCACCATAATTTGCAAAAAAAATTATTTCCAAATTAGACAATGTGATTGTCTGGATTTGTTTCCCCATTTTGTCTCTCATAGTTGAGGTATACCTATGATGACAATTACAGGCCTCTCTCATCTTTTTAAGTTGGAGAACTTGCACAATTGGTGGCTGACTAAATACTTTTTTGCCCCACTGTATCACCGAGATATAGGCCAATAAGGTTTCTGTTGTAAAAGATGCGGAGGAACCCAGTGTGTTGAAGAATTTGATCATATACTGACCAAGAGAGGGAAGCAAGATCTTATAGTATTGTGCTGTTAAACCATCCGGACCCGGCGCTTTATCTAATTGAATTGTTCTTACTGCTTCTTGGAGTTCTTCTATTGTTATAGGATCTTGCATTTCATCTCTGTCTGTATCTGATAACTTGAGGTATTAAAGATAGAGTAAGATATGCAACTATTTGTTCTTGAGTATGAGGTTTAACCTTCAGATTATAAAGTGATTCATAGAATTCTTTAAATTCCTGTGCTATATCATATGATTTTACAATCTTCAGTCTATTAGGTGTTATCAAATGAGGAATATAAGTCTTTGATTTTTGTCCTTGTAACGTTCTAGCTAATACCTTTCCACATTTATTCCCAGCTTCATATGAAAATCTTTTACATATCTGTAACGCCGCCTTTGCTTTATACTGCAGGAGATCTACAATTTGTGTCCTTTTAGTCAAAAGTTCTTTCTCAACCCCTTCAGTTTGAGCTTTTTTATGTCGATCTTCTAATTTAGCTAGTTCTTCCATAAGTAGTTTTAATTGTTGTGTTCGTTTCCGTTTTATTCTGGCTTCATGCTTGATCAGGACGCCCCTGATCACCGCCTTATGAGCCTCCCAAATAATCCCGAGGTCACAATCAAGAGTATCATTAGTTTCAAAATAAAACCCCATTTCCCTGACTACCTCTTCCCGTACTTCTTCATCTTGTAAAAGACTTTCATTCAGTCGCCAATGGTTGGACCTTGTCAGGGGAGAGTCTTGTAAGGTGTATATCAGGGACATCGGTGCATGATCTGACCAGGTAATGGAGCCAATAGTAACATCTTGAACTGCATGAAGTTGGGCATGTGGAATAAGAAAATAGTCGATACGAGAATATGTTTTATGGGGAAAAGAATAAAAAGTATAGTCCTTTTCTGTGGGGTGAAGTAGTCTCCATACATCAATTAATTGATTTTTATAAAGAGATTGGGCTATGTTTTTACGTGCCCTATCAGAAATGGTTGACCCTCCAGTTGATGTATCTTCTACTGGTATTAGGGGGATGTTTAAATCTCCACCTATAATCAATTGTCCTATTTTAAACTCCATCAATTTCCTAAGTGTTTTATTTATAAAGATTATTTATAACTCACTGTCAGCCGGGAGTTGTGAAGGCAGCACTATGCAGTGCAGCTGAGAACAGCTGATCGCAAACTTCCGTGATCCCTCCTCGTAGCTCCCCGTAACTGAATTGCCAAATATGCTGGCTCCAACGAGGATCATTCACAAAGTATGAGAAGCAGAGTACCCTGTGCCCTCTTCCTGAGTGCAGTACAAAGGAGCCAACTTCCATGTACTGTGTTTCTGGGGTGCAGCCTGCACAATTGGCATCATCCGCATAGTGGTTATGCTCTCGTTAGTTACGGCTAAGTAAGCGATATGGCTTTGCCCTTATCTTGCTGACACCGCCTCTAGCAGGTGTGATGTAAGATCCCTTTGAGGGTGCTTCATCTTTTGGCAACAAGATGAATAGCACTCTAACCCGGGCCACAGTTGGCAAGTCTGGGTTTTGCCTCAGGACCGGCATCTGCTATGCCAGAAGATGACACAGTCTAGAAGACAAAGTTCAGAGAATGCGGGGGCCACACGTTTTTACAGACCAGGTCAGGGTTTTAGGAAGAGCTTGCGAAGAGGCCAGATATTCCCTCAAACGTCTGCTAAAAAAAAAAAAAAACTTGACCTTGGTTATTCGAGAAGCTGAGTTTGGGCCTCAGACTATTGGAAAGCCAAAAAGGTTGTTTCAGGACACGCATGGTCCTTCAGATGTCCACCTCATCTCAGATTTGTTTCCACAGATTTGCCTCACTCCATGGTAAAGAAGCATATACTCTTGTATTATGTAAAGTCTCTGGTTTTGCAAATGCTAATGTGCCCATTCGGAAGATTTCAGGGCATGTACTTGCCCCTCTTTATGGTCATGAAGAAGAAGAACGGCTTGCAGATGCCGGTTATAGACCTCACGCACCTAAAACAATTTTCATCAAAAGGAGAAGTTAAAGACGGAGACATTGTATCTAAATAATAGGGGGTCCAGCCAGGCGACTGGCTCGCTTCCATAGACCTAAAGATGCTTACTTGCAGGTGCCCATTGTAGTCTTCCACAAGTTTCTTCGGTTCACCGCAGGTCAAGACCATCTCCAGCTCACTTGTCTACCATGCAGGCTTTTTAACATCGCTCAGCATGTTTTTCAAAGTCTTATTGGTTGATATAGTCTTTATCAAAACAAAGGGCATACGCCTGCATCGTTACCTGAATGACCTTCTCCTACTATCACAAGACTAAGGGCAGCTGCTGGAGCCCAGAGCTCAGGTCTATTCAATGCTCCTCAAATGTGGGTGGCTGCTGAATCTGGAAAAGAGCCACCCGGAGCCCACTCAATCTCTTGTGTACCTCGGGGCTCAGTTTGATATAATCAAGAGGACCATTGCTTTGCCTCTGGATCTTGATGCTCTGGAACAGAATACTTCTGGCCCTGTCTTCTTCCCACCTGCGCACCTTTCAGTGTCTAAAATTATCGGCACTATGGTGTCTATGGATCCGATGGTCAAGTGGGTGCTCTGGAGAATACGACCCTTCCAGAAAGGGGTTTTACCAGCAGTGGGAGCCAGGAAACAGAATTCAGGTAATCTACCTCAGTCATGAGAGAGAGTCCCTGGTGGCTGCAACGAAGAAACGTACTAATTTGCCAATCCATTGCCCCATTTCCTGGTTCACAGTCATGTCCAATGCCAGCAATATGGGATGGGTGCTTACTGCCTATTGGGGATAGCTCAAGGCAGGTGGGGCTGTCAGCTTCACAAGATTGTGCTGAACATTCTGAAACTACAGGCAGCCTTCTGCACCCTACAAGACAATTATGCCTTTATGCAATTATGAAGAATCTAGCCGACATCTCATCGGCTTATGTCCCCGCAGTCCAGAATATTCGGACTTTCTTTCCAGAGTCAAATTGGACAACAACAAATGGTCTATCCATGTGGAGGTTTTAAGGCAGATTTGTCCCTGGGGGTCAGACAAGAAGTCCATCCGTTTGCCTCCCTGTGCAACAAGAATTTGGAGAAGTATTATACGTGGGGCCAGTATCTCCAAGGCTTCAGGACAGATGCTCTGATCATTGGAAATGCAGCGGGACCTGTGCGGTTCTTCCAGTTCCAGTCATCATTGGGTTTCTATGAAGACTCGAACAGAAGTTGTGGAGGTAGAGGAAATGATGCCTGATTGACCAAAAAGGCCATGGTCCCCCTTGCTAGCACAGCTCAGCTACCAGAACCCAGAGCCCCTTCCCTTCAGGCCAGACCTTCTGTCACAGGGTACAATTCTTCATCCATGTACAGCACAGAGGTGTCTGATGGTCTGGTTCCTTCAGCATCATCTTCGCTCTCATGAATAATAGAAGAGTGAACACAAACAAAGTTTATGGGAGAATCTGGTCAAAGTTTGTGCAATACATGTCTGCTGCTGACGGATCATGTAATGATCCTGAAGTTCAAATTATTCTGGGCTTCCTCTGGTCAGATTTAGATCTGGCCCTATCGGTCAGCTCCCTCAGAGTGCAATTGTCAGCATACATCTGTCTGACAATTCTTTAAGGGAGCAACTAGGCTCAGACCTCGTAGTAAGCAGAGGCTTCCCAAATGGAACCTCCCTCTTGTTCTCGACTCCCTTTAGAGCATGGATATGCAATTAGCGGACCTCCAGCTGTTGCAAAACTACAAGTCCCATCATGCCTCTGCCTCTGGGTGTCATGCTTGCTGCTGTCAGAGTCTCGCTATGCCTCATGGGACTTGTAGTTTGGCAACAGCTGGAGGTCCGCTAATTGAATATCCCTGCTTTAGAGAATTTAAGCAGATTGTTCTAGGGCTGTCTCCGTTTAAGACCTCTGTCAAGTTCGCCTTTCTCGTGGCTTATATTTCGGCATAAAAAGCCTCAGAAACTGAAGCGTCAGTCATGGAGAACCTTTCTTAATGTTCTTTTCAGAGCAAGTGGTGCTGTTACCTATGCTTGACTCAATTCCCAAGGATACATTAGTCTTTTATGGGAACCAAGAAATTGTTCTGCCAACCTTTATGCCTGGTACACACAACCGGTTTTCCCGTCGGATAAAAAACGGATGGTTTTCCCAACAGAATTCCTCTCAAGTGTGCCTTGCATACACATGGTCACACAAGTCCGGTGAACTTTTGACTGCCAAGAACGCGGTGACGTAAAAGACTATGACGAGCCAACAAAATTAAGTTCTATGTTTCCAAGCATGCGTCGAATTGTTTCCAAGCATGAGCGTTTTCTTTCCCGTTGGAAAAGCATACAGACGAATGATTTTTCCGCTAGGATTTTTTTCCTGACGGGAAAAAAGAGATCCTGCTCTCTTTTTTTTTTTTTTTCCGGCAGTTTTCCCGTCGGAAAAACTCAGATGGCGCATACACACGGCCGGAATTCCGGGCCAAAAGCTCTCATTGCAGTTTTTCCCACAGGAAAACCGGTCGTGTGTACAGGGCATGAGAGTACTAAAATGCATCCTTTAGACGTGGGAGAGATCGTTTTGTGGCTTAGTCGGTTAAAGACCCTATCTAGTAAATCGGGAATCCTGAGTTTGACTCTCAGCAGTGCCTTTTTTTTACAAAACAGTGATCAGACTTCTGCGCTACTATAAGTGACTTAGCAAGTGTAAAAAAATAAAATAAGAATAGACACCTATGTCTTACTGTATATGAAGACAAGTGGTGGCGCACAATATCCACAGAAACATGTATTACCCAAAGTAATCAATATGAAGAAAAAAAAAAAAAAATATATATATATATATATATATATTGTGAGGGGGTTAGCTCGGCAGCGGGTGTGTGTGACCCCCGGGATGGGCTCCCCAGACAAAAACAGGCCCAGCAAACGGAGGTTGTGGTTTTCAAAATCAAAAAGGTGCGGTTTATTTTCTATTTACAGTGACAAAACACAGCAAAGCAAAAGAAACATAAATAAAATAAATCCTGGTCAACTTGACCTCTGACTAAACATACAGGTTTCCTAACTAACAACTGGGATCAGCCTAGTGCTGTCCTAGTCCCTAAGTCCCTGGTTTTAAATGTCCAAGCAAATAGCCACACAGGCTTTGTCTCACCGCACAGGGGTTCACTCTCCCTAGACAGTCCACACAGGTCTGGTTCCAGGCATGAGCTAACACCTAATGAATCTGGGAGTTCTTATAGAGGCCTAAATGAGCTGACAAGCTTCAGCTGGTCTCATCAACTCCCTGTCTGCACGACGCCCCACACTCTCCCTAGAGGTATGAGTCATCCATGAGCCCACTAGCCTCAGCTGGGCTTATACAACTCTCCACCTAGTTGTATAAGTCGGCGTAAAGCCTGAATCTGGGCGAAATATATCTACCCCCCTGGATGCAACCAGGTGACTTTACCTTCCTGCTGTCACATACCCCCCCCTCTTGTTTTAACCTCGGGGTTGGAACACCAGCAATCAGGCATTCATGTACTCGAGACAAAGCATCCACATTCCCCATTTGAACGCCAGGGCGATGCTTTACTGTGAAGTTGAATTCCTGGAGGGCCAGGAACCACCTATTCACTCTTCTATTTGTTTCCTTGTTTTGAGCCATCCACTTTAACGGAGCGTGATCCGTAACCATGTCAAAGTGCCTACCTAGCAGGTAGTACCGAAGGGAATCTAGAGCCCACTTCACCGCTAAACACTCCTTTTCAACGGTGGCGTAATTTACCTCATGGGACTTCAACTTCCTGCTGAGGTAAATGACTGGGTGCTCTTCCCCGTTCCAGACCTGGGACAATACTGCTCCTAACCCCACATCTGACGCATCACTTTGTACGACAAAGTCTTTAGAGAAGTCGGGTGAGTACAACACTGGCTGGCTACATAAGGCTTGTTTCAAGAATTGGAATGCTGCCTCAGCCTCGGGGGTCCATTTAATCATGACCGACCCTTTCCCCTTCGTCAGGTTGGTTAGGGGCACAGCCTTAGAAGCAAAGTGGGGAATGAATCGCCGATAATACCCAGCGATTCCCAGAAAGGCTCGTACCTGCTTCTTGCTGTTGGGACGTGGCCAACTCTGGATGGCCTCGACTTTGTTGAGTTGGGGTTTTATTACTCCCCTCCCAATGGTGTACCCAAGATATTTGGCCTCCTCCTGCCCAATGGTACACTTCTTGGGGTTAGCCGTAAACCCCGCTTCCCGAACAGAGTCCAGGACTGCTTGCACTTTTGGCAGATGTGAGGCCCAATCTGTGCTATGGACAATTACGTCATCCAGGTAAGCCGCAGCATACTTCCGATGGGGCCTCAGCATCTGGTCCATTTTCCGCTGGAATGTGGCCGGCGCATTCTGTAACCCGAACGGCATTCTTTTATATTGGAACGCCCCGTCTGGGGTTACAAATGCGGTTTTCTCTTTGGCCGACTTGGCCAGGGGGATTTGCCAATACCCTTTTGTGAGGTCAAGAGTCGTCATGTATCGGGCTGTTCCCAGCCGGTCGATCAACTCATCTATACGTGGCATGGGGTAGGTGTCAAATTTTGTAACTTTGTTCAACTGACGAAAATCGTTACAAAATCGCCAGCTCCCATCCGGTTTAGGCACCAACACAATGGGACTAGACCAATCACTTTGGGACGCCTCTATCACCCCTAAGTTCAGCATTTTCTGTACTTCCTCCCGTATTGCCTCCCGTCGGGCCTCTGGGATCCGATAGGGTTTTAACTTCACCCTTTCACCGGGCGGGGTAATGATGTCATGCTCTACCCCAGATGTTTGTCCCGGCAGCTCAGAGAATACCTCCTTGTTGCGAAGCACAAACTCCTTAACCTCCTGTTGTTGGGGTTGTGACAAGGTGGCTGCTATTCCAACCTCAGGAATCATGCAACCAGTTTGAGCTGGTGACCAAGTGTCTGCGACTAGGGAATCTCTATCCCTCCAGGCTTTCAACAGATTAACGTGATAGATCTGTTCGGGCTTTCGCCTTCCTGGTTGTCTGACCTTGTAATTCACTTCGCTCACTTTTTCCATTATCTCATAGGGGCCTTGCCATTTGGCAAGGAATTTACTTTCAACCGTAGGGACAAGTACCAGTATCCTATCCCCCGGGGAAAAGGTACGGGTCTTGGCTCCACGGTTGTACACTCTCTGCTGTGCTAACTGCGCTTGGGCCAAATGTTCCTTCACGATGGGCATTACCTGTGCAATTCGGTCTTGCATCAGGGCGACATGCTCAATCACACTCCTGTGGGGAGAACTCTCACTTTTCCAAGTTTCCTTGGCAATATCCAACAGCCCTCTTGGGTGTCTCCCATACAGTAACTCAAAGGGGGAGAATCCCGTAGAGGATTGGGGCACCTCCCTAATAGCAAACATCAGATAAGGAAGTAGACAGTCCCAATCCTTTCCATCTCTATCCACCACTTTCTTCAACATTTGTTTTAGGGTTTTGTTGAATCTTTCAACCAGCCCATCGGTTTGGGGGTGATACACAGATGTACGTAATTGCGTCACTTTGAACAATTTACACAGCTCCTTCATAACCCGGGACATAAAGGGTGTACCTTGGTCCGTAAGCAGTTCTTTACAAATACCCACCCGGCTAAACACAAGAGATAGCTCTTTGGCTATGGTTTTGGCCGAGGTATTTCGGAGAGGGATCGCTTCTGGATAACGGGTGGCATAGTCCATTATAACTAATATGTACTGGTGCCCCCTAGCGGACTTGATTATAGGCCCTACCAAATCCATGGCGATCCTCTCAAACGGGACCTCAATGATGGGTAGAGGGACCAGCGGGCTACGGAAATGTGGCATCGGGGCCGACCTCTGACACACAGGGCAGGAGGAACAATAATTTTCTATGTCCTTCATCACCCCCGGCCAATAGAATCTCTGTAATACCCTCTCTCGGTTTTCTCTGTCCCCAGATGACCTCCAAGAATGTGCCCATGGGCCAACTCCAACACCAACTTCCTGTAAGGTTTGGGCACCACAAGCTGCTCAACGGTTTCTTCTGCCCTTTTTGCCACCCGATACAGTAGGTCCTTCTCTACGCTGAAGTATGGGTAAGTGCAGGTATTATCTGGGTTCACTAACTCGCCATCTATTTTCACTATGTTTTCCCGTGCCTTTATTAGGGCGGGGTCTTTCAACTGTTCTGTGGCAAAGTTTTCCCTGTGAACCTCAAGATCAGAAAACTCCACAGACGGTAGGTTTTCGTCTGAGGAGGTGGGCTCCTCTCCAGTTTCTTGAGTCTCCCCTGCCAATACTGATAAGGGAAATTCCGGAGAGTCCTCACCACTCTCAGGGGAGTTCTGGCTATCACATTCCTGGTACATAGGGGCACCAGTGGGGGGCTCAGGATCATCCCACAGTTCCCAGAACTTCGGAAAATCCCTTCCCACAATGGCGTCATGCGGTAACTGAGATACTAAGCCCACTGGATGAGAGAGGGTACCTTTGGGGGTCTCGAAACACACTGTAGTCACTGGATACTCTCGGGTGTCCCCATGCACACAAATAACAGCTACCTTGCTATTCCCAAAGACCTCTGTTTTAACTAACTCAGCCTTTATCAGGGTCACAAGGCTACCTGAATCCAGCAATACCACAACATTTCTACCATTAACACACATTTTGCATAAATGTTTCTCAGTTCCTCGAATGGCAGTGCATGCGACTGTCGCACACAGCGACTGACGTCTGCCCGTCAGAAAGTCACACTGCATGGGTTCCTCCACAACCGGGCAATTGGCTGCAATATGTCCCGCTTGCCGGCAGCGGTAGCAAACGATCCTTCTTGCCGCCTCTTGAGCCGCTGATTTCCCAGGCTGTTCTCGCCAAACTTGGGGTAGAGCTCCCACCCTCTCACTCTCTCCACCCTCACCCCTTGGAATCCTCTTATCCGCCCCTGGGGATGGTCTGGTCTTAGGGTGGAAAGTCCGAGTGTCTCTGGAAGAGGCCGTCAGGTTCTCTGTAGCCAAGTATTTCTCCACACGATCCACAAGACCATCGGCCGTCTCTGGGTCTCCATGGCTTACCCACTTTTGGATGGCAGTAGGAAGAGCTCTCAAAAACCGATCCATTACAACACGTTCCACAATCTTTGGTGCGGACAAAGTCTCTGGCTGTAGCCACTTTCTGCTCAGGTGAATGAGATCATACATTTGAGACCTGGGGGGTTTTCCAAGCTGGAAAGTCCAGTTATGCACACGCTGAGCCCGGACAGCCTGGGTGACACCCAGCCTTGCCAAAATTTCAGCTTTTAGCATCACATAGTCTTTTGCTTGGTTAGGCTCTAGGTCATAGTAAGCTTTCTGCGATTCACCAGTTAACAGAGGAGCCACCAGTCCAGCCCACTGCTCCTCAGGCCACTTTTCTCTTTCAGCGGTCCTTTCAAATGTGGTCAAAAATACCTCTGGATCATCCTCTCCAGTCATTTTTGTCAATAAACGACTCACCCCAAAGGACGCGGTATTAGTGGGACGGCTTTCCTCACTGGTCTGCGGACGTTGCTGCATTACTGCTTCCATTTGTTGTAGTCTCTGCTCTTGCTTCTGTAACAGGTCTATGAAGCGGGCCTCAGATTGCTGCTGGGCTTGTTGCTGAGCTTCCAGACTCTGTTGGTGAGCTTGCTGCTGGGCTGCAAGGCTCTGTTGATGAGCTTGCTGCTGGGCTGCAAGGCTCCTTTGCAAACCTGCATTTGTCTGCTGTTGATTGGCATTTGCTAGAGCCAGCTGTTTCAGTATCTCCTCCATGCTGGCTTAAAAAAAAACTGCCACTGGTTCTCCACCAACTGTGAGGGGGTTAGCTCGGCAGCGGGTGTGTGTGACCCCCGGGATGGGCTCCCCAGACAAAAACAGGCCCAGCAAACGGAGGTTGTGGTTTTCAAAATCAAAAAGGTGCGGTTTATTTTCTATTTACAGTGACAAAACACAGCAAAGCAAAAGAAACATAAATAAAATAAATCCTGGTCAACTTGACCTCTGACTAAACATACAGGTTTCCTAACTAACAACTGGGATCAGCCTAGTGCTGTCCTAGTCCCTAAGTCCCTGGTTTTAAATGTCCAAGCAAATAGCCACACAGGCTTTGTCTCACCGCACAGGGGTTCACTCTCCCTAGACAGTCCACACAGGTCTGGTTCCAGGCATGAGCTAACACCTAATGAATCTGGGAGTTCTTATAGAGGCCTAAATGAGCTGACAAGCTTCAGCTGGTCTCATCAACTCCCTGTCTGCACGACGCCCCACACTCTACCTAGAGGTATGAGTCATCCATGAGCCCACTAGCCTCAGCTGGGCTTATACAACTCTCCACCTAGTTGTATAAGTCGGCGTAAAGCCTGAATCTGGGCGAAATATATCTACCCCCCTGGATGCAACCAGGTGACTTTACCTTCCTGCTGTCACATACCCCCCCCTCTTGTTTTAACCTCGGGGTTGGAACACCAGCAATCAGGCATTCATGTACTCGAGACAAAGCATCCACATTCCCCATTTGAACGCCAGGGCGATGCTTTACTGTGAAGTTGAATTCCTGGAGGGCCAGGAACCACCTATTCACTCTTCTATTTGTTTCCTTGTTTTGAGCCATCCACTTTAACGGAGCGTGATCCGTAACCATGTCAAAGTGCCTACCTAGCAGGTAGTACCGAAGGGAATCTAGAGCCCACTTCACCGCTAAACACTCCTTTTCAACGGTGGCGTAATTTACCTCATGGGACTTCAACTTCCTGCTGAGGTAAATGACTGGGTGCTCTTCCCCGTTCCAGACCTGGGACAATACTGCTCCTAACCCCACATCTGACGCATCACTTTGTACGACAAAGTCTTTAGAGAAGTCGGGTGAGTACAACACTGGCTGGCTACATAAGGCTTGTTTCAAGAATTGGAATGCTGCCTCAGCCTCGGGGGTCCATTTAATCATGACCGACCCTTTCCCCTTCGTCAGGTTGGTTAGGGGCACAGCCTTAGAAGCAAAGTGGGGAATGAATCGCCGATAATACCCAGCGATTCCCAGAAAGGCTCGTACCTGCTTCTTGCTGTTGGGACGTGGCCAACTCTGGATGGCCTCGACTTTGTTGAGTTGGGGTTTTATTACTCCCCTCCCAATGGTGTACCCAAGATATTTGGCCTCCTCCTGCCCAGTGGTACACTTCTTGGGATTAGCCGTAAACCCCGCTTCCCGAACAGAGTCCAGGACTGCTTGCACTTTTGGCAGATGTGAGGCCCAATCTGTGCTATGGACAATTACGTCATCCAGGTAAGCCGCAGCATACTTCCGATGGGGCCTCAGCATCTGGTCCATTTTCCGCTGGAATGTGGCCGGCGCATTCTGTAACCCGAACGGCATTCTTTTATATTGGAACGCCCCGTCTGGGGTTACAAATGTGGTTTTCTCTTTGGCCGACTTGGCCAGGGGGATTTGCCAATACCCTTTTGTGAGGTCAAGAGTCGTCATGTATCGGGCTGTTCCCAGCCGGTCGATCAACTCATCTATACGTGGCATGGGGTAGGTGTCAAATTTTGTAACTTTGTTCAACTGACGAAAATCGTTACAAAATCGCCAGCTCCCATCCGGTTTAGGCACCAACACAATGGGACTAGACCAATCACTTTGGGACGCCTCTATCACCCCTAAGTTCAGCATTTTCTGTACTTCCTCCCGTATTGCCTCCCGTCGGGCCTCTGGGATCCGATAGGGTTTTAACTTCACCCTTTCACCGGGCGGGGTAATGATGTCATGCTCTACCCCAGATGTTTGTCCCGGCAGCTCAGAGAATACCTCCTTGTTGCGAAGCACAAACTCCTTAACCTCCTGTTGTTGGGGTTGTGACAAGGTGGCTGCTATTCCAACCTCAGGAATCATGCAACCAGTTTGAGCTGGTGACCAAGTGTCTGCGACTAGGGACTCTCTATCCCTCCAGGCTTTCAACAGATTAACGTGATAGATCTGTTCGGGCTTTCGCCTTCCTGGTTGTCTGACCTTGTAATTCACTTCGCTCACTTTTTCCATTATCTCATAGGGGCCTTGCCATTTGGCAAGGAATTTACTTTCAACCGTAGGGACAAGTACCAGTATCCTATCCCCCGGGGAAAAGGTACGGGTCTTGGCTCCACGGTTGTACACTCTCTGCTGTGCTAACTGCGCTTGGGCCAAATGTTCCTTCACGATGGGCATTACCTGTGCAATTCGGTCTTGCATCAGGGCGACATGCTCAATCACACTCCTGTGGGGAGAACTCTCACTTTCCCAAGTTTCCTTGGCAATATCCAACAGCCCTCTTGGGTGTCTCCCATACAGTAACTCAAAGGGGGAGAATCCCGTAGAGGATTGGGGCACCTCCCTAATAGCAAACATCAGATAAGGAAGTAGACAGTCCCAATCCTTTCCATCTCTATCCACCACTTTCTTCAACATTTGTTTTAGGGTTTTGTTGAATCTTTCAACCAGCCCATCGGTTTGGGGGTGATACACAGATGTACGTAATTGCGTCACTTTGAACAATTTACACAGCTCCTTCATAACCCGGGACATAAAGGGTGTACCTTGGTCCGTAAGCAGTTCTTTACAAATACCCACCCGGCTAAACACAAGAGATAGCTCTTTGGCTATGGTTTTGGCCGAGGTATTTCGGAGAGGGATCGCTTCTGGATAACGGGTGGCATAGTCCATTATAACTAATATGTACTGGTGCCCCCTAGCGGACTTGATTATAGGCCCTACCAAATCCATGGCGATCCTCTCAAACGGGACCTCAATGATGGGTAGAGGGACCAGCGGGCTACGGAAATGTGGCATCGGGGCCGACCTCTGACACACAGGGCAGGAGGAACAATAATTTTCTATGTCCTTCATCACCCCCGGCCAATAGAATCTCTGTAATACCCTCTCTCGGGTTTTCTCTGTCCCCAGATGACCTCCAAGAATGTGCCCATGGGCCAACTCCAACACCAACTTCCTGTAAGGTTTGGGCACCACAAGCTGCTCAACGGTTTCTTCTGCCCTTTTTGCCACCCGATACAGTAGGTCCTTCTCTACGCTGAAGTATGGGTAAGTGCAGGTATTATCTGGGTTCACTAACTCGCCATCTATTTTCACTACGTTTTCCCGTGCCTTTATTAGGGCGGGGTCTTTCAACTGTTCTGTGGCAAAGTTTTCCCTGTGAACCTCAAGATCAGAAAACTCCACAGACGGTAGGTTTTCGTCTGAGGAGGTGGGCTCCTCTCCAGTTTCTTGAGTCTCCCCTGCCAATACTGATAAGGGAAATTCCGGAGAGTCCTCACCACTCTCAGGGGAGTTCTGGCTATCACATTCCTGGTACATAGGGGCACCAGTGGGGGGCTCAGGATCATCCCACAGTTCCCAGAACTTCGGAAAATCCCTTCCCACAATGGCGTCATGCGGTAACTGAGATACTAAGCCCACTGGATGAGAGAGGGTACCTTTGGGGGTCTCGAAACACACTGTAGTCACTGGATACTCTCGGGTGTCCCCATGCACACAAATAACAGCTACCTTGCTATTCCCAAAGACCTCTGTTTTAACTAACTCAGCCTTTATCAGGGTCACAAGGCTACCTGAATCCAGCAATACCACAACATTTCTACCATTAACACACATTTTGCATAAATGTTTCTCAGTTCCTCGAATGGCAGTGCATGCGACTGTCGCACACAGCGACTGACGTCTGCCCGTCAGAAAGTCACACTGCATGGGTTCCTCCACAACCGGGCAATTGGCTGCAATATGTCCCGCTTGCCGGCAGCGGTAGCAAACGATCCTTCTTGCCGCCTCTTGAGCCGCTGATTTCCCAGGCTGTTCTCGCCAAACTTGGGGTAGAGCTCCCACCCTCTCACTCTCTCCACCCTCACCCCTTGGAATCCTCTTATCCGCCCCTGGGGATGGTCTGGTCTTAGGGTGGAAAGTCCGAGTGTCTCTGGAAGAGGCCGTCAGGTTCTCTGTAGCCAAGTATTTCTCCACACGATCCACAAGACCATCGGCCGTCTCTGGGTCTCCATGGCTTACCCACTTTTGGATGGCAGTAGGAAGAGCTCTCAAAAACCGATCCATTACAACACGTTCCACAATCTTTGGTGCGGACAAAGTCTCTGGCTGTAGCCACTTTCTGCTCAGGTGAATGAGATCATACATTTGAGACCTGGGGGGTTTTCCAAGCTGGAAAGTCCAGTTATGCACACGCTGAGCCCGGACAGCCTGGGTGACACCCAGCCTTGCCAAAATTTCAGCTTTTAGCATCACATAGTCTTTTGCTTGGTTAGGCTCTAGGTCATAGTAAGCTTTCTGCGATTCACCAGTTAACAGAGGAGCCACCAGTCCAGCCCACTGCTCCTCAGGCCACTTTTCTCTTTCAGCGGTCCTTTCAAATGTGGTCAAAAATACCTCTGGATCATCCTCTCCAGTCATTTTTGTCAATAAACGACTCACCCCAAAGGACGCGGTATTAGTGGGACGGCTTTCCTCACTGGTCTGCGGACGTTGCTGCATTACTGCTTCCATTTGTTGTAGTCTCTGCTCTTGCTTCTGTAACAGGTCTATGAAGCGGGCCTCAGATTGCTGCTGGGCTTGTTGCTGAGCTTCCAGACTCTGTTGGTGAGCTTGCTGCTGGGCTGCAAGGCTCTGTTGATGAGCTTGCTGCTGGGCTGCAAGGCTCCTTTGCAAACCTGCATTTGTCTGCTGTTGATTGGCATTTGCTAGAGCCAGCTGTTTCAGTATCTCCTCCATGCTGGCTTAAAAAAAAACTGCCACTGGTTCTCCACCAACTGTGAGGGGGTTAGCTCGGCAGCGGGTGTGTGTGACCCCCGGGATGGGCTCCCCAGACAAAAACAGGCCCAGCAAACGGAGGTTGTGGTTTTCAAAATCAAAAAGGTGCGGTTTATTTTCTATTTACAGTGACAAAACACAGCAAAGCAAAAGAAACATAAATAAAATAAATCCTGGTCAACTTGACCTCTGACTAAACATACAGGTTTCCTAACTAACAACTGGGATCAGCCTAGTGCTGTCCTAGTCCCTAAGTCCCTGGTTTTAAATGTCCAAGCAAATAGCCACACAGGCTTTGTCTCACCGCACAGGGGTTCACTCTCCCTAGACAGTCCACACAGGTCTGGTTCCAGGCATGAGCTAACACCTAATGAATCTGGGAGTTCTTATAGAGGCCTAAATGAGCTGACAAGCTTCAGCTGGTCTCATCAACTCCCTGTCTGCACGACGCCCCACACTCTCCCTAGAGGTATGAGTCATCCATGAGCCCACTAGCCTCAGCTGGGCTTATACAACTCTCCACCTAGTTGTATAAGTCGGCGTAAAGCCTGAATCTGGGCGAAATATATCTACCCCCCTGGATGCAACCAGGTGACTTTACCTTCCTGCTGTCACAATATATATATGAAAATAAAAATAAATGTAAAAATAAAATGAAAAAATACCATACAACATATGTATATATATAGACAGTCTTAAAGGCAGTTCTTAGGAGTCTGTTTACACACTGCGGTGTATATGGGTGGAGCAGGGATAAATGGGATCCACTGTGCACAGGGCAGCCATCATAGATGAACAGAAACCATGTTCAGGGGTAACTGGAAGACAAGGAGAGAGGCGCCTCTAAGTGCAATAGTGTAACAAGGTTTTAATAGTAGATACAAATACACTCACATTTAGGTGAATTAACATAGGCATTTAAAAATGTCAGGATGACAATCATCAGCAGCAGTATCAAGATGTCATGTTGATAAAGGAGCGTGACTTGCCAGGACACCGCAAGTCCGCACGCTCACGAAACGCGTCCATTTTTGATGGCGTCACCCTCTGCAGCTTAACCACATGTGCGCCCCAAGCCTCGCTCTGAAGATACTACAGGATCGATGTCCCTGGAAGCCGGCCGCTCCATCTTCAGAGACACTCCTGTCATTCTACGCAGAGCTGAGAACCCCCTGTGACCTGCTGCTGATGATTGTCATCCTGACATTTTTAAACACCTATGTTAATTCACCTAAATGTGAGTGTATTTGTATCTACTATTAAAACCTTGTTACACTATTGCACTTAGAGGCGCCTCTCTCCTTGTCTTTAAACTGTATATGAGGTTGCTGCTTTATACCAATAGTGTTCCCACATTAACTATGTATGAGATTGTCTTTTCTTTGGTTCTTTGAATCTCTCAGATATTGTGAAGTTATATCTACAAGCTACAGCTTCCTTTAGGCTTTTAGAATGCCTGTTCATTCTTTTTGCCGGAAAGAACAAAGGGAAATGTGCCTCATCTAGGATGATTGTGGCATGGGTTGTCCAGGCCTTCTGACAGGCTCACATAGTGGAGGGCTTGTTTCCTTTGGAGGTAATGACCGTTCACTTGACCAGGAGTGCGTCTACGTCTTGGGTAGCTTCTCAGCATGTGGTTCCCAATGTAATCTGTAGGGAGGCCTTGTGGTCCTCAATCAATTCATTTATAGCTCATTATTGTGTAGAGTCTGCTTCTTTATCCTCTTATATCCTCTTTTATTTTGGCTTGAGGGTCATGTCTGTTGACGGTTTAAATTTAAGCCTTTGGTTCAGCATTGCACGCCCATAGGGTGTATGGCTAGTTAGTTCCCATATGTAATGGATAAGAGATTGGGACTTTGAATGATAAAACATTATTGTAACATAAATGGCATGACACATAACATAACATGGTGTGGAAGAATAACCTCCATAACAGGAGTCCCTGCAAGACTATATAACATGTTGGGTCTAAAATATATGGCATTAAAAGCATGATAGACCGTCTGTAGGACATGGTGCATCTGTGTAAGCCCGACACGTTTCGTGGGACAGTGCCGATTCCTCAGGGGCTGATGCAGCATCATTGTCAACTGTGCATGGAAACCAAAGGACAAGGACTGTATAAAAAGGCGTAACACTGGGTGGGGCGCGCTGATGCGGCTGAGAGCATAAAAACACTCATGAGAGGCCAGTTAGTCCTTTCATGAGCACACTATACACTTTCATGCACAGGACCTTTTCCTGTGCAATTTTGAGGGGATCCTTCGGTAAGTGCTTCTCTCCAAATTGCCATACACCATTTCACTTTTTCACATGTTCATTTATGGCCATACACTTGTTTACTATTTTTCATGTCAATCACGATTTTTGGTCCAAGTCAAATCCCTCACTAGTACAACATTCAATCTCACTACATTTGGTTATAGGTTTCTCAAGTTTCCTTTACACACATTAAAATATATTCACCCATTTAATCACTCATTTATATTTTCAGAAGTCGAGTTCTTCGATCACCCCATGGTCACCCCCCCCCCCCCCCCATAGGAGAAATTCTCAAGTGCTTTTGGCTCCCTCAGCGTGCCCCATCCTCAGCTCCCACGGTGAACCTTTTTATACAGTCCTTGTCCTTTGGTTTCCATGCACAGTTGACAATGATGCTGCATCCGCCCCTGAAGAGTCGGCACTGTCCCACAAAACATGTCAGGCTTACACAGATGTACTATGTAATACAGACAGTCTATCATGCTTTCAATGCAATATATTTTAGACCCAACATGTTATATAGTTTTACAGGGAATCCTGTCATGGAGGTTATTCTTCCACACCATGCTATATTTTGTGTCATGCCATTTTTGCTACAATCATGTTTTATTACAAAATTTGTATTTACGGTATGTATGTATGTACTTACTGTCATATACTTGGAAAATCACCATTGTAGAAGGAACAAATAAATATATATTTAATAATTATTCATTGCCCAATAATATGCCTCATTCAAAGTCCCAATCTCTTTTTCATTACATACCACTAGGGATGGAGGCACGTGTGTATGAGTGTACATATGAGTCTCATATATAGTCCCAAACCTTTTTTCCATTTTACAGTTAGTTCCCATATGTATGCTGCCATGGAGTCTGTCAGGAAAATGGAAAATTTCCTATCAAATACTTACCATAATTTTATTTTCCTGATGGACTTCATGGCAGCAGGAGTTCCCTCCCAGTGTCATCAGTAGGCTAGTTACGGAACTCGGCCTCTGGCTCTGAGCAAAAGTTTATGGGAGTGGGGTTCTATAGGAGTGGAAAGGAAGCGGGGGTATGCTGCCATGGAGTCCATCAGGAAAGGAAAATTCCGGTAAGTATTTGATAGAAAATTTTCCATTTTGCCTTTAGTTATACTAAGCATTTGGCACATTAAGCTGCCAAAATGTGTATTTTACAGATATTTCTGTTACCCCTCAAACCGTGAATAATGTGACAAATTGTTCACTAAAACCACACAAGATTATAGATAAAAGTATATATATTTTTTTCAAGTTAACAAAATTACAACATGGTCATTCATGAATTGAAAATGGCATTATAGTTAAAAAACCAACCTTGACGTTCATATGCACCATACATTTAAAAGATAAATGTATAACAAGATTTTCAAATAAAAACACATAACACTGAAAAGGGTCACCTTGAGTAACAAGAGGGAAACTGCTCTTTAAACGTACACAGGAATTCATCCTATAGGGACCTAAAATTAACACTCTATTTTAATAAGGGCACATTCTGAAAGGCACGTAAATGCCTGAAGAAAAATATTAGCATTTTAGATGCAGAAGCAAATGTAACAAATAATATTTTTCATAGTCTTTCATATTTGTTTAAATGGGGGCATAAGGAACTTTTCCTAGAAGATGTGTTTGGAAAGGCCAACACAACACAGTGACCCTTTGTCCCCACATAAATGGAGACAGTGTATGTCAACGATTTTTTTACCCCTTGGATTTCTCCTTAATAGTTTTAATTAGGTTTGCTGTAAAAACACAAGTGCATTAGCTAGTATCAGAGAAGTCTGGAGCTGCATGTTATCCCTAGGTATTTTTGTCTGGTGTAATACACTGCATACAATCAGTTTCAGATTTGGATAGCAATGCATCAATAAAAGCTTGTTTTTTAGCCCAAAATAGACAATGAAAACCTAGGAAACATAAAAAGTACAATATTTTATTGCCATTTGGTGTCTAAGCATTTACCTTAAAGGGTCAGTTTTCCCAATAATATTTTTGGGTGGACGATAGACGCAAAATCAAGCAGTTTTTACAATCATCACCAAAAAAATTAAAAATTGCTATACCTTCATATAGTATTTGTTGATACCATTGACATATATAATTAATTTCATTTCGTACCTTTCTTGCTCAGATTATACAAATACATGAATTGTATACTGTTCTATATATACAATGTGGCTCTAGTAGACCACAAAATATGCTATGGTTGCTCTGCTTGCATACACATTTGAAAGTAAATCTTTAACCACTTAAGGACAGGAAGATTTGCCCCCTTAAAACAGAGTTCCACCCAAAAGTGGAACTTTCGCTTTAAGCACTCCTCGCCCCCTGACATGCCACATTTGGCATATCATTTTTTGGGGGGGAGTGTGCATCCTCGTTTTAGTGGGACTTCCTGTCCCACTTCCTCCTTCCTGTCCTCGGCCACCTAGGCGACTCCTCCTCTCACCCTAGGCGGCCCCTCCCTGCCAGCGATCTTCTGGGACACAACACAGGTCCCAGAAGTTTAACTGGCCAATGGCAGAGCGCAGCGCAACTCGCGCATGCGCAGTGTGCGCCCAGCCGTGGAGCCATAAGCTATCATGGCCGGGTGCCCACAGAAGATATGACGGCGCCAAGGAGGGGAGGGGGAGAGGAGCTGGGCTCCATGCAGCCACATCACTGGACCGTGGGGCAGGTAAGTGTCTGTTTATTAACCACTTGCCGACCGCCTCATGTACATATATGTCGGCACAATGGCACGGGCAGGCAGAGTAACGTATATATATACGTTACTCTCCTCCTGCTGGTGGGGGGCACAATCGCGCCCCCCGATGCCCGAGGCGGTCGGTATCATTACAGGAACGATCCGTTCTGAGGGGGAGGCCACTGATTCATTGCCACCCCCTCACGATCGCTCCTGACGAATGGAATGCTTCCTCTGCTTCTGTAACAGTAAACAGAAGCAGAGGAAGTGATGTCACTCTCCTCGCGTCGGTTTTTTGGTCCGGCGCCGAGGAGAGAAGACAACTCACAGTAAGTTGCACCAACAGTGCACTGACACTAGTACACGTAGGCACACTTTTCACCCCCAAATCACCCCCTGATCACCCGCTGCACCCCCCAGTCACAGTGTCACAGTTTGCTGTGTTAATTTATTTACTGATCACTGCATGCGGTGTCATTTGTGACTGTAAAAAGTGTTAGGGCAGTTAGGGGTAGGCCCCTTTAGGTGTAGGGTACCCCCCTAACCCCCCTAATAAAGGTTTAACCCCTTAATAGCCCCCAGGTAACCCTTTCACCCCCTGTCACCAGTGTCACTAAGCGATCGTTTTTCTGATCGCCGTATTAGTGTCGCGGGTGACGCTAGTTAGCCTGTTAGTTATTTAGGTTCATGTCGGGATTTTATAGTGTCAGGTACCCCCATATACTACCTAATAAAGGTTTTAACCCCCTGATTGCCCCCTAGTTAACCCTTTCACCAGTGTTCACCGTATAAGTGTCACTAGTGACGCTAGTTAGCCAGTTAGTTATTTAGGTTCACCGTCAGGTTTTTATAGCATCAGGTACCCCCATATATTACCTAATAAAGGTTTTAACCCCCTGATTGCCCCCTAGTTAACCCTTTCACCAGTGTTCACCGTATAAGTGTCACTAGTGACGCTAGTTAGCCAGTTAGTTATTTAGGTTCACCGTCAGGTTTTTATAGCATCAGGTACCCCCATATATTACCTAATAAAGGTTTTAACCCCCTGATTGCCCCATAGTTAACCCTTTCACCAGTGATCACTGTATAAGTGTTACGGGTGACGCTGGCTAGTTAGTTTGTTTTTTATAGAGTCAGGGCATCCGCCATTTATTACCCAATAAAGGTTTAACCCAGGGGGTGATATCAGTTAGGTTTTAGGGTCAATTAGGGTCTGCGTCGCCCCAGGCAGCGTCGGATTCATGCCAGTAGCGCTAACACCCACGCACGCAGCATACACCTCCCTTAGTGGTATAGTATCTGAACAGATCAATATCTGATCTGATCAGATATTTACTAGCATCCCCAGCAGTTTAGGGTTCCCAAAAAATGCATTGTTAGCGGGATCAGCCCAGATATCTGCTAGCACCTGCGTTTTGCCCCTCTGCCCAGCCCAGCCCACCCAAGTGCAGTATTGATCGATCACTGTCACTTACAAAACACTAAACACATAACTTCAGCAATTGCAGAGTCAGGCCTGATCCCTGCGATCGCTAACAGTTTTTTTGGTAGCGTTTGACTCAGTTGCTGACAGCCTAGGTGCTTTTTTTCCTGTGAATCTCACTAGTTGTACCAGTAAATTTAGAGCCCAAAATGGCAAATCGAAGATACACTAGTGAAGAGGCCTACACGTTTCTGAGCATGACAGATAGTGAAGAGGAAGTCACTCATCTGTCAGATTCAGGCTCAGAATACGATCCTGTAGACGACAGCGGCTCCATGACAGATAGCACTAGTGATGAAGTTGAGGTCCCTGCCAAGGTCAGGCGTACCCGACCCCATTCTTTTTCTTCTGTTGTTGAGGTGCAAGAACCGCAGGGCTCTCGCATGGAGCAGAGAAGTACTAGCGCCGCTATTCCTTCTGGTGAACTGGCAAGCACCAGCGGCCTAGTACACCCTGGTCGTACACCCAGCACTGCAGTAACACTTGGTGACGTGGCGAGTCCCATAAGTGCAGTTCAAGCTGGGGAGGTGGCAAGCACAAGTAGTGTCCCGCTGCCACCAAGAAGAAGACAAAGACAGGCCCGTCGTGCCCATAGTGTCCTTCCTGCAGAATTCGCCAATCCTAATTGGGAGCCCACCACTTCTGCAGCACCTGTACTTCTCCCATTCACTGGCCAACCCGGAATTCAGGTGGAAACAGTGGATTTTACGGCACTTGATTTTTATTCGCTGTTTTTCACGGAAGATCTCTATGTATCTATTGTGGACCAAAGTAATTTGTATGGAAGAATGGAAACAAATTACGGTTTCCGAATTTAAGACCTTTCTGGGCCTATCCCTTGACATGGGCATAGTTAAATTGAGTGAGCTGCAGTCATATTGGTCCATTGACCCAGTTTACCATTTGCCTGTGTTCTCTGCCTCCATGGCCAGGGCATGATACGAGCAGATCTTGCAGTTCATGCATTTCAACAACAATAAACTTTGTCGTCCTCGTGGAGACCCTGAATTCGATCGGCTCTACAAAATTCGCCTCCTCTTAAACCACTTCAACGAACGTTTTGCAGCCTTGTATACTCCCCATCAAGTTGTCTGCGTTGACAAGTCCCTCAATAAATTTTCTGCCCGCTTGTCTTTCAAACAGTACCTTCCCAGCAAGGGTGCCAGATATGGGGTCAAGCTCTATAAGTTCTGTGACAGGGCAACAGGCTATGTATGAATCGTTATGGTTTATGAGGGAAAAGAGTCACGTAGAGCCCGAGAACTGCCCAGATTACATAGGGAGCGCTGGCAAGATAGTGTGGAACTTGGTGTCACCCTTATTCGGAAAGGGGTACCACTTGTATGTGGATAATTATTACACGAGCGTGCCACTTTTTAGTCACATGTTTGAGCACTAAATTGGCGCATGTGGCACCGTGCGACCTAATCGCCGGGGCTTACCCCAGAGGCTTGTAGATTCCCGTCTTAGGCTGGGGGAGAGAGCCTGCTCAAGGTGTAATAATTTGCTCGCTGTGAAGTGGAGGAATAATAAAAATGTTTTCGTTCTTTCCTCCCTTCACGCAGACACGACAGTCCAAATTCGTACAGCGACTGGTGATGTGGAGAAACCCCTCTGTGTCCACAAATATAACCAAAATATGGGAGGGGTGGACCTCACCGACCAGTTGTTGGTGCCGTACCTAGTTGCCCATAAGGCCAGACGCTGGTACAAAAAAGTGTCTGTATACTTATTTCAATTGGCTTTGCTGAACGCTCATGTGCTATACAGAGCTTCAGAACGGACTGGATCTTTCCTTAAATTCCAGGAAGATATCGTCCGAGCCCTCCTGTATCCAGGCAGTGCTGCACCTCACCATCCCCAACCAAATGCAGTAAGCCGGCTGCATGAGAGGCATTTTCTGTATGTCCTCCCTGGTACCCCTACCCAACCAGCCCCCCAAAGGGAGATGTCGTGTCTGTAGCAAGTGCGGATGTAGGCGTGACACCCGTTATTATTGTTCACGCTGTCCTGACAATCCTGGTCTTTGCATTGGTGAATGTTTTGAACGCCACCATACACTAGTGGAGTATTGGCGTAGGGTATAGCATTTCAAAGAATAGGACACACTTACACAGGGTCTTACACAGGGTCTCCCAAGATGCCATTGCATTTTGAGAGACCCGAACCTGGAACCGAGCCATTACAGTTACAGTTACAACAAAAAAGTATAAAAAAAAATAAAAAAAATAGTTGTTGTTTTATTGTTCTCTCTCTCTCTCTCTATTCTCTCTCTATTGTTCTGCTCTTTTTTATTGTATTCTATTCTGCAATGTTTTATTGTTATTATGTTTTATCATGCTTGCTTTTCAGGTATGTAATTTTTTTATACTTTACTGTTTACTGTGTTTTATTGTTAACCATTTTATTGTTTTCAGGTACGCCATTCAGCTGCAGCGCAGATTTATTTATCTTGACAGCAACAGCGTTTGCTCCCACAATACATAAAGCCGTGACTCCAGTGCTGTAGGAGGTGATTTCACCACCACAGTTAAAAAAAAGAGCATACATGCCGAAGCATGGGGGCAGCAAGGACGGAGGAGCGATTTGCTCCTAATGCCGCGTACACACTGTCAAAATTCCGACCGAGGTTTCCCGTTGAAAAGTCAGACCGTGTGTACGCGGCATAACTTTTGCGGGAGGATGCCCCCATGCTTCGGCATATATATATTTTAGGCACAGGTTGCGTTAAAAATTGTTTTATTTTTTACTATGTTTTTTTTTGTATTTGCTTTGCAGGTATGGTATGGTAAGGTCTTACTGTTATACTGTAATGTTACTTTGATTTAATGTTAACCATCATTTGCTTAGCAGGTACGCCATTCAGTTTCAGCACGGATTTATTTATCTTGACAGCAACAGCGTTTGCTCCCACGACACATAAAGCCGTGACTCCAATGCTGTAGGAGGTGATTTCACCACCACAGTTAAAAAAAAGAGCATATATGCCGAAGCATATGGGGCGGAGGAGCGATTTGCACCTAACTTTTGCAGGAGGATGCCCCCATGCTTCGGCATATATAAATGGTGCATGTATGCCCATCATTAGAAGTGGGTGGATGAAGGGAGGTATTCTAATGGTGGGCATACCCACCGATCAATCTCTTTTTTTCATTCTGCCAACAGGCTGCATGAAAAAAAATATTACAATATATGCCCAACAAGGACCAGCAATGTACTGGTATATTGCTGGACTTTGAGTGGTTATACCAGAATGATGCCTGCGGGTTTGGGTATCATCTTGGTATCATTCTTTTCAGCCAGTGGTCTGCTTTCATGTAAAAGCAATCCTAGCAGTTAATTAGCCTCTAGACTGCTTTTACAAGCAGTGGGAGGGAATGTCCCCCCCCCCTCCCACCGTCTTCCATGGTTTTCTCTGGCTCTCCTGTCCCAACAAGGAACCTAAGAATGCAGCCGGTGGTTCCGCCAGCTGACCATAGAGCTGATAAGAGACCAGAATGGCTCCAATCATCTCTATGGCCTAAGAAACCGGAAGCTACGAGCATTTCATGACTTAGATTTTGCCGGATATAAACAGCGCCATTGGGAAATTGGGAAAGCATTTTATCACACCGATCTTGTCAGATGCTTTGAGGGCAGAGGAGAGATCTAGGGTCTAATAGACCCCAATTTTTTCAAAAAAGAGTACCTGTCACTACCTATTGCTATCATAGGGGATATTTACATTCCCTGAGATAACAATAAAAATTATGAAAAAAAAAAATGGAAGGAACAGTTTAAAAATAAAATAAAAAAGCAAAATAAATAATTAAAAAAAAAAGCACCCCTGCCCCCCCTGCTCTCGCGCAAAGGCGAAAGCAAGCGTTGGTCTGGCGTCATATGTAAACAGCAATTACACCATGCATGTGAGGTATCACCGCAAAGGTCAGATTGAGGACAGTAATTTTAGCAGTGGACCTCCTCTGTAAATCTAAAGTGGTAACCTGTAAAGGCTTTTAAAAATGTATGTAGTTGTGCGCATGCGCGAGAGTTCCGAGATGGCCGCCTGAGCCCGGAGCTCCGCACCGCGCCGAACCAGGAGCACTCACAGCACCCTCTCCAGCCCCGCTCAGTCGCCATCCGATCACCATCCTTGCCCCCCAACAGGCGGAGAACACCCTTGTATGACCAAACCCGGAGCCCGCTGCAATTTAGATCCGGAATTCGCTGCCTCCACCCATCTCGGGTGTACCAAGATGGCCTCCGCGGCTATTCCGAATGCGGGCCGCAACCAATCATAGGATGCAATCCATTATCATAGATGTGGTCCGTCCTATCACAGAATTGGTCTCTGGTGTGGGAGGAGATGTGGTCTTCGGTCCTATCCTATCTCGCGATCATGCCACCCAGAGTGAGGCTTGGTCTAATGTCAAGAATATGGCCGCCACACGAGATCGAGGCTTGGTTGCTTCCTCAAGACTATTTAATGCTGGACGTTCAGTGCGTTGCCCGTGCCCATGTCAGGGCAGAGTTACGGACTGACGTCACTGCATTCCACGTGATCCCGGAAGCACGGGTGTTCGCAAACTTTTTTATTGCCGGCTTTTTTACTATTTGTTGATATTTTATGGACCTTTGTGACTTACTTGGTTTATTTCATAAAAAATGTAAGTGTTTTAAGGATAACACACTATCTGGAATACTCCTTTCTTTTTCCTTACACGTTGAGCTTGAGTCAGGGAGTGAGTTCCATATTCCATCAGAGGGAAGGATCCTCTCTTTTGGGACACGGACGTTTGACGTGAGGAGTGAAAAAGACGGCAGGAGCTGTGTGACATCCGAGACATACTAGACCCCGCAGAGGGTTATATCTGCAGGCTCGTATGACCTTGCTAACACAGGAGGTCCACCATTTCTGGTAAGGGTGTGCATCTTTATTTGGTGTATCCCTCAAGGAGTGATCCTCTCTTATCACCTTGGTGGAGGTGGAACTACCTCTCAACTTCTGCATATCTTCATGTAACTTATTTTTTCCATGTTTTTTTCACTTGAGATTTGGACTTAATATTTATGCTATTTGGACAATTTTTTTATTTTTGCTTTTTTTTTTTTTTTTTTTTTTTGTGTATTTAGATTCATTGGTGTTTGCACACGCAATTTATATGATCACTCATTTATTGCACTATAGATTCATTTATCTTATTATACAGGTTTTGATGCACTGTTTATTATTAGCGCGACTTCCTTCCCCCCCCCTTTTTTTACGTTTAGTACAGGATACTCAAGCATTTCCGGGAACCACCCTAGCAATGTTTGGCGACCATTTGGTCCGTCTTACCATCTCTGACCCATTGGGGTGGGGGGTTTCCAAGTGTGAGGGATCTTGGGGTCCTAGGACCTCTCTTACAAGCTTCACATGCTGCAGCCGCAGCATACATTTGTCTTCCTAAGTTTCAGTAAGCATTCCACTACTATGGGTTGCAGGGCGCCCTGGTTTGGGGTGGTTTACATGTGCCTCCTCCTATCCCTTTGATGCCTGTGGGTATCCGGGGGATAGGACATCCAACCAATTTGGTTGGAGATTTTGACCTTCTAGTGATATCTCACGTGTTTTAGTAAGATGACACACGGGATATTTTCCTCCCCCTGGGTTCTAGGAAACCTCGGGAGGGGGGAATTCCCCTCTCCTCTGTTTCACTATTCTCTTTTTCTTCCTACCTTCCTTTCTTATGAGCATCACCTAATCGTTTTATCCATTTCAGACATATTCTTCAATCTGCCGCTGCAGACTGTGAATCCCCATGATATACGATCGGAATGCCCCTTCTCATCATCGAGCTGGAGGAAACTCACAAAGGTAAGTGACAGTAGACTCAGTAGTGCACTCCCACCCTGGAGTCATGGCTGACCGCACACAAAACGCCCTACGGGTAGCAACCTATAATGTCCAGGGCTTAAATACTCCCCTTAAACGTAGGAAGGTTCTTAACGCATACAAATCCTCAAAACTTGACATTATCATGTTGCAGGACACCCACTTCCTGGCCCGGTACAGTCCCAAGTTCCTTCGCGCCCACTTCCCAAATTTTTATCGAGCTAGTGCGGACAAGAAAACCAAGGGGGTGGGCATTGTAATTGCCAAAACGTGTAAATTTGCTTGAATCTCAGACTCTAGGGATCCAGGGGGTAGATTCATCATGGTAAAGGGAAGGATCGATGGTCAGCTCTATACCCTGGTTTCATACTACACCCCCAATAAAGGCCAAGCAGCATTTTTTAAACACCTCTTTGACACTCTTTCACCTTCATTAGAGGGCACAGTCATATTTGGAGGGGACTCCAATGCCGCTTTTGACCAGGGGCTGGATCGATCTAGGCCCCCCACCGACCAATTGACACGTTCGACCAAAGAAAGCCTTAAAATAGCTAAACTTATCCATGCCCTGGGTATGTCTGGAGGGAATTGAACCCCACCAAAAGAGACTTCACTCACTTTTCCCACCCTCACAACTCCTATGCCAGAATAGAACACCTATTAGTTCGAACTCATTCCATTCCGCTCATTATAAAGTCCCATATAAAGGATACTGTCTAGTCTGACCACTCAATTGTTGTCATGGAAATTCAATCCCATCATTCCAGAGCGGGACAGGGACAGTGGAGGCTCAACGAATCCATCCTTTCTGACCCTATCTGTGTAACGATGCTTGACAAGTCTCTGCAGGAATACTTTCACTTTAACAATGTCGAGGAGACCTCGGCTGAAACACTGTGGGCAGCCCACAAGACCTTCATAAGAGGGGAGATCATCAGAATGGCATCTCAGATTAAGAGGGAAAGAGAGGCAGATATACTGAGGTTAGAGGGAGTGTACTCACAACTAAGGGCCCTGCATAAATTGAACCCCTCCCCCAATACGGTTTCCCAACTCGACAAGGCCAGGCTGGAGCTCAACTTGGCTCTGACTGCTAAAGCGGAAAAACAAATTTGTTGGAACAAGAACAGGATTTATAAGGGGACAGGATGGGCTTCATGCTGGCCGCTAAATTAACGCCCCAAATTAAATCTTATATAATGCCAAAAATAAGACTCCCAGGCCAAGGCACCACGGCCGACCCCTCCAAAATCCTGGAAGCATTTCATGGCTTCTTTGATAACCTTTACTCTCCCCACAAGCCCACAGCCAACGCGTCTTTATCCACATTTCTAGACGGTCTCCCCATTCAGTTGCTTACCTCGGAACACAGGGACAGCCTAGAAGCCCCATTTACGGAAGGTGAGGTGCTGGGAGTGATAAAGACTTTGAAGACTGGCTCTGCCCCTGGCCCTGATGGCCTATCAAATCCCTATTACACCCTAGTCCTGCATTTGACGAACTTCGTTAACACAAAAACGAAGGGAGACCCACTTGATCCTCAACTCAATTCTGCATATATTGCAGTGATACCTAAGCCAGACAAGAACCCGGAAGAGGTGGGCAACTATCGCCCTATCTCGCTTATTAACAGCGATGTAAAGATTCTAACTAAAATTCTTGCTAACCACTTGGCATCCTTTATTAGCACATATATACATAAGGATCAAGTGGGTTTCATCCCGGGCAGACAAGGCCCAGATCAGATAAGGCGGCCAATTGATTCTCCAAACTAACTGGGAGGGGGGTTCTAAACAATCGGGGATGCTCCTGTCATTGGACCTGCAAAAGGCCTTCGATTTGGTCTCCTGGCCCTATATCTTCACTATTCTGGAACGTTGGGGCTTTGGTCAGCATTTCATGGGCCTGATGCAGGCGTTATACTCCAACCCGACAGCCCATATACGACTTCAAGGTTACTACTCCAAGCCCATAACTATAAAGAAGGGGACTAGACAAGGATGTCCATTGTCACCGCTTATTTTTGCAATAGCAATAGAGACACTGGCCATAGCGATTCGCCAAAGCCGAATATTAAGGGTGTCTCATGTGGCTCCCAAACCCACAAATGCAGCCTCTTTGCGGACAATGTACTGCTTTTTCTCACCTCACCTATAACCTCTCTTCCCAAACCTTAGACGCCTTTGCTAGGATATCAGGCCTTCAAGTGAACTATACCAAATCCCAAGCACTTAACATTTCCCTACAGACAGACACAGTGGCTCTTTTACGAAAATCCTTCAAATTCCAGTGGAGCGACACCTCCATTAGATATTTGGGAATTAATTTAACTGCTAAGACTGAAACCCTTTATATTTATAACTATCCTCCCATGTACCGTAAGCTAGAAGCGGACCTCAACTCCTGGTCCAAAAATAACATATCTTGGTTGGGAAGGGTGAATTTAATTAAATGACGCTTCTCCCAAGATTATTATATCTCTTTCGCTCTCTACCCATCCCCATCAGGAGGGACCATATTAAATCCTTCCAAAGCAAACTACTGAAGTTCACCTGGGGTAGGGCGGGTTATAGAATCCCTCAACAAGGTTTATACACTTATAAAAAAAAAAGGGGTCTGGGCCTACCCCATCTCTACAAATATTACCAGGCTGCCAGATTGGCACAACTATCAATTGTATACTCTAGGTTCGAAAAACCGGACTGGGTTCAAATAGAAAAGCAAGCGGTCCCACGTTTCACTTTAGATTTCCTGCTTTGGAGTCCCCCGAAACACAGACCCCCGATTCTAGCACCTACCCTGTCCCACTCCTTTGCCCTCTGGGACTCCCTGCGCTCATCCTCGGCTCTAGTATCTACCTATAAACTTCTGACTCACCTATATAATAACCCAAACTTTCCCCCTGGAAGAAATGTCCTAGCTTTTAAATGATGGCTGGATAAGGGGCTGTATCGAATAGGTCACTTTTTCACTGCTGCAGGCCCCTTCACTCTAAATCATTGCATCAAAAAGTTTGAACTTCCCAATTCTGAACGATATAGGTTTGGCCAAATAGCGAATTTCTTACAATCTCTTTGGAAAGATAAAACTCTCCCTCCAAAGTTTACCGATTATGAACTGTGTTGCGGTCAAGCCATGGACCAGAGGGGGGGAATCTCGGTGGTCTACTCGGCACTTACCTCTCTTGACTCAAAAGCGTCCTTCATGGAGGCCTGGGAATCTGACTTCCAATTCCAGTGGGACTTGGGGAGCTGGCAGAGGGCCTGTTTCAAATCCTTCACAGGTATCCTTAACACCGCTCTAATGGAGGCCAGCCTGAAAGTGCTCTCCAGATGGTACTACACACCCTACAGACTGGCCTCGATCTTCCCTGCAGCGGACCCTCTGTGCTTTAGAGTATGTCAACTCACAGGCACGATGTCCCACATTTGGTGGGAATGCCCCAGAATAAGCGCCTTCTGGAAAAAAAAGTTTAACCTAATTGATGAGCTGGTGGGGATCCGTGTTCCCAGAACTCCTATGGTGGCCCTTCTCAATGCCCCCCAATCCCACAGATCTCCAAACCTTCCAGTAGGCTTATACATTTTGTACTATTGGGGGCTAAACTTATGGTACCTAGGGCCTGGAAACAACTGAGAATTTCCCTCATATCGGCAAAACTTAAAATATGAACACCCACCATTTTAATCTGTAGGGCCTTTGCTTTAAAAAAATATATAATGTTTGGGGGTTCAACTTAATTTTCTTGCAAAAATTTTTTTTTCTTCATATAAACAAAAAGTGTCAGAAAGGGCTTTGCCTTCAAGTGGTTAGAAGAGTGGGTGATGTGTGACATAAGCTTCTAAATGTTGTGCATAAAATTCAAGGTCAGTTCAAAACCCCCCCAAATGACCCCATTTTGGAAAGTAGAAACCCCAAGCTATTTGCTGAGAGGCATGTCGAGTCCATGGAATATTTTATATTTTGACACAAGTTGCCACTTTGATATATTGCTCAAACATGCCATGGGCATATGTGGAATTACACCCCAAAATACATTCTGCTGCTTCTCCTGGCTCACTGACTTTGATTGACAGCAGCAGGAGCCGCTGTTTCAGCCAATCAGGAGGGAGAGTCCCGGACAGCTGAAGCTCTCTTGCAACATCGCTGGATTGAGATGGGGCTTAGGTAAGTATTAGAGGGGCTGCTGCACACCAAAGGTTTTTTACCTTAATGTATAGGATGCATTAAGATAACAAAACCTTTTGCCTTAAAGCGGAGTTCCACTGGTTTTTGAGTTTATTAAACGTCAGCAGCGGCATTGTGGCATGTCAGGGGGCGAGGAGTACTTAAAGCAGAAGTTCCACTTTTTGGGTGGAACTCCGCTTTAAGAACCACTTTTAACAAATAAAGCTAAAACAGCAGTGGTACCGCATTTGCCTACTTGCCTTGATAAATTGCTGCTCTGTTTGCCTCTTTCATTAAAGCTGAATTCTAGGCAGATATAAAATACACACATTATTGTAGCTCTGTAATCAATACTTTATTAAGTGCATTTTTAAAATACAAGCAGTGAATGTATATGAATTTGATCTGGTATCAGCCTCTTGCAGTCCCTGTACAAGAGGGTTGGAATGTGAGAGGAAGAAGCTGCACTGATAATAAACATTTTGATAGGAAGTGCAGGCAAGTGACAGAGAGATGAGCTCAGGTTGGCTGCAGATCCAGGAAAAACCTGAGCTCAGAAAAGTGAGTTGAATGATACTGGTCATCAAACAGCACATTTAGCACCAGGAAAAAGTACTGCTGGGGAAATCTCTAGATTAAAGCTGAATAGTACAGTAAAGGCTGGTTTTGTTATTTTTTTTCTTTTAATGTGCTATTCATTTTATCTTATTTTTGGCCAGAAATCCACTTTAAAGAATATATAACATGCACTTAAAACTGTAAAACATATTTGGCAAAAAGCACACTTGGCCTGTTTGGCCTGAGTAAACTGTGCCACCTAGTGCTTAGAAGTGGAACTACACACAATTTCAGTTTTTCAGCTAGGAAGGAGGTACTGAAAGGGAAAAGTTTTAAAAGAAGCAGCAGCATGCAGGCAATGAGATAATGCGATACACACCATTACAAATAAAGGATGTGTTAGATGCAGTATCCCATATATATATATATATATATATATATATATATATTAGGGCTGTGGAAATTAACTATTAATTCCTCGATTAATCGATTAATTTTTTTGATCGATCAAAATTCTTTTGATCGGTACTCACCTCTCCGCCAGCTTCCGGGACTTCAGGGAGTTCCGTCGGAGATCCAGTGACGTCACGGACACCGGCGGGGCTTGCCGTGTCCATCTGAATGGCTCCTTTGCTGTGCCTTCATATCTGCATGCTGGCGGGACCTTACTGTCTGCCACACGCAGGGCTGTTACACTTCCCTCCATCAACCTGGGATTCTACAGCCATCCACTGGGAGTTGTGATAGTTCCCTTCACGGGACATCTACATGCCGACGGACTGATGTTAACCCCTCCTCATCTGGATTCAGCAGTGGTATCGTTGTACATATTTTCATACCAGTATCATACTTAGCTACATGTTTTCTGACTGCTTTTGCTACCGTTTGGTATTACTCGCACTTTTACAGTTTATGTAGCTACATCAATTTTATCTCCACTGCAATATTTATTTTGTTACCTACTTAAAGACTATAAAAGTTTTAATGCTATTCCCATCGAGCGCTGCCTTTGTGTGTGTTTTGTATCCTGCTATCCATTTTTCCAGTGGTTGGTAGCTGCACTGGGAATCAGCCTGCAAGGAGATCAGCTAAAAGTAGTTGGATCTGTATGTGCGTTATAATTAATCGAAATTAATCGATTAAAAAAAAAAACGATTAATCAAACACAAATTTTTTAATCAGTAACAGCCCTAATATATATATATATATATGTAGCGGAGCCTCACTCCCCCTCTCGCCTATTGTGAATGGCTTGTGTCTAGGGGTACCTGAGAGAGGAGAGTGCAGGAACACTACGCCAAGCTCTCCTCTCGTATGTGTATGAGGGTTGAGCAGAGTCACTTGAATTACCTCCGGGTCTGTTCACTGCATACGAAGCCTTAGTTGTTCTGTGGCGATGTGTCTGCCAATAACATAGAGCCCCACACCAATCGAAAGTCCAACACTCCTTTATTTCTTTTCTTGCAGGGTGAACACAATCAGTTGAACTTTCAGTTAAGAACAAACAGGGGTGTGGATACGAGTAGGCCCAGGCACAACTGAACTCTCCTATTCCTTTGCTAGCGAATAGGCCTGGCGCACGGTCTCTGCCACCGACCGTGAGTTTTGGTCGCTGCCACCGACCGGATGAACCGTTGAGGCCCCTGCCACAGGCCTAATAGCAGGCCTCTGCCACTGACCTGAGTTGAATAGCTGGACCGCTGCCACCGGTCATAGAACATAAACCACCTTCCTCTTTGAACTTGGCCCATGCGGCATCCGGCACTGGCAATCTGCTGCACCAGGTCTTCGGATGAGTCCCTCCTCCGGTCCCTTACGCCACTGGATTCGGGTGCCTCACTCCCGGGGCCCCCTAGGACAATCCCTCCCTCGTGGGACCCAGCGGAAGGTACTGGCCCCCAGGCCTCCGGCTGAGTACCTCACCCCAGACTGAAGGTGTCTGGGATGGAACACGAACTCCAGGTGTCCAGGCCTAGGCCGCCTGGACCCCGACCGCGAACCGCAGCCCTCAGGCTGAAGGTGCCTGGGACTCGAACCTCGTGGCGAAGATGTCCGCCCCCTTTATACCCTCTCCCAGGATGCACGGCGGGTTCCCCGCCCCGCCGTACAACCGCTGCGAGAGGCCACAAAGGGTACGGCACTCCAGCGATGGTTTAACCCCGGCCCAAAGTGACAGCGCCACCTGCTGGGCCGCAGGGAACTATACATCACTGTGTCTTCACCAGAATTTAAAAGTATATACCCGGCTACATATATATATATATATATATATATATATATATATATATATATATATATATATACTCAAATTCAGCATTAATATTTAAAGTGGCTGTAAAGTCACATGTATTAATGACTTTGATTCTCTCTGTTTTAGGTCCCTGTTCAGAATAGTGTGTATTTTCCTAAAATTATAACACTAAATACCTTCTTTGCAGAGCCTTACTGTAATGTCATGTGACCTCTCCCTCTGCCATAGATCTCGATTGTCCCTCATTTTGGTTGTATCTAAAATGCACTATTTATCTTTCAAAAAGTGTTTCCCAATGCTAAACCTGTCATCCATATTCTAAATTGCTGCATTTGTAAATTTCAGAAGCCAATTTAAAGGCATAGTAGTGGTAAAAAAAGGCACTTGTGGGTTTAACTAATCATTCTTTTGTATAATTCCCCTTTAAGGGGGCATGGCATGGTGTGTGTCCTATGCATACATACTTTTGCTTTTCCCTCGTTCCCATCTCAAAAAGTTGGGAGGTGTGCCCTCTGCTCAAGTAAGTGAGTACAGTGGGAGGGGCTGAGATTGCCCTCTGAGGAATGCAAGCTAGCAGAGGGAGGTCACATGACAGGACATCAGGGCTCTGCAAAGAAGGTATTTAGCAATATAATTTTAGGAAAACACACACACTGTACTGAACAGGGACCTAAAACAGAGAGGATTAAAATAATACATGTTTCATTACTTTACAAGCACTGGAACAGCTGCAAGGAATAGAATTACACAGGCAGGAGAGGAGAGGGGCAGGGAGGAGATTGGCTCTCACACAGACTATGGCAGAGACAGGAAGAGAGGGGGGAGAGGGGGAGATGCTGAGACGCTGAGGAGCTAGCTGGATGACGAATTCATGTAAACTGACCACGCTATCAGAGATCCGCAGCCATAATAAACTTGGTCAGTTTACAGAGGGGAAGACAGGAACAGGCAGGATCAGCCAGGTATTGCACAACATAGAAAGGGACAAATGACATGGCAAAAGCACTGTGCTATATCTTGTGCCTTAAAGGGACAGGATTATGTTATTGTTTTTTTAGGGCACAACCACTTTAACTTCAGAAACTGAATTTATTTAATAAACTGTGATTGTGTTTTGAAAAAGTAATATGGTGATATAAAGATTAGAGTAGCTTTTTCTCCTCCCATCATGGGTATCAAATAAAAAGCTATAACGCTCACGATCTTTTTTCTGTTTAAATGTGGAGAAAGTTTACTTTGCAGTTTTCTCCAGGTTTGGTGAAGCTTGATTGTGGTTCTGGAGCTGAGAAGCTTTGGGAAGTTTGGGGTGGGATAGAGCTTCAAACCCTAGGTCTAACATTTTTTCGGTGACCAGCACTTTCTGATTATGCCGCTGTGCACATCCCTTATGGTTTAGGTCATGGGTCCTCAACCTGTGGCCATCCAGCTGTTGTAGAACTACAAATCCCATCATGCCTCTGCCCTTGGGAGTCATGCTTGTAACTGTCACCCTTGCAATGCCTCATGGGACTTCTGTAACAGCTGGAGGACTGCAAGTCAAGCACAACTGGTTTAGGTGCTGACTAGTGTTTAGGGCTCTATCCTCCCCAGAAGATCTTGTGGCTGCAAGGTAGCAGGCAGAGGTGTGAATGTGCTTGTGTACATTTCTTGTGAAATCTGTGGATAATCAGACTGATGCCCCAAACCTGAGGGCCATAGAAAAAGTGAGTAAGACTGGAAGCTGAATGAAGCATTTTGAGTTGTTTAGTTGCATTGTAAGATGAGTGCTGAAAAACCCCTGCGAGGATAACCTGTTTTTTGTCGAAATATAACTTTTTAAACATAAAAGTGGGTGAGGATGCTCTAAAAAGGACAATTGAGGAGTAGTTATGTCCCTCGTTGCTCTACTGTTTTGAAACTGGTTCCCACAGTCATGGGCATCCACAGAACTTTTTTCAGGGGGGGGGGGCATCATTTTAAGGTCACCCATGCTCTGCTCCTTTTCGACAATGTCATCACGGTCAGAGACTGCAGACGTAATACAGGAGATGGTCAGAGACTGCAGACAAAGTACATATACATTACACCCCCATACACCCAGATACATTACATCCTAATACACACATATTACACCCAGATACATTACACCCCCCATACACACACAATCATTAGTATGGAGAACTCTCCAATCAATTTCTATATTGCAAACTTCAGATGACATTAGAGAGAATTAAATGGATTACTAACCCCAGAAAAGACAGATGAATGCTCCAACAACTGCTGCACAGGCCAAGCAACTCAGATGAGACTGGGGCCCCATGCACTGGGTGTCCGGCAGTCCGAGGAGAGAGGAGGAGAGGAGATAAATCATTGACTCCTGGCCATGGGACATGCAGCGCGGTGCCCCCGATTGATATGCACAGTTGCCTATAGGTAGCACCAGCCCTGCCAGGGGGGGCACTTGACCCCCCTTGCCCCTACCTGCGGATGCCCATGCCCACAGTACCAATACATACCTTCTTTCTTGCTCCTGCAGGCTTCCCCCCAGCTGAATGATTGGTCCCAAAGCCATCACATGCACTAAAGAGTGTCAGCTTCTGGGGAACCAAAAATAAGGTACTTGTACTTATCCCAAGTCCTCCAGACAAAAAAGCATTTATCCACTGCAGTGCATGTTGTGTTAGCTGCCTTTTTTTTTTTTTTTTTATTTCATTGCTTTTTAACCCCAGCGCAACAAAATTGTGTTTTTTATACTATATTCAAGTTGCCTTCAGGGGATTCCAAACCTGAGAATGTCCCCAAGAGCAGAGGCACATTTTAATGGTAAATAAAGCACAATATGACACTTTAACTTGGATTGGTTACCTTTAATCAGAATGGCTCTATGAGTCCAGGCAGGAGGAGAGCAGAGGAATGACTCCCTTTGTGTCAGGCCTTTCTCTTCTGTCCCCTGACACCACAGGTCCAACTTTAAACTTTAAACTTTATTCAAGTCAACAAATAATGGCTTAACTTTCTAGACAAACTGTCCCACACACCCAATGCATATAAAGAGCCCTAAATATGTGTGTGTGGATCCGCATAGCGCTAGTAGCTTCAGTCCCTTTGAAGAAAAGATAATATTTGGTGTCTTCAGCTAGCCACTCTCATTGGTGCACTTTAAACTCCTGTATAGCGGGCCCAAACAACACAACTGGTCCAGCTTATCAAGTGAAACAGGCAGGATCCTCCTCAGCAAGGTGAGAGCACAATGATGTCTGTATACAGTGTCCCAGAAATGGATAGCCTTATCCCTTATCCCTGTGGTACTACAAGTGTCAGCAAGATGACTACCAGCAACGATGTCTGTATACAGTGTTCATACTCCTCCTATGGTGTAGTGTCTCTGTTCCCTGCAGATGAGCAAAATGCCCTCTCACCAAATCCTGTGGTCAAGGCCCAAACGAACGTCCTGGGACAGCAGGCTTTCCTTGTGACCCGACTAGTCACCTCCCACTGGAGCGCTTCACCGCTGAAGCAGGTGCGCCTCGATATGCACCTGGAATCCCCCTCTCTCAGGCTGGATGTCCCGACTGGCGGTGGAGGTTTACATTTTCACGGGGAGATCATCTGAGAGACAGATGATCTCTCCTTCAGATCTGATCTCTTTTACTGCCTCATGGTCACTGAGAATCTTCTCTTCTTTTGCATTTTTGTATTTTGCTTGGGCTGCTCCTGGGGTAACAGTCTCTCCTGAGAGGGAGAGCGTCCCTAGTCAGCTCCTGTGGGGGATTCCTCCCCCCTCTCTCTGCTCGCTGACACTGCATAATGAGAGCGCTCACACAACCACAGCCACCCGATCTGCTCCTTCCCCTGCATCCTCATTGGCACGGAGAAGAGCGAGTTGCAGGAAGGACTCCACGAGCACTGTGGGGGGGGGGCACAAGCCTTCATCTCAGTTACTGAAAAAACAGACTGATTTCTCCCGTCCTTAGGACAGGAGAACCAGCCTGTAAATTCCGAGAGTGGTGACTGCAAGCTGAGCCGAGTGTCAGTCTATGACACTCTTTCACAGCCCATCAAGTCCAGCCACCCCCCCCCCCCTCACTCTCCTCACATACGAGCAGGGAGGAATACAGCTCCTCCTTCCAGTCCTGCCCACACTATCCCGGCGTGCTGTATCTGAAGAGAGGGGATGTGTGGGCGGGAAATATGAAAATCAGCAGCATTCCTGGCTGTGTGTGACTGATGCCTGAGATTCTAGCCTGGACCGTGGGTAAGTGTGTGCACTGCAGTACATTGTAATCACTGAACTGCATTATCTCCATCCCTTCTCTCCCCCATCTGTCTCCCTCCCCCTCTTCTGTTCTTTTAAGACCTTCACAATTTACTTTCACTTTCAGTTAGGCAGGTAATATACGGTGCAAATTTCTTTCCTGCCTCCACAGATTGCAGGAAAGAAACTTGCATAATTCCCCCATCAACACAGACAGTGGTGACAGGGGAATAGAGAATCTGCTCATTAATGGTTCAAATCTCAGCCAGTTCCTGCTGAACCAGCTGAGATTTAAACTGTCTATGTCTGGTCTTAGCTCTTAGGCCGGGTTCACACTGGTCCGACAAACGCTCCGACATGAGCTCATGTCGCATGACGTGTGAAAATCAATGTTTCCCTATGAGAGCCGTCTTAACTGGTCCAACACAAGTCGGTCCGACTTTGAAAATGCTCCATGCACTACTTTGGTCCACCATTGATCCTACTTCAGCCCATTGAATATCATTGAAGTCGGATCAAAGTAGGATACTTGTCCTAACCATCCGACATTTGACATCCGACATGGTGATTACAGCAGCAGTAAAAGGAATTTATCTCACACTGGGATTGTTTTGATTGGTCAAAGGACAAGTCAGACTAGCACAAAGTCGGATCAAAGTAATATCCTGTTCATGAAAGTCGGATGGATGTCGGACCAATGTAGGATCAATGTAGGACTGATGTCGCAGAGCAAAGAAGGATGAAAGTTGTATGACTGTCGTGTCATACCAGTGTGAACCCAGCCTTAGGCAGCCCATACATTGATCACTTTTTTCATTCAATTATTAGGTTGAATGAAAAAAAAAAAAATTATCCAATTCCCCCATCTACACATTATAGCTGGATGGGGGAATGTTCCCAGTGTGGACCAGTGCTGGAACAACCAGAGTTGCTGTCCTGTCCCGGCTATTCACAGCGCTGGTCTCTGTCTCCATGGTAGCGGCGGCAGCACATTGGAACCCAGTGCTGGTTACTTTATAGGGCTGATGTACAGTAAGGTGACCAGATTTTTTAAATTAAATCCGGGGACATATTTTATTTTTATTTTTTTATTGGCTAATGGTAAACTATTTTATAAGCATATTTTCCTCAAATGATATATGCAGTGTATGTGGTGTTTATGGAATGATTGTATGATACAGTATATACGTTCTTTCCCACATTTCGTCCATGAGATGAAAAAAAAAAATACTTCTTAGAATTTTTGGGGATATGACTACCAAATGTTATGAAGAGAAGATAGAGAAAAACTTGGGAGGGATGGGGTCCCAAAATTTAAATCCAATCCAGGCAGGGGTGGCTCCAGACAATGTTTTTTTGGGGTGCTATGGTGGTGCTTGAAGTAAAACTGAGGGTGCTAATGCGGTGCGCTACCACACACCTGTGGGAGTGGCCAGCAAGTGACGGTTTCATCATGGCGTCCAATAATGATCAGTAGGTCCTGGCCTCTGTATACCAATAAAAAGCCAAAAAATGCAGCACAACCCTACACTTCATTTCTACATTTCTACAAATGGACTTATAAGTGAAATGGTAAAACCTATAAATGAATATCCAATGCAAATCAACCAATGTATTGCAATTTAGTAGTGATGATGTCACCTCCTCTGCAAAAATATTTTGAGAATTCGCAGAGCAAATAATGGTGAAACCCCCTACATACAAAAATAATAACAGAGACGCAAATCAACCCATGTATTAGAATATAGTAGTGATGGTGTCACCCTCTCTGCAAAAGGTAAGAAATATTGCAGAGCTGCAATGTGCAAATAGTGGTAAAGCCACCTATATATAATCATTATAATGATAATAATAAAATGTACACTTGATGTATATATTTTACATTTTATTACTATGATTATATATAGGTGGTTTCACCACTATTTGCACAATGCAGCTCTGAAAAATGTATTACCTCTTGCAGAGAGGGTGACAACATCACTACTATGTTCTAATACATGGGTTGATTTGTGTCTTTGTTATTATTATTATTGTATGTAGGGGGTGTCACCACTATTTGCACATTGAAGCTCTGCAATTTCTCAAAATATTTTTGCAGAGGGGGTGACACCATCACTACTATATTGCAATACATTGGTTGATTTTCACTGGATATTCATTTATAGGTTTTACTATTGCACTTATAAGTCCATTTGTACAATTTTATAGATGAAGTATAGGGCAGCGCTGCATTTTTTGCTTTTTATTGATTTGCGTTAGATGTGGGAACCAGCTAAAAAGATTCTCTTATTGCTTTTGAGATATTTTTAGTTGCATGGTAATTGATTTACCTGATTTGTTATCTCCTCTGTATACTGGTAACCACTGGCCATGCATATTGGTGGTCAGTGTGCCCCCTGTATGCTGGTGCTACATGCAGAGTGCAGGTGGGTGCTGGATGCAGGGTTTAAGAGGATGCTATGTAGAGAGTGCAAGGTTCAGGAGTGCGTTTTGGAAAGAGTGATGGTCAGAGACTGCAGACATACTACAGGAGATGTTCAGAGACTGCGGATATTATACAGGAAACGGTCAGAGACTGCGGATATTATACAGGAGAGAGACTGCGGATATTATACAGGAGAGAGACTGTGAATATAATACAGGAGACGGTCAGAGACTGCGGATATTATACAGGAGAGAGACTGCGGATATTATACAGGAGAGAGACTGCGGATATTATACAGGAGAGAGACTGCGGATATAATACAGGAGACGGTCAGAGACTGCGGATATTATACAGGAGAGAGACTGCGGATATTATACAGGAGAGAGACTGCGGATATTATACAGGAGAGAGACTGCAGATATTATACAGGAGAGAGACTGCAGATATTATACAGGAGAGAGACTGCTGATATTATACAGAAGAGAGACTGCAGATATTATACAGGCGAGAGACTGCGGATATTATACAGGAGAGAGACTGCGGATATTATACAGGAGACGATCAGACTGCGGATATTATACAGGAGAGAGACTGCGGATATTATACAGAAGACGATCAGACTGCGGATATTATACAGGAGAGAGACTGCGGATATTATACAGGAGGGCCAGCACAATTTGTTGTTAGAGATGGGCTGGGCATGTTCAAAATTCCACATGCCAGAGCCTGCCAGGAAGCCCACACTGCACAGCGCTAATCACAGGCAGTGAGACATTTCCTGGCCCGCAGCTGCACAGATCAGGAAATGTCTCAATGGCTATGATTAGCACTGTGGAGTGTCGGCTTCCAGGCGGGAGATCGGGCATGTGGGATTTCAAACACACCCGAGCCCATCTATTGGTTGTAGACAGTTGAGCTCCCTGCAGGTTGCTTAGCAGCAGTGGAGCCTTCTCTGACGTGCTGATCGGAATGCAATCCAGGTAATGCTCCTAGTCAAATCCTAGTGTTAAATATCAGTGATTTTATTGATCAAAGCCCACACTTTACAGGCATAGAGCCCACATGGCTGCTGAACATACGGTTGATTATATATATATATGTGGTTGTACTCTTGATGCTAATAAATACTGTGTTTATTAGATCTGACTGGGAGCATCAACAGGATCACATCCTGATCAGCATGTCAACAGAGAAGGTTATACAGCATTACTGCTGCTAGGTGACCAGCTGGGGGCTCAGCTCTCTATAACCAATAGTGCCAGCCTTCTCCTGAATGCACCTATAATGTCACCAGCACTAGGTCCTAATAGACTGCCACTGCTGCCAATGAGACAGATGCCAGACCAGTGCTGTCAATAGCAGGGACAGGACAGCTGGGGAACCCCACAGTGGCAGAACACCAGGGCCCGGTGGCAAGACAACCTTTACAACCCTGAGGCCTCATGCCCACGGACGTTTTTACAACCACGTTTTTGAGCGTTTTTTACAGCTTAAAAACACCTGTCCATGTTAGTCTATAGCTTCATGCCCACCTAGGCGTTTTTGAGCTGCAAATAGCATAGGCGTTTTTAAGCTGTAAAAAAAAAAACAGGACCAGTGCGTTCCGCAGTGTCGGCGTTAGGCATAAAAAAAGTGAAGCGTTAAAAAACGCGCAAAAACGCCACAATTGCGTTTTTAAGCTCCGGCGTTTTTTTTTTTTTTTTTTATTTTTTTTTAAATACGGTCGAAAAATGTATACAATAACATGGACAGGCATTTTTAAGCTGTAAAAAAACACTCAAAAACGCGGCTGTAAAAACGTCCGTGGGCATGAGGCCTGATAGTTCTCCCACTGCTTTGGACCCTTATATTTTCTTGGTGTACTGGTGACATATATCTCTTGTTTTCTGCCACCCTGGGTGGCCCCAGTATAGTAGGAAGGGAGCTCACTGCAGAACATGTGAAAGGGCCCGTTGTGGGATCGTAGTAAAGGGCCCAGGATATATATATATATATATATATATAATTGCATTTTATAGTTGGCCCCCCTACTTTTGTCCCTGTCCCCCCATGTGCCCCCCCTAAATATGAAAGCTGGAGACACCACTGCTTCCAGCCAATAGGGGCACAGGGGAGGCTGCAAAGTGAACAGCTCAGTGTAAGTCAGCTAGCTCATATTACATTAGATTCAGTGATTAAGTGAAACAGGGAAAAGGGGGGGGGGGAGAAATCCCCTGCAGACATAACAGGCAGCTCTCTCCCTCTTTTAAGCTGGAAAGCATGTGTACATTGCAGCGGCCAGCTTGGTGGGGTCGTAGGAGAACGAGACACCTACTTCACACTCCCTTCACCAAAGAACCTTTGGTCCTCCAAAAGAAGTAACAGTCCTTGACCTGGTACATGCTTGTAGAATAAACGTAGGAAAGAAGCAGGTTAGCATAACAACAAACAACTGTTAACATTATGTGACTCGACAAACTAATTTTATGACACAGGATTTATAGAGAAACCTCCCATCAATTGTCATATGATGGGGGGTTGTCCTGTCCGCAGGCCACCTCTACTGGGCTGGCCCTGCCAGTTGTGCCAAGGGGTGAGTCAGGGTCGCCCTTTTCCAAATCTGTAGTGAACTGGTCAGGCGTGTCAAGAGTCTCTTTAGGGATGAGAATGACTTCTTCTGAGCTCTCATCCAACACATCACAGGTCAATCTCTTGAGATGGCGCATAACACTTCACCCCTTTCTGTGCCCTTAGTTCAGGCCTAGTAGGCTCACTAGCCCCATCTTCCCTTTTAACTGTTTCTGCCTCCTGCGGATCAGTTTCTTTTGCTTCTGCTGCGGATCCTCCTTCATCCACTGTAAAGGACAGAGACACTTCTCACTTTTCTGCTGACAGAGAAGATGAGGGATCACATCTGTGGACAGCAGGGACTAACAACCACTTTACAAGATCTGTGTTGGTCCCAACGATCAACGAACTTCCTGTGGACCCCGGGAGCCAAGGGCACACAATGGCCAGGGTCCTAAAGTTCTGAGGCTGCCCAGTTCTCAATGGATCACACGACAACTTGATCTGCAGATATCCATTCCTATACCACATGTGTGAGACTTTTACACAGCCTGGCCACAAACAGAGGCCCAACATTGAAGTAGCATCTTCAGGCATTCTAGGAGCATAAATTACATTCTATACATACATTTTATTTCATACATCTTATTTCTCATCCACCTATTACACTTTTTTTTTTATAAATTCTTTATTTTATTTTTTCTTTCACAAAGACGCATTACAGCATAACATATAATACATCTGTACAACAACTCTGATATTTTACGCATATCCTCTTCTTTTCATTGACATTGATTAAAATTTTTACACAAAATAACAACTTTAAAATTCTCGTTCCGCTGTCTCGACATCTTAGCAATCCTTCCCTAATGGTCTGCTATAATACCATATCTCCCCCTTGGTTACCCCCCCCCCCCCCCCCCCTTGTAGGAATACACTAATGATTCCAAGACAGAACAGGAACAGAAAAACAGAAAAAGAAGAATAAGAAGAGAAAGAAAGAAAGGGAGAGAAAAAAATAAATAAATAATCCCCATACATCCCCCCTGCCTCTAGCCTCCCCCCCCCCCCTCACACCTCCAACCAATATTCATCCCTTACACAGATTGTCTCACTGAGTCCCCATTTAAGCATAGCTTCTCAAACTTAGAAGGTGTACGTATTTCTGTTATTCGCAATGATATTGATCGCAGGAAGTCATTAAGCTGCATTCGTCTAAATGGGTCCAGCTCCTCTGATAACTCTCATTCAATCTCTTCTCTGGTCATCACCTGATTGTCAATCGAAAAGTGTGCAAGTCTACTTTTACCCCGTCTTTTTAGGTTAATAAATCCTTGGTCTTTTAGGCCTGTCTCGAAAGCTGGGTTTCCCACGATTGGGGTCATCGGGCTCAGATGGGTCGATATATTGTTTTTTTTAAATGTCTTTTTGATGGATCGCAGAGTGGCGCCCACCATCGGCTATCGCCTCACCGCCTGTGGTATAGCCGAATCTGTGAGCCAAACTAGACCCTCCAAGGGTATCTCGGACGTTGCCTGTTCCATATGTATTCATGGCTTGTCTTTTTGGGATACACATCAGTCTAGTAATACACACCAGTCTAGTACCCTTGTTAGGTGTAGTGCCTCATGGTAGCCGACTGGGTCTGGAAATCCAACCCCTCCTTTTTCTTTTGGTAGAGTCAAAATGTCTCTATAAACCCTTGCTGGTTTTCAGGCCCATATGAACCCGGCAAACCTTGCTCTCAAGTCCCTCAGAAATCCTAAGGGAATCTTGATGGGTAGGGTCTGTTCATTTTTATGATATTAATTCTAACAAACCACGTAAATATTTCCTTATCCCATCTCTGTAAATCTAGTTTGATCTGTCGTGCTAGTGGGGCAAAGTTGAGTTCAAATATTCTATTTAGTTTGTTTGGTATTTTAGTCCCTAAATATCCTATATGGGAGTCTGTTCATCTGAATGTAAAAAATGTAGATAGCTGCTGTTGTAGAGATGTGTTCTTCTCCACACCCATCACTTCTGATTTATTATAGTTTACCTTAAAGTTGGACAGTCCCCCATATCTACGTATCTCCGATAGTAGTGAAGGAAGGGATATTGCTGGGGAAGTTAGGAAGAATAAGAGGTCATCTGCATATGCAGCAAGTTTATGTTCCTTTCCTTTTAATGGGATGCCCTTAATATCTGGATTAGCCCTTATCGATCTTAAAAAAGATTCCAGCGTCAGGATAAAAATAATAGGCGATAGTTGGCAGCCTTGCCGTGTACCATTGCATATGGAAAAGGGTTCAGACAGTATGTCATTTATCTTTACCCTAGCTTTGGGGTTGGAGTATAGACTCATAACCCAGTTTTGCATCCCATTCCTCAGTCCTATGTGTTGCATAGTCGCTCTCAGGAAGGTCCAGTCTACTCTATCAAATGCTTTTTCTGCATCAGTAGATATGAGCACTAGGGGTTTTTGATGGCATTGGAAAAAATATATAGCACTTAGGACTCGTTGCGTATTTTCTCTACCTTCTCTCTCAGGGGTGAACCCCACTTGGTCAGGATGTATTAAGGCAGGAATATACGACAATAATCTATTTGCAAGTATTTTCGTGAGAATCTTTAAGTCCAAACAGTGAGATTGGACGATAATTCGAACATTGGGAGGGATCTTTCCCCTCCTTAGGAATTACTGTTATATGGGCCATTAGTGTCTCTGCGGGCATCGTTTGCCCTTCTCCTATCGAATTAAAGGCAGCCAGAAATCTTGGCGCCAGTTTTTCAGAGAAGGTCTTCTAATATAACAAAGTAAACCCATCTGGGCCGGGGGCCTTGCCTGATTTTAATGATTAAGGGCCTCCTAAAAATTATTCTACAGTAATTGGGCCATCTATGTCCTCAGCTCCCTCACCCGCCAATGTAGGCATTCCCGAGGCCTCCAAGTATTCGTTGGCCTCTCCCCTCCATTGGGTAGCTTTGGGGCTCGTTGTTGATCCTTTAACTGATATAGGCTTACATAATAGTCTCTGAATGCCTTAGCGATCTCCTGTGATAAGCTAACTAAGACATCTCCCTGAGTTTTAATACGATCAATATGGTTTCGTGCCCTCGTCTCTCTGAGAGCGTTAGTTAGCATCCTGCTCGGTTTGGTTCCGTACTCGTAGATAGCTCGATTACATCGGGTTATTTTGGCTTTCGCTTTATCCATTAAAAGAAGGTTTAGTTCCTCGCGTAAACGCAAGAGTTTCTCCTCCATCTGTAATGCCTGTTATTTCTTATGTGCCACTTCAAGTCTACGAATCTCTCCGAGTAAGGATTCCAGCTGGGCTCCCAGGCGGCATTTCCTGCGTGCTCCCAGTGATATGAGAATTCCTCTAATATAGCACTTATGCGCTTCCCATATACATATTGGGCTTACTTCTCCTGACTCATTGATTGAAAAAAAAAAATCTAATTCCTGTGCTATCGATGTCTCACATTCTGGCTCTTTCAAGAGAGTTTCGTTAATCTTCCAATACCATTCCCGAGGTCCTGGGTCTCCCCATTCTACAACACAATTAGTTGGTGCGGGATCTGATAGTGTAAATTACCCAATGGAGGTCTCCACTATGCACTGCAGGGCATTTTGAGATATAAAGACGTAATCAATCCTAGAGTATGTCTTATGTTTTGCTGAGAAAAAAGTGTAGTCCCTGTCAAGCACATGGAGAGTTCTCAGACTGTCCATTAATTGCAGCTCTTGAAGCAATCTTTTTGCTTTACGCAATTTAACGTATGGTAGATGTGAAGTACCTTTTGACACATCCAACGTGGGGTCTAATGCCATATTTAAGTCTCCTCCCACCAGTAAGATCCCCTCCTTGTTTTGATGTACTAAATTTAGATATGTCTCTAAAGCCACGACTTGACCCTCATTACTAGGCAGGTAAAGGTTCACCAGAGTCACTTTTTGCTCATATAAAAATCCCTTTATGATAAGGAGGCGTCCTTCCTCGTCTGTAATTATCTTTGATTCTTTCCACTGTATCTGTTTTGACAGAATAATTGACACTCCCTTTGCTTTTGACGTCTGTGAGGCACTATGGTACACAGTCTGGAATCTATGATTTCCTAATCTTGGAATTTTGTTGTTCCTGAAGTGTGTCTCTTGGAGGAATATGATATGCGACTTGAGTCTCCCCAATTGGGGTCAGGGTCGCCCTTCTCCAAATCTGTGGTGAACAGGTCAGGCATGTCAAGAGTCTCTTTAGGGATGAGAATGATTTCTTCTGAGCTCTCATCCAACACATCACAGGTCAATCTCTTGAGATGGCGCATAACACTTCGCCCCTTTCTGTGCCCTTAGTTCAGGCCTAGTACACCATCTTCCCTTTTAACTGTTTCTGCCTCCTGCAGATCAGTTTCTTTCGCTTCTGCTGCAGATCCTCCTTCATCCACTGTAAAGGACAGAGACACTTGTCGCTTTTCTGCTGACAGAGAAGATGAGGGATCACATCTGTGGACAGCAGGGACTAACAACCACTTTACAAGATCTGTGTTGGTCCCAATGATCAACGAACTTCCTGTGGACCCCGGGAGCCAAGGGCACACAATGGCCAGGGTCCCAAAGTTCTGAGGCTTCCCAGTGCTCAATGGATCACACGACAACTTGATCTGCAGATATCCATTCCTATACCACATGCGTGAGACTTTTACACAGCCTGGCCACAAACAGAGGCCCAACATTGAAGTAGCACCTTCAGGCATTCTAGGAGCATAAATTACACATCTCATTTCTCAACCACCTATTACACTTTTGAAGGCCCTGGAGTACCAGGACAATGGGAAAACCCACAAAATGACCCCATTTTGGAAAGCAAACACCCCAACGTATAATATATGAGGCATAATGAGTCTTTTGATAGGCTACTTTTTTTCCAAAAGTTTTGGGAAAATGTGGGAAAAAATGTAAATGCATTTTTTTTTTTTTACACAAAGTTGTCCATTTATAAGATATTTCCAACACATAGCATGTACATAGCAAACTTGACACCCCAAAATACATTCTGATACTTATTCTGAGTATGGCGATATCACATGTATGAGACTTTTAAACAGCCTGGCCACATACAGAGGCCCAACATCCAAGTAGCACCGTCAGGCGTTCTAGCAGCATAAATTACACATATACCGTAATTTCCTAACAACCTATCACACTTTTGAAGGCCCAGGACATCAGCTCAGCCTCACCAGTGCCCATCAATGCAGCCTGAGCAGTGCCCACCAGCTCAGCCTTACCAGTGCCCATTAATGCAGCCCGATCAGTGCAGCTTTACCTGTGCCCATCAATACAGCCTGATTGGTGCAGCTTTACCTGTGCCCATCAATACAGCCTAATTGGTGCAGCTTTACCTGTGCCCATCCATACAGCCTGACCAATATAGCTTTACCTGTGCCCATCAATGCAACCTGACCAGTGCAGCTTTACCTGTGCCCATCTATATAGCCTTATCAGTGCCCATCAGCTCGCCTTACCTGTGCCCATCAGCGCAGCCTTGCCAGTGCCCATCAGCGCAGCTTTCCCCATTGCCCATCTGCTGGTTTACACAGAGCAGGGATCTTCAGCTGCAGTGTCCACTAAGTCCCGCCTCCTGGACCGGCGGTTTCTATGATGGACGTCTCACGTCCTGGTATTAGACCAGTGTGACGTCCATCATAGGAGCCGGAGGCGGGACTTCTATGTCACTGGGCCGCGCCGGCTAGTAAGCCCCGTCAGCCCTCATCTCCTGATGCCGCTGGTGGCGCCGGCTCTGAGCGGCGTACCCCCTGCCCTTGGTGCGTGTACCCTCAGGGGTACACATACCACGGGTTGAGAAGCACTGCTGTAGTAGACCAAATGTGACAAGATTGTTCTTCTCTATGCAGATTCACACATGACTCAAAACTAAGTGAAAGTAAATGGGATTTATTTACAAGTGAAAATCAATACAAACATCCAGATACACCCAACAATACAAAAACCCAGTGAACCTATAAAAAAATGAACTAAACTAGTGGAAGTAAATCCAACTAAAGCAAACCTACCTAAACTAACTAACCAATCTTGTCTGCCTGGGACCATCCATGAGGTGAGGAAAGGGAGAGACGTGTCCAAAAGAGGCTACCGTGATCCACAGGGCCATCACCGTTCCAGTCCAGACGGACCTGCATTTCAGGGTCACGTTGGACACTTTCCACGACTGCTGCCACGGAGAGGGAGACAGCGTGACAGGTGCCAGTCCAGACTGTTGGCACCTTCAGACTAATCGAGTGCATCCAGCATCTGCTGACGAGAGTAGAGCCTCTACATCGCTCCTGTGTATGTCACGACCGTCTCCAGGATTTGGAGAGCGGGCTCATTCCCAAATAGTCTCTAAACTACTAAATCAAATAGCTTATGAACGCTGCTAGCAGACATTACAATCCGGATTGCCAAGAGGACCTGTTATCTGGTCACACCAAACCTCCCTTTGGTGATTATTAACCCCTTATATTACACACTGAGGATCCCTTGTTCTTGTCTGAGCTCCAACACTGCCAGGGAACATAAAATCAAAGTCTTACATCTAGACTACTACTCCTTTGCCTTTAAAGGGACATGTGACTGGTTTCTTTTTTTTATTTTTTTTTATCAAAAAGGGTCTTTATTGAACACCAGATAAATCACAACAGTTTCCATTGTACAAAAAATAGCAAAGGTTTCCCTCTGCTGGCGGACTGTAAAACAACACATAAGATCACATAAGAACAGCACCACAATCTTGCATTTATAAGCATATTAGTCCTTGGCCGCTTGGTTTCAAATTTATTGCAAAAGTCGGGACATCACCAGCTCTCTGGGGCTCAGGCCAGGGGTATCAAGCCATTGGGACCAAATCCTCTCAAACCTACCCGGGCTTCCCCTATGTTGGTATATGTACTTTTCTATTATAAGGGTATTCCCCATGTGTGCTACCCAGGAGGTGGTGGTAAGCGGTGAAACCGACTTCCAACCCATCAAGATAAGCTTCCTGGCCTGAAACAGGGCCCTAGAGACCGCGATCCTGGTCAACTCCCCAGGGATCGCTTCCTCCAAGATCCCCAGCAGGCAGCACTTAGGATCCACAGGGATCGTAGTTTGAAACACTCTATTTAGTGTACCCACCACCTCAGTCCAATACCTGTGAAGCTTAGGGCATCTCCACAGGAGATGAATGAGATCTCCATTGTGCCTCTGACATCTACCACACACAGGGTCCCCGAGCTTACCCATCTTATGTAATTTCAGCGGGGTGTAATGTACCCTCAATAATATATATAACTGCGACACTTTCTGCGCAACATTTAAAGAACAAGTGGTGACTGACTGCCACGCCTCCTCCCATTGGTCCCCTGTCGGTGTACCTATGTCCTTCTCCCACATGGATTCCGCCCTGCTCGGGAATGCACGTAGGTGACTTGCCAGCAACATCTGGTAGCATTGGGAGATGAACCCTTTTGTTTCATTGCTAGTGTGCAGCACACGGAACACCGGGGCGGATGACTGAACCCATTCCACCGCATTCCCGTGCGCAGCAACCGCATGCTGGAGCTGCATGTAATAATAATGCATATGAGCTGGGAGGTCAAATCTGGCCTGCAGTTCAGGGAAAGTGAGAAGCCTGCCGTTAACGAAGATGTGGGACAGCAAAGCCACACCATGGGCGCGCCATCTGGGCCCCTGCTGCAGCTTCACCAACTCCACATAAGACCTATTGACCCATATTGGGCTATCTTCCGTGAATCCCTGCACTCCCTGTAATTGTCGACCCTTATTCCAGACCTTTTGAATAAGTGCTTATTGGATTTTAGGAACATTTGCGCCTCCAGCCCCATCGGGATAGTCTCAGCGCCAGTGGCCGACAGCATCAGTCGTGCCGCCGAGCTCCCCGGGTCCCGGGATATAGAGCCGATTAAATGCTGTAACTGGGCCGCTATGTAGTACAGCCAAGGGTTGGGAACCACCAACCCCCCACTGTCCTTGGCCCGCTGCAAGTGTTCCAATCTAATCCGAGGGGGCCTAGTATGCCATAACAGCCGTCGGAAGAGAGTGTTCACTATTCAAAAGATTTTCAGGTGTATCACTACAGGCGAGTTATGTAGAAAGTAAAGTAGTTGTGGCATTAAAATCATTTTGATCAGGTTAGCTTTACCTGCAAGTGACATTTTTAGGGTGTTCCAGGTATTAATTTTGTCCCTAAACCGGGACAGCAATGGGTGCACATTAAGGGAGCAGTAGTCCCCCAACCTGGGCGACACCTGCACCCCCAAATATTTAAAGCTAGATACAACTGGAATGGGACAAGAGTCCGGCAGGGCTACCCCACCATCCTCATCCAACAGCATCAGGGCGGATTTCTACCAGTTAATGGTCAATCCCGAGTAGTGACCGAATTGCTCTATTATTGACATAGCCCCGGGGATGGAGTGCTTGGGGTCCTCCAGAAACAGCAGCATGTCATCCGCGTACAACATGATTTTTTCCTGCAGCGTGCCGTATTGGAATCCCCGGACGTGGGCACTAGCCCGCACCAGGGCTGCCAATGGCTCTATAGCGATCACGAAGAGCAGGGGGGACAGGGGGCAACCCTGCCTCGTCCCCCTACCCAGAGCAAAGGCCGGTGACATCCTATCCGCGACCCTAATGGTCGCCTGGGAGGACGCATATAGCAACCTGACCCACTCTATGAATTTGTCCCCAAAGCCAAACTTGGCCAACGCCGCCCAGAGGAACCTCCAACTGACACTATCAAATGCCTTGTTGGCATCAAGGGATAAGAGCGCCCTGTGGCCCCTACTGTCTGCCTGCACTTGCATGTTCAAGAACATGCGCCTCAAATTGGTGGCGGTGGACTTCTGAGGCATGAAACCAGCCTGGTCTGGGTGGATAATAGACGTGATTATCCCGTTGACCCTGCGCGCCAAGACCTTTGCCAGGATTTTTACATCACTCTGCAGCAACGATATAGGCCTATAGGAGCCAGGGTCAACCGGATCCTTCCCCGGCTTCAACAGTAAAATGATATTGGCCCTGGCCATGGAGCCAGGCAGCTGACCACCCTCTAGTGCGGCGTTAAAGACTTTCAATAGTTCAGGAAACAGGTGCTCCCCAAATTGAGTGTACACTTCCATGGGTAGGCCATCCTCTCCTGGGGCTTTACATGTAGGAAAAGAGCTTGCCGCCAGTTGCAGCTCGCCCAGAGTAATTGGTGCATCTAATTGTTCTCTGGCAGATGTGGAAAGGGCAGGCAGATCAATAATAGCCATGTATGTTTCAAGGTCCTCATCCGAGTAGGCATCCCTCGATCCATAAAGGCCCTCATAGAAGGATGCCAGCTCGGATACAATGGCTTCAGGGGCGTTAACCACTGTACCTGTAGAGGCGCGTATAGCACCGATGGCCGGGGACTGTGTTTGAGACCTTGCTATCTTGGCCAGTAATCGCCCAGTTTGTTCCCCTTCCTCATAAAATGCAAGTTTTGTAAAGAATCTCTTCCGCTCTGCCTGTGAGGATCGCAGACGGTCCAGAGAGTCCTGGGCCGACATCCAAGCCTCCCTGGCCGAGTCAGTGGGGCTAGTCACATAAGCAAGTTCCAGCTGTCTCACCTGGTCTCCCACCCGCTCTACCAAGGCATGGGAGTTGTTCCTGACAATGTGTATTTCCTCGATAAATACCCCTCTAAGATAGGCTTTCAAAGCCTCCCATTTTAGCAGTGGGTCTAGGTAATGCTCGTGCGCCCGGAGGAAGACTTCAATCTTGGTTTCTATACGTTCTGGGGATGTAAACAGTTTGAGCCAATAGGCATTCAGTTTCCACGGGGCCCTGGGTAGGGAGCTAGACGGCTGAGTAACCAGCCAAAGTACTAGCGGAGAGTGGTCCGAGACCCCCCTTGGGAAGTATTCCACCTTAGAGGTGCAGCTAACCATGTTGGGAGTGCCCAGACAAAGGTCTATACGGGAGAGGGAACGATGTGTCTTGGAGAAGCAGGATAATTGTTTACACTTGGGATTCCGGACCCGCCAGATGTCAACCCACCCCACCTCTTCCATCAGGCGTCCAAGAGCCGTACCCCGGTTGCCCTTAGGGGGCATCACCGGGGGGTGTCTATCCAATTTGGGGTCTAGGTAGCAATTAAAGTCTCCCAGCAGCAGTAGTGGGACATCAGGCTTGTTTGCCAGGTAAGACAGCAGCAACTGCAGCACCTCTCTAGAGAAAGGTGGAGGCACATATACAAACGCCAGAATCATAGTAACGGTAAACAGTTTGCAATAAAGAAATACAAATCTCCCAGATATATCAATAAGCGAATCTAACTCCTGGTATGCCAGAGCCTTGTGGATCAATACGCTCACTCCGCGTGAAAAGGCGGAGTGAGTGGAGTGATAGGCCTGTCCTACCCATGCATATCCCAAGAAACTGGTTGTGTCTTTCACTAGATGGCTCTCCTGTAAGCCAATTATGGCCGGGTGAAATTTACGCAATACAGAGGATATCATGGTCCTTTTCAGAGGATCATTTACCCCTCGGACATTCCATGACACTATGGGTGTAGAAGACATGGTGAGTATGTATAAAGAGTTCTGTCTGAATGGGGGGAGTACCCAAAAGGGAGCAACAGCCCTGTATCCCCCCATCCAGCTAGCAAAAAACAGCCCTTTAGTTACGTGACTGGTTTCTATACAGCTCAATTTCCTATAAGGGATTAGAGTTACTGTAGGCTGGCCCTCCTTCCCCAGTAGTAGTAGCATAAGCAGCTGAAGTTCCTTTGAGTATCTCATTGCTAAATGTCTGTTATTGCACTGTTATCTTGAGTGTTACTGCTATTCATGTCTCAATGCTATTTGTACTTAACAAAGTTTGCTAAGAGTTAATTCAACTAAGTCCTGGGCTGCTTTTTCCAGGATTTGGCTGATTGATGCTCCTATACATTTTCTTTTTCTACTCAATTAATACAAGATACTGTTGAATTCAGTTTGCATTGTGTCTGTGTGTCATTTAGTGATGAGCCGAACACCCCCGGGTTCGGTTCGCACCAGAACCCGCGAACGGACCGAAAGTTCGTACGAACATTAGAACCCTATTAAATACAATGGATGCGAACGTTCGAATTCTAAAGTGCTAATTATAACAACTATTATGCATGTTATTGTCCTAAAAAGGGTTTGGGAACCCGGGTTCTGCACCAGGGGACATGTATCAATGCAAAAAGAAGTTTTAAAAACGGTCGTTTTTCGGGAGCAGTCATTTTAATGATGCATAAAGTGAAAAAAAAAAAGTCAAATATTCCTTTAAATATCGTACCTGGGGGGTGTCTAAAGTATGCCTGTGAAGTGCCACGTGTTTCCCGTGTTTAGAACTGTCCCTGCACAAAATGACACTTCTAAAGGAAAAAAAAGCCATTTAAAACTGCTTGCGGCTTTAATGTAATGTCTGGTCCCGGTAATATGGATGAAAATCTTTAAGAAAAATGGCATAGCTACCCCATGACCCCCCCCCCTACCCCAGCCCATTACCAGCCCCTTTGGGTCTTGTATGGATATTAAGGGGAACCCCGCACATAAAATAAAAAAGGCCCTATATACTCTGAACAGCCGTATACAGGCGGTGCATACAAGACAGGGACTGTAGGTTTGTTCTTATGTAGAATCTGTTTGTAATTTTGAACAGGTACATTGTTGAAGTGTAGCTCCAGCCCAAAAATCTATTTTTTAACTTTTTGGAAAACATAGGTAAGGGTTATCACCCCTGTAACATTTGTTTTGCTGTCTGTGCCCCTGTTCAGAACATTTCACCTCACTTTCCGTCCCAATGACAACTGTTTTTGAAATGTGGTGTTTTTCTTGAAACAAGGATTGCTGATAAAGCATCAGTACAGAGGAGACACCTTTCTCCCATATTTATTCTTACAGGAGAGAATTTTCCTTCCTAGGGGTAGATTTCCTCTCACTTCCTGTTGTCTTCTTGCGTTTGCAAGTAGGAGTCGTTTGTAAGTTGGATGTTTGAAAGTAGGGACCTGCCGTATATACTCTGCAGAAATAGGCCCCTTAGTTGTTGGTGTTGGCACAACACTGTAAGCACTCACAGTTACTCTTGGTTGGTGCTGGAACGCCCTGCTGTCAACTATTATATCAGGAATTTTAATTACATATAATTGTTGAACAGTGGTAGTAAAAATTGGGGCTTTGATGGTGGTGCTGGTGCCACAACACTGTAAGCCCTGACAGTTACTCTTGGTGGGTGCAGCAATGGGCCCTGCTGTGAATTATTAGATCAAGAATTGTAATTGCATGCCCCTGTTGAACAGGGGCTGAAAAATTGGGCCTTTCGTGGTGGTGGTGGTGGTGGTGTTGCCACAACACTGTAAGCCCTCAGAGTTACTCTTGGTGGGTGCAGGAATGGGCCCTGCTGTGAATTATTAGATCAAGAATTGTAATTACATGCCCCTTTTGAACAGGGGCTGAAAAATTGGGCCTTTCGTGGTGGTGGTGGTGGTGGCATTGCCACAACACTGTAAGCCCTCAGACTTACTCTTGGTGGGTGCAGGAATGGGCCCTGCTGTGAATTATTAGATCAAGAATTGTAATTACATGCCCCTTTTGAACAGGGGCTGAAAAATTGGGCCTTTCGTGGTGGTGGTGGTGGTGGTGGCGTTGCCACAACACTGTAAGCCCTCAGAGTTACTCTTGGTGGGTGCAGCAATGGGCCCTGCTGTGAATTATTAGATCAAGAATTGTAATTACATGCCCCTTTTGAACAGGGGCTGAAAAATTGGGCCTTTCGTGGTGGTGGTGGTGGTGGCGTTGCCACAACACTGTAAGCCCTCAGAGTTACTCTTGGTGGGTGCAGCAATGGGCCCTGCTGTGAATTATTACATCAAGAATTGTAATTGCATGCCCCTGTTGAACAGGGGCTGAAAAATTGGGCCTTAGGCACTGGTGGCACAACACTACAACCCCTCACAGATACTGTACTTGGAGCACAGCAATGAGCCCTGTTGCAAAGTATTGCTTCAAAAATTGTAATGACACGCCCCTGTTAAACAGGGGCTGAAAAATTGGGCCTTAGGCACTGGTGGCACAACACTACAACCCCTCACAGATACTGTACTTGGAGCACAGCAATGAGCCCTGTTGCAAAGTATTGCTTCAAAAATTGTAATGACACGCCCCTGTTAAACAGGGGCTGAAAAATTGGGCCTTAGGCACTGGTGCCACAACACTCCAACCCCTCACAGATACTGTACTTGGAGCACAGCAATGAGCCCTATGGCAAATTATTGCTAAAAAAATTGTAATTACACGCCCCTGTAAAACAGGGGCTGAAAAATTGGGCCTTAGCCACTGGTGGCGGCACCCATAAACAAAAATGATCTTCCAAGCTATCATCATCAATCGTATCATTGAGGACTCGGAGGAGGAGGATAGCCAGTCAACATAACAGCACAGGCACTCAGCATCAGCATCAGTCTTGAAGGGATGTGACATGTTAAAATCAATTAGTCTGTTATATCAGCATCAGGTGTGTGGTAGCTGGTGGTGATCCAAGACTGGTTCATCTTGATGAAAGTCAGTCGATCAACCGAGTCGGTGGACAGGCGCACCCTGTGATCCGTGACAAATCCTCCAGCAGCACTGAATGTGCGTTCCGAAAGAACGCTGGATGCAGGACAGGCCAGTAGCTCAATTGCATACTGTGCAAGCTCTGGCCAGTGATCCATCCTCAAGACCCAGTAAGCCAGAGGATTTTCGGTGGGGAAGATGTCCAAGTCTGACCTTGCCCCTAGATATTCCTGCACCATGTTTATCAGACGCTGGCGATGGTTGCTGGAACCGATCATACTTTGGGGCTGCGGACTAAAGAATTGTCTGAACGCATCGGTCAGACGGCCACCTTCCCCACCGCTCCTTCTTTGACTGGCCGAAGCCTCAGCAACTCGTTGTCCAGGACCAGGAGTTTGTAACCTCCCAGTCTCTGGGAACGCGTTGCACAGACCTTTCTGCAAGGCCTCCCGGAGTTGTCTCATCCTCTGCTCCCTCTGCGACGGTAACATAAGGTCCGCAACCTTACCCTTGTACCGTGGATCAAGGAGAGTGGCCAGCCAGTAATGGTCCCTCTCCTTGATCCGAAGAATACGAGGATCCTTCCGCAGACTTTGCAGGATCAGGGAGGCCATGCAGCGTAGGTTTGCTGAGGCATTCGCTCCGGAGTCCTCTGGGTCACTAAGGACGACATGATCCGCAGCCACCTCCTCCCAGCCACGTACAAGTCCACTGGTTTCTTGGGACTGTAAATCATCCCTAAAAGACTGCTGCTGATGATGCTGAGTGCCAGCCTCCACCTCCATGCTGACACAATCCTCCTCCTCCTCCTCCTCCTCCTCCTCTTCCTGTGCGATGGGTGGGACAGAAGGAACACTGTCTGGGTAAAGGGGGCCTTGAGAGGCAAGGAAGTCCTCCTCTTCCTGCCTCTGTTCTGCCTCAAGTGCCCTGTCCATTATTCCACACAGCGTGTGCTCCAACAGGTGGACAAGAGGTACAGTGTCACTGATGCATGCACTGTCACTGCTCACCATCCTCGTGGCCTCCTCAAATGGTGCCAGGACAGTGCATGCATCCCTGATCATGCCCCACTGGCGTGGAGAAAAAAAACCAAGCTCCCCTGACCCTGTCCTGGTGCCGTAGTCGCACAGGTACTCATTGATGGCCCTCTGCTGCGTGTGCAGCCGCTGCAGCATGGCCAACGTTGAGTTCCACCTGGTGGGCATGTCACATATAAGGCGGTTCTTGGGCAGGTTCAACTCCTTTTGCAGCTCAGCCAGGCGAGCACTGGCATTATAAGATCTGCGGAAATGCACACAGACTTTCCTGGCCTGCCTCAGGACATCCTGTAAGCCCGGGTACCTGCCCAAGAACCGCTGCACCACCAGGTTAAGGACGTGAGCCACACAGGGCACATGGGTCAGTTGTCCCTGTCGGAGGGCGGAGAGGAGGTTGGTGCCATTGTCGCAAACCACCATTCCTGGCTTAAGCTGGCGTGGCGTCAACCACCTCTCGGCCTGGCCCTGCAGAGCAGACAGGACCTCTGCCCCAGTGTGGCTTCTGTCCCCCAAACACACCAGCGCAAGCACGGCATGGCATCTTTTTGCCTGCGTACTTGCGTAGCCCCGTGAACGGCTACGGAGCACCGCTGGTTCATAGGACAAACCACAGGAAGAGGCCATGGAGGAAGAAGAAGAGGAGGGGGTGGAGGAGAGAGGTGTGTCACAACCAGTAGTAGCATTTTGGAGGCGTGGCGGTGGGACAACCTCCAACACTACTGCACCTTGTCCTGCATCCTTCCCAGCTGCCAAAAGAGTGACCCAATGGGCCGTGAAAGAAAGGTAACGTCCCTGTCCATGCCTGCTGGACCATGAGTCAGCGGTAATATGCACCTTACCGCTGACCGCCCTGTCCAGCGAGGCCAAGACATTGCCTTCCACATGCCGGTAGAGAGCCGGAATAGCCTTCCGTGAGAAAAAGTGGCGTTTGGGAACCTGCCACTGAGGAACCGCACATTGCACAAACTCACGGAAGGGGGCCGAGTCTACCAACTGAAAAGGCAGCAGTTGAAGCGCTAGCAATTTAGCCAAGCTAGCATTCAACCGCTGGGCATGTGGATGGCTGGGAGTGAACTTCTTTCGACGGTCCAGCAGCTGGGGCAGGGAAATTTGCCTGCTAGAATCGGACGTCGGTGTACTGCTAGCAGAGTGGCCGCAAGTACTTGGCTGTGACACACCTAATTCTACACCTTCATTCCTCTCAGTGCATGTTTCAGAGAGGACTGAAGTTATAGTGGGGTTGGAGATCCCAGCTGATGCGGTGCAAGGAGAGGTCCGCTTTGTTCTTTGGTGTGGGTCTTTGAGGTAGGCTTGCCAACGAGCTGCATGGCAGGTCAACATATGTCTGGTCAGGCATGTGGTACCCAAGCGGCTGATGTTTTGGCCACGCGATATACGCTTGAGACATATGTTGCAAACAGCAGCTGTGCGATCTGATGCACTAGCCTCAAAAAAGGCCCACACCAAAGAACTTTTTGAATGACGGGCAGAGGCAGCGCCCTGCACAGGCGGAGCTCTGCGGTGTGATTCCGTCGGTGTACTGCCCTTACGCTGGCCACCAAAGGGCATCCTGCCTCGTTGGAGATGTGCCTCCTCCTCATCCTCCTCCTCCTCCTCTCTCCTATTAGGCACCCACGTGGAGTCAGTGACCTCATCATCACCTCCCTCCTCATCACTGGAGCCAATCTGGCAGTATGCTGCAGCTGCTGGAACATGACTGCCAGATTGGTGTCCTTCTTGAGCATCCCCTCTGTCTGCTCTCACGCTACTGCCTTCCTGTAGCTGGGTTTCATCATCAGACCCTTCGAAACGCTGGGCATCCTCCTGGAGCATGTACCCAACACTGTGCTAAAACAGTTCGGGGGACTCCTCAGGAGGAGGACATGGTGGGTCTAGGGAAGGAGTGACTGATGATGAGTCTGACATTGATACCAGGGAAGAGGACGCTTTGGCAGCTGCTTTGCCAGTACCCTGAGCCTGGGTGAGAGAGGATGAGGAGGAGGAGGAGGGCTTGGTCATCCACTCTACCAAGTCTTCGGCATGATGTGGCTCAACATGTCCAGCTGCCGAAAAGAAGGACAAGCGTGTCCCATGGCCATGTGCTGATGACAATGCACCGCGTCCACGACCAGCACTGTTGCCCCCAGACACAGAGCCTGCTTGCCCTCTTTTATTGCCTCCTGACTGTCTGCCTCTCCTTGTTTGCCTTCCAGACATTCTAATAGATGGCCTGCAGGGAGATGGGAAAAAAGCAATAAGGGCTACCTTCAGGTGTCCTTCTCTGTCCCTTGAAACAAGGACTTTGACAGTGAAAGAAACTGACACACTCTCCCTACCTACAGTTTTATGTCCCTAGAAAAAATGTTTTTTTTAAGCACAAATTAGCACAAGGAGAATTCACTCACTGTCCTTCCAGGTCCCTGGAAACAAGGACTTTGACAGTGAAAGAAACTGACACACTCTCCCTACCTACAGTTTTCTGTCCCTAGAAAAAATGTTTTTTTTAAGCACAATTTAGCACAAGGAGAATTCACTCACTGTCCTTCCAGGTCCCTGGAAACAAGGACTTTGACAGTGAAAGAAACTGACACACTCTCCCTACCTACAGTTTTCTGTCCCTAGAAAAAATGTTTTTTTTAAGCACAATTTAGCACAAGGAGAATTCACTCACTGTCCTTCCAGGTCCCTGGAAACAAGGACTTTGACAGTGAAAGAAACTGACACACTCTCCCTACCTACAGTTTTCTGTCCCTAGAAAAAATGTTTTTTTTAAGCACAATTTAGCACAAGGAGAATTCACTCACTGTCCTTCCAGGTCCCTGGAAACAAGGACTTTGACAGTGAAAGAAACTGACACACTCTCCCTACCTACAGTTTTCTGTCCCTAGAAAAAATGTTTTTTTTAAGCACAATTTAGCACAAGGAGAATTCACTCACTGTCCTTCCAGGTCCCTGGAAACAAGGACTTTGACAGTGAAAGAAACTGACACACTCTCCCTACCTACAGTTTTCTGTCCCTAGAAAAAATGTTTTTTTTAAGCACAATTTAGCACAAGGAGAATTCACTCACTGTCCTTCCAGGTCCCTGGAAACAAGGACTTTGACAGTGAAAGAAACTGACACACTCTCCCTACCTACAGTTTTCTGTCCCTAGAAAAAATGTTTTTTTTAAGCACAATTTAGCACAAGGAGAATTCACTCACTGTCCTTCCAGGTCCCTGGAAACAAGGACTTTGACAGTGAAAGAAACTGACACACTCTCCCTACCTACAGTTTTCTGTCCCTAGAAAAAATGTTTTTTTTAAGCACAATTTAGCACAAGGAGAATTCACTCACTGTCCTTCCAGGTCCCTGGAAACAAGGACTTTGACAGTGAAAGAAACTGACACACTCTCCCTACCTACAGTTTTCTGTCCCTAGAAAAAATGTTTTTTTTAAGCACAATTTAGCACAAGGAGAATTCACTCACTGTCCTTCCAGGTCCCTGGAAACAAGGACTTTGACAGTGAAAGAAACTGACACACTCTCCCTACCTACAGTTTTCTGTCCCTAGAAAAAATGTTTTTTTTAAGCACAATTTAGCACAAGGAGAATTCACTCACTGTCCTTCCAGGTCCCTGGAAACAAGGACTTTGACAGTGAAAGAAACTGACACACTCTCCCTACCTACAGTTTTCTGTCCCTAGAAAAAATGTTTTTTTTTAAGCACAATTTAGCACAAGGAGAATTCACTCACTGTCCTTCCAGGTCCCTGGAAACAAGGACTTTGACAGTGAAAGAAACTGACACACTCTCCCTACCTACAGTTTTCTGTCCCTAGAAAAAATGTTTTTTTTAAGCACAATATAGCACAAGCACAAAACACACTGACACTCTCCCTACCTATCCTTCTCTTTCCCTAAACTAAAGGAATCCAGGTTAAGCAAGAAAGAAATAAAAGTCACTGTCCCTGCCTATGCTGCTCTATCCCTGCTCCGGAACACACTACACTAGGCCGCCGTGCTGGCGGCCTTTTATAGTGTGGGGCGTGTACTAAACACCCTCAGCAATAATTGGCCACAGGCATCCTGCCTGTGGCCAATCATTGCTCTCCTCGCTGCCGGCGCTGTGATTGGCCAAGCATGCGGGGTCACAGTGCATGCTTGGCCAATCACAGCGCCTGGATGACACTGCGATGGCGTAGTGCATTGTGGGCCGTTCGCGTCACTCGAATTTGGCGCGAACGGCCCAAATCGTTCGATCTTCGTCGAACGATCGAACAGCCGATGTTCGAGTCGAACGTATGTTCGACTCGAACACGAAGCTCATCCCTAGTCAACATATGTCTGGTCAGGCATGTGGTACCCAAGCGGCTGATGTTTTGGCCACGCGATATACGCTTGAGACATATGTTGCAAACAGCAGCTGTGCGATCTGATGCACTAGCCTCAAAAAAGGCCCACACCAAGGAACTTTTTGAATGACGGGCAGAGGCAGCGCCCTGCACAGGCGGAGCTCTGCGGTGTGATTCCGTCGGTGTACTGCCCTTACGCTGGCCACCAAAGGGCATCCTGCCTCATTGGAGATGTGCCTCCTCCTCATCCTCCTCCTCCTCCTCTCTCCTATTAGGCACCCACGTGGAGTCAGTGACCTCATCATCCCCTCCCTCCTCATCACTGGAGCCAATCTGGCAGTATGCTGCAGCTGCTGGAACATGACTGCCAGATTGGTGTCCTTCTTGAGCATCCCCTCTGTCTGCTCTCACCCTACTGCCTTCCTGTAGCTGGGTTTCATCATCAGACCCTTCGAAACGCTGGGCATCCTCCTGGAGCATGTACCCAACACTGTGCTCAAACAGTTCGGGGGACTCCTCAGGAGGAGGACATGGTGGGTCTAGGGAAGGAGTGACTGATGATGAGTCTGACATTGATACCAGGGAAGAGGACGCTTTGGCAGCTGCTTTGCCAGTACCCTGAGCCTGGGTGAGAGAGGATGAGGAGGAGGAGGAGGGCTTGGTCATCCACTCTACCAAGTCTTCGGCATGATGTGGCTCAACATGTCCAGCTGCCGAAAAGAAGGACAAGCGTGTCCCATGGCCATGTGCTGATGACAATGCACCGCATCCACGACCAGCACTGTTGCCCCCAGACACAGAGCCTGCTTGCCCTCTTTTATTGCCTCCTGACTGTCTGCCTCTCCTTGTTTGCCTTCCAGACATTCTAATAGATGGCCTGCAGGGAGATGGGAAAAAAGCAATAAGGGCTACCTTCAGGTGTCCTTCTCTGTCCCTTTACTTAAGGATTTCTAAATATGGTTGAGGATGATTGCTTTTGCACAGAATAGCACAACGACAATTTCCCTGACTGTCCAAAAAACAAGGATTTCAAAGATGGTTGATGAGGAATGCTTTAGCACACTATAGCACAAGGAGAATTCCCCTCACTTTCCTTCTTTGTCCCTAGAAACAAGGACTCGCACAGTGAAAGAAACTGACACTCTCCCTACCTAGAGTTTTCTGTCCCTAGAAAAAATGTTTTTTTTAAGCACACTATAGCACAAGGAGAATTCACTCACTGTCCTTCCCTGTCCCTAGAAACAAGGACTTGCACAGTGAAAGAAACTGACACTCTCCCTACCTAGAGTTTTCTGTCCCTAGAAAAAATGTTTTTTTTAAGCACACTATAGCACAAGGAGAATTCACTCACTGTCCTTCCCTGTCCCTAGAAACAAGGACTTGCACAGTGAAAGAAACTGACACTCTCCCTACCTAGAGTTTTCTGTCCCTAGAAAAAATGTTTTTTTTTAAGCACACTATAGCACAAGGAGAATTCACTCACTGTCCTTCCCTGTCCCTAGAAACAAGGACTTGCACAGTGAAAGAAACTGACACTCTCCCTACCTAGAGTTTTCTGTCCCTAGAAAAAATGTTTTTTTTAAGCACACTATAGCACAAGGAGAATTCACTCACTGTCCTTCCCTGTCCCTAGAAACAAGGACTTGCACAGTGAAAGAAACTGACACTCTCCCTACCTAGAGTTTTCTGTCCCTAGAAAAAATGTTTTTTTTAAGCACACTATAGCACAAGGAGAATTCACTCACTGTCCTTCCCTGTCCCTAGAAACAAGGACTTGCACAGTGAAAGAAACTGACACTCTCCCTACCTAGAGTTTTCTGTCCCTAAAAAATTTTTTTTTTTAAGCACACTATAGCACAAGGAGAATTCACTCACTGTCCTTCCCTGTCCCTAGAAACAAGGACTTGCACAGTGAAAGAAACTGACACTCTCCCTACCTAGAGTTTTCTGTCCCTAGAAAAAATGTTTTTTTTAAGCACACTATAGCACAAGGAGAATTCACTCACTGTCCTTCCCTGTCCCTAGAAACAAGGACTTGCACAGTGAAAGAAACTGACACTCTCCCTACCTAGAGTTTTCTGTCCCTAGAAAAAATGTTTTTTTTAAGCACACTATAGCACAAGGAGAATTCACTCACTGTCCTTCCCTGTCCCTAGAAACAAGGACTTGCACAGTGAAAGAAACTGACACTCTCCCTACCTAGAGTTTTCTGTCCCTAGAAAAAATGTTTTTTTTAAGCACACTATAGCACAAGGAGAATTCACTCACTGTCCTTCCCTGTCCCTAGAAACAAGGACTTGCACAGTGAAAGAAACTGACACTCTCCCTACCTAGAGTTTTCTGTCCCTAGAAAAAATGTTTTTTTTAAGCACACTATAGCACAAGGAGAATTCACTCACTGTCCTTCCCTGTCCCTAGAAACAAGGACTTGCACAGTGAAAGAAACTGACACTCTCCCTACCTAGAGTTTTCTGTCCCTAGAAAAAATGTTTTTTTTAAGCACACTATAGCACAAGGAGAATTCACTCACTGTCCTTCCCTGTCCCTAGAAACAAGGACTTGCACAGTGAAAGAAACTGACACTCTCCCTACCTAGAGTTTTCTGTCCCTAGAAAAAATGTTTTTTTTAAGCACACTATAGCACAAGGAGAATTCACTCACTGTCCTTCCCTGTCCCTAGAAACAAGGACTTGCACAGTGAAAGAAACTGACACTCTCCCTACCTAGAGTTTTCTGTCCCTAAAAAAAATTTTTTTTAAGCACACTATAGCACAAGGAGAATTCACTCACTGTCCTTCCCTGTCCCTAGAAACAAGGACTTGCACAGTGAAAGAAACTGACACTCTCCCTACCTAGAGTTTTCTGTCCCTAGAAAAAATGTTTTTTTTAAGCACACTATAGCACAAGGAGAATTCACTCACTGTCCTTCCCTGTCCCTAGAAACAAGGACTTGCACAGTGAAATAAACTGACACTCTCCCTACCTAGAGTTTTCTGTCCCTAGAAAAAATGTTTTTTTTAAGCACACTATAGCACAAGGAGAATTCACTCACTGTCCTTCCCTGTCCCTAGAAACAAGGACTTGCACAGTGAAAGAAACTGACACTCTCCCTACCTAGAGTTTTCTGTCCCTAGAAAAAATGTTTTTTTTAAGCACACTATAGCACAAGGAGAATTCACTCACTGTCCTTCCCTGTCCCTAGAAACAAGGACTTGCACAGTGAAAGAAACTGACACTCTCCCTACCTAGAGTTTTCTGTCCCTAGAAAAAATGTTTTTTTAAAGCACACTATAGCACAAGCACAAAACACACTGACACTCTCCCTACCTATCCTTCTCTTTCCCTAAACTAAAGGAATCCAGGTTAAGCAAGAAAGAAATAAATGTCACTGTCCCTGCCTATGCTGCTCTTTCCCTGCTCCGGAACACACTACACTAGGCCGCCGTGCTGGCGGCCTTTTATAGTGTGGGGCGTGTACTAAACACCCTCAGCAATAATTGGCCACAGGCATCCTGCCTGTGGCCAATCATTGCTCTCCTCGCTGCCGGCGCTGTGATTGGCCAAGCATGCGGGGTCACAGTGCATGCTTGGCCAATCACAGCGCCTGGATGACACTGCGATGGCGTAGTGCATTGTGGGCTGTTCGCGTCACTCGAATTTGGCGCGAACGGCCCAAATCGTTCGATCTTCGTCGAACGATCGAACAGCCGATGTTCGAGTCGAACGTATGTTCGACTCGAACACGAAGCTCATCCCTAGTGTCATTCACTGGGGTATTACACTAACAGTATCGCTAAGCAGTGGCGGTGCGTCCATAGAGGGCGCCGGAGCGCCGCCCCCTCTCGCTCCCGCACCGCCACTGAAAGACAATACACAGATTCATGCATTGCATGAATCTGTGTATTGTCACCGCTGCCGCGCTGCCCACTATGCATATGGCCGGCCTCCTGGTGAGCGCCGGCCATATGAATTAGAGCGGCGGCCGGCGGTGGGTGTAACTTGGAAGTGCCTATCAGAGCCAGCGGCTCTGATAGGCTTTCCGAATACAGCTCTCACGCTGTATTCGGCTTCCAAAAACTCCTCCTAGGTACGCACGGGGGTGCGTTCCTGGAAGAAGACTGTGTGGAGGTTTCAGCCAATCAGGTTCACCGGATCTGGTTACCGGTAACCTGATTGGCTGAAGCGACATCGAGGGGAGGGAGAACACATCGAGGACGGCGCGGACCGAGGAAGGTAAGTGCAGGGCTGGGGGGGGGGGGACAGGCTGCATTTGGGGGACAAACTGGCTGAATATGGGGCACAAACTGGCTGAATATGGGGCACAAACTGGCTGAATATGGGGGACAAACTGGCTGCATTTGGGGGGAACTGGCTGAATATGGGGGACAAACTGGCTGAATATGGGGGGAACTGGCTGAATATGGGGGACAAACTGGCTGAATATGGGGGGAACTGGCTGAATATGGGGGACAAACTGGCTGAATATGGGGGGAACTGGCTGAATATGGGGGACAAACTGGTTGAATATGGGGGGAACTGGCTGTATATGGGGGACAAACTGGCTGAATATGGGGGGAACTGGCTGTATATGGGGGACACGCTGGCTGCATTTGGGGGGAACTGGCTGTATATGGGGGACAAACTGGCTGCATTTGGGGGGAACTGGCTGTATATGGGGGACACACTGGCTGCATTTGGGGGGAACTGGCTGTATATGGGGGACAAACTGGCTGCATTTGGGGGAACTGGCTGTATATGGGGGACAAACTGGCTGCATTTGGGGGGAACTGGCTGTATATGGGGGACACGCTGGCTGCATTTGGGGGGAACTGGCTGTATATGGGGGACAAACTGGCTGCATTTGGGGGAACTGGCTGTATATGGGGGACAAACTGGCTGCATTTGGGGGGAACTGGCTGTATATGGGGGGGAACTGGCTGCATTTGGGGGGAACTGGCTGTATATGGGGACAAACTGGCTGTATATGGGGGCACACTGGCTATATATATGGGGACACACTGGCTGTATATGGGGGCACACTGGCTATATATATGGGGACAAACTGGCTGTATATGGGGGCACACTGGCTATATATATATATGGGGGCACACTGGCTGTATATGGGGGCACACTGGCTGTATATGGGGGCACACTGGCTGTATATATATGGGGGCATACTGGCTATATATGGAAACAAACTGGCTGTATTTGAGGGGGAAAACTGGTGGCGTTTGGCACAGTGGCGGCAATTGATTTTTATTTTTTTTTCAGTTTGTTTGCGCCCCCCCAAAAATTTTGAGCACCAGCCGCCACTGTCGCTAAGTGTACCAGAGAGGCTGAGATGGTTCTTGGGGGTTAAGAGAGAGTATCAAATCAAACATTTTCAAGCGGCTCCTGCGGGCAGTAGCGCTACACATGCATTAAGGTAAAAAATGTACCAGTAGCAGAATCTTCCCACCCACACCCCCCTTCCAAAACACTTAACTGAGACCTCTGTAGCAGCTCACTTCTCTCTTCCTTCATTAACTGGACACAGAGGCAGCAGTGGAAGCCATTGCCTCCCGCTGCTGTCAATCAAATCCTGTGAGAAGAGAGTGAGGCATGGGGCCGAGCCACACAGTGTGTGTCTATGGACGCACACAGCCCAGCTCAGGAGTGAGCCCGCATGTCTGCCCCCAAAGCAAAGGAGGAGCGGACATCACCAACAGGGGACCTCCGAAAAGGGGGTTTAGGGCAACTTTGTGCAATTCCATTGCACAAGTAGTAAAGTATAACATGTTTTTTATTTTCTGTAAAAAAAAAAAAATCCTTTAGAACCACTTTTAAATTAATACCGTAATATGATATGTAGCGGGTGTTTGAATTTATGTGGGGACTCTGGTGGTGTGGAGTTCCTTGGGGCCTGCAGGTGGCGTTATTGCCTTGGGTCGGAGTTGAACTCACATCGCAAACTGTGCCTTTTTGTCCTCCCCTGGAGCTGGTACAGCGGGGCGGGGAACCCGCTGTGACGCAAAGGGAGAGGTCATAAAAGGGGCGGACGCCCTGATTTGAGGGAGAGAGTCGGAGGACGCGGCCGCACCCACGCACCTTCAGCTTGGGTGCTGGCGTTCCGGTGTTTCAGGCCTAGGCGCCCTTGGCCTGGCTGGAGCAGGGATGGAGTCCATCTCAGGCACCTTTAGCCTGGGGTGAGGTACTATGGCGGATGCCTGGGGCTCAGTACCTTCGACTGAGTTCCGCGAGGGTGGAGGAATCCGAGGGGGCCCTAACTCCTTGGGTGCCCGTGTCTGAGTTCGTGAGGACTGGTGCGCAGTAACTTCTCTGAAGAGCCCGGCGCAGCATCGCTGGTGACGGAGAGGCCTCCACTTCTCCCTTGGACGGATTTCTTCCTCTGACAGGGGCAAAGTGAGCGAAGGTAATTCACGTTCTATATTACCTAGTCAGTGGCAGTGACTATTCCCCACTGGTGACAGCACAGTGGGTAGCAGCAAGAAGGGAAAGGATTGTGCCTCGATCTGTCCCCATTTTCCAAAGGAGAAAGATTGTTTTATTGCTTGGCAAGAAGAATAAAACTGAGTTGTACCTATTCACTGTGTGGAACTTGGGTTACTAAAGCAAAGGAGTCAGGGACGAAGGACTGGACTTGACTCTAGGACACCTACACAAAAGCCCAATCTTCTGGCCTTCACCTCCCAGTTACGGAGGACATGGGCCGTGGTGTGTATAATCTCTCTCCCAGGTACCCCTAGACAACAGCCATATGACCGATAAAGAAAGGGAGAGAGGTGAGGCCGCTACACGTGGGGGCATCGTATCCGGGATATGTGTATGGTGTCTGAAATTGAACTTTGCTGCCCGGAGGAGTTCCGAGTAGGTCGGCCATATTGGCCAACGCGCCACGAGGCAACCCATAACTGTGTAGTTCGTGGGCGGGGCAAGGGAAAAGCCTGTGAACAAGGAGAAGCCTGCGAACAAGTGCAGAAGGTGGGAGGAGTCTGGCCACGTGGAGGTACACACGTGGAGATTCCGGCGCAGGTGGGTCAGTGCACAATGGAGCAGCAAAGAGAGAGGATGGCTTCAAGTGCTCCGTGGATTTCTGTTCCTTCCTTCGCGGATATGTCTTCTCTGGCTGCTCCGATTATGGATACGGGGATAAAACTAAGGCCCCGGGGGCGATTGGCTCTCTTTACCTGTAGAGACATGGAAGCCCTCTGTGTGATCTGTCCCGGCTGTTCAGGACTGGTGGTCCAGCTGAAGCCGTTTGGGTGCTGTGAGGTCTGCAAAGAATTCCTCTTCGAGGTGGAACCATCCACAGAAAAGCCTCGGGCTTTCCACCTCAACTACCTCACAGGGACTGCCTGTTATGTACAGAACGTACCTGGTCGTAGAGCCTGACTTTGTAGAAGGAGACCTCTCTTACAGCCCTGGCTCAGGAGCCACTGGAGTGGGAACAGTGAACTCGAGAGCGCAGTGAGGTAGGAGTGCCTGTGGTGGGTGTAGTGGTAGGCACCGTGGCAAGGTGGTGATCCTCCAGGGATGGCTGGAGCTGTAGGCAGCAGAGCAGGTGGTTGCAGGTCAGCGACCCAGAAGCTGGCGGATACCGGAACAGCGGAAGCTGGAGCAAGGTGAGATAAACCTGGTTAGGTTGCACACAACAGCAGACAGCAGGAGGGTCAGACAAGCCGGGTCAGAGCAGGTAGTCAGATTTATGGATCAGCAGGCTTAGACATAGTCGGGAACACAGGCAAGGTTTGGCAGCAGGTAGGCAGGTGAGAGACAGAGCAGGGTCAAGGCGAGCCGAGGTCAGGGTTGGAGAGGTATCGGGTGGTCGAGCAAGCCGGGTCGGTACTGGTAACAGGTAGCAGGTATGCAGGTATTCGGATTACAAAGCTGCAGATCAGACAGCAATGCACTGTTGTAACTGCTGGCCTTTTAAAGGCCTAATGGCGCCATATCGTTAGCGTGCACGCGCGCGCACGCATGCGCGTGCGCAATTGGCACGCGCCGACGCACAGGTACCGAGGGAAGCAAGAATTGTCTTCTGTTTCTGGCAGGTCCCTGACATTGCCCCCCCCCAAGGGGCAGCCTCCGGATGCCTAACCGGGCTTCTTTCTCAGGATGGGCAAGAAAAAAGGCACGGACTAACCTCTGGGCATGGATGTTGCCTTCAGGTTCCCAGGAGTTGTCCTCCGGACCGTACCCCTTCCATTTGACTAAGAATTGGGTTAGCCCTTGCCGTTTCCTACAATCAAGGATGGCCTCCACCACATATTCCTCGAGACCGTCAACCAAAACTGGTTCTGGTAGTCTGGCTCCCCTGTCAGGAAAGGGGTCAGGTACTGCAGGCTTCAACAATGAAACATGAAACACTGGGTGAACCTTTAGAGAATCAGGTAAGGATAATTCGTATGATACCTCATTGATTTTTCTTCTTACCGGGAAGGGTCCCACGAACTTGGGTGCCAGCTTCTTGGATGGGCAGGCCAACTTGAGGTTGTTCGTGGAAAGCCATACCTGATCACCTGGTTGAAGGTCCAGCTCCCCTCTCCTCTTCCTGTCATAGGCTTTCTTGCTGTCCGCTTGGGCCTTGGTTACTGCTTCCTGCAAGACCCGGTTGTTACGGCTGAGGAAATCCACCATGCTCTGTACTGCCGGGACTGGAGATTCTGGAAGAAAATCAGGTAAAAATGTTAAATGAAAGCCATAATTAGCAAAGAAGGGGGATTGTCCAGTGGCCGAATGGTTGGCATTATTGTAGGCAAACTCTGCTAAGGGCAATAGGGACACCCAATCATCCTGTGCAAAGGACGAGAAACATCTGATGTACTGTTCAAGAGTCTGATTTGTCCTCTCAGTTTGCCCGTTGGTTTGGGGGTGGTAAGCTGAGGACATGGCAAGTTCAATTTCCAAGACTTCGCACAGAGCTCTCCAAAAACGTGAAGTGAACTGGACCCCCCTGTCTGACACGATGTTAAAAGGGACTCCATGTAATCTGACGATTTCCTTAATGAAAACACGGGCAGTCTCAGCAGCAGATGGGGTGCCCTTTAGTGGCAAGAAATGGGCCATTTTAGACAGGCGGTCTACGGCCACAAAGATTGCTGTACACCCCTCGGAACACGGAAGTTCCACTATAAAATCCATAGCAATCATTTTCCATGGTCTATCAGGTACAGGTAGGGGTTTCAGTAGTCCCCAGGCTTGGTTCCTTGATGTTTTGTTTTGGTTACAGACGGGGCATGCACTGACGTATGATTTACAGAACTCCTCCAGACCCGGCCACCAGAATGTGCGCAGTACTAGCTCAAGAGTCTTGCGGATTCCAAAATGTCCTGCCAGCGGATGGTCGTGGAGGAGCTTTAGTACCTCAACCCGAGTGCTTCCTGGAACAAAAATTTGGCTCCCCCTCCAAAATAATCCATCTCTGGAAGTCAAGGTGGTACCAGGGGGTTTGGAAGAGTCCGTGGATGCTTGTCTGATTTGAGAGAGCAGATCAGTCTGTAGAAGTAAAAAATTACCTGCTGGTAGAATGGTGTCCGGAACAGATAAATCCTTGGGGTTGTCGTGCATGCGTGATAGTGCATCTGGTTTGATATTTTTTGAACCTGGCCGGTAGGTGATATGGAAGCAGAAGCGTGAGAAAAATAAAGCCCAACGGGCCTGCCGAGGCTTCAACCGTTTAGCTGACCTTAAATACTCTAAGTTCTTGTGATCGGTGTAAATTAATACTGGGTGGGCAGCGCCCTCCAACAGGTACCTCCATTCCTCTAAGGCGGCTTTGATGGCAAGTAATTCCTGGTCACCAACATCATAATTTCTCTCTGCAGGGGAGAGTTTTCGAGAGAAGAACCCCACAGGGTGCATTAAGTCCTTATTACCTTGGCGTTGGGAGATGACAGCCCCGACTGAAACTTCAGATGCATCCACTTCAAGAATGTAAGGCAGTGCAGGATCAGGATGGCTGAGAATTGGAGCTGATGTGAAAAGTCCTTTAAGTGTGTCAAAGGCTCTTTGGGCCTCAGGGTTCCAATGGAAACGTAAGTTCTGCTTGGTCAGCTGTGTGATGGGTGTGATTATTGCAGAAAATCCCTTGATGAATCTCCTGTAGAAATTTGAAAAACCCACAAAGCGTTGCACTCCTTTCTTATCCAAAGGTATAGGCCAGTCCAGTATAGCGGACACTTTTTGAGGATCCATCCTGATCCCTGTAGGGGAGATTACCAACCCTAGGAATTGAATAGTCTGCTGCTCGAATTCGCATTTCTCCGCCTTGGCATATAGTCCGTGTTGGCGGAGGCGGTCCAGTACCCTGCGGACATGTTCCCGGTGTCTGTCAAGTGATCCGGAGAAGACTAAAATGTCATCAAGGTAGACAATGACAAAGATATCAAGAAAGTCTCTGAACACATCATTGATAAAGTGCTGGAAGGTGGCAGGAGCGTTGCATAGGCCGAAGGGCATGACCAAATATTCGTAGTGGCCGAATCGGGTACGAAAAGCTGTCTTCCACTCGTCCCCGGCCCGGATGCAGACCAGATTGTAGGCCCCCCTTAGGTCTAACTTGGTGAAGATGACAGCAGCCCTTAATTTTTGGAAGAGTTCAGGTATCAGGGGAAGCGGATAACGGTTCTTGACCGTGATGTTGTTCAACTCACGGTAGTCCACACATGGGCGGAGGGTCTGATCCTTCTTGGTGACAAAGAATATTCCGGCGCCCGCTGGTGAGGTAGATGGGCGGATGAACCCTTTGCCCAGATTTTCATTGATGTAGACCTTCAGAGCCTCTTGTTCCTTTTCTGATAAGGGGAAGATGCGCCCAAAGGGAATCTCGGGCCCCAGGGAGGAGCTCGATGGGGCAGTCATAGGGGCGGTGAGGCGGAAGGGAGTCAGCCCCCCGTTTACTGAAGACATCAATAAATTCATGGTAAGGTCCTGGGACGGACTGAAGCAGGTTCTGGTCAGAGTCCATACATAACAGAGTGGTGGAAGGGCTGAGGGATCCAGGTAGACAGTACTTCTGGCAGTAAGGGGACATGAATGACCCTTCTCCAGACACCCAGTTGATTTGGGGGTTGTGAGCCTGGAGCCAGGGTATACCCAGGATCACGGGAAACAGGGGAGAAGAGATAACATCAAGAGTCAACTCCTTATGTTGAGTGGTAGAGGTGACAGGCAGAGGAAGGGTCTCCTGGGTTACCTGTCCTGATTTTATACGGGAGCCATCGGCCAAGTAAACAGAAAGTCCATGAGTCTTTTCCTGAAGAGGGATGTTATGTTGATTGGCAAAGGTGGAGTCGATGAAACAGCTACATGCGCCAGAGTCAATGATAGCGTTGACTGGGACTGTCCCTCCCTGGAGCTGCAACGAGAGAGAGAGGGCAAGGTGGGTTGCATTGGCAGATAAAGATGCGAGATTAGCAGGAAGGGAAGAAGGGCACTTACGCATCTTGGCAGGACAGTTGCGCACGTAGTGACCGGCTTCACCGCAATAGAGGCATAGGTTCAGTTGGCGACGGCGTGCCCGTTCTTCAGGTAGCAGGGCTGGTCGCATTATCCCAAGTTGCATGGGTTCAGAGGTGTCCGAACTGGGATTGGCAGGATTTAAACAGGTGGGCGGCAGGTAACGGGAAGCAGGCATGGGCGCTCTTGTAGTCATCCATACTGGGCGACTTTGCTGGGAGGAACGCTCTGCCCGGCGTTCACGAAGTCTGCGATCAATCTGGATGGCTGTGGTAATCAAGGCTTCAAGGGTCTCTGGTACCCCCACTCGGGCGAGTTCGTCCTTCAGACCCTCGGAAAGGCCCAAGCGGAATTGGTGACGCAGGGCTGCGTCGTTCCACTGAGTGTCCGCGCTCCAGCGTCTAAAGTCCGTAACATAGTCCTCGGCCGCTCGGCGACCTTGCTGGAGCGCAAGCAGAGCAGACTCAGCGGTGGCAGTCCGTTGGGGATCATCATAAAGCTGGGCCATGGCTTGGAAGAAGGATAGCAGGGATTGAGTCTGAACATTATTTTCTCCTAGTAGCCGATGGGCCCAGGTCTGGGGTTCACCCTGGAGTAACGAAATCACAAATCCCACCTTAGTGACTTCTAAGGAGAAAGTCCGGGGTTGTAGGGCAAAATAAAGCTGACAGGCATTACGGAAGGCCTGGAATTTTGTCCGGTCTCCTGAAAACCTCTCTGGGACAGGAACTCTGGGTTCGGGTGGAAGCATCACCACTGAAGAAGCAGAGGCAGTTGATGAAGGCCTGGCAGAGGGTGCAGGGGCTGCATCACCGGAGGCAGCGAGGTTCTGAACTTGTCCTTCCAGCCAGATGTAGCCTTCCTGTAGACTCTTCACTGCTTGTGTGAGGGCTGCCAGGTGTTTGCAAATCTCCTCCACGGCAGGAACTTCTCCTGCATTCTCTGTCATGGCTGTCTGATACTGTTATGTACAGAACGTACCTGGTCGTAGAGCCTGACTTTGTAGAAGGAGACCTCTCTTACAGCCCTGGCTCAGGAGCCACTGAAGTGGGAACAGTGAACTCGAGAGCGCAGTGAGGTAGGAGTGCCTGTGGTGGGTGTAGTGGTAGGCACCGTGGCAAGGTGGTGATCCTCCAGGGATGGCTGGAGCTGTAGGCAGCAGAGCAGGTGGTTGCAGGTCAGTGACCCGGAAGCTGGCGGATACCGGAACAGCGGAAGCTGGAGCAAGGTGAGATAAACCTGGTTAGGTTGCACACAACAGCAGACAGCAGGAGGGTCAGACAAGCCGGGTCAGAGCAGGTAGTCAGATTTATGGATCAGCAGGCTTAGACATAGTCGGGAACACAGGCAAGGTTTGGCAGCAGGTAGGCAGGTGAGAGACAGAGCAGGGTCAAGGCGAGCCGAGGTCAGGGTTGGAGAGGTATCGGGTGGTGGAGCAAGCCGGGTCGGTACTGGTAACAGGTAGCAGGTATGCAGGTATTCAGATTACAAAGCTGCAGATCAGACAGCAATGCACTGTTGTAACTGCTGGCCTTTTAAAGGCCTAATGGCGCCATATCGTTAGCGTGCACGCGCGCACACATCACGCACGCACGTGCGCAATTGGCGCGCGCCGACGCACAGGTACCGAGGGAAGCAAGAATTGTCTTCTGTTTCTGGCAGGTCCCTGACACTGCCACTCCAGAGGGAGAGATCGATGCTAGTGCGTTCCCCGTGCGCACTGATCCGGGCGAAGGGACTGCCCAAGCGGAAGTGAAAAGAGAGAAATCCGAGGATGCTGCCTCGGTCACCAGCAGCTCCCTGCTCCGGCCACCGAAGAGAAAAGTCGGCCTATTGATGGCCTCGTGTGGCCGTGGAAGAGCTTCGCCACACTGCTTGCCTGGCCTGGATGGATTCGGTAGACAACGTCCTGGACATCCCTGCTCGTTTAAAGGTCCAGGTGAGCCAGGGGTTGGGACTGTCTGTGTGGTAGAAAGTGGCGGTAGCCCACAGTCGGTAGAGGCCGTCAAGGGGGATAGTTCAGTGACTGGGAATTAACTGCCCGCTGAGTGCTACGACACCTCTGACCTGGGTTCATTGTCTGACAATGGCAATGATGGAGAGATAGACAAAATCTTCCAACAGAAGGGATGGGACAAGATGAAGCTACCCTTGGCCCGTGTCACGAGGGACCTGCCCATGTCTACTGGAGATAGTACACCCCGGGTAGAGGCCCCGGCGCCAGGGGATGAAGCCGGTCCTTTGTCTGAAGTTCCCCTTCTGGATTCAACATCCATTTCACCTGCTCCTGTTGCGGGAGTGCAATGTCAATTACTGCGGGCTCCTAGGCCCAGGTCCACTGAGGTGGTGAACGCACCTCGCCACCCAGAAGCGATTGTTCCACCTGGAGAGGGAGACCGAGCTACTATGCCACCTTTGTCAAGGCTGCAGCGTCTCTTTGGCCAGAAGGTTGCTCAGGAATATGGGTGGGAATACCCGTATCTGCCTCGGGAACTGCTCTATGAGGTGGAGGTCTTTCGGCAAAGATGGTATGATACCTTTGTATTGGACAAACTGAAAGTACAGCAAGCACGGCGGTACCTTTCCTGTTCACCAACGGTCACCAAGAAGTTTCAGGACTGTAAAGCTAAATGGATGCTGGGAAGACACATTCATGCGGACAAAGTGGTGATCTGCCGCAAAGAAGAAAAAAGTATTGAGTACCATGTGGAGGCTTTTGATGATCGTTTGAAGCCTATATCACTGCCTCATCCAAGGTTTTACCTGTAAGGGAAAAAGAGACTCCCCTGTGCTTTTCTTTTCTATTCCTGGCTGAACTTTCTGGAGTGTCTTCTCTTGAACACAGGGACTGTGCCCTAGTTTTTTTTGTATTTGGGCAGTTTTACTCGTTGGAGATATGGGAGCTGTTGTTTTTTTTTTTGTTCTCCCTCCTTCTCCTGGCACTTAAAAAGAAATCAGTGATTTTGGGTTTTAGATAGTGTAGGGTCACAGAGAAAATGTTCAAGGGGAAAGTTAGTCTGGAAGTGATGAGAGTCTTGACCGCGGCACTGTCACCAGGTGGCAGTGTTGCGCAATGATTGTTTTTTTTTTTTTTCACATTATGCAGCACTTATTGGAGTGAGTGGGTTTCTTCTAGGATAGACCCATTCATTCCAAGCAAACACACATGTTGGTAGGATGTATGTTTCTTTTCTTTCCCTCTGCAGGAGACTCGTCTGTCAAGACTACTGAGAGTGGGTGGTTCTTAGATAGCCAGAGGGAGGAATGTAAATGTGTGAGATCTTTAAAGTGTTTTATTGGAAAGTTTTATAGTTATATTGTTTTAAGTTTTCCCTTCCCCATACGGGTCTTGGCACAATTCAGGACTAAATTGTGTAGTTGGTTTCTGGGCTGAACTTATGTCATCACTCTTGTGGGATGTGAGTTTGTACCAGACACTGGGGGACCAGTGTCAAATCACCAGGGGGAGAGTGTAGCGGGTGTTTGAATTTATGTGGGGACTCTGGTGGTGTGGAGTTCCTTGGGGCCTGCAGGTGGCGTTATTGCCTTGGGTCGGAGTTGAACTCACATCGCAAACTGTGCCTTTTTGTCCTCCCCTGGAGCTGGTACAGCGGGGCGGGGAACCCGCTGTGACGCAAAGGGAGAGGTCATAAAAGGGGCGGACGCCCTGATTTGAGGGAGAGAGTCGGAGGACGCGGCCGCACCCACGCACCTTCAGCTTGGGTGCTGGCGTTCCGGTGTTTCAGGCCTAGGCGCCCTTGGCTTGGCTGGAGCAGGGATGGAGTCCATCTCAGGCACCTTTAGCCTGGGGTGAGGTACTATGGCGGATGCCTGGGGCTCAGTACCTTCGACTGAGTTCCGCGGGGTTGGAGGAATCCGAGGGGGCCCTAACTCCTTGGGTGCCCGTGTCTGAGTTTGTGAGGACTGGTGCGCAGTAACTTCTCTGAAGAGCCCGGCGCAGCATCGCTGGTGACGGAGAGGCCTCCACTTCTCCCTTGGACGGATTTCTTCCTCTGACAGGGGCAAAGTGAGCGAAGGTAATTCACGTTCTATATTACCTAGTCAGTGGCAGTGACTATTCCCCACTGGTGACAGCACAGTGGGTAGCAGCAAGAAGGGAAAGGATTGTGCCTCGATCTGTCCCCATTTTCCAAAGGAGAAAGATTGTTTTATTGCTTGGCAAGAAGAATAAAACTGAGTTTTACCTATTCACTGTGTGGAATTTGGGTTACTAAAGCAAAGGAGTCAGGGACGAAAGACTGGACTTGACTCTAGGACACCTACACAAAAGCCCAATCTTCTGGCCTTCACCTCCCAGTTACGGAGGACATGGGCCGTGGTGTGTATCATCTCTCTCCCCCAGGTACCCCTAGACAACAGCCATATGACCGATAAAGAAAGGGAGAGAGGTGAGGCCGCTACAGATATATTAGGAAAACAGCACAAGTGACAGGCAATATAGAACACAACAATCAATACAAACATCCACACACATCAAAAATGCAAAAACCCAAGGAATTCTTTATAAAACTGAAGTTAACCAGTGGAAGTGAATCCAACTAAAGCAAATCTACCTAAACTATCCAAAATATGTACAGACAGCAGGATAAATAGGGCAGAGCAGGATCAGGCAGAAGAGCAAGGCACAGTAAGTCAGGAATAAGCAAGGATGGGGAGAAGGTACACAGGGGTATGTACAAGCAGGCAGACTCAAGCTTACAAGTTAGCAGGCCATAGAACATGGACACCAGTGATGGCTGGTGAAGTTTTAGGATGGGGGAGCGCAAGACCCCACCCCTCCACGATTGGCCCCTCCCACTTCTCATAAGCCACACCCCTTATAGAATCCACCCACTCTGTTCCCTGTTTTCCACTTGCTTCCACTCATAGTGTCAGCATTATACACCAGGCTCTACACATCATATACCAGGCTGCACATTATACACAGGGCTCTGCACATCATATACCAGGCTGTACATTATACACAGGGTTCTGCACATCATATACCAGGCTGTACATTATACACAGGGCTCTGCACAACATATACCAAGCTGCACATTATACACAAGGTTCTGCACATCATATACCAGGCTGCACATTATACACAGGGCTCTGCACATCATATACCAGGCTGCACGGGGGCGTGGCCAAGACAGGCATGTGAGAGGACGCATCTCCCACAGCTCCTAACAGTGATCCGGTACTGATCCTCCCCCAGCCGCCTAATCGGTCCGACGGTCACCTATGCTCGCAGCCTGTGATCCGGGGACCACTGAGGTACCACCACCGGCTCTCTGTACCAGGGGGATGACCCGCAAAGGACAGGCGGAAATTGCGGGGCCGGAGCTCCAAGATGGCGCCGTCGCATCTGTAGTGAAGGGGACCCCGCGCGGCCAGGACAAGCTAGGCCCCAAGGCAAGTAAGCCGCCCAAAACCCCCAAAGAACCCCCTAAGGACATGCTGTATTATGCCCAGAAGATGTCTGGGGCTATGGGGACCGAGATGCCCGTCCGATCGGGGGACCCCACACATATGATGCCTGATATACATGCAGACGCTGTCCCAGATCAGTGGGGAGAGGAGGAGGGGGGCCAGGCAGGCTCTGTGATGCAGGACACTTCAGCCCCAGATGCACAGGATGCAGTGCAACCCACTCTGGCTGATATCCTTAGGGCTGTGAACAAATGCACAGCCTCTGTTGATACTTTAAAGGAGCAGTTTGGCTTGCTGAGGCAAGACATGCAGAAGATCCGTGAACGTACCACGGCTGTGGAGAGCAGAGTTAGTGAGGTGGAGGACCAAATGCAGCCCATAGCCCAGGACACAAGAGCAGCCCTGCAGATGGCTAGAGATGCATATGATCGTGCTGAAGATTTGGAGAACCGCCTCAGAAGGAACAACGTTCGTATAGTGGGTCTCCCGGAGAGGGTGGAGGGCAGGGATCCTACTACATATGTGGAGAACTGGTTGATTGAACTTTTTGGCAAAAATTCATTTTCACCATTTTTTGCGGTGGAGCGTGCGCACAGAGTGCCCTCTCGCCCGCCCCAACAGGGGGGTCCTCCTAGATCCATCCTTGCGAAACTACTGCATTACCGGGACAGGGAGGCAGTGCTACGCCAAGCTCGGGAGTGAGCGAATGTACAGCACAATGGCACCAGAGTGTCCTTCTATCCGGACTTTTCGGCAGAGGTCCAGAGACGCAGGGCCAAATTTAATTATGTGAAACGCCGCCTGCGACTCCTGCAACTTCCATACGCTATGCTTTATCCTGCAAAGCTCCGCATAGTGGTGCGGGGCCAGGCACAATTCTTTGAGTCTGCCAAGGAGGCTCTAACCTGGCTGGATCGGAACGAACAATCACTTCAGCGACGAGAGCAGGAGGAGGGGGAATAAGGTCTAAATTCTGATTGTGCCTGATGGCACGAATTGTATGCTGCTCAAAGACACCTTGCGTTTAATTTCCTCAGGGGGATCCCCTATTATTGTTTGCGGCTACTGTTTTATGGCTGGGGGACATTATATGGCTATACAATGCAAGGAGAGTGATTTACACCACGTTGTCCAATAAGAGGATGTTACAATTGACTGAACCATGGCGACGTTCTGTCGTGAAAGGAGTTGCTGCTGCCCTGTTGGTGGATTATGTAGCTCCAGGACCCGTTAGGTCCACTGTTCCTACTAACTTTCCCTTTTTCAGCAGTTACAACTTCAAAGGGGTACATTGCAGCAGACGTGAATTAATACTCCTAGAGCGCAGTTCAGCGGGGTTCAGGAATGGTACGAGAGGGTGACGTCACCCCTGCCCCGGGGACTATATTGTTGTCTCTACCCACGATTATCCGACCATTTATCTTTAATTGCGGATGCTCATGGCTAAGGTTTCTATTGTTTCCTGGAATGTGAGGGGTATGCACTCCCCCTTGAAACGTACAATGCTTAATATGTGTTTGAAGAAATTCCTTCCTGGGGTTATCTGTTTCCAAGAGACTCACTTAACGGCAGAGACAGTATGCTGTTTACGGTATGCATGGGTGGGGAGAGCTTATCACTCTACACACACCTCCTTTTCTAGGGGGGTGAGTGTACTGGTGCATGCAGCCTTGGATTTCCAGGAGTTTGACAGTGTCATAGACCAGGAGGGGCGATATGTATTTCTTCACTGCAGGTTTGGTACATTGATATGTGTGCTGGCATGCATATATATCCCACCACCGTTCGCGGCGGCGGTACTCCGGCTCCTCCTTGCGTTTTTGGATGGTAGGCCGGATGTGCCGCTGCTAGTGATCGGTGACTTCAACTGCTGTTCGGACCAGGTGGCGGATAGACACCCGAGCCCTAGGCCCTCTGCCCTCGCCAGGAGTACTCCCCTGGCGCGGTTGTTGCAAGAGGTGGGCTGGGTGGATATCTGGCGACATCGCAATCCGGGCGACAGACAATTTACCTGCTTTTCAAAGTCCCATGGTTGCCTGTCTAGGATAGATCTGGGGGTGGGGAACCTGAGCATACTCCCGTTTGTAGCTGACATTACACATAGACCCCGTAGTGTATCAGACCATTCTGCTCTAGTGGTACAGTTGCTGGTGGCTCCACCGGCAAAATTAACTAGGGCGCCCTGGAAGTTTAATGCATTTTGGTTGAAATTGTTTCGTTCCCATGAGGAGATAATGGGTGATATACGGAGGTTCTTTGATGACGGGGATGGAGTAGAATTTAATGTGCGGCACTGGGATGCCTTTAAGGCGCATCTCCGGGGCCTCCTGATAGGGGAAATGAATAAGGTTAAAAGAGCCTCCTCTGAGCTCCTGATAGAAGTGGAGGCTAGGGTTCAGGAATTAGAGAGGGTATATGTGACGGATCCCTCTGATCTGACCAGAGAAGCATGGGTGGCCGCTCAGTCGGCCTATCAACAACTACTTTCCTCCTCGGCTGAGAAGAAAAGGTTCTTTACGAAACAGGCGTTCTTTGAGGAGGGTGAGAAGACCGGCCGACTTTTGGCACGGATTGCAAACTCCCATCAACGCTCGCCTGCTATAGGAGCCATTAGGTCCAAGACAGGGAGTGTAGTCTCCCAACCAGAGTTGATTATGGAGGAATTGGCGGGTTTCTATGAGACCCTGTACAGTCCTGGAGCGCCATACGCCCAGGAGGATCTGGAGTTATACCTGGCCCGATTAGTCTTCCCTGCGCTGTCCGAGGGTCAGCGGGCACAGTTGGAGGCGCCGCTTACTGTCGGGGAGCTCCGGGGGGCTGTGGGTGCATTCCCTAATTGTAAGGCCCCGGGGGAGGATGGGTTGCCTATGGAGGTGTATAAGCAATACTCAGAGGAAATACTGCCCCAACTACTGAGAGTGTTTAACAATGCCAGGGAGAGAGGGACCCTTCCACCCTCAATGTCTAAGGCAAACATAGTACTACTGCTCAAACCGGGTAAGGATCCTGTAGACCCAGGGGCGTATCGCCCCATCTCCTTGCTGCAAAGCGACATCAAGATATTAGCCAAGGTACTGGCCATTCGGCTGAATGGGGTGATTACTTCAATTGTGCATGGGGACCAGGCTGGTTTCATGCCAAATAAATCTACAGCGGTTAATTTGCGGAGGTTGTTCCTGAATGTACAAGCAAGGGCAGATAACATGGGAAGCAGGGCACTCTTGTCCCTGGACGCCACAAAGGCGTTTGATAGCATAGATTGGAATTATCTTTGGTCGGTGCTGCGGAGGTTCGGGTTTGGTCCAATTTATATATCCTGGGTGAAGTTGCTATATAGTCAGCCGCAGGCCGCCATAAGGACCTTTGGTTCTTTGTCTGGGAGCTTTGCATTGAGGAGGGGGACTCGGCAGGGGTGTCCCCTGTCGCCCCTCCTCTTTGCTTTGGCTATTGAGCCACTGGCCATGGATATTCGGGCAAATTCTGGCATTACTGCTTTCTGCTATGGTGACTTGCAGGAAAAAGTCATGCTATATGCCGATGACACTCTGCTTCTTCTGGGGGACACGGACTCCTCCCTTAGGGAAGCTATGTCGACCATATCCAAATTTGGAGGGTTTTCCGGTTTGCATATAAACTGGTCAAAATCGGCGTTGCTCCTGTTGGATGGGGACGACACACAGGTGATTAACTCTTCCTGCCCCATTCCCATTACCACTGCTTTTAAGTACTTGGGGGTTCAGATCACAGCTAGGCCACGGGATTTTATCCATCTTAATATCTCCCCCCTGTTACTAAGGTTTAGGGATAAAGTCAAAACCTGGAAGGCTCTTCTCCTATCTGTGGCTGGCAGGGTGAATCTTATAAAGATGATACTCATGCCACAGCTACTGTATTTCCTTCATAATACTCCTATGGTTATCCCCCTCAAAACATTTCGTACAGTAAATAGTATCTTTCGCAGCCTCATATGGAGGGATAAGCTCCCTAGGATCAGATTGGAACATTTGCAGCGGCCCAAAGACTGCGGGGGCTTGGCGTTACCAAACCCTTGGCTGTATTACTTAGCTTCCCAGCTACAGCACCTTATAGGCATGTTTCCATTAGAGGCAGAGGGGGCGCCCACCTTGCAAACCTCGGCTCAAAAACTGCTGCTGTTTACTGTGTGCAGAGATCCGGTTCCTGTGGCGTTGGAGGCTCAGGCCTTTGCTAAACCACATAAAAAGTTTCCAACTTATAGCTTAATTCAGAAGGTATGGAACAAGGTTAAATACATTCAGAATGCAGATGGCTATACAGAATATAGCCCTATATGGCAAAATGATACATATACTGAATTGGCAAAACTGCAGTCTGGGGCCAGATGGAAGCAGTATGGGATTACGCATTTTAGACACATATTCTGTAATGGAGTATTGCGCCCTTGCTCCATGCGGTGGCGGCACAGGGTCGCTCCTCGGAGTGGCACTTGTCGCCAACTCCGGTGTTTAGGCTTCTTGGGGATGCTGGGTCGTCAAAGGGCTTTATCTCACAATGCTATGCCATACTGTTACAGTCCGTGATGAGGCAGCATCCTCTGAAGATAAGGGAGAAGTGGGAGGCAGATGTTGGACAGTTGGATGGTGAGCAGTGGGAGGAAATTTTCCAGGCTGTGGGTAGGTGTTCACTGAATATATCCCATAGGCTTACCCAGTTGTACATATTGTTACGCACTTATTTCACACCTCACAGATTACATTTAATGAATCCACAGCTTGACCCCATATGTACACGATGCAAAAGGGACCACGGAGATCTAGTCCATATGTTGTGGAGATGTCCCAAACTCCACATGTACTGGGCGGGGGTGGTGTCTACCATTAATTCAGTGTTTGGCGTGTCTCTTCCACAGGACCCGAGAGCTTGTCTCTCGGGTGCTTTGGAGGAATACGAATGGGACGAGGACTGTAGAGAAGCCGTTCATAGGACTCTGTTTCAGGCGAGGAAGCTCATCATGATACACTGGAAAGCGGAGGACCCGCCGACCTTGAAGGAATGGGTTAATAATATTGGGATAGTGTTGAGGATGGAGAAGATGACTTATCAGCATTGGGGTAGTGCTCAAAAATTCGAGAAGCTATGGGCAAAATGGCTAGATGTACCGGGCTTGGCCCCGGTCGATCTGGTGGCTGATAGATTGCTAGGCATCAATATAGGTTGAGAGATGTTTTAACGATTGGGAGAGTGGATATGTTGATTTGAGGACCGGCTGGCTCCTAGTTCGGATTTGTTTTGAAATGCATGTTTGTAATGACTTCTTACCCCGCTATGTTGAGGGGTGTCTGTATGCTCTGTACCTCTGCAAATTAATAATAAAACTTTGTTGGATATAAAAAAATATATACCAGGCTGCACATTATACACCGGGCTCTGCACATCATATACCAGGCTGCAGATTATACACCAGGCTCTGCACATCATATACCAGGCTGCACATTATACACAGGGCTCTGCACATCATATACCAGGCTGCACATTATACACAGGGCTCTGCACATTATACACAGGGCTCTGAACATCATATACCAGGCTGTACATTATACACAGGACTCTACACATCATATACCAGGCTGCACATTATACACAGGGCTCTGCACATCATATACCAGGCTGCACATTATACACAGGGCTCTGCACATTATACACAGGGCTCTGCACATCATATACCAGGCTGTACATTATACACTGGGCACTGCACATCATATACCAGGCTGCACATTATACACAGGGCTCTGCACATCATATACAGGGCTCTGCACATCATTAAGGATGAGCTCTGGCATGTTCACATACTCCACGTGCAGAGCCCGCCAGGAAGTTGGCACGGCGCTGTGCTAATCACAGACAGGAAGACATTTCCCGATCTCTGCAGCCGAGCATTGGGACAATGTCTCCCTGCCTGTGATTAGCGCAGCGCCGTGCCGACTTCCTGGCGGGCTCTGCACGTGGAGTATGCAAATACGCCAGAGCTCATCCCTACACATCATATACCAGGCTGCAATTATACCATTATACACAGGGCTCTGCACATCATATACCAGGCTGCACATTATACACCGACAAAGCTTCAATTTGTTTTAAAACCCAGACGGTATCTGGAGATCACAGACTAGGAAATGGTTTAAACTTGCATTTTAAGTTCTGACTTTATTAACCCATCGCATAGCCTCTCTACAACATTAACCACTTCAATACCATGCACTTATACAGCTTCCTGCCAAAAGCCAATTTTGAGCTTTCAGCGCTGTCGCAATTTGAATGACAATTGTGCGGTCATGCTACACTGTACCCAAACTAATTTTTTATCATTTTGTTTCCACAAATAGAGCTTTCTTTCGGTGGTATTTGATCGCCTCTGCGGTTTTTATTTTTTGCACAACAAATAAAAAAAGAGCGAAAATTTGGAAAAAAACTATGTTTTTCTTTGTTTCTGTCATTTTTTTTTGTAAATAAGTACCTTTTCTACTTCAATGACGGGCACTGATGAGGCGGCACTGAAGGGTACTGATAAGGCGACACTGATGGGCACCGATGAGGTGGCACCAATGAGGTGGCACTGATGAGGTGGCACTGATGGGCACTGATGATGGGCACTGATAGGCGGCACTGATATGTGGCACTGGTATGCGGCACTGATTGGCACTCATAGGCGGCACTGATTGGCACTCATAGGCAGCACTGATTGGCACTTATAGGCGGCACTGATGGGCACTTATAGGCGGCACTGATAGGTGGCATGGACGGGCACTAATAGGTGGGCACTTATGGGCACGGATGGGCACTGATAGGTGGCGCTGATGGACACTAGTAGGTGGCACTGATGGACACTAATGCCCAGCAATGCCAGCCACCACACATTGTGGTTGTGCCATCATAGTGCCAGTCAGTACCCATTTGTGGGCACTGATTGGCATTTTTTTAATTTTTTTTTATTTTACTACATGTGGATGGCCATGGGGGCCATCCACATGCTTGGGGCTTCCCTGTGGTCCTGGGGGGCTTCCCTGGTGGTCCAGTGTGGGTATCCAAGGGGGGGCTGCGCTGATAAACAATCAGCGTGAACCCCCCCTGTCAGGAGAGCCGCCGATCGGCTCTCCTCTACTCACGTCTGTCAGACGCGAGTGAGGAAGAGCCGATCAACGGCTCTTCCTGTTTACATTGTGATAAGCCGTGATTGGACACGGCTGATCACGTGGTAAAAAGCCTCCGCCAGAGGCTTTTTACCGAGATCAGTGTAGCGGTGGGTCAGACTGACCCACCGCTCCACCGATCGCCGCGATGCGCGCCCCCCCCGGGCGCGCGGCGGCTGTTATCCCGCAGGACGTCATATGACGTCCAGTGTGGATAACTGAACCACTTCCCGGACGTCAATATGCTATTGACTGGGCGGGAAGTGGTTAAACATTAGTTAGGCGAAAGGGGTTGCATTTAAAAGGTAATTTCGCTTTTGATAAGAAAAAAATTTAAGTACTACACTACATTATGTATTTTTACAATTACAATTACCTATGTAGTTTCATCTGCAGCCCGCTATGACTCATAAAACTGGCAAATGTTTAAACATGGTGTACATGTAGGGTGGTGTTTTGTACACGGTCAATGTACAGAACACCAACTGTGTTATGTAAGTTTCAATACAAGCAATAACAAGTAGGGATCTACAATGATATTTGCCAACTTACAACCTGGAAATATGCTTCGTTTTAGGTCCAAATGCAGGCAAAAATTTGGGCCAGATTCATCCCTGAAATGGAGAACAGGGACGCACCGGACCCCTGCTGTGAGCCTCTCTGCACAACAGTGTGAATCTAGCCTGAACGGGGCCTTAAACTAAAGCCTGTGTGTACGAGGCTTTCAGGTTTCTCATCAAGAAAACTAGCCAGAATCTCGACGAGAAAAATAGAGAACCTTCTCTCTTATTTCTCGTCGGGATTCTCGTCGGCCTATTTCCCGATGAGAAACCCGAGAGTGTGTACGCTTACCTGTCGCCGTGGAAACCTGCACATGCTCGAAATGACTTTGACGAATGAGCGGTAGCTTCCTAGGCATAGGTAGGGTGTAGCAAAATGGCGGCGACAGCATCAAATGTGACGAGCGCACGCTCGTCGTGGTCGATGACGTCACCGCGTTCGTTCCATTCAAAAGAACGGCGGTTCTTTGAATCAAGCGTGTGTACACTCGGCCGGGACAAGAATCTTGTCAAGAATCTCGTCAGGGAAAAACAACGGGTTTTTTCCTGACGAGATTCTTGGTCGTGTGTACTAGGCTTTACTCTGAAGCATGAATCGGACTGATGGTATATCAAGCACAGAAAAAGACTTGTGATGATTGCTTAGGAATATGGCTACATGAGATTACAAAGGGCTCCGATTAAAGCTTAAAAAATACTGGCATTTGATATTTTTTTTCTCAACCTGTAAAAGCACCTGTATGTTAGCTTATGTGTTCATGTGCACACAGGCGTTTACAGACATATTAGAAGCAGAGCAATTACAGTCTGAAAAAAAACCCCATGGAAAGCACGTTTAGGAGAGGAGGTGAAGCACAGAAAAAAGCTAAACACACTGAAACGCTAGACGCATTTAGGCGCATTTGAGAGGTAATGTATTTAAAAGGCCAGAACAAATAAATATTTTGGCCAATAGGATACATTTACCATAAAACGCATGACGCGCCTGCAGTGGGCTTTTCTCCTGCCAGGAGTTCTGACGTTTTAGAGGAGCAAAGCAAACACCCTGTGTGCATGAGGTCTATTGGGTAGATTATGAAATTTTATGGACATTAGACTATTATTAAAGAAGTAGGGAATCCATGCTCAGGAAAACACCAGACAGAGGTTGCAGCCCCCCTAAAAACTCCCTAGGGAGAATAGGATATAATATAAAAGAATGGGGTGTTGGCGCTACCTCCCACTATAGAGACCCACCGGGTCTAAGTGATCTCAAGTAAATGTATAAGGACAGGCTGTACTGAGTTCCCGGGTCTGTACACCTACGGTGCCCATTATGAGGGGTTCCCACCATCCCTGTACTGAGTTCCGGGGTCTGTACACCTACTGTGCCCATTATGCGGGGTTCCCACCATCCCTGTGCAGAGTTCCTGGGTCTGTACACCTGAGGTGCCCATTATGAGGAGTTCCCACCATCCCTGTACTGAGTTCCCAGGTCTGTACCCCTGCTGTGCCCATTATGAGGGGTTCCCATCATCCCTGTACTGAGTTCCCGGGTCTGTACACCTACGGTGCCCATTATGAGGGGTTCCCACCATCCCTGTACTGAGTTCCTGGGTCTGTACACCTACTGTGCTCATTATGCGGGGTTCCCACCATCCCTGTGCAGAGTTCCTGGGTCTGTACACCTGAGGTGCCCATTATGAGGAGTTCCCACCATCCCTGTACTGAGTTCCCAGGTCTGTACACCCCCTGTGCCCATTATGAGGGTTCCTCCCACCATCCCTGTACACCTACTGTGCCTATTATGAGGGGTTCCCACCATCCCTGTACTGAGTTCCTGGGTCTGTACACCTACTGTGCCCATTATGAGAGGTTCCCACCATCCCTGTAATGAGTTCCTGGGTCTGTACACCTGCTGTGCCAATTATGAGGGGTTCCCACCATCCCTGTGCTGAGTTCCTGAGTCTGTACACCTGCTGTGCCCATTATGAGGGGTTCCCACCATCCCTGTGCTGAGTTCCTGGGTCTATACACCTGCTGTGCCCATTATGAGGGGTTTCCATCATCCCTGTGCTGAGTTCCTGGGTCTGTACACCTACTGTGCCCATTATGAAGGATTCCCACCATCCCTGTGGCAAGTTCCCGAGTCTGTAACCTGATGTGCCCATTATGAGGGGTTCCCATCATCCCTGAGCTGAGTTCCTGGGTCTGTATACCTACTGTGCCCATTATGAAGGATTCCCACCATCCCTGTGGCAAGTTCCCGGGTCTGTAACCTGATGTGCCCATTATGGGGGTTCCCACCATCCCTGTAATGAGTTCCCGGGTCTGTAAGCTCATGTGCCTATTATGAGGGGTTCCCACCATCCCTGTGCCAAGTTCCCGGGTCTGTACACCCGCTGTGCCCATTATGAGGGGTTCCCACCATCCCTATGCTGAGTTCTTCTTTACAAGTGTGGTCTCAGATCTGGGCATTTCTCTTTAGGGGTCCAATTACTGATGGACACCCTCTCCATTCCACATTACTTTTTATCTCTTCCAAACTGTTGAGCAGATCAGTACATTCTGCACTCATAGAATAGAGGATTCCTTTTTAATGTCATTCCTACAGCCACCTTAAATAATTGCACTGCAGAGAATGTTCTGATCTGCTAAACAGTTTGGAAGAGATAAAAAGTAATCTGGAAAGGAAAGGGTCACTGTCAGGCAGTGATTGGAATGGTCAGATTTGAGACCAGAGGCTGCAGGATGTGAACAGTGAATATCTAATCTATGCAAACGGAGATAGTGAAGGGGGAGGGGGATAAGTGTGATAGGGAAGGTGTACAGACGTGCATTACACGGAGAGAGGTGAAGTAAAGTTGGAGATGAAAATGCTGCTGTACAGTCACTCAGGACACAGTGATAATAGTCCCTTCTGCCCCCTCCCCCTCCAGTCCTGGCATGTAGAAGTGTACCTGGAGATTTCTGTGTGCACTGCTGGATGCCGAGTCCGTGTCACAGGGAGATGAATGGAGCTGCCTCTGCACATCGCTCCCTGTCTGCCCTGAGCAGTTCTTTTGCTGGTGATTTCCCCCTCACTTACTGAAGGAGACAGCCTGTGAGCCAATGACGCTGCAGGTCTGATTAAAGCCCCACCCTATGGACCCAATCAATTACAAGCACTGGAAACCTACTGCTAGAGGTGGAGTTTTTGTGGCTACAAGCTTTGCGCCCCGAACACACTGTAAACTATGCCAATAGAGCTTCTTAGCCCCAATCACGTGTTTACACACGGTTCATGCCTCCAATAGCACCCCGTGTCTGGCGCCCTTAACACACCCACTTAAAGGGACACTTTAAAAAATATATATATATTTTTTTAATAAGTAGCTTTGGGGGGGCGGCGCCCCTGTGCCCCCTATTGACGGGCCGCCACTGATGGACACATAGACAAAACACTGTGGAAAGCTATAGGGGGGGCTGAATTCCCTACCAACAGTCAGCATCAGTTGCAGACTAATTTGTGGGACCTTCTGGCTGCTGGGAGACAACTGCTGCTGGACACCGGAACTACACCTTTCAGGTCTAAGGACCACAGTGCCACCCAGAAGGTACTCTGGTTCCTGACAGATGGGCTCCCAATCATGTAACCACTGTGACAATCACAGTGATTTGGTGATCAAGAAGTCTGTCCCAAATTCTGGCATTAGGTCCCAGTCAAAGGGCAACTAGGAGGGAACCAGAAGGGCTTAATTAGGAGCAGGGCATTTATTTAAACTGGGTTTGGTTCTACAAGAGGCATATTGCTAACCTATAGTATCATTTAATTTTAAAATACTGTAGAAGAAGATATATCATAAAAAGGACATAAACAAAGACAAGCAGCTTAATATATTGTACAGCACTGCATACATAGTGGAAGGATCAGGAGTGTAATGTATGTTGTACAACATAGAGTATACAGTGAAAGCAGTGTATAAAGTACAACAACATGTATACAGTACAGGGTGAGGACTATAACATACAAACATAGTGTATAAAATGCAGTGGTCAGAAGTATAATGCAGTACAGGTGTCAGGATAATAATATAGGAGTCATGCCGCGTACACACGACAGCTTTTCTCGACGAGAAAAATGGCATTTTTTTTTTTCGCCGAGAAAAACGATCGTCTGTGGGCTTTATGTCGTTTTTCTCGTCTAGAAAAACGGCATAAAAAACTACGAGAAAATTTAGAACATGTTCTAAATTTTCTCATCGTTTTTTCCAACATTTTTTTCCGCTGCAGTTTTCCCATAGGGAAACACTGCCGCGGAGCCCACAGACGGTCGTTTTTCTCGTCAAGAGAAAAAATGACGGGAAAAACGACCGTGTGTAGGGAACCAAGCGGTTCCCTCGTTTTTCCTGTCATTATTCACGGCGGTTTTTTAACCGCCGTGAATAATGATCGTGTGTACGCGGCATTAGGATATTAATGTACAACATAGTGAATACGGTGCAGGGGTGGAGAGTATAATGTACAACATACGTAGTACATATAGTGCAGGAGTAAGAAGTATACTGAACAGTAGGGATGAGCTTCGTGTTTGAGTCGAACCCATGTTCGACTCGAACATCGTCTGTTCGGACCGTTCGCCGAATAGCGAACATTATGGGCCGTTCGCGCCAAATTTGAGTGCTGCGTCAAGGCCCATAATTCACTGCGGCATCGCAGTGCTATGCTGGCTGATGATTGGCCAAGCATGCACTATGACCCGCATGCTTTGGCCAATCACAGCGCGGTAAGAACGTAGAGCTGTAATTGGCCAAAGCCAGGGTGGCTTTGGCCAATCATGGCTCAGAGGAGTAAGTACACGCCCCACACTATATAAGGCCGCCGGCTTGGCGGCCTTGTGTAGTGTGTTGGCGTTGGTTAAAGAGAGAGATTACAGAGAGAGAGAGAGAGACAGTGTCATTTATATTGAGTTAGATAGAGCAGGCAGGCGAGTCAGTTAGCTGCAGTTACAGTGTGTAGAGAATATATATGCATCCTAGGTGTTGTATATATATTTATACACTGTATTCAGTTTAGCTAGATCCGTTCCTGTTATTCTCTATACTGTGACAGGCAGGCAGGTGATTGTGCTAGCTGCAGTCAGTGTTTCAGTTAGTGTACTGTGTGCTAAAACTAACTGAAGAGAATTGCTGCTTTTCTCATACTAATACCACAGCAGGCAGTTGATTCTGATAGCTGTATTATAATCAGTACAGATATATATATATATATATATATATATATATATATATTGTGAGGGGGTTAGCTCGGCAGCGGGTGTGTGTGACCCCCGAGATGGGCTCCCCACACAAAAACAGGCCCAGCAAACGGAGGTTGTGGTTTTCAAAATCAAAAAGGTGCGGTTTATTTTCTATTTACAGTGACAAAACACAGCAAAGCAAAAGAAACATAAACAAAATAAATCCTGTTCAACTTGACCTCTGACTAAACATACAGGTTTCCTAACTAACAACTGGGATCAGCCTAGTGCTGTCCTAGTCCCTAAGTCCCTGGTTTTAAATGTCCAAGCAAATAGCCACACAGGCTTTGTCTCACCGCACAGGGGTTCACTCTCCCTAGACAGTCCACACAGGTCTGGGTCCAGGCATGAGCTAACATCTAATGAAGCTGGGAGTTCTTATAGAGGCCTAAATGAGCTGACAAGCTTTAGCTGGTCTCATCAACTCCCTGTCTGCACGACGCCCCACACTCTCCCTAGAGGTATGAGTCATCCATGAGCCCACTAGCCTCAGCTGGGCTTATACAACTCTCCACCTAGTTGTATAAGTCGGCGTAAAGCCTGAATCTGGGCGAAATATATCTACCCCCCTGGATGCAACCAGGTGACTTTACCTTCCTGCTGTCACATACCCCCCCTCTTGTTTTAACCTCGGGGTTGGAACACCAGCAATCAGGCATTCATGTACTCGAGACAAAGCATCCACATTCCCCATTTGAACGCCAGGGCGATGCTTTACTGTGAAGTTGAATTCCTGGAGGGCCAGGAACCACCTATTCACTCTTCTATTTGTTTCCTTGTTTTGAGCCATCCACTTTAACGGAGCGTGATCCGTAACCATGTCAAAGTGCCTACCTAGCAGGTAGTACCGAAGGGAATCTAGAGCCCACTTCACCGCTAAACACTCCTTTTCAACGGTGGCGTAATTTACCTCATGGGACTTCAACTTCCTGCTGAGGTAAATGACTGGGTGCTCTTCCCCGTTCCAGACCTGGGACAATACTGCTCCTAACCCCACATCTGACGCATCACTTTGTACGACAAAGTCTTTAGAGAAGTCGGGTGAGTACAACACTGGCTGGCTACATAAGGCTTGTTTCAAGAATTGGAATGCTGCCTCAGCCTCGGGGGTCCATTTAATCATGACCGGCCCTTTCCCCTTCGTCAGGTTGGTTAGGGGCACAGCCTTAGAAGCAAAGTGGGGAATGAATCGCCGATAATACCCAGCGATTCCCAGAAAGGCTCGTACCTGCTTCTTGCTGTTGGGACGTGGCCAACTCTGGATGGCCTCGATTGTTGAGTTGGGGTTTTATTACTCCCCTCCCAATGGTGTACCCAAGATATTTGGCCTCCTCCTGCCCAATGGTACACTTCTTGGGGTTAGCCGTAAACCCCGCTTCCCGAACAGAGTCCAGGACTGCTTGCACTTTTGGCAGATGTGAGGCCCAATCTGTGCTATGGACAATTATGTCATCCAGGTAAGCCACAGCATACTTCCGATGGGGCCTCAGCATCTGGTCCATTTTCCGCTGGAATGTGGCCGGCGCATTCTGTAACCCGAACGGCATTCTTTTATATTGGAACGCCCCGTCTGGGGTTACAAATGCGGTTTTCTCTTTGGCCGACTTGGCCAGGGGGATTTGCCAATACCCTTTTGTGAGGTCAAGAGTCGTCATGTATCGGGCTGTTCCCAGCCGGTCGATCAACTCATCTATACGTGGCATGGGGTAGGTGTCAAATTTTGTAACTTTGTTCAACTGACGAAAATCGTTACAAAATCGCCAGCTCCCATCCGGTTTAGGCACCAACACAATGGGACTAGACCAATCACTTTGGGACTCCTCTATCACCCCTAAGTTCAGCATTTTCTGTACTTCCTCCCGTATTGCCTCCCGTCGGGCCTCTGGGATCCGATAGGGTTTTAACTTCACCCTTTCACCGGGCGGGGTAATGATGTCATGCTCTACCCCAGATGTTTGTCCCGGCAGCTCAGAGAATACCTCCTTGTTGCGAAGCACAAACTCCTTAACCTCCTGTTGTTGGGGTTGTGACAAGGTGGCTGCTATTCCAACCTCAGGAATCACGCAACCAGTTTGAGCTGGTGACCAAGTGTCTGCGACTAGGGACTCTCTATCCCTCCAGGCTTTCAACAGATTAACGTGATAGATCTGTTCGGGCTTTCGCCTTCCTGGTTGTCTGACCTTGTAATTCACTTCGCTCACTTTTTCCATTATCTCGTAGGGGCCTTGCCATTTGGCAAGGAATTTACTTTCAACCGTAGGGACAAGTACCAGTATCCTATCCCCCGGGGAAAAGGTACGGGTCTTGGCTCCACGGTTGTACACTCTCTGCTGTGCTAACTGCGCTTGGGCCAGATGTTCCTTCACGATGGGCATTACCTGTGCAATTCGGTCTTGCATCAGGGCGACATGCTCAATCACACTCCTGTGGGGAGAACTCTCACTTTCCCAAGTTTCCTTGGCAATATCCAACAGCCCTCTTGGGTGTCTCCCATACAGTAACTCAAAGGGGGAGAATCCCGTAGAGGATTGGGGCACCTCCCTAATAGCAAACATCAGATAAGGAAGTAGACAGTCCCAATCCTTTCCATCTCTATCCACCACTTTCTTCAACATTTGTTTTAGGGTTTTGTTGAACCTTTCAACCAGCCCATCGGTTTGGGGGTGATACACAGATGTACGTAATTGCGTCACTTTGAACAATTTACACAGCTCCTTCATAACCCGGGACATAAAGGGTGTACCTTGGTCCGTAAGCAGTTCTTTACAAATACCCACCCGGCTAAACACAAGAGATAGCTCTTTGGCTATGGTTTTGGCCGAGGTATTTCGGAGAGGGATCGCTTCTGGATAACGGGTGGCATAGTCCATTATAACTAATATGTACTGGTGCCCCCTAGCGGACTTGATTATAGGACCTACCAAATCCATGGCGATCCTCTCAAACGGGACCTCAATGATGGGTAGAGGGACCAGCGGGCTACGGAAATGTGGCATCGGGGCCGACCTCTGACACACAGGGCAGGAGGAACAATAATTTTCTATGTCCTTCATCACCCCCGGCCAATAGAATCTCTGTAATACCCTCTCTCGGGTTTTCTCTGTCCCCAGATGACCTCCAAGAATGTGCCCATGGGCCAACTCCAACACCAACTTCCTGTAAGGTTTGGGCACCACAAGCTGCTCAACGGTTTCTTCTGCCCTTTTTGCCACCCGATACAGTAGGTCCTTCTCTACGCTGAAGTATGGGTAAGTGCAGGTATTATCTGGGTTCACTAACTCGCCATCTATTTTCACTACGTTTTCCCGTGCCTTTATTAGGGCGGGGTCTTTCAACTGTTCTGTGGCAAAGTTTTCCCTGTGAACCTCAAGATCAGAAAACTCCACAGACGGTAGGTTTTTGTCTGAGGAGGTGGGCTCCTCTCCAGTTTCTTGAGTCTCCCCTGCCAATACTGATAAGGGAAATTCCGGAGAGTCCTCACCACTCTCAGGGGAGTTCTGGCTATCACATTCCTGGTACATAGGGGCACCAGTGGGGGGCTCAGGATCATCCCACAGTTCCCAGAACTTCGGAAAATCCCTTCCCACAATGGCGTCATGCGGTAACTGAGATACTAAGCCCACTGGATGAGAGAGGGTACCTTTGGGGGTCTCGAAACACACTGTAGTCACTGGATACTCTCGGGTGTCCCCATGCACACAAATAACAGCTACCTTGCTATTCCCAGAGACCTCTGTTTTAACTAACTCAGCCTTTATCAGGGTCACAAGGCTACCTGAATCCAGCAATACCACAACATTTCTACCATTAACACACATTTTGCAGAAATGTTTCTCAGTTCCTCGAATGGCAGTGCATGCGACTGTCGCACACAGCGACTGACGTCTGCCCGTCAGAAAGTCACACTGCATGGGTTCCTCCACAACCGGGCAATTGGCTGCAATATGTCCCGCTTGCCGGCAGCGGTAGCAAACGATCCTTCTTGCGGCCTCTTGAGCCGCTGATTTCCCAGGCTGTTCTCGCCAAACTTGGGGTAGAGCTCCCACCCTCTCACTCTCTCCACCCTCACCCCTTGGAATCCTCTTATCCGCCCCTGGGGATGGTCTGGTCTTAGGGTGGAAAGTCCGAGTGTCTCTGGAAGAGGCCGTCAGGTTCTCTGTAGCCAAGTATTTCTCCACACGATCCACAAGACCATCGGCCGTCTCTGGGTCTCCATGGCTTACCCACTTTTGGATGGCAGTAGGAAGAGCTCTCAAAAACCGATCCATTACAACACGTTCCACAATCTTTGGTGCGGACAAAGTCTCTGGCTGTAGCCACTTTCTGCTCAGGTGAATGAGATCATACATTTGAGACCTGGGGGGTTTTCCAAGCTGGAAAGTCCAGTTATGCACACGCTGAGCCCGGACAGCCTGGGTGACACCCAGCCTTGCCAATATTTCAGCTTTTAGCATCACATAGTCTTTTGCTTGGTTAGGCTCTAGGTCATAGTAAGCTTTCTGCGATTCACCAGTTAACAGAGGAGCCACCAGTCCAGCCCACTGCTCCTCAGGCCACTTTTCTCTTTCAGCGGTCCTTTCAAATGTGGTCAAAAATACCTCTGGATCATCCTCTCCAGTCATTTTTGTCAATAAACGACTCACCCCAAAGGACGCGGTATTAGTGGGACGGCTTTCCTCACTGGTCTGCGGACGTTGCTGCATTGCTGCTTCCATCTGTTGTTGTAGTCTCTGCTCTTGCTTCTGCAACAGGTCTATGAAGCGGGCCTCAGATTGCTGCTGGGCTTGTTGCTGAGCCTCCAGACTCTGTTGCAAAGTTGCATTTGTCTGCTGCTGGGCTGCAAGGCTCTGTTGATGAGCTTGCTGCTGGGCTGCGAAGTTCTGTTGTTGAGCTGCAAGGCTCTTTTGCAAACCTGCATTTGTCTGCTGTTGATTGGCATTTGCTAGAGCCAGCTGCTTCAGTATCTCCTCCATGCTGGCTTAAAAAAAAACTGCCACTGGTTCTCCACCAACTGTGAGGGGGTTAGCTCGGCAGCGGGTGTGTGTGACCCCCGAGATGGGCTCCCCACACAAAAACAGGCCCAGCAAACGGAGGTTGTGGTTTTCAAAATCAAAAAGGTGCGGTTTATTTTCTATTTACAGTGACAAAACACAGCAAAGCAAAAGAAACATAAACAAAATAAATCCTGGTCAACTTGACCTCTGACTAAACATACAGGTTTCCTAACTAACAACTGGGATCAGCCTAGTGCTGTCCTAGTCCCTAAGTCCCTGGTTTTAAATGTCCAAGCAAATAGCCACACAGGCTTTGTCTCACCGCACAGGGGTTCACTCTCCCTAGACAGTCCACACAGGTCTGGGTCCAGGCATGAGCTAACATCTAATGAAGCTGGGAGTTCTTATAGAGGCCTAAATGAGCTGACAAGCTTCAGCTGGTCTCATCAACTCCCTGTCTGCACGACGCCCCACACTCTCCCTAGAGGTATGAGTCATCCATGAGCCCACTAGCCTCAGCTGGGCTTATACAACTCTCCACCTAGTTGTATAAGTCGGCGTAAAGCCTGAATCTGGGCAAAATATATCTACCCCCCTGGATGCAACCAGGTGACTTTACCTTCCTGCTGTCACAATATATATATACATCCCACCTTTGTGCAGCTACATCTCACTGCAGGCCTGTTCCAGGCCTGTACCTGTTCCAAATTACAAACAGATTCTACTTAAGAAGAAACCTACAGTTCCTGTCTTGTTTGCACCGCCTGTATACTGCTGTTCAGAGTATATAGGGCCTTTTTTTTATTTGGGTGCAGGGTTTCCCTTAATATCCATATTGGTAGTGGGCTGGGGGGTACCCATGCCATTTTTCTCAATGATTTTCATCCATATTGCCGGGACCAGACACTACATTAAAGCCGCAAGCAGTTTTAAATTACTTTTTTTCCTTTAGAAATGTCGTTTTGTGCAGGGACAGTTCTAATCACGGGAAACACGTGCCACTTCACAGGCATACTTTAGACACCACCCAGGTACGATACGATATTTAAAGGAATATTTCACTTTTTTTATTTTACTTTAAGCATCATTAAAATCACTGCTCCCGAAAAAAGGGCCGTTTTAAAACTTTTTTTTGCATTGATACATGTCCCCTGGGGATGGACCCGGGCCCCCAAACCCTTTTTAGGACAATAACTTGCATATTAGCCTTTATAATTAGCACTTTTGATTTCGAACGTTCAAGTTCATTGTATTTAATAGGGTTCTAAAGTTTGCGCAAACTTTCGGTCCGTTCGCAGGTTCTGGTGCGAACCGAACCGGGGGTTTTCAGCTCATCCCTACTGTAAATCATGGCGTTTACTGTGCAAGGATCAGGAGTATAACATACAACAGAGTGTATACAGTACTGGGGGCCGGATAATAATGTAAAACATAGTGTACACAGTGCAGAGGTCAAGTGTAAAATGTACAACATAGCATATACTGTGCAGGGGACAGGAGTATAATGTACAGCATAGTGAATGCAGTGCAGGTTTTAGGAGCATAACATCCAACATAGTGTATACAGTGCATGGGTCAGGAGTTTAATGTACACATAGTGAATGGAATCTGCAATTAGTGGAAGAGGAGCGAGAGGGGCGGGACTTTGTATGAAGCACATGGTAGCAAGAGCGTAGATAGGTAAACATGTGGGAATTTATTGCATAATACAATATAAGCATACATATAAAGTTAATTTCAATGGTACATGATAGTCATAGATATAGCAATAAATAATATAGTAACAAGAGTATCCCATGATTAAACCATAAAATAATTCCATCGTTCACCAGAGACAAGAATGTGTAAAATCATAAGAGGCGTAATGCTTGCAGGACCTATGGCCTCACTGGACCTATGAAGGTAGATATTGTGAACACTTGAAGTGCTGGGTAATTATTAATAGAGACACGGCTTCCGGTAACTCTACGCGTTTCGTGGCCTTTGGCGCCACTCATCAGAAGCAAGTCTGTGATGTACCTAGGATAAAAATGATGTAAAGAAATGATTAGGTATATGTAGAGACATGGACAAGAGTGGGGTATGGGAAACCCCACATCGAGTTCATGCTAACTTACTGATGTTCGAATGTTGATGGTAAGGTGGTCGGGTAACGCAGGCCATCCGAGGGTACCCCCAACCGGGAGCCGCGATGGACAGCCCCGCGAAGGCGGCCCACAGGCCACAACCAGGGCAGGCATGGAAGGACGAGGCGCTTCTGTGTGGAAAATGAATTGTGAATTAAGCTGGAATGAATGAAAGTGATTGTAAGGTGCACCTGAAAAACGCCAATATCGACGATTTGGAAAATCGATCGAGGAGGAAGAACCTCCGCTTCGTTGGTTTCCCTGAAAGGGCGGAGGGCTCCCATCCAGAAAAATTCCTATATAATTGGCTGAGAGACATTTTTGGGACTGACGCACCATCCTTTTCACATGTCATTGAGTGTGCCCACCGCAACCCTCCGCGTCCCCCACCTTCTGGAGCACCCCCACGATCCATTATAGCAAGGATCCTCAACTTCCAAGACAAAGTTGCTATTCTGCGCCTGGCCCGGGAGAAAGGTCCATTTAAATACAATGGCAACACCATCTCAGTGTACCCCGATTTTTCAGCAGATGTCCAGCGACAACGCACCTCCTTTGCAGCAGTGAAGGCCCGCCTGCGTACGGAGGGCCTCTCCTATGCCATGCTTTTTTCCCGCCAAGCTGTGCATCATTTATGAGGGTAAAGCGCACTTCTACAACAACCCCAAGGAGGCTATGGCCTGGCTCAATGATTGATACAGAGTTCTTCCTAGGCACAGGGCTGCTTAATATCTGTGGTCCTAGGCCCCTGCATTCTCCTCTATGTTTGCCTTGAACTGATTATGGATATGTCTATCCTTCCATTTTGGAGAACTCGTTTACCTTGACTGCATTGTCTGATCCGGATTTTCATGAAGCTATGGTATGCCTCCCTGCAATAGGCCTGAGAACTATTACCCTGCCATCTTTAATCCTAATAGACTGAACTTCCTCCTTATTAACAGGCCTATCCCCCCTACAACTTCTGCCGGTTGTTTACTCTGCAATCTACTGCATCCGCTGTTGGACTGTGATGCTTTTCACCCCTACAATGCTGCTCGGGAGTCACTCTGGACTCCACTACACCCCCCGTACCAGTTAGTGGCGAGGCCACGGTACAGCTCTCCCTCAGTTTAAGGAGGGGGGTTTTCGTTTTACATTTCAAGGATCCAAGGCTCGCTATGTTGGGGTTGGCTGAGCGGGGAGGGGGCAAGGGATTTTATCTGGACTTTGTGGGACTTTGTTGGTGTTTTTTTCTCTTTTTTTTTCCTTTTTTTTCTATGTTCCTTTTTGCACTTTTTGACTTTATTTTTTCTCAGGTTGCTGCCTATGGCGGACTATTAATGTTTTTTATTATTTCATTGCTGGCTCAAGATGTCCTGTTGGCGGATCCACTCACTTTTTTTACTCATGTGCATTTATGTGCTTCAGGTGGCACGGCCTGTCTGGTCATTTATATTCTTGTATGCATGTTACTCTGTGCTTATTTACTACTGTATGTTTTACAATGGCAAAGCCCCTAAGGATAGTCTCCTGGAATACTAGAGGTCTGAATGCACCCCAGAAGAGATCTCTGGTCTTTTCAGTATTAAAAAAATGTCGCCCTCACATCATCTGCCTGCAAGAGACTCACCTTACAGGCTCTAAAACAAGGGCCCTAAAACGCCCGTGGTTGTCTAACTCCTATCATGCCACTCATACTAATTACTCCAGGGGGGTTTCCATCCTTCTAGCCAAATCTCTCCCGGCTGAGATGGTACAAGTTAAAACTGACCCAGACGGGCAGTTTATTGTTCTTACTTTGCAAATTTCTACTGTGACCTTTACCCTGGTGAACATTTATGTACCCCCCCGTTTTCCGTGGAGGTACTCTCTAGACTGTCACTTCAGCTGCTGACTAGACCCCCTGGCCCCTTACTTTATGTGGGGGACTTTAATGCTATATTAGATCCAACTATGGACCGCCTGGGTGGTGGAGGTAGACCCTTTCCCTCTTTTCTAGACTGGGCACAGGTTCATGGCCTTACAGAGGTGTGGCGATGGAAAAATCCGGATGTACGCCACTTTTCCTGCCACTCAGATTCTTTCCGCACCATGTCCAGACTGGATATGGCGTTTGCTCCGGCTGAGACCCTCCCTGTTGTCTCTGCCGTTTCATATCTGCCTAGAGGGGTTTCTGATCATGCCCCTCTCTCTGTGGATCTCCTCCTCCTCCCAGGTTCGGGGCCTGCCATTTGGCGCCTGAACTCCTACTGGTTAGAGGACAAGATAGTGCAGGGAGAATGCAGGACAGGCATCACAAACTATTGGAGGGATAATCTGGGAAAAGTAGACCCTTCCACTGAATGGGACGCGTTTAGGACAACTCTGAGGGGCACTTTCATGTCCATCACTGGGTTCTTGCGCAAAAATAACCGGATGCTTACAGAAGAACTTGAGACTGTTATGGTACGTGCTGAGTCTGCTTATGCTTCTAACCCTGCCTCCGACATGAGGGAGGCATGGTTACAGAGCCGTAGTGAGTATGAACTCCATCTGTTAGATCTCACGCAAAAACGCATGTTGCATGCCACACAAAAATCGTTTGAACATGGTAATAAAGCCGGACGTCTCTTGCCATATCTGACTAGGCCTGACCATTCTCCCATTTCCATCCCACATATCCTTACTGCTCAAGGCCCCATCAGTGACAACCCAGGGGATATCCTAGACTCCTTTTTATGCTTTTACAAAGACCTGTATACCTCTAGGGTTGACTACGATGACTCCCAATTGAATGACTACTTGGCTGACATATCTCTCCCCTCCTTGTCAACGGAGGGGCGTGATGTGCTGGATGCACCTATCTCAGTTGAGGAAATTGCTGCAGCCATTTCACAAATGCCTGCACATAAGACTCCGGGCCTAGACGGTTTCCTGACTGAATGGTATTCACAATTTAAAGACCTTTTGTGCCCCTTTCTTTTGCGAACCTATAACAAAGCTCTAGATGTCGGGGTCCTCCCCCCAACGATGCGAGAGGCTTTGATTGTACTTCTATTAAAACCACGTAAGGACCCACTTACCGTATATACTCGAGTATAAGCTGACCCGAATATAAGCCGAGACACCTAATTTTACCACAAAAACCTGGGAAAATGTATTGACTCGAGTATAAGCCTAGGGTGTCCATCTGCATGCCTCACTGTGCCTCACTGTGTCCATGTGCATGCCTCACTGTGTCCATGCCTCACTGTGCCCATGCCTCACTGTGCCCATGCCTCACTGTGCCCATGCCTCACTGTGTCCATGACTAGACTGACGTTTAACATGGGAGTCTATGGAAGGGGTGTCCGGCTTTGAAAAATCGTTGCTCCCCGGCTGTAGGTCCCCCAGACAACAAACTTTGCAAACTTGTAGAGGCCATATGGGGCTACATGTGTGCCAAGTTTCGGGTCCAAGGGACCTGCTACCAGCCGGTACAGGGTCCACAAAGTTATCGGAGGATTACCATTTAACATGAGAGTCTATGGAAGGGGTGCCCGGCATTAAGAATCGGTGCTCCCCAAACTTTGCACACTTGTAGAGGAAGAGTGAGGCTACATGTGTGGCAAGTTTTGGGTCCAGGGGACCTACGCACGGCCGGTACTGAGTCTCCAAATTTCAGGAGATCAGGCGCAAAAAGGTGACTCGAGTATAAGCAGAGGGGGGCATTTTCAGCACAAAAAAAGTGCTGAAAAACTCGGCTTATACTCGAGTATATACAGTAAATGCGAATCTTACCGTCCAATTTCTCTTATTAATGTGGACATTAAGATTATGGCCAAAATATTGGCAAACCGTTTGAACACTGTAATCACATCCTTGGTCAATAGTGACCAAGGGGGCTTTATCCCCGGCAGGTCCACCAGAATGAATATCCGCAGGCTGTTTCACAACCTGCAATATCCACATGACACTCGTGCTATTGTGTCTTTGGACACTTGCAAGGCATTCGACAGTGTGAAATGGCCATATCTGTTTCGGGTGTTACAGATGTATGGCTTTGGCCCCCGTGTTGTAGCATGGATAAAACTCCTTTACACCTCCCCGGTAGCTCGGTACCGAATACCGGTACCGAGCTCCTTTACACCTCCCCGGTAGCTCGGGTGCGGGTCAATTCCTCTATCACTGACCCCTTTCCTATCACTGACCATTGTCACCCCTCTTGTTTGCCCTGGCCATGGAGCCACTTGCAGTTCGCATTCGCTCCTCCCCCTCGATTAAAGGACTCCCAATTACTAATATAGAGGAGCGCATTTCACTTTATGCGGATGACACTTTGGTGTATCTGGCTTATACTAATGACTCACTTCAGGCCCTGTTTGTGGAGATTAATACCTTTGGAGACTATTCTGGCTTCCGGGTGAATTGGGATAAGTCTAGTCTTTTCCTCCTAGACGTGGCTGAGCCTCACCCAGATTCCAAGCTTCAAGTGGTATCTTGGGGTTCTGGTGCAGACCCCTTTATCTTCATATGTCGCCAATAACTTAGATCCTCTATTGGTCCGCCTTCAGGAGCAGACCAAGCAGTGGATGGATCTGCCTCTGGATCTTATGGGGAGGGCCAACGTCCTCAAAATGATTTACCTACCGAGATTACTCTATATCCTTGCCAATTCCCCTTGTAAAATACCTAAATCTATTTTTAAACGCATAGATTCAATATGTACTACTTTCTTGTGGAAGGGTGGCTCCCCCATGGTAGCACTTGAAACACTACGGTTGCCAGCGCACTTGGCAGGCCTGGCATTTCCCAACTTCTTTCTATATTATTTGGCATCCCAGTTGGTGCACATCCACGATTGGCTGTGCCCGGTTCCGGCCAATGCCTGTACCTCCACGGAGGGAGCCATCGCATCTTCCCTGGAAACCCTACATAATATTATCTACAGAGGCCGGGTCCCCGATCGCCCTGGAACCTCCCTACTTGCCACTTCCCTTTCATCTTTCCGTTATATTGTCACAAAAGTATCAGGGCACACCTGGCTGAAATCTCCCAACAACCCCCTGTGGTTTAACCCTAATCTGCAGGAACTATACTCCCTTCCCGATCCCAATCGCTGGTACTCCAGGGGGGTTAAATATTTATGCCACCTGTACAACGCTCAGGGCTTTAAATCTTTTTCTCAGCTACGTTTAGACTTCGATCTACCAAGAGCGTACCTATTTTATTGCTACCAGCTCAGTCACGCTATTCGTGCTCAGTTTGGCTCCCTGGATGATCCCACTGACCTGCCCCCATTGGAAAAACTGCTCAGACAGCCAGATCCCACTAAACTTTTCTCCACCTATTATGCAGCCCTAATGACTGACTTTAACCCCAGGTTTCACAAAGCTCAGGTAAAATGGACTTCTCTGGACATCTCCCTGGTAGACGAGGACTGGTCAGAATTTAGTGATACATATAAAACCTCTGTTATTGCTTCCCGGGACCGCATCATACAGGTCAAAATTTTCCATTAAACCCACCTCACACCGGCTAGGTTACACAAGATGTGTCTCCTGCCCTCGGCTGCCTGTTTCCGTGGCTGTGGCCAAGAGGCCGATTTCTTACACTGCTTCTGGTCATGCCCGGTAGTTCGCGATTTCTGGAAAGAAGTGGGTACTGTCATCTCATCGGCGCTAGGCCTCCCAAACATAATCCACCCCAAGAACTGCCTATTAGGCATTTTTGGCGAATTACACCTATCATCACATGCCAAGAGACTGCTCTGTATACTCTTCTTCTATGTTAAAAAAGCTATTTTACTGTCCTGGAAGGGCGCACAGACCTCTCTGAAATCCCTCTGGTTAAAACGTATTAATGACGCTATCCCACTGTATAAACTTACTTTTGAACTCCGGAAACGGAACAAAACCTTCCACAAAATTTGGGGTAGATGGTTGGCTAGTCCGCTAACCCTCTCCCAGCACTGATTGTACTACTCTTGCTTGACCATTGATGGGCCGTGCCTCAGGGATCTCTAATGTCTGGACCTCCGCTTTTGCTATATCCCGGTAGTATTATACCTGAGCCTTTTACCATTGTGCCTACTTTATATTTTGCACTGATGTCAGTTTATTTTTCTATGTTTGAGTGTATTGCCTAATGTTTATGACCAGGTTGTCTGGTGGTATTGTTGTTGTTTATTTGTATGTTTCTTTCTGTTTGTTGGTTTGCCTTAAACCTAATAAAAATATCTTTTAAAAAAAAAAAACACTGCCACACCAGTTAGCGTGTCCCTGATCACCGTCACACCAGTTACAGTATCCCTGATTACCACCACACCAGTTACTGTGTTCCCGATCACCGCCACACCAGTTTCAATGTCTCTAAGCACTGCCACACCCGTTAGAGTGTCCCTGATCACCATCACATCAGTTACAGTATCCCTGATTACCACCACACCAGTTATGTGTCCCTAATCACCGCCACACCAGTTACAGTGTCCCTGATCACTGTCAAACCAGTTACAGTATCCCTGATTACCACCACACCAGTTAATGTGTCCCTGATCACCGCCACACCAGTTACAATGTCTCTAAACACTGCCACACCAGTTACAGTGTCCCAGATCACTGCCACACCAGCTACAATGCCCCTAATCACCACCACACCAATTAGAGTGTCCCTGATCACCCCCACACCAGTTACAGTTTTCTTGATTACCACCGCACCAGTCATAGTGTCACCATAAGGACTTGTTCACATGTGTGATGCTCTCTGAAGAGCGATCTGTGTCAAGATTGCTCTTCGGAGAGCATTTGACAGATAGTGAGAAGGCATTGTACCATCTCCTCACTACCTGCTTTAATCCCTTGGACCTTGCGCAAGCACCCCCATTCACTTTAACTATTGGCGGGCATACAGGGGGTATACAGTAATTCCTGCCACAGCTGCAAAGCATTGCAGCAGCGGCATTTGTACACTCCAGCCCCTGCAGGTAAAGAATCAAAGCTGAGGGGCAATAAAACCTCAGCTCAACCAGGTTTTACCAGCCCCCAATCTCACATTTAAATGAGCCCTAATCGTGCAGCCAGTCACAGTTCTCAGATCACCAACACACCAGCCACAGTGTCGCCAGACCAGTGTAACTAGAATCAGTGTTCCTAATTGCCACCACACCAGAGCAGTGCAGCAAGGAACAGTTTTCCTGATCACTAACACCAGCTGCAGTATCACCACACTAGTGGAAGCTAGCAACAGTGTCCCTAATTGTCGCCACATGAGTTCCAGTGTCACCAAGCCAGTGCTCCCGATTGCTCCCACACTAGTTCCCAGTGTCACCAGACAAGTGTAAACCAGTAACATTTTTTCTGATCGCCACTACACAACTCCCACTGTCACCAGACCAGTGCAGCCAGCAACAGTGTTCCTGATCTCCACCAAACCAGTGTACTGTATACTCTGCTTGCTGCTTGTGTTAAACCTTGTCCTGCTTATTGACCACATTTCTGAGTGCTGCCTGGACCGATCCTTTGCCTGTTTCCTGACTTGAGCCTGAACGGATACATCTGCACATCCCACTGACTGTGTTGCTGCGAGACACCTGTCCCAGCCATCCCCTGCAAACAACTGCACTTCTGGAACCATAGGAACTCTACTGTTCTTTCTTCAGATTCCTGTACTTACTGGCCAGGGATGAGCCGAACACCCCCCTGTTCGGTTCGCACCAGAACCTGCGAACAGACAAAATGTTTGTGTGAACTTTAGAACCCTATTAAATACAATGGACTCGAACGTTCGAAATCTAAAGTGCTAATTATAAAGGCTTATATGCAAGTTATTGTCCTAAAAAGTATTTGGGGACCCGGGTCCTGCCCCAGGGGACATGTATCAATGCAAAAAGAAGTTTTAAAAACAGCCGTTTTTTTGGGAGCAGTGATTTTAATAATGCTTAAAATGAAAAAATAAAAGTGAAATATTCCTTTAAATTTCGTACCTGGGGGGTGTGTATGATATGCATGTAAAGTGGCGCATGTTTCCCGTGCTTAGAACTGTCCCTGCAAAAAATGTAATTTTTGAAGGAAAAAAAGTCATTTAAAACTCACTCGCGGCTATTAATGAATTGTCGGCTTTTATCAATACATAGAAAAGTCATTGATTGAAAAAAAATAAAAAAAAAGCGTGGGGGTCCCCCAGAATTCAATTACCAGGCCCTTCAGGTCTGGAATGGATATTAAGGGGAACCCCGCCGCAAATTTAAAAAAAAAATGGTGTGGGGTTCCCCCAAATATCCATACCAGGCCCTTCAGATCTGGCATGGATTTTAAGGGGAACTCCACCCCAAATTTTAAAAAAAATGGCGTGGAGTCCCCCCATAAATCCATACCAGACCCTTATCCGAGCACGCAACCTGGCCGGCCGCAGGGGAAAAGGGGGGGACGAGAGAGCGCCCCCCCTCCCTCCTGAACCGTACCAGGCCACATGCCCTCAACATGGGGAGGATGTCCCCATGTTGATGGGGACAAGGGCCTTATCCCCACAACCCTTGCCCGGTGGTTGTGGGGGTCTGCGGGCGGGGGGCTTATCGGAATCTGGAAGACCCCTTTAACAAAGGGGACCCCCAGATCCCGGCCCCCCTATGTGAATTGGTAAGGGGTACATTGTACCCCTACCATTTCACGAAGAAAGCATAAAAAAATGTTAAAAAAAACACACAAACACCTTGAAAAAGTCCTTTATTAAAAAAAAAAAAAAAAACATTCCAGCGGAGAAATCCAGTGTCCCGCGGCGATCCCGATGTCCAGCGCTGTCCGTCATTGGTTGTGCCTGAGCGGACCTGATGGGGAACTTCCTCCTCAGTGTTTTAAATGTATAGACCCGCCCCTTCTAAAGTTCCCCATCAGGTCCGCTCAGCGGACCAGATGCGGAACATGACAAGGGGCGGGTCTATACATGTATTACCAAAGTGAGAGAAGTTCCCCATCAGGTCCGCCCCCTCGGTATGTCGGACCCGCCTACGTCATTGGCCTGAGCGGGGAACTTCCTTCACTGTGTAATTTAAATTTACACAGTGCAGGAAGTTCCCCGCTCAGGCCAATGACGTAGGCGGGGTCCGACATACCGAGGGGGCGGACCTGATGGGGAACTTCTCTCACTTTGGTAATACATGTATAGACCCGCCCCTTGTCATGTTCCGCATCTGGTCCGCTGAGCGGACCTGATGGGGAACTTTAGAAGGGGCGGGTCTATACATTTAAAACACTGAGGAGGAAGTTCCCCATCAGGTCCGCTCAGGCACAACCAATGACGGACAGCGCTGGACATCGGGATCGCCGCGGGACACTGGATTTCTCCGCTGGAATGTTTTTTTTGTTTTTGTTTTTGTTTTTAATAAAGGACTTTTTCAAGGTGTTTGTGTGAGTTTTTTTTACATATTTTTACGCTTTCTTTGTGAAATGGTAGGGGTACAATGTACCCCTTACCAATTCACATAGGGGGGCCGTGATCTGGGGGTCCCCTTTGTTAAAGGGGTCTTCCAGATTCCGATAAGCCCCCCGCCCGCAGACCCCCACAACCACCGGGCAAGGGTTGTGGGGATGAGGCCCTTGTCCCCATCAACATGGGGACATCCTCCCCATGTTGAGGGCATGTGGCCTGGTACGGTTCAGGAGGGAGGGGGGCCGCTCTCTCGTCCCCCCCTCTTCCCCTGTGGCCGGCCAGGTTGCGTGCTCGGATAAGGGTCTGGTATGGATTTTTAGGGGGACTCCACGCCATTTTTTTTAATTTGGGGTGGAATTCCCCTTAAAATCCATGCCAGATCTGAAGGGCCTGGTATGGATATTTTTGGGAACCCCACGTCATTTTTTTAAAAATTTGCGGCGGGGTTCCCCTTAATATCCATTCCAGACCTGAAGGGCCTGGTAATTGAATTCTGGGGGACCCCCACGCTTTTTTTTTTTTTTTTTTCAATCAATGACTTTTCTATGTATTGATAAAAGCCGACAATTCATTAATAGCCGCGAGTGAGTTTTAAATGACTTTTTTTCCTTCAAAAATGACACTTTGTGCAGGGACAGTTCTAAGCACGGGAAACATGCGCCACTTTACATGCATATCATACACACCCCCCAGGTACGAAATTTAAAGGAATATTTCACTTTTATTGTTTCACTTTAAGCATTATTAAAATCACTGCTCCCAAAAAAACGGCCGTTTTAAAAAAAAAAATTTGCATTGATACATGTCCCCTGGGGCAGGACCCGGTTCCCCAAACACTTTTTATGACAATAACTTGCATATAAGCCTTTATAATTAGCACTTTAGATTTCTCCCATAGACTTTTCGAATTTGCCGCGAACAACCCAATTTGTTCGCTGTTCGGCGAACGGACGAACAGGCAATGTTCGAGTCGAACATGAGTTCGACTCGAACTCGATGCTCATCCCTATTACTGGCTAGTGAACATGACATTCCTGAGGGCAACCACATACCAGTAAGCTAAGCTTGCTTGGCATATAGGAACAGGTACTTCTATAAATTATTTGGTAATACATGTATGCATGTAATTGCCGCGAACAACCCAATTTGTTCGCTGTTCGGCGAACGGACGAACAGGCAATGTTCGAGTCGAACATGAGTTCGACTCGAACTCGATGCTCATCCCTATTACTATAAATTATGCTACCTGGAGCTATATTCCCTGACCACTCATGCAGAGTATGCAGAGTATAGTTGCCAACTGTCCCGATCTGTCCGGGACACTCACAGATTCCTAAAGCCTGTCCCGGCACTACCTTGTCCCAGGCTCCTCCCCGGAAATTAAGGCTGGTCACGGACAGGCAAGGTCAGAGACATTCGGGGAAAGCAGAGGCGTTCTGTGAGCTCACTAAAGTGTTGCCAGGCAGATCCCTCCTCCCACGCAGGTATTGCTCAGGTGGCTATGGGGACTTACTCAGGTGGCAGAAAGAGCGGATAGAGGTCATTCTGTGTGGGGATGCCAGAGGGATGACAAAGTGCCTGAGGCTCAGGCTGGCCATGTGAACTTAGCAGAGCAGGGATGAGCTGAACACCCCCCCCCCCCCCCCCGTTCGGTTCACACCAGAACCTGCGAACAGACCTAAAGTTTGCGCGAACTTTAGAACCCTATTAAATACAATGGACTCGAACGTTCGAAATCAAAAGTGCTAATTATCAAGGCTAATATGCAAGTTATTGTCCTAAAAAGGGTTTGGGGACCCAGATCCTGCCCCAGGGGACATGTATCAATGCAAAAAAACGTTTTAAAAACGTCTGTTTTTTCGGGAGCAGTGATTTTAATAATGCTTAAAGTGAAACAATAAAAGTGGAATATTCCTTTAAATTTCGTACCTGGGGGGGGTGTATAGTATATGCCTGTAAAGCAGCGCTTTTTTCCCATGCTTAGAACTGTCCCTGCACAAAGTGTCATTTCTGAAGGAAAAAGGTCATTTAAAAGCACTCGCGGCTATAATGAATTGTCGGTTCCCGGCAATATAGAGAAAAGTAATTGATAAAAAAAAAATGCGTGGGGGTCCCCCCAAATTCTATTACCAGGCCCTTCAGGTCTGGTATGGATATTAAGGGGAACCTTGCGTCAAATTAAAAAAAATTACCTGGGGTTCCCCCCAAATATCCATACCAGACCCTTCAGGAAGGATTCGTATTATATAGGAGGCAATTGGGACTGGCAGTACTCGAAAAAAGTACAACAACTTTGGAAGGTAGGTCATACGGACCGCAGAGATCATGCCAAACCAGGATAGTGGGAAGTGGGACCAGGAGGATAGCATGTCAGTAAGCTTTCTAAAAAGAGGAGGAAAATTAGCCTGGTATAACCCATCATATTTAGGAGTAAGGTGTATGCCTAAGTAGGGCAACGAAGGGAGCCATTGAAATGGGAAGTTTTCTTTTAAAGAGGTCAGTTCTAAGGGGGAGAGGTTTACAGACATTGCCTTAGATTTAGTAGGGTAACAGTATGTTTTTTTTATACAATTGGTTGGTTTGTGTGATACACAAGATACAATGTCAGATATATAATCAGTCCAAATATTTAAAAAATCTCACACTTGGTATCACCATACTTGGGGGGGGAGTAGCAAAATATGTTTTGGGGTGTAATTCTAAGTATGCCCATGCTGTGTATGAGAAATATCTTTTTAAATTAACAACTTTGTGTAAGTAAATTCATTTTTATTTTCTTTCTGCATTTGCCAAAACTTATGGAAAAAATTAAGTCCTCAAAAGACTCACCATGCCGCTTAAAAAAATGCCTTAGGGGGGTTTACTCTCCAAAAAGTTGGTCATTTTGTGGGTGTTTCTACTGTCCTGGTGCTCCGGGGGCCTCAAAAAGTGTGATAGTAGACAGCAAATTAGATGCCTCCTACTAAGTATCTTGGACAGTCTACTTTCCAAAAAGGGGTCATTTGGGGAGTATTTGTACTGTGCTGGCATATGTGTATATATACTGTATATCTATATAGATATAGATATATATCTATATGGATACATATATATCTATATAGATATATATCTATATATGGATATATATACCATAGTTTGCAGACTATATGGTTGATTTACTAAAACTGGAGCGTGTAAAATCTGGTGCAGCTCTGCATTGAAACCAATTAACTTTTTATTGTCAAATCTTAATTGAACAAGCTGAAGTTAGAAATGTATTAGCTACCATTCACAACTGCACCAGATTTTGCACACTCCAGTTTTAGTAAATTAACCCCTATAACTTTCCTACACACTAAACAATATACACCTATTTTGGGTATTATTACCAAAGAAATGTAGCAGGATACATTTTGTCAAAATGTATCAAGAAATATTATTTATTTGCAAAATGTTAAACCATGTTATTTTTTTTTCTAAATTTGTAGTTCTTTTTTTTGTATATAGCAACAATAAAAAAAAACTGTGGCAATTAAATACCACCAAAAGAAAGCTCTATCTATCTCACAAAATGATAAACATTTAATTTGGGTACAGTATTGCATGAATAATTATTAGTATTATTGCTTAATACCACTCAGTGAGGCCAGTGGCTCATGACTAGGGATGGTCGTAAGTTCAACTTGAACATCGGGTGTTCGTTTGTTCAGAAAACAAACGAACATATGGGGCGCTCGCAGGAAGTTCGCCCGCCGTGATGCTCCCTATAATACACTGCGAGATCGCAGTGCATTAAAGGCTGCTGATTGGCCAAAGCATGCACCTGACCTGTATGCTTTGGCCAATCACAGCGCAATGTGCTGTGAGAGCCATGATTGGCCAAAGGCAGGGTGCCTTTGGCTAATCATGGCTCAGGAATCCACGCCCCACACTATATAAGCCTGCTTGCACGGCGGCCATGTATAGTGTTATGAATGAAGAGAGATTAGACAGCTTAGATAGTGGATTGAGCGTGAAGTCAGTGTAGAATATATAACCCAGTGCAGAGTATATAGTAAAATCAGTGTAGTGTATGTAACGCAGTGCAGAGTAAATAGTGCAGTCAGCGTAGTGTATATAACGCAGTGCAGAGTATATAGTGCAGTCAGTGTAGTGTATATAATGCAGTGCAGAGTATATAATGCAGTCAGTGTAGTGTATATAACGCAGTGCAGAGTATATAATGCAGTCAGTGTAGTGTACATAACGCAGTGCAGAGTATATAGTGCAGTCAGTATAGCAGGGGCGGCCTGTCCATTAAGGGCGCACGGGCGCGGCCCCCTCTCTCTAGCCACCCCCTCTATGATTAATGGATAGAATCATGCATTGCATGACTCTATCAATGGCAGCCACTGCCACCCCCTATTCAGGCGTCCGGCCCCTTTTCAGACACCTGAATTCCAGCGGCAGGGGGGTGTATTTGTGAAGCACCTGATTAGAGACATAGGCTCTAATAGGCTTCAAAAAAGCTGGACAGCGAGAGCAGAGCATTGCGCTCGCAGTCCACCCAGATGTGTTAGAAAAGCAAATGAATATTTGCTTTTCTAACACTGAACCGCCCATCAGGTAGCGAGGGTCTAATACCCGTTAACTGATTGGCTGAAGGCAGAGGTGCTTTGATTGGATGCCTAGAAAACTGGAACAACAGAGGAGGGGGAAGCATGGAGGACACAGGAGCCGTCCCACAGCTCACCACTGTCACCCGCTGCCTGACCTGCCACTAAGGTGGGGTAAGTGCCGGCAGACAGCGGGCAGGCGGGGGTTACAGTGGTGGCATTTCATGGGCAAAATTGGTGGCATTTGATGGGCATGAGTGGCTGCATTTGATGGGGCACAAGTGGCTGCATATAATGAGCACAAGTGGGGGCATTTGATGGAGACCAGTGGCTGCATTTGATTGGCACAAGTAGCTGCATATGATGGGCACAAGTGGCGGCATTTGATGGTCACGAGTGGCTGCATTTGATGGAGCACAAGTGGCTGCATTTGATGGGGCACAAGTGGCTGCATTTGATGGGCAAATTGGCTGCATTTGATGGGGCACAAGTGGCTGCATATCATGGGGCACAAGTGGCTGCATATGATGGGACACAAGTGGCTGCATTTGATGGGGCACAATGGCTGCATATGATGGGCACAAGTGGCTGCATATGATGGGCACAAGTGGCTGCATTTGACGGGCATAAGTGGCTTCATTTTATGGGCACAAGTGGCTGCATTTGATGGGCACAAGTGGCTGCATATGATGGGCACAAGTGGCTGCATATGATGGGCACAGTGGCTCCATTTGATGGGCACAAGTGGATGCATATGATGGGCACAAGTGGCGGCATTTAAAGGGCACATGTGGCCGCATATGATGGGCACAAGTGGCTGCATATGATGGGGCACAGTGGCTGCATATGATGGGCACAAGTGGCTGCATATGATGGGCACAAGTGGCTGCATTTGAGGGGCACAAGTGGCTGCATATGATGGGCACAAGTGGCTGAATTTGATGGGCACAAGTGGCTGCATATGATGGGCATAAGTGGCTGCATTTGATGGGCAAAAGTGGCTGCATATGATGGGCACAGTGGCTGTATAGTGTATATATAACGCAGTGCAGAGTGTATAGTGCAGTCAGTATAGTGTATATAACGCAGTGCAGAGTATATAGTGCAGTACAGAGTATATAATACAGTGTATTAAAGTGGTTAAGGGGAACCCTAAGACAGAATTAAGAAAAAAAATTGTGTGGGGTCCCCCCCAATCCATACCAGGCTCTTTGGGTCTGATATCGATTTTAAGGGGAACTCCATGCAAAAATTGAAAACAAAATTGCCGTGGGGTCCCCCCCAAAAGCCATACCAGACCCTTATCCGAGCATGCAGCCTGGCAGGCCAAGAAAGGGGGGGGGGCGAGGGAGCGCCCCCCCTCCTGAACCATACCAGGCCACTTGCCCTCAACATAGGTTGGTGGACTTGATTATACTCTTTTATTATGCACAAGTTTCAACTATGTGTTCTGTGATGGACACTTCACCTTGTATTTTTATGTATATTGTGTTTGAATTTTTTTAATGAGTTATGATCATATTATTATTATTATTATTATACTATATAGCACCAACAGTTTATGCAGCACTTTACAATATAAAAAGGAGACAGTACAGTAACAATACAATAAAATACAAGAGGGTTAAGAGGGCCCTGTTAAAGCGGAGTTCCACCATAAAGTGGAAATTCCGCTCATCTGATTCCTCTCCCCCCGTCCGGTGCCACAATTGGCACCTTTCGGTGGGGAGGGGGGACAGGATACCTGTCTTTGACAGGTATCCTTTCCCACTTTCGGGAGTCCGGGCCACGGTCCGTGACGTCACCGCGGGGCTCCCTCCTCCTCCCCCAGCCACTGGGCCAATAGGAGAGGGAAGCGGGGCCTCGCACATGCGCAGTAGGGTTCCCGGCGTGAAGCCGAAAGGTAGAGCAATCCAGAGGATGGGAGAGGCTCTGGAGAAGTCCTGGAGGCGAGCATAGGAGAAGGAGCCAAAGGAGCTTGAGAGTAGGAGGTCTTGAGAGGAGCGGAGAGGACATGTTTAGGTGATATTTGGAGAAAAGATTGGTGATGTAGCTTGGGGCAGAGTTGTGAGGGGCTTTGTATCTTGTCGTTAGTATTTTGAATTTAATTCGCTGGGGAATAGGAAGCCAGTGTAGGAATTAGTGGAGAGAGGTGGCAGACACTGAGCGGTTTGTAAGGTTGATAAGTCTGGCAGCAGCATTCATGATAGACTGAAGAGGGGATAGCCTATGGAAAGGTTGGCCTATGAGAAGGCAGTTGCATTAGTCAAGGCGAGAGATAACAAGGGAGTGAATGAGTAGCTTGGTTGTTTGATCATATATGGTTTACTACTGAGTTATTGATATACAGTGGGTATAGAAAAGAATTGTACTCCTCACTCCTCATACGTCTATTTACCAAAGACAACCTCTGCATATGACGCTAAGCATGTGCACTCAATTTTTTTGGTGGACCATGGCGAGGCCTGTTCTGAGTGGAACCTTTTCCTGTAAAACTGCTGTATGGTCTTGCCCACTGTGCTGCAGCTCAGTTTCAGGGTCTTGCCAATCTTCTTATAGCCTAGGCCATCTTTATGTAGAGCAACAATTCTTTTTTTCGGATCCTCAGATACTTCTCTGCCATGTTGAACTTCCAGTGACCAGTATGAGAGAGTGAGAGTGATAACACCAAATTTAACACACCCGCTCCCCATTCACACCTCAGACCTTGTAACACTAACAAGTCGCATGACACCGGGGAGGGAAAATTACTAATTGGGCCCAATTTGGACATTTGTACTTAGGGGTGTACTCACTTTTGTTGCCAGTGGTTTAGACTTTAATGGCTGTGAGTTGAGTTATTTTGAGGGGACAGCAAATTTACACTGTTATACAAGCTGTACACTCACTACTTTACATTGTAGCAAAGTGCCATTTCTTCAGTGTTGTCACATGAAAAGATATAATAAAATATTTACAAAAATGAGAGGGGTGTACTCACTCACCCCCTTAAAGGAGAATTGTACAAAAAGAAGGATTAGTTAAACCCACAAGTGCCTTTTTTACCACTACTATTCCTTTATATTGGCTTTTGAAATTTACAAATGCAACAATTTAGAAATTGGTTGAAAGTCTTAGCACTGGGAAACACTTTTTGAAAGATAAATAGTGCATTTTATATACAACTACATACCTTGTAACTTTTTTAATGGGAATGAGGGACACCTACTAGCAAACGAATTTAGTCATAGGACACGCCTCCCTGCCATGCCCCCTTAAAGGTGAATTAACCAAAAAAAAGAGATTAGTTAAACCTACAAGTGCTTTTTTTTACCACTACTATTCCTTTAGAGCTCTTTCACACTGAGCCGCGGGGGCAGCGTTAGCGATAAAGTGACGCTTTTTTTTAGCAGCGCTTTACTGTTGTTTTAGCAGCGCTCTTTGGCCGATAGCGGGCGCTTTTAACCCCCCGCTAGCAGCCGAAGAAAGGGTTAATAGCATCCCTGTAGTGCCGCTGCCGAAGCACTTTGCAGGCGCTTTGGCAACGGTGCCCATTCAGTTCAATGGGCAGGGGCGGTGGAGGAGCAGTGTATACACTGCTCCTCCACTGCTCCAAAGACTTTTTTTAACATCCTGGCAGCGCAGCGCCCCACTGTGAAATAGGGCTGCCACCTTTTCATGGAGACAAACACGAACACTTCAGCAGCGCATGGCATTTTTTTTTGTAGTATGTACTTTGAGACTGTAAAATACCTGGGACACCTCTGTGAGCCCCAGGGAAGTAGTAATGCGGCATGTGCAGCGTACCATGGTGAACAGTGGGTGTGGCCAATTGCGTTACAGTGAAAGGGGCCTTGAGGCTCTCCACGTGAGGTCTGATGTTGTCAGCAATGGCTTGTCCTGTGTCAAGTATTTATCCCAGCAAATATACTGTATATACATACAGCAAATCTATAATGGGCACCATGTTCCTCAGGACATGTTCTCCTGCCATGAGCCCAGGCCACCCACCTCCTATACTTGGCACTAAGAGACATGGGGGAATGGGAGCAGACTCCTACTTCACACACACAGCTAGAATGGACTACACGTCCCAGAATTCCACAAAAAAAATGCAGAAAGAATCCTAGGAGTCCACCAAAGCTCTGGTATAAATAATGAAGTCGGTAATGATAGTGTCCACAGTGAGCAACTAAATCACTTGTGATCAAAGTCCCATACAGCCCATCAGAAGGAATCTGTCAGGCATAATCTGCAGCCAATCCATCCATGGGATGGATCTAACCTGTGTAATGGCTCTAACTGAGCTTTCAGGATGTCAGTGGCAGATGGAGTAGATTGGTGTATTGTACAACATTGTATCCTTAGAAAAACAAACAATCTCAATGTATCCTTCCAGAGAACAGCCAGCCACCTGAAACTGAGTGAAAAAGTGCTGGATAGTTAGGTCACACAGCCAGAGAGGTGGAGGAGAGCTAGGGCTGACAGACAGAGGAAGGTTCTTATGTAGTGAGAAGTAGGGATGAGCTTCATGTTCGAGTCGAACCCATTTTCGACTCGAACATTGGCTCTTTGGGCGTTCGCGAATTTCAAACATTATGGGCCGTTCGCGCCAAATTCGAGTGGCGCGTCACGGCCCAAAATTCACTGAGGCATCGCAGTGCATTGCTGGCTGATGATTGGCCAAGCATGCACTATGACCCGCATGCTTTGGCCAATCACAGCACCGTCAGCACAGAGAGCCATAATTGGCCAAAGTCAGGGTGCCTTTGGCCAATCATGGCTCAGGGGGGTAGATACACGCCCCACACTATATAAGGCCGCCTGCGTGTCGGCCTTGTGTAGTGTGTTGCGGCGTGTGAGAGCGATAGATAGAGAGTCAGAGTGTCATTTCATTTCAGTTAGATAGAGCAGGCAGACGATTGAGTTAGCTTTAGTCAGTGTATTTAGTATATATATGCATCCTAGGAGTTGTGTGTGTGTGTATATATATATATATATATATATATATATATATATATATACACATACACACTGTATTCAGTTGAGTTTAGCTAGATCCGTTCCTGTTATTCTCTTCCTAATATACTGACAGGCAGGCAGTTGATTGTGGTAGCTGCAGTATTTTCAGTCAGTGTACTGTATCCTGTGCACAGTGTGCAACTAAAGCTAACTGCAGACAATTGCTGGTATTCTCTTCCTAATATACTGACAGGCAGGCAGCTGCAGTATTTTCAGTCAGTGTACTTTATCCTGTGCACAGTGTGCAGCTAAAGCTAACTGCAGACAATTGCTGGTGTTCTCTTCCTAATAATACCACAGGCAGGCAGCTGCAGTATTTTCAGTCAGTGTACTTTATCCTGTGCACAGTGTGCAACTAAAGCTAACTGCAGACAATTGCTGGTGTTCTCTTCCTAATAATACCACAGGCAGGCAGCTGCAGTATTTTCAGTCAGTGTACTGTCTCCTGTGCACAGTGTGCAGCTAAAGCTAACTGCAGACAATTGCTGGTGTTCTCTTCCTAATAATACCACAGGCAGGCAGCTGCAGTATTTTCAGTCAGTGTACTGTATCATGTGCACAGTGTGCAGCTAAAGCTAACTGCAGACAATTGCTGGTGTTCTCTTCCTAATAATACCACAGGCAGGCAGATGCAGTATTTTCAGTCAGTGTACTGTATCCTGTGCACAGCTAAAGCTAACTACAGACAGTTGCTGGTTTTCTCTTCCTAATAATACCACAGGAAGGCAGCTGCAGTATTTTCAGTCAGTGTACTGTATCCTGTGCACAGTGTGTAACTAAAGCGAACTGCAGACAATTGCTAGTGTTCTCTTCCTAATAATACCACAGGCAGGAAGCTGCAGTATTTTCTGTCAGTGTACTGTATACTGGCCACAGTGTGCAGCTAAAGCTGACTGCAGACAATTCCTTTTGTACCTACCTATTCCAATACATCAAATAAAGTATGTCTGGAAGGCCAACAAGGAGAGGCAGACACACACAGGCCAATAAAAGAGGGCAAGCATGCTCTGTGTCTAGAGGCAACAGTGCTGGTCGTGGACACGGTGCATCCTCATGAGCATGTGGCCGTGGGGCACGCTTGTCCTTTTTTTCGGCAGCTGGCCGTGTTGAGCCGCAACATGCTGAAGAGTTGGTAGAGTGGATGACCAAGCCGTCCTCATCCTCCTCACCCAGCCTCAGGTTACTTTGTCAGCCAAAGCGACTTCTTCCCTCGGCTCAATGGCATCAGTCACTCCTTCCCTAGCCCCACCATGTCCTCCTGAGGAGTCCCCCGAACTGTTTGACCACGGTGTTGGGTACATGCTGCAGGAGGATGCGCAGAGTTTTGAAGGCTCCGATGATGGTACCCAACTTGAGGAAGGCAGTAACGTGAGCCCAGAGAGAGGGGGTGCCCAAGAGGGACAGGAAACTGGCAGTCATGTTCCCCCAGCTGAAGCATACTGCCAGGTTTGCTCCAGTGATGAGGAGGGAGGGGATGATGAGGTCACTGACTCATACCTCCCAACTTTTAAAATGTCTTTAGATTTTTTAAACCAGATTTTTTACCCCAGACTGCTGAGGAGAGCACAATCGTTGAGGGGGCGGGCCGAACGGGCGTTTTTTTAACATGAACTGCATAGTTATTTGTTAATGAGCGGGGGGAGGCGGCGCGACAAGGGGGGGGGGGGCGGACTTCACTAAACACACAACAGGGACGTCCGTCAGAACTTACCTCCTCCTCCTCCTTCCTCTGCCTCCTGTGTCCTGCTGTGGCTGTGCGGGAATACAGAAGGTATCGCGGGACTGCGGGAAAGTGGTGTCACTGCGGGAAAAACCCGCAGAATCCGTGCGGGTTGGGAGGTATGCTGACTCTACGTGGGTGCCTGATAGGAGAGGGGAGGAGGCACATCTCCAACGAGGCAGGATGCCCTCCAGGGGCCAGCTTAAGGACAGCACACGACTGCATCACACCGCAGAGCTCCGCATGTGCAGGGCGCTGCTGTCTCTGCGCGTTATTCCAAAAGTTCTTTGCTGTGGGCCTTTTTTGAGACGTGTGCAGCAGATCGCACCTTTGCTATTTGAAACATATGTCTGAAGAGTATCTCGCGTGGCCAAAACAGCAGCCGCTTGGGCACCACATGCTTGATCAGACATATGTCGACCTGCCATGCAGTCCGTTGGCAAGCGTACAGAAAAGACCCACTCCAAAGAACAAAGCGGACCTCTCCTTGCTCCTCATCAGCTGGGAACCCCCCACTGAGTTCCCACACTGGCTGGGATTGGAGGTATGCTGCTGTGTCCGGGTTTCAGGAGGACAGAAACCCGGGCACAAGTGTCAAAACCCGGACTGTCCGGGTCATTCCCGTACAGGTGGCAACCCTAGTGTGAAAGCACTCTGGCTTTCACATTGGGGTGGTAGGGGAGGTATTTTTAGCCCTTTAGCGCCTGAAAAACGTCTCAGTGTGAAAGGGGTCTTATATTGGCTTTTGGAACTTACAAAAGCAGCAATTTAGAAATAGCATGAAGGTTTAACACTGGGAAACACTTTTTGATAGATAAGTAGTGCATTTTATAAACAACTATATGGATCAGACCAAAATGAGGGACAAAGGAGGAGAGAAGAGGGACAGAGGGACATTGCTACAAATTAGGGACAGTTGGGAGCTATGCAACTATATAGATCAGACCAAAATGAAGGACAAATGAGGAGGAAAGTGGGACAGAGGGACATTGCTACAAATCAGGGACAGTTGGGAGCTATGCAACTATATAGATCAGACCAAAATGAGGGACAAATGAGGAGGAAAGAGGCACAGAGGGACATTGTTTCAAATCAAGGACTGTCCCTCGAAATCAGGGTTAGTTGGGAGCTATGCCACTATATAGCTCAGACCAAAATAAGGGACAAAAGAGGAGGAAAGAGGGACATTGCTACTAATCAGGGACAGTTGGGAGCTATGCAACTATATAGATCAGACCAAAATGAGGGACAAATGAGGAGGAAAAAGGAACAGAGGGACATTGTTTCAAATCAAGGACAGTCCCTCGAAATCAGGGACAGTTGGGAGCTATGCAACTATATAGATCAGACCAAAATGAGGGACAAAGGAGGAGGAAAGAGGGACATTGCTACTAATCAGGGACAGTTGGGAGCTATGCAACTATATAGATCAGACCAAAATTAGGGACAAAAGAGGGACAGAGGAACTTTGCTACAAATCAGGGACAGTTGGGAGCTTTGCAACTATATAGATCAGACCAAAATGAGGGACAAAAGAGGAGGAAAGAGGGACATTTCTACAAATCAGGGACAGTTGGGAGCTATGCAACGGTAGCGCCCCTCCCAAATAGTTGGGACGCTATGTTAAATTTAGGGGTAGTCTGAGCCAGTAGTTGGGCTCAGACCAGCTGATTGTTCTAAATTTTGCTTCTGCTCTGGGTGTGATACTGCCTGGCAGTTGTATTCCCTGTTCGCCTGTAGGTGGCACTGCCACCACCGGCCCAGGTTGAAACACAGGGGTATCACAGCACATTGGGTGTCCTTTCTCGGCAGCCGTGCAGTGGGCGTGGTTAACCCGCAGTGCATGCTGGGAGAGGGTACATAAGGGGCAGACGCCATTAATTGGTGGTGTGTGCGCGCCTCTTGGCCCGTATGGCACGGGGTGCGTGTGTGTGTTTTAGCCCCGGGCACTTTCAGCCCGAGGCTACATCGCTACCTAGTAGGCCCAGCTCTGCTGGCTGGGGCCTATGCTTTCGGAAAGGATCCCAAGCTACCCACCCGCTGGAAGCCTACTCTTAGGGAAGGAGGCCAGGGGAGGATCTGCCTCAGAGGAGACTAGCGACGGTACTGCTGTCTCGGGAGGAGGCCTGGAAACTCACCTAGGAAGGGATCCATTACTAAAAGCCCTGCAATACGCCGATCTGGCATAAAGGTTCTCTCTATTGCTTGGCTGGGAGGATCGGGACTTTGATAACCCTGTGGCAGAGGATTCCTGGTCGTATCCCCAAGTTCTCAGATAAAGTTGATCCGTGCTTCATCCCGGCTGCTAGGACCAGTGAACGGGACTATCAGGGTGAGCAATACCCACTCAGGCTTGAGTGGCGAAGTTGTGCCTTTAGTGTTGCGTGCCTGAACCTTCCCCTGTACTTCTCTCGTTTCCTACTTTCTCCTCAAGTTCCTTCAGCAAAGGGAAGAAATAAAACCTTACTGTTTAGGTTTTACCTCTGTGTGGACATTGGCTTTTTCTAAAGACTTTCTACCCTGACAACGGAAGCCTTGGAGGTAGTTTGCATGACCCAAAACAAAACCAGCGGCCCCAATATAATATATATTTGAAAGTGGGTATTGTTACACAACTATATAGATCAGACCAAAATGAGGGACAAATGAGGAGGAAAGAGGCACAGATGGACATTGTGGACATTGTTTCAAATCAGGGACAGTTGGGAGCTATGCAACTATATCAGGGTTGCCAACTTTCAGTAATTCTATGAACAGTTTGTAAAATCCATACTTTATGCATCTGTCCTTGAATGTCCATTACAGACATGTAGGCTGCATGTCCGTAACTAAAATTCATGGACAAATGCAACAATTATGGATTTTACAAACTGTTTATAAATTTACTGAAAGTTGGCAACCCTGAACTATATAGATCAGACCAAAATGAGGGACAAAAGAGGAAAGAGGGACTTTGTTCCAAATCAGGGACAGTCCCTCAAAATGATGGACAGTTGGGAAGCTATGCCCACAATCCTGAAAAAAGGGGTGGGGCTGTACATTCTTTAGGGCAGTCCATGGTTCAGGTTACACCCCTTAATATAGGTGCCACATTACACAGGCCATAGAGATGGAATTTTCTTTCAAAGGAAGAGAAAACATGGAGTTTTGGTTCTAAATAAGAGCGCTCTAAGCCTAGGACACTAAATACAATCATCGTATGCTTCTTGGCGCCTCCAGAGGTCAGCCATACGCCTCACTATAGCACGCTCGTGACGTCCAACTCGCCGTTCCCTTTCCCCGCGTGACCTTGAAGCCACGCCCCCTTGCAGCGCGTTGGTTTGTGGGGGACTAGGTGCTGCGTGAGGAGGCGAGAACGAGTCAAGATGGACGCGGGCTTCTTCCGCGTGAGTAAAGGGTTATCGGCGGGCTGGCAGTGCGGGATGTGTGTCGTAGTTGTGCGGGTTGTTGTCTGGTTTCTTTGTGTGGACGCATGCGGTGGCTTGAGTCAAGGGGAACGGGATGCGTCGCCGCAGATGCTTCATGAGTTAGGCCGCGGCCTGTCTGGTTTAGTCGTAGACGGTTGTTCGTAAGCTTGTGGTGGTGGCGGCGCGGTGTGTCCTCCGTGAAAGGCATCCTCCGCTGTGGGTTAGTTGTGCGCTCCTCATAGCGTCCTGCTGTTTGTAGACACAGAGGCCCCGTGTACCTATAGAGTGGGCGGGCGCGCCTGCGCCAACCTGGGCTCACTGACCCGTCTACATCATGGGCCACAGGGTTCAGCTCCCATGGTCTACACATGTCTGCCAGAGATCCGATTGGGTCTTTTCCAATGTAACACAAGGTGCAGACCGAGCCACACTCTACTAATATAATGTTTACCAAAGAGGACACCTATGTGTTTTGCAGTGCGTTTTCATTCCATTTAACATGGGTCAAATTCAGATCTGCTTTTTCAACTAGTGTTGCACCGATACCATTTTTATTTATATATATATATATATATATATATATATATATATATATATATATATTTTTTTTTTATCGGCGAGTACAAGTACTGATACTTTTGGTCAAGTACCCTCTAATACTTTGCTGTGCGAATTGTGTCCATACAAAAGGAATGCAGTGCATATTTCCATCGCACACGTTTCTGGAATGTTAGGCTCTTAAAGTACCGGGTGCTGTAGCGACCGCTAGCTGGATACTGGAACATGCAGGATAATGTAGATATTTGCCAGCACAACAAGGATCTTCAATTTAGTCAAAACTGTTTTTAATTAAAGATCGCATTAAAAAAGTGTAGTGCAATATTGGAGTCACGCAGGACCCCTTCATCAGGCATCTAACGAAGGGGTCTGCGTGACTCCGAAATGTTGCACTACATTGTTTTGTGATGTGATCTTTAAAAAAAAATGTTTTGACGAAATTGAAGATCCTTGGTGTAGTGGTAAATATCTACATCACCATACAAAACGTGCGTAAAATCACACCGCAAAGAATCGCATGCGATTTGAACAGGAATGCGGTGCGATTCCTATCTGAATCGCACGATTCCCGTACTGCTCCTATGTGAACCCAGGCTGAAATCACTGACAAGCCTGGATTCTCCCAGGAGCAATGTGGGAAGCTTCCGACAGGAGTTGCACCGCATTCCTGTTCAAATCACATGCAATTCTTTGCCGTGCGATTTGCACCCATTCGTTTTGTTTGGACGCAAAGCTTCGGTATCAAGCATTTTCATGAGTACTACTGAAAATACTAAGTATTCTCACTGGTATTGGTGCATTATTAGGCCTCTTGCACACTGCAGCTTGAAAAAGCTCAGTACAGTTTATTTTTTACTTATCTAAAATAAAGCCCATCAATTGTAATGGGCCTATGCACACAGGTGGGTAAACAAGCGCTGTGCATTCTTAAATCGGAGTTCCAGGCTTTTTATGTTTATTAAAAGTCAGCAGCTACAAAAAGTGTGGCTGCCGACTTTTAATAAACAGACACTTGCCTGTTCCACGGTCCAGCGATACGGCCACCTGGAGTGTCGCTCCTCTCTGCCAGCGCCTCCATTGCCACTCTGGGCACCCAGCCGTGACAGCTTTCACGGCCGGGCACGCACTGCGCATGCGCGAGTCGCGCTGCGCTCTCGGAGTGGACAGGCGATCTTCTGGGACCTGTCACGTGTCCCAGGAGATCGCCTAGGTGGAGAGGAGGAGTTGCCTAGGCGGCCCGTAGGAGGAAGTGGGACAGGAAGTACCACTCCTAACTAAGCGCCCCCCCAAAAAAAATTACATTAAGGGGGTGAGGAGTGCTTAAAGCGGAAGTTAAACTTTTGGGTGGAACTCCACTTTAAGTAAAAAAAAATATCTGCTTTTTGGTCTGTAATTTACGCAAATGCATATGCGCGAAAATACGCACAAATGCATACAAAAAAAGTAGATGCACAAACGGGAGTATCGTGTGCAGGAGGCCTTATACTGGATTTATATAGTGCCAGCAGTTTGTGCAGAACTCTACAAAGTTTGGGCAAACAGTACAATTCAATGCATCCCTATTTTCAACCGGTGCGTTTTTTGAAAATGCTTGGACTTTTTTTTGCCTGCAGAAAATTTATTTTTTTGTTACATAGACTTCAATGGAAGTTAATGAAAAAACACATGTCCATGTGTGTTTTTGGTTTATTTGCTGCATAACAAACGCCTTCCTCTAGCAACATTAAAACTTCCAAAAGGAAACTGATCCGGAACAGGCATCCATCGCAAACCTGCGTATGTGTGAATTTAGCCTAAATTGATTGTAAACCCTCACCTTGTAAAACAACCCATTTAGTTTAAAATAGAAATGAAAGGCAAAACATTTGTGTATACATATTAAAAAAATAAATAAAATACACCTCCCTCCCCCCTATTTTTTTTAAAAGGTAATCACGTTCCCTCTGTTCTCAGCTACATAAGAGCTGGAGGAGGAGAGGCAACAGCACACAGCTTCCCAGTAAGAGCCCATTCACACTGGGGCAACACGACTTCCAGCACGATTTTATGAGGCAACTCAGACACGACCTGAGTGAATCACAGCACGACCTGGAGCTATTTACAAGGCAACTCCAAGTTGCCTGCAGGACAGGAGACATTCCAGTGGCCAATCAAACAAGAATCAGCTCTGTGGGAGGGAGGGGAGAGGGAGAGTTTTGCCTGATGTATGTTTTCTTCCTGGAGAGTTGCTCCTATTAAGACAGTGAGAGGCGACTCCCATTGAAATGAATGGTTACAGGTCGCCTAGGAGTCGGCTTGAAGTAGTACAGGGACCTTTTTTGAAGTCGGAGCGACTGCAGTAGTGTGCATAAGGACGGCTCCATTAACTTACATTGATTTCTTCAGCCAGCGCGACCTGAGGCGACTTGGGGTGATTTGGAGTCGGATCCAAAGACGCCCCTGTGTGAATGGGCTCTAAATGACTGTGCAGGGGGGCTGTCAGGACAAGTCTGACATTGGAGGAGAGCAGGCTGAGTTCTCAGCATAACTAGAGAACTGACCACGCTGTGTTCTGCTAGTGTGATCAATTTTTTTAGAAATGCAGAGGGGGACTGGCAGGAACACCAGGGATTTCATACAGAGGAAGCAATACAAAGAGAACAGGATACTTTTTCATACAAGCACATGGTACTGCAGGCACATATCAGGGATAGGAAATGTTGGGTTTACATATTCTTTAAGGATTTTCTTTTTCTGTTTAACCGATTTATAGACCGCTCCACGCAGATCCTGTGGCTGGGGTGGCCCTCCTGCGTGAAATCACATGACTCGCTCCCGCTGTGATTGGACACAGCAGGAGCCGATCAGCGGGTCCGGCGGACACGCCGATTGTTCTCCTGCCTATGCATACAAGACAGCCTCGTGAGAGGGGAAGATGGAGATCTTGTGTTTCTGCTAATCAGGAACACTGATCTGTCTTTCCACAGTCAAGGCATCCCCCACACAGTTAAAAAGCACTCCTTAGGAGCACATTTAACCCTTTGCTTCTGATGTTAACCCCTTCCGTGTCAGTGTCATTAGTACAGTGCATTTTCTTTAAAAACACTGACTGTATTAGTATCACTGGTCCCCAAAAAGTCAGATCTGTCCGCCGCAATATCGCAGTCCTGCTAAAAATCACTGAGCGCTGCCATTACTAGTAATAAATAACAATTCAATAAATATATCCCATAGTTTGTAGATGCTTTAATTTTTGCGCAAACCAATCAATATATGCTCATTTTGGATTTTTTGACCAAAAATGTAGCAGAATACATATTGGTCTAAATTAATGAAGACGTTTTTTTTTTTTGTTATTTCATAGGGTATGTTTTATAGCATAAAGTAAAAAAGAAAAATGTTTTTTTGTTCAAAATTGTCATTTTCTTTGTTTCTAGAGGTGATCAAATACCACCAAAAGAAATAACTTGGTCATGAAGGGGGGTAAACCTTCCGGGGCTGAAGTGGTTAACCACTTCCAGCCCAAGGACGTCATATGACGTCTTTGACTTTTAGTGGGAATATCTAAATGATGCCTGCAGCTACAGGCATCATTCAGATATCCTCGTTTTCAGCCAGCGATTATTTGCACCACAAGAACTATCATAGCGGCAGTTCCGCCACTTGATCGTTCTTACAGGCGACGGGAGGGGACATCCCCCTCCCACCTCCATCCGGTGCTTCTCCGGGCTCTCCCGTGCCATCGGGGACCCTGAGAAAGAATGGGCTGCCACTAGGTGACGACCATAGAGCTTTCCGGTCATCTCTGACTGTCGGAGGCCCGGGCGCGGCGTTATGACGTCCGGGCCGCAGCTAAAAAAGCTGCGATCGGCAAGCATGAGATCGTGTTTTTTTTTTTTCTCATGCTTTCCAGCCTGGAGGAGAGATGTGGGGGCCTGTCACGCACCATTCCTATTACAAGGGATGTTTACATTCCTTGTAATAGGAATAAAAGTGATCAAAAAAAATGTAAAAGAGAAAGTGTAAAAATTAAAATAAGTTAAAAATAAAGCCTCTGTCCCCAGTAGCTTGCGCTCAGAAGCGAACGCACACGTTTGTAAAGGCAGTTGAAACCACATGTGAGGTATCGCCGCGTGCGTAAGAGCGCGAGCAACAGTTTTAGCACTAGACCTCCTGTAACTCTAAGCTGGTAACCTGTAAAAAAAAATGTAAAGTGTCGCCTATGGAGATTTTTTAAGTACCGAAGTTCGGCGCCATTCCATGAGTGTGCGCAATTTTAAAGCGTGATATGTTGGGTATCTATTTACTCGGCGTAACATCATCTTTCACATTATGCAAAAAAAATTGGGCTAACTTTACTGTTTTGTTGTTTTTTAATGCATGAAAAATTGTTGCGCAAATACTGTGTGAGATAAAAAGTTGCAATGACCGCCATTTAATTCCTTAGGGTGTCTGCTAAAAAAAAATATATAATGTTAGGGGGTTCTGAATCTGAGTAATTTTCTAGCAAAAAAAATTAAGATTTTTACATGTAGAAGAGGAGTGCCAGAATAGGCCCGGTATGGAAATGGTTAAATAACGAACATATACTTGCCTGCTCTGTGTAATGGTTTTGCACAGAGCCGCTCTGGTCCTCCTCCTTCTTGGGTCCCCCACAAGTTCTCCTGCCCTTTCTCCCAGGCCGAGTGCCCCATAGCAAGCTGCTTGCTTTGTGGACACTTGTGCTTGCTCGCACCCTTCTCACTGGCTGTGATTACCAGCACCGGACGCCAATTAGGAGGGAGAGCAGCTGCTCTTGTGCATTTCGCAGGATCGGGCTCTGGTAAGTATTGTGGGAGTCTGAAGGGGAGCTGCGCACAGGTTTTTTACCTTGTGTATAAAATGCATGAATGTAAAAAAAACTTCATCTTTTAAGCCTGGTTCACATCTGTGTTTATTGGTGCTTTTTGCAGAAACGCTCTACAGTCAGTTTAACATGGGATACGTTCACACCTATGCTTTTTTTAGGTAGCTGCATTTTTGGATTTTTTTTTGGTTCCCTAGACTTTCGAAAGAGAAGCTGCAGAAAAGCATGTAGTATTTTTGCTGCAATTTTACCTTGTTTTGCATCTGCCCAACAAATTGTTCAAATTCCAAATTGAACCGCAAATCGCGCGTGCAAACATGCACGTCAAAATGCAGTGTAGAACACACCAATCGCCAACTGCATAGATGTGAACTGAGCCTTAGAACTACTTTAAGAAAAAAAAATTACCCTTTCAGTGTGGTCAACCAGACTGCAAAGGGTAGAGTTGTTTTAACCACTTAAGCCCCGGACCATTTGGTAGCTAAAGGACCAGAGGTGAATTCAGAATTTTGCACTGCGCTGCTTTAACTGTAAATTGTGCGGACATGCAATGTTGTACCCAAACGAAATTTGCGTCCTTTTCTTCCCACAAATAGAGCTTTTATTTAATGGTATTTGATTGCCTCTGCGATTTTTATTGTTTGCGATATAAACGGAAAAATACCGAAAATTTTGAAAAAAAGATATTTTCTACTTTTTGTTATAAGAAAAATCGAATAAACTCAATTTTAGTCATACATTTAGGCCAAAATGTATTCAGCCACATGTCTTTAGTAAAACAAATGACAATAAGCGTATATTTATTGGTTTGCGCAAAAGTTATAGCATCTACAATCTAGGGTACATTTTCTGGAATTTACACAGCTTTTAATTTATGACTGCCTATCTCATTTCTTGAGGTGCTAAAATGGCAGGGCAGTATAAAACCCCCCAAAATGACCCCATTTTGGAAAGTAGACACCCCAAGGAAATTGCTGAGAGGCATGTTGAGCCTATTGAATATTTTTATTTTTTGTCCCAAGTGATTGAATAATGACAAAAAAAAAAAAAATTACAAAAAGTTGTCACTAAATGATATATTGCTCACACATGCCATGGTTATATGTGGAATTGCACCCCAAAATACATTCTGCTGCTTCTCCTGAGTACGGGGATACCACATGTGTGGGACTTTTTAGGAGCCTAGCCACGCACGGGACCCTGGAAACCAAGCACCGCCTTCAGGATTTCTAAGGGCGCAAATTTTTGATTTCACTCCTCACTACCTATCACAGTTTCGAAGGCCATAAAATGCCAAAATAGCACAAAAACCCCCCCCCCAAATGACCCCATTTTGGAAAGTAGACAACCCAAGCTATTTACTGAGAGGCATTATTAGTCCATGGAATATTTTATATTTTGCCACAAGTTGCGGGAATATGACAAACTTTGTTTACTCTTTCGTCCATGGACCGACACAGCTTCTCTATTGACAAAGTGGGTATTATCCGTTAATTAGGAGTGACTAGGCAGAAAAACTTGTAAAAAGTGTTGCATCACACCTTCTACAGTACCGCCCAGGGGGCGGACCCTCTGGGTATACCCTCTCAGTCTGCACATCGCAGATCAGATTTTTTCTGTCTAGCAAGGAGTAGGACATGGCTCCCTTCGGGCTCATTGGTCCGGGGAAAAAAGATATATATATTTTTTATTTTTTTGCTACATTTGTTGTTTCCTGCGATCTTCGATCAACTGCCGACTGGGTGACAGGCTGGATCCTCGATCCTTGTAGTCTCCCCAGTTTCGGCCATCGAGCGTGTGCCGACCCTAGCTACGCGCTGGGTTTTCCACGACATGCCCGTCGCTCCACGGGTGGCCGGTGAGCCTACGCTCCAGGGCCTGCATCGGACCGCTCAGCTTCGGCTGACCTTACGGCCGAGTCGCAGCAGCCTGGCCGGTGAGCTTACGCTCCAAGGCTTGCATCGGACCGCTCAGCTTCGGCTGACCTTACGGCCGAGTCGCAGCAGCCTGTCCGGTGAGCGTCATGCTCCAGGGCATACATATGATCGTCCCTTCTGGGTCCAATCACAGCATGCCTGGCCAACAGTCACCTTCCGTGCGCGGACGATGATCTGTTTGGAATGTCTTCCAGCAGAATACATGCAGGATAGGTAAGTAAAACTCCCCTGCCTCGGCTGGGTGATTTAGCTGGACATTCCTGGAGAGATCAAGTAAGTGGTTGTGGCCCCTTTCTTCCCTCTCTCCCTGCCTTTCCCTCCTCCCTGGGCTTCTAGCTAAAGGTTGCTGGGTGCTGGGGGTCACCTAGGGGGTCCCACTGGAGCGGGGCTGGCTGTAACTAACATTTAAAAGAAATGTCATTTTTGCTTACCTGTGTTTCTGTGTCTCCATGCTGTCGGCGGCCATTTTGAGGTGGTCCGTGCCAAGTTTGGCCTCTTGTAACTGCCTGGCGGCCATCTTCCTGTAGTTCGGCCACACCCACTGGCCCCTATCAGGTGATCGGCGGCCATGTTTGTCCACCCTGTATGCAGATATTGCCGTTCGGCGGCCATCTTTTTTGTGGGCTATGGCTGCCTGACCTCTATCTTCTGTCGGCGGCCATTTTCTTAGAGCCCACATTATCTTCCATACAGACGGTTTTGGCAACCATTTTGCGAGAGCCTCCGGCCTCTAGGGTGCATTACACTGGCACGAAAATTCACACAGGAAGTGCTGATAAAAGAAGCAGACTGACACAGCAGCAAGGGGACAGCATCATAGGCGCAGCATAGCAGTACCTATCCAGGGTGGTGAGTCCTCTGGGTAACCCAGCATCTCTGCAGCGCAGGAGGGTGGCCTATTGATATCTTGCCTGGAGCCCTGTGAGTGTCAGCGTGTGGTCAGCATGGCATCTGAGCCAGATGTCTTCTCCCCTGAAACACCAGATTTAGCAGCTGGTGTCCCTGAGGTGTCTATGGACGCTATGTCGGCAATCCTAGAGGCGTTTGCTGCCAGGGTGGAAGCAGCACACGGGAATACAGGGGGTAATAAACGCCCCCGTCCCCTGCAATCTTCTGGGGATATTTCTGATGCAGAACCAGGTCCAGCTACGGCTCATGGCCCAGATTCTGATGCATCAGAGACTGCAGACCGTGACCGATCGGACAGTGAGGAGGACTCCAAGTCCAGGTCAGTACGCGAGACGGCTTTGGTATCTGACCTTATTACTGCAGTGCGGGATACGCTAAAGTTGGAAAGGACTGAAGAAGTAGCAGATACTCCAGTCCCCTTTGGGTTTCGTAAACCTGCCCGCACTGCTAAGGTGTTCCCTTGTGTGTCTTATTTTGACAAACTCTTATACAAGGAATGGGAGAACCCACTGAGGGTCTTTACAGCCCCAAAGAGGTTTGCAGTACGGTACCCCTTTGAGGAGAGTTTTCTGAAGATATGGACCTCTCCCCCTATAGTGGACCCTTCGGTGTCCAGACTTAATAGAGCCACCACTATTCCAGTAGAAGGGGCTCCTGTTTTCAAGGACCCTGTGGATAAGAAGGCTGAAGCACTCGCTCGCTACCTATACTCAGTGGTAGGCTCAGCAGTACGCCCGGCATTGGCGGGGGCCCTAGTGTCTCAGACACTTACTGAATGGGCAAAATTGCTACTCCAGGGGTTAAAGGAGCGAGATGCTCCTCCTAATGAGATAACTTTGGCCGACCAGTTGGTCCAGGGCCTTAAGTTTGTCTGCGAGTCAGACATGGATACTATTCCCCTGCTGTCAAGAGCTTCGGTTTATGCAGTAGCAATACGCCGCCTGATCTGGCTAAAGGGCTGGTCTGCGGACCAGACTTCCAAGAAAGCCCTATTGGATCTGCCTTTTAAGGGCGACAGACTTTTTGGGGCTTCTCTGGATGACATCATCAAGGATGCTACAGGAGGTAAAAGCACTTTGCTTCCCCAAACTAGCAAGGGTAGGGGACCACGCCAAGGGCAAGGGCCCTCCTTTACTGCACGTAAGCGGTTTTTTCGCCCTCTTAAGGCGACAGGGAAAAGACCCCAGGCCGATAAAGCGCCTGCCCAAGGACAAAAGCGTCCTTGGTCCCGCAGACCCAACAAGCCTGTGGACAAATCTGCGTCCACATGAAGGTCCGCCCCCACCCAGCTCTCGGGTGGGGGGACGTCTTCGCAAATTCGCGACTCAGTGGACTGCTCTAGTCTCCGACAGGTGGGTTTGCGAAGTAATCTCCTCAGGCTACAAGATAGAATTTCTCTCTTGTCCACCAGACAGATTCATCACCTCCAATCTCCAGCTACTACCGACCCGTCGGGAGGCCCTGTATGGGGCGGTCCAGGGTCTACTGGAACGCGGGGTAGTTATTCCAGTTCCAGAACAGGAACGGGGTCAGGGTTTTTACTCAAATCTGTTCATTGTGCCAAAGAAGGAGGGGGTTCGTCCAATCTTGGATCTCAGAGCCCTCAATTGCTTTGTGAAGGTACAAAGATTTCGGATGGAGTCGGTTCGATCCGTAGTCACGGCTCTCCATCCGGGGGACTTTCTGGCCTCCTTGGACATCAAGGACTCATACCTGCATGTCCCCATATACTCCAGACACCAGAGGTTTCTGCGATTTGCTATCGGGAAGAACCACTACCAGTTTGTGGCCCTCCCGTTTGGCCTTGCCTCAGCACCCAGGACGTTCACCAAGGTGCTCGCTCCGATTCTGGCACTTCTAAGACAGCGGGGTATCGCTATCACAGGTTACTTGGACGACCTTCTGCTGAAGGGCCCTTCAAGCTCAGAATTAGAGGTAAGCGTGTCCATTACCTGTCAGACTCTTCGAGACTGTGGTTGGATACTAAACACGCAAAAGTCAGTATTGGTGCCCACTCAACGCCTAGTGTACCTGGGGTTGATTCTGGATTCCTCAGAGGCAAAGGTATTCCTCCCTGTGGAGAAGTTGCAGACCCTCCGGGCTGCAGTACGGCAGCTGACTTCCAGGAATTGGTCGTCACTCCGTTTTTGCATGCGAGTGTTGGGCCTCATGGTAGCCTCCTTCGAGGCGGTCCCATATGCTCAATACCACACTCGAGTGTTACAGAGGGAAGTTCTGTCCAGATGGAACAGATGCCCTTCATCTCTGGATTATCAAATCCGAGTGAGCCACCTAGTCAGGAGATCCCTGGTATGGTGGCTGACAGCACCGGCTCTAATGGCCGGGAAGTCATTTCTTCCGGTTTACTGGATAGTGATCACGACGGACGCCAGCCTTACAGGTTGGGGGGGAGTCTGGGGTGTCCAGTCGGCGCAAGGTCGCTGGACCCCAGAGGAAGCCCTCCTGCCGATCAATGTCCTGGAGATCCGGGCGATCAAGCTGTGCCTCTTCAAATGGTCTCAGAGGCTGCAAGGGCGTCCAGTCAGGATCCAGTCAGACAACGCCACAGCAGTGGCATATGTCAATCATCAAGGAGGAACAAGAAGCTCAGCTGCAGCATCGGAGATCGCTCGCATCCTGAAGTGGGCAGAGAGGAGCGTACCGGCACTGTCGGCCGTGTACATTCCGGGTGTGGAAAACTGGCAGGCGGACTACCTGAGCCGCCAGATGCTGGACCAGGGAGAATGGTCCTTACACCCGGAGGTGTTCCAACTCCTCTGCCAAAGATGGGGCACACCAGACGTAGATCTTCTGGCTTCCCGACTCAATCGGAAGGTATTGAGGTTTGTGGCCCGGTCAAGAGACCCATGGGCAGACGCAACGGACGCGTTGGTAGCATCGTGGGGCCAGTATCGGCTAATCTATGCCTTCCCTCCCTTAAGGCTTCTTCCTCTTCTGCTCCGCAGAGTGGAGGCAGAGGGAATTCCAATGATCCTAATCGCTCCAGATTGGCCTCAGCGTCCTTGGTACGCCGATCTAGTACGTCTGGTAGCAGACGTCCCCTGGCGCCTACCACTACGGAAGGACCTGCTGTCGCAAGGTCCCATATTCCATCCTGCTTTACAGTCATTGGCTTTAACGGCATGGCTGTTGAGAACCAGGTACTGAGAGACCGGGGCCTGTCAGACTCAGTAATTTCTACTATGAGAAGTGCTCGGAAACCGTCCTCTAGGAAGGTCTATCACCGCACTTGGAGGGCCTACATCTCCATGTGTGAGGAAATGAAATGGCATCCGCGTACCTATTTGGTTTCCAGAATCCTGCTGTTTTTACAGCATGGGGTAGACCAAAGGCTTGCCCTAAGTACGATTAAGGGACAGATATCTGCCCTGGCTGTCTTTTTTCAGCGACCCCTGGCGACTCACTCTCTCGTGAGTACATTTGTGCAGGGGGTTCGACATGTGGCCCCTCCGGTCCGCCCCCCGTTACCTCCGTGGGACTTGAACCTGGTCCTCTCGGTGCTTCAGAAGGCACCGTTTGAGAATATTAGAGATATTCCCCTGTTGACACTTTCTCAGAAGGTGGTCTTTTTGGTGGCTGTTACGTCAGTTAGACGAGTCTCTGAGCTGGCAGCCTTGTCCTGCAAGGCTCCCTATTTGATTTTCCACAAGGATAAGGTGGTGCTGCGGCCGCAGCCTTCCTTTCTTCCGAAGGTCGTTTCGGCTTTTCATCTCAACGAAGACATTGTACTTCCATCCTTGTGTCCTCAGCCGTCGAATCCTAAGGAGTCGGCGTTGCATTCCTTGGACGTTGTCCGAGCTTTGAGAGTATACATATCTGCTACTTCCCTGTTCCGGAAGTCAGACTCACTGTTTGTTTCGGTGGCTGGTCCCAAGAAGGGCCAAGCAGTCTCATCGGCCACCATCTCTAGGTGGATCCGACAGATAGTAATCCAGGCTTACGCCTTAAAGGGTCAGGCGCCCCCCTTTCCTGTCACGGTGCATTCGACCAGGGCAATAGGTGCCTCTTGGGCTTTCCGACATCAAGCGTCTGTTTCCCAACTATGTAAAGCGGCGACTTGGTCGTCCGCTCACACTTTCACAAAATTCTACAAAGTTGATGTAGGTGCATCTTCGGATGCCTCTTTCGGCCGCAAGGTTTTGCAGGCGGCTGTTTAGAGTTGCAACTCCTCCGTTGGAGTGCTGTTTTGTGTTTTGGGGTGAAGTTTGTTTTTATGCTGTTACCACCCCTCGTTTTTTCTCTGACACTGCTTTGGGACGTCCCACTTTGTCAATAGAGAAGCTGTGTCGGTCCATGGACGAAAGAGTAAATAGGATTTTTTACTCACCGTAAAATCCTTTTCTCTGAGTCCATGGACCGACACAGCACCCACCCCTCCTTTTAAGTTTGTACTGCTTTTTGACGAACTGATCTGCGATGTGCAGACTGAGAGGGTATACCCAGAGGGTCCGCCCCCTGGGCGGTACTGTAGAAGGTGTGATGCAACACTTTTTACAAGTTTTTCTGCCTAGTCACTCCTAATTAACGGATAATACCCACTTTGTCAATAGAGAAGCTGTGTCGGTCCATGGACTCAGAGAAAAGGATTTTACGGTGAGTAAAAAATCCTATTTTTTTTGCACAAAGTTGTCACTAAATGATATATTGCTCACACATGCCATGGGCATATGTGAAATTACACCCCAAAATACATTCTGCTGCTTCTCCTGAGTACGGGGATACCACATGTGTGGGACTTTTTGGGAGCCTAGCCGCGTACGGGACCCCAAAACTCAAGCACCGCCTTCAAGGTTTCTAAGGGCATACATTTTTGATTTCACTCCTCACTACCTATCACAGTTTTGAAGGCCATAAAATGCCAAGATAGCACAAAACCCCCCAAAATGACCCCATTTTGGAAAGTAGACACCCCAAGGAAATTGCTGAGAGGCATGTTGAGCCCATTGAATATTTTTTTTTTGTCCCAAGTGATTGAATAATGACAAAAAAAAAAAATGTACAAAAAGTTGTCACTAAATGATATACTGCTCAAACATGCCATGGTTATATGCGGAGTTGCACCCCAAAATACATTTGGCTGCTTCTCCTGAGTACGGGGATACCACATGTGTGGGACTTTTTGAGAGCCTAGCCGCGTACGGGCCCCCGAAAACCAAGCACCGCCTTCAGGATTTCTAAGGGCACAAATTTTTGATTTCACTCCTCACTACCTTTTACAGTTTTGAAGGCCATAAAATGCCAAGATAGCCCAAAACCCCCACAAATGACCCCATTTTGGAAAGTAGACACCCCAAGCTATTTGCCGAGAGGCATGGTGAGTATTTTACAGCTCTCATTTGTTTTTGAAAATGAAGAAAGACATATTTTTTTTTTTTCAATTTTTAAAACATTGTGACAAAAAGCGAGATCTGCAAAATACTCAACATACCTCTCAGCAAATAGCTTGGGGTGTCTACTTTCCAAAATGGGGTCATTTGGGGGGGTTTTGTGCCATCTGGGCATTCCATGGCCTCCGAAACTGTGATAGGCAGTGAGGAGTGAAATCAAAAATTTACACCCATAGAAATCCTGAAGGCGGTGCTTGGTTTTCGGGGTCCTGTACGCGGCTAGGCTCCCAAAATGTCTCACACGTGGTATCCCCGTACTCAGGAGAAGCAACAGCATGTATTTTCCACAATATAACCATGGCATGTTTGAGCAATATATAATTTAGTGACAACTTTTTGTACATTTTTTTTTTTTTCTTTTTGTCATTATTCAATCACTTGGGACAAAAAAAAAATATTCAATGGGCTCAACATGCCTCTCAGCAAATAGCTTGAGGTGTCTACTTTCCAAAATGGGGTCATTTGGGGGGGTTTTGAACTGTCCTGGCATTTTATGCACAACATTAGGAAGCTTATGTCACACATCATCCACTCTTCTAACCACTTTAAGACAAAGCCCTTTCTGACACTTTTTGTTTACATCAAAACTTTTTTTTTTTTGCAAGAAAATTATGTTGAACCCCCAAACATTATATATTTTTTTAAAGCAAAGGCCCTACAGATTAAAATAGTGGGTGTTGCATTTTTTTTTTCCACACAGTATTTGCGCAGCGATTTTTCAAACGCATTTTTTGGGGGAAAAACACACTTTTTTTTTTATTTTTAATGCACTAAAAAACACTATATTGCCCAAATGTTTGATGAAATAAAAAAGATAATCTTAGGCCGAGTACATGGATACCAAACACGACATGCTTTAAAATTGCGCACAAACGCGCAGCGGCGAGAAACTACATTCATTTTTAAAAGCCTTTACAGGTTACCACGTTAGATTTACAGAGGTCTACTGCTAAAATTACTGCCCTCGATCTGACCTTCGCGGTGATACCTCACATGCATGATGCAATTGCTGTTTGCATATGACGCTAGACCGACGCTTGCGTTCGCCTTTGCGCAAGAGCAGGGGGGGACAGCGGTGCTTTTTTATTTTGCTATTTTATTTTTAAACTGTTCCTTCCATATTTTTTTTTTTTTTATCATCTCAGGGAATGTAAAAATCCCCTATGATAGCAATAAGTAGTGACAGGTACTCTTTTTTTGAAAAAAAATGGGGGTTAGACCCTAGATCTTTCCTCTGCCCTCAAAGCATCTGACCACACCAAGATCGGTGTGATAAAATGCTTTCCCAATTTCCCAATGGCGCTGTTTATATCCGGGGGGGGGGCATTCCCTCCCACTGCTTGTAAAAGCAGTCTAGAGGCTAATTATCTGCTAGAATTGCTTTTACATGAAAGCCGGCCACTGGCTGAAAAGAATGATACCAAGATGATACCTAAACCTGGAGGCATCATTCTGGTATAAACATTCAAAGTCCAGCAACATACCAGTACGTTGCTGGTCCTTGTTGGACATGTATTGTAATCTTTTTTTTTTCATGCAGCCTGTTGGCTGAACGAAAAAAAGAGATTGATCGGTGGGTATGCCCACCATTAGAATACCTCCCTTCATCCACCCACTTCTAATGATGGGCATATATGCCGAAGCATGGGGGCATCCTCCCGCAAAAAAGTTATGCCGCGTACACACGGTCGGACTTTTCCACGGGCAAGCCTTCGTCGGAATTTCGACCGTATGTACGCGGCATAAAAGGTTATGCCGCGTACACACGGTCGAACTTTTCCACGGGCAAGCCTCCGTCGGAATTTCGACCGTATATACGCGGCATTAGGAGCAAAATCGCTCCTCCGCCCCTGCTGCCCCCATGCTTCGGCATATATGCTCTTTTTTTAACTGTGGTGGTGAAATCACCTCCTACAGCGTTGGAGTCACGGCTTTATGTATCGTGGGAGCAAACGCTGTTGCTGTCCAAGATAAATAAATCCGCGATGCAACTGAATGGCGTACCTGCTAAGCAAATGATGGTTAACATTAAAACAAAGTAACATTACAGTACAACAGTAAGACCTTTTACCATACCATACCTGCAAAGCAAATACCAAAACAAAACCTAGTAAAAAATAGAACATTTTTTTAACGCAACCTGTGGCTAAAATATATATATGCCGAAGCATGGGGGCATCCTCCCGCAAAAAAGTTATGCCGCATACACACGGTCGGACTTTTCCACGGGCAAGCCTTCGTCGGAATTTCGACCGTATGTACGCGGCATTAAGAGCAAAATCGCTCCTCCGCCCCTGCTGCCCCCATGCTTCGGCATATATGCTCTTTTTTTTTTAACTGTGGTGGTGAAATCACCTCCTACAGCACTAAAGTCACGGCTTTATGTATCGTGGGAGCAAACGCTGTTGCTGTCAAGATAAATTCCGCGCTGCAGTTGAATGGCGCCCCCTGAAAACAAAAAATTACATACCTGAAAAGCAAGCATGATAAAACATTGCAGAATGGAATACAGTAAAAAAGAGCAGAACAATAGAGAGAAAATAGAGAGAGAGAACAATAAAACGACAACTATTTTTTTTTTTCTTATATTTTTTTTGTGTTTTTTACGTTTTTTTTTTTTTTTTTTTATTTTTTTTTTACACTTTTTTTTTAACTTTAACAACTGTAATGGTTCGGGTCTCTCAAAATGTAATGGCATCTTGGGAGACCCTGTGTAAGTGTGTCCTAGTCTGTGAAATGCTGTACCCTACGCTAAAACTTCACTTTTGAGTGGTAGCGTTCAAAACATTCACCAAGGCAAAGACCAGGTTTGTCAGGACAGAGTGGACAATAATAACGGGTGTCACGCCTAAATCCGCGCTTGCTACAGACACAACATCTTTTTTGGGGGGCTCGTTGGGTAGGGGTACTCGGGAGGAGATGCGTATAATGCCTCTCATGCAGCCGGCTTACTGCATTTGGTAGGGGATGGTGAGGTGCAGAACCGCCTGGATACAGGAGTTCTGTGACTATCTCATTCTGGAATTTTAGAAGAGATAAAGTCCCGCCTGAAGCTCTGTATAGCACATGAGCGTTCAGCAAAGCCAATTGGAATAAGGATAGAGACAATTTTTTGTACCAGCGTCTCGCCTTACGGTCAATTAGATACGGCGCCATCAACTGGTCGTTGAGGTCCACCCCTCCCATATTTTTGTTATATTCGTGGATACAGAGGGGTTTCTCCACAACACCAGTCGCCGTAGGAATTTGGACTGTCGTGTCTGCATGAAGGGAGGTAAGAAGGAAAACATTCTTATTGTCCCTCCACTTCATAGCGAGCAAGTTATTACACTTTACGCAGGCTCTCTCCCCCAGCCTAAGACGGGCATCTACAAGCCGCTGGGGAAAGCCCCGGCGATTAGGTCGCACGGTGCCACATGCTCCAATCTGATGATCAAACAAGTGACTAAACAGTGGCACGCTCGTGTAATAATTGTCCACATACAAGTGGTACCCCTTTCCGAATAAGGGTGACACCAAGTTCCACACTATCTTGCCAGCGCTCCCTATGTAATCCGGGCAGTTGACCGGCTCAACCTGACTATCTTTTCCCTCATAAACCATAAAGCTCCATACATAGCCTGTTGCCCTGTCACAGCACTTATAGAGCTTGACCCCGTATCTGGCACGCTTGCTGGGAAGGTACTGCTTGAAAGCCAAGCGGCCAGAAAATTTAATCAGGGACTCATCAACGCAGACAGCTTGATCGGGAATAAACAAGGCTGCAAAACGTTCGTTGAAGTGGTTTATGAGGGGCCGAATTTTATAGAGCCGGTCGTATTCAGGGTCCCCACGTGGACGACAAAGTTCATTGTCGTTGAAGTGCATGAACCGCAAAATCTGCTCGTATCGTTTCCTGGGCATGGAGGCAGAGAACACGGGCATGTGGTCAATTGGGTGCGTGGACCAATAAGCACGCAATGACGGGAATTTGTGTGCCCATGTTGAGGGAAAGGCCCTGAAAGGTCTTAAATTCGGAAACCGTAATTGGTTTCCAATCTTTGGCAATGGAAGGCAACTGGGGATTAGCGGCGATGAATTGACCAGCATATAAATTACTCTGGCCCACAATAGATCTATAGAGATCTTCCGTGAAAAACAGCGAATAATAATCGATTGGCATAAAATCAGCTGTTTCCACCTGAATACCGGGTTGGGCAGTGAATGGGGGAAGTACGGGTTCTGCAGAAGTGGTGGGGACCCAATCAGGATAGGCGAATTCTGCAGGAAGAGCACTATGGGTACGACGGGCCTGCCTTTGTCTTCTTGGTGGCAGCGGGACACTACTTGTGCTTGCCACCTCGCCAGCTTGAACTGCACTTATGGGACTCGCCACGTCACCACGTGATACTGCAGTGCTGGATGTACGCCCAGGCTGTACTAGGCCGCTGGTGCTTGCCAATTCACCAGAAGGAATAGCGGCGCTAGTACTCCTCTGCTCCATGATACGAGAGCCCTGCGGTTCTTGCTCCTCAACAACCTCAGAAGATCGGGATCGGGTACGCCTGACCTTAGCAGGGACCTCAACTTCGTCGTCAGAGTTATCTGACGTGGGGCCGCTGACGTCACTGTCTTCTACGGGAAGATATTCTGAGTCTGAATCTGACAGATACGTGACCTCCTCTTCACTATCTGTCATGCTCAGAATCTTGTAGGCCTCTTTACTAGTGTACCTTCGACTTGCCATTTTGGGCTCTAAATTTAGGGGTACACTAGTAAGATTCACAGGAAAAAAAGCACCCGACTGTCGTCAGCAAATATATCAAACGCTACAAAAAAAACTGTTAGCGGTCGCAGGGATCAGGACTGTCTCTGCGAACGCTGCAGTTATGTGTGTTGTGTTTGGTAAGTGACAGTGATCGATCGATACTGCACTTGGGTGGGCTGGGCTGGGCGGAGGGGCTAAACGCAGGTACTAGCTGGTATCTGGGCTGATCCCGCTAACACTGCGTTTTTGGGAACCCTAAACCGCTGGGGACGCTAGTATAGATCTGATCAGATACTATACCACTAAGGGAGGTGTATGCTTTACGCGTGGGTGTTAGCGTTACTGGCACTAACCTAACGCTGCCTGGGGCGACGCAGACCCTCTCTGGCGCTAAAATCTAATCTCACCCGCCGGGCGATCAGGGGGTTAAACCTTTATTGGGTTATATATGGCGGGTGCCCTGATGCTATAAAAAGCAAACTAACCAACCAGTGTCACCCGTAACCTTTATATGGTGATCACTGGTGAAAGGGTTAACTAGGGGCAATCAGGGGGTTAAAACCTTTATTAGGTTAAATATGGGGGTACCCGACGCTATATAAAAACCTGACGGGTTACCTAAATAACTAAATAATTAACTGGGTAACCAGTGTCACCAGTGACACTTATACGGTGATCACTGGTGAAAGGGTTAACTCTAGGGGCAATCAGGGGGTTAAAATAATATATGGGGTACCTGACGCTCTAAAAACCTGCGGCGAAACCAAAAATAAATAACTGGCTATCTAGGGCACCACCGGCACTAAATACAGCGATCGAAAATACGATTGCTTAGTGACGCTGGGGGGGAGATCAAGGGGTTAAACCTTTATTAGGGGGGGTTAGGGGGCTGCCCTGGACCTAAAGGGGCCTAAACCTAACTGTCCTGCAACTTTTTACTATCACAGATGACACTAAAAGCAGTGATCAGTAAAATAAATGATCACTGCAATCAGTGACACTGTGATTGGGGGCTGGGGGGTGATCTGGGGGTGACTGGGGGGTGAAATGTGTGCCTATGTGTACCTACGTGTCAGTGGACTGTTGGTGCACTAACCTGCTTCCTCTCTCCTCGGCGCCGGAATCGAAAAGACCGCCGCGAGGGAGATGACATCACTTCCTCCTGCCTGTGTTTACATCACATGGCGGAGGAAGCATTTTCATTGGCCGGGAGCGATCGCGAGGGGGTGGCCGAAATCGAATGGTCACCCCCTCATCTCTGATCGCTCCCCAACGATTAACGGCCGCTCACTGTATAGGAGGGGGGTCCGATCGGACCCCCCAACTGTACAAAGGCGATCACGTACACTCTACGTGATTGTGCCTGTCGGTGCCATTCTGCCGACGTGTATATATACAGTGAGCGGTCGTTAAGTGGTTAAAGGCCTTTTTTTATATTAAAATGGTTCTAAATCCTGAACGTTTTTTTTTTCCTTAATGCATTCCTTGCATTAAAGGAGTTGTGAAGTCAGAAGGTTTTTTTTTTCTTGATGCATTCTATGCATTAACCACTCAAGCCCGGACCATTTTGCTGGTCAAAGACCAGGCCACTTTTTGCGATTCGGCACTGCGTCGCTTTAACTGACAGTTGCGCAGTTGGACGACGTGGCTCCCAAACAAAATTGACGTCCTTTTTCTTCCCCACAAATTGAGCTTTCTTTTGGTGGTATTTGATCACCTCTGCGGTTTTTATTTTTTGCACTATAAACAAAAATAGAGCGACAAATTTGAAATAATACTTATTTACTTTTTGCTATAATAAACATCCCCCAAAAAAATATATATAACATTTTTTTTCCCCCTCACTTTAGGTCGATACATATTTTTGGTAAAAAAAATCGCAATAAGCGTTTATTGATCGGTTTGCGCAAAAGTTATAGCGTCTACAAAATAGGGGATAGTTTTATGGCATTTTTATTAATAATTTTTTTAACTAGTAATGGCAGCGATCTTTTTTTTTTTTTATCGTGACTGCGACATTATGACGGACTCATTTTGACACTTTTGACACATTTTTGGGAACATTGTCATTTTTACAGTAATCAGTGCTATAAAAATGCTGACTGTGAAAATGACACTGGCAGTGAATGGGTTAACCACTAGGTGGCGCTGTAGGGGTTAAGTGTGCCCTAGGGAGTGATTCTTACTGCAGGGGGGATGGGCTATGTGTGACATGACAGTGATCACTGCTTCCGATTACAGGAAGCTGTGTACACTGTCCTGTCACTAGGAAGACTGGAGAAATGCTTGTTTACATAAGCAATTCCCCCTTCTTCCTCACCGTGACACGATCGCGGGTATGGCCACGGACATAGACCGCGGGACCCGCGCTCGGAGTCACGGAGCTCACGGCGGGCTAGCGCACAATGCCGGCTGCTTAAAGGGGTCATATATATATATATATGTGTATATATATATATATATATATGTGTGTGTATGTGTATATATATATATATATATATATATATATATATATATATATATATATATATATATATATATATATATATATATATATATATATGTATGTCAATATGTCCTTCTGCCTGTCCGTGCCATGCTGTCGACGTATATTGTCGTGCGCTGGTCGGCAAGCAGTTAAGGTAAAAAGCCACATGCGTGCAGCAGCCACCCCCAATACTCCCCTGAGCCCCAGCGATGTCTACGAGTGTCTTGGCCATCCGAGACTCTCCCTCCTGATTGGCAGAGACAGAGAAGCGATGCCATTGGCTCTCCGGCTGCTGTCAGTCAGTCAACCAATCAGGAGAGAGGGCCGGGCCGCCGCTCCTTGTCTGAATGGACACACGGAGCTGTGACTCTGTTTGGGTGCCCCCATAGCAAGCTGCTTGCTGTGGGGGGGGGGCACTTGACAGGAGGGAGGTGCCAGGAGCACCGAAGAACGGCACGAGAAGGAGGATCTGGGCTTCTCTGTGCAAAACCACTACACAGGGCAGGCAATTATAACATGTTTGTTATTTTTATTGGAAAAAAATAGATTTCTCATCGTCCATTGACTGACACAGCTCTAATACTGTAAACGTGTGGGTATATGTCCCTGCTCGCAGGAGAAGATCTAGACAGAATGTTAGATGTTAGACACATACATTCTAGAACAAAACCAGAGCTGAATAGCCCCACCCAGGGGGTCGGTCCCTCCGGACATAACCCTCCTACCTGCAGCCAGCAGCCTCAGTTTTTTTTCTGCCTAGCAGAAGACGACGTGTCTCTCTCAGGAGCCAGTCTCCTGGAAGATTTTATTTCTCTTATCATCCATGGACTGACACGGTGTCTCTTTACACTTTACACGTGGGTTATGTCCCTGCTTGCAGGAGAAGACCTAGGCAGAATGTGAGATGTTATACATACATTCTAAAAGCCAGAGCTGAACAGCCCCACCCAGGGGGCGGTCCCTCCGGACATAACCCTCCCACTACAGTCAGCAGACTTCAGTTTTTTTCTGCCTAGCAGAAGAAGACGTGGCTCTTTCAGGAGCCAGTCTCCTGACCTATTCCTTTTCTGGAATTCTTTTTTATTTTATTTTTGAGAATCTTCTATCAACTGTCGGCTGGGCAACAGGGGTGGCCGGGTTTGCTTTCTTGCTCCCACGGTCCTCTCAAGACTGAACAGTTCCTGACTGACTGTATCTTTCGCGGTGGACCGGGCCGACAGCTACTCAGTACTGCACTGTGATAGTCCTGTCAGAAACACACCAGTGGGTCCCTCAGGGGACGGGTAAGTAGTCTCTCCTGCCTGCAGGTGAGTACAAAAGCTGTGTGTTTCTCTGTGGGGGATTTTCCCTGTCTCCCCCTGTATTTCATTGTCACTCTCTGTCACCATTGCTGGCGCTGTGCTGTGTGGGGTGCCTGGGGGTCACAATATTCTTGGGGGCTCATGCTGGTCTGCAGATATGCTTGGGGCCGTTTTTTGTGTGTTTTGGGGCCTGAGTGGCGCTGTGTGTGTGCTGTTTTTTTCACTTTAGCTGCGTCATGGCGGCCATCTTGCCGCGGATCGCCTCAGTGAAGTGCGGCGGCCATTTTCTTGTAGCCCGCGCGCTCTTCAGCACTAGTTTTGGCCTCCTGCGCTGCTGTAACAGCGCGAATCTCCTCACAGCTCACCAGCGCGGTACAGACAGCGGAACTGAGCGGTCCCTGGTCTGGTTTGGTGAGTCCCCTGGGCGCCCCCTCCTCAGTCAGCAAAGCATGTGGGTAGACTTTTTATCTGAGGAGTCTCAGAGGGGGGCAATATGGAGTCTCTGTCACCAGCTTCCCTTAAATGTCAGTGGGTAACAGGCAGTGCTTCAGCACCTGCGGTCCCTAGGGACCAGTTGTGGGCAGTCCTGGAATCATTTCTGACCAGGATGGGAGCTGTGTACAAGCGCAAGGGAGCAAAAAAGCACCCTCTCCCCACCTTACTACATGAGGGCAGTGCGCTGATTCAGATATGGGCCTAGCCACTACCGCTCAGGACCCTAGTTCTGAATGTATTGGATGGTTTTGAACAGGACATTCCTTATGAGGAAAACTCCAGTTCTGAGTCAGTAAATGACAGGGCGCTTGTTCATGTACTCATGACTGCGGTGAGGGACACTCTCAAGCTAAAATGCTGCGGATGCAGGACCTCAGGCGGATACAGTCTCCTTTTGGTTCTTTTAAGGCCAGGCCTTCTAAAGAGGTTTTTCCATATGTACTTTCTTTGACCAGCTCATTGATAAGGTCTGGGAAAAGCCGCAGAAGAATTTTTTTATGGTCCCGCGGCGTTTGTCTATCAGATACCCCTTGAAGATGCTCTACTTAAAAAGTGGGCTTCTCCCCCAGTGGTCGACCCTCCAGTCGCCCGGTTGAACAAGGCCATCACTCTCCCGATGGAGGGGACTCCTGCATTTGAGGACCCCACTGACAGGAGGTCAGAAGTGGTGAGCAGAGCCATGTTTGCCTTGTTGGGATCCGCCCTACGGCCTGTGGTAACGGCGACCCTTGTGTCTTAAACACTTACAGGTTGGGCAACAATGTTGCACCTAGCTGTACAGGAGCATGATCTTCCTACAGACACAGTTGCGCTGGCCCACCAACTGGTTCAGGGCCTAGTTTATGTGTGCGACGCCACGCTGGACGCGGCCCGTTTAATATCCAGGGCCTCTGTCTCGGCGGTGGTATTGCGTCGTCTTATCTGGTTGAAATGCTGGTCTGCTGACCTAGCCTTAGGAAGCTCCTGACGGATCTACCATTTAAAGGTGGTAGACCTTTCGGTGCTGCTCTGGATGACATCGTCATGGATGTCACGGGAGGTAAAAGCACTCTTCCTTAGACTAGCAAGGGTGAGGAGGCCCGCCGCAAACAGGGGCCTTCCTTTCCAGCAAAACGGGGTTTCTTCGTCAGTCAGAATCCACGGGTAGGCCCTCTCAGACTGACGGCAGTGCGGCTGGTGGGCACAAGTGCCCCTGGGTGCGTAAGCCAAACAAGCGGCTCCCAAGCCCGCCTCCGCTTGAAGTCTTGCCTCCGCCCGACTCTGGGGTGGGGGGACAACTTCGCAGGTCACGAATCGGTGGACCTCCCCAATCTCCGACTGGTGGGTGTGCGAGGTGGTCACCTCAGGGTACAGGATAGTATTCCGATCCTGGCCCCCAGACAGATTCTGCCCCTCGAATCTTCCTCTCCTTCCTACCCGTCGGGCAGTCCTCTTGGGGGCTGTACAGGATTTGATCAGGTACGGAGTGATTGTGCCGGTTCCGTCACAAGAGTTTTCAGGGATTCTACTCAAATCTGTTTGTCGGTCCATAAATAGGACGTGGTTCGACCTATCCTGGACCTCAAGGCCCTGAATGCCTTCGAGAAGGTGCAGAAATTCCGCATGGAATCCATTCGCACGGTGATCGCTACTCTCCACCAAAGGGATTTTCTTCTGGCGTCCTTGGACTTCAAGGACGCCTACTTGCATGTTTCGATCTACGCAAGTCACCAGAAGTTTTTGCGATCAGCGAAGTCCACTATCGATTGTGGCTCTTCCTTTTGGCCTAGCCTCGGCACCAAGGGTGTTCACCAAGGTGCTTGCTCCGGTTCTAGCCTTCTGTTACAGCGAGGTATTGCTGTCGTGGGCTATCTGGACGATCTTCTGCTAACAGCAGAACATGGCTCAGACTTAGAAGAAAGGTGACTATTGTCAATTAGACCCTCAGGGACTTCGGGTGGTTCCTGAACATTCAGGAGTCAGTCCTGGTCCCGACTCAGTGTCTGGAGTATCTAGGTCTGATTCTGGACTCCTTGGAGGCAAAGGTATCCTACCTCTGGAGAAGTTGCTGGCACTTCAGTCTGCGGTGCGGGTGCTGACATCCCGAAAATGGTTGTCAATCCGTTTTTTGCATGAGAGTCCCGGGACTCGTGGTGGCCTCCTTTAGCGGCCGTTCCGTATGCCCAATCACACACCAGGGCATTGCAGAAGGAGATCTTGTCCACCTGGGACAAAACCCCGTTGTCCTTGGATCTTCAGATCCAGGTGAGTCACCTGGTCAGGGCGTCCCTGACATGGTGGTTGAGATCCTCGGCTCTTCGGTCCGGAAAGTCGTTCCCCTCCCATCCAATGGACGGTACTCACGACGGACACCAGCCTGACGGGCTGGGGTGGAGTCTGGGGAGTCCTGTCGGCTCAAGGCCTTGGACTCCGGACAAGCCCGTTTACCAATCACTGTTCTGGAAATACGGGCCATCAGACTGTGTCTCTCCTCAGGTCTGAGAGGTTACAGGGTCGCTCCATCAGGATCCAGTCAGACTACGCCACGGCGGTGGCGTATGTAAACCATCAAGGGGGGACTCGGAGCTCAGCTGCGGCTCCCGAGGTAGTCCGTATCCTGAAGTGGGCCGGAAGAAACGTGCCGGCTCTGTAGGCCATTTACATTCTGGGCGTAGACAATGGGCAGGCGGACTATCTGAGTCGGCAATCGCCAGACGCCGGACCAAGAAGAGTGGTCCTTGCAGATTTCAACTCCTTTGCCGACGGTGGGGCACGCCGGAGGTGGACCTGATGGCCTCTCGACTCAATCGCAAGGTGTCGAGGTTGTGGCCAGATCCAGGGATCCTTGGGCGATGCCTCGGATGCGTTGGTGGCCCCATAGGGTCCTTATCACCTGATATAAACTATCACCTGATATAAACTCCGGTGATCCTAATTGTTCCGGATTGGCCTCAGCGTCACTGGTGCGCTGATCTGGTACGTCTCGTCGCGGACGTTCCCTGGCAGTTGCCGATGAGGGAGAACCTTCAGTCTAAAGGTCCTATGTTTCATCCGGCTTACAGTCTCTGTCTTTAACGGCAGGGCTGTTGAGGGACCGAGGTCTCTCGGACTCGGTCATTTTTGACCATGTTAAGGACACGAAAGGCTTCCTCCAGGCAGATCTATCACCGTGCCTGGAAAGCTTATATCGCCATGTGCGAAGCGCTGGACTGGCGTCCTCGGACGTATTCCGTCCTCTGCAGTGTGGAGTGACCCAAAAGCTTGCTTTTGAGTACCATCAGGGATCAGATTTCGGCCTTGGCCGTCTTCTTTCAGCGACCTCTAGCGGGTCTTTTCTTGGTTAGCACCTTGTTTTGGGGGGTTCGCCATGTGCTCCCTCCTGTCAAGCCTCCTCTCCCACCGTGGGATCTGAATTTGGTGCTCTCGGTCCTCCAGGAACCTCCTTTTGGGAATATCCGGGATATTCCCCTCTTGTCTTGTCTCAGAAGGTGGCCTTTTAGTGGCAACCTCTTCTGTTTGACGAGTGTCTGAGTTGGCGGCTTTGCTCTGCAAGTCGCCATATTTAGTCATCCATAAGGATAAGGCGGGTTGCATCCGCAACCTTCCTTTTTGCCAAAGGTGGTGTCGACCTTTCGCCTACATGAGGACATTGTCCTCCCGTCCTTGTGTCCTCACCCATCGCATCCCAGAGAGTTTGCGCTGCATATATTGGATGTGGTACGAGCCTTACGGGTGTACCTGTCTGCTACTGCTTCTATTCGGAAGTCCGACTCACTGTTTGTGACTGTCTCTGGTCCATAACAGGGCCAAGCGGTTTCGTCTGCCATCATTTCTAGGGGAATCGGACAAACCGTCATTCATGCCTATGCTCTCAAAGGGCGGGCGCCTCCCTTCCGGTTACGGCGCATTCCACCAGGGCAATTGGTGCTTCCTGGGTTTTCCGACATCAAGCGTCGGTTGCACAAGTGTGCAAGGCGGCGACCTGGTCGTCTGTTCATGCCTTTTCAGTTTTATAAGGTTAATGTGGCTGCATCTCCGGATGCTTCCTTCGGCCGCAGGGTGCTGCAGGCCGCTGTTTATAGTTGCGACTCCTCCGTTGAGGAGCTCTGCCTTCTTGGAGTGAAGTTTTTGGTTTTTCCATTTATACTGCTCCCATCCCTCTTGACACTGCTTTGGGACATCCCACGTGTAAAGTGTAAAGAGGCACCGTGTCAGTCCATGGATAAGAGAAAATAGGATTTTTTGTACTCACCGTAAAATCCTTTTCTCTGACATCCATGGACTGACACGGCACCCGCCCTTCCTTTTTACGTTTTTGTACTGCTTTGTTACGAACTGAAGTCTGCTGACTGTAGTGGGAGGGTTATGTCAGGAGGGACCGCCCCCTGGGTGGGGCTGTTCAGCTCTGGGTTTTAGAATGTATGTATAACATCTCACATTCTGCCTAGGTCTTCTCCTGCAAGCAGGGACATAACCCACATGTAAAGTGTAAAGAGACACTGTGTCTGTCCATGGATGTCAGAGAAAAGGATTTTACGGTGAGTACAAAAAATCCTATTTTATTCCTTTGGGAATTTTATTTTTGAGACCTTCAATCAACTGTTGGGTACACTGGTATCCTCGTAGTTTTCCCTGTCCGACCATCGAGCGTGCTGATCCTCGCCTTGTGTGCGTGAGACTCGGTTCACGACATGCCCCCAGGGGTGGCCGGGTGGCTTTTATGCTCCCGCGGTCCTCTCAAAATTGAACAGTACCATGCTGTTTCTTTCGCGGTGGACCGGCCGACAGCTACTCAGTACTACTCTGTGATAGGTCTGCCGCGGCCATTTTCTTGAAGCCGCGGCGCTTTCACTTTCAGTTTCGGCCTCTATCGGCACTGCTGCGGCGCGAATCTCTTCACACTTCACTCGCGCTGCAGCGCGGTTTCATACAGCGGAACTGAGCGGCCCTTAAGGGTTGGTGAGTCCTCTATGTATCCCCTCCTCGGCCTCAGCGCAGCCAGTGGGTGGACTGTATTATTCACTGTAATAGTGTATAAGGTCTCAGAGGGTGGCAGTATGGAGTCTAGTTCACCTGCTTCTCCACACTTGTCAGAGGCAACTGGCAGTGCTCCTGCACCTGCGGTCCCTAGCGACTAGTTGTCGGCAGTCCCTGGAATCATCCTTGTCAGGATGGAAGCGGTGTGAGCGCAAGGGAGCTGTAAAGTGCCCCCTCCCCACACATTCTCCTGTAGGGGTGCTCTGTCTCAGATATGGGCCTAGCTCTGAGGATTATCTTGTTTTTTGAACAGGATATTCCTTGTGAGGAAGACCCCAGTTCTGAATAACTGACAGGGTGCTTGTAAGTGAACTCATTGATGCTGTGAGGGACACTCAAGCTGAATGTTGAGGCTGAGGAGCCTCAGGTGGAGGCTGTCTCCTTTTGCTTCCTTTAATGCCGTTTCTTCAAAAAAGGTCTTTCCGTATGTGCCCTTTTTTGATAGTCTTCGACCAAGTCTGGGATAAGCCGCCGAAGACTTTGACGGTCCCGCGGTGCCTAGCCATAGGGTACCCCTTTGAGGAGGCCCTAGTTAAAAAATGGGCTCTCCCTCCAGTGGTCGACCCCCCGGTCGCCCGTTTGAATAAGGCTACCACGCTCCCAATGGAAGGGACTCCTGCATTTAAGGATCCCGCTGACAGGAGGTCAGAAGTGGGGAGTAGAACTATGTTTACCTTATTGGGGTCTGCCTTACGCCCTACACTTGTGTCTCAGAATCTCCCTCCTGAGACCATTGCCCTGGCTCATCAACTTGCGCAGGGGTTGGTCTATGTGTGCGATGCCACTTTGGATGCGGCCCCTTTAATATCTGGGGCCTCTATCTCTGCTGTGGTGCTGCGTCGCCTTATCTGGCTGAAATACTGGTCGGCCGACCCAGCTTACAAAAAGCTCCTGGCTGACTTGTCCTTTATTATGGATGTCACAGGGGGGTAGTCTCAGTCTAAGGAAAAGGAGCCCCACCGTAGGCCGGGCCCTTCGTTCCGGCGAAGATGACGTCTTTCGTCAGTCAGAATCCACGGGTAAGCCCGCCCAGACTGAAAAAAGTGCGGCTGGGGGACATAAGCGTCCCTGGGTGCGTAAGCCTGCCAAGCAAGCTCGCCGCCGCATGAAGTCTTGCCCCTGCCCGACTCTGGGGTGGGGGGACGTCTTTGTAGGTTCACGGTTCAGTGGACCTCCCGGATCTCCGAGCGGTGGGTGTGCGAGGTGGTCACCTCAGGATAGAGTTCCGTTCCTGGCCCCCAGACAGATTCTTTCCCTCAAATCTCCCTCTCCTTCCTGCCCGTCGGACGGTCCTCTTAGGGGCCGTACAGGATTGGTCAGGTCCGGAGTGATTGTGCCGGTTCCGTCACAGGAGAGGTTTCAGGGGTTCTACTCAAATCTGTAGTCCCAAAAAAGGACGGGGTTCGGCCAATCCTGGGCTTCAAGGCCTGATTGCCTTTGTGATGGTACAAAAGTTCTGCATGGAATCCATTCACACGGTGAACGCTACACTCCATCAAGGGGATTTTCTGGCGTCCTTGGACATCAAGGACCCCTACTTGCATGTTACGATCTGCGTAAGTCACCAGAAGTTTCTGCGATTTGCGATCGCTTTTATCAATTTGTGGCTCTTCCCTTCGGCCTAGCCTCGGCACTAAAGGTGGTTACCAAGGTGCTTTCTCCGGTTCTAGCTTTTGAGACAGCGAGGCATTGCTATCGTAGGCTATCTGGACGATCTTCTTCTAAGAGCAGGCAATGGCTCAGAATTAGAAGAAAGTGTGACTATCGTCAGTCAGACCCTCAGGGACTTCGGGTGGCTCCTGAACATTCAGAAGTCGGTCCTGGTCCTGACTCAGCATTCGGAGTATCTCGGTCTGATCCTGGACTCCTTGGAGGCGAAGGCATTCCTACCCTGGAGAAGTTACTGACATTTCAGTCTGAAGTGCGGGTCCTGACGTCCCGAAAATGGTCGTCAATCCGTTTTTTGCATGAGAGTCCTGGGACTCATGGTGGCTTCGTTCGAGGCCGTTCCGTGTGCCCAATCGCACACACGGGCATTACAGTAAGAGATCCTGTCCACTTGGGACAAATCCCCGTTGTCCTTGGATCTTCGATCCAGATGAGTCACCCTGGTGTGGTGGTTGAGGTCCCCGGCTCTTTGGTCCGGGAAGTCGTTCCTCCCCATCCAGTGGACGGTGATCACAACGGACGCCAGCCTGACGGGCTGGGGTGGAGTCTGTGGAGTCCTGTCAGCCCAAGTGCTTTGGACTCCGGACGAAGCCCGTTTACCGATCGGTGTTCTGGAAATACGGACAAACAGACTGTTCCTCTCCTCGTGGTCGGAGAGTCTACAGCAGGGATATGCAATTAGCGTACCTCCAGCTGTTGCCAAACTACAAGTCCCATGAGGCATAGCGAGACTCTGACAGCAGCAAGCATGACACCCAGAGGCATGATGGGACTTGTAGTTTTGCAACAGCTGGAGGTCCGCTAATTGCATATCCCTGGTCTACAGGATCGCTCCCTCAGGATCCAGTCGGATGACGCCACGGCGGTGGCGTATGTCAACCATCAAGGGGGGCCTCGGAGCTCAACTGCGGTTTCAGAGGTCGCCCGCATCCTAAGGTGGGCCAAAAGCGTGCCCGCTCTGTCGGTCGTCTACATTCCGGGCGTAGACAATTGGCAGGCGGACTATCTGAGTCGCAAAACGCTGGACCAGGGAGAGTGGTCCTTGCACCCGGAGGTTTTTCAAATTCTGTGCCGGCGGTGGGGCATGCCGGATGTGGACCTGATGGCCTCTCGACTCAATCGCAGGGTGTCGGTTTGTGGCCAGGTCCAGGGATCCTTGGGCGGATGCCTCGGATCCGTTGGTGGCCCCATGGGGTCATTATTACCTGATATGTTATCCTCCACTGCAGCTGCCTCCTCGCCTGCTGCGCAAGGTGGCGGCCAAGGGGATTCCGGTGAGCCTCTTTGCGCCGGGTTGGCCTCGCGTCATTGGTACGCCGATCTGGTACGTCTCATCGTGGACGTTCGTTGGCGTAACCTGTTTTTTACAGTCTCTGGCTTTAACGGCATGGCTATTGAAAGCCAGGTGCTGAGACCGCGGTCTCTCGGATCGGTCATTTCGACCTTGCTAAGAGCACAGAAGTCTTCCGCCAGTAAGATATATCACTGTACCTGGGAAGCTAACACCGCTATGTGTGAAGTGCTGGACTGGCGTCCACGGACGTATTCCGTCCCCAGAATCCTGCGGTTCTTACAGCATAGTGTGACCCAAAAGCTTGCTTTGAGTACCATTAGGGGTCAGATTTCAGCCTTGGCCGTCTTCTTTCAGCGACCGCTAGCGGGTCATTCCTTGGTTAGCACCTTTTTGTGCAGGGGGTTCACCATGTTCTCCCTCCTGTTAAACCTTCTCTCCCTCCTTGGGATCTGAATTTGGTGCGCTGAGTTCTCCAGGAACCTCCCTTTGAAAATATCAGAGATATTCCCCTCTTGACCTTGTCTCAGAAGGTGGCCTTCTTAGTGGCCATTACTTCTGTTAGACGAGTGTCTGAGTTGGCGGCCTTGTCCTGCAAGTCGCCCTATTTGGTCATCCATAAGGATAAGGCGGTGTTGCGTCTGCGACCTTCTTTTTTGCCAAAGGTAGTCTCGGCCTTTCACCTAAATGAGGACATTGTCCTCCCGTCCTTGTGTCCTCACCCATCGCATCCCAGAGGGTTTGCGCTTCACGCATTGATTGTGGTACGTGCCTTGTGGGTGTACCTGTCTGCTACTGCTTCTATTCGGAAGTATAACTCACTGTTTGTCTCTGGTCCTACACAGGGCCAAGCGGTTTCGTCTGCCACCATTTCTAGGTGGATCAGACAGACCGTTATACAGGCCTATGCCCTCAAGTGGCGGGCACCTCCCCTTCCCGTTATGGCGCATTCCACCAGGGCAATTGGTGCTTCCTGGGTTTTCCGGCATCAAGCGTCGGTTGCACAAGTGTGCAAGGAGGCGACCTGGTCGTCCGTTCATGCCTCTTCTAAGTTCTATGAGGTTGATGTGGCTGCATCTTCGGATGCTTCCTTCGGCCGCAAGGTGTTGCAGGCCACTGTTTAATGTTGTAACTCCTTTGTTGAGGAGCTCTGCCTTGTCTGGAGTGAAGTTTTTGGTTTTCCATTTATACTGCTCTCATCCCTCTTGACACTGCTTTGGGACATCCCACGTGTAAAGTGTAAGAGAGGCTGTGTCAGTCCATGGACGATAAGACAAAATAGGATTTTTGTACTCACCGTAAAATCAGTTTCTCTGACGTCCATGGACTGACACAGCACCCACCCTTCTTTTCAAGGTTTGTACGGCTTTGTTACGAACTGAGGTCTGCTGACTGCAGTGGGAGGGTTATGTCCGGAGGGACCGCCCCCCCTGGGCGGGGCTGTTCAGCTCTGGCTTTTTAGAATGTATGTATAACATTTCACGTTCTGCCTAGGTCTTCTCCTGCAAGTAGGGACATAACCCACGTGTAAAGTGTAAGAGAGGCTGTCAGTCCATGGATTTTACGGTGAGTAAAAAAAATCCTATTTTTTACAATCGCTTTAAGCTAAAAGTATTGCTCACTCACCCCCCTTATACTTACCTGAGTCCTCACTCAACCCATGCCATCTGCAGTGGCTCTGTCCCCTCACTTTATGGTCTTCCAGACTTTGTTGAGGTAACAGGAGCCATTGACTCCCACTGCTGTTACTCAAACCCTTTGAGGAGGGGGCGTGGCCGTGCCACGTTGTCTGTGTTTATAGACACAGGCAGTGTGTTAGGATCAAGCCCCTGCAGGTTTGCCACCATAAGAAGTAGCTACCTGTGGTGACACATCAAGAAGAGGAGGAGCAGGATTGGGGGAAGTTAACAGGTGGCACCAGACCACTTGTTTGCAGAGATCTGCAGCTGTATTTTTACAATTTCTATGAACAGGGAAAAGTTATGCCTCCCAAGAGGTCTTGTATTCTATTCAAATCGCAATATGTAAACCAGGGGTGTCCAACCTGCGATCCAACAAAAAAACTTAAACTTGTTGATATTTTTTTTTGTAAAAATGCATTTAAACTTGGCCAAAGAAAAATGTGTGTGTCTCTTTACTAGACTTGAAGTGGATTTGCACAGAGCAGATTGGATCCTCTTCTCAGGTCCCTCTTTTGTGTTCCTGGCCCCTCCCCCCTGTCGCGTGGCCCCACAGCAAGTAGCTTGCTATGGGGGCACCCGAGCCAAGTCACAGCTCCCTGTGTCCTTTCAGACATGGAGCCGCAGCCCCGCCCCCTCTCTCTCCTTTCAAAGAACAATTTAGTGAAGGGGGGAGGGGCATACAGGCTAGTCAAGGTATATGGTCTACCCATAAGTTCAAGTACAACTACAAAACACCCTTGCGGGCTGTTTTGGCTATTAGGATGGAGGTCCCCCTGGCATATGTGGAATGGAGGGCGTAGGCAATTTTTGCCCATTTGAGGGCCATGACTCTAGAGCCCCGAAAGTGTGTTTCCTGAAGTAGGATTACATGCGGATTGTGGCGTGCCAAGTAGTCAAACATCAGAGATTTTTTTCACCTTGGAATTCAGCCCCCGTACATTCCAAGACACTAAACATAGCTTAGACATAGGGAGGCGTAAAGTACATGACTAACCGAACCCACTTCCCATGGCCCGCCGGAAACGAGCAGGGCCCGAAGTCCCGCGGACCAGGGGAAGTGCGCAAGGCATAAAACAGGTCAAAAAGATAAGAGCATAGGAAATAAAGTGATCAGATGCATAGCATAAGGGTCCGTTATACCAGCCTGTAAATGGACATGCACAAATGGATACCAGCACAACAAAACACATAAAAATAAAAACTTCAAACAAAAATCCCCAAACATCCCCACCCTAACCCTCCCGGCTCCCAAACCCAAACATATGAGAGCTTTGTGCCCAAAACTGCGAAGCAGGGGGGTCATGACACAGACCCCAAACTAACCAACCCTGAGGAGCGTTAAAGTCCCTTAGACGCGGGCCACCGTCCGTGTCCGCACAGGACAAGTATGCTAGTTAACCCTGAGTCTGAAGAAAAAAATGCAGCAGTCATCCAGAAACACAGTTGGTAGAATGTAGTTCGCTACTTTGATATAACTGTAAAGAGGGGAGTGAGATGATCACAGGTGTAAGGATATTCAGGCCCACTCCTACCCCCCCCCCCCCCCCCCTCAGCGGTCCTTTGTTGGAAAGGGGTAACGTAGGCCACATAAGGCACAAGGTGTAGCTATCAAAAAGTGCAGGTTAGGTGTGATGTCAGCGCGGAGGGGATCTTTGATTATGATTCCGGCGTTCAGGATGTCCCAGGGTATCCACCCAGTGAGATGCCGCCTTAGGATCTGTGAAGAAGTAGGCCTTGCCCTGGTAAACAATCCTCAATCGAGCAGGATATAGCATGCCATAGGGGAGATGAAGCTCACGGAGCCTGCGTTTAATAGCCAGGAAAGTGGCCCTCTGCTTTTGTGTAGCTACAGAGAAGTCAGGGAAAATAGTAATTCCACTCCCATTAAAGGACACCTTTCCCTTTTCTCTGGCAGCACCAAGAAATGCCTCCCTGTCCCTGAAGTGAAGCAGTTTGATAATCATGGCACGTGGCTGGGCCCCAGGTGGGAGGGGGCGCATGGGGACCCTATGTGCCCGTTCAATGGCGAATAACGGTGAAAAGGTTGAGGCGCCGAATGTGGTGATTAGCCATCTTTCCATAAAAACCTCTGGGGTTCTACCCTCAGCCCCCTCTGGGAACCCCAGGAAACGTAAATTGCTCCTCCGCAAACGGTCCTCCATTTCAGTGAGCTTATCTGCTGTTTAATCCTGGGCCTGGCGTAGCTCCCTAACACAGCCCTGTAATGGACGGGTCTCATCCTCCAGCGTGCTAATGCGTTGCTCAGCATTAGACACCCTGTGGGCGGAGGTTATGGACATCCTGTTTTAGGAAGGATAAGTCCGTTTTTATGGAGTCCATTTGGGTGGTCAGAGAAGCATGGATGTGCTGGATGGCCTCCATGATCTTGGACAGGGATGGCCTGCATCAGCTGGGGGTATCAGGGGCAATGTCCTCGGCCGGAGAGAGTAGGGAACAGGGGGGGGGGGGACAGTGTGACTCACCCTTCCCTGCATGCTTCGGTTTCAGCGCTGAGGAGTATGAGGATGGCTGGCTGCGTGTGTCTGCAGCATGGTGACCGGCGCTATCTTGCCTCTGTTTGCATGGTGGGGGTGGTGGGACGGATCCTGAGGCTTCCTCCATCGGTGGGCCGTATTTGACCATCTCCCGGTGGGCACAAGGTTCCCTGGATGCTGTGGGGACAAACAGGACCCCTGGATGGCGAACATGTCAGTAGGATTGAGTCAGGATGTGTGCGGCATGGACGGAGCTCAGGCTAAGCACGTCCTCACATCCCGGTCGGTGGCCACGCCCCCTCTCTCCTGATTGGCTGACTGATTTTGCAGCAGCGGGAGACAATGGTGCCACTGCTATGTCTCAGCCAATCAGGAGGGAAAGTCTGAGGGCCGAGACACTCGTGGACAGAGATGGGGCTCAGGTAAGTATTAGAGGGGCTGCTGTACGCAGAAGGCTTTTTATCTTAATACATAGAATGCATTAGGATAAGAAACCTTCTGACTTTACAACCCCTTTAAGGTTTATCTTCCCAAAGAAAAATATCCCACTTGAATCACGACCTTATTCATGCCACCTAAATTTGTGAGCAACTCTTTTCAAGGATGAAGTACACTGGCTGAGATTCAAAACTTGTATTGTACTACAACCAGCCTGTCAGTTTTCCTGCGACTAAGCCACTAGCAATAATCGCTGTGTGTTCTCCCAGCCCAGACGACTCTGCCTGCTATTAGAACACAATAGCTTCATGGGAGGGGTTCAGTTAGTGTTGATGAGGGAATCAAGCTATTTTCTTCTGTTGCAGAAAAGAAAATTGCTCTATGTATGGCTGACTTCAGGCATTGTGGGACGTGTAGCTTCACAGGAAGTACCAGTTCTTAGACTACAGATGTCATGCATTAACCTATGGAGTGCCCTGTGGTATGCCTCATGATTCAAACAGGCATTTTGGCATGGGGACGATTTACTCTACTATAGGCTGTGCATTTAGGGCAACAAATGGCACCATGGCATAACATGGTCTTTGCACATTTTAATGAGGTGAGAAAAACAAGGTGCAGGTAGGAACATTTGTAATGCATTTAACTCTGTTGTAGAGCTACAAGTGACTAAAATAATCATCTTCATTTCATACGTGCAAGCAACGGAGTCATAGTACAGGACACAGCAAGATGGGAAAAATCTAATTTGCACAGGTCACTCATTTTCTCATTGGTTTGATGAGCAGGGCATCGATCTTGCCAATGACCTTTAGAAACAAGTATACATTTTCCCCCAGTCGTCTTCCAAGTCAGCCCTTGAGATGGAGCTCCTCCTCACAATCAGGAAACACATTGCCATTAATTTTTCCTCCCCTTAAGAGGCGGTCCCTCAGGTCCCTGGTCAGTCTTAGTGTTTCCTCCGTCCGGAGGAGACATGTTGCCAAAAGGACCTGAGGGGGGGCTCCATCTCTCATGGGCTGACCGGGACAGGTGTCTGCGGGTGCAGCAGTGTATGTCAGCAGGGCTGACTGTATGGAGTCCCTGTGCGGCAGGGGGTCAGTGGACCTTACCGGAGCCGCGTCACTGGCGTGGAGGAGGACGGATCTTGACCACGGGCAACCCTCCTTAGGCTGAGTGCAGGAGGTGTCCCGGGTTCGAATTTCCTCTGTGCCCAGGTGAGGAGAAAGGCGCCATTGCTGCGTTCCCTTGGCGGCGTCAGGGGGGGGGCGTGTACCCACGTCTGAACGCCGCTTGACCCGGAAGACGCGGGGCGTCATTTCCGGGTAGGAATGACGCAATCGGCGTGCGCCGGGGAAGCTGGTCCAATCCCCTTAAAGGCGCGGGAAATTCCAACGGTCGGCTGGTGCTAGTAGCGTGGACGCGGCTGCAGACGACAGTACCGAACGCCACAGCAAGCCAGGATGCTGGAAGAGGATGAGATTCCATCGGCCCAGGCTCCAGGAGGCAAAAGCACCAGCAGGATGCAGGTAGGCACCAGTGGGTGACCTTTGTATCCTTTGTATTGGGACAGCAGCTAGGTGGTGATGGTGCACTAGCAAGCTGGGGCCAGGGGGTTACTAATGTCACTGGGTGTGCACTTTAGTAATGTGTGGTGCAGTGTGTATTGTTTTCTCACCGCCATGGGTCCCCCTGTGTTTATCTTTTGGCAGGTGAAACCACCTAAAGAGCCAAAGCCCACTCCCAAGAAGCGGTGTGCAAAGTGTAATACCAAGATGCTCTTGGAAGACACAGAGCCGCTATGCAAAACATGCATTGACGAACTGGTTGAAAAACAGTCAGATGCAGTTTATGCGAAGATTTTTGGATCCGTAAGAGATGATATGGCTAACACCTTTAAGGATCTCAAAAAGTTTATCGCAGAAGCTAAATCTCCAGCAGTCCCTACTGGAGTTTCCTCTCCCATGGCCTCACCCAGATCAGAAGTCGCCTCAGGGTCGCACGAGTCGGTGAGGGAGTGAGCGGGCAGCAGCACAGCTAGTGTTATGGCTACCGATAGCTCAGATCCAGAGCAGGAAGATGGGAGAGAAGAAAGAAAGGGACCCAAATACAAGTTATCTCTAGAAGATGTGGATGATTTGCTTGGGGCCATTTACGAAACTTTGGAAATAGAGCATGAAAAAGAACTGCCTTCCAAACATGACCTGATGTACCAGGGTCTGAGGAAGAAAAAAATCCAAAGTATTCCCAGTTCATCCGGTAATGTCAGATACCGTGACAAACGAATGGGCAGACCCAGAAAGGAAACCTTTTTTTGTGGCCAGTCACAAAAAGCGATTTCCTTTTAGTGAAGATCCAAAAGAGGTTTGGAATAAAAATCCCAAATTGGACGCGCCACTTTCTAAGGTCTCAAAAAATTCTTCATTGGCATTTGAAGACATGGGACACCTAAAAGATGGCATGGATAAAAAGTGTGACGTTATCCTAAAAAGAGCTTGGGAGACTAGTGTCGCTAGTCTGAAGCCAGCCATAGCCGCCACTTGCGTGGCAAGAAACTTAGAGTTTTGGCTCTCACAGCTGCAAGACCATATTAAAAATGGTACGCCTAGGGAGGAGATTCTGACAAACACTTCCAGTTCTCTCCAAAGCGGTCGGCTATATTGCGGATGCATCCGCAGAATCCGTCAAGCTGGCAGCAAGGTCAGGTGGACTAGCAGTTGCAGCAAGGCGTGCGATTTGGATGAAGACCTGGACAGGTGATGCTGCATCCAAAACAAGGCTGTGCAATCTCCCATTTACTGGGGATTTGCTTTTTGGTTCCGGCCTGGACGAGGCCTTGGAAAGAACAGCAGACAGGAAGAAAGCCTTTCCTGCTGAAAAACGAAAACCTCCACAAAAAAGGTTTTTTCGTGGGCGAAGAGATCGTCCCCAGGAAGAAAAGAAAGAGTACCCTAAGAAAAACTGGACAGGTCACAAGGGGAAACCAAAGAGTAATGTCCTCTTTGGCTCTTCTAACCAAGTTTCCAAACAATGACAACAGAGTGCCAGTAGGGGGAAGACTGGCTACTTTCCTACCTCAATGGCAGAAGGCGACAGCCAATCCATTTATTCTGGACATTATCGCAAGGGGCTACTCTCTGGAATTCAATTGTCATCCTCCAGAGAGATTTCTAGTAACAAGACTTCCCAGGGATCCAGAGAAAGCCAGGGTCCTTCCACTGTTACTAGGGGAGATGGTGGACCAGAAGGTCCTTACTCCAGTCCCAGAGAAGGAAAAAAGAAAGGGTTTTTACTCTCACATTTTTGTGATCAAAAAACCTTCCGGGAAGTTTCGGTTAATACTAAACTTAAAACCGTTAAACCAAGCGATTCAGTACAAAAAATTTCGCATGGAGCCCATATCTTCGGTCAAAAACATTTTGCAACCAGAAACCTTCATGGCGACCATGGATCTCAGGGATGCATATCTCCACATTCCCATCCGACAGGAGTCCCAGAAATATCTGAGGTTAGCAGTGGAGATAGAGGGAAAGGAATATTATTTCCAGAGCAGAGCTCTTCCTTTCGGGTTATCCTCGTCCCCAAGGATATTCACCAAAGTGTTAGCAGAAGCTCTGGCCCCTCTAAGGTTAAAAAAGATGACCGTAATACCATACTTGGACGATCTACTATTTGCAGCGCCTTCGAAAGCACAGCTGACAAAAGACCTCACAGAAGCTCAACTGTGGTTAAAGTCACTAGGCTGGATTCTAAACGTAGAAAAGTCCAATCTGTGTCCCACTCAGAACATTCGGTTCCTGGGATATCTGCTCAACTACATAGAACAGAAGACTTCCCTACCGGAGGAGAAAATCCAAAACCTCATCAAGAGGGTGAGTTTAATACAGAACAACCTCCCAATATCTATCAGGGAGCTGATGTCGCTTCTGGGTCTGATGACATCATCGATACCAGCAGTCCAGTGGGCAAAATACCATCTAAGGTCACTTCAAGTATTTCTCTTAAAAAACCAAAGAGAAGATCTGGACATGTCAGTTTTACTCCCGACATCCGTAAAAAGGACGCTGTGGTGGTGGAGGATCCACACGAACCTAAATCAGGGTCTGGCTTGGTCATTTCCGACCTCACAGAAATTGACCACAGACGCAAGCAGTTGGGGTTGGGGAGCTCACCTAGCAGGGCAACCTGCTCAGGGGAGATGGTCCCCAGAAGAAGCCAAGGCATCTTCGAACTGGAGAGAACTTATGGCGATAGCCAAGGCCATGGAGTTTTTCCAAAACCAACTCAGAAGTCGTCACATTCTGATTCTTTCGGACAATGCCACAGCAGTGGCTTATGTGAACAAGCAAGGGGGCACAAGAAGCCCATCCCTAAGCCACATCTCCAACCAAATTTGCAGGTGGGCAGAAGGGAATCTGCTGTCACTAGGAGCAGTCCATCTAAAAGGGGAAGACAACCAAGTAGCGGACTTCCTCAGCCGCCAGGAGATCTCCCAAGAGGAATGGGTATTACACCCGGAGGTGTTCAGGGAAATTACAGCCCGCTGGGGAATGCCAAACATAGACCTGTTTGCCTCTCGGACGAATGCTCAGGTAAAACATTTCTTCTCGCTAACCCAACAAGATCAGCCTCTTGGGATAGACGCTCTACAAAACCCTTGGAACTTCCAACTATGCTATGCCTTCCCTCCGGTTCATCTGATACCACGGGTGGTAAAGAAGTTTCTACAGGAACAGACGAAACTGATACTGATCGCACCATACTGGCCCAAGAGAGCCTGGTTCTCTCAACTCCTCAGTCTCTCGGCAGCAGAGCCGTGGCTTCTACCTCACAGGGAAGACCTGATGTGTCAGGGACCCCTGACAGGCCTAAAACAAGAGTTTCAAATGGGCGGCCTGGTTACTGAGGAGGACCTCTTGAGATCTAAAGGACTCTCAGATAAGGTGGTGACAACGCTTCTGAGCGTTAGGAAACCAAACACCAGAGCCATCTATAGAAAGACCTGGAGAAAATTTAACAGTTGGTGCACTGAAAATAAAAGACTAAAAATGGATACACCCACCATCCTTGAATTTTTACAGCAGGGCGCTGATAAAGGGTTAGCGCTCAGTACTCTGAAAGTACAGATTGCAGCGCTCTCGGTGTATCTAGAAAGGACACTACAAGAGGACCCTTTGGTCTCTCGTTTTTGCGGGGCATTGGCAAAATACAAAAAGCCCAAGACACAAATGTCCCACTTGGGATTTGTCAGTGGTCCTCAGGGGAATCATTAAACATCCCTTCGAGCCACTACAAGATACATCTTTAAGATTACTGACTCTTAAAACAGTTTTCCTAGTAGCCATCACAACGGCACGTAGGATAGGGGAAATACAGGCTCTATCCGTTAGGGAACCTTTTTTGAAGATTCATGACGATCGTATCGTCCTTCAAACAGATCCGGGATTTACTCCAAAAGTGACGTCAACTTTTCACAAATCCCAGGATATAGTCTTGCCTTCATTTTGCAGTTCTCCCAATAACAGCAAAGAGCAGGAACTAAGTCTTCTTGATGTCAGAAGGTGTCTACTTCAATATTTAGAAATCACTAATGAATTTAGAACATCAGATGCCCTATTTGTCTTATACGCAGGCCAACTAAAGGGTAAACAAGCCTCCAAAAGGACAATAGCTAGATGGATCAAGACAGCCATACTAGAGTGCTATAGGGTCATGGAGACTACACCACCTAAAGAACTTAAAGCTCATTCAACAAGGGCTTCAGCAGCCTCATGGGCAGAAAGGGCAGGAGCCACTCCAGAACAAATCTGCAGGGCTGCAACCTGGTCAAGATTCTCGACCTTTGTTCAGCATTACAGACTGGATCTGATTTCCAGCCAGGATCAGGCTTTTGGTAGGAAAGTCCTCCAAGCCGTTGTCCCACCCTAGATCTGGTGAGTTCTTGGTTATCCTCTCAAGGGCTGACTTGGAAGACGACTGGGGGAAAAGCAGAGTTAGTTTCTTACCGGTAACTCTGTTTCCAGTAGTCTTCCAAGGCAGCACGATCCCACCCTAAAATGTCTAACCTCGTGGGGTTGTGTTGTGTTTTATATCGTTTCAGATTCCGGCCTTCGGTTCTCGGGGATGACTGACCAGGGACCTGAAGGACCGCCTCTTAAGGGGAGGAAAAATTAATGGCAATGTGTTTCCTGATTGTGAGGAGGAGCTCCATCTCAAGGGCTGCCTTGGAAGACTACTGGAAACAGAGTTACCGGTAAGAAACTAACTCTGCTTTTCACAGCACTTTATAAAAATCCTGTCAATGACAGGTTGTCGCCAAGTTTGCAAGTGTGATTAACCACTTGCTTCCCCACCGCAGTACGTCATATGACGTCCTGGGCTTTAAGTGGGGATATCTGAATAATGCCGGCAGCTGTCATTCAGATATAAAAAAAAAAATTCAGCCAGCGATTTACTGCACTGTAAGAACAATCATAGTGGTTGTTCAGCCGCTGGATTGTTCTTACCGGTGGTGGGAGGGGACATCCTATCCCCCTCCCCCTCTCCCTCTGCGATTGGCGAGCCGGAGAAGGAATCCGCCGGCGGTGGAAGTTTATCATGGAGAATACCGAGGACCAGATCGTCCCGGCAGTCTGCGTGACTCTCTGGGCCTGTGCTTGACGTTATAATGTCACGTCCAGCCTGGCAGTTGTAAATACTGCTGATTTATTTTTGGATTTCTCATTGACCCCAGATCTTATTGACTCCATAAAGAGGAACTGTCATACCCTATTCCTATTACATTCCTTGTATTATGAATAAAAGTGATCAAAAAAAAAAGTTAAAGGGAAAGAGTAATAATAAAAAAATCCCCCTCCAAAGCTCGCACGCAGAAGTGAATACATACGTACATAGTGCCCACATATGTAAATAGTGTTCAATCCACATGTGAGGTATCGCCGCGAACGTTGGAGCGAAAGCAATAATTCTATCCCCAGACCTCCTCTGTGACTCTAAACGAACGGGTAACCTGTAAAAAAAATGTAAAGTGTTGCCTATGAAGATTTTTAAGTACCAAAGTTTGGCGCCATTCCACGAGTGCACTATTTTAATCACTTAACGACCGCGTTTGACACCTTTTTGGGACCATTCACATTTATACAGCGATTAGTGCTATAAAAATGCATTGATTACTGTGTAAATGTGACTGGCAGGGAAGGGGTTAACACTAGGGGCGATCAAGGGGTTAATATGTTCCTTAGTGGGTGATTCTAACTGTAGGGGGAGGGGACTCACAAGGGGAGGAAACCGATCTGTGTTCCTCTGTACCGGGAACACACATCGGTCTCCTCTTCTCTGACGGGACGTGGATCTGTGTGTTTATACACACAGATCCACGGTCCTGCCGTAATCGCGGGTGCCCGGCGGACATTGCGGCCGCCGGGCACGCGCACCAGGTCCCGAGCAATGCGGCGGGCGCGCCCCCTAGACGGCCGGGAAGCAGGGCTGTCATATGACGGCCACCGGAGAGAGAGAGGGTTCCTGCCGGCGTCATATTACTATGGCCCGGTAAGGAAGTGGTTAACCACTTAAAGACCGCTCACTGTATATACCGTATACGTCGGCACAATGGCACCGACAGGCACAATCACGTAGAGCATACGTGATTGCCTTTGTACAGTTGGGGGGTCCGATCGGACCCCCCTTCTGTACAGTGAGTGGTCGGAATTCGTTGGGGAGCGATCCGACATGAGGGGACGGCCGTTCGATTCCGGCCACCCCCCCCCCCCCCCCGCGATAGCTCCCGGCGAATAGAAATGCCCCCTCTGTCTGTCGAATGTACACACAGACAGAGAAAGCAGGAGGAAGTGATGTCATCTCCTGTGCGGCGCTCACATATACCGAGCGCCGTACAAGAGAAGACATCAAGGTTAGTGCACAAACACTACACTAACACCAGCACACACAGGCACATAAATCGCCCCCCCCCCCCAGATCAGCCCCCAGTCACAGTGTCACTGATTGCAGTGACCATTTATTTACTGATCACTGCAATCAGTGACATTTGTGACTGTAAACGTGTCACTACATTTAGTTTTAGGTCCAGTGTAGCCCCCTAACCCCCCCCCCCCTAATAAGGGTTTAACCCCTTGATCACCCCCCAGATAACCCTTTCACCCCCTAGCACCGCCGTCGCTAAGCGATCATTTTTCTGATCGATGTCTTAGCGTCGGTGATGCAGATTGGTAGCCAGTAATTTTTTTTAGGTTCGCGGCAGGTTTTTATAGCATCAGGTACCCCCATAAATTATCTAATAAAGGTTTAACCCCCTTGATCGCCCCCCAGGTAACCCTTTCACCCCCTTTCACCCCCTATCACCACTGTCGCTAAGCGATCATTTCTCTTGTCATCCATGGACTGACACAGCGTGTCTTATACACCTTTACACGTGGGTTATGTCCCTGCTTGCAGGAGAAGACCTAGGCAGAATGTGAGATGTTATACATACATTCTAAACAGCCAGAGCTGAACAGCCCCGCCCAGGGGGGCGGTCCCTCCGGCATAACCCTCCCACTGCAGCCAGCAGACCTCAGTTTTTTTCTGCCTAGCAGAAGGAGAAGACGTGGCTCTCTCAGGAGCCAGTCTCCTGACCTATTTTTATTCCTTTTGGAATTTTTTCCTATTTTTTATTTATTTTTTCTTTCTTTTGAGATCTTCTATCAACTGTCGGCTGGGCAACAGGTTGGGTACAAGATATCCTCGTAGTCTTCCCTGTCCGACCATCGAGCGTGCTGATCCTCGCCTTGTGTGCGTGAGACTCAGTTCACGACATGCCCCACGACTCCAGGGGTGGCCGGTGGGCTTCCAGCTCCGCGGTCCTCTCAAGATAGAACAGTCCGGCTGTATCTTTCGCGGTGGACCGGGCCGACAGCTACTCAGTACCGCACTGTGATAGTTCTGTCAGAAACACACCAGTGGGTCCCTCAGGGGACGGGTAAGTAGTCTCTCCTGGCTGCAGGTGAGTACATGCTGTGTGTTTCTTATGTGGGGGATTTCCCTGTCTCCCCCTGTGTGTTTTAATGTCACTCTCTGTGCACTTCGCTGGCGCTGTACTGTGTGGGGTGCCTGGGGGCCATACTGTCCTGGGGGGGGGGGCTCATGCTGCTCTGCATTTCGCTGGGGCTGTTTATTTGAGAGTGAGGGGCCTGGGCGCCGTTCGGCGCCATGTTTGGTGACTGTGCTGTTTTTTACATTGGCAGCCATCTTGCCGTGGCCGCCAGAGCACATTGCGGCGGCCATTTTCTTGTAGCCGCACCTTCTTCTAGCTCTAGTTTGGCCTCTAGCGCCGCTCAGGAACGGCGCAAATCTCCTCAGTCTCTCTCCTCTCAGCTCACTCACGCTGAGCGGCGCGGAGAGACAGGGCAGCGGAACCGAGCGGTCCTGGTCAGGTTGGTGGGTCCCCTGGGCATTCCCCTACTTCAGTCAGCACAGCCTGTGGGTGGTCTCAGAGGGGGACATTATGGAGTCAGTCACCAGCTTCCCCTAACATGCCAGAGGCAGCAGCCAGTGCTCCAGCACCTGCGGTCCCTATGGACCAGTTGTCGGCAGTCCTGGAATCATTTCTGACCAGGATGGAAGCTGTGTGTGAGCACAAGGGAGCAAAAAAGCGCCCTCTCCCCACTTTATCTCCACAAGGGGAGTGCTCTGATTCAGATATGGGCCTAGCTATTGCTGCTCAGGACCCTAGCTCTGAATATTTGGATGGTTTTGAACAGGACATTCCTTGTGAGGAAGACTCCAGTTCTGAGTCAGTAAATGACAGGGCGCTTGTTAGTGAACTCATTGATGCTGTGAGGGACACTCTCAAGCTAAATGCTGCGACTGCAGAACCTCAGGCGGATACAGTCTCCTTTAGTTCTTTTAAGACCAAGCCTTCTAAAAAGGTTTTTCCATATGTACCTTTCTTTGACCAGCTCATTGACCAGGTCTGGGAAAAGCCGCAGAAGTCTTTCATGGTCCCGCGGCGTTTGTCTATTAGATACCCCTTTGAAGACGCCCTGCTTAAAAAGTGGGCTTCTCCCCCTGTGGTCGACCCTCCAGTCGCCCGTTTAAACAAGGCCACCACTCTCCCGATGGAGGGGACTCCTGCGTTTAAGGACCCCACTGACAGGAGGTCAGAAGTGGTGAGTAGAGCCATGTTCGCCTTGTTGGGATCCGCCCTACGGCCAGTAGTAGCGGCGACCCTTGTGTCTCAGACACTCACGGAATGGGCAAAAATTTTGCACCAAACTGTGCAGGAGCATAACCTTCCTCCAGACACTATTGCTCTGGCCCACCAGATGGTGCAGGGTCTGATATATGTGTGCGACGCCACGTTGGACGCGGCCCCTTTAATATCCAGGGCCTCTGTCTCGGCGGTGGTATTACGTCGTCTCATCTGGTTGAAATGCTGGTCTGCTGACCTAGCCTCTAAGAAGCTCCTGACGGATCTACCTTTTAAGGGTGGTAGACTTTTTGGTGCTGCTCTGGATGACATCATCAAGGATGTCACGGGACGTAAAAGCACTCTCCTTCCTCAAACTATCAAGGGTAAGGAGGCCCGACGTAAACCGGGTCCTTCCTTTCCAGCAAAAAAGTTTTTTTTTTCGTCCGTCAGAGTCCACGGGTAAGCCATCCCAGACTGACAACAGTGCGGCTGGCGGGCACAAGCGCCCCTGGGTGCGTTAGCCGAACAAGCCGGCTCCCAAGCCCGCCTCCGCGTGAAGTCTTGCCCCCGCCCGTCTCTGGGGTGGGAGTTCCGCTCATGGCCCCCAGACAGATTCTTTCCCTCAAATCTCCCTCTCCTTCCTGCCCGTCGGGCAGCCCTCTTGGGGGCTGTACAGGATTTGATCGGGTCCGGAGTAATTGTGCCGGTTCCGTCCCAGGAGAGGTTTCAGGGGTTCTACTCGAATCTGTTTGTTGTTCCAAAAAAGGACGGGGTTCGGCCAATCCTGGACCTCAAGGCCCTGAATGCCTTCGTGAAGGTGCAAAAATTCCGCATGGAATCCATTCGCACAGTGATCGCGACACTCCATCAAGGGGATTTTCTGGCATCCTTGGACATCAAGGACGCCTACTTGCATGTTCCGATCTGCGCCAGCCACCAGAAGTTTCTGCGCTTTGCGGTCGGCGAAGTCCACTATCAATTTGTGGCTCTTCCAAGGTGCTTGCTCCAGTCCTAGCTTTGCTGAGACAGCGAGGCATTGCTATCGTGGGCTATCTGGACGATTTTCTTCTAAGAGCAGACAGTGGCTCAGAATTGGAAGAAAGTGTGACTATCGTCAGTCAGACCCTCAGGGAGTTTGGGTGGCTCCTGAACGTTCAGAAGTCGGTTCTAGTCCCGACTCAGCGTCTGGAGTATCTAGGTCTGATTCTGGACTCCTTGGAGGCAAGAGTCTTCCTACCTCCAGACAAACTACTGACACTTCAGTCTGCAGTACGGGTGCTGACGTCCCGAAAATGATCGTCAATCCGCTTTTGCATGAGAGTCCTGGGACTCATGGTGGCCTCCTTCGAGGCCGTTCCTTATGCCCAAGCGCACACCAGGGCTATACAGAAAGAGATCTTGTCCTCTTGGGACAAATCCCCGTTGTCCTTGGATCTTCAGATCCAGGTGAGTCACCTGGTCAGGGCGTCCCTGACGTGGTGGTTGAGGTCCCCGGCTCTTCGGTCCGGGAAGTCGTTCCTCCCCATCCAATGGATGGTGATCACGACGGACGCCAGCCTGACGGGCTGGGGGGGGAGTCTGGGGAGTCCTGTCGGCCCAAGGGCTTTGGACTCCAGACGTAGCCCTCTTACCGGTCAATGTGCTGGAGATACGGCAAACAGACTGTGCCTCTCCTCCATGGTCGGAGAAACTACAGGGTCACTCCATCAGGATCCAATCGGACAACGCCACAGCAGTGGCGTATGTCAACCATCAAGGGGGGACTCGGAGCTGAGCTGTGGCTTCCGAGGTCGCCCGCATCCTGAGGTGGGCCGAAAGAAGCGTGCCGGCTCTGTCGGCCGTCTACATTCCGGGCGTAGACAATTGGCAGGCGGACTATCTAAGTCGCCAGACGCTGGACCAGGGAGAGTGGTCCTTGCACCCGGAGGTCTTTCAACTCCTTTGCAGACGGTGGGGCACGCCGGATGTGGACCTGATGGCCTCTCGACTCAATCACAAGGGGTCAAGGTTTGTGGCCAGATCCAGGGATCCCTGGGCGGATGCCTCGGATGCGTTGGTGGCCCCATGGGGTCAGTATCACCTGATATGCGTTTATCCTCCGCTGCAGTTGCTGCCTCACCTGCTCCGCAGGGTAGCGACCGAGGGAATTCCGGTGATCCTCGTTGCTCCGGATTGGCCTCGGCGTCACTGGTACGCCGATCTGGTACGTCTCGTCGCAGACGTTCCCGGGCGGTTACCAATACGGGGGGACCTTCTGTCTCAAGGTCCTATATTTCATCCTGCTTTACAGTCTCTGGCTTTAACGGCATGGTTATTGAAAGCCAGGTGCTGAGAGACCGAGGTCTCTCGGATTCGGTCATTTCGACCATGTTAAGGGCACGGAAGTCTTCCTCCAGAAAGATCTATCACCGTACTTGGAGAGCTTACATCGCCCTGTGCGAAGAGCTGGACTGGCGCCCACGAACGTATTCCGTTCCCAGAATCCTGCATTTTCTGCAGCGTGGCGTGACCCAAAAGCTCGCTTTGAGTACCATTTAAGGGTCAGATTTCGGCCTTGGCCATCTTCTTTCAGCGACCGCTGGCGGGTCATCCCTTGGTTAGCACCTTTGTGCAGGGGGTTCGCCATGTGCTCCCCCCTGTCAAGCCTCCTCTCCCCCTGTGGGATCTGAATTTGGTGCTCTCGGTTCTCCAGGAACCTCCCTTTGAGAATATTAGAGATATTCCCCTCTTGACTTTGTCTCAGAAGGTGGCCTTCTTGGTGGCCATTACTTCCATTAGACGAGTGTCTGATTTGGCGGCCTTGTCCTGCAAGTCGCCCTTTTTGGTCATCCATAAGGATAAGGCGGTGTTACGTCCGCGACCTTCTTTTCTGCCAAAGGTGGTCTCGGCCTTCCACTTAAATGAGGACATTGTCCTCCCGTCCTTGTGTCCTCACCCATCGCATCCCAGAGTTTGCGCTTCACACTTTGGATGTGGTACGAGCCTTGCGGGTGTACCTGTCTGCTACTGCCTCTATTCGGAAGTCTGACTCACTATTTGTGGCTGTCTCTGGTCCAAAACAGGGCCAAGCGGTTTCGTCTGCCACCATTTCTAGGTGGATCAGACAGACAAACCGTCATTCAAGCTTATGCTCTCAAGGGGCGGGCGCCTCCCTTTCCGGGTACGGCACATTCCACCAGGGCAATTGGTGCTTCCTGGGCTTTCCGACATCAAGCGTCGGTTGCACAAGTGTGCAAGGCGGCGACCTGGTCGTCTGTTCATACCTTTTCTAAGTTTTATAAGGTTGATGTGGCTGCATCTTCGGATGCTTCCTTCGGCCGCAAGGTGTTGCAGGCCGCTGTTTGATGTTGCAACTCCTCCGTTGAGGAGCTCTGCCTTGTTTGGAGTGAAGTTTTTGGTTTTCCATTTATACTGCTCCCATCCCTCTTGACACTGCTTTGGGACATCCCACGTGTAAAGGTGTATAAGACACGCTGTGTCAGTCCATGGATGACAAGAGAAAATAGGATTTTTGTACTCACCGTAAAATCCGTTTCTCTGGCATCCATGGACTGACACAGCACCCACCCTTCTTTTCGAGTTTGTACTGCTTTGTTACCAACTGAGGTCTGCTGGCTGCAGTGGGAGGGTTATGCCGGAGGGACCGCCCCCCTGGGTGGGGCTGTTCAGCTCTGGCTGTTTAGAATGTATGTATAACATCTCACATTCTGCCTAGGTCTTCTCCTGCAAGCAGGGACATAACCCACGTGTAAAGGTGTATAAGACACGCTGTGTCAGTCCATGGATGCCAGAGAAACGGATTTTACGGTGAGTACAAAAATCCTATTTTTTTCTGATCGCTGTCTTAGCGTCGGTGATGCAGATCAGTAGCCAGTATTTTTTTTTTTAGGTTCGCAGCAGGTTTTTATAGCGTCAGGTACCCCCATAAATTATCTAATAAAGGTTTAACCCCCTTGATCTCCCCCCAGGTAACCCTTTCACCCCCTATCACCACTGTCGCTAAGCGATCATTTTTCTTTTTTTTAAATCAAATGGTTTTTATTGCTCACAGAAAAAAAAAAGATACAAGGTACAAAAATTTGCAGCATATTATATCTGTTACATGTACGGTAGCAATATATGTTTTTGACATTCCTTGGTCACATCTGAAATCGCATACATTAAACGATCCGCTCAGAGTTTCAAATAGCATAGGGTGAACAGTACACAACCCATCAGACTCCCCCCTCCCACCCGCCCTCCTGTTGCCGGTGGGAGCTTGCTACACACCTCCCAACATCCTCACCAATTCCATGGGGCTTAACCCCGGTACAGCAAGCCATGCATCCCAGAGCCTATCAAACTTTCCCGCGATGCCCCTGTGCTGGTATGTATTTCTCCATCAAAAGGGTTTTACCCATCTGCTGTATCCACAGCTGGACCGTAGGCGGCTCAACAGACTTCCACAGTAGTAGAATAGTTTTTCTCGCCTGGAACAATGCCCTAGTAAATGCCATTCGAGTCACCTCCTCCGGGATCTCCCCCTCCAGTATTCCTAACAAGCAACATAAGGGGTCAGAAGGAACGTTGTTCTGGAACACCAAATTAAGTGTAGCGATCATTTTTCTGATCGCTGTCTAAGCGTCGGTGATGCAGATCGGTAGCCAGTAATTTTTTTTTAGGTTCGCTGCAGGTTTTTATAGCGTCAGGTACCCCCATATATTATCTAATAGGGTTAACTAGGGGGTTTAAAACCTTTTTCACCAGTGATCATCATAAGTGTTACGGGTGACGCTGGTTAGTTTGCTTTTTATAGTGTCAGGGCACCCGCCGTATATAACCCAATAAAGGTTTAACCCCTTGATCGCCCGGCGGGTGATATCAATTAGGTTTTAGCGTCAGAGAGGGTCTGCGTCACACCCCAGGCAGCGTCAGGTTAGTGCCAGTAACGCTAACACCCACGCGTGAAGCATACACCTCCCTTAGTGGTATAGTATCTGAACAGATCAATATCTGATCTGATCTATACTAGCGTCCCCAGCAGTTTAGGGTTCCCAAAAACGCAGTGTTAGCGGGATCAGCCCAGATACCTGCTAGCACCTGCATTTTGCCCCTCCGTCCAGCCCAGGCCACCCAAGTGCAGTATCAATCGATCACTGTCACTTACAAAACACAACACACATAACTGCAGCGTTCGCAGAGACAGGCCTGATCCCTGCGACTCCAGTGCTGTAGGAGGTGATTTCACCACCACAGTTAAAAAAAAAAAGCAAATATGCCGAAGCATTGGGGCAGCAGGGGCGGAGGAGTGATTTTGCTCCTAATGCTGCGTACATACGATCGAAAGTCCGACGGAGGCTTGCCCGTGGAAAAGTCCGACCATGTGTGTGCGGCATAACTTTTTTGCGGGAGGATGCCCCCATGCTTCGTCATATATAAATGGTGCATGTATGCCCATCATTAGAAGTGGGTGGATGAAGGGCGGTATTCTAATGGTGGGCATACCAACCGATCAATCTCTTTTTTCGTTCAGCCACCTGGCTGCATGGAAAAAAAAAGATTACAATACATGTCCAACAAGGACCAGCAACGTACTGGTATGTTGCTGGACTTTGGTTATACCAGATTGATGCCTGCGGGTTTAGGTATCATCTTGGTATCATTCTTTTCAGCCAGCGGCCGGCTTTCATGTAAAAGCAATCCTAGTGGCTAATTAGCCTCTGGACTGCTTTTACAAGCAGTGGGAGGGAATGTCCCCCCCCCCCGGATATAAAAAGCGCCATTGGGAAATTGGGAAAGCATTTTATCACACCAATCTTGGTGTGGTCAGATGCTTTGAGGGCAGAGGAAAGATCTAGGGTCTAGACCAGCCATTCTCAACCAGGGTTCCGTGGAACCCTAGGGTTCCTCCAAAGGTGGCTAGGGGTTCCTTGACCTTTGGCTGGTTTACCTCCTGTTTGATGGTGCCTACATAGTTCTGAGCCAATTCCACTTGGAGGAGCCAGTGGTATGACACCAATGATCTTTATAGCTCTCTGTAAAGGGGGCCATTCTTGCCACCACTGTAAAAAAGGGCATTCTTCTCACTGACCACCAAAGTAAGGGGCATTGTTGCCACTGACCCCCAATAAATGGGTTTTATCAGGGGTTCCCCGAGACCTGAAAATTATTTTAAGGGTTCCCCTGGGGTAAAAAGGTTGAGAAAGGCTGGTCTAGACCCCAGTTTTTTCAAAAAAAGAGTACCTGTCACTACCTATTGCTATCATAGGGGATATTTACATTCCCTGAGATAACAATAAAAATAATAAAAAAAATAAAATATGGAAGGAACAATTTAAAAATAAAATAAAAAAGCAAAATTAATAATAAAAAAAAAGCACCCCTGTCCTGCCCTGCTCTTGCCCAATGGCGAACGCAAGCGTCGGTCTGGCGTCATATGTAAACAGCAATTGCACCATGCATGTGAGGTATCACCGCGAAGGTCAGATCGAGAGCAGTAATTTTAGCAGTAGACCTCCTCTGTAAATCTAACGGGGTAACCTGTAAAGGCTTTTAAAAATGTATGTAGTTTGTCGCCAATGCGCGTTGTGCGAAATTTTAAAGCATGTCGTGTTTGGTATCTATGTACTCGGCCTAAGATCATCTTTTTTATTTCATCAAACATTTGGGCAATATAGTGTGTTTTAGTGCAGTAAAATTAAAAAAAGTGTATTTTTTCCCAAAAAAATGCGTTTGAAAAATCGCTGCGCAAATACTGTGTAGAAAAAAAAAATGCAACACCCACCATTTTATTCTGTAGGGCCTTTGCTTTAAAAATATATATAATGTTTGGGGGTTCAACATAATTTTCTTGCAAAAAAAAATGTTTTCATTTAAACAAAGTGTCAAAAAGGGCTTTGTCTTCAAGTGGTTAGAAGAGTGGATGTAAGCTTCCTAATGTTGTGTATAAAATGCCAGAACAGTTCAAAACCCCCCCCAAATGACCCCATTTTGGAAAGTAGACACCCCAAGCTATATACTGAGAGGCATGTCGAGTCCATGGAATATTTTATATGTTGACACAAGTTGCGGAAAAAATACTTTTTTTTTTTTTTTTTTTTGCACAAAGTTGTCACTAAATGATATATTGCTCAAACATGCCATGGGCATATGTGGAATTACACCCCAAAATACATTCTGTTGCTTCTCCTGAGTACGGGGATACCACATGTGAGACTTTTTGGGAGCCTAGCCGCGTACGGGACCCCAAAAGCCAATTACCGCCTTCAGGCTTTCTAAGGGTGTAAATTTTTGATTTCACTTCTCACTGCCTATCACAGTTTCGGAGGCCATGGAATGCCCAGATGGCACAACCCCCCCCCCAAATGACCCCATTTTGGAAAGTAGACACCCCAAGCTATTTGCTGAGAGGTATTGGGAGTATTTTGCAGATCTCGCTTTTTGTCACAAAGTTTTGAAAATTGAAAAAAAAAAAGAAATTAAATGTTCTTTCTTTTTCAAAAACAAATGAGAGCTGTAAAATACTCACCATGCCTCTCAGCAAACAGCTTGGGGTGTCTACTTTCCAAAATGGGGTCATTTGGGGGGGTTTTGTGCTATTTTGGCATTTTATGGCCTTCAAAACTGTGATAGGTAGTGAGAAGTGAAATCAAAAATTTGCGCCCTTAGAAATCCTGAAGGCGGTGCTTGGTTTCCGGGGTCCCGTACGTGGCTAGGCTCCTAAAAAGTCCCACACATGTGGTATCCCCGTACTCAGGAGAAGCAGCAGAATGTATTTTGGGGTGCAATTCCACATATAACCATGGCATGTGTGAGCAATATATCATTTAGTGACAACTTTTTGTAATTCTTTTTTTTTTTTTTTTTTTTTTTTTTTTTCATTATTCAATCACTTGGGACAAAAAAAAATATTCAATGGGCTCAACATGCCTCTCAGCAATTTCCTTGGGGTGTCTACTTTCTAAAATGGGGTCATTTGGGGGGGTTTTGTACTGCCCTGCCATTTTAGCACCTCAAGAAATGAGATAGGCAGTCATAAATTTAAAGCTGTGTGAATTCCAGAAAATGTACCCTAGTTTGTAAACGCTATAACTTTTGCGCAAACCAATAAATATACGCTTATTGACATTTTTTTTACTAAAGACGTGGCTGAATACATTTTGGCCTAAATGTATGACTAAAATTGAGTTTATTCGATTTTTCTTATAACAAAATGTAGAAAATATCATTCTTTTTCAAAATTTTCGGTCTTTTTCCGTTTATATCGCAAAAAATAAAAATCGCAGAGGCAATCAAATACCATTAAAAGAAAGCTCTCTTTGTGGGAAGAAAAGGACGCAAATTTCGTTTGGGTACAACATTGCATGTCCGCACAATTTACAGTTAAAGCAGCGCAGTGCAAAATTCTGAATTCACCTCTGGTCCTTTAGCTACCAAATGGTCCGGGGCTTAAGTGGTTAAAGCGTGACATGTTGGGTATCCATTTACTCAGTGTAACATCATATTTCACATTTTACAAAAAATTGTTCTAACTTAAGTGAGGGGTTTTTTATTCTTGAAAAAGTATTTTCCCCCCAAAAAATGTGTTTGAAAAACTGCTGTGAAAATACTGTGTGACAAAAAAGGTGCAACGGCTGCCATTTTATACCCTAGGGTCTTTGCTAAAAAACGTATATAATGTTTGGGGGTTCTGAGTAACTTTCTTGCAAAAAAATGAAGATTTTTACATATAGGTATGGAGTGCCAGAATTGGCCCGGTATGAAAGTGGTTAATATTACGATTTAGGTTTGCGCTCACTTAAGTGGTAAACCATATGTGAGCGCTATTTAAATTGGCTTCTTATATCCCCCTTCATCTGTAAGAGGGAGAAGCGGAGGACCAGTGGATCCACCGCTAATACATTTGGGTTAGTAGAACCCTTTTGTTCTTTTTGTTTTCTTTCCCTTTTTTATTTTTTTTCTCCTCACCACGTTAGGAAAGATGGAGGTGTTAAAGGTAACTTCTTTAAATGCAAAGGGTCTTAATGTACCGGAAAAGTGGAGGATGTTTATTCAAGACTTAAAACGTTCTCATACTGATGTGGCTTATATCCAAGAAACTCATTTTAAAGAGGGCAAGATACCAATCCTAAAGAGTAACCTTTATCCGTTTGCATATCATGCATTTAATAGGGTATCCAAATCTAGAGGGGTATCCATCCTGATGTCTAGGCGAGTCCCTTGGAGCTTGATAGATTCCAGAATGGACACGGAGGGCAGGTTTCTGTTTCTTAAGGGTATGGTTGGCGCCAATAAAGTGACGTTAGCAGCGGTATACGTACCTAATTGTAATCAAGACCAACTTATCTGCTCTACGGTAAATAAGCTTATACAATTTGTGGAGGGGAAACTTTTGCTGGGGAGATTTCAACCTCCCCCTGGATCCTAGGGTAGATACATCGGCCGGAAGTACCGTCGTATGGAGATCGTACCATCCTGATGAAAGGGATTATACCTTTTTATTCGTCTCCACACAAAGTATATTCCCGTATTGACTTGTTCATTGTCCCCCATTACATGTTAATGATGGTTAAAGCAATAGATATAGGGAATATCACATGGTCGGACCACGCTCCAGTGACATTAACATTGTCTATGAATGAACACATACTTTCAAATACCAGACAGTGGCGTCTTAATGAGAGTCTGTTGGAGGATAAGTCAGTAGTGGAAGATGTTATCAAAGAAATACAGTACTATTTTCATGATAACAATACACCAGAGGTAGATGCAGGGATAATATGGGAGGCGCACAAAGCGGTAATAAGGGGGGTGCTTATTAAACATGGATCTAGAATTAAAAAGGCAAGGGAAGCTGAACTGACTAAGTTATTGACGGATATACATTCACTAGAGATCCAGCATAAACAGAACCCCCGGATCTCCAGTGGAGGCGGAACTCTCTAACCTACGGAGACAGGTGACCTCTCTCCTTCATTATAGAGCTAAGGCAGCATTAGTCATGCTGGAAATATTACTATGAAGCTGGAGATAAGTGTGGGTGTCAATTAGCCAGAGCCCTACAGGATCAGAGAGCCCAATCCTATATACCTTATTTAGTGGACTTAGGGGGCAGAAAGGTGCATATCCCCAATAAGATTGTATCGACCTTTTGAGAGTTCTACCAATCCCTGTATAACTTATCCAACAGATCTCAGCCACAAAATAAGATGGAAGATTATATATCATCATCATCAGGCATCCCCCAGTTATCAGACCAGATACGAGAGGATCTCGAAGCTGCTATTACTCTTGAGGAGCTGCAAGAGGCAGTTGGGGCACTCAAACCTGGAAAATCACCAGGCCCAGACGGCTTTACACACAAATATTAGCAGGTGTTTTTTCCCCAACTTGGCAAGCAGATGATCCAAACATTCAATGCATTAGGATATGACACAGTTTTCTCTTCGGAGACACTGAAGGCACATATTACCCTTATACCCAAGGAGGATAAGGATCCATCAGCTTGTGGTAGTTATCGGCCTATTTCTTTATTAAATGTGGATCTTAAACTATTTACAAAAATTCTAGCTACACGTATCCAACCACATCTGACAGCATTAATACATCTCGATCAGGTTGGTTTTATACCAACTCGTGAAGCGCGAGATAATACTATTAAAGTATTGAATCTTATTCACATGGCTCACTCTTCTAATACCCCATCTGTGTTTCTGGGTACGGATGCCGAAAAGGAGTTTGATCGGGTCAATTGGCCCTTTATGTTTCTGGTCCTAAGACATGTAGGCTTTGGAGAGAAGATGATGGGTTGGATTTCGAGTATTTACTCAAGACCTACGGCACAAATCAAAGCAAATGGGCTTTTATCAGAGCCCTTCTCGATCTCTAATGGAACGCGTCAAGGGTGTCCCCTATCACCTCTCCTTTTTGCCCCATCATTGGAGCCATTCCTGTGCAGAATAAGACAGAACTCAGACATAACGGGGATACAAGCCAGGGGAGTAGACGATAAGGTATCTGCTTATGCAGATGATATTCTATTCTCACTGACTAAACCGTCTAGATCTTTACTAAACCTCCTAAAATAATTACATTAATACAGTGAACTATCTTACCTTTTAAATAAATGTCCAAATCAGAGGCAATGGGGGTATCCATGTCGGTTCTGCAGATAAATACCTTTAAAAACAAACTTTTTAATTTCAGATGGACCCCCACGGCCCTTAAATATCTGGGTACTTATATTCCTCCCAAATTAAATCAAGTGTATGAGCGGAACTTCCCACCTTTACTTAGTAGAGTAAAGAGCTTATTTGATAAGTGGCAACATGGTCTTTTTTCTTGGTTTGGGAGATGCAATATAATCAAAATGTCAATTTTGCCCAAATTCACCTATCTATTTCAAACATTACCGATTTCATATTCCCTTAGAATTTTTCAAACAGATTAACGCGTTGATAACCAAATTTATCTGGAATTATAAGAGGCCTAGATTACAACGAAGATTAATGACCATGTCCAAGCAACACGGCGGTTTAGCAGTACCGGATATGCAGAAATATTATCAGGCGGCGCATATGGGCAGAATAATAGATTGGTGCAGGCATACAGAGTTTAAACTGGCCTAAGATTGAGCAATCACAATGTAGGGTCCCATTGCGACGGGCGGTTTGGTGTTTTAGAGCTCTTGAGGTGGCTCTCAAACACCCAACCTTGGGGCCTACCGTGCGGATATGCTCCCGGATATGCCCGACTACTCGATTTATCACCCGCATATTCCCCTCTTTACCCTATAGTGGGGAACCCTTGCTTTCCACCGGGACTACAAGATGGAACTTTTAGGAAACTGTTATAGTCACAATGCTATCAGGCTTCGCATTTTGCACAATCTGCGACGTGTAGAGTTGCCACCTCACCCCTTTAAACCCGAACATATATGAATTACACAGGTTCTGAGGCTAATTTTAATGCAGATAAGGCACCAACTGAGTTTAATTACCACCTTAATCAGCCCACAAAACCTGTGTAATTCATATGTGTTCGGGTTTAAAGGGATGAGGTGGCAACTCTAGCGACGTGGCCTTCACTCGCTGCCCTGACCTCAGTAAATGACCGTTTTGGTCTGGACTTTTGGAGTGGAGTTCAGTTACGACATTTTTTTTTAAAACATTACCACCCCCGGACAGATTTCAATGACCACCTTAGAAAAATTATGTGAGGCGACGGGTCCATGCTCTCATACACTTTCACAAATATGTGTTATTGGTGGCTCCCCCAGACGAGTGTCCCCCCCCTTTCTAAAGAAATGGGGAAACGGTATTAGAAAGAGGTCCTTCTCCCCTTTACAACAAAGGCAGATTATATACAACGCTCTAAAATCATCAATATGTACCCGGGCACAGGAAACTAATTTTAAACTTATGACGAGATGGTATCGTACACACTCGCTACTTCATAAATATTCGCCCTTGATCTCGGATAAATGTTGGAGATGCCAAATAGAGAGGGGGACTTTACTTCATATTTTTTGGGCATGTCCGAGGTTGGAACACTTCTGGAAGGAGGTATATCGAATTTCGCAGAAATTTACAGATTATACCCTCCCTGAAGACCCAGCCCTTTTTTTTGTTGCATGTTTCTAGTGTACCGGGGAAAGTATATACAAAATCAATTTTACGCCATCTCTTTAATGCTGCTAGATCGTGTATTGCACGGCAATGGAGAGATGTGAGACCTCCTACAATATCTTCATGGCTTACAAGAATTGAAGAGGTAAATAAGATGGAAGAGTTGGTATTTTTGGGAATCGAAAATCGATATGACATTTACTCCCAAACCTGGGCTTCTTGGAATATATTTAAATTTTCGGAGGAAGGAAAGACCCCATTTGTATTGTGACTGACTTAATACTGGTGATGTGCTGATCCTCCACTTTTCCTACTGGTGGGGGTTTTTTTTTTTTTTTTTTTCCTCCCCTCTCTCTTTGTTTTGTTTTTACTTCTGATTATGAAGGTGACTAAAGTAAAGTGGATTGTTTGTATATTTTAGGATAGTAAGGGGTTGAGTCCAGAGTATAGACTGCTCTATTTAAAGTCTATTTTTTGATATGGGTAGGATAAGGGTTGTTCTGTATGACAGTATATATGTTTATGAATTTGGACTGATGCTATATATTTGAATTTGTATAAAATTGTGTTGTGTTAATTACTGAATGTATCAGATCAAATAGAACGACTGTCCTATGTATAATGGATAATTAAAAAAAATAAAATATAAATAAAAAAATATTAAGATTTTATATATCGCCAACAGTTTGCGCAGTGCTTTACAAAATAGATACAGTACAGTTACAATGAAAGGATTGAGAAGGCCCTGCTCACAAGAGCTTACAATCGAAGCTCATGGCCTTGATTGTAAACCTATAATCGCTCACTGTAAAAATGCACAGCTATAAAGCTACTTTCACACCGAGGCGTTGGGGGCGTAGACGGTAAAGCGCCGTTATTTTTAGTGACGCTTTACTGTCTTTTTTTTCGGCCGCTAGCGGGGCACTTTTAACCCCCGCTATTTCAATCGGCACGGGGCGCTTTAAGAGCGGTGCATACACAGCTCCTACAGCGCTGCAAAGATGCGGCTTGCGTTTCTTTCTTTTACCGTCCTGCCAGCGCACCGCATTGGAGTGAGGAAAGGCTCTTTACAGGTGCTATGCAGGCCTATTTTTAGCAATATAGCGCCTGTAAAGCGCCTCAGTGTGAAAGCAGCCTAAAAGTACTGCAGGTTTGTGATTGCTGCTCTTAACTTCAGATGTACAGAGGTACAAGCATCAGCACAACATGCATATGTTGTTTTTTCCACATCCATGACTAAAGAGCTGCCATGGACTGAGAAGTAGCTATTCTAGAAGTAACAATAGTACAGTATATACTCGAGTATAAGCCGAGATTTTCAGCCCTTTTTTTTGGCTGAAAGTCCCCCCCCCCCCCCCCCCCCCTTCGGCTTATACTCGAGTCAGCGAAATTTAACATTGTAAATAGTACCTGAAAAAAAGTTGAGAGGCTGCGGCGTCCATCGTTTAAATCTCGCGGTCCCTTCCGTGATAGGCGGAGAGTGTCTGCTGAGAATCGCCTATCACAAACGTTCTCTCATCCTCACCCATCCCAGCAGACACTGTGTTCGGTGTTCCGCCAATCACAGACGTCTGCTGGGAAACTGAGGATGAGAGAACGTTCGTGATAGGCGGAGAGTGTCTGCTGAGAATCGCCTATCACGGAATTTTTCAGGTACTCTTTACAATGTTAAATGGGAACAAGTGAGCTAGGGAACAAGTGAGGAACAAATGGCACAAGCAGGTATGCTAGCCTAGTCATTAAACAGCTATGGTGCAGACATAGGCTTAGGAGACAGCCTGTTTAAATGTGGAACGTGACATACTGAGAATACTGGAAAGGCTGGCTCTTCCCCGCTGATTGATAGTCTCCCCTCCCCAGGATATATGGACATAAAGTTGAAGTATTTTAAGGTGGAGGGATATTGAGGAATGGTAGTTAACATCCCATAAACTGCCTATTGTTTATATGATAACCAGCTGGTGATGGACAATGCATATAAGTGTAAAGTGACTAAAAAAAAAGAACTTGGAAGGAGAGGGGAAGGCAGAGGAGGAGTAACTGAACACAAAACTACACAGAAATAAAAGTCAATCCAGTTCAATCCTATTAGGAGAGTACATGTGCATGCAAATGTGTGCTGTTATTTGATGTTTCCTGCAAACTCACCTAGCACCCAGAGTGGGGAAGGACTATGGAACAAGTACTTGTATAGAACCCTGGTACCTGCATTTCCCTTATGTGGATAAATTATATGGGTAGCATGTGAAACATCAGAACAGAAACTTTGGTAAATCAAATGCGCTGAAATAATTATTGGATGTTGTGTATGGAAGCTGGAGGCTGAAGCGACCAGTAAGAGGCACGGATGGATGTGGACATGTACTTGAGCGATTAGCCTAAGCACTGGCCGGATAGCCTTTATGTCTGTATATACAGGTGCTTAGCATGGTATAAATGTAGTTTACATCCCTCCTCACTTCCACTTAGTCTGGTATGTTCATCGGACAGTATCCTCTTTTCTTTTCTTAGAAGCAGAGCCATATAACTACCAGCTTCTGAAATAGGCCTGCCACCCCCCAGAGATACAGTGCAAATTATATAAGCCAGTTGGCATACTCATCTCCTGCGGGCTAGCATTGCTTATGTCAGCAACCCAGGGTAGAGGCACCCCTGTAAGGAAGATTGCAGGATTATAAGATCATTTGAAGGAAGGCTGGTCCACGTAAACCTCTGCAGCAAATAGCACGATCAAACAATATATGACCCAGGAGGCAAGCTTAAAAAGCCCAGGATCAGGAATGCAACAGCAAGATAAAAAGGATAAGACAACAGAGAAAGGGACAAAGAAGATGGGGAAAAAAGGAGGGAGGTGTAGCAGACCAATCCAAAAGTGATCTAACAATAGAAAGTGAACTAGAAATAAGCAGAGCAGACGAGTTATGGGCAGACGCACAAATACCAACAAAGGGAGAAATGAATGAGATGCTTATGAGATTAGAAAATGCAATAAAGGCGGAAATCAACATCCTAAGAACTGATCTTGGACACCCCTTGACAAGGGTAGAAACAATGGAAGAAAGAGTGGAAAAACAGGATCAGGAATTAAGCAAACTAAAAGAGCAAACTAAAATAATACAACAAAATCGGAGAAATATATTATACCGGTTAGAAGACCAAGAGAATCGAAATAGAAGGCAAAACTTGAGAATCCGATCACTCCCAGGGGAAAAAGGAGAAGATCTGAGGAAAATTATGAACACAATATTTAATCCCCTATTGGACATGAGAGCGGAAGACTCCCTCAAAATTGAGCGTGTGCATCGTATCGGTAAACCAAGGAATGGAGAAGCTGATTGTCCGAGAGATATTGTGAGGTTTCGGTACTATGAAATTAAAGCGGATATTTCAATGAAGCTGAGGGGGAAACCCCCCCCCCCCATCCAATTTCAAGGGAATGAATTGCAGATCTTCACAGCCTTGGCACCAGAGACATTGTCAAGACTACTTTTGAAACCCCTCCTGGAGCAAATGAAGGCGCAGAATATTAAACATAACTGGGGGTTCCCGGCATGTCTTATAGGCCAGAAAGAAGGAAAAGCAGTATGACTAAGGTTCCCTGATGAACTAGCAGGATTCTGTAATTAGACTTGCAGATACCAGATCTGCCTGGATGGATAGAAAAGGAAACTGAGATATAAAACAAAGAGGACATTAAAAATTAAGCTGCTTGTAGATAACAGGAGCATAGAATATGGGGGATGGAGGAGGGGAGATTCTACCTCCAGGGATTCCGTAAAAAATAAATGGGAAAATATATGGCAGACAGATAAAACGCAAATAGCTCAGGAAAAAAAAAAGCGCAGATGTCAGTAATAAATTTTATGTCTTATGTTAAAGGGTTAAACACGCATACCAAGAGGCTAAAGATTTTGAAAGAGCTCATACATAGAGCAGACGTGGTTTTTCTACAGGAGACCCATCTAACCTTGGATGAAAATTGTTTAACATTTGATTCTAACTACCCGAAGTGGTACTATGGGGACACTATCTCTAAGAGCGAGGGGGGTCACAATTGGTTTTGCCAAGGAAATGCGGTTCACATTGGAGGAAAGGATGATGGATAAAGATGGAAGATTCCGTTTTTTAAAAGGGAAGTTAGGAGAAATGAGATGCACTTTGGCAAACATCTATGCCCCCAATGTAAACCCCATTAAATATCTAAATGAAATCTTGGGAAAATTGAAGGAATTTGGGGCCGGCTATGTAGTCTTGATGTGGGGGGGGATATGAACTTTTGTATGGATCCGGCAGTAGATAGTACGTCCCGGGTACAGGGGACAAATAACAGTGGACAAAGATAAAACAAAAATTGCATAATAGTCAGATGGTGGATATATGGAGGATTATGCATCCAAAACAGGACTATACGTATTTCTCCCCTGTACATGAGACGTACTCGAGGATAGACTACATAATGGTCTAACATAGAATGTTGGATAAGGTCATGGAATCAAACATAGAAATAGCTTCACTCTCGGACCATGCCCCAATAAGTATAAAAATAAAAGTACCCAGATATCAAATGCAACCCTATACCTGGCGATTAAATGAAGAACTACTCCGGGATTAGGGTGCGGAAGGAATTAGAACAATACTTTCTGACAAATGATACGGAAGGGACCTCGGGGGCAACCCTATGGGAGGCACACAAGGCCTATATTAGGGGGATTTTGATTGCGGAAGGGACAAGGAAGAAAAAAGTAGAAAACTTAACTCCCTGATTGGAGAAATATTTAAAGCTGAGCAAGAACATAAAAAACAACATGGGCAACAACAAGTTATACCATAAATTAGTAATGAAAAGGGACGAACTTAAAGAACTTATGGAACAAGAGACTAAAAGGACACTAAATTGCATAGCAAAAGAAAGATAGATATATGTGGGGGGATAAGTCCAGTAAACATCTAGCAAAAATGGTACAAAAAGACTAGAAATTATATAGAAAAGATTAAAAAAAAGAACGGAGAGGTAGTATATGCAACAAAGGACATAGCAGAAACATTTAGAAATTATTACGAAGGATTATATTCAGTGGAGCAGAAGGCATGGCGGATAGGAGAGAAACAACTAAAAACAGAGGAATTCTTAGGAAAAGCGAGGTTGCCCAAGATTAATGAAATTGAAAGATTGGCGCTAGATAAACCTATAACGGAAGAGGAACTAAGTAGAGCACTGATGGATACAGCTGCAGGAAAAAGTCCCGGCCCCGACGGGTTTACAGCGCTATACTTTAAAAAAATATAAGAAGATTTTGATTCCCAGGTTATGGAAATGGGCAGAGAGGCCTCAGTAGCGACAACGGTTATCCCGAAGGAGGGAAAGGATGAAATGTTATGCTCTGGATATAGGCCAGTCTCGCTGCTAAACGCGGATATAAAATTGTACGCGAAAGTCTTAGCAGAACGAATGAAGGGACTGATGCCCACATTGGTACATCCGGACCAAGTGGGATTTATCCCAGGAAGGGAAGGGAGGGATAATGGGGTGAGAGCATTACTCCTCTTTCAGAAGATAAAAGAGAATGGGTACCCAGGTCTACTCCTGTCAGTAGATGTAGAAAAGGCATTTGACAGGGTAGACTGGGGACTCATGATACGAACCCTGGAAACCATGGGAAGAGGATCTAGGATGATGCAATGGATTAAAACACTTTATCATCATCCTATGGGCAGGATTAAAATAAACGGCACGCTGTCTCCAGCTTTTGAGATGAAAAACGGGACTAGACAGGGCTGCCCCCTATCCCCCTCTCCCCCTCTTATTTGTGTTGTCCCTAGAACCCCTCTTAGCTACGATATGAAATAACCCCGACGTCAAAGGTATTAAAATAGAAGATGAACACAAACTCTCAGCTTATGCAGACGATGTCCTGTTCTATATTACTAACCCCAGGATTACATTACCGAATTTACTTAAAATCCTTAATATGGTGAAATATCAAACTTTAAAATTAATATAACCAAGACCGAGATCCTAAATGTCAACATTAGTAAGGGCGAAGAACGGAGCCTACGAAAGGAGTATAGTTTTCCCTGGCAGAAGGAGCTGAAGTACCTAGGGGTAAAACTGGCTAACTCAATAAAAAAAATGTATAAGATAAATTATATCCCCTTATTAGATGAGATGAAAACTGAAATTAGAAGGATGACAAACCGCCCAATATCATGGTTAGGAAGAATTAACATTCTGAAGATGGTATTATTACCAAAGATCTTGTGTATATATTCCAGATGATCCCGCTGGTAGTACCCCAACCATACTTCAGAGTGTTAAAAAATATGCTAATGAATTTTGTTTGGAAAAATAAAAAACACAGAATCTCCTTCTCAGTATTAAAGCAGGATAAAAAAACATTGAGGGCTAGCTGTCCCCGATATTAAAGAAATATTATAATGCGGTGGTGCTGTCCCGGGTGGTAGAGAGGGCCATGGACAGACACGAAAAAAGATGGGTAAAAATTGAAAAGGCACTGGCAAAGACACAATTGGGAAGTATAATATGGAATCCTCCTCAGTATAGAGCACTAAATGAAAATACTGACATTATAACACAAAATGCACTTAAAATATGGGACAGGGTACAGAAACAAATAGACAGAGATTATAACTCTCGTTCTTATAGAACTAAAAGAAAATTAATATTTTGCATCGGGGAAAAAAATTGTGGGAGGAAATTGGATAAAAAAAGATACAGCACAGTTAAGAGATATAATAAGAGGGAAAACCATACCATTTCAGGAATTAAGACATAATAGGGAATTAATGATTTTGGATGAATGGAGCTATCTCCAGCTGAACCACTTTGTACAGAACTTGCCCCAGCCAATTAGGTCGGGGGAGGAGTTAACGCCGTTGGAACGGCTTTGTACAGCTGATAACTCAAAAGGCATTCTATCAAATCTTTATAAATTGTTGCTGACAGTGGATGAACTGGAGATGCCCCCCATATATAAAGAAGTGGGAAAGGGAATTAGGAACACAAAGAGACAAAATTACTATAGATAAAATGATAAAATTGACTCGCTCCTCTGCTATGGACAGCAGGACCGCAGAAATGAATTATAAATGTATCACAGGTTGGTACGCCACGCCAGATAAATTAAGCAAATTTCAAGTAGGACAGACCGCAGAATGCTGGCGAGGGTGTAGGAAAACGGGAACAATGGTTCACCTGTGGTGGCATTGTCCCAAAATTAAAAAATATTGGGGAAAAATCCTGGACTTCATAAAAGTAATTACTGAAAAGGAGATTAAAAGAGATCCATGGATGGTTTTATTCCACGGAGGGGGAAGGAGGAGTGAAACAGTATAAAGAGTCACTGATTCCACACCTATTAAATGCAGCCAAAAGGCTGATTCCAAAAAAATGGCAAGAGGCGGAAAGCCCATCAGTATGGGAGTGGATTGATTCAGTGGAAGAAACACATAGAATGGAGGAGTTGAAGTATAGCTTAGAAGATGGGGAAACACGATTCAAAGATAAATGGGAATGCTGGAGGAAATTTAAGAAAACATGGAGTTGTGCAGAAAATCTGAGATGCTAGAGGTAAAAGGAATCGGAAAACAAGAGGTAGGGGAGGGGGGGGGGTGGATAGAGGTGGGGGGGGGGGAGATAAGAGGGAGAAAAGGGGATTTTAGATATAATATGTAAAAGAATATAGACTACTATGTTTCTCTTATTATTGCATATACAAAAATGTATTAATGTAATATAATTGGAATTTTGATAAAATAAAGAATAATAAAAAAAGTTGAATATAATACAATTTTATATATAAATATTTTTTAAAAACTGTCATGTTTGGACGATATGTCGACACAATGGCACGGCTGGGCAGATGGGCGTACAGGTACGTCCCCTTTAAGATGCGGCATTGTGGGCGCGTGTTCCCGCCCGCCGCAAGCTCCGTGGGTATACCCGCGATCGTCTCACGGATAAGGAAGAACCGGGAAATGCTGATGTAAACAAGCATTTCACCATTGAGTGGCTGATCAGCAGGCCCCCACACAGTCTGCGACAGCACACATTGCATCAAGAACATTCTGGATAGAATTTATGTTCTTCCTTGGCTTTTGTGAGTTTCACAATCCAAAACTCTCCTGGTATATCTATTGGCTTCCACTGTAACTATGATTGTCAGGTTTTTCAGACGACAATGACTCGTGGGTTCACTGTTCTCTAAAGTGCTAAGTGCTGGAATTAAGTTAATCTGTGATATACAAGCGAATATACATATGTTATTTGGATGTTTGAGCAGTTCCTGTTTATCACCTAATATGTACTTATGCGACGCATAAAATTGTTTTTTTTTATTTTTTCCCCCAAATAGTTTTGTCTATTTTATTCATCGTGTCTTTATTTATTTTTTTATGCTTTGCAGGGCACAAGTGCAGAGCAGGATAATCGCTTTAGCAACAAACAGAAGAAGCTTTTGAAGCAGTTAAAGTTTGCAGAATGCTTGGAAAAGAAGGTACTGTTTAATATTGAAATGTTATACACAAAAGCTTATCTTTAACAGGCAGGGGTATCACTGGTGATAAATGAAGAACATCATTAAAATTGTACCATGGGGAAACGTTTAGACCTCCTTTTTTTTTTTTTGCAATACTCATGCTGGAGTTTTGGACCTGATCACAGAACATTATATGCAACAGATGTTTACATCTAATTCTTATAACTTGCTTTGCTACCTCCAAGGCAATATGCACACAACAAAATGCTTCATACATGCACTGTCTTTTTAAACCTTGCAATATACAAATACTTATGTTGATGTTAATCCACTTCACAGAATTCTTGAAGACTGTCAATAAAACTTTTGCGATCCAAATTAGTAGTCCCTTTTTTTAACCACTTAACGACCGCCCACTGTAAATATACGTCAGCAGAATGGCACCGACAGGCAGAATCACGTACATATACGTGATTGCCTTTGTATAGTTGGGGGGTCCGATCGGACCCCCCTTCTTTACAGTGGGTGGTCGTTTTACCTTCGGGAGCGATCCGGCATGAGGGGACGGCCGTTCGATTCCGGCCACCCCCTCTCGATCGCTCCCGGCGAAAGAGAGCTTCCCCTGCCTGCCAGGAAGGAGGAAGTGATGTCATCTCTCCTGCGGCGCTCACATATACCGAGCGCCGTACAGGAGAAGATGCAGGTTAGTACACAAAACAGCACACTGACACTGGGACACAGGCACATAAATCGCCCCCCCCCCCCCAGATCGCCCCCCAGCCCCCAGTCAGTGTCACTGATTGCAGTGACCATTTATTTAGTGATCACTGCAATCAGTGACATTTGTGACTGTAAAAGTGTCGCTACATTTAGTTTTAGGTCCAGTGTAGCCCCCTAACCCCCCCCCCCTAATAAAGGTTTAACCCCCTGATCACCCCCCAGATAACCCTTTCACCCCCTAGCACCGCCGTCGCTAAGCAATCATTTTTCTGATCGATGTCTTAGCGTCGGTGATGCTGATCGGTAGCCAGTAATTTTTTTTAGGTTCGCCGCAGGTTTTTATAGCGTCGGGTACCCCCATATATTACCTAATGAAGGTTTAACCCCCTTGATCGCCCCCCAGGTAACCCTTTCACCCCCTATCACCACTGTCACTAAGTTATAATTTTTCTGATCGATGTCTTAGCGTCGGCGATGCTGATCGGTAGCCAGTAATTTTTTTTAGGTTCGCCGCACGTTTTTATAGCGTCGGGTACCCCCATATATTGCCTAATAAAGGTTTAACCCCCTTGATCACCCCCCAGGTAACCCTTTCACCCCCTAGCACCGCCGTCGCTATGCGATCATTTTTCTGATCGATGTCTTAGCGTCGGTGATGCTGATCGTTAGCCAGTAATTTTTTTTAGGTTCGCCGCAGGTTTTTATAGCGTCGGGTACCCCCATATATTACCTAATAAAGGTTTAACCCCCTTGATCGCCCCCCCAGGTAACCCTTTCACCCCCTATCACCACTGTCGCTAAGCGATCATTTTTCTGATCGATGTCTTAGCGTCTGTGATGCTGATCGGTAGCCAGTAATTTTTTTTAGGTTCGCCGCAGGTTTTTATAGCGTCAGGTACCCCCATATATTATCTAATAAAGGTTTAACCCCCTGATCGCCCCCCCAGGTAACCCTTTCACCCCCTATCACCACGGTCGCTAAGCAATCGTTTTTATGATCGTTGTCTTAGTGTCGGTGATGCCGATAGGTAGCCAGTAATTTTTTTTTTAGGTTCGCCGTCAGGTTTTTATATAGCGTCAGGTACCCCCATATATTACCTAATAAAGGTTTTAACCCCCTAATTGCCCCTAGTTAACCCTTTCACCAGTGATCATATAAGTGTTACGGGTGACGCTGGTTAGTTAGTTTGCTTTTTATAGTGTCAGGGCACCCGCCGTATATAACCCAATAAAGGTTTAACCCCCTGATCGCCCGGCGGGTGATATCAGTTAGGTTTTAGCGTCAGAGAGGGTCTGCGTCACACCCCAGGCAGCGTCAGGTTAGTGCCAGTAGCGCTAACACCCACACGTGAAGCATACACCCCCCTTAGTGGTATAGTATCTGATCAGCTCAATATCTGATCTGATCAGATCTATACTAGCGTCCCCAGCAGTTTAGGGTTCCCAAAAACGCACTGTTAGTGGGATCAGCCCAGATACCTGCTAGCACCTGCGTTTTGCCCCTCCGTCCAGCCCAGGCCACCGAAGTGCAGTATCGATCGATCACTGTCACTTGCAAAACACAACACACATAACTGCAGCGTTCGCAGAGACAGGCCTGATCCCTGCGACTCCAGTGCTGTAGGAGGTGATTTCACCACCACAGTTAAAAAAAAAAAGCATATATGCCAAAGCATTGGGGCAGCAGGAGCGGAGGAGCGATTTTGCTCCTAATGCCGCGTATATACGGTCGAAATTCCGACGGAGGCTTGCCCGTGGAAAAGTCTGACCATGTGTACGCGGCATAACTTTTGCGAGAAGATGCCCCCATGCTTCGGCATATATAAATGGTGCATGTATGCCCATCATTAGAAGTGGGTGGATGAAGGGCGGTATTCTAATGGTGGGCATACCCACCGATCAATCTTTTTTTTTTTCGTTCAGCCAACAGGCTGCATGAAAAAAAAGATTACAATACATGTCCAACAAGGACCAGCAACGTACTGGTATGTTGCTGGACTTTGAATGTTTATACCAGAATGATGCCTGCGGGTTTAGGTATCATCTTGGTATCATTCTTTTCAGCCAGCGGCCGGCTTTCATGTAAAAGCAATCCTAGTGGCTAATTAGCCTCTGGACTGCTTTTACAAGCAGTGGGAGGGAATGTCCCACCCCCCGGATATAAAAAGCGCCATTGGGAAATTGGGAAAGCATTTTATCACACCGATCTTGGTGTGGTCAGATGCTTTGAGGGCAGAGGAAAGATCTAGGGTCCAATAGACCCCAGTTTTTTCAAAAAAGAGTACCTGTCATTCTCTATTGCTATCATAGGGGATATTTACATTCCCTGAGATAACAATAAAAGTGATAAAAATAAATAAATATGGAAGCAACAGTTTAAAAATAAAATATAAAAGCAAAATTAATAATTAAAAAAAAAAAAAAAGCACCCCTGTCCTGCCCTGCTCTTGCCCAATGGCGAACGCAAGCGTCGGTCTGGCGTCATATGTAAACAGCAATTGCACCATGCATGTGAGGTATCACCGCGAAGGTCAGATCGAGGGCAGTAATTTTAGCAGTAGACCTCCTCTGTAAATCTAACGGGGTAACCTGTAAATGCTTTTAAAGGCTTTTAAAAATGTATGTAGTTTGTCGCCAATGCGCGTTTGTGCGAAATTTTAAAGCATGTCGTGTTTGGTATCTATGTACTCGGCCTAAGATCATCTTTTTTATTTCATCAAACATTTGGGCAATATAGTGTGTTTTAGTGCATTAAAATTAAAAAAAGTGTATTTTTTCCCCAAAAAATGCGTTTGAAAAATCGCTGCGCAAATACTGTGTAGAAAAAAAAATGCAACACCCACCATTTTATTCTGTAGGGCCTTTGCTTTAAAAATATATATAATGTTTGGGGGTTCAACATAATTTTCTTGCAAAAAAAAATGTTTTCATGTAAACAAAAAGTGTCAAAAAGGGCTTTGTCTTCAAGTGGTTAGAAGAGTGGATGTAAGCTTCCTAATGTTGTGTATAAAATGCCAGAACAGTTCAAAACCCCCCCAAATGACCCCATTTTGGAAAGTAGACACCCCAAGCTATATACTGAGAGGCATGTCGAGTCCATGGAATATTTTATATGTTGACACAAGTTGCGGAAAAAATACAATTTCTCTTACCATCCATCGACTGACACGGTGTCTCTTTACACTTTACACGTGGGTTATGTCCCTGCTTGCAGGAGAAGACCTAGGCAGAATTTTGAGATGTTCTACATACATTCTAAAAGCCAGAGCTGAACAGCCCCACCCAGGGGGCGGTCCCTCCGGACACAACCCTCCCATTACAGTCAGCAGACTTCAGTTTTTTTCTGCCTAGCAGAAGGAGAAGACGTGGCTCTCTCAGGAGCCAGTCTCCTGACCTATTTTTATTCCTTTTCTGGAATTCTTTTTTATTTTATTTTTGAGAATCTTCTATCAACTGTCGGCTGGGCAACAGGTTGGGTACAAGATATCCTCGTAGTCTTCCCTGTCCGATCATCGAGCGTGCTGATCCTCGCCTTGTGTGCGTGAGACTCAGTTCACGACAGGCCCCATGACTCCAGGGGTGGCCGGGTTTGCTTTCATGCTCCCAAGGTCCTCTCAAGACTGAACAGTTCCTGACTGACTGTATCTTTCGCAGTGGACCAGGCCGACAGCTACTCAGTACTGCACTGTGATAGTCCTGTGAGAAACACACCAGTGGGTCCCTCAGGGGACGGGTAAGTAGTCTCTCCTGCCTGCAGGTGAGTACAAAAAGCTGTGTGTTTCTCTGTGGGGGTTTTTCCCTGTCTCCCCCTGTATTTCATTGTCACTCTCTGTCACCATTGCTGGCGCTGTGCTGTGTGGGGTGCCTGGGGGTCACACTGTTCTTGGAGGGGCTAATGCTGGTCTGCAGATATGCTTGGGGCCTTTTTTTGTGTGTTTTGGGGCCTGAGCGCCGAGTGGCGCTGTGTGTGTGTGCAGTTTTTTTCACTTTTGCTGAGTCATGGCGGCCATCTTGCCGTGGATCGCCTCAGTGAAGTGCGGCGGCCATTTTCTTGTAGCCCGCACGCTCTTCAGCACTAGTTTTGGCCTCTAGCGCTGCTGTAACAGCGCGAATCTCCTCACAGCTCACCAGCGCTGACACAGCGCGGAACTGAGCGGTCCCTGGTCCGGTTTGGTGAGTCCCCTGGGCGCCCCCTCCTCAGTCAGCACAGCCTGTGGGTGGACTTTTTATCTGAGGAGTCTCAGAGGGGGGCAATATGGAGTCTGTCACCAGCTTCCCCTAAATGTCAGTGGACAACAGGCAGTGCTTCAGCACCTGCGGTCCCTAGGGACCAGTTGTGGGCAGTCCTGGAATCATTTCTGACCAGGATGGGAGCTGTGTGCAAGCGCAAGGGAGCAAAAAAGCGCCCTCCCCCCACTTTACTTCATGAGGGCAGTGCGCTGATTCAGATATGGGCCTAGCCACTACCGCTCAGGACCCTAGTTCTGAATGTATTGGATGGTTTTGAACAGGACATTCCTTATGAGGAAAACTCCAGTTCTGAGTCAGTAAATGACAGGGCGCTTGTTAGTGTACTCATGACTACGGTGAGGGACACTCTCAAGCTAAAATGCTGCGGATGCAGAACCTCAGGTGGATACAGTCTCCTTTGGTTCTTTTAAGGCCAGGCCTTCCAAAGAGGTTTTTCCATATGTACTTTCTTTGACCAGCTCATTGATAAGGTCTGGGAAAAGCCGCAGAATAATTTTTTTATGGTCCCACAGCGTTTGTCTATCAGATACCCCTTGAAGATGCCCTACTTAAAAAGTGGGCTTCTCCCCCCAGGGTCGACCCTCCAGTCGCCCGGTTGAACAAGGCCATCACTCTCCCGATGGAGGGGACTCCTGCATTTGAGGACCCCACTGACAGGAGGTCAGAAGTGGTGAGCAGAGCCATGTTTGCCTTGTTGGGATCCGCCCTACGGCCTGTGGTAGCGGCGACCCTTGTGTCTTAAACACTTACAGGTTGGGCAAAAATGTTGCACCTAGCTGTACAGGAGCATAATCTTCCACCAGACACAGTTGCTCTGGCCCACCAACTGGTTCAGGGCCTGGTTTATGTGTGCGACGCCACGTTGGACGCGGCCCCTTTAATATCCAGGGCCTCTGTCTCGGCGGTGGTATTGCGTCGTCTTATCTGGTTGAAGTGCTGGTCTGCTGACCTAGCCTTAGGAAGCTCCTGACAGATCTACCATTTAAAGGTGGTAGACCTTTCGGTGCTGCTCTGGATGACATCGTCATGGATGTCATGGGAGGTAAAAGCACTCTTCTTCCTTAAACTAGCAAGAGTGAGGAGGCCCGCCGAAAACAGGGGCCTTCCTTTCCAGCAAAACGGGGTTTTTTCGTCAGTCAGAGTCCACGGGTAGGTCCTCTCAGACTGACGGCAGTGCGGCTGGTGGGCACAAGTGCCCCTGGGTGCGTAAGCCGAACAAGCGGCTCCCAAGTCCGCCTCCGCGTGAAGTCTTGCCTCCGCCCGACTCTGGGGTGGGGGGACGACTTCGCAGGTCACGAATCGGTGGTCCTCCCGTATCTCCGACTGGTGGGTGTGCGAGGTGGTCACCTCAGGATACAGGATAGTATTCCGATCCTGGCCCCCAGACAGATTCTTTCCCTCAAATCTTCCTCTCCTTCCTACCTGTCGGGCAGCCCTCTTGGGGGCTGTACAGGATTTGATCAGGTCCGGAGTGATTGTGCCGGTTCCGTCACAGGAGAGTTTTCAGGGATTCTACTCGAATCTGTTTGTCGTCCCAAAAATAGGACGTGGTTCGACCTATCCTGGACCTCAAGGCCCTGAATGCCTTCGAGAAGGTGCAGAAATTCCGCATGGAATCCATTCGCACGGTGATCGCTACACTCCACCAAAGGGATTTTCTTCTGGCGTCCTTGGACTTCAAGGACGCCTACTTGCATGTTCCGATCTGCGCAAGTCACCAGAAGTTTCTGCGCTTGCGATCAGCGAAGTCCACTATCGATTGTGGCTCTTCCTTTCGGCCTAGCCTTGGCACCAAGGTGCTTGCTCCGGTTCTAGCCTTCTGTTACAGTGAGGTATTGCTGTCGTGGGCTATCTGGACGATCTTCTGCTAAGAGCAGAAAGTGGCTCAGACTTAGAGGAAAGGTGACTATCATCAATTAGACCCTCAGGGACTTCGGGTGGTTCCTGAACATTCAGGAGTCAGTCCTGGTCCCGACTCAGTGTCTGGAGTATCTAGTTCTGATTCTAGACTCCTTGGAGGCAAAGGTATCCTACCTCTGGAGAAGTTGCTGACACTTCAGTCTGCGGTGCGGGTGCTGACATCCCGAAAATGGTTGTCAATCCGTTTTTTTGCATGAGAGTCCCGGGACTCATGGTGGCCTCCTTCGTGGCCGTTCCGTATGCCCAATCACACACCAGGGCATTGCAGAAGGAGATCTTGTCCACCTGGGACAAATCCCCGTTGTCCTTGGATCTTCAGGGCGCCCCTGACATGATTCACCTGGTCAGGGCGCCCCTGACATGGTGGTTGAGATCCTCGGCTCTTCGGTCCGGAAAGTCGTTCCCCTCCCATCCAATGGACGGTACTCACGACGGACACCAGCCTGACGGGCTGGGGTGGAGTCTGGGGAGTCCTGTCGGCTCAAGGCCTTGGACTCCGGACAAGCCCGTTTACCAATCACTGTTCTGGAAATACGGGCCATCGGACTGTGTCTCTCCTCAGGTCGGAGAGAGTACGGGGTCGCTCCATCAGGAGCCAGTCGGACAACGCCACGGCGGTGGCGTATGTAAACCATCAAGGGGGGACTCTGAGCTCAGCTGCGGCTTCCGAGGTAGTCCGTATCCTGAAGTGGGACAGAAGAAAAGTGCCGGCTCTGTAGGCCATTTACATTCTGGGCATAGACAATGGGCAGGCGGACTATCTGAGTCGCCAATCGCCGGACCAAGAAGAGTGGCCCTTGCATATTTCAACTCCTTTGCCGACGGTGGGGCACGCCGGATGTGGACCTGATGGCCTCTCGACTCAATCGCAAGGGTTGAGGTTTTGGCCAGATCCAGGGATCCTTGGGCGATGCCTCGGATGCGTTGGTGGCCCCATAGGGTCCTTATCGCCTGATATAAACTCTGGTGATCCTAATTGTTCCTGATTGGCCTCAGCATCACTGGTACGCTGATCTGGTACGTCTCGTCGCGGACGTTCCCTGGCGGTTGCCGATGAGGGAGGACCTTCAGTCTCAAGGTCCTATGTTTCATCCAGCTTACAGTCTCTGGCTTTAACGGCAGGGCTGTTGAAAGCCAGGTGTTGAGGGTCCGAAGGTCTCTCGGACTCGGTCATTTTGACCATGTTAAGGACACGGAAGTCTTCTTCCAAGCAGATCTATCCCCGTGCCTGGAAAGCTTATATCGCCATATGCGAAGCGCTGGACTGGCGTCCACTGACGTATTCCGTCCCCAGAATCGTGCGTCCTCTGCAGTGTGGAGTGACCCAAAAGCTTGCTTTGAGTACCATCAAGGATCAGATTTCGGCCTTGGCCGTCTTCTTTCAGCGACCTCTAGCGGGTCATTTCTTGGTTAGCACCTTGTGTTGGGGGTTCGCCATGTGCTCCCTCCTGTCAAGCCTCCTCTCCCACCGTGGGATCTGAATTTGGTGCTCTCGGTCCTCCAGGAACCTCCTTTTGGGAATATCCGGGATATTCCCCTCTTGTCTTGTCTCAGAAGGTGGCCTTTTAGTGGCAATCACTTCTGTTTGACGGGTGTCTGAGTTGGCGGCTTTGTCCTGCAAGTCGCCATATTTAGTCATCCATAAGGATAAGGCGGTGTTGCATCCGTGACCTTCCTTTTTGCCAAAGGTGGTGTCGACCTTTCACCTACATGAGGACATTGTCCTCCCGTCCTTGTGTCCTCACCCATCGCATCCCAGAGAGTTTGCGCTGCACATATTGGATGTGGTACAAGCCTTACGGTGTACCTGTCTGCTACTGCTTCTATTCGAAAGTCCGACTCACTGTTTGTGACTGTCTCTGGTCCATAACAGGGCCAAGCGGTTTCGTCTGCCATCATTTCTAGGGGAATCAGACAAACCGTCATTCAAGCCTATGCTCTCAAAGGGCGGGCGCCTCCCTTTCCGGTTACGGCGCATTCCACCAGGGCAATTGGTGCTTCCTGGGTTTTCCGACATCAAGCGTCGGTTGCACAAGTGTGCAAGGCGGCGACCTGGTCGTCTGTTCATGCCTTTTTAAGTTTTATAGGGTTAATGTGGCTGCATCTCCGGATGCTTCCTTCGGCCGCAGGGTGCTGCAGGCCGCTGTTTATAGTTGCGACTCCTCCGTTGAGGAGCTCTGCCTTCTTGGAGTGAAGTTTTTGGTTTTTCCATTTATACTGCTCCCATCCCTCTTGACACTGCTTTGGGACATCCCACGTGTAAAGTGTAAAGAGACACCGTGTCAGTCCATGGATGGTAAGAGAAAATAGGATTTTTTGTACTCGCCGTAAAATCCTTTTCTCTGACATCCATGGACTGACACGGCACCCACCCTTCCTTTTTAAGTTTGTACTGCTTTGTTACGAACTGAAGTCTGCTGACTGTAGTGGGAGGGTTGTGTCCAGAGGGACCGCCCCCTGGGTAGGGCTGTTCAGCTCTGGCTTTTAGAATGTATGTATAACATCTCACATTCTGCCTAGGTCTTCTCCTGCAAGCAGGGACATAACCCACGTGTAAAGTGTAAAGAGACACCGTGTCAGTCCATGGATGTCAGAGAAAAGGATTTTACGGTGAGTACAAAAAAATCCTATTTTTTTTTTTTTTTTGCACAAAGTTGTCACTAAATGATATATTGTTCAAACATGCCATGGGCATATGTGGAATTACACCCCAAAATACATTCTGTTGCTTCTCCTGAGTACGGGGATACCACATGTGTGAGACTTTTTGGGAGCCTAGCCGCGTACGGGACCCCAAAACCAAGCACCGCCTTCAGGCTTTCTAAGGGTGTCAATTTTTGATTTCACTTCTCACTGCCTATCACAGTTTCGGAGGCCATGGAATGCCCAGATGGCACAAAACCCCCCCCAAATGACCCCATTTTGGAAAGTAGACACCCCAAGCTATTTGCTGAGAGGTATTGTGAGTATTTTGCAGATCTCGCTTTTTGTCACAAAGTTTTGAAAATTGAAAAAAAAAAGAAAAAATGTTCTTCATTTTCAAAAACAAATGAGAGCTGTAAAATACTCACCATGCCTCTCAGGAAACAGCTTGGGGTGTCTACTTTCCAAAATGGGGTCATTTGGGGGGGTTTTGTGCTATTTTGGCATTTTATGGCCTTCAAAACTGTGACAGGTAGTGAGGAGTGAAATCAAAAATTTGCGCCCTTAGAAATACTGAAGGCGGTGCTTGGTTTCCGGGGTCCCATACGTGGCTAGGCTCCTAAAAAGTCCCACACATGTGGTATCCCCGTACTCAGGAGAAGCAGCAGAATGTATTTTGGGGTGCAATTCCACATGTAACCATGGCATGTGTGAGCAATATATCATTTAGTGACAACTTTTTGTAATTTTTTTTTTTTTTTGTCATTATTCAATCACGTGGGACAAAAAAAAAATATTCAATGGGCTCAACATGCCTCTCAGCAATTTCCTTGGGGTGTCCACTTTCTAAAATGGGGTCATTTGGGGGGGGGGTTTGTACTGCCCTGTCATTTTAGCACCTCAAGAAATGAGATAGGCAGTCATAAATTAAAAGCTGTGTAAATTCCAGAAAATGTACCCTAGTTTGTAAACGCTATAACTTTTGCGCAAACCGATAAATATACGCTTATTGACATTTTTTTTACTAAAGACATGTGGCTGAATACATTTTGGCCTAAATGTATGACTAAAATTGAGTTTATTCGATTTTTCTTATAACAAAAAGTAGAAAATATCATTTTTTTTCGAAATTTTCGGTCTTTTTCCGTTTATCGCAAAAAATAAAAATCGCAGAGGCAATCAAATACCATTAAAAGAAAGCTCTATTTGTGGGAAGAAAAGGACGCAAATTTCTTTTGGGTACAACATTGCATGTCCGCACAATTTACAGTTAAAGCAGTGCAGTGCAAAATTCTGAATTCACCTCTGGTCCTTTAGCTACCAAATGGTCCGGGGCTTAAGTGGTTAAAGGAGTTGTAGAGGCAGAAGGTTTTTAATCTTGAAGGGACACTAAAGGTTCACTTTTTTTGTTTTACTTTGACAATAACAAACATGTTATACTTGCCTCCTCTTCTGTGGTCCCTCTGTGGCACTCCTGGCTCCTCCCCGCATAGAGTGACCCGTCAGAGAAGCTCTCTCCTTCCAGGCACTTGTGCGGGCGCACTCCGGTGTCCTGCTGTTGTGCTATAGACAACAGGACTCGGCACCTGCGCCATTGGATTTGATTGACAGCAGCGGGAGCCAATGGCTGCTATCAATCTATCCAATCAAGAGCCGAGACACCGGCCAGCGAGGGTGTGCGCATCTCTGGCATGGGAGCGAACGGGCTCAGGTGAGTAAAACTGGGGGGCTGGTGCACTACAATAGGTTTTTCTCTTATCGTCCATGGACTGACACAGCTCGAATACTGAAACACGTGGGTATGTGTCCCTGCTCGCAGGAGAAGATCTAGGCAGAATGTTAGATGTTAGAAACATACATTCTATAAGAAAACCAGAGCTGAACAGCCCGCCCAGGGGGGCGGTCCCTCCAGACATAACCCTCCTACCTGCAGCTAGCAGTCTCAGTTTTTTTCCTGCCTAGCAGAAGGAGAAGACATGGCTCTCAGGAGCCAGTCTCCTGGAAGATTTTTTATTCCTTCGAGAATTTTTTTATTTTTGAGACCTTCAACCAACTGTCGGCTGGGCAACAGGTTGGGTACACTAGTATCCTCATAGTCTTCCCTGTCCGACCATCAAGCGTGCTGATACTCGCCTTGTGTGCGTGAGACTCAGTTCACGACATGCCCCATGCTCCTGCGGTCCTCACAAGATTGAACAGTGCCTGCTGTATCTTTCGCGGTGGACCGGGTCAACAGCTACTTAGTACTACTCTGTGATAGGTCTGTCTGAAACACGCCAGTGGGTCCCTCTGGGATAAGTAGTCTCTCCTGCATCAGGTGAGTACATGCTGGCTGTGTTTCTCTGTTTGGGGGGGTTGTGTTCCCTGTCTCCCCCCTGTATGCTGCTCTCTGCACCCTAATCTGGCGCTGAGCTGTGTGGGGGTACCTGGGGGTCACTCTGGCCTGGCGGGGAGAGGCGCTCATGTCTGTGTACTGGGGCTGAGAAAACGGGTGTTTGGAGACGCCATTAGGCGCTTTGGCTGTAATTTTGCTGCGCTCGGTGGCCATCTTGCTGCGGATCAATGGTGCAGTATTAAACGCGGCCGGCGGCCATTTTATTGAAGCCGCGGCGCTTTCACTTTCGTTTTTGGCCTCTATCGCCGCTGCTGCGGCGCAAATCTCCTCACACTCTCCTCAGGCTTCAGTCGCGCTGGCGGTGCATACAGCGGAGCTGAGCGGTCCTCTGAAGGGTTGGTGGGGCCTCTGGGTCTCCGCTCCTCAGTCAGTGCAGCCAGTGGGTGGACTGTTCACTTTATTGTGCATAAGGTCTCAGAGGGTAGCGAATATGGAGTCTGGTTCACCTGCTTCCCCACTCTTGTCAGAGGCAACTGGCAGTGCTCCAGCACCTGCGGTCCCTATGGACCAGTTGTCGGCAGTCCTGGAAAAATTTCTTGTCAGGATGGAAGCGGTGTGCGAGTGTAAGGGAAGCTATAAAGCGCCCTCTCCCCACACAATCTCTCGCACATGGGGAGTGCTCTGATTCAGATATGGGCCTAGCTGCTGCTGCTCAGGACCCTAGCTCTGAATAATTTAGTGTTTTTGAACAGGACATTTCTTGTGAGGAAGACTCCAGTTCTGAGTCAGTAAATGACAGGGCGCTTGTAAGTGAACTCATTGATGCTGTGAGGGACACTCTCAAGCTGGATGCTGTGGCTGAGGTACCTCAGGTGGACGCTGTCACTTTTGGTTCTTTTCAAGCTTTTCTTTTACACAGCTTCCTCACTGTTTCCTCACACGCTGCGTCGAGAGCAGCATGGATGATACAGTGGTACACAGTGGGGCCCCCCCCCCCCTGGGCGGTGCAGCATGGTGGGGGGGGGGGTCTTTATTCATTTATTTCTATAGTCCCTGTGAGCCATCTGTGTGATGTCTCTGAGGCAACAACAGGGTCTCTGCACCTGTGGTTTCCCGCCATTTCCTGGGGAATGCTCTGAGCTCTGACAGGACCACGGTCTGGGGTGTCAGAGGTTACCTTTTACCTGCATGCTGCTTCGGCAGCTTATTTAAGCAGGTTGGAATGATACAGAGAAGATTATGCGCCTCTGCGCCATAATTAAAACTTTTCTTATAACTCTACACTGGATACATTCACAGTGTATGTATGTGTTATTGATCTCTGTGTCTGCGTGGGTTTCCTCCCACGTTCCAATGCTGTCTCTTCAGTGCCATACACGATATAAACATACACGACTCTAAATACATTCACAGTATATGTATGTATGTATTATACTCACTCTCTGGGTCGGCGTGGGTGTCCTCTCACGGTATGTGCGCTTCAGCTCTCTGCACAGTATAAATATGTTCAATATGTTTATTGCACATACTGTAAATACTTACAGTATGTGTATGCTGTCTGCGTGGGTTTCTTCCGGGTACTCCGGTTTCCTCCCATGCTCCAAGGGTAATGCACAGCATAACCATGTGCAACATGTTTATTCACATGCTATCATTCCTACACGGTATCTGTGTGCTGTCTGCGTGGGTTTCTTCCGGGTGTTCGGGTTTCCTCCCTCGCTCGGACGGTATGTGCGCCGTTGGCTCTCTGCACAGTTTAAACATGTTACATATGTTTATCACGCATACTATAATACCAACGCAGTATGTGTATGCAGTCTGAAACTTGTGCGATTTGATTATCCACATGCTAAAATACCTACACGGTATGTGTGTGCAGTCTGAGTGGGTTTCCTCCGGCTCCTCCAGTTTCCACCCACGCTACATGACATGCGTGCCTTCGGTGCCATGCACAGCTTAAACATACACATTATGTTAATACACAACACTAAATACATTCACAGTAGTTGTATGTATTGTGTTCTCTGGCTCTGCGTGGGGTTCCTCCGAGTACTTTGGTTTACTCCCACGTGCCAACGGTGTGTGCGCCTTTGGTGCTATGTACACATAGGCATGTGCAAAATGTTTATCACACATACTATAGTACCTATAGTATGTGCTCCGGTTTTTCCCCCACGCTCCAATGGTGTGCGCATTTTCAGTGCTATGCACAGCATAAGCATGTGCAATTTGTTTGTTTGCATGCTAACATGCCTACACGGGTGTGTACGCAGTCTGCGTGGCTGGTTTCTGCCCACGCCCCAATGATGTGCAGGCCTTCGTCGCTGGCACAGTATAAATGTGTTTGTTTATCCACACACAGGCCTCGACAATCCCCCGGCGCCAGGTCGCAAATGCGACTAGAATTAGCGACCTGGCACCTGGGGCAGCACAGCTGAGGTTACCTGTATCTCCGTGCGCCCCCCTCCGCGATCGCGTGGTCTCGTTGGGCCGCGCCGGCCGTTAATTTAGGCCGCGGCTTTGCCGGAGGTGGGGCACTGGATGTAGATCTTTTGGCCTCTTGACTCACTCAAAAGATGTCGAGATTCGTGGCCAGGTCCAGGGATCCCTGGGCAGACACGTTAGTGGCCCGTGGAGGCAGTATCGCCTGATGTATGCTTACCCGCCGCTACTGTTGTCGCCTCGCCTGCTTCGCAGAGTAGTGGTCGAGGCCATTCAGGTGATCCTCATTGCTCCGGAACGGCGACATTGGTACTCCGATTTAGTTAGGCTAGTCGCAGGCATTCCTTGGCGACTGCCTATTTGGGTGGACCCTCTGTCTCGTGGTCCCATACTTCATCCTGTTTTACAGTCCTTGGCTTTGGCATGGCTGTTAAAGCCAGGTGCGGAGGGACCGAGGTCTCTCGGATTTGGTCATCTTGTCTATGTTGTGGGCACGGAAATCTTCCTCCAGAAAGATCACCGTACCTGGAAGGCTTACATCGCTATGTGCGTGGAGCTTGATGGCGTCCACGGACGTATTCCGTTCCCAAGATTTTGCTCTTCTTACAGCGTGGTGTGACCCAAAAGCTGGCCTTGCGTACCATCGAGGGTCGGATTTCGGCACCGGGCTGTCTTTTTCAACGACCGCTAACGGGCCTTGATTAGCACCTTTTGTGCAGGGGGATCTGCCCTGTCAAGCCTCCCCCCCTCCTTGGTATCTGAATTTGGTGCTCTCGGTTCTCCAAGAACATCCCTTTGAAAATATCAGGGAGATTCCTCTCTTGACCTTGTCCCAGAAGGTGGCTTTCTTAGTGGCCATTACTTCTGTTCGGGTGTCTGAGTTGGTGGCCTTGTCCGGCAAGTCGCCTTACTTGGTCCTTCATAAGGATAAGGCGGTGTTGCGCCCACGACCATCTTTCCTTTCAAAGGTGGTCTCGGCCTTTCACCTTAATGAGGACATGTTCTTCCGTCTTTGTGTCCTCACCCATCGTATCCCTGAGAGTTTGCGCTTCATAAATTGGATGTGGTACGAGCCTTACAGGTGTACCCGTCTGCTACTGTTTCCATTTGGAAGTCTGACTTGCTGTTTGTGTCTGTCTCTGGTCCAAAACAGGGCCAAGCGATGTCGTCTGCCACCTTTTTCTAGGTGGATCTGACAGACCGTTATACAGGCCTATGCCCTTAAGGGTGGCGGGCGCCTCCCTTTCCGGTTACGCCACATTCCACCAGGGCAATTTGGTGCTTCCTGGGCTTTCCGACATCCAGCGTTGGTTGCACATGCGTGCAAGGCGGCGACCTGGTTGTCCGTTCATACCTTTTCTAAGTTCTATAAGGTTGATGTGTCTGCATCTTCGGATGCTTCCTTCGGCCGCAAGGGTTGCAGGCCACTGTTTAAAGTTGCAACTCCTCCGTTGAGTTCTGCTTGTTTGGAGTGGAGTTTGGTTTTTCCTTTACTACTGCTCTCACCCTTTTCTGATACTGCTTTGGGACGTCCCACGTGTTTCAGTATTAAAGCTGTCAGTCCATGGACGATAAGAGAAAATAGGATTTTTGTACTCACCGTCAAATCCTTTTCTCAGACGTCCATGGACTGACACGGCACCCACCCTTCTTTAAGGATTGTACTGCTTTGTTACAAAATGAGGCTGCTAGCTGCAGGTAGGAGGGTTATGTCTGGAGTGACCGCCCCCCTGGGCGGTGATGTTCATCTCTGTTTTTTTTCTAGAATGTATGTTTCTAACATCGAACCTTCTGCCTAGAGCTTCTCCTGCGAGCAGGGACATATACCCACGTGTTTCAGTATTAGAGCTGTGTCATTCCATGGACGTCAGAGAAAAGGATTTTACGGTGAGTACAAAAATCCTATTTTCACCTCAATGCATTGGGGTCAATAACCGGGAGGGTTAACCATCCCTTTTAATTCTTTCTATGCATTAAGAAAAAAAGACTTCTGTGGGTAGCAGCCTCCCCAGCACCCCGTAATACATACCTGAGCTCTTTCTGTCCAGCGATGTCCCTGACTCTCCCTCCTGATTGGCTGGGACACAGCAGTGGTGCCATTGGCTCCCACAAGTGTTAGTCAAAGTCAGTTAGTCAAACGGCAGCTCCGTGTCTGAATGGACACACAGAGCTGCAGCTCAGATTGGGTGCCCTGATAGCAAGCTGCTTGTTATTGGGGCTCTCGACAGAAGGGAGGAGCCAGGAGCAGCGAATTGGGACCCAAGAAGAGGAGGATCCAGGCTACCCCGTGCAAAACTACTGCACATAAAACATAACATGATTTTTTTTTTTTTTTAACAAGACTTTACAATTACTTTAATATCAGAAGGACCTCTTGGCTCCAGATTGGGAATAAAGTCTTGTTCACACTTGCAAATGGGGTCTTAAGTGGATTCCAGTAGCAAAACTCTCTGGTGTATGCAAAGAGCTGAAGAAAAGCCTGTACACAGCAGTGACAGGCTGATGGGATCTGACTGCTGTTGGCATGTTTTTTGCTGAAGACCCCTTTAGAAAGCGTAGATTAGGCCTGATTATATCTTTATGCTTTGTTTTGCATTATAACAAAAAATTATTTTATATCTTCTTCAGGTGGAAATGAGCAAAGTAAACCTGGAAGTAATCAAGCCTTGGATAACAAAGCGTGTAACAGAAATTCTGGGGTTTGAAGACGATGTGGTCATTGACTTTATTTTCAACCAGCTGGAAGTGAAGGTATTCCTTGTTGAAGGTTTAGGGTATTATTTTATTATGTGAGTTGCAATGCGTTTGACTTAGCATGTACATTGTGTGACCTAATTGCCAGTGTTGGTGGAATAAGTTTAGCTGCAGGTACATGGTATTCAGACTGCAAGTCAGGAAGAAGTTAATGTTTTGCTGTGTGACATGATGGGGTAGATGGCAGTTTTCTAATGATGATGTGATTTATGATTTAAAAGGCCTGAATCAAAATGGAAGTTATTCCTTGCGTGTGAAGTATAGCACCATCACCTATTTAGGGCACAGCAGAGTGAGTGTCCAATGTCGCTCTGACCCAACTCTTGATGATGCAGTGTTTGTTCTGGAGGTGAGTTGTGTTACGGTGGATGAGCAAAAACAAAACAAAAAAGCACAGTAAAAAAAAAATGCATAATTAAAATCCGTTTACATTTTAAAAATTACATCGTTTAGCATAATGGTGTGAGTGGGAAAAAAATTAAATCATATTGCCTTCAGCTGGTTAGAGACTTTCCATTGCCTTAAGCATGACAACATTTACACCCAAATGTTTAAATTATACTATGATAAACTTTATAATTGGTAAAGGCTATATCATGTTTTTGCATACAATTTTGTTTAAACAAAAATATGCTGTCTTCATTTAGTTTACTCAAATTATTGAGAGTTCAATATTGTAATCTATAATCCCCTTTAAACATCAGGTTCCCTCAGTATCCATTCAAAGTGCTTTTTTGAATATGACCAGTCCTGCTCTGTGTGTTCCTCTTATATGGGATGTTATTTCTTTAACATGCACCTGTGCCTAGACTATGGACATAAAACTATTTACATATGCTTAACAAGCTGTAGAAAGACCTTTTTTAAAATAAGCCCTGACCTCCTGTAGCTGCTTTTTAATATGAAAGTTGATCTTTATCAAAGATCATAACAAGGAGTCCTGAGTCAGGTTTAAATGGGTCTCAACAGCTTAGAACCACCTGCTGGTTGTTTACATTTGAGGCCTGACAGGCTGCAAAAGTTCTGTTGTAATAGAAAAAAAATCTAAGATTTCAGTGAACTTTGAAAGTTTCTCTCTAATGCTTTATGGTTACAAAGGTCAATAAGGGCTTGATTTAAAGTCCTTTTTACTGCTTGTTCAGAATATTTAAGTATTTTATAATGACCTAATCTGGGCACAGATTCATTTTAAACACTCCACTGTTAACAAACAAGTTGGTCCAGAGATCAATTGGATGCTTGCAAGTCAACCAGATAAAACCATTAAGCTTTTATAGTGTTAATTTGAAGCATGAGTAAAAAGAGTAGATATTTGATATCTTTATATTTGTGGCTGTGTACTCATTATTGCTTGTTCATTTTTTGCAATTTAGATAAATGATATAACATTAAACTCAAGGTGGTTGAGTTGCTGTAGGCAGTCGGAAGCAAGCCAAGCGAACACCTTTCTCTCCAGGGGAACTGGGAGATACCCCCAAACCTCCCCCAAGGTTCCAAGAAGAGGCTGAAGACTGCTGGAATCTGTACTTTGTGCTGTTGCGCTAAGCTTGTCACAAGGATCTATACCGCTTGACTATGTACATAATATTTCAAACTGCCCAGTGATCTTTTAAGCCTTTGTGGACTACACCACCTTTTATGTTAACCCACCAGCTTAGTAAGGGCTACATATAAGTCTTCTGTAGTCTACAGAGTTAATTATAATTTTATGTTTAATTGTTATGTAGTGCTGTTGCTTATCAAGTATACAGAATAGACGTTGCAAAGTCAGATGTGCAGGTATTTAATTTGACGAGATCCACAAAGGGTTAACAGGCCATTATTAATACGCAGTAATTTGGCAGAATGTATGCCACAAAGACCTACTAAAATGTAGTTTTCCCAAAATGTGCATTTTTAGAGCAAAAAAACAACAAAATTCTGAAATCGTTTTCAGTACTCACCTGTAAATCTTCCTGTTGTCTCTTTTTCAGAACCCAGATTCTAAAATGATGCAAATTAACCTGACTGGCTTTCTAAATGGAAAAAATGCCCGGGAGTTCATGGGAGAGCTATGGCCACTACTACTGAGTGCCCAGGAAAATATTGCTGGCATTCCTACAGCATTCCTTGAACTGAAAAAAGAAGAAATCAAGCAGAGACAGGTAAGGGTTTTTTTTTGTATATTTTTTATCACAGTTGAGAGGTATAGCTAGCATGCTTGTTAATGGTGATATCAGACATGCCTTTTTTTCCATTGAACTGTCACTTTTTATACTTGTGTCACTGGACCATAGCGGCAACAACTGAAATTCACAAGTGTGAGAAATGCTCTGATGTTACATAAAAAAAAAAAATGTTAATACAAAAAAAGGGGGAAGATGTATGCGCTTGGACCAAAAATCCAGCTGCTGAACACCATACCTTTTTGATACCAGGGATAAATTTAACAAGTGAAAAATTTGTGCAGTGCTAAAATAAACAATATAATAAATGAATAATATAAACGCCAAATAAGTAAATTTAATACAAAGGTGTGAGTTCACAAATGAAATCAAATGAATAAAGTAGATTGCGAGTTAGTTGGAAGCTAATGTAAACTGTATGAATGAGACAAATGTATACACAGAGCTGTTGACACTGCAGCTCGATTGTCTGTACCTGATCTGTTCCTAGAAGCGAAGCAAATTTCTCAAGGTTGGTGAAAAATGTAGCGAGATTGCCTCTGTTTGAGACATGGAAGTAATCCTGTATACTTCATTGTGCACATTGGTAGGTACATTGAGAACTCCTGGGTTCTACCCAGCGGGTGAGCTGTGTCTAGGAAAGTGCTGGAAATCTTGGAGGAGATTGTGCATGGTTTTAACAGGTAAGCGCTGTAGCATCAGCCACCCTGTGGGATTCATTTGTTTCATTTGTTCACAGACCGACAGGCAATCTGGCTACAGTGTCGTTGGCCTTATGCTGGCTATACAATAGTGCCATGTAATGACTGATTTTTTATTTATTTTTCCCACATATACCTAGTGCAAACAGTTTAAACAGGAAACGCATTAACCCTTCAATTTATCGTTCGTTCGGCAGAAAATTTCCAAACTTGTACTTTGTTTTTGTAGGTCAAAAACATCCCAACCGATTACTGATTTGTGCTCATTAACTGGTCAAAAAACAAACTGTATAAATGACCGAATATCGGGCCGATTTTTAGTGTATGGCCAGCATTAGTCTCTGTTCACACTGCCACGACTTGTGAGACCCCAAGTCGTGTGACATGTGAAATCCCATTTTCTCTAGTAGTCTGTCCAGGACAGCACTAGAGAGAGAGGCTCCACCTCCGGAGGCAGGAAACGCATCATTCAAATCCTTAAAGGGCGGCTTCCGTCCCTCTTCCCCAGTCTGTGTTTCCTCCACCAGAGGAGGAGACTGGATTTGGAGCTCTCCTTCCCCTGAGCCGAGGCTGGCCTGAGAAAGGGGAAGGAGTAATGGCAGGCATCCAAGTCCCCCGGTCAGGCTGCAAGGAGCTGATACCGGCGTCGTCTTCCATGGGTAGCCCAGGGAGGGCTAGCGTTCCCCGCACAAGCTTTACTGCATTCTGCTGGCCAGATACTGTGGTATCCCGGTGTGAGTCCTGCGAGGGGCGGGGCCGGTGTAGGCCTGGAGTTCTGGCCTGTGGAATGCAAGAGGAAGGTGGGGATTTCCAGCACATCACTCTCACTGCGCGACACGAAAGTGAACGCCGGATCGATATTCGGCTTATTTAAAAAAAAAACGGCAGCCACAGCAAGCGGTCCTGTTCCACCGCAGCAACGTGATGCTCCAGGAGGACCGCATGGATCCAGCAGAACCAGGTGGCAGTGGTGCCTGCCCAGCTCAGATAGGCGGACACTGGGGTGCCTTTGACCTAGAGGGCTGGGGGTGATGGCTCATTGTAGCACCCATTTTTGTTCCCCCTTTTGAGATTGGATCCAGACTAAAGAGTCCTGTGAATCCCGTCAGCGGCTGGTGGGGGTGCACATAGGTGTTGGTGAAGGATACACCCACTGGTTGGCTAAGGTTTTTCTGACAGCAGCGTGTCTGGTTTTTCCTTTGCCTCCCTTCTCTCCTTCTCTTGTCTCAGCCCAAAGAACCAGAGAGAGGTCAGGGGGAAGAAGAGGTGTCCGTCATGTACGAACAAATTTAAAGAAGGGTGGAACCAAGCCCCTTTTGTAAACCCTGTATTGATAAATTGGTTTACAAGGAGACAACGGAGGCATGCAAAAAAATCAATTTCTCTGACGTCCATGGACTGACACAGCTGGATACTGTAAACGTGTGGGTATATATCCCTGCTCGCAGGAGAAGATCTAGGCAGAATGTTAGAAACATTCTAGAACAAACCAGAGCTGAACAGCCCCGCCCAGGGGGGCGGTCCCTCCGGACATTACCCTCCCACCTGCAGTCAGCAGACCTCAGATTATTGCGTGCGCCATTGGCGCGCATTAGAGCTTTGAATTTCGCGCTCGGCGGCCATCTTGGCGTTCAATGGCGCAGATATAGCTGCGGCCGGCGGCCATTTTCTTGTGGCCGCCGCGCATTTATTTTCGGTTCTGGCGGCGGCGCGAATCCCCCTCGCAATCTCCTCAGACTGAGCGGTCCTTAAGGGTTGGTGAGTCCTCCGGGTATCCCCTCCTCAGCGTAGCCAGTGGGTGGGACTGTATATTCACTGTATAGTGTATAAGGTCTGAGGGTGGCGTTATGGAGTCTGATACACCGGCTCTCCACACTTGCCTGGGGCAACTGGTAGTGCTGCACAGTTAAACATGTTCATATGTTTCCTGCACCTGCGGTCCTTATGGACCAGTTGTCAGCAGTCCTGGAATCATTCCTTGTCAGAATGGAAGCGGTGTGCAAGCAAAAGGAGCTATAGCCCCCTCCCCCCACAAAAATCTTTAGTGAAGGAGTGCTCTGAGTCAGATATGGGCCTAGCTACTGTGCTCAGGACCCTAGCTCTGAATATTTAATGTTTTAATGAACAGGACATTCCCTTGTGAGGAAGACTCCAGTTCTGTGTCAGTGAATGACAGGGCGCTTGTAAGTGATTTCATTGATGATGTGAGGAACACTCTCAAGCTGGAATTGCTGTGACAAGCCTTTTTTACACAGCTTCCTCATCACTGTTTTCCTCACACGCTGCCTCAAGAGCAACGTGAATGATACAGTGGTACACAGTGTTCCCTCCCCCTGGTCAGTGCAGCATGGTGGGGGGGGGTGACTTTATTCATCTATGTCTCTAGTCCCTGTGAGCCTTCTGTGTGATATCCTGAGGCAACATTTCCCGCCATTTCCTGGGGAACGCTTTGAGCTCTGACAGACACAGTCTGAGGATCAGAGGTTACCTGCATGCTGCTTCGGCAGCACAGTCAAGCAGGTTGGAATGATACAGAGAAGATTTATGCGCCTCTGCACCATAATTTAAACTCGTCCTTTACCTCTACACTGCATACATTCACAGTGTATGTATGTGTTATTGGTCTCTGTGTCTGCGTGGCTGTCCCCCCATGTTCCAATGCTGTGTTTTCAGTGCCATACATTATATAAACGTACAAAATATGTTTATGCGCGACTCCAGATACATTCACAGTATATGTATGTATTACTCTCTGGGTCGGCGTGGGTTTCCGCCGGGGTTCCGGTGTCCTCCCGCGCTCTCATGGTATGTGCGCTTCGGCTCTCTGCACAGTATAGACATGTTCAATATGTTTATTGCACATACTATACATATTTACAGTATGGGTATACTGTTTGCGTCAGGTTCCTCCGGGTACTCCCGGTTTCCCCCCACGCTCCAATGAAAATGCACAAAAACATGTGCAATATGTTTATTCACATGCTATCATTCCTACACGGTATCTGTGTGCTGTCTGCGTGGAGTTCTTCCGGGTGTTCCGGTTTCCTCCTACGCGCGGACGGTATGTGCGCCTTTGGCCTTCTGCACAGTTAAACATGTTCAATGTTTATCACGCATGCAATAATACCTACACGGTATGTGTAGGCAGTCTGTGTGGTTTTCCTCCGGGTACTCCGGTTCCCTCCCACACTCCATTGGTATGAGTGCTCCGGCGCTATGCACAGTCTAAATTTGTGCGATTGGATATACACATACTAACATACCTACCCGGTATGTCTGTGCAGTCTGCGTGGGTTTCCGCCCACGCTACATGACATGCATGCCTTTGGTGCAATACACGGTGTAAACATACACATTATGTTTATACACTACACTAAATACATTCACAGTAGTTGTAGGTATTGCATTCTCTGAGTATGCGTGGGGGTACTTCGGTTCCTCCCACGCGCCAACAGTGTGCGCACCTTTGGTGCTATGCACACATGGGCTTGTGCAAAATGTTTAGCACACATACTATAATACCTACACGGTATGCGTATGCAGTCTGCATGGGTTTCATTCAGGTGCTCAGGTTTCTCCCCTGCGTTCCAATGGTATGCGCATTCTCAGCGCTATGCACAGTATAAACATGTGCAATTTGTTTATTCGCAGGCTAACATACCTACAAGGTTGTGTACGCAATCTGCGTGGCTGGTTTACGTCCAAGCCCTGATAATGTGCGTGCCTTCGTTGCTGGCACAGTATATACACGTGTTTTAATAGGTTTATCCACACATACTAAACTACATACGCCGTATGTGGTGGTATTGTGCTCTTTGTGGCTGGGTGGGTTTCCTTCCACACTCTTTGCGCGTTTGACGCAATACATAGTATAAACTATGTGTTTGTACAATCAGCACTTATCCATGGGTAGCTGCTGGATGGAGCATTGTCACAAGGATCCCTGGTTTCAGGGGTATCACTTTCCACCTGCTTTCAGTGGTGATTAGAAGCGCTGGCTTGGACTGTTCGCCAGGCTGAGGTTGGCGTTACGCCCGTTAGTGGCTGCGTCTCTGGCGTTTTTTGTAGCTCAATGACTGGGCAAAAGCCTCTGCTTCATCAGTCGTCTAGCAGGTGCACTGCAACTGCTTTAGCCTTTAGGGTCTCTGTGCCCGGGGTGGGTTTGCGCCACCTGTGGAGGCTGAGGTACTAGTTCTCTGACCGAGTTTCTAGGGAAGTTCCGTCAAGTTGCCTTTATTGGCCAACAGCTGAGGCACCCTGTACACCGTGGCCTCCTTTCTCCGATACATTGCGGAGTCTCTTTGGGATTTTCATACATCTCACTGCAAGACGGTCCTGTCGGCCGTGTAAATTGCAGGGGAAGGGTCCTTGCATCCGGAGGTGTTTCCACCTCCTTTACCGGAGGTGGGGCACTAGAAGTGGACCTTATGGCCTCTCGACTCGCAAGGTGGCATGATCGTGGTCAGGTCCAGGGACCCCTGGGCGGACGCGTCAGACGCGTTGGAAGCCTGTGGGGGCAGTATCGCCTGATATATGATTACCCTCCGCTACTGTTGTTGCCTCGCCGGCTTCGCAGAGTAGGGGCTGAGGCCATTCCAGCGATCCTCATTGCTCCGGAACGGCGACATTGGTACGCCAATCTACTTCGGCTAGACGCAGACGTTCCTGGCGACTGCCTATTGGGGTGGACCTTCTGTCTCATGATCCCATACTTCATCCTGCTTTACAGTCCTTGGCTTTAATGGCATGGCTGTTTAAAGCCAGGTGCTGAAGGACCGAGTTTTCTCGTATTCGGTCATCTTTTCTATGTTGTTGACACGGGAATCTTCCTCCAGAAAGATCTCACCGTACCTGGAAGGCTTACATCGCTATGTGCGAGGAACTTGAGTGGCGTCCTCGGATGTATTCCGTTCCCAGGATTTTGCTGTTCTTACAGCGTGGTGTGACCCAAAAGCTGGCCTTGCATAACATTTTGAGGGTCGGATTTCAGCCCGGGCTGTCTTTTTCAACGACCGCTACCGGGCCATTCCTTGATAGCACCTTTTGTGCAGGGGGTTCGCCATGTGATTCCCCCCCTGTCAAGCCTCCTCTCCCTACTTTGGGATCTGAATTTGATGCATCTCTGTTCTCCAAGAACATCCCTTTTGAGAATATCGGAGAGATTCCTCTCTTGACCTTGTCCCGAAAGGTGGCCTTCTTAGTGGCCATTGCTTCAGTTAGACGGGTGTCTGAGTTGGCGGCCTTGTCCTGCAAGTCGCCTTACTTGGTCCTCCTTAAGGATATGGCGGTGTTGGGCCCACGATCGTCCTTTAAGGGTGGTCTCGGCCTTTCATCTTAAGAAGGACATTGTTCTTCCGTCCTTGTGTCCTCACCCATCGCATCCCTGAGAGTTTGCGCTTCATACATGAAGATGGGTACAAGCCTTACGAGTGTACCTGTCTGCTACGGTTTTCATTCGGAAGTCTGTGTCTGGTCCAAAACAGGGCCGAGCGGTGTCGTCTGTCACTGTCTCTAGGTGGATCAGGCAGACCATCATACAGGCCTATGCCCTTAAGGAGCGGGTGCCTCCCTTTCCGGTTGCGGCGCATTCCACCAAGGCAATTGGTGCTTCCTGGGCCTTCCGACATCAAGTGTCGGCTGCACAGGTGTGCAAGGCGACGACCTGGTCGTCCGTTCATATGTTTTCAATATTTTATAAGGTTGATGTGGCTGCATCTTCGGATGCTCCCTTCGGCCGCAAAGCATTGCAGGCCCCTGTTTAATGTTGCAACTCCTCCGTTGAGGAGCTCTGCTTGTTTGGAGTGAAGTTTTGGTTGTTCCTTTACTACTGCTCTCACCCTTTTCTGATACTGCTTTGGGACGTCCCACACGTTTACAGTATCCAGCTGTGTCAGTCCATGGACGATAAGAGAAAATAGGATTTTTGTACTCACCGTAAAATCCATTTCTCTGACATCCATGGACTGACACAGCACCCACCCTTCCTTTTAAAGGTTTGTACTGCTTTGTTACGAACTGAGGTCTGCTGACTGCAGGTGGGAGGGTAATGTCCGGAGGTACCGCCCCCCCTGGGCGGGGCTGTTCAGCTCTGGTTTGTTCTAGAATGTTTCTAACATTCTGCCTAGATCTTCTCCTGCGAGCAGGGACATATACCCACACGTTTACAGTATCCAGCTGTGTCAGTCCATGGACGTCAGAGAAATGGATTTTACGGTGAGTACAAAAATCCTATTTTTTTGGTGTTGAGAAAGGAAATGAAGGCCATTAAGTCGATGCTGTCAAACCTTGAAACCCCAAACCAACCAGCCGCAGTCTCCCCCTGCTTAAGCCCCAGAGGTGGGTGAGGAATTGGGGGAGAGGAATCGGATCCTTTGGATGAGCTAAGTAAGACGGCATCATCCAAAGGCGTTCCGTGCCAAGGGACAAACTCACTCAGATACAGGCTCTCGCTCGAGGAGGTGGATGCCTTTATTGGGGTTGATCTACAGGACGCTAGGTATCAAAGAGCAGCAGGCCTCCTTGTTCCTACATGACCAGATGCTTCAGACCCTGAAAGAAGACCAAAATGGTATTTCTTTATCGTACACCACGGGACACAGAGCTAGTCATTACATAATGGGTTAAGGGTCACCAGCGGTGATTGGACACTGGCACAACCAATGGAAGACAGTTCCCCTCCATATAACCCCTCCCATCAGGGAAGTACCTCAGTTTTTTCGCCAGTGTCGAAAGGTGTTGGACGCGTTAGGAGGTGCTAAAGGAAAGCTCTACCAAAGAGACCCTCTGGGGGTAAAAGAGCTATGCTTTCGGATCCATCCAAGACGCCTACAAATGAGCTGAATCTGGATGGGATCCGGGCCTCATCCATGAGGCGTCGCCTGTAATGTCTCTCTTCGGAGGACTGGGCTCTAAGATCCAGCACTTTCGCTATTTCGCTATAAAGTCCTGGTAAGAGTCTTGTACAAGGCCCAGGGGAGAGGTATCCTTTAAATAGGAACCCATATCCCTGAAGGTTGGCACACATAGCCCACCGTGAAGGGTGAAGTTTGGTATCTGTCTGAAAACTTTCAGCAGAAAAACCTGCGGCGTGGATAAGGTGAGATTAGAAGGTCCATAACTAGGTTGGGACCTTTTTCAAAAAGTGGATGTCTTCTTTTTTTCCACCACTGGGGGGAGTAAAGAGCTGAATATACTCACCTCACTCTGTTCAGTGTCGGCTTCGGCGAAGTACACTGCTCGTCACCTCCGCTGCTGAGCTTGCTTGAGCACCCCGCTCCTCCTTCCGGTGGCCGATACAGACACCTGCAGATGCAGGTAAGTGGGGACAGGGGCTGATGAGAGTCCTCTCTCACTATGGCCACCACCATAGCGCTAAAGGCCGCGCGCGCGCTTTATCGGAGGGGGGGGGCGAGGCGTGCGCGGGCACGTGGCGCGCGCGCAGGCACAGAAACGGCGCCAAATTTAAAAGACTGTCAGTGTAAAAAGCACTGCAGCAGCAAGCAAGCTCGTTAGTTCTCTTGTTCCTGGCAGAGAAACACAGCAGCTATACAGGGACGTAAGACTCCATGTGGTTGGATTGGGTACTTCCTAGAAGACATCCATGTTATGCATAGTTATGTGTTAAAAGTTGCATACTTAATGTATTGGCTAAACTGAACACGGTAGTATATGCATTTAGGTACCTTGTATTTTGTCTAAACAGTAAGTCTTCCAGGGGAAGTAATGCGGACAAAAAGAGATAAAAGAGCACCGCCGCCTGAGACAGGGGGCTCTAGCTGTGCTGACTCGGTACCTTCCTCTCCTGTGTTGCCAAAAGCACCTGTACAGGATGAGCCATTACCTCTGTCAGGTATGGCGGCTTCCCCAGTGAAGCCTGGGCCTGCATATGTCACTGAGGACACTTTATCAGCTGCCCTAAATAATCTGGAGGAGAAAATTGCTACTTTAATCGCTAAATCCTCTAAAAAGGACAATAAGCGAAGCAGATCTCCTCCAGTATTGGACCTCCCTTCAGAAGTACCTGAGGAGGAGGAGGATGAGGAGGAGGCTACATCAGCAGAGGATGAGTCAGACGGATCAGGGATATCGGATGAGCCTTTTTCGGTATCCCAGATTTTAAGGTCACAGGTGCAATGCTATGCAGGAGCCGTGCGAGCTGCATTTAGGTTACCCTCTTTGGAGGTAACAGAATCACCTGTCTCCTCCCTAGGATCATTAAGATCCCTGCAAGGTGCATGCTCCTTCCCGGTTCATCCGTTACTAGAGGATCTATTGTACGCAGACTGGCAACATCCAGATAAGCGTTTTTCACCTCCAAAAAAGTTTAACATTCTTTATCCTATGGAGGAAAAATTTTTAAAGAAATGGAGCCTGCCTACGGTAGATGCGGCTATTTCTTGTGTAAATAAAAACCTGACATGTCCAGTGGATAATGTACAAGTGTTTAAAGATCCTTCTGAGAAGAAGTTGGAATCCTTACTGAAATCCTCCTTCCTTTTGGCCGGCTCAATTATCCAACCTGCAGTAGCAGCAGTCGGTATGTGTCAGGTCGTCAGCCAACAGGTAAAGCAGGGGCTGAAGGAGCTGCCTTCAGAGCAGGCTAAAAATTGGGAGAATTTACCTAAAGCCTTATGCTTCACAGTGGATGCCATGAGAGATTCTATCATACAGGCATCACGCCTTACACTCCAGCTGGTACAGATGCGCAGAGTACTTTGGCTTAAGCATTGGTCAGCGGAAGCCCCATGCAAAAAGTTGTTGGCAAGTTTCCCGTTCCATGGCGAACGCCTTTTTGGGGAAGATTTAGAAAGATATATCCAAAAGATATCAAGTGGTAAAACGACACTTTTACCTGAGAGAAAGAAAAACAAGAGACCTTGTTTTAAACACACTCTCTCCCCAGCTCCCGGGAAATCTGACTCCAGCCAGTGGCGACGGCCTTTTCAGCCGCCCAAAAAAGCCAAAGAACAGGCTCAGAAGAACAAGAAGCCGTGGGGTTCAAGAGCTAATAAGCAAGCCCCCAAAACCTCTCATTGAAGGGGCGCCCCCGCTCGGCCGAGTGGGGGGAAGGCTTCGTCAGTTCTCAGCGACTTGGCGGACAGAAACCCAGGACAAATGGGTGGTATCCACAATATCCTCAGGGTACAGACTGGAATTTCGAGAGATCCCATCTTCTCAATTCCGAAGTTCAAGACTCTCCAAGGATCCACAAAAAAGAGGATCCTTCTTCAAAGGTTTGAATCACTTAATAGCTCAAGGTGTGGTTACAGAGGTACCCCAAAAGGAGCAAGGTTCAGGTTTTTACTCAAACCTCTTTGTGATTCCAAAACCGAACGGAGAAGTCAGACCCATCCTGGATCTAAAAAATCTAAACCAGTTTCTGAACGTTCGCCATTTTCGAATGGAAACGATTCGATCCGTGGTCGCTACTTTAAAAGGCGGAGAATTCATTGCGTCCATAGATATCAAAGACGCATATCTACACATACCAATCCTCCCCGCTCACCAAAGATTCCTAAGGTTTGCGGTAGAAGATCGCCACTTTCAATTTGTGGCCCTGCCATTTGGTGTAGCCACCGCGCCCAGAGTATTCACAAAGGTGCTAGCTCCTCTGTTAGCAAACCTAAGAACACGGGGCATTGCGGTAACAGCCTATCTAGACGATCTACTATTAATAGATCAGTCAAAGGAGGGATTGGATCACGCTGTAGACACTACAGTAGGATACCTGGAGCATTTAGGATGGATTATAAACTTACAAAAATCCTCTCTCCAGGCCCAAAGAAGGATAGTGTACCTGGGCATGATCATAGATACAGCCCAAAACAGGGTATACCTGCCAGAGCCAAAGATACAGTCTCTGAAAGACCTGATCCACAAGGTCAAAGCAAACAAGAGGCCGTCTATTCGCCTTTGCATGAGACTATTGGGAAAGATGGTAGCCTCCTTCGAGGCGGTCCCTTACGCCCAGTTTCATTCGAGACTACTTCAAGGCAATATTTTAGCCTCCTGGAACAGGAAGAGCCAAGCTCTGGATATACCCATGCGCCTGTCCTCACAAGTACGCCACAGCTTCAATTGGTGGCTAGAAGCCAGGAATTTACGGAAGGGAAAGTCCTTCCTCCCAGTGGCCTGGAAGGTGGTATCTACGGATGCCAGTCTATCGGGCTGGGGTGCAGTATTCGAGGAGGCTTCTACCCAGGGAACCTGGGCCAAGACTCAGGGGATCCTGCCCATCAATGTGCTAGAGATCCGGGCGGTATATCTAGCCCTCAAAACCTGGACATACAGGTTACAGGGCTACCCAGTTCGGGTTCAATCCGACAATGCTACGGCAGTAGCTTACATCAATCACCAAGGAGGCACCCACAGTCGGGCAGCCCAAAGAGAGGTGAACCGGATCTTGGCATGGGCAGAAGAGCATGTACCTTGCATCTCTGCAATCTTCATTCCAGGGATAGAAGACTGGCAAGCAGACTACCTGAGTCGTCAGCAGCTGCTACCAGGAGAGTGGTCTCTTCACCCAGAGATCTTTCAGGCCATATGTCTGAGATGGGGAAACCCAGATGTAGACCTGCTAGCTTCCAGGTTCAACAAGAAATTGGACAACTTTGTGTCCAGAACGAGAGATCCTCTAGCCTACGGGACAGACGCTCTAATAACTCCATGGAATCAGTTCTCACTGATCTATGCATTCCCTCCGATCCCTCTTCTACAAAGACTGCTTCGCAGGATCAAGGAGGAGGGAATACCAGTAATCCTAGTGGCCCCAAACTGGCCCAGGAGGCCTTGGTATGCCGAGATCGTAAAAATGGCGATAGGAAGGCCCTGGAAGCTTCCACTTCGACACGACCTGTTGTCACAGGGTCCAGTATTCCACCCTTCCTTACAAAGGCTAAATTTGACGGCCTGGCTGCTGAGACCCACATTTTGAAAAAGAGAGGGGTCTCTGGCCTGGTTCTTTCTACGCTCATTAATGCTAGAAAGCCAGCCTCCAGACTCATCTATCATAGAGTCTGGAAAGCATACGTTTCCTGGTGTGAATCCAGAAGTTGGAATCCTCTGAAATATGAAATAAGTAGGATTCTTGCTTTTTGCCAGTTAGGAGTGGATATGAAATTAGCCCTTAGCACCATCAAAGGGCAAATATCGGCTCTATCAGTCTTCTTTCAGAGACCATTGGCATCTCACTCCCTAGTTCGGACATTCATTCAGGGGGTACTGAGGATAAATCCTCCAGTCAGGTCTCCCTTGTGTCCATGGGATTTGAATTTGGTATTGTCAGTGTTGCAAAAGCAACCTTTTGAACCTATTCGCCATATTCCTTTAATTATATTAAGTAGGAAATTGGCCTTTCTGATTGCTATAGCTTCTGCTAGGAGAGTATCAGAGCTAGCAGCTCTTTCTTGTAAAGAGCCTTATCTAATTTGTCACAAGGACAAGATCGTACTACGACCCCATCCGGCTTTTCTGCCTAAGGTGGTGTCGGCTTTTCACTTGAATCAAGACATTGTTCTGCCTTCCTTTTTTCCAAACCCGCGGACGGCGGGGGAAAAATTATTACACTCTCTAGATCTAGTGAGAGCGGTAAGGGTGTATCTGCAAGCAACCGCTCAGATACGTAAAACAGATGTTTTGTTTATTTTACCAGATGGTCCCAAGAAGGGCCAAGCGGTATCAAAATCCACCATTTCCAGGTGGATTAGACAAGTAATTGTTCAAGCTTATGGTTTAAAGAACAGGACTCCTTTTCCTGTTAAGGCGCACTCTACCAGGGCGATAAGTGCTTCATGGGCAGTGCACCACCAGGCTTCGATGGCTCAGATCTGTAAGGCTGCAACTTGGTCCTCAGTCCATACATTTTCCAAATTCTATCAAATAGATGTGAAAGGACATGAGGATTCCGCCTTCGGGCGAAGTGTGCTGCAGGCAGCAGTATAGGGCTTCTGGTCCGCAAGCGGTCGGTTTGATCTGTGTCTCCCCCCCTTCATATGAGCATTGCTCTGGGACGTCCCATTATGTAATGACTAGCTCTGTGTCCCGTGGTGTACGATAAAGAAAATAGGATTTTTATAACAGCTTACCTGTAAAATCCTTTTCTTGGAGTACACCACGGGACACAGAGGTCCCACCCTTCTTATGGGAACCTTACTGCTTTGCTACAAAACTGAGGTACTTCCCTGATGGGAGGGGTTATATGGAGGGGAACTGTCTTCCATTGGTTGTGCCAGTGTCCAATCACCGCTGGTGACCCTTAACCCATTATGTAATGACTAGCTCTGTGTCCCGTGGTGTACTCCAAGAAAAGGATTTTACAGGTAAGCTGTTATAAAAATCCTATTTTCCTGTACACAGCGCATTGGCGGACTCCATCAATAAAGAGTGGGTGGAACCGGAGAAATGTTTTTTCCCCTAAAAGTCTGAAGAGGAGATTCCCCCTCCCAGTGAGGATTCCGCCTGTATTTGGCCCAAAGTGGACACAGCCTTTTCCCAGTGCACAAAATCAACGGACCTCGCCTTTGAGGACATGGGTGTCCTTAAAGAACCTATGGACAAGAGAATGAAGTTACTGCTGAAAAAGTCATGGGAAGTAGCCATGACAAGTTTAAAACCAGCTAATAGTGGCTCGTAATTTGGAGGTCTGGCTGGACCAGTTACAAGGCCATTTGGAAAGTGGGACCTCCCAGGAAGGAGATTCTTGATTCCCTTCCCATGGTGCACAAGGCGGCAGGTTATATGGCAGACGCGTCTTCTGAGTCTGTCAAGCTATCGGCAAAGACCGCTGCCCTAATTCCCCTCTCAGGGCTCTATGGTTAAAATCCTGTTCGGGGGACCTGGCCTCAAAGGTTAGGCTGTGTGGCATCCCATTTGAAGGAGACCTCTTGTTTGGGCAAGATCTAGAAAAAGTTCTAGACCGTACTGCCGACAAGAAAAAGGCTTTCCCTATCAAAAGTAAAAAAGCCCCGGGGAAACATATTTTTTTCATCCCCAAAGACAAGGGCCGTCACAGGAACAGACCTCTAAAGGGTCAACCTCTGGAAAAGGGAGAAGCAGAAAGGTGTCCTGTTTTCCTCTCCTAAAAAAAAAAAAAACACCAAATCCCAGTGACTAGGTTCCTGTGGGAGGGAGATTGTGGCAGTTCCTCCCAGTGTGGGAAAAAGACTACCCCAAATTCATTTATACTGAAGATAATCAGGGAAGGCTATCCAATCCAGTTCAAGGGCTCTCCGCCCGCAAGAACGTTCGTAACCACGCCTCCCAGGGATCCCCAAGACAACAGCCCTGTTGTCACAAATTGGCGACTTGGTAGACCAGTGGGTTCTTATTGCAGTGCCACAGCGAAAAATAAACCACGTTTTCTACTCACGTTTTTGTAGTAAGGAAACCGGCGGGCAAATTCCGCCTGATATTAAACTTTAAGTCACTGAACAAATGGGTGACCTACAAGAAATTTTGTGTGGAAACAATCTTTACGGTGAAGTCACTTCTTCCCCCGGATTGCTTCCCTTGATCTGAGGGACGCCTGTTTACTCGTCCCGATCCACAAAGAATCTCCCAAAAAAATTGAGGGTGGCAATCAAGTGGGGGGAAAGCAGGTCTGACATTTTCAATTCAGGGCCCTGCCATTCGGCCTGTCCTCATCCCCCAGGATTTTTACGAAAAGCCTGGCGGAGGCACTGGCCCCCCCTGAGACTGAAAGGGATATCAGTCATCCCATACTTAAGACGGCCTTTTATTTTTTGCACCCACCGCACTCCAATTACAAGGAGATCAGCGGGTGGCAATTTCCTTTCTGGAAAAGCTGGAGTGGTTGATAAACAGGGAGAAGTCGAACCTAACCCCCACAGATCTTACAGTACTTAGGGTTCTTGGTGAACTCAGTGACGCAGAAGATCTACTTTCTCCTCTGAGATAGAAAAGGTGAAGGGTGACGGCCACATTTTTTCGGAACAATCTGGTAGTTTCCATCCGTTCAGCTATGTCAGGTCTGGGATTTCTGGCAGCAACAATCCCTGCTGTACCATGGTCAAGGGCCCATTTCAGGTGTCTCCAGGCCAATATCCTGAACAGCTGGGACAGCGCAGGAGTTGCTGGACACGACCTTCCGCCTATCTCCAAAGACCAAGAGGTCTCTGTGGTGGTGGAGGGAGAAAGAGAGAACCTTGTGCAGGGTCTATTATGGTCTCTTCCGGTGTCCGTCCGTATCACCACGGACGCCAGTGCCTGGGGGGCCCACTGGGGGTCAAGAGTAGCCCAAGGATGCTGGGAGAAAGCACAGTCCCAAAGATCAGACAACTTGAGGGAGTTGCAAGCGATCTGGGAAGTGCTAAGGGTATTTGCCAGAGAGAAAAGTCACCACGTACAAGTCTTCACGGACAGTGTGGTAGCAGTCTCTTATTTAAACAAACAAGGGGAACAAGGTGTCCGTCCTTAATCAGACTAGTGAGTGCCATCTTTGCTTGGGCCGAGTGTGAGAGCTTGTCTTACGGTATCTGGAATTGTCGAAAAACATTAGAAATCCAATGCTCTATTTATTTTGCATTCAGGAAAAAAAAATTGGGGTTCCAAGCTTCGAAAGGCACAATCGCAAGGTGGATTAAACAAGCTACTGTGGAAGCTTTCAAGATTTAAAAGAAAAGCAATGTCCTTTTTTTTTTTTTTCTCACTCCACACTATCGGCTTCTTGGGCGGAGCGAGCTGTAGCGACACCGGAACAAATCTGTCGAGCAGCAACATGGTCAAACTATTCGACTTTCATGGCTCGTTATAGATTGGACATACTTTTAGCGCAAGACCAAGCGTTTGGGAAGAAAGTCCTCCAAGCGGTAGTCCTCCATGTCCCCCCCGCCCCCTCCCTAATCTGGTAAGTTTTTTTGTTGATCATCTCTAGTGCTGTCCTGGACAGACTAGAGAAAACTAGAGTCAGGCCTCGTACACACGGCCGAGATTCTCGTCGAAAAAAAATGTCGTTTTTTTCGACGAGATTCTTGGACAAGAAACTTGTCCCGGCCGAGTGTACACACGCTCGTTTCAAAGAACCCGCGGTTCTTTGAAAGGAGTGTACGCGGTGACGTCATCGACTACGTCGAGCATGCGCTCGTCACATTCGATGCCGTCGCCGCCATCTTGGTATACCCTACGTATGCCTAGGAAGCTACCGCGCATGCGTCAAATTCATTTCGAACATGCGCGGGCTTCCGGGCGGACAGGTAAGTGTACACACACTCGCTTTTCTCATCGAGAAACATGCCGAGGAGAATCTCGACGAGAAAATAGAGAGCAGGTTCTCTATTTTCTCGTCGAGGTTTCTTGTCGGTTTTCTCGACGAGAAACCCGCTAGCAGCGTACACACGACCGATTTACTCGGCAAGACCTCTCTGCCAGCAAGTTTCTTGCTGGTTCTTGCCGAGAAAATCGGTCGTGTGTACGAGGCCTTAGACTTACCGGTAACTCTGTTTCTAGGAGTCGTGTAGGACAGCAGGGATTCCCTCCCTATATGCTGTTATAACTTTGGACAAGTGTTTTTGTTTCAGAAGCCGTTCCGGGGAAGTTCTCGGTTAAAGACTGGGGAAGAGGGACGGAAGCCGCCCTTTAAGGATTTGAATGATGCGTTTCCTGCCTCCTGAGGTGGAGCCCATCTTTCTAGTGCTGTCCTGCACGACTCCTAGAAACAGAATTACCTGAAAGTCTAACTTTAGTTTTAGTCAATGAGATCTGTCTTGGCACTACTGAAGTTGTCCCGAAAAGGTTCCTTTACTACTCCAAGGCGGCTTCTATCTGACTTGTGCTCATACACTTTAATGGAAGTTGCCTCCAAATTGGATCCTCCTCTCGATTATTATGATTTGGATCAAACATTACAGGAAGATTACACGGGTATTCCCTGAAGTTGCTTCAAAGTTGTGCGGCAAAGTAACTGTAAGCGCGACTTTCATGTTGGCAGTGTGAACCAAGCCTAATGGATACTTTTTTTTTTTTTTTTTTTGCTTGCTTTTATGTCTAGAAATTGGGCACAGATATATAGGCAAAAAAACGTAAAAAAAAACTTTTTAGTTTGCAGCTAAGAATACTCTAGCTGTGGTTGCTGCCATGGAGACCCGTGGAAAGGGGCTTCAAAACAGAAAATCCTATATTTTCAGCAGAGCATATTCAAGTCAAAACTTTTTTCTTTTAGATTGAACAAGAGAAGCTTGCATCTCTAAAGAAGCAAGATGATGACAAAGACAGAAGAGACAAAGATGATCGAGACAAAAGGGATCGATCTAGAACTCCAAGAAGGTAGGAGTATATATATATATGTATGTGTGTGTGTGTGTATATAGATATATATATCTATATGTGTAAATACATTTTTTATTTATTTTTTATCTTACCCAGTGTGTGCAATTTCATATTCTAATAAAGCAATTTTTTTTATTTTTATAAAAAGGTCCAAAAACCACTGTGTAAAAAATCTAGCAGTAAACTCTATATACTTTGTGCTTTTTCTTTTACACCCCTCTTCAGCACCCATTCACCTAACTCCTAGGATTTTTAGATTTAATATCTGCTGCAGGTGAGTTGCTAGTTAATTAACAATATTTACCTTTTGGCTTTTTTTTTTTTTAGGCGCAAATCGCGGTCATCCTCACCACGGAGAAGGTCTCCAAGCAGGAGAGAGAGGAAAAGAAGCCACTCTCATTCACCAAGACACAAAACTAAAAGTCCAAGCCCTGCTCCAGTTTTTGAGAAAAAGGAGGCAGAAATTCAAGAACCTGAGCCCTCTATAAAAGTGAAGGAACCATCTGTACAAGAGGCAACATCATCAAGGTACTTATTAAACTTCAACAATGTTTGCTAATTGCTGCTGATAAAGTAGAACTAATGGCAAAACATATTTTTCTTTCATAGGGTGGAAAGGGATTAAAACACCTGTCAGTTTATTTTGTTAAAAAAAGAAAGCCTGTCAGTTTTTATTGCTTTCTCTGCCCCCGTTAGAGATTCGCCCTCTTTATTTGTCTTGTTTACTGTTCTCATTGGAAGTAAAATTTAAAATCCAGAATTTTGGGTTGACACCAGAACACTAATAGAGGGGAAATCTTCCAATCAGGACACTAGTTAACACCCCAGGGGGGGAGAGAGATAGTCAGTGCAGAACCCCCCCCCCCCCCCCCCCGGTCAGGAGAGCAGCCGATTTGCTATCCTATACTCGCGATAAATGGCTCTTCCTATTTACACTGATTGGACACAGCTGAAAACGTGGTAAAGAGCCTAAGTCAGAGGCTCTTTACCCATATCGGAGATGCAGTGTCACACTGACGCACCACAACACCGATCGCTGCACGCACCTACCCCCTGAGGGCGCGCACTAGCTTGTTATCATGCTGGACATCATAATATATCATATAATGCCCAGTCAGGATTACTGAACCTATTTTTGGCGTCATTCTGCATGCGGCGGGCGGGAAGTGGTTGAAGTATTGCCACAGCTCTCCTGTGACTCAGATTCAGCTTACCGTGCACTAAAGCCCGCTATTGGCTGACCTCACAGAGCCAATCCTAACAATGTTGCGATTCGCCCAGATGCTCATGTGCCAGCTGGCTCAGCCTCTCAACATGCTGCTGAGAGGCTATGCCACCCACTCCTGTCTAAAGCCCTGCGCTCCAGTGAGCTCTGGAGGGGCAGAGCAGAGAGATGGTGACTGACAGTAACCGCTCACTGAAGACCAAGAACTGAGCGATCATTTGGTCATGCAAGTTCTCAATTTTAGAGCCAGCGGAGGACAGCTGCAGCCATCTAGGTGAGTATATGTTTGTTTTTTTGTATCTTGCACTTCTCTTTTAACACTTCCCAGGCCAACTAAGCCTCAGTTTTAGCTAGTGCCCTTAGTTAAGAGATGTGTGTTTTTTTTTTTTAAATCCTACTTGCCTAAGCACTTATGATTACTGCATCTAACACTGAGAAACAAGCAATTGAACACCGCCAATCGCTCGGTTCTCACAGCTCCCTGAGCAGAGCTGCTCACTATCAGTCAGCAGCTCTCGGCCCTGACCCCCTCAACCCCCACCTCACCCCCCTGCACTCACTGGAGTGCTGGGCTGTGGAGGGGGTAGGAGCTGAGAGGCTGAGCCAGGTGCCGGTCCAGGCATGTGGGCAGATCCCGACTTCATTGTCGCAATTTTGCCTGACCCGGGACCGGCTATGTGACTTCAGCCCACTGTCAGCTGAAAACTATCGCAGGAGTGCAGAACAAACTGCACTCCTGTGGTCCACAGAGGAAGTACAGCCAAATGAGCTTTGGGTGTACTTTTCTTTTTAATGGATGCGCATACCGATGTCTCTGAAGATTTATTTTAGTGGACCTTGTTGCCCTACCTATGGTTCTATTCTGCACACCCCTGCTGCGGAAGGGAATGACTTCATCTAAATTGATCGCCTACAGACCTGGGTTAAGAAGGGACTGTACCTGGACCCCATCTGCGTTATGGGGTATGACCTGTAATGGTAATGCTTTGCGTTGGATCCTGCAGGCAGCGATCTCTAGGGTACTAGGTATCCGGTGACCTCGCTGGCAGGGTGCTGTGCAGGTCCATAGGCCAGGGGATCTCCTTGGGGTAGTCTAGACCCTGTAGGTCCTCGCTGTGAGGGTTGAGGATTGGGCCTTGTGGCAAGGAATAATGAGTGCCTCTGGTTAGAATGTCCGCTTCCCTTGTGTTCTTTGGGGGGCAGTGCAGGCTGGTAAATATGCAGGACTGGAGGGATACACTGCAGTAGCGGTGCTCAAAAGAGGATAATTGGGTGGAAACATGTCATGTGATCCTCCCTGGCATGAAAACACATTTGTTTAGCAGCTGTAATCTGGTGTGACCGTTCTGTGCAAGTATCAGGACATCTGTTACAGGAGTGACTGACACTTGCGTGTCTGGCCTTGGCCAACACTCCTCTCAGCTGTGTGGCAGATCCCATATTTCTTTTTTCTTTTTTTTAATACGTTTTTTATTGTTTCATAGATCTGCATTTACACCACTTCGCAGTGTCACAATGTTTCACCAAATCTTTTCCATTTCATATTCATAAATGCAAACCACACAGCAAAATGGAGGAAAAACTATATACATTGCATTCCACCCTGAAAATAAAATAAAGAGAAAATCGAGAAATAAGCGATGTCCAAAACAGAAGGGTGGAGGAGGAAGAAACTGAAACCCCTCTCTCCTCAAACGGAAAAAAAAAAAAATACCCAATTACCCCGGTTGCAGCCCCCCATCCCACCCACTGCCATGTTCCATTAATCAAAATTCACTTCTATCTATGCCCCTCTTAGATTTATTCATCCCCACTAAGAGTTAATACTGAATTTAGCCATTCGTCCCATATTCTGTGATATTTCTGAGGTGTTCCTCTATGATCATACACTAATTTCTCATATGAGAGTGTTTGATTTACCGCTTTAAGCCATTGTTCCTTTGAAGGGGGGTATTTGTTGCATCCACCTAAGCACAATTTGCTTGCGTGCCATGAATAAAACTTCCTGAAGACAGGTCTTGGCATATCCATTCCACCCCCTGACTCTGAACCAGTCCTAACAGACATACTTCTGTTAGGACTGAATGGAATACGTTCTCCCAGCACTTCCGATAATATATCCACGACCTGTCTCCGGTATCTACTGATGTCCGGGCACAACCACGTTACATGCTCAGTCAGCCCCTTGTAGCTGGCACATTCCACGTTTACCGTTCGTCCCATCAAGCCTAATATTATATGGTGTAAGGTAGGCTTGCTGTATTATGTAGAACTGTATCAACCTATTACTTGCAGGCGAGACTGTTGGATGTATTTTGCACACCTCCCTCCAGGTCTCATCTGTCATAGATGTACATACCTTTTGCCACTTGCTCTTAATCTGAAGCGGGTTGTCCCGTATCTTGGCCTGCATTAAATATGTATACAGCTTGGATACTAATCCCCTGGGTTCTCAGTATTCCTATAAGGGGGAACTTGGATATATTAATACTTTTACTGCCAAATTGGGCGCATAGCACATGCCTTAACTGTAAAAATCTATAAAAAAAATTGTCTACTAGATTGTATTGTGTTTTTAAATAATCAAATGAACATATATTCCCACTTTGGTATACCTGTTCCAGAGCTACTATCCCTTTTTGCTTCCAAAATGTGTTATCTTGTAGTATATGTAATTCTTCAAACTGGAGATATCCCAGCAGCACTACCTATGTGGAATAATCCCCTAAGTTTGTTAATTTTTTAGCCTCGCGCCATATTGACCGTACCAATGAGAGCATGGGGATCTTAACCCTTAGAAGTTGTGTACACCTTGCCTCTAGCAGATCCCATATTGGGGTACATGCCTACTGACCCTTAACAAGCCATGGCATTAGACAGGAACAGTGGTGTTGGGATAGGGTAGGCTTCCAAATCCTCTATTGGGTAGGGAGGACTCCCTGCATAGTTTACCCTGAGTGGTTTCCCGAAGTGTCAGGTTAGCACCAGACCACTGCCATTATCTAGCATTTCCACTGGTTTGTAGTTGTCAAACAATAGCTAACTGGACTAGGGCAATGATTGGGTTTCTGCAGTCATTTTTTGCCAAAAAAGGTAAATCTGATCCTCTTTTAAATCGCAACAAACACAATGTGCTTAACCACTTAAGCCCCGGACCATTATGCAGCTTAAAGACCAGAGGTGTTTTTACAATTTAGCACTGTGCTGCTTTAACTGGTAATTGCGCGGTCATGCAATGTTGTACCCAAACAAAATTTGCGTCGTCCTTTTCCCACAAATAGAGCTTTCTTTTGATGGTATTTGATTGCCTCTGCATTTTTATTTTTATTTATTTTTTTGCGATATAAACGGAAAAATACCGAAAATTTTGAAAAATATATTTTCTAATTTTTGTTATAAGAAAAATCTAAAACTCAATTTTTAGTCATACATTTAGGCCAAAATGTATTCAGCCACATGTCTTTAGTAAAAAAAAAATGTCAATAAGCGTATATTTATTGGTTTGCGCAAAATTTATAGCGTCTACAAACTAGGGTACATTTTCTGGAATTTACACAGCTGTTAATTTATGACTGCCTATCTCATTTCTTGAGGTGCTAAAATGGCAGGGCAGTACAAACCCCCCCCCCCCCCCCAAATGACCCCATTTTGGAAAGTAGACACCCCAAGGAAATTGCTGAGAGGCGTGTTGAGCAAATTGAATAAATTTTTTTTGTCCCAAGTGATTGAATGACAAAAAAAAATAAAAATTTACAAAAAGTTGTCACTAAATGATATATTGCTCACACATGCCATGGTTATATGTGGAATTGCACCCCAAAATACATTTTGCTGCTTCTCCTGAGTATGGGGATACCACATGTGTGGGACTTTTTGGGAGCCTAGCCGCGTACGGGGCCCCGAAAACCAAGCACCGCCTTCAGGATTTCTAAGGGCGCAAATTTTTGATTTCACTCCTCACTAGCCATCAGTTTCGAAGGCCATAAAATGCCAAGATAGGACAAACCCCCCCCCCCCCCCCAAATGACCCCATTTTGGAAAGTAGACACCCCAAGCTATTTTCTGAGAGTCGTGAGTATTTTACAGCTCTCATTTGTTTTTGAAAATGAAGAAAAAATAAAAAAAAAATTATTTTCAAAACTTTGTGACAAAGCGAGATCTGCAAAATACTCACCATACCTCTCAGCAAATAGCTTGGGGTGTCTACTTTCCTAAACGGGGTGATTTGGGGGGGGGGGTTGTGCCATCTAGGCATTCCATGGCCTCTGAAACTGTGATAGGCAGTGAGGAGTGAAATCAAAAATTTACACCCTTAGAAAGCCTGAAGGCGGTGCTTGGTTTTTGGGGTCCCGTACGTGGCTAGGCTCCCAAAAACTCTTGCATGTGGTATCCCCGTACTCAGGAGAAGCAACAGAATGTATTTTGGGGTGTAACTCCACATATGCCCATGGCATGTTTGAGCAATATATAATTTAGTGACAACTTTGTGCAAGGAAAAAAAAAAAAGTTGTCTTTTTCCCGCAACTTGTGTCAAAATATAAAATATTCCATGGACTCGACATGCCTCTCAGCAAATAGCTTGGGGTGTCTACTTTCCAAAATGGGGTCATTTGGTGGGGGGGTTTTGAACTGTCCTGGCATTTTATGCACAACATTAGGAAGCTTATGTCACACATCATCCACTTTCAACCACTTGAAGACAAAGCCCTTTCTGACACTTTGTTTACATGAAAACATTTTTTATTTTTTTTGCAAGAAAATTACGTTGAACCCCCAAACATATATATTTTTTAAAGCAAAGGCCCTACAGATTAAAATAGTGGGTGTTGCATTTTTTTCCCCCACACAGCATTTGCGCAGCGATTTTTCAAACGCATTTTTTTGGGGGAAAAAAATACACTTTTTTTTAATTTGAATGCACTAAAACACACTATATTGCCCAAATGTTTGATGAAATAAAAAAGATGATCTTAGGCCGAGTACATGGATACCAAACACAACACGCTTTAAAATTGCGCACAAACACGCAGTGGCGACAAACTACATACATTTTTAAAAGTCTTTTACAGGTTACCAAATTAGATTTACAGAGGAGGTCTACTGCTAAAATTACTGCCCTCGATCTGACCTTCGCGGTGATACCTCACATGCGTGATGCAATTGCTGTTAACATATGACGCCAGACCGACGCTTGCGTTCACCTTTGCGCAAGAGCAGGGGGGGACGAGTGCTTTTTTTTTTTTTTTACCTGTCACTACCTATTGCTATCTCGGGATATTTACGTTCCCTGAGAACAATAAAAATGGTTAAAAAAAATAAGTCTATTAGACCCTAGATCTTTACTCTGCCCTCAAAGCATTGGACCACACCAAGATCGGTGTGATAAAATGCTTTCCCAATGGCGCTGTTTATATCCCGGGGGGGACATTCCCTCCCACTGCTTGTAAAAGCAGGCTAGAGGCTAATTATCCGCTAGGATTGCTTTGAAAGCTGACCGCTGGCTGAAAAGAATGATACCAAGATGATGCCTAAACCCGCAGGCATCATTCTGGTATAACCAAAGTCCAGCAACATACCAGTACGTTGCTGGTCCTTGTTGGACATGTATTGTAATCTTTTTTTTCATGCAGCCTGTTGGCTGAACGAAAAAGCTTGATCGGTGGGTATGCCCACCATTAGAATGCCTCCCTTCATTCACCCACTTCTAATGATGGGCATACATGCACCATTTATATATGCCGAAGCATGGGGGCATCCTCCCGCAAAAAAGTTATGCCGCGTACACACGGTCTGACTTTTCCACGGGCAAGCCTCCGTCGGAATTTCGACCGTATGTACGCGGCATTAGGAGCAAAATCGCACCTGGTAGTGAAATCACCTCTTAAAGCATTGTAGTCACGGCTTTATGTATCGTGGAAGCAAACGCTGTTGCTGTCAAGATAAATAAATCCACGCTGCAACTGAATGGTGTACCTGCTAAGCAAATGGTTAACCTTAAAACAAAGTAACATTACAGTATAACAGTAATACCTTACCGTACCATACCTGCAAAGCAAATACCAAAAAAAAAAAAACCATAGTAAAAAATATATATTTTTACCGCAACCTGTGCCTAATATATATATATATATATATATATATATATATATATATATATATATATATATCGAAGCATGGGGGCACCCCCCCGCAAAAAAGTTATGCCGCGTACACACGGTCAGACTTTTCCACGGGCAAGCCTCCGTCGGAATTTCGACCGTATGTACGCGGCATAGGAGCAAAATCGCTCCTCCGCCCCTGCTGCCCCCATACTTCGGCATATATGCTCCTTTTTTTTTTAACTGTGGTGGTGAAATCACCTCCTACAGCGTTGTAGTCACGGCTTTATGTATCGTGGGAGCAAACGCTGTTGCTGTCAAGATAAATAAATCCGCGCTGCAGCTGAATGGCGCACCTGAAAACAAAAAATTACATACCTGAAAAGCAAGCATGATATAACGTAACAATAAAACATTGCAGAATAGAATACTGTAAAAAAGAGCAGAACAATGGAGGGAGAGAACACTAGAAAACTATTTTTGTTTTATTTATATATATATATATATATATATATATATATACACTTATACACTTTTTTTGTAACGGTTCGGGTCTCTCAAAATGCGATGGCATCTTGGGAGACCCTGTGTAAGTGTGTCCTATCCTGTGCATTGCTGTACCCTACGCTAAAACTTCACTAGTGTGTAGAAGCATTTACCAATGCAAAGACCAGGATTGTCCGTAAAGCGTGGACAATAACGGTTGTCACGCCTAAATCCGCAATTGCTACAGACACGACATCTTCTTTGTTGGGCTCGTTGGATAGGGGTACTCTCGGACATACAGAAAATGCCTCTCATGCAGCCGGTTTACTGTATTTGGTTGGGAAATGGTGAGGTGCAGAACCGCCTGGATACAGAAGGTCTGTGACTATCTCATCCTGGAATTTAAGGAAGGGATACAGTCCCGCCTGAAGCTCTGTATAGCACATGAGCGTTCAGCAAAACCAATTGAAAGAAGTATAGACACATTATCTTTTTTTTTCTCGCCTTACGGGCAATGTGATACGGCGCCAACAACGGGTCGTTGAGGTCCACCCCTCCCATATTTTAGTCATATTCGTGGACACAGAGGGGTTTCTCCACAACACCAGTCGCTGTACGAATTTGGACTGTCGTGTCTGCGTGAAGGGAGGTAAGAAGGAAAACATTCTTATTATCCATCCCACTTCACAGCAAGCAAATTATTACACTTAAAGCAGGCTCTCTCCCCCAGCCTAAGATGAGAATCTACAAGCCCCTGGCGATTGGGTCGCACGGTGCCACATGCTCCAATCTGATGATCAAACAAGTGACTAAAAAGTGGCACGCTCGTGTAATAATTGTCCACATACAAGTGGTACCCCTTTCCGAATAAGGGTGACACCAAGTTCCACACTATCTTGCCAGCACTCCCTATGTAATCTGGGCAGTTCTCCGGCTCTACGTGACTCTTTTCCCTCATAAACCATAAAGCTCCATACATAGCCGATCGTATTCAGGGTCTCCACGTGGACGACAAAGTTAATTGTCTAAGTGCATGAACTGCATGATCTGCTCATATCGTTTCCTGGACATGAAGGCAGAGAACACGGGCATATGATCAATTGGGCGCGTGGACCAATAGGCACGCAACAACGAGAATTTGTGTGCCCATGTTGAGGGAAAGGCCCAGAAAGGTTTTAAATTTGGAAACCGTAATTGGTTTCCAATCTCTGGCAATGGAAGGCAACCGGGGATTAGCGGCGATGAATTGACCAGCATATAAATTACTCTGGTCCACAATAGATCTATAGAGATCTTCCGTGAAAAACAGCGAATAAAAATCAAGTGGCATAAAATCAGCGGTTTCCACCTGAATACCGGGTTGGCCAGTGAATGGGGAAGTACTGGTGCTGCAGAAGTGGTGGGGACCCAATCAGGATAGGCGAATTCTGCAGGAAGGGCAATATGGGCACGATGGGCCTGTCTTTGTCTTCTTGGCAGCGGCACACTACTTGTGCTTGCCACCTCGCCAGCTTGAACTGCACTTATGGGACTCGCCACGTCACCAAGTGTTTCTGCAGTGCTGGATGTATGTCCAGGGTGTACCAGGCCGCTGGTGCTTGCCAGTTCACCAGAAGGAATAGCGGCGCTAGTACTTCTCTGCTCCATAATACGAGAGCCCCTGCGGTTCTTGCTCCTCAACTACATCGGAAGATCGGGATCGGGTACGCCTGACCTTAGCAGGGACCTAATTTTCGTCGTCAGAGCTATCTGACATGGAGCTACTGTCTTCTACGGGGTTGTATTCTGAGCCTGAATCTGACAGATGCGTGACCTCCTCTTCACTATCTGTCATGCTCAGAATCTCGTAGGCCTCTTTACTAGTGTACCTTTGACATTTTAGGCTCTAAATTTAGTGGTACACTAGTAAGGATTCACAGGTAAAAAAAGCACCTGACTGTCGGCAACCTTATCAAGCGCTACTAAAAAAACTGTTGGCGATCGCAGGGATCAGGGCCGTCTCTGGGAACGCTGCAGTTATGTGTGTTGTGTTTTTGTAAGTGACAGTGATCGATCGATACTGCACTTGGGTGGGCTTGGCGGAGGGGCTAAATGCAGGTGCTAGCAGGTATCTGGGCTGGTCCTGCTAACACTGCGTTTTTGGGAACCCTAAACTGCTGGGGACACTAGTATAGATCTGATCAGGTCAGATATTGATTTGTTCAGATACTATACCACTAAGGCAGGTGTATGCTTTGCGCGTGGGTGTTGGTGTTACTAGCACTAACCTGACACTGCCTGGGGCGACGCAGACCCTAACTGACGCTGAAACCTAATTGATATCACCCGCAGGGGGTTAAACCTCTATTGGGTTATATACGGCGGGTGTCCTGATAAGCAAACTAACCAACCAGCGTCACCCGTAACACTTATAAGGTGATTACTGGTGAAAGGGTTAACTCTAGGGGTAATCAGGGGGTTAAAACCTTTATTAGATAATATATGGGGATACCTGGCGCTAGAAAAACCTGGTGGCGAACCTAAAAAAATAACTGGCTACGTAGCGGCACCAGCGACTCTACTACAGCGATCAGAAAAACGATCGCTTAGTGACACTGGCGATGGGGGGTGAAAGGGTTACCTGGGGAGCGATCAAGGGGTTAAACCTTTATTAGGGGGGGTACCCTGGACCTAAAGGGGCCTAAAGCTAACTGCCCTGCAACTTTTTACTGTCACAGAGGACACTAAATGCAGTTATCAGTAAATAAGTGCAATTCGTTTTGCACTCCTGTGACCTGTTTTCCGCAGAGAGCGGTCTGAAATCTGCTCTCTGCTGCCGTCACTGGAATTGGTCCAGGTACTGTGTAATCACGACAAGTTTCTGGGTCTGCCAGGTGCTTGGACTGATGCATGTCTCAGCGAGCCGCTAAGATGGCTGATCCCCACGCCTCCACAACTTTGCACTCCAGTGAGCGTGGAGGAGTAGAAAGGAGAGCTGCTGATTTGACAGTCAGCAGCTCTCCTCTTGGGGGGTCTGTGAGAGCCGAGTCATAGGCAATGTTCGATGGCTCGGTTCTCCGTGCAGAGGCGGTGGGGGGACAGATACAGCATCAGACCAATGCTCCATCCACCTAGGCAAGTATAAAACTGGCAAAAACTGGCTGATAACACACGAACCATTCTAATTTCTCATGTATTTATTGAACCTGCCCATTAAACAAGCACTGATGGGGGGGGGGGGGGGGGGGAGAAAGTGAACCCATAGATTACTTCACAAAAAGGCTAATTGGAGTCAGTTTACACACTTGGCGTCAAATTAATGAAATGAGTCTGGAGATGTAGTTTACAGCTACTTTGGACCTATTTTAAGATTGCTGTTCATAAGATGTATCGGCTGATGTGGACCATGCCTCTCAAAAAGGAGCTCTCTGAAGATATACAATCAAGAGTAGTTGATCTTCATAAGGCTGGAATGGGATACAAAGCAATCTCAAAATGTTTAGGCATCCATCAGTTGACAGATAAATTGTCTAAATGGAGGCAGTTTAGTACTGTATACACTTCCTAGAAGTGGGCATCCAACCAAGATAACTCTTAAGGCACAATTCAGAATACTCAATGAGGTAAAGAACCCACGAGTAACAGCTAAAGGTTTAAGGACATCAGTGGAACTGGCAAACATTCCTGATCACGAGTCTACCAGATGTAACTCTTTGAATAGGCAGAACACCAGCTTGAACTGCACTTATGGGACTCGCCACGTCACCAAGTGTTACTGCAGTGCTAGTTTGTGTACGACCAGGATGTACTGGGCTGGTGGTGGTGCTTGCCAGTTTACCTGAAGGTTGAGCAGCACTAGTACTGGCTCTCTGCTGCATACAAGAACCATGCGGTTGTTGCACCTCTACAAGAAAAGAACGGTGTCGGGTACGCCTGACCTTAGCTCTGACAAGGGGGTAGTGGTCCCTGCTATCTGTCATGGTGCTGCTGCTCTCTACAGGTTCATATAGTGAGCCTGAATCAGGTTGCGTTCTCATCTGTCATGCTCGGTATCCTTTAGGCCTCTTCACTAGTGTACCTTTCGTTTTAACATTTTGGCCACTAAATTTACAGGCACAGCTAGTGTGACTCAGAGGTAAAAAAAAGCACCTGGTTGTCAGACTGCTTGAATTTGCTACCAAAAAAATGAACTGTTAGCAGGAATCAGGCGTGAGCTAATGCTGCAGTTTTGTGTGATGTGTTTTGTAAAGTGACGGTGATCTATTGATCCTGTACTTTGGGTGGGCTGGACGGAGGGCTAAACACAGGTGCTGGGCTAATCCTGCTAACACCGTGTTTTTTGGAACACTATACTACTGGGGACGCTAGTATAGATCTGATCAAATCAAAGATATTGATCCGTTCAGACACTATACTAGTAAGGGAGTTATATGGTGTGTGTTTTAGCATTACTGGCGCCAGTGTAGTGTCGGTGTACTCACAGTAGATGTCTTCTCCTCGCTCGCTGGAACCGAAAAGTGCTCCACGAGGGGAGATTACATCACTTCCTCTGCCTGTGTTTACATTACACAGGCAGAGGACAGTCTGCCATTCGCCAGAACTGATCAGCAGGTCCAGGCCAGAAATCGTTGGCCTGGACCTGTAGACTGGTTCTGTAACAAACCGGTATGGCGATTCGTGCAGTCGAGCCACCTTGCTGCTGTATATCTGCGGCGGCTGGTTGGGAAGTGGTTAAAGTCCGGTCAGCTGAAGCTGCCAAACGATGTTTCACACATGCCCTTCACAGGAGGACATCTTTATCAGGTGTCACAAAGTTAAAAGGCGGTTCTTCCATAGTTCAAAGATCCCCTTCCCCAGCAGCCTTTTCTTCCTGAAAACACAACACCCAAGTGCTCTACCCAGGCTTCTTCTCCACGCCCTCTTCCCAATGATGGTGTTACCAAACTCCTAAGGGTTGGGATATGTCCTGTAACAGTTTGCTTCTCTCTGGGTTGCCAGTGTCCTGGACCTGTGGGTTTACTTGTTGGTTTCAAAGGGGTAGAATCAAAAGTTCAAAACTATAGCCACACACTGCTTTCTTCTCTTAAATCCATCAAAATCTTCCCAAAATCTGTCATGTTTGCAGAATGCTCTGTCACAGGGAGTGAATGTGCCAGTACCCCTACAGGATGGTTTAAAGGATTCTATTAACAGGGTTTGGTACCACAAGCAGGTATCGGGGTATTCGGCCTATCCTGGACCTAAAATCTCTAAACAAATGCCTTCAAATTCCAATTTCTCTTTCGTCCATGGACGGACACAGCTCCTTTAGTCTTGACAAGTGGGTTATGGCCGTCTATTAGCAGAGGACTAGGTAGACATGTTGGATATACAAAAACATGTAATTATACCAAAGCTGAACAGCCCGCCCAGGGGGCAGTCCCTCTGGTCATAACCCCTCACCCTGCACTCAGCTGTTTTTTTTCTGCCTAGTATAGAAGGACCTGGCTCCCTAGGGGCCCATTGGTCCTGGAGAACTTTTTTTATTTTTTTATTTTCAATTTTGGATCCGGAGATCTACTATCAACTGCCTGCTGGGTGACAGGCTGGATAATATAGATCCTTGTAGTCTCCCTAGTCTGGTCATCAAGCGTGAGCAGGCCTTTAGCTACGAGCTGGGTCGGCCACGACATACCCCATTTCCTCCTGGGGTGGCTGGTGAAGGCTATGCTCCGGGGTCCACATATGACCGAGCTACTGCTGTCCAGTCACAGTGGGCCGTGGCTGACAGCCACTCCGTACTGCTCGGTGATGGGTCTGTCAGGAATGCATCAAGCAGTCCTCGCAGGGACGGGTAAGTAAAGGTACCTCCTGTCTTGGCAGGATGGAACAGCTTGGCATTCCTGGGGTGGTTGATTTAGGGGGTCTCTAGTCCTCCCTTTCCTCTCTCCCCGTCCATCCCTCCTCCCCATGCTTTGCTGGGCCTGCTGTGTACCTCACCGGGGGGTCCCTGAGGGGGGCTCCGGGTCCTGGCTGGGGCTGCGCGGTGTGTCCGGGTCCGCACTAGTGTGGGTGGTCTGCCTTGTGGGGGGCCTCCGCTCGGAGCCCCAGTGTTTTCTCTGCCTTTAATTTTTACCTCAGAAAGCCGCGCTGTTCCTAATGCTAATACGGCGGTCGGCCATTTTCTTGTAGCTCACCCTCTTTTCCTGAGGTAACCGGCGGCCATCTTTGTGGGGATTTTTACATTGGCTGGACCTCTAGTGCTGATTTGGCATTCTGAGCGGTGCGCGAGGCGGCTCACCTCAGGCACACACTGCAGGAGTTTAGAACGGACGGCAGAGCTGAAGCAGTGCCTGGGTCAGGGCGGTGAGTCCTCTGGGAATACCCCTCGGTCTGGGAAGCTAGGAGGGTGGGCCTTTCCTTGTACATTGACTTGTTCCCTGAGTGGCTGTCAAGTGTGTGGGTCAGCATGGCGTCAGGAGCACCATCTTCTGGGGAAAGCTCAGACTCGGGCCTGGCTGTAAAACAGGACCCCTGTTCTGAAGGGTCAGAGTATGCAGACCAGGACCATTCGGACAGTGAGGAAGACTCGTGTCCGGGTCAGCGCAGGACAAAGCGCTTGTTGGAGCATTTATCACCGCAGTGCGGGAAACCCTCAATCTGGAGGATGCGGCTGGGACATCTGCTGAGGTGTTGGTCCCTTTTGGGTCCCACAAGCCGACCCGCACTACTAAGGTGTTTCCTTATGTAACTTATTATGTTAAGTTTATAGACAAGGAATGGGAACGACCGCAGAGGACCTTTTCAGTCCCAAAACGCATGGCAGTCCGTTACCCTTTTGAGGCAAGCCTTCTGAAAAAATGGGCATCTCCCCTGGTTGTGGACCCCCCCGGTATCCCGGTTAAACAAAGTAACCACTATTCCGGTTGAGGGGACCCCTGTGGATAGGAGGTCCGAGGCGGTGGGCCGGTCCATGTTGACCATGCTGGGATCTGCATTACGGCCAGTTTTGGCTGCGGCTCTGGTGTCAGACACTTACGGAATGGGCTAAAATTTTGCACCAGGAGTTGGAAAGACAACAGGTTTCCCCAGTCTGCGTAGAAATGGCTGACCAGTTGATGCATGGCCTCAAATATGTCTGCGATGCAGCCCTGGACACGGCTCCCCTGCTTTCTAGAGTCTCAGTATCTGCTGTATTACTGCGTCGCCTAATTTGGCTAAAATGCTGGTCCGCGGACCAGACTTCCAAGAAGGCTCTGGCTGACTTGCTTTTGCGGGGTGGAAGGCTATTTGGAGCCTCGCTTGATGACATTGTTAAGGATGTCACTGGGGGTAAGAGCACACTGCTCTCACAATCCAGAAAAGGTAAGGAGCCACGCCGCAGGCCTGGGCCCTCCTTTTCCGCTCAGAAGCATTTTTTCCGTCCGGGCCCGCGGGTAAGCGTTCTCAGGCTGACAAGGGGCCAGCTGAGGGACAAAAGTGTCCCTGGGTTTGCAAGCCAAACAAACCCGTAAACAAATCTGCTACTGCATGAAGGTTTGCCCCCGCCTGACTCTCGTGTGGGGGGTCACCTTGGCGAGTTTAGTTCTGACGAAGTTCCGGTATACTGGAACGAAACATGTCAACTACTGGGGTGAACACCCCCTGTTGATGCCCACTTAAGTAGCCTCCAATTTTCAATGAGAATTAACCAATTGTTCCCGTGAGGCATTGTCTGGATATTTCAATTGGAATTTAGGACTCTACATACACCCCGAACAAACTTCAGAAGGACTGTGAGATATATAGAACTCTGGAGGAAGGACCTGCTCTACAGTGTGTTTTTCTATGTGTTGCTGATGGCTTGCTAACAGTCGTTGAATGCGCCAACACACGATCCCACTGCAAGATCTCTGTGCTATCACCTGCATTATTGAAATGGACTGTGAACAAATATCGGGGATGCTTATACACAGACTACTCTGATTGGGAGATCTCTGTGCAACTACCAATCTATCGGCTCATTTGGACTGGAGATAAAACAAACCAACCCCAAACCATATGTTCTGATAATCCATGGAGGTCGCGTGAGTAAACCTATGAATGCCATGTATATAAATTTATCCGTTATTGTAATCTTTACCTGTAGAGCACGGAAATATTCATGATGAATATAATGGAAAACATTGAGATCCACTGCTGGTTCAATATATAACTATCATAACTACACTTCCAATCAGGTGCACCTGGGAAACTACACTAATACTTACCCATTGTTTGGGAATTAGTTTCAGATGAATTCCCGTAGGAACTAATTCTTTGCACGGACCTTGGCGATATACTAGTGATTGGACATTTACATATTTTGAAGTGGATGCGTGTTTTCTTTATTTTTGTTTTTCCTTTACCATTTGAATCCAGATAAACGACATATTTTTCATGCCCGGATCCTTGCGGATCATTATTTAATAACTTGTTAGGCCCTTCCACTGACTGACTGCTGACTGGGGGGTGAAATTATATGTGAATCCGATCCAGGCTGTGTCTTCCATTCACTAGCAGCGATACATGCTGTTTTTAAGCATACACTGCTCTTGCTTAGGAAGTACACGGGTGAACCTTTGGTCTCTATAGGAGACTCTTGAGGTATATTAGGTACTTACAGGGGGTGTTCTTCACAGGGGGGAGGGAGTGGGTTCACCAGCTATCAATTACTATGGGGGTCCTCTCCGGCTGGATTGATCCACAGTGGTTTGGTGGCCTCTCATATGGTTTTATTTGGTCATATGTTAAATTGGGGTATTAGTTGTGTTTTTACGTTGTATTTGCCTGATATAGGCTATTAAAAATTTGTAATATAATTCATTTAGGTGTGTGGAGGGCTGTTCTTTTTTTGTTTTTTACCTTTATATCTGTATCAAGTTTGACCACACCCCCGATATTATTCGGTGAATATTACCACCTTAATAGATAGGATTCCCATATTTGCTCTCCACTTTTTTGTAAATATATTACCATGTCGTCAGCATAAAGAGACACCTTCTCCTCCAGACCCCCAATCGCCAGTCCTGCAACCTCCCCGCAAGATCTTATCGGTGCTGCCAAGGGCTCTATCGCCAGTGCAAAGAGCAACGGTGACAGAGGGCACCCCTGTCTGGTGCCTCTCTTTATCGGAAAGGGATCAGACACGGCCGCGTTCACCCTCAGTCGAGCAGTGGGCTTCGAATATAACAACTGGACCCATCTGATGAAGGTACCGCCAAAACCAAACTTTGCCAAGACCTAGCAGATAAGGCCACTCGACTGAATCAAATGCCTTGTGTGCGTCTAAGGCCAGAACAGCCCTGGAACCCATCTCCGCATGAGTGGCCTGAAGATTGATGCACAATCTCCGCAGGTTGATGGCGGTCGATCGCCCAGGGATGGAACCCAGTTTGGTCCGCACCAATAATGGTAGTAATAACTGTGTTCAATCGCCGGGTGAGCACCTTGGCCAAAATCTTAACATCCGAGTTGATGACGGTAATTGGTCTGTAGGATTCGCATAGGAGGTGATCCTTATGTGGTTTAGGAATGAGGACAATCAATGCCTCCGACATAGAGGGGGGTAGCTGTCCCGTTTTCATAGCAAAATCATACTCTGCTTAGATGGGGTATAAGCAAATCTATGTATTGCAGATACCACTCGATGGGGAACCCATCCAGTCCCGGCGTTTTGTTTCTGGCAAAGGATTGGATAGCCTCCCCAATTTCCTCAGTAGTCAGAGGAGCGTCAAGGTCTGACGCCTGGTGGGTCTGAAGTCTGGGCAACGAAATATCAGCGAGATAGTCATCCAATTCCACAATCGCGTAGTGAGCTAGCTCTAGTAGCATATAGGGAGGAGTAAAAGGAGATGAAGGCTTCCATGATCTCATTGTTCTGTTCTACCACTATGCCCTCTGCGTTCTTAATTCTGGGTATGCTGCATGGCTGATAGTCAGGTTTAGAAAGATATGCCAACAAATGGCTGTTGTCACCAAACTCAAAGATTCGCTGATTCTGGTATAACAGCTTCTTCTGGGTGCGTTCCAAAAGCACTAGGTCCAATTCTCTGGACCCATGCTTCCAGGCAGCATGTGTCTCAGGAGAGGGAGTCACTGTATAAACAGCTTCTGCCTCCATGAGAGCCGCCTCTGCATCCATCAACTTGGACATAGAGGCCTTGCGTGTCTGACCAACCGCCTCAGCAAAAGAGCCACGTGTAGCGGCATTAAAGGTATCCCATACCACTGGAACGGTTGCACTCTGTTTATTAAGTAGCCAGTATGATTTCATCTCTGTCATACATTGGTTCACCACAATCTCATCCGCCAACCCCAGTGGGCTCAGTCGCCACACCCGATAGGAGGAGGAAGGGCCCAGGGCGAGGTCCACCATCAAAGGAGAATGGTCGGACACCGCCCTAGGGAGGTATTTAACCTCTGATACCATGGAAAGCAGATCCGACGAGACCAGACACAAATCTATACGAGACAGAGTGCCGTGTGACTCAGAGTGACACGAATACTCCCTCCTGTCTGCATGCTTCCACCTCCAGGCGTCCACTAAGTCAAATTGATTTAAGAAGGAACCCAGGGGAGTGGGGGGTAATGAAGAGCAACGTAACCTGTCTATGGAATTCTCCAGTACTGTATTATAGTCACCCGCTATTAGTAAAGGACCCTTTGCTATCGCCAGAATGGAAGTCCTAACCCTTTCAAAGAACAATTTAGTGAAGGGCGGGGGGCATACAGGCTAGTCACGGTATATGGTCTACCCATAAGTTCAAGTACAACTACAAAACACACTTGCAGGTCTATTTTAACATGCTTAATACTAACCGGGGCTGATTTGGCTATTAGGATGGAGGTCCCCCTGGCATATGTGGAGTATGTGGAATGGAGGGCGTAGGCAATTTTTGCCCGTTTGAGGGCCATGACTCTAGAGCCCTGAAGGTGGGTTTCCTGAAGTAGGATTACATGCGGATTGTGTCGTGCCAAGTAGTCAAACATCAGATCTTTTCACCTTGGAATTCAGCCCCCGTACATTCCAAGACACTAAACTTAGCTTAGACATAGGGAGGCGTAAAGTACATGACTAACCGTACCCACTTCCCATGGCCCGCCGGGAACGAGCAAGGCCCGAAGTCCCGCGAACCAGGGGAAGTGCGCAAGGCATAAAACAGGTCGATATGAGCATAGGAAATAAAGTGATCAGATGCATATCATAAAGGGTCAGTTATACCAGCCTGTAAATGGACATGCACAAATGGATACCATCACTGCAAAACAAAACACATAAAAATAAAAACTTCAAACAAAAATCCCCAAACATATGAGCGCTTTGTTCCCAAAACCGCAAAGCGGGGCGGTCATGACAGAGACCCCAAACTAGCCAACCCTGAGGAGCATTAAAGTCCCTTAGACGTGGGCCACCGTCCGTGTCCGCACAGGACAAGTATGCTAGTTAACCCTGAGTCTGAAGGAAAAAATGCAGCAGTCATCCAGATCAAACAAGTAGGAAACAAACAGTAGAGTGTAGTTCGCCACTTTCATATAACTGTAAAGAGGGGAGTGAGATGATCACAGGCATAAGGATATTCAGGCCCACTCCTACCCCCCCCCCCCCCCCCCCTCAGCTGTCCTTTGCTGGAAAGGGGTAACGTAGGCCACATAAGGCACAAGGTGTAGCTATCAAAAAGTGCAGGTTAGGGGCGATGTCAGCGCGGAGGGGATCTTTGATTCTGATTCCAGTGTTCAGGATGTCCCAGGGTATCCACCCAGTGAGATGCCTCCTTAGGATCCGTGAAGAAGTAGGCCTTGCCCTGGTAAACAATCCTCAATTGAGCAGGATATAGCGTGCCATAGGGGAGATAAAGCTCACGAAGCCTGCGTTTAATAGCCAGGAAAGTGGCCCTCTGCTTTTGTGTAGCTACAGAGAAGTCAGGGAAAATAGTAATTCCACTCCCATTAAAGGACACGCTTCCCTTTTCTCTGGCAGCACCAAGAATTTCCTCCCTGTCCCTGAAGTGAAGCAGTTTGATAATCATGGCACGTGGCTGGGTCCCAGGTGGGAGGGGGCGCATGGGGGACCCTATGTGCCCGTTCAATGGCGAATAACTGTGAAAAGGTTGAGGCGCCGAATGTGGTGATTAGCCATCTTTCCATAAAAACCTCTGGGGTTCTACCCTCAGCCCCCTCTGGGAACCCCAGGAAACATAAATTGCTCCTCCGTAAATGGTCCTCCATTTCAGTGAGCTTATCTGCTGTGTAATCCTGGGCCTGGCGTAGCTCCCTAACAGAGCCCTGCAGTGGACGGGTCTCATCCTCCAGCGTGCTAATGCGCTGCTCAGCATTAGACACCCTGTGGCGGAGGTTATGGACATCCTGTTTTAGGAAGGATAAGTCAGTTTTTATGGAGTCCATTTGGGTGGTCAGAGAAGCATGGCTGTGCTGTATGGCTCCGCATGGCCTGCATCAGCAGTGTCCTCGCTGGGGGTATCAAGGGCAATGTCCTGAGCCGGAGAGAGTAGGAAAGAATCTTCCGGGCTTAGAACAGGGGGGTAACAGTGTGACTCACCCTTCCCTGCATGCTTCGGTTTCAGCACTGAGTATGAGGATGGCTGGCTGCGTGTGTCTGCAGCATGGTGACCGGCGCCATCTTGCCTCTGTTTGCATGGCGGGGGTGGCGGGGCGGATCCTGAGGCTTCCTCCATCGGTGGGCCGTATTTGACCATCTCCCGGTGGGCACAAGGTTCCCTGGATGCTGTGGGGACAAACAGGACCCCTGGATGGCGAACAGCTCAGTAGGGATTGAGTAAGGATGTGTGCGGCTAAGCACGTCCTCACATCCCGGTCGTTGGCCACGCCCCCCCTACACAGGTGATCTGACATAGCAGCCTGAACTCTGCATGGGAGCATTACTGGATGTGATCTATGGACACATGAAGCTTAAGTGGGTGAGATCATATGATTAGCCAAATATCTTGGTATCCATTGCTTGGTGGACTGTCTAGGATCTGTCTGATCGAAGTCTACATAATATTGTAGTTGGGCGCTGTGTCACAGAATGTAGATTTCGGGCCACCATTCACTATATCCATTTCTTCAAGTTCCTGTTGCAACTAGGACTGTACATCACTTTTATGTAAGCATCCAGTGAACTCATAATGTAATCAATGTACTGCTGCTGCATTTGAAGCTTTGCAGGACATAGGCTAGACCTGCTATTTGTACCTGCTGCACAGCACCCTCCTTTAATCCCTGGATAGTAACAGGGCCCTCAGGTAGACACACAGATCTGCCCACTATCCTAGTCCAAGCCATCATATACTGATGAGAGTTATTGAAGTTCTTATACAAGCTGCAAACTTATTTTCTATATGGTTCAAGTTCTGGAATTTAAAGGTCTGCTCTGGAATTTAATAATTTAAATTTAGAAAGCTTAATACATATTCTGGCATATTTCAAACCAGTTCTTTAATTTTTTCCCTATTTGTCATTTTACTTCATTTTTTTTATCTGCGTAGTGTTGGCATAAACACAGTACTGTGTAAAAGTTCTAGGCAGGTGTGAAGAAATGCTGTAAAGTAGGATTTTTTTTCAAAAATATATATTTTAACCACCTGAGCTCTGGAAAGTTTCACCTCTTTGTTTTCTTATTTTCAGCACTATGCTACTTTAAATGGCAATTGCACGGTCATGCAACACTAACCACATTAAATTGATATATTTTTTTCACACAAATAGAGCTTTCTTTGGGTGGTATTCACCACTTGATTTTATTTTTATATATATATATATATATATAAATTGAAAGTCATTTTCTGATTTCTGTTATAAATTACAATTACATCCAATTGAAAATCTTCTCAAATTTAGGCTGAAATGTATTGTGCTACATGTCTTTTGGTTAAAAAAAAAAATCCCAAAAGTGTATTAGTTTGTGTGAAAGCTTATAGCATCTACAAACTTAGATAGATCTCTCCCTCCCCTGAGAGCCTATCTATCATTGATGCCCTAAATTGTCGGGACAGTACAAATTACCCCTTTTTGGAAAGGAGACTATCTGAGATATTTAGTAAGAGGCATGGCAAGTTTTTTAAAGTTGTAATTTTTTTTGTCACAATTTTTTGGAAAATTACGAAATTAAATAAATGTTTTTTTTCACTTTTTTTTTTTTTTTTTACATATGGTCACCAGTGCAGTACAGCATCATCATTTGACTGATGTGGCAGTGATCAGGTATTTTTTATGCAATTTTTTAAACATATTTTTACATCCTGTCAGAGTAGTTATTGCTTTTACAGTAGCTTGCATTTGGTTGTGATCTGTGATTGGCTACAACGAATCACATGGTACAGGTATCCAGGTGCCATGTTTTTGTTATGGGCTAATTATAGATCACAACAGTAAGCAAGCTGTTCATGAAAGCCATTCATGACAGGTTGTTTACATTATCATGTGATCGCTATGACCAATCGCTGACTGATCACATGATGCCCAGTTACCAATTACTGGTAACTGTAACCCACTTTGTCACACGAGGGGGTGTGCTCCTAACCCAGAGCAGGCAGAATGATGTACAAGAACGTGAATGTGCTGCCCCGCCGCAGTACATTTACAGCGGCAGGTCGACAAGTGGTTAATTGTTTTTTCTTATCAATTTACAAAATGTTAAGTGAATGAACAGAAGAAAGATCTTGAATCAAATCAAAATTTGGTTTGACCACCCGTTAGTTTCAAACCAGCATAAATTATTATAGGTACACTTGCACACAGTTTTTGAAGGAACTCGGCAACTAGGTTATTCCAAACATCTTGGAGAACTAACCAAAGATCAAGCTGTTTTTACTTTTTGATACTTGACATTCAAATAAAAAAAAAATCGGCAGTCATAAATTGGATTAGATTCCCTGTTGTGTTGTCACCCACCATTGTATTATATATAAATTGCAAGCATATTTATTGGTCGAACACAATTATCACATATTGTGAGCTCCCAGGACCAAACTTAGAATAGAGCAAGTTAATATGAAGTACCCTGTGTCCTGTGGTGTATTAGTAGAAGAGGATTTTACAGGTAAACCAAAAATTTCATTGGGGGACAAAGCTTTGAGGGTTTTTTATTTTTTTCCCCACAAGCCTCTTTAACCGTTTCATTTTTTCCTCATGCTTAAACAAACCTATTACGTTGGGCAAATTGTAAACCTGCAAAATATGACCTTTCTTAGGCCTTGATAACTGCAGAATTCACTAATTATTGTAATTTTTCTCTTTTTATTACATGTCCAAAAATGTGGCAATGCAACGTTTGAGTGTATGACTAATCAATTTGCTTCTTTTCTCCAGTGACATAGTGAAAGCTTCCAAACCAGATCTTGTGGCAGATACGAAGGAAACCTCACCTGAGCCAAACTCACGAAAGCTAAAAGAGAAAGAGAGACATCGTCACAGGTCACGCTCGCGCTCAAAATCCAAGTCTCATTCCCCTTCCCACCCTAGAACACGTAGGCGTCACCGATCAAGATCTAGGTAATTACCAAGGCGTTACAGTTGCATGTTCATAATTTTACATGTATTTTACAAATTTTCCTTATATGGAGAATACACGTTAGTGTATTTAACATCACATAATATGTTGTAACAATTCTTTATTGATGTTGAAAGATGGTAGTTATAAACATTTGTGAATTTTCAGGTCTTATAGCCCTAGGAGAAGACCCAGCCCTCGGCGTAGGCCTTCACCGAGGAGGAGAAGTCCACCTCGCCGTATGCCGCCACCACCTAGGCACAAGAGAAGTAGGAGTCCAGTCAGGCGGTATGTACTAAAGTTATGAATTGAGAACAGTCTATAATAGTAACTGTTAGATTGTTTAGATTTTTTTTTTTTTAGAATTCTTTATTTCTGATAGCATTTGTTAAGTGGGACAGTAGTGGTGGTAGTAGTAGTATATACCCTACCTATAGGATTCATTTTTGTGTACTTGGTAGTTAACATTGGCTTTATATTTTATGTTTGTGCATGCCTGTGTCGGAGAATTTAAGTAACTATTCAAAAAAATTAATCACACAGAAGGCGACGCTCTTCTGCATCGGTGTCTGGAAGCAGCAGCTCCTCCTCTTCATCGCGGTCACCACCTCCTCCAAAGAAACCACCCAAGAGAATGTCATCTAGCCCACCACGCAAGCCTCGTCGTTCCTCCCCATCTGCAAGTCCTCCAAGAAGGCGTTTTAGGCAGTCTCCTCCACCAAGCCCACCTCCAAAAAGGCGTTCTCCTTCCCCACAGTCCTCTCGACTCAGAAAGGCACGAGGATCTGTGTCTCCTCCTCGAGCACAAGGTAGGTTATTTCTTCCCAATTTCCTGTTCTTGTATGGACTTTCCCCAATGCTTTGGTTTTGCAAGAAAAACTGGTCAGTACGTTTTTATATCTATACCAACTTGTTTCCAGCCCATTAAAAATATAAGTCTGCAAAAGCAGAATTTTCATGAATGGGAGTAAAAATGTTTTATGCTTTTACTGCATATTATGTTGTGTTAAATTCCCATGAAAATTTGTTCAGCACTTGTATTACCCATATATCTGTTTTCAATGGACTTTACATGAGACTAAAAATAGTCACAGATTTTTAGGCAGTTATAGCGAGAGCGGGCTCTTTTTTTGTTTTTTGAGACTGTATCCTATGTCATTTTGATTTTTCTCATAGTTCTAACTTGTCATGTTTGATTTAAATATATGTCCTTTCTACCATCTAGTACCAAAACACAAAATTCCAGAAAAGCGGAAGACTCCATCGCCACCTCCAAAACCTCGCAAAAGAGACACATCTGATTCAGGTGCGTTGATCATTCAGTAACAATAAAAATTTTCAATGATGGTAATACTCTGAATATTAATGCAGCCTTTCTCAACCTGGGTGCTGTCTAAGTTTACAGTCAAACAAAATCTCCTGCGCTCAAAAGTGATGCAATGGAAATGGCCTAGAATGTCAAAGGTTCTCAGCAGGATGAACAGGCCTTGCTGCCCTCCAAGGGTCAGGGGACACCCGATGGGAACAATGCAAAACAACAAATAGAGGGCGCACAAACCTTGTGCATTGCCCAGTTGGTATTTATTGAACTCAAAAAGAAGGAACTATACTCAAACAAGTGAATAATAAAAGCATATCAAAGTCCAAAAAACTGGATGCAGAGCAACCAGGCCACCGGGACCATGTGCATCACGCCGGAGAACCTTCCAGATGGCTGACGTGTTTCGAGGGGGGGAGCCCCTTTTCCTCAGAGCCCATCTGTGATGCTGCATTGGCACATAAATATAGTAAATGGATCTCATCCCATTAGTGGGTGGAGATGGGAGTGGTCAGAGCGCAAGCCGCATCCTAGTGCATAATGGCACATACATAGACACAGCAATGATAATCAGAACAAAGTCCGTTGTAAGCATACAATATAACCTTAAAACCAAATACAGTGAGCAGCAATGGCTAAAAATCGGCAAATGCTGGAAACAAAACAAAGCCCCCTGTATATACAGAGTATCCGCACACGCAAAGGAAAAAAAAACACATATATTGTTTATTAAAGCAATAAAAATGTATGAATGGTACCTCTTTTGCATGAAGGACATGGAATCCGAGAGACACCTTTCAGGTGTTACCACGGGTGGCTGATGGATCTGACCATACAAGCTGGCATGGTGCTGTATATTGTAGTATGTAGTGAATGCATGGTGTGGAACGCACGCCATTACATTTCACCCGACACTCCCTGCCTCCGAAACTGATTTGGGAGCCAGGATAAAAGTTGTGGCTCGGAGTAATGTTGGAAAATCAATCATCTGTGTGGTTTATCTGCACTTGTTGTAAAAGGCCTGGGAAATAGAACATATTAAGAAAAATTTGAACATTCTCATTGGAACCTTCTCGATTAATAATCCTGTGTGAAATCATTCTGCCAGATGAACCCAATTTTATCTTCAGGAAACCACGGTACTTTAGAAGTATTGTGGCCCCTAGCAGGGTACAGAAGGTAAAGGGATCATTAGACAACGGTCAGTGTGGATTTCCATATTTGACCAAAAAGGTAGTTACAGGTGTGGGATCCACAACTGTGGGACATTGTCTTATGTGGCACCGGAAGCGTCACATTGTCAGCACAATTTTTCCCATTAAGCAATTCATTAATTGCGACATATCCTATGTGGTTTATGGGCTCCTTTTGTCCTTGCAGCCTATTTTATGTAGGCCGCACATCTAGACCATTGAGGGTCCGAATTGAAGAACATAAGGGTAACATCCATCACAACAGAGACAACTACTCTGTGCCATCATTTCAAAGAGGCACATGGTAGTAACTATTTGTACAGGAGTTTTTGGGATCAAAGCCATGCCCAATGCTTTAAACAATGCAGACAACAAAAGAAAAATGGGAATCTGCACCAATAAATATATATGTGTTCTAGTGCAGCTCCAAAATTAGTAATAACTAATGAAAAAAATTGTAACAAGTGAAAGGGCGCAGCAAGAATATAGGCAATAACCAAAAATTATTTTAAAGTGCATAAGTGTCAGCAAAAATCAAATGTCTATATGGATAATATGTAAACAATATATTCGGGTCTTCTAATACTCCAACACCGTGCTTCCTATAAAGTGCAACGTGCTTCAATCAAAGTGCTTCACCCGAAGTGCCATATAATTGTGCTCACCAGATATCCAAGGCCATAGAATGACCACCAGGCATATAAAGGAAAGTTTCCTCCCGTAGGTTTTTCTTCCTTCTAGCCTCACATATATCTATAATCACTGTTTCCAGATATTTAGCAGGACTTCAATCAATTATGGTGTGAGAAACTCTTCAATCAGCATAACCATATACATCAGTGGCCCCCTTTTCATTCAATCTGCAAGGTTTTGGCTCCAGCAGAAATGAGCCACAGAGAGGCAAAAATAGTGTAATACAGTCTTTTTAATTGGTCAAAATCACTTACAAGACTTGTAACTTGTGTCAGGTACAGCAGGTTTGCAGCACAGCTAGAGGGAAGGCAGAGGGCGGTCGGTCACAGGTGTGTGATACAAACGACACGGCGTGCACCTCAGCTTTTTCAATGGGGGCGGGGAGCTCCTGTATCATGCGTGCCAAGTCTCACTCTTAATTGCATTTCACGCTCGCGCTGATGGCGCGCTCACGAGCGTAAAATGCATTGAGAGTGAGGCTTGGCACGCATGATAAAGGTGCTCTCCACCCCCATTGAAACAACTGAGGGGCACGCCTTGTCGTTTGTATCACACGCCTATGATGGACCGCCCTCTGCCTTACCTCAAGCTGCGCTGCAAACCTGCTGTACCTGACACAAGTTACAAGTCTTGTAAGTGATTTTAACCTGTTAAATACGGAGTGGGCGGATCGATATGGCCAGGAGAACGTAGGCAGCAGTCAGCACCTACGATAGCAGTAATGACCGCGGCAATAGGCACTTGGCATTATTGAAGCTGCCACATTGGATCCTCCTGATACCGGCGCAGGCAGTGCTCGGGAGACTCGGGCTTTCTTGGATACCCGTTTTGGGTTAACGGCCAACATAACAGGTATGGCTAAAAAAACTTTTAAATCAGCCACCAAATATCAGGCAACTTGGGACCCAACGAAATAAGAGCTGGTTAAATCCAGTTCCAATATAAAGACGTCCAACAGTAATGTACGTACCTTTCTGATTCACAGGTTGAAGTAGAGGTGAACATAATAATCAAAGATTAACTTCACCCTGTTTACATGTTTATACCAGAGTCATTCTATAAAATGCTACTGACATCTGTAAGCAAAATCATATGGATGAACTTTTTTTGCCAACAGCTTTTGGAGGAAATTTATTTGCATTATTATTTCTTCAACCAAACAGTCTCGTTATAAGCAATTATTAACCCCTTCAACCCTCAAGGAACATTACCATCAGGGGATCCCCATGATGTACCTAATGCAATATCACATCTAGGTCAACTGCATTGATTTAATTAGTCCTTGTGCGTTCCCCCAGCGCTATTACCCCCCCTGCCCCGGTTCCCTTCCCCCACCCCATTAGGTTCAGCCTTCTGTTAAATGGCACCCATTTGAACTTAATACATTAATCCACTTATTAGCAAGTGGTCTACATTACCCTATATTCCCTAGTGGAGGGTAATTAATAAAGTCATACCATTTCTTTTTAGGGTTGCCTCTTTACACAAGACTGAACCACACGTCTGGACCTGTGTGTTATATGTTTAGTTATTTGTTAGTCTTGTCTGTCCATTTGATGTTTTCAATTACTCTATGTACTGTATGACCATTCACATTTTGGTATTAATACTGCACCTCCAAATATTTTCTTTTTTATATATGATAATAGGAATAAATGATCAATTTTAAATCATTTCCGTTCTTGGATCTATAATTTGTTGCCTATAGTAACCCCTTTGTGTCTGTCCTAAACAGACCGATCCCTTTCCCCCTTCAACCCAACTTTGTTAACTTGTTAAATAGACTGTATTCCACTATTTTTGCCTCTCTGTGGCTCATTTCTGCTCGAGCCAAAACCTTGCAGATTGAATGAAAAGGGGGCCACGGGTGTATATGGTTATGCTGATGAGTTTTATCTCCCACCATAATTGATTGAAGTGAAGTCCTGCTAAATATCTAACAGTGATTATAGCCTATGTGAGGCTTGAAGGAAGAAAAACCTACAGGGGAAACTTTCCTTTTATATGCCTGGTGGTCATTCTATGGCCTGGGATATCTGGTGAGCACAATTATTTGGCACTTCGGGTGAAGCACTTTGATTGAAGCACGTTGCACTTTATAGAAAGCACGGTGTTGGAGTATTCGAAGACCCAAATTAATATATTGTTTACATATTATACATATAGACATTTGATTTTTGCTGACACTTATGCTCTTTAAAATTTTTGGTCATTGCCTATATTCTTGCTTCGCCTTTTCACTTGTTACTATAATGGCAGAAAAGGACAGAGATTCTGCTGGCCTGAAAGTTATTGGATTTTAACTTTGAATTGTTTAGCGCCTAAAGGCCTTAATGAGCTGCTTAACCACAGTTTCATGTAGTACCATCATGTGTAGCCCAACCCCATTGGGTTGCATATGTTATGCTGTGGGCCCCCCCCCTTCTCTTCCTTACTCTCCCCTGTGGTTGGACACTCTCTCTTACCACTACAATCGGGTATATTGTGTGGGATCATACCTATTTTCCCTTTGTATGTTTGGTTGTATGCTGTAGAGCCATCTGTCTCTTTGCAAGAGATGACAGTCGTTGGCATAGCAGGTGCTGACGTGGGCTGCGTACATCAGCTCACGGTTCCCGTGTGTGTGTGTGTGTGTGTATGTATGTATGTGTGTGTATATATATATATATATATATATATATATATATTATATTTTCACAGTTATGCTCCTAAGTTTACATACCCTGGCAGAATTTGATTTCTTGGCCATTTTTCTGAGAATATGAATGACAACACAGACTTTTATTATCAATCAACTGTTTTACTCTTTTTTTTTTTTTTTTTTTTTTTAAATCACAACAAACTACATAAATTACCCCGATCAAAATTTTACATACCCCAGTTCTTTATACTGTGTATTGCCCCCTTTAACATAAATGACAGCTTGAAATCTTGTGGCATTTGTGGATGAGGCTTTATCCTCTCAGATGGTAAAGCTGCCCATTCCTCTTGGCAAAAAGCCTCCAGTTCCTGTGAATTCTTGGGCTGTCTTGAACTGCACGTTTGAGATCTCCCCAGAGTGGCTCAATGATATTGAGGTCAGGATGCTGAGGTGGCCACTCCAGAACCTTCACTTCTGCTGTAGCCAACGACAGGTCGACTTGGCCTTGTGTTTTAGATAATTGTCATGTTAGAATGTCCAAGTACGTCCCATGCGCAGCTTCCTGGCTGATGAATGCAAATGTTCTTCCAGTATTTTTTGATAACTGCATTCATCTTGTCATTAATTGTGACCAAATTTCCTGTGCCTTTTTGTAGGTCACACATCCCCAAAACATCAGCGATCCACCTCCGTCTTTCACAGTAGGAATGGTGTACCTTTCATCATAGGCCTTGTTGACTCCTCATCAAATGTAGTGTTTATGGTTGTGGTCAGAAAGCTAAATTTTGGTCGCATCACTCCAAATGACTTTGTGCCAGAAGGTTTGAGGCTTGTCTCTGTGCTGTTTGGCATGTTTGTTGTAAGCGGGATACTTTGTGGCATTTGTGTAGTAATGGCTTTCTTTTGGCGATTCGACCATGCAGCCCATTTTCTTCAAGTGCCTCCTTATTGTGCATCTTGAAACAGCCACACCGCATGTTTTCAGAGAGTCCTGTATTTCACCTGAAGTTATTTGTGGGGTTTTCTTTGCATCCCGAACAATTTTCCTGGTAGTTGTGGCTGAAATTTTAGTTGGTCTACCTGACCGTGGTTTGGTTTGAACAAGACCTCTAATTTTCCACTTCTTGATTAGAGTTTGAACACTGCTGATTGGCATTCTCAATTCCTTGGATATCTTTTTATATCCATTTCCTGTTTTATACAGTTCAACTACCTTTTCCTGCAGATCCTTTAACAATTCTTTTGCTTTTCCCTTTACTCAGAATCCAGAAATGTCAGTGCAGCACTGTATGAAAGATGCAAGGGTCTGTCAGGAGTCCTGAAACTCTTTTTATACACACACACACTACAAGCAAACAGATCACAGGTGAGGATGGTTCCCTTTTTTAATAGCTCACTTTTTGTTGCTAGCGGTTTAGACATTAATAGCTGTGTGTTGGGTTATTTTGAGGGAACAGCTTGTATAACAGTGTAAATTTGCTGTCCCCTCAAAATAACCCAACACATAGCTATTAATGTCTAAACCGCTGGCAACAAAAGTGAGTACACCCCCAAGTGAAAATGTCCAAATTGGGCCCAAAATTTCAATATTTTTGTGTGGCCACCATTTTCCAGCACTGCCTTAACCCTCTTGGGCACGCAGTTCACCAGAGCTTTACAGGTTGCCACAGGAGTCCTCTTCCACTCCTCCATGACGACATCAGAGGATGTGGATGTTTGAGACCTTGCGCTCCCCCACCTTCCGTTTTGGGGATGCCCCACAGATGCTCAATAGGGTTTAGATCTGGAGATATGCTTGGCCAGTCCATCACCTTTACTCTTAGCTTCTTTAGCAAGGCGGAGGTGTGTTTGGGGTCGTTATGTTGGAATACTGCCAGCGGCCCAGTCTCCAAAGGGAGGGGATCATTCTCGGTTTCAGTATGTAACAGTACATGTTGACATTCATGGTTCCCTCAATGAACTGTAGCTCCCCAGTCCCGGCAGCACTCATGCAGCTCCACACCATGACACTCCCACCACCGTGCTTGACTGTAGGCAAGACGTACTTGTTTTTGTACACCACCTGGTTGCCGCCACACATGCTTGACACCATCGGAAACAAATAAGTTTATCTTGGTCTCATCAGACCACAGGACATGGTTCCAGTAATTCATTAGTCTGCTTGTCTTCAGCAAGCTGCGGGCTTTCTTGTGCATAGAAGAGGCTTCCTTCTGGGTCGACAGCAATGCAGACCTATTTGATGCAGTGTGTGGCGTATGGTCTGAGCACTGACAGGTTTACCCCCCACCCGTTAAAGTGGTTGTAAACCCTTTTTGTTGACTTCTACCTATAGGTAAGCCTAGAATAAGGCTTACCTATAGGTAGTGGAAATATCTCCTAAACGTGCGTCGCTTAGGAGATATTTCACTTGTAGTGCGCCGATATTTTAAACGGCGCATGCGCTGGGAAGAAACTAAACTCTGTGCCGTTTTCTTCCCTCGCGTGTGCTGTTACCGTGCGCATGCATGGAGTGACGGAGGTTACTTCCGGGTATTGCAGCTCCGGCGCTGTGATTGGCCAGAGCCGCGATACCCAGAAGTAACCTCCGGGAGAGATGTCTGCGGCCGGATTCGATCTAAGGTAAGTAATTCATAATGAGCTAGTATGCTAGTCATACTAGCTCATTATGCCTTTCCCTTGCAGGTTTTTTTTTTTTAAGAGGGTTTACTTCCTCTTTAAACCCCTGCAGCAATGCTGGCAGCACTCGTACGTCTATTTCCATCGTGCTGCAGCTCAGTTTCAGGGTCTTGGCAATCTTCTTATAGCCTAGGCCATCTTTATGTAGAGCAACATTTATTTTTTCAGATCCTCAGAGTTCTTTGCCATGAGGTGCCATGTTGAACTTCCAGTGACCAGTATGAGAGAGTGAGATTTTATTTTTTTTATATATAAAGCACAGGCACTAGGACTCAGCTTTTTATGTGACAAAGGGGATGATATAATGATCAGTTAGTTTTTAAGCAGTGGGGAGAGAAGCAGAGCGGCACTAGTGAGAACTGACCGGGAGGGGGGAGGGAGACAGACAGAGGAGACCTGCAGATAGCTGCATATGATGGGGGTACGTACACTGACAACGGTCAGCAGCCCTGATGTATCATTTTTTTGCTTGTGCCGATACTCTACCGATACGCTCTGTTTCCAGCATTTGATGATTTTTGGTCATTGCTGCTCACTGTATTTGCTTTTAAGATTATATTGTATGCTTACAACTGACACTGTTTTGATTATCATTGCTTTTTCTATGTATGTGCCATTATGCACTAGGATGCGGCTTGCTCTCTGACCACTCCCATCTCCACCCACTAATTGGATGGGTCTGCAGACCATGTGATGCGACCCATTTACTATAATTGTGCCAATGCAGCATCACAGTTGGGCTCTGAAGAAGAGGGGATCCCCCCTCGAAACACGTCAGCCATCTGGAAGGTTCTCCGGCGTGCTGCACACGGTCCCAGTGGCTTGGTTGCTCTGCATCCAGTTTTCAATATTCTTTTATTCACTCGTTTGTGTGTAAATTACCTTCTTTTTGATTTCAATGAATACCGCTTGGGTTGGGTAATGTGCAAGGTTGGTGCGCCCTCTTTTTTACAGTGCGGTCTAAGTTTGAAGGAGGTGCTGCAGCTTCCTGGTTGAGAGAGGCTGAGGTCACGCTTCCACTGCTCTGCCAAACTGTAAATTGGCACAGCGCAAGCTTGATCGGGACAATAAGTGCAGAACAGTGGAAGGCGGAGCTGTGTTCCTGAGCCTTACTGTCTCCATCCCCCTACAGTACAGCACCTGGCAATTGGGGTGCAGCTACATTAATGCAGTTTTAAAAAAAATGCTATGTGTGTATGTATGTGAGTGTGTTTATTTGCGTGTATGTATGTTACTTTTAATCCTGACCCCAACAGCGTTTTTAGTGGTAATTCACAACAGCCGCAAAAGACTACTGCTCCTCTGAAACGTGATTCTTGCGCAGATCATTTTTCAGAGTTATTTGACAGCTGGGGAGGAGAAATGTTGCCTTATTGCCTTTTTTGACCCTCTAAATGCAGCACCACCGATCTGCAACACACAAGCTCACAATGCATGCAGATGTGGGGGTGGTTGCAGCACGGCCCCATTGATCTGAATGGGTCACATCTGGCATTGGTGCTCGATGAATGCGATAGTATAATTCTTGCCCTTGGGCTGTGTTCACATCTGTGTAACTGCGTGTAGGGCAGTCAATTAATTTTAGTGAGCTACCTTACCCATAAATACGTGGGGGTAGAAGAAGTCTATGTTCCCGGGGCTGTGATAGGGGTTTGGAGTGTGTGAAAACATGCTGTGTTGGCTGATGTGTGGAGGTAGCAATAATAAATGGCCTCGCGCACATCTGCTATTGAGCAGAGCCTTTGTGTGTTGGGACCATATGATTTTGCGTGCATTCCCGACATGCAGAAATGTGAACCCTAGCAACTGGAGTGCCGCGAGACAGACTTTTGAAGGGCGCCATGACTGAAAGGTTGAGAAACACTAATGTATAGTGTTTTTTTTATTTTATTTTTTTGGTGCAGGATTTTAACATAAGTCAATCGTACTTACCTAGGTGTATGCAGAATCGGTCCCCTGTCTCTAAGACGGCTGATTGTTCAGTTCTCCGTCTTCGGTGAGCAGAGAGTCTGTTACTGTCATGCACTGGCTCTCTGCTCTGCCCCTCCAGCGCTCACTGGCGCGCCAGACTGTGGAGGGGGCTGTAGTGGCTAGCTCAGCTTCTCTGTAGCAAGCTGAGCCAGCTGCCGCTAAAGCATCTGGGTAAATCCCAGAAAAAGTCGTGATCACTCCAGAGTCTGGACTGACTGACGGGTGAATCTGGGTAAAAAGAGTGCAGAACTAAAGACACTCCTTTGACCCAAAGGAGAAGTAGGGCCAAAAGAGCCCTACTTTGGCCCTACTTCTCCTTTAAGTTAAGAATTTGTTTTTGTAGATGATGAAAAAGGAGGCAAAATGGGAGCATCAGATTCGGTACAGCAGCGTCGTCAGTACAGAAGACAGAACCAACAGTCGTCCTCTGGTATGAATTCCATCTTATCTTGTTAAGCACAAATCCTTTCCTCTTCTGTAATCAGTGGTGCTTGAAATTTTATTTTTCATTATCATACATCACGGGACAGAGTTAGGCTATTTTTCCTTACTTACTGGGTTATATATGCCTTTTCTAGGTGAATGGACACTGGTAGACCAAATTTTTTGGGAAGTCCGCCCCTATATAACCCCTCCCATATAGGAAGTACTTCAATTTTTTTTTACCAGTGTCTGCAAGGTGGATGGGCATGTTTTGAGCTCTCTGGAGCTCCAGGTCTTGAGTCCCAAGAACGGTCATTAAGGGAATCAAGGGATTGACCAATCGGTTCCATTTGAATAAAAGCTAATATACTAAAATAAATGATACCCAAGCTTCACAAAGAAGACTCAAAGAATCCTGCAAGGTTTTGCCGGTAACGTGACCTTCGGGTGCTTGGCCCTGCATAGTAGAATCTTGGACACTACAGAGCTAAGGCATTCCTGCTGGGTGCTGTACATGTTCAAGAGAGCGGACCCTAAAATATGCAAAGGGTACCCAGTCCTTGAAGGTATCCGAGTCATGAACCCCCCGTGATGGGTTAAGATTGGGCTTATGTTTCCCTGCGCCTCGACGGGTAAGTAAAACCTTCTTATTTACTTATCGTGGGGTGCCCAAGGTGTTGTAACAATCTGTCAAACTAGCTAGAGGCTGGACACCTGTGTGGCGGTGACCACAGGGGGAGTTTGGGCTAGCTGCTGGTGTTTGAGTAGGAGTACTTTTTTTTTATTACTTTTTTTGGCTGCTTTCTTATGGATGGGTCCGCACACGGGTTGATATTGCGCATGATGGTTCGCCATAGCGCACGAGTGTTTGCGGCTGTGTTGGCAGCCATGGTACACGCTGCTTCACCACACAGTGTGCGCGCACAGAGCCGCGCATGCGCTGCAGCTCTACGAAGATTTGCTTTGTGCGTGTACACAGCTGCGCATGCCCACTGTGACCACGAGCATGCGCAGAGCGTCCCAGCACACATCCATCTTAAGCAGAGAGTGGCTGACATGCGGCGCTTCCAGGAGACAGCTGTGGGACACAGATCAGGCTCGGAGCCATTCGCTTTTCAGCTGTTCATTCTTCTTTACTCAGGTCAAGTGAGTCACCAGGTGTTGGTGGGCAGGCTAAGGTGCTTAGCAGGATTGTTGCATAGGAGCTTGGTGAGCCCTATTAATGGGTCTCCCTTCTGGTGTGGTGTATATACTAACTCAAGTACTTCCTTTTTGTGGCTTGTGATGTCTTCAAAAAAGAGGAGCAGGACTAACTCTTCAGGGAAGGGCACATCTGTGGTCAGCTCCTGAGGAGCCTAGTCGAAACCCTAGTGTTGTATCCCCTGAGAGGCCAGAGGCTTCCGGGCAATCTGAGCTTCTGCGCGTGTCTGGTATTGTGCCTACTGCCAACGCTGCTGTTTTAGCCTTTGCCACAAGGGATGATCTGTTCTCGGCTTTAGCGGGGTTATAGAACAGGATTGCTGGCATGATTGCCTCCATCCCCCAGGGTGACAAGAAGCGTGACAGATCCCCCGTCCCCTGATCCTCTTAACTTGGAGCAGGAATGGGTTGATGAAGGGGAAGAGCTAAATGCTAAGGATTCTGTGGAGGGCCAGGCAGATGAGTCTGCTTCTGAGGAATCTGGGCCAGAAAATGTCGAGTTGGTATCAGCCTCTCAGTCGCAGAGGCTTTTGATACAGACTTTTACGGAGTTGGTTCATTCTGCCTTTAAGTTACCTCCTGCAGAGGTTTTTGAGCTCCCCTGGTCCTCTTTGAGGTCCCTGAGGCCTCCTCAGCCTGCACAGGCTTTTCCCTTGCACCCACTGTTGGAGCAGGAGGTGTATGCTAATTGAGAACATCCTGACTGGTTTTTCGTTCCGCCTAAGAGGTTTTCCCTCTTGTATCCCATGGAGGAAAAGTTTGTTAAATGGAGCATGCCAGCCGTAGATGCGGCAGTCTCTTCCTTAAATAAGAACTTAAGGCCCTGTTCGTTATCCACAGGAACAGTTAAGGACCCTGCTGACGAGAAACTGGAGTCACTATTAAGGGCTTCCTTTTCTTTGGCCAGTTCAGCTATTCAGCCAGCTATCGCAGCAGTTAGTCTACCAGACCTTAACCACTTAACGGCCGCCCACTGTATATATACGTCGGCAGAATGGCACGGACAGGCACAATCACCTACCTGTACCTGTACGTGCCTGCCTTCGTATGGGTGGGGGGGTCCGATCGGGCCCCCCTCCGGTACAGTGAGCAGCCGGGATCGCTCCGGGAGCGATCCGTGATGAGGGGGCCGCCATTCGATTCTGGCCACCCCCTCGCGATCGCTCCCGGCCAATCAAATGCTTCCTCTGCCTGTGTAATGTTTACACAGGCAGAAGGAAGTGATGTCATCTCTCATGCGGCGCTCACATATATACTGAGCGCCGCATGAGAGAAGACATCAGGTTAGTGCACATAACAGCACACTGACACCAGGACACATAGGCACACGATCGCCCCCCCAGATCACCCCCCCAGTCACAGTGTCACTGATTGCAGTGATCAGTAAATAAATGGTCACTGCAATCCGTGACATTTGTGACTGTAAAAGTGTCAGGTTTAGGTCCAGTGTAGCCTCCTAAGCCCCCCCCTAATAAAGGTTTAACACCTTGATCGCCCCCCAGGTAACCCTTTCACCGCTGTCACTAAGCGATCGTTTTTCTGATCGCTGTCTTGGTGTCGGTGATGCCGATAGGTAGCCAGTTATTTTTTTAGGTTCGCCGCAGGTTTTTATAGCGTCGGGTACCCCCATATATTACCTAATAAAGGTTTAACCCCTTGATCGCCCCCCCAGCTAACCCTTTCACCCCCTTTTGCCAGTGTCACCAAGCGATCGTTTTTCTGATCGCTGTCTTAGTGTCGGTGATGCCGATAGGTGGGCAGTTATTTTTTTTTTTAGGTTCGCCGCAGGTTTTTATAGCGTCAGGTACCCCCATATATTACCTAATAAAGGTTTAACCCCCTGATTGCCCCTAGTTAACCTTTTCACCAGTGATCACCATATAAGTGTTACGGGTGACGCTGGTTAGTTTTCTTTATAGTGTCAGGGCACCCGCCGTATATAACCCAATAAAGGTTTAACCCCCTGATCGCCCGGCGGGTGATATCAATTAGGTTTTAGTGTCAGAGAGGGTCTGCGTCGCCCCAGGCAGCGTCAGGTTAGTGCCAGGAACGCTAACACCCACGCGTGAAGCATACACCTCCCTTGGTGGTATAGTATCTGAACAGATCAATATCTGATCTGATCAGATCTATACTAGCGTCCCCAGCAGTTTAGGGTTCCCAAAAACGCAGTGTTAGCGGGATCAGCCCAGATACCTGCTAGCACCTGCGTTTTGCCCCTCCGTCCAGCCCAGGCCACCCAAGTGCAGTATCGATCGATCACTGTCACTTACAAAACACACATAACTGCAGCGTTCGCAGAGAAAGGCCTGATCCCTGCGAAATCCTGAAGGCAGTGCTTGGTTTTCGGGGGCCTGTACGCGGCTAGGCTCCCAAAAAGTCCCACACGTATCCCCGTACTCAGGAGAAGCAGCAAAATGTATTTTGGGGTGCAATTCCACATATAACCATGGCATGTGTGAGCAATATATCATTTAGTGACAACTTTTTGTAATTTTTTTTTTTTTTTTTTTTTTAGTCCTTATTCAATCACTTGGGACAAAAAAAAAACATTCAATGGGCTCAACATGCCTCTCAGCAATTTCCTTGGGGTGTCTACTTTCCAAAATGGGGTCATTTGGGGGGGGGGGGGGGGGTTTGTACTGCCCTGCCATTTTAGCACCTCAAGAAATTAGATAGGCAGTCATAAATTAAAAGATGTGTTAATTCCAGAAAATGTACCCTAGTTTGTAGACGCTATAACTTTTGCGCAAACCAATAAATATACGCTTATTGACATTTTTTTTTACTAAAGACATGGCTGAATACATTTTGGCCTAAATGTATGACTAAAATTTAGTTTTCGATTTTTCTTATAACAAAAAAGTAGAAAATATTTTTTTTTCAAAATTTTCTGTCTTTTTCCGTTTATATCACAAAAAAAAAAAAACGCAGAGGCAATCAAATACATAAAATGTCATTTTTGAAGGGAAAAAAGTCATTTAAAACTCACTCGCGGCTATTAATGAATTGTCGGCTCCGGGCAATACATACAAAAGTCATTGAAAAAAAAAAACGTGGGGGTCCCCCAGAATTCAATTACCAGGCCCTTCAGGTCTGGTATAGATATTAAGGGGAACCCCGCCGCAAATTTAAAAAAAAATGCATGCGGTTCCCCCCAAATATCCATATCAGGCCCTTCAGATCTGGCATGGATTTTAAGGGGAACTCCACCCCAAATTTTAAAAAAATGCCCCCCCTCCTGAACCGTACCAGGTCACATGCCCTCAACATGGGGAGGATGTCCCCATGTTGATGGGGACAAGGGCCTTATCCCCACAACCCTTGCCTGGTGGTTGTGGGGGTCTGCGGGCGGGGAGCTTATCGGAATCTGGAAGAACCCTTTAACAAAGGGGACCCCCAGATCCCGCCCCCCCCCCCATGTGAATTGGTAAGGGGTACATTGTACCCCTACCATTTCACGAAGAAAGTGTCAAAAAAAAAAAAACACACACACCTTGGAAAAGTCCTTTATTAAAAAAAAAACCATTCCAGCGGTGAAATCCAGTGTCCCGCGGCGATCCGCCCCCTCGGTATGTCAGACTGCGCCTACATCATTGGCCTGAGCGGGGAACTTCCTTCACTGTGTAATTTAAATTTACACAGTGAAGGAAGTTCCCCATCAGGTCCGCTCAGGCCAATGACGTAGGCGGGGTCTGACATACCGAGGGGGCGGACCTGATGGGGAACTTCCCTCACTGTGTAATACATGTATAGACCCGCCCCTTCTCATGTTCCGCATCAGGTCCTCAGCCTTACACCGAGTCATTGGCTGAGCGGACCTGATGGGGAACTTTAGAAGGGGCGGGTCTATACATGTAATAGACTGCGGAGGAAGTTCCCTATCAGGTCCGCTCAGGCTCAGCCAATGACGGACGGCGCTGGACATCGGATCGCCACGGGACACTGGATTTTACCGCTGGAATGTTTTTTTTTTATTTTTTGTTTTTTTTTTAATAAAGGACTTTTCCAAGGTGTGTGTTTTTTATTTACATTTTTTGTCACTTTTTTCGTGAAATGGTAGGGGAACAATGTACCCCTTACCAATTCACATAGGGGGGGGGCTGGGATCTGGGGGTCCGCTTTGTTAAAGGGGTCTTCCAGATTCCGATAAGCCCCCCCCCCCGTCCGCAGACCCCCACAACCACTGGGCAAGGGTTGTGGGGATGAGGCCCTTGTCCCCATCAACATGGGGACATCCTCCCCATGTTGAGGGCATGTGGCCTGGTACGGTTCAGGAGGGGGGGGCGCTCTCGTCCCCCCCTCTTTTCCTGCGGCCAACCAGGTTGCGTGCTCGGATAAAGGGTCTGGTATGGATTTTTGGGGGGACTCCACGCCATTTTTTTTTTACTTGGGGTGGAGTTCCCCTTAAAATCCATGCCAGATCTGAAGGGCCTGGTATGGATATTTGGGGGAACCGCACGCATTTTTTTTTTAAATTTGCGGCGGGGTTCCCCTTAATATCAATACCAGACCTGAAGGGCCTGGTAATTGACCTCTGGGGGACCCCCACGCTTTTTTCTTTTTTTTTTATCAATGACTTTTGTATGTATTGCCGGGAGCCGACAATTCATTAATAGCCGCGAGTGAGTTTTAAATGACTTTTTTTTTTCCTTCAAAAATGACATTTTATGCAGGGACAGTTCTAAGCATGGGAAACATGCGCCACTTTACATGCATATCATACACACCTCCTAGGTACGACAATAACTTGCATACAAGCCTTTATAATTAGCACTTTAGATTTCTCCCATAGACTTTTCGAATTTGCCACGAACACCGTAATTTGTTCGCTGTTCGCCGAACGGGCGAACATGAGTTCGACTCGAACTCGAAGCTCATCCCTAATATAGATAGATGGAGATCTATATAGATATACACACACTGTGATTCTGTATTTGCCAAATATGTTGCAAAAATCACCCTCTACTGAGTCTGGCTGCAACCATTTTAACTGTGGGCATCTGAAGCTGCTGCCTGTTCATTTCCTGGATTTACAGAGGCACGCCTCCAGCCCTGCAGCTCTCATTGGCCCGCTTATGACTCACTCCTCCCCCCCCCCCCCCCCTTCCATTCCTGGCAAATGCTTTTTTATCAAACAAGTAACGAAGTGGGGGGCTGTATAAGGTATTTACTAGCAGAAAAAAAAATTTTTTTTTGCTATCCAAAGTTAAAACGAGGGCAGAAGATTTAGTAGATGGAAAGTTGAAAAATGACTGAAGTTCCACTTAAAAGGATCAGGTCAGACGGCCTGACAGGCCTAACCAGGAGCATGATCCCGCTGATGAAAGTAGGGCAGATATACCTTGTGCACTATGTTTGGCTGTAGATGCCTTGAAGGATTTGATACAGCAAGTCTCTCGTTTGGCTCTCCTGTCTGTACATATGCGCAGACTTTTGTGGGCTTAAGAACTGGTCAGCCAAGCTTCCCTGTAAGAAGTTGTTGGCAGGGTTCCCCTTCTATGGGGACGCTTGTTTGGTGATGATTTGGACAAATCTATCCAAAAGATTTCCGGAGGGAAGAGCTCTCTACATCCTGTGAAGAGAAGGCATCTCTCGTTTAAAATCTCAGGGACCGTTTTTTTCTCAGGTGTCCATTTCCAAGGAAATTCCGCCGCCAACAAGGCCAGGACCAGAAGAAACCCTGGGTCAAAAACTCTTCTAAACCCGGCACCAAGCCCTCCTTTTGTGAGGACACCCCCACTCTATCGGGTGGGGGGGGGGTGGCCTGCTTCACCTTGCGGACATTTGGAGAACAGTGGTTCAGGGCGAGGGGGTCACCTCAACAGTATGCTGTGGTTACAAGCTGGAATTGCAGGGTTTCCTCCTCTGAGGTTTCTTGGATTCAGCATTCCTTCGGATCCTCCAAAAATACTTATTGTTTTAGGCACTAGATCATTTAGTGCATCCCGGAATGATTATACATGTTCCTGTTTTTGAAAGGGGCGTGGGGTTTTATTCAGACCTGTGCATGGTTCAAAAACCAAATGGGGACAATAGCCCAATTTTAATCTAAAGATCCCTGAACCGGCATCTATTAATCCAGTCCTTTTGGATGGAGTCGGTCCGCTCGGTAGTTAGCATATTTACACGTACCTATCTTTCAACCTCATCAAAGATTTCTGCGATTTGCTGTAGAGGAACGTCCTTTCGAGTTTGTGGCATTGCCCTTAGGACTTGCCACAGCACCCCGGGTGTTTACAAAGGTCCTAGCACCAGTACTCAGTCTTTTAAGGGCCCAAGGTATCTTGGTGCTCTGATACCTGGTCGACCTACTGCTCAGAGATCACTCACTGCAGGCCCTAGAACAAAGCGTAGCCTGCACAGTGCAGTATTTAGAAATCCTGGGCCGGGTCATAAACACCGAAAAGTTAGCCTTGAGACCAGCTCAGAGTCTGAAGTATTTAGGTCTGATCCTAGATACGGTCCAGGCAAGGGTATTTTTGTCGCCCGTAAACATCTGTGCCCTGAAGGATCAGGTGCGTCCGGTAAGGGGCACCAGACAACTCTCCATTCGGCTCTGTAAGAGTCTTCTGGTAAGGATGGTGTCCTCCTTCGAGGCAGTTCTCTACCCAGTTCCCAGTTCCATTCCAGGCTTATACAACAAGACGTCTTGTCGGCTTGGAACAGGAGAGTGCAAGCCCTAGATTACCCCATGTCCTTATCTCCCCGGGCACGTTTAAGCCTAAAACATACAAAGGAAAAGAGAGCACACGGCTGCCCTAGTATAATACTGTTTTAATGATTAAAATGCAAAATCAAAAAGTAGAGGATTGCACTCAAACACGGGACTTGGATCGCTTTTACAGCAAGATGTATGCCTCCCAAGAACAAGTGGTAATGATGTGGGATGTTACTGCAGAACCTGCTTCCTCATCTTGTCAGGTTGTGTCTGCTGCTGAGCACAGTCCAGCTGGCACTGTGTGACATCACTCACAGCCGGAAAGGAGGAACAAATTGAGTGTAGTGTCTCCTCTAGCTAACAAACAGTTGCCAAGACTACATGTTTCGGAGGCGCGGCCTCCTTCAGGTCACGCCCTTACCACCTCTAGCCTACCTTTTTATATGGACCCTCATGCCCCTCACCCGGGACAGCCAATGCCGTTTAACAGACCAGGAGCGTTTAAACCTAAGCTAGTGGTTGCAGGATCAGAACCTTTTGAAGGGGAAGATTCTTCCTCCTGGTGTCCTGGAGAGTGCTGACCACAGACAGTCTCTCGGGCTGAAGAGCGACCCTAGAGGGGCTTACAGCTCAGGGGAGAGAGATGGTTAAGGGCGGAGAAGAGCCTGCCCATCAACATCCTGGAGTTGCGGGCAGTACATATTCAGAACTGCCCTATCAGGATTTCAATTGGATTTAGGTCTGGGCCATTTCAAAACGTTACTCATCTGCTGATGAAGTAATTTCTTTGTTGATGTGGATGTATGCTTTTGGGTCGTTGTCATGCTGAAAAATTAAGTTCCTTTTCATGTTCAGCTTTCTAGCAAAAGCCTGAAGGTTTTGTGCCAATATTGACTGGTATTTCGAACTGTTCATAATTCCCTCTACCTTGACTAAGGCCCCTGTTCCAGCTGAAGAAAAAACAGCCCCAAAGCATGATGCTGCCACCATCATGCTTCACTGTGGGTATGGTGTACTTTTGGTGGTGTGCAGGGTTGTTTTTGCCTCAAACATATCTTTTGAAATTATGGCCAAAAACTTCAACTTTGGTTTCGTTGGGCCATAACAAATTTTCCCACATTCTTTTGGGAGACTTCAGATGTTTTTTTGCAAAATGTAGCTGTACTTGGAGGTTTTTCTTCATAAGAAAAGGCTTCTGTCTTGCCACTCTACCCCATAGCCAAGACATATGAAGAATACGGGAGATTGTTGTCACATGTACCACACAGCCAGTACTTGCCAGATATTCCTGCAGCTCCTTTTAATGTTGCTGTAGGCCTCTTGGCAACCTGACCAGTTTTCTTCTCGTATTTTCATCAATTTTGGAGGGACGTCCAGTTGGTAATGTCACTGTTGTGCCATATTTTCTCCACTTAGAGATGACTGTCTTCACTGTGTTTCATGGTATATCTAATGCCTTGGACATTCTTTTGTGCCCTTACCCTGACTGATACCTTTTAACAATGAGATCCCTCTCATGCTTTGGAAGCTCTCTGCGGACCATGGCTTTTGCTGTAGAAAGCGACTAAGAAAATGTCAGGAAAGCCCTATTAGAACAGCTGAACTTTATTTGGGGTTAACCAGAGGCACTTTAAATGATGGCAGGTGTGTACTGACTCCTATTTAACATAAGTTTGAATGTGATTGCTTAATTCTGAACACTGCTACATCCCCAATTATAAGAGGGTGTGCACACTTACGCAACCACATTATTTTAGTATTTAGTTTGTTTTTTTTACTTGCTAAAACGCCCCCCCCCCCCCCCCAAAAGATTTCAGTTTGTTTTTCAATTGAGTTCTACCGTGTTAGATCACATTAAAGGTAAAAAAAAGTTCTGACATGAACTATTTAAGCCTATCAAATAAATTACATTATTCTTGCTGTCACGCAAGCTAGCCTTCCTGATTGCAATCACCTTGGCTTGAAGGGTGTCGGCAATGGCGGACCGCCCTTTCATGTAAGGAACCATACTTAAGCCTTCACCATGACAAGGTGGTGGTGCATCCTATTCCATCCTTGTCGCCAAAGCTGGGGTCGGCCTTTCATTTGAATCGGGACATTGTTTTGCTTTCTTCTCTTTCTGCCTCGTTCAGCAGAAGAGAGAACTGCATTCCTTGGACGTATTACAGGCAGTCAGAATTTATTTGTCTAGATATGCGGAGATCCGAGGATAAGACTTCTTTTTTTATTTTGCCAGAAGGACCCAAGAAGGCTTCCATTGCCCATTGGGTCTGCCAATTGGTCATTCAGGCCTATAGTCTGAAACGTAAGGCTCCTCCCTTCAGGGTGAGAGCTCATTTTACCAGGGGTGTGGGAACCTCCCTGGACTTTTTGCTATCAGTTATCTGTGGCTCAGATTTGTAAAGCTGCTACCTGGTCTTCAGCGGATGCCCTCACGAGATTTTATCAGGTGGATGTTAGAGCAGGCTTTCGGCTGTTGTGTACTACAGTAGGCTGCCGTATAAAGTCTGATGGCTATTTTTGCTTTGTTTTGGCAGGGTGTCTTTCTCCCCTCAAGGCTATTGCTCTGGGACATCCCAGTAAGTAAGGAATAATGGCCTAACTCTGCGTCCCGTGATGTATGATAAAGAAAATTAGGATTTTTTTGTCATAATAACCTGTAAAATCTTTTTTTTTTTTTTTTTTTTTATACATCACGGGTAACAGAGGTCCCTCCCCTCTTGGAAATTCAGTGCTTGCTACAAAACAAGTATTTCCTGTATAGGAGGGGTTATATTGGGGCAAGACTTCCTGTCTAAGACCTTTTGGTCTACCAATGTCCATTCACCTAAAGATGGCGTATAACCCAGTAAGTAAGGAATAATAGCCCAACTCTGTGTACCTTGATGTATTTAAAAAAATTAAATTACATTTTTACAGGCAAGTATGACGAAAAAAATCCTATTTTTCCACTAATTATAGAGTACGTTCATGTTTATGCCCATTCCACACCATTTATCGTCCTCACCTGTGAAAGTTACCTTAAAGAGCCACCCTCCTATAGAAAATGGCAATAATCTGTGAACCTAAACAAGCACACTTGCATATGTCCATGCTGCCTCTTCTTGCCCTTCAGTCTTTTTAAAGTGTAAGTTCACCTTTACAAAAAAATCTGTAAGGTAAACTTACACTGGGACCCCCTCCCCATCACACCTGGTCCTGCTGACCTGGAGTCTGGCATTTGCCTGCTAGGAGACATCGTATAGCTGCTTTACTGGTCCGACGATTTCAAATCCCTGCAGCTTTCTCTTTTCTTCTCCTCTCCCTTTTATGAGGTACATTTAGGAGATTAAGCTAGGGGGCTTTCTATGCCTCGGACCGGTAAATCGAGTGTCCAATGTGTCAGTGCGGGTCATCGCCCAACTCAAGGTCAGCGGGAATGGGGGGGGGGGGGTGGGATGGGGTCCCAGTGTAAGTTTACCTTACAGATTTTCTGTCTCTGGCTGCCCCTGCGCCCGTGCCGCAATTTTGTCATACCCCCAGCTCTCAACATTGATGTACTGTGCATGTGCAAGTTGAAGCACATGACATTATATGCCTCGTCAAGCACATGCAAAACTAGATTACATCTGTTAAAAAAAAAAAAAAAAGCCTTCTTGCAAGGACTCAGGGAGTGGGCCTTATTTTTTTTAAACCCTGAAGGCTGGTAAAGTGAATTGGCTTCCTGTAATGATCCCTAGAACCATGGAAGCCTTTAGGTCTTTTGTCCAGGGCGATAGGTTGAAAAAAATTACCTTGATTTATATATCTATATGTGACTATCTTCTATCTGTCTTATAGTTATTGTGATTGAAGTCTGATTTCTGCAATTTTATAGACTCTGGATCATCCTCCTCTTCAGAGGATGAGAGGCCAAAGCGTATTGCAGTGAAGAATGGAGAGGTTGGCAGAAGGCGCAGGCATTCAGCATCAAGAAGTCCTTCACCTTCAAAGAAGAGACCTCGAGATCCATCTCCACGGTACTTTTTTATATTTTTTTTTTTTTTTTTTCGCGGAATGCAAGTTTTCATTTATTTTTTAGGTTATAATGAGCTTAAAAACTGTTTATTTCATTTTTTGCTGTCAGGATGCAGACTGTGAAAAGGTGGCAGTCACCTCTTCTTAAAAGGTTGGTTTAGGCATGGCTATTGTCATCTTGCTGCAGGTGTAGGTAGTTTTTTAGTGACTGAGCAGACCACTCTGTTGGTTGCGTTTTTTTATATAAAAAGTTTTCCCATCATTGCTTTTAATATTTGTATTTTTTTTTTTTTTTTGTTTGTTTGTTTAAAGGATAAGTTCACCTTTTGGGAACATGTTACATGTTCTGCCCGCTTTTAGGGTGGAACAAGTGACATGTTCCACTGCTGCAGCCCGTTCGATCTCCTCCCCAAACTCACCGTCGCAATAAAAAAATTGGTTCGACCCACCTGGCCACGTCATTCATTCAGAGTTCTGTGAATGGGAGAACTCTTTTCATTGTTTCTTCCTGTTGTCATGTAACTGGATGCTCGTACAAGGTAGGAGCAGACCGCTTATACTGACAGTCTGCAGGAGTCCTGCATTGCATCTGCAATCTGCTGATCATGGGTGCAGCAATTTTCCAGCCTCCTAGTGAAAAAATATTTTAATAATAAATGCACTTTTTTTTAACTTGCAAAAAGATGTGTATATTTTTTTTTTAAGGGTGAACTTATTCTTTAACTTTGTATTTAATATTTCCCTGAACAGCAAGCATAATAGCTAATATGCCCATTTGAGTGGGAAAGTTCATTTTCACTAAATGGTTTGTTCTTTACTCTGCATTCTCTTTCAAGCCTTGAGTTGTTTCATTGGCTCCTCCATTTTATTTTAGTATTGTTATTGTCTTTATCTTAATTTTAAATTGGACATTCTTTGCAAATTATTAATCCTGCTTTCTGTTCCGACTCGGACAGAAAGTGAAGTGAAATCTCCCCGCTGGGATACAGACCGCAAGAGAAAAATAACTGAAAGGGGTTTTAACTGTTTCCTACTCTAAACGAAAAAAATGTATTGACTTTCCATACACTTTGAAGATTTATATTTCTATAAGTTGGCACTGCTGCATTTTTTTTGTAAACAGTACAATTATTGTGTTTTTTCACTTCTACAGCAGAAGGAGGAGGAGTCCAACCCCACCTCCTGCCCGAAGAAGGCGCAGTCCTTCTCCTGCTCCACCTCCCAGGCGACGCCGATCTCCATCTCCCCAAAGGCGCAGGTAAGGTTATAAGAAAAACCCAAATTGATTAAGTAATTGTTTCAATTCCAATTCAAATTTTTTATTTTTCTTGACTCTTGTCAGTATGCCTTATTTCATGGAGTTTGACATTTTTCTTTTACTTGCTTAATAGATCTCCATCACCTCACAGGCATTCCTCCTCTCAAAGACGGTACTCGCCACCCATTCAAAGAAGATACTCCCCCTCTCCACCCCCAAAAAGGAGAACTTCTTCACCACTGCCCCAGCCTCCTCCAAAACGTAGAGTATCACAATCGCCTCCTCCATCAAAGCGCAGAGTTTCACATTCACCTCCACAAAAACATAAAGGGTCACCTGGAGGAAAGCGGCGTTCTCCATCACTATCCTCTAAACACCGTAAAGGAACTTCTCCTAGCCGGTCAGGGCGAGAAACCCGCTCCCCACCACAGACTAAACGTTCTTCACCTTCTCCACGTCCACGAGCAGCTCGAAGCTCTGAGAGTCCTCCAGCTCACAGAAGAGGATCCTCATCTCCTCCCAGGAGGCAGCAGTCCCCTTCACCAAGCACTAGGCCAATTAGACGAGTATCAAGGACTCCAGAACCGAAGAAACCTAAAAAGTAATTTTTTGGTTCATTCTTTTTACGGTATAAACATTCTATTCTGTAAATATTCGCTCTGAACTATATATACTAATATTTGCTTTTTATCTTAGGGAATCTCCTAGTCCACAGCCTGCAGGAGGCTCATCATCGCGATCGGTTTCTGGGTCCCCGGAGCCAGCTCCCAAAAAACAAGTAGTCCCCCCATCCCGGTCTAGATCTCGTTCTCAATCTGGCAACTGGTCCCCAGCTCCAGCACCTGCTAAGAAGACGAAGAGTGCCACACCCAGCCCATCTCCAGCTCAGGTATCTAAGCTGCACTGCCGGAAAAAAACAAATGCCTACATTCTAAAATACAGAAGTGAAAACTGCTTGTGGGGTCTTTTAGGCCACTTAAATCTACAGTGTAAACTAGAAGAGCTCCGACAATTTTTATTTCCCATTATCCTTGGTAAATTTTGTTGTGCACGAGAGGGCAGATCTATTTATTTTTGTGTACTAGAGGGCATGCCTGTTATATAATAATCAGTAGATCCTGTTGGACTTGTAAGCATTCAGCGTCTCCAGAAATTTCAAATGCCTGTGTCTCCTGTTGTGCACTGTGGTTCAATTCTCTCACTACAGCCATGCAGGACACAGCATGTGGTGAGGGTTGCAGACATCTCCAATAGAGCTTCTGTATAGTTTATTTTTTTAGTTAGGGGATTGACAAGGTTGCTGTATTCATGACCCGAATAATCTGTCTAAAAAAGAAGTGTGTCTTTACCCAGCTTGCAAAAAATTAAGTCAGCAGTTAAAGATAATGTAGCTGCTGACTTTTAATAAAAGCAAACTTGCCTCCAGCTACATTCTCACCCCGGCCAGTCTTCTAGGTGCCGGCATGTTTAGTGTGGGAAGCCGGCTCTTGCAGCTTCACAGCTATCCTCCCACTGCGTGTGCACAAGCCCTGCTGTGTGACTGGCAGCCTCCAACTAGCTATCTGCCCCACCCCCCTAACAAAGATGCCCAAAATTGTTAGAGGATTGGGCAGAAGGACATCAGGTGGAACCTCCCCTTGCGTTTTGCTTTAATTTACAGAGACCTGGGGGCGTGGGCTGGAGTGGCATGGCGTTTGGAAGGCTTTGACTGAGTCCTTTATCCTGTATATCTAAATCCTGGGGTTCTACTGCCCGCTTACTTGCCCATCTGATCGCAGAATTACTCCTTTACAACACTGCACCACGATGTCTCCCTGACATCCAAAATTGAAGAAGTGAAGGTGGATATTTCTCTTATCTGCCAAGACTTTCACAAACTGTGTGTTAGAGTCAGAAAGGAATTGGCCACGTGGAGGATGAGATCCCTCCATTGCAGGTCACAACGGAACAGCGTCGGCATCGGTTACTCTCCCTGATACAGAAGCAGGATGATATGGAGAACAGGCTCCGCCACTGTAACCTGCTATTCGTGGGCCTTCCCGAGGTAGCGGAGAGATCAGATGCCCCATTATTTCTGAAAAACCTGCCTACCACCACATATGGGAGGGAGGCCTTCTCTATATCCTTTGTAGTGGAGTGGGCCCACAGGCGGGCAGCCAGACCACCCCCTAGTGGCGCCCCTCCGCGCACGTTCGTAGCTAAGCTTTGTGAACTTTAGAGACCAGGACGCTATCCTCACTCAACCAAGAAAAAGGTAATCTACTATACAGAAATGTTAAGGTGGCAGTATACCTAGATTTCTCCGCAGTGGTAAAGCGCCGCCACGCTCAATTCACCGAAGCCAGGCACCAACTGCGAGTCAAACACCTATCATATGACATATGCCGATCGCCTCCGGGTGGAGGGAGATGACAAAGTACACTTTTTTGAGGAACCTGAATCTGTTCTCGAGTGGTTGGAGTGGTGTGACAATGCAAGACCTGGACCCTCTTGAGAGTGTACCCTTGTGCTTCCACATTAAGCAATACCTTTTGCCTTCGTTGCCAAATAACCTTGTGCCTTATCCCAGCTTGAAACACCTGATGCATTTTGACTGTAAGTCTAATCCCCTCTACTCGCCTAACACTACTCAGTCTATGGATATACCGCTGCTGAGCTCAGCGCACTCCCTATGCCCGTCTTTTCTCCACCGGATGGCAATAATTGTTTGCTCTTTCCTCCCATGCACTGCATCACTCTACCCCCATTACCTTCATCAATAGACTGGCCGGGGATCTCGTGGTCTCCCTCTGGGTTGCTTATGTTTTTCCCTGTTCGTGTATTTCTCCTTACTGCTTATACAGCCATGGACATCATGAGACATTGCTCTTCGAATGGAATTGAGATATCTTTCTAATGCTCAGGGAATGATTTTGACAGATTTATAGTTTTTTCTGTTGCTCCTGCTACGTTACCTTTGTTCACAGGACTGTCCTTGAATTTATAATATACGGCTCCGACTCTCATTTGTTACCCTTAGATAGGCTACTAATGCATTGTTTTCTGCATTATGTTATGAATTCGCGCCATAGGCACACGCGCATTCACCTGCACCCCAATTTTTATCATGACCCCCTTAAAATATCTAACGTGGAACGTCAGGGGTCTGAGAGCCAAGGCTAAACAAACTGCACTCCTTTCCCATCTCAAATCACTGCGAGCTGATGTTACGGTTTTGTTGGAGACTCGCCTCACGGGTCAGTCACAGCTTGCCCTCAAGAAGCTCTGGATAGGTTGGGTTTTTCAGGCCCCCTTCACCTCACATTCTCGTGGGGTGGCGTTTTAGGATTGCCAAAACCGTACAATTTCAACTACTTACATTGTGGCCGGACCCTCAGGGCAGATGCATCTTTCTGTGTGCTTTGATTGGAGGAACTGAATTTATTGCTACTTGCTTACTACGCTCCTCCTTCCTTTCAATTTGCAATTGTACAGAACGGAATCCCTTTCATGACACAACACCTAGCGGTATGGCTAAGGGACTTTAATATGCTGTTAGACCCCTTTCTAGATAAATTATGTCTTGCTGGCTCGATCCCCCTACCTCTCAAATATGACACGATTTGGTAGACTGATGAAAGAATTCTCCCTAGTTGACACTTGGAGGCATAGGCACCCCACCTCCTCGGGGTACTCCTGTTTTTCTGCTTTTCACTCCACTATGTCCCATTTTGATAATTTTTGTATTCACACCTTTATTGCCCATGTTGGGGGAAGTGGGTTTCGGGGTACAGATATCTGATCCCTCCCCGTATTTGGTGACCCTGAACTTGCAGCCCTCTCCCTCGGCTGGTCTCTGGAGGCCGAATCCTTTTTTGGCTCTCCGCACTACTGGACATTGAAGCCCTGAACTCTAAATGGACATACTTTTTTAGCACCAATGGGGTCTCACTGCGTCCTGCAGGGCTGTGTGGGAATCCTTTTTAAATCGCATGGTAGAATGTTAATTACCTGAATATCCAGATATAAGACCACCTCAAAGCTGATTGTTAGTCAGGCTGAACAACACTTGGCATCCCTAAAACATGCTTTTCAGCTTAATCCCACACCTGAAACTGTTTCTTCCATGAAAGTACAGGCTCGACTGGTTAATTCCCTTCATTTCGATAAAGCTAAACAACAAATCTTTATTTTTTATTTTTGTAAAGAACGAATATTCGAACATGGGGAATGTGCAGGCAAGTTACTTGCATACTTGGCACACCTAAACCATAATCCACCAGTTGTGGTTTCTTTAAGAGATTCCTCTGGACATTGTATAACGGACGCAGACCTAGTTGTTAAAGAATTCCATACCTTCTTCCAGACTTTGTACTCCTCTATGGACTAGGCTGCCTTTCTACAACCTGTTCAATTCCCCTCCCTGGCTACCTCCCAAACCACCCCATTGGAGGCCCCGATTACTACTGATGACATTGACGAGGCTGTTGCGCACTTGGCAACAGCCATGGCCCCAGGGTCCGACGACCTCCCACTAGAGTTTTATACCCAATTTAGAGACACTGGTTTCTCAGCTGAGGGAACTATTTGCAGCTATTTTTGATTCTTCTACCCTCACCGCTTCTATGAGAGGAATTAATTATACTTTATTCCTAAGCCTGGTAAAGAACTCATGTCCCCTGAATCTTACCCTATTTCCCTCTTTTACAATTAGACATTAAAATTTTGGTGCTATGCTTGAACAAATTAATCCTCAAATTGATCCACTTGACCAAATCTGCTTAATGCCAGATAAAAACACTGCCTTCAACTTGAGGCTTTTTATGAATCTAAAGACGACGCATGATAATGTAGGATCTCGCGTAATAGTAAGTTTGGATCCTGCCAACGCATTTGATTCCGTTGAGTTGGAATGTATGCGTAGATATGGGTTTGGCACCAAATTTATCAAATGGATACAATTGTTATATCAATCTCCCCTGGCTAACATCCAGGTTAACGTTAAGATCTCTGATTTCTTACCCTTAAGTAGAGGCACACGCTATCCCCGTTGCGCTATGCCCTAGCCGTGGAGCCACTGGCGATAGCTCTTAGAGCTCACCCGGATGTTAGAGGTCTACGAGCAGGATCCCGGAACCCTGATAGACAATCGGCTTATACGTTGATGACATGTTGCTTTATCTGGAGAATGCGGATAATTCCTTGACAACGGCCCTGGGCCTCATTCAACAAATTGGAGTGTTTTCTGGTCTTTGGATCAACTTGTATAAAAATCTCAGATTCTCCCATTAGACATTGGCAACAGCCAAGGCCCCATTGTCTGACGACCTCCCACTAGAGTTTTATACCCAATCAGTCCGTCCCCTTCCAAATATACCATGTTCAAATTGAAAACCCAAATTTGGTCTCGACCCCCGCTAGGAGTTATGGAACGTAATAATTTTGGTAAAGATGATTTTGCTGCCTAAACTTTACATATTTTGTCACTCTCCTGTTTACTTGCCACTTCGCATATTCAAATCAATGAATTCTATCCTTTTATTCTTTTGTATGGGGCCATTCTAGACACAAACTCTCCTGACTGATCCTAAAAAACCCTACTGATATGGGGGGTACAGCTCTTCCCGATCTTCACTTCTATATTGCCGCCCAGCTTTCCCATTTCTTTTATCTGGCTAAGGATGTCAAGGACCGTTGCATAGTCTTAGCACGAGCCCCTAGTCTGACTGTACCCCCCTTTCAAATATTACTTGGATGTACTCAGAACTTAATGTATTTGGGGGGCCAGCGGGGTATGGTCTATCGCCACTCTAAAATATGAGGCATCATGCTACACAAACTAAAAGCTCCCATGCCCATTGGCCACTATGGAACAACCCTATCTCCCAGAGCTACTTGCCATCCCTGATCCGGACCTGTGGATTGCTCGTATTTCTTTTTCAGGTATTCAATAGCAATGGAGTTGGGTCATTTCAGGATCTCAAATTGACGTTTTTAACCACTTCCATACAGGGCTTTTTATACCACTTCAATACCGGGCCTATTCTGGCACTTCTCTCCTACGTGTACAAATCATCATTCTTTTGCTAGAAAATTACTCAGAACCCCGAAACATTATATATGTTTTTTTTTAGCAGACACCCTAGGGAATAAAATGACGGTCGTTACAACTTTTTATCTTGCACAGTATTTGCGCAATAATTTTTCAAGCGCCTTTTTTTGGGGAAAAAAATGGTTTCATGAATTAAAAAATAACAAAACAGTAAAGTTAGCCCATTTTTTTTGTAAAATATGAAAGCTTATGTTACGCTGAGTAAAAAGATGGCTGACATGTCACGCTTTAAAATTGCGCACACTCATGGAATGGCGCCAAACTTCGGTACTTAATCTCCATAGGCGACGCTTTGAAATTTTTTACAGGTTACCAGGTTAGAGTTACAGAGGAGGTCTAGTGCTAGAATTGTTGCACGCGCTCTAACGCACGCGGCGATACCTCACGTGTGGTTTGAATGGTGTTTACATATGCGGGCGGGACTTGCGTGTGTGTTCGCTTCTAAGCGCGAGCTATTGGACGGGCTTTTTTTTTTTTTACACTTTTTTTTTTTTTTTTTTGATCACTTTTATTCCTATTACAAGGAATGTAAACATCCCTTGTAATAGCAATGTGTGTGACAGGTCCTCTTTATGGAGAGATGCGGGGTCAATAAGACCCCACATCTCTCCTCCAGGCTGGAAGGCATGAGATCAGTGAATTTTTTTTTCACCGATCTCATACTTACTAGCCGCAATGGTGGCTTTGTTTACATTTGAGGACCCGGGCGTGATGTCATCACATCGCGCCCGGGCCTCCGACGATCATGGAGATGACTGGTGACCATCTGGTCACCAGTCATCTCTATGCTCATCACGTGACCCACCACCGGCGCCAACGATTCTCTCCGGGTCCCCGATCGCACGGGAGAGCATGGAGAAGCACCGGATGGCGGCGGGGGGGGGGGTGTCCCCTCCCGCCGCCTATAAGAACGATCAAGCGGCGGAACCACCGCTATGATTGTTCTTATTGTGCGCAGGATCGCCGGCTGAAAAAAAGGATATCTGAATGATGCCTCTAGCTGCAGGCATCATTCAGATATCCCCCCTCAAACCCAGGAAGTCATATGACGTCCACCGGGAGGGAGAGAGGGTTCCTGCCGGCGTCATTCTGCTATGGCCCGGTATGGAAGGGGTTAATTTGCCTAATTTTATGCTCTTCCAATTCCTACAGCTTCGCCACGCACTGCATACCCAGTTCCAAAAATCCTTTTCTGATATAGATCCATTGTATCCACTGGATATTTCTCATGGCACTGACCCTAAAAAGCTGAGATCTACACTCTACAGCTGCCTGCTCCAACCGACATCGGCAGAGCTGACCCTCCAGCTTAAAATGAGGCAGGGGAGCTGGAAGGACGAGGACTGGGAAGATGCTCTTGCATCTTGTAAACTGGTCTCGCCAAAGCTATCTGATAGACTTACGCAGTTGTATATACTTCACAAATTCTAGATTACCCGTATCTGTTTATCTAAATATAAACGGAACCATGGCGACACTTGTTCCAGATGTGGAGAGTCTGGGGCACATTTTACCACTTGTTATGGACATGCCAGATCATTCAAGGCTACTGGACACGGGTTGTGCAGTTCCTGCATGATCGCATGGGCTCACCCTTGACCCTTTGCCTTAAGCAGTGTTTACTGGAAATATTACCTGGTCAAGAAAGCAATCGTTATCAACACACTTTCCTACAGGAGAAACTGTGGCCAGATTGATGATGGCAAGCGTATGGCTACAGACCCTCCCCACCTACACTGAATGACTGGCTGACGGCTGTCAACTAGTCCTTACCTTATAAAAAACTTTTATACAAACAGAAAATTCCCAGCCAAATACCCCAAAATATGGGATTAGTAGTTGGATGCTGCATTTTCTTGTACAGAAGAACCGGTAGTAAACAGATTAGCTGCATTATAGACCATGCACTTTGCTTACTTGATCTACTGTCACTATTCTGAGACGCTGAGCACTTCAAACTCCAGTCTTTGTTTACCACCCATGTAATTTCATGTGTTGAAAACTATTGAATTGATATCGTCTTTCTTACCTCTGTACATGCCTTTCATTTTCCAATAAAAGTTTGTTGGATTTAAAAAAAAAAATACAGAGCCCTGACACATCCAACATTTTAAGTATTCTATTTGTTTTTGTAGACCTCTGATCAAGATGGTGGAGGTAAAAAGAAAAAGAAGAAAAAGGACAAGAAACACAAAAAGGAGAAGAAGCACAAGAAACACAAAAAACATAAGAAAGAGAAGGCTGTAGCTCCTGCATCTCCAGCATCTCCAGCATCTCCAACATCTCCAACATCTCCAGCATCTCCAGCATCTCCAACATCTCCTGCATCTCCAGAACCTGGTGAACCTGATGCAGACATTGAAGCCAAGAAGGTGAGGCAGGCGCATGTTTGCTGAGGCTTCACATTACGCACACTACCATTCAAAATCCATCCAGCTCCCGAAACTTGCATTTCCCCAGGTTCCCGAAACTTATGGCCACGTCTGCATATAAGGATATGCTGTACCCTGTAGACGCTGTTAATTATGGGGGTGGGAGACATAAGGGAGCCCCATTACCAAGTTTCGGTAGCAAATCACTGTTCTGCCTCCTTTTCTGTCTTCTGCTGCAGCGTAATAAAAATTCTGCTGATGCCGGGCGTGTACCTCCCTAAACAAAAATCCTGTACATTTCCCCCCCACCAGGAGACTGAAAGTGATGGCGATGGAAATCTAGACGATTTGGAGAAGCATTTACGAGAGAAGGCTTTGCGTTCCATGAGAAAAGCGCAGGTTTCCCCTCAGCCCTAGTGGTGTTCGCTTTCCAGTTACAATAATGTAAATTTTATATAGGTTTTTTTTTTTTTTCTAAAATGGCTGAAAGGAAACATTTGTCTGCCATTGCTTTTACTACTGAAAATCCTGGTTGCCAGACTTTTTTGTGCTGTACCACTGGAGTCACTAGGAGCAAGCATGCAGATCAGAAGTTCTGATGTTCCTCTAATTGCACTTGTGCATACTTGTTCCAATCCATACTGAATCTAAAGAATCAGCATGACAGCCTGGCAACTGGCATTTTCAGGTGGTCTAAACTGGCAGGCTTTGAATTTCTGTCATGATGGGTTTCCTTTATTGCACGGAAGTTTTTTCCAATTGTTAATAGAAGAGGTTTTGCTTTGTTATCCTATAAATCATCCACACAGTGACTCAAGGAGTTTGACAGCTGCAAAATATGCGGTTCGACTGTGCAGTCTTAGGCCCCTTACTGTATTAGTTCATTCCTGTCCTGTCAGGAATGAAATTTTGATGCGTTAAAACAGTTTTTCTCCTGATGTGTGCTTTTAATATCTTCCATTGTCTTGCCATTTATTTCCAGATTGAATAAAATTTTCAGGCCATTTATTTTCATAACCATATGTGAAGAGCATACTGATTGGTAATGGTTAAGGAGGTGAATGCAGTACATTAGTATGTAAGGGGTAACAGTTGTGGTGTAATGCGGCTTTGTTGCTCTGTATACCTTTTTGTATGTGGCCACAAAAAAAAAAAGTTTACCTCTGGGTCTGTTGTATTCATCAAATGTCCTTTTCACCACAGTGTTGTGGATAAGTTTTTTCATTTGAAGAGATAACTTGGAACACTGGAATTTCATGACTACAGTATGTTATTAAAGGTTTTTTTAAGGGTTTTGTTCTCGCCTCACTTTCTTTGCTTAAATTCTTTCAGACAGGTATCAATTCGTATTGTATGTTATGTATACACAAACAGCCAATTCTGTTTATATAGCTTTATTAGTTTGACAACATAAATGTTATTTATAACCTTTATAAATGTACACACAGCTAAGGCCCAATTCACACTTATGCGACTTGGGACTGCAAAGTCGCATGACACGTCGTACCCCATGATTTTCAATGAGTACCATTCATATCTGTGCGACTTCAAATTGGTCCCTTTACTACTTTGGTCTGACTTTAATGCAACTTGGTCCATAGACCTCAAGATTACACAGGCATTGCTTCAAGTCGCGTCAAAATCGTGTGAATTTCAAGTTGCACAAGTGTGAAAGGGGCCTAAAGGGAATCTTTATGGTGGCTGTCAGTTCATTGAAGCCTATTTCAGGCTGAAAAGAGCCCATTAGATTATTTGATTTTTGAATAAAAATGTTCAGGATCACTTATCTGCTGCAAATATTAAAGAATAAATGTCCCTGTATCATATCACTTTTAAGATAGAACCTTTAGGGTGGCTACACATTGCCCTGCTGTCCTTTGGCCGAAGTGCAAGTGAAGCGCAGCATACACAGTCTTGGTGCAGGTTAGCTGCACTTTGCCATATACCTCTATTATGTCCTATGGCGTTTGGTGCATTTTCTGAAAGAGCACCAAAACCACAGGATATAATATGGCAAAGCGCAGCTAACCTGCACTAAAACCATAGGTGTGCTGCAGCCAAAGTGTGACCACTCTTTACATGTCTCCTGTTGTCTAGTAAGTGCCATGTTTGCATTCTCACTGTGTCAGCCAGTTCTGCCCTGTCAGATAAAGACATCTGCAGTTGTTTAACACAGTGTTTCTCAACTCCAGTCCTCAAGGCGCCCCAACAGGTTGTGTTTTCAGGCTTTCCATTATTTTGCACAGGTGATTTGATCAGTTTCACTGCCTTTTAGTAATTACCACAGCCGTTTTCGCTGAGAGAAATCCTGAAAACAAGGCCTGTTGGGGCGCCTTGGGGACTGGAGTTGAAAAACCCTGGTTTAACACATTGGATGTATTGCGCACACTGGACAATTAGGATTGCCTGTAAATGTGCCTGTTTATGTAAATAATTGGCCAATCATGCCAGCAGCACCAGAAAAAAATGCATGTTAAGTCAGGAGCTTCAGTCCATGTTTCACTTCACATACCAACATGAGGTTAAAAAAAAGTTTGACTGCTAATCAGATTTTCATGACAACAGTCTAGACCAGGGATCTTCAAACTTCTAGCTGTTACGGAAGTACACGTCCCATGAGGCATTGTATAACTCTGAAATTCACAGACATGACTAGGCATGATGGCAATTGTAGTTCCTGAACAACTGGAGGGCCATAGTTTGAGATCCCTGGTCTAGACTTGACTCAGAATGCTGTGAAACACTTAAAACAGCTAGTGAGCATCTGTTGTGCAGTTTGAAACAACTTCTTAATGAAAGAGGTTGGGGAGGAAGTCTACACTAAAGCCTCATACACACGATCGGATTTTCAGCGGACAGAGCGTAGGACTTTTGTCTGACGGCGTTGGCCGTGAACTTGTCTTACATACAAACGGCGAAGAATTGCCGGCCAACAAACACGAAACGACTTAGTTTTTCAGCTCTTTAGCGCCACCCTTTGGGCAACTTCTGCTATGTTATGGTGAGCATTGCTTTCAAGCATGCGTGTTTGTACTTTGGAGTTTTTTCCGATGGACTTGTGTGTACACATGCTTGGGAAAATCCAACAACACACAATTGTTGGCGGAAAATTTTAAAGCATGCTATCCAACATTTGTCTGCGGAAAATACAACAACAATCGTCCGATGGAGCATACAAACGGTTGGATTTTCAGACAACAGCCTGTCATCACAAAATTCCCGTCGGAAAATCCGATCGTGTGTATGAGGCTTTATTGTAGCTGACAAAAAGGGTTGTTGCTCAGCTAAACACTTTTTTTAAATGTTGGGAGCAGAAAGCATCTCAGATTGTACACTGAACCTTGAGGTGAATGGGTTATATCAATGGAAGACCATGTTGGGTTCCTTTTAGAGATGTAAAACGTCCGGAAATTTTGAAGCTTGGAAAAAACAGAAATTTTTGGAAAAAATGCTACATTAGCACTTTTTTTTGTCTTTTTGAGATTGAAAGTCATTTTGTTACGAGAACGTTGAGAAACTATGCATTTTCATTATCTTTGTCCTCTTCACTTCGATCCATGAAGGATTTTTTAATATCTACAGGACACTTGTTACATACAAGAATGTGTTTTGTCATCCTGGTAGCATTTGGAAATGCATATTTCATCTGACAATATTTGAAAATCACATTTTTCTTTTCAGAAGAACTTGTAATGTGAAAATGCCTCCATATGCTAGATGTTGGTCTCACCATTTTTCTGAGGGGAGTAGGAAAAAAAATTACTACTTTGCAAGAAGACACTAATCTATGGTTGTGTGGGGGGGAAGAACCTGATTTACTGATAATTAAATTATTATTTACACAAAAGTTTATAAAGATAAACTAATGTAGCTTAAAGTGGTTGTAAACCCACTTTTTCAACTTGCACCTACAGGTAAGCCTAGATTAAGGCTTACCTGTAGGTGCAAGAAATATCTCCTAAACCTACACGGTTTAGGAGATATTTACTAAAAATGACAGGTAGACAACGGTGCATTCATGGGGTTAATCCCATTCACAAAATCGGCTACTTCCCAGCAATCGCTGGGCGTAGCCAAATGTGACAGCGCATGCGCGGAGGCACGTCTTCGCCGCTCCGGCCAATCACAGCGCCGCTAGTGCGGCGATACCCGGAAGTAACATTCCGGCTGTCGCCGCAGTGATGTCTGTGTCTGGAGAGAGGGACGCGGACTGCTTCGGGGGCCCCGATCTAAGGTAAGTGGTACATAATGAGCTAGTATGCTAGTCATACTAGCTCATTATGCCTTTCTCTTGCAGGTTGGCTAAGAAAAAAAAAATCAGTGGGTTTACAACCACTTTAAATGATTCAGTTTTCTGGATTCAGAATCAGATAAATTTAAACTCTTACCTTTTTTAATTAAGTATATACTTTCAGGTCCTTTTTGTTGCTCTGTATTTTCTTCCAATGCTTTTGAGGCCTAGTGAAGAGGACAGAACAAACCAAACACACCCACTAACATGCAAAACTGAAACATTTTTCTTGTTAAAATAGCAGCACAGCACCTCCTAAAGGAAGAAATGCATACTGTTCTTGCATTGGAGGGTTCAGTTTGTCACCTAGGACTTGCTGGTCCTCATCCACAGAAATTAAAAATAATCTGATATACATTTTTTTTTAGAAATGATTTTGAAAATATTTGAACACCCTGTCTTAAAATATTTTATTCATCATGTTAAAATATTCCACAATGTTTTTTTCTTTTTTCAATTTTTTGGAAAAAAACGGAGGAAAAACTTATTTTTTTTCCAGGCCTTCACATCTCTAGTTTCTCTCCTGTCAGTCATAAAACCAGAAGGCTTAGGGCACAGGCTCTCCAAAACTGGACAGTTGAGAAGTCAAATCAAGACATCCAGATTTGTTTCATGAGCATAATTAGTTCATTCAAATCGATGAAAAGGCTGGACGGCCGCACTCTTTATTGAAGACGGTTTAAAAATTCTTCTGATACAAAGACATCAGAGGATCAATGAAAAGCTGACATGTTTCACACCACTATGGGGTGCTTAGTCATAGCTGTTGGAAGATCGAATGACCCTCCATATATATGGGGATGAAAAAAAGTCAATCAAACAGGAAATGCCTCCGATAAACCGCCCACATGGTTATGTCATTCCAAATTCCTGGACAAATAAACACCTGGGGTCATGCAGGTATACGGGATCTCTTAATAAATCAATGACTTTAAATAGGTCATCCCAAAATAACCTAGTTGACATAGCAAATGCATCGTACAACACAAGTGCGTGATGAACAAACATAACGTAGATATTCATATTTAAAATTTTAAACAAATTGGTAAATTTTTTTTGAAAAGGATGAGAAATAAGTGAGTAATTGATATATATATATATTTTAAATGAAAAACCAAGTACCATTGTGTGTGTGTGTGTGTGTATATATATATATAATGCATTTTAAAAACATAAATTTATGGAAATAAAACGCATTGACACACATTGTCTTTTGGTTTTTCTATGTATGTTGTATATAACATGGAGTAACCGGAAAGAAAGAAGTAGAATGTAATCCAGTATATATGCATCAATAGTATTATAATGCAAAGTATAATTCCGGTACTGCTATGTATATATATAACTGTTATAATCACAATAAGAGAGGAATAATATAGCTTTGATCTGTAAATAATCCTATTTGAAAAAATCCTGGAATTTTTTGAAAAACGGGATCCTATGGGGACACATAAGCAGGAAACACATGAAAACAGAGCTGGTGGACATGCAGACTAAATCTGCACAGGTGTATAATTAAATTCAGTATGTGGGTAGAGATTGTGATAACGCCCCTGCAAGAGGATCTACATTTATGGCTACAAACATATATGTATAATGGAGAGGTATACATGTAGTGTAAGGCCCCTTTCACACGGTCGGACCGTTCAGGTCTGCCTGTCGGTTTTTTCGGCGGACCTGAACGGCCGTTCCATGCTTCTCTATGGAGTGTCGGATGTCGGCGGTGACATCCGATCCGCTAAAATCAGACGGATGGCGATATGTTGCCATCCATCCATATCGAATCGGGTGAGATCTGATGAAAATGGATATGCTGTCCGTTTTTTCGTCCGATCTCTCCATAGGAGACAGCGGCGCTTGACAAATGTACAGCTAATAAATCCAGCTAAAATCATGTTATGCATCCAAGTCACTATGGAGCAAAATGCCAGGAAGAACTGAGGCTATTTGGAGAGGAAAGGGAGACCCTATGCATTATTAGTAGAGCGATCTTTATAAATTGTCTGGTGAATGTGTATCAAAGCTTTCCAGAATCATTTTAGATGTGCATGAGTCTAGCTATCAGTTGCCCTTTAAGGCCTCATGCTCACGGACTTTTTTGCAGCTTAAAAACGCCTCTCTATGTTAGCCTATGGCCTCATGCCCACCATGGTGTTTTTAAGCTGCAAAAAAAAAAACCAGGACCAGTGCGTTCTGAGGCTCCAGCGTAAGAGCTGTAAAAATGTCAGACGCTGGCAAAAGGTGTTAAATGCGATTTAACGAGGCATAACGCTCTTCTAAGCCTCGTCCGGCGTTTCTGTCTCTATCCAAAATCCTATGGGAACACTTTAACCACAGTAAAGTATGATGGTGGCAGCATCATGCTTTGAGGCTGTTTTTCTTCAGCTGGAACAGGGGCCTTAGTCAAGGTAGAGGGAATTATGAACAGTTCCAAATACCAGTCAATATTAGCACAAAACCTTCAGGCTTTTGCTAGAAAGCTGAACTGTAATACATTCTGGTTTTGGGCTGGAAGAAATCTATGTTCTATTCTGCCGCTGACCCAAATTCAAAGTGATGTGAATGCATGCAAAAAAGGATCACACTGGGACACACAGGTCAGTATGAGCTCTCTCGCATCAACAGGCCTTTATTCAGGGTTATGCATGCAAAAAAGGATCACACTGGGACACACGGGTCAGTATGAGCTCTCTCGCATCAACAGGCCTTTATTCAGGGTTACATAGTGACATAAGCAAACGTCATCACGTGTGAGTATATTATTGGTTCATCTGTATATGGTCCTTTTCCTGTTGACATCTGTTTTTGCCACGAGGCTTCACATTCCACAGCTCAGGAGCCATCTTTTAGTAGACGATGGGAGGGGCAGAAAGGAGGGGGTAAGGGAGTGAGTAATAAGAAATATAGGATTTTTGTACTCCACCGTAAAATCCTTTTCTCTGAGTTCTCTATTTACTCTTTCATTCATGGATGGACACAGCTTCCTCCTTGACAAGTGGGACGTCCCAAAGCAGTGTAAAAAAACGAAGGGTGGGAACAGCATAAAAGTAAACTTCACCCCAAAACAGAGCTCCTCGCTGAGGAGTTGCAACTCTAAACGGCCGCCTGCAAAACTTTGCGCCCGAAAGAAGCATCCGAAGATGCACCTACATCAACCTTGTAGAATTTTGTGAAAGTGTGAGCGGACGACCAAGTCGCCGCCTTACATAATTGGGAAACAGACGCTTGATGTCGGAAAGCCCAAGAGGCAGCTATTGCCCTGGTCGAATGCGCCGTGACAGGAAAAGGGGGCGCCCGACCCTTTATGGCGTAAGCCTGAATCACTATCTGACGGATCCACCTAGAGATGGTGGCCGACGAGACCGCTAGGCCCTTCTTGGGACCAGCCACCGAAACAAACAGTGAGTCTGACCTCCGCCACGGAGCAGTAGCAGATAAGTATACTCAGAGCTCGGACAACGTCCAAGGAATGCAACGCCGACTCCTTAGGATTCGACGGATGAGGACAATGTCTTCATTGAGATGAAAAGCCGAAACGACTCTAGGAAGAAAGGAAGGCTGCGGACGCAGCACCACCTTATCCTTGTGGAAAACCAGATAGGGAGCCTTGCGTGACAAGGCTGCCAGCTCAGAAACCCATCTGACGTAACAGCCACCGAAAAGACCACTTTTTGACAAAGTGTCAACAAGAGAATTTCCCTAATGTTCTCAAATGGTGACTTCTGAAGCACCGAGAGTACCAGGTTCAAGTCCCACGGAGGTAGTGGGGGACGGACCAGAGGAGCCACATGTCGAACCCCCCTGCACAAACGTACTCACGAGAGAGTGAGCCGCCAGGGCAGATATCTGCCCCTTAATCGTACTTAAGGCAAGCCTTTGGTCCACCCTACGCTGTAGGAACAGCAGGATTCTGGAGACCAAATAAGTACGCGGATGCCACTTAATTTCCTCACATAGATATGTAGGTCTTCCAAGTGCGATGGTAAACCTTCCTAGAGGACGGCTTCCAAGCACTTCTCAAGGTAGAGATCACCGAATCTGACCGACCCCGTTCTCTCAGAACCTGGTTCTCAATAGCCATGCCGTTAAAGCCAGTGACTGTAAAGCAGGATGGAGTATGGGACCTTGTGACAGCAGGTCCTCCCGTAGTGGTAGGCGCCAGGGGACGTCTGCTACCAGACGTACTAGATCGGCGTACCAAGGACGCTGAGGCCTATCTGGAGCGATCAGGATCATTGGAATCCACTCTGCGAAGCAGATGAGGAAGGAGCCTCATGGGAGGGAAGGCATAGACTAGCCGATACGGACCCCACGATGCCACCAACGCGTCCGTTGCGTCTGCCCATGGGTCCTTTGACCGGGCCACAAACCTCAATACCTTCCGATTGAGTCGGGACGCCAGGAGATCTACGTCTGGCATGCCCCATCTTTGGCAGAGGAGCTGGGACACATCCGGGTGTAAGGACGACTCTCCTTGGTCCAGCATTTGGTGACTCAGGTAGTCCGCTTGCCAGTTCTCGACACCCGGAATGTACACGGCCAACAGGGCTGGTACGCTCCTTTCTGCATACCTCAGGATGCAAGCAGCCTCCGATGCTGCAGCTGAACTTCTTGTTCCTCCTTGATGATTGACATATGCCACCGCCGTGGCGTTGTCTAACTGGATCCTGACTGGACGCCCTTGCAGTCTCTGAGACCATTTGAAGAGGCACAGCCTGATCGCCCGGAGTTCCAGGACATTGATCGGCAGGCGGGATTCTTCCGGGGTCCAGCGACCTTGCGTCGACTGAACACCCCAGACTCCCTCCAACCAGTAAGGCTGGCGTCCGTCGTGATCACCATCCAGTGAACAGGAAGGAACGACTTTCCGGACAGAAGTGCCGGTGATGTCAGCCACCACACCAGGGAAGTCCTGACTAGGTGGCTTACCCGGATTTGATAATCCAGGGATGATGGGCATTTGTCCCATCTGGACAGAATTTCCTTCTGCAACACGCAAGTGTGATATTGAGCATATGGAACCGCCTCGAAGGAGGCTACCATGAGGCCCAAGACTCGCATGCAAAAACGGAGTGACAACCATCTTTTGGATGTCAACTGCCGCACCGCAGCCCAAAGGGTCTGCAACTTTTCCACAGGAAAGGAAAACCTTTGCCTGTGAGGAATCCAGAATCAACCCCAGATATACTAGGCGTTGAGTCGGCACCAATACTGACTTTTGCGTGTTTAGCACCCAACCACAGTCTCTGAGAGTCTGACAGGTTATAGACACGCTCACCTCTAATTCTGAGCTTGAAGCGGCCCTCAGAAGTAGGTCGTCCAAGTAGCCCATGATAGCGATGCCCTGCTGTCTTAGAAGGGCCAGAATCGGGGCGAGCACCTTGGTGAACACCCTGGATGCCAGGCCAAACGGGAGGGCCACAAACTGATAGTGGATAGTGGTCCTCTCCGACTGCGAAGCGCAGAAACCTCTGATGCCTGGAGCATATGGGAACATGCAGGTATGTGTCCTTGATGTCCAAGGACGCCAGAAAGTCCCCTGGATCGAGAGCAGTGACTACAGACCGAACCGACTCCATCCGGAATCTTTGTACCTTCACAAAGCAATTGAGGGCCTTGAGATCCAGGATTGGACGAACCCCATCCTTCTTTGACACTACGAACAGATTTGAGTAAAACCCCTGAAACCTTTCCTGCCCTGGGACAGGAATGATCACCCCGCGTACCAGCAGATCCTGGACCGCCCCATACAGGGCCTTCCGACGGGTCGGCTGAGGCTGGAGGTTGGAGGGAAAGAATCTGTTCGGCGGACAAGAGAGAAACTATCTTGTAGCCTGAGGAGATTACTTCGCAAACCCACCGGTCGGAAATCAGAGATGTGTCCACTGAGTCGCGAATTTGCAAAGACTTGCCCCCACCCGAGAGATGGGTGGGGGCAGACCTTCATGCGGACGTAGATTTGTCCGCAGGCTTGTTGGGCTTGCGAAACCAAGGACACTTTTGTCCCTGAGCAGGCGCTTTATCAGCCTGGGATCTTTTACCTGCCGCCCTGAGCCAACTAAAAAAATGCTTGTGTGTAGTAAAGGAGGGCCCTTGCCTATGGCGTGGCGCCTTAACCTTTTTGGATTGTGGAAGCAATGTGCTCTTGCCTCCTGTGGCATCTTTATCGATTTCATCCAGAGAGGCCCCAAAAAGTATGTCTTTCTTGGAAGATTGGTCCGCAGACCAGCACTTTAACCAGATCAGGCGGCGTAATGCCATCGCATAAACCGAGGCTCTAGACAGCAAGGGGATAGTATCCATGTCTGACTCGCAGACAAACTTAAGGCCCTGTACCAACTGGTCGGCCAAAGCTACCTCATTCGGAGAAGCCCCCCGCGCCTTTAACCCCTGGAGTAGCATCTTTGCCCACTCAGTAAGTGTCTGAGACACCAAAGCCCCAGCCAATGCTGGACGCACCGCTGAGCCCACCACTGTATAGGTAGTGAGTGCCTCAGCCTTCTTGTCCACAGGGTCCTTGAAGACAGGAGCCCCTTCCACTGCAATCGTGGTAACTTTGTTAAGTCTGGACACGAAGGTCCACTACCGGGGGAGAGGACCATTTTTTCAGGAAACTCTCCTTAAAGGGGTACCGGACCGCAAAATTTTTGGGGCTGCAAAAACCTTCAGTAGGTTTTTCCCATTCCTTGTATAAAAGCTTATCAAGATAAGACACACAAGGAAACACCTCAGCAGTGGGGGCCGGCTTACGGAACCCAAAGGGGACTGCCGTCTCTGCCGCATTTTCCAATTTCAGCGTATCCCGCACTGCAGTGATAAGGTCAGATACCAAAGCCTCTTCGCGTGCTGACCCAGACCTGGAGTCATTCTCACTGTCCGACCAGCCACGGTCCGCAGTCTCTGATGCATCAGAATCAGGGCCATGAGCCACAGCCGGGCCTGGTTCTGCATCAGAATTATCCCCCAGAAGATGGTGGGGGAAGGGGGTGTTTCCTACCCCCTGTGTTCCCACGCGCTGCTTCTACCTTGGCAACAAAAGCTTCCAGGATTGCCGACATAGCATCCACAGATACATCAGGGGCACCAGCTGCCAACTCAGGTGTTTCAGGGGAAAAGACATCTGCTTCTGATGTCATGCTGACCCATGCGCCTGACACCCACAGGGACTCCAGGCAAGGTATCAATAGGCCACCCTCCTAGCTGCTACAGAGATGCAGGGTCTCCCAGAGGACTCACCACCCTTGGAACGGTACTGCTACTGCTGCCGTCTGCTCCCGCCTAAGATGCTCTCCCACTGCCTGTGTCAGTCTGATCCCGTCAGTGTGTGTCTGTATACTTTCGCGCCTGTAGAATGCACCCTAGAGGTCGAAGACTTCTACAAAATGCCTGCCAAGCGGCCGTGCTGAAGAACAGTGTGGACCATAAGAAATTGGGCGCCGAGCCGTCGTCAGAGGCCAAAGCGGCCGCGGATCAAAAGAAAATGGCCGCTGAACAGTCGACAGAGGCCAAAACGGGCGCGGACCACAAGAAAATGGCCGCCGAGCGACAGTAGATCATACAGGCGCGAACCACAAGAAAATGGCCACTGAGCGACGGTAGAACATACAGGCGCGAACCACAAGAAAATGGGCGCCGAGCGATAGAGGCCAAAACAGGCGTGGACCACAAGAAAATGGCCGCTGACAGCATGGAGGGAGAAAACACACACAGGTAAGCAGCACATTGACATATTTAATGACAGCCTACAGCGCAGCCCCGCTCCAGATGGAGCCCCCCCCAGGGGACACCCAGCAACCAGCCTTAGCTTCAGAGCCCAGGGAGGAGGGGAGGAAGGAAAGGCAAAACCACTTACTTGATCTCTCCAGGACTGTCCAGCCAAGTCTTCCTGCCGAAGCAGGGGAGCTACTTACCTTTCCTGCGTGGATTATGCTGGAAGACATTCCGGACAGATCATCTTCCGCGCAGTTACGGAGGTGACTGTCGGCCCAGCATGCTGTGATTGAGCCATAGAGACCGATCATATGCATGCCCTGGAGCATAAGCTCACCGGCCACCTGTGGAGCGACCGGCATGTCGTGAAAAACCCAGCGCGTACCTAGGGTCGGCACACACTCGATGGCCAAAACGGGAGACTACAAGGATCTGGGATCCAGCCTGTTACCCAGTCGGCAGTTGATCAAAGATTGCAGGAACAAGAAACGTAGAAAAAAAAACCCTGGACCAATGGGCCTGAAGGGAGCCATGTCCTCCTATTCTAGGCAGAAAAAACTGATCTGCGAGGTGCAGAGAGAGGGGTTATACCCAGAGGGTCCGCCCCCTGGGCGGTACTGTATAAGGTGTGATATGTGTGAGGGGGTTAGCTCGGCAGCGGGTGTGTGTGACCCCCGGGATGGGCTCCCCACACAAAAACAGGCCCAGCAAACGGAGGTTGTGGTTTTCAAAATCAAAAAAAGGTGCGGTTTATTTTCTATTTACAGTGACAAAACACAGCAAAGCCAAAAGAAACATAAACAAAATAAATCCTGGTCAACTTGACCTCTGACTAAACATACAGGTTTCCTAACTAACAACTGGGATCAGCCTAGTGCTGTCCTAGTCCCTAAGTCCCTGGTTTTAAATGTCCAAGCAAATAGCCACACAGGCTTTGTCTCACCGCACAGGGGTTCACTCTCCCTAGACAGTCCACACAGGTCTGGGTCCAGGCATGAGCTAACATCTAATGAAGCTGGGAGTTCTTATAGAGGCCTAAATGAGCTGACAAGCTTCAGCTGGTCTCATCAACTCCCTGTCTGCACGACGCCCCACACTCTCCCTAGAGGTATGAGTCATCCATGAGCCCACTAGCCTTAGCTGGGCTTATACAACTCTCCACCTAGTTGTATAAGTCGGCGTAAAGCCTGAATCTGAGCGAAATATATCTACCCCCCTGGATGCAACCAGGTGACTTTACCTTCCTGCTGTCACATACCCCCCCTCTTGTTTTAACCTCGGGGTTGGAACACCAGCAATCAGGCATTCATGTACTCGAGACAAAGCATCCACATTCCCCATTTGAACGCCAGGGCGATGCTTTACTGTGAAGTTGAATTCCTGGAGGGCCAGGAACCACCTATTCACTCTTCTATTTGTTTCCTTGTTTTGAGCCATCCACTTTAACGGAGCGTGATCCGTAACCATGTCAAAGTGCCTACCTAGCAGGTAGTACCGAAGGGAATCTAGAGCCCACTTCACCGCTAAACACTCCTTTTCAACGGTGGCGTAATTTACCTCATGGGACTTCAACTTCCTGCTGAGGTAAATGACTGGGTGCTCTTCCCCGTTCCAGACCTGGGACAATACTGCTCCTAACCCCACATCTGACGCATCACTTTGTACGACAAAGTCTTTAGAGAAGTCGGGTGAGTACAACACTGGCTGGCTACATAAGGCTTGTTTCAAGAATTGGAATGCTGCCTCAGCCTCGGGGGTCCATTTAATCATGACCGACCCTTTCCCCTTCGTTAGGTTGGTTAGGGGCACAGCCTTAGAAGCAAAGTGGGGAATGAATCGCCGATAATACCCAGCGATTCCCAGAAAGGCTCGTACCTGCTTCTTGCTGTTGGGACGTGGCCAACTCTGGATGGCCTCGACTTTGTTGAGTTGGGGTTTTATTACTCCCCTCCCAATGGTGTACCCAAGATATTTGGCCTCCTCCTGCCCAATGGTACACTTCTTGGGGTTAGCCGTAAACCCCGCTTCCCGAACAGAGTCCAGGACTGCTTGCACTTTTGGCAGATGTGTGGCCCAATCTGTGCTATGGATAATTACGTCATCCAGGTAAGCCGCAGCATACTTCCGATGGGGCCTCAGCATCTGGTCCATTTTCCGCTGGAATGTGGCCGGCGCATTCTGTAACCCGAACGGCATTCTCTTATATTGGAACGCCCCGTCTGGGGTTACAAATGCGGTTTTCTCTTTGGCCAATTTGGCCAGGGGGATTTGCCAATACCCTTTTGTGAGGTCAAGAGTCGTCATGTATCGGGCTGTTCCCAGCCGGTCGATCAACTCATCTATACGTGGCATGGGGTAGGTGTCAAATTTTGTAACTTTGTTCAACTGACGAAAATCGTTACAAAATCGCCAGCTCCCATCCGGTTTAGGCACCAACACAATGGGACTAGACCAATCACTTTGGGACTCCTCTATCACCCCTAAGTTCAGCATTTTCTGTACTTCCTCCCGTATTGCCTCCCGTCGGGCCTCTGGGATCCGATAGGGTTTTAACTTCACCCTTTCACCGGGCGGGGTAATGATGTCATGCTCTACCCCAGATGTTTGTCCCGGCAGCTCAGAGAATACCTCCTTGTTGCGAAGCACAAACTCCTTAACCTCCTGTTGTTGGGGTTGTGACAAGGTGGCTGCTATTCCAACCTCAGGAATCACGCAACCAGTTTGAGCTGGTGACCAAGTGTCTGCGACTAGGGACTCTCTATCCCTCCAGGCTTTCAACAGATTAACGTGATAGATCTGTTCGGGCTTTCGCCTTCCTGGTTGTCTGACCTTGTAATTCACTTCGCTCACTTTTTCCATTATCTCGTAGGGGCCTTGCCATTTGGCAAGGAATTTACTTTCAACCGTAGGGACAAGTACCAGTATCCTATCCCCCGGGGAAAAGGTACGGGTCTTGGCTCCACGGTTGTACACTCTCTGCTGTGCTAACTGCGCTTGGGCCAAATGTTCCTTCACGATGGGCATTACCTGTGCAATTCGGTCTTGCATCAGGGCGACATGCTCAATCACACTCCTGTGGGGAGAACTCTCACTTTCCCAAGTTTCCTTGGCAATATCCAACAGCCCTCTTGGGTGTCTCCCATACAGTAACTCAAAGGGGGAGAATCCCGTAGAGGATTGGGGCACCTCCCTAATAGCAAACATCAGAAAAGGAAGTAGACAGTCCCAATCCTTTCCATCTCTATCCACCACTTTCTTCAACATTTGTTTTAGGGTTTTGTTGAATCTTTCAACCAGCCCATCGGTTTGGGGGTGATACACAGATGTACGTAATTGCGTCACTTTGAACAATTTACACAGCTCCTTCATAACCCGGGACATAAAGGGTGTACCTTGGTCCGTAAGCAGTTCTTTACAAATACCCACCCGGCTAAACACCAGAGATAGCTCTTTGGCTATGGTTTTGGCCGAGGTATTTCGGAGAGGGATCGCTTCTGGATAACGGGTGGCATAGTCCATTATAACTAATATGTACTGGTGCCCCCCTAGCGGACTTGATTATAGGACCTACCAAATCCATGGCGATCCTCTCAAACGGGACCTCAATGATGGGTAGAGGGACCAGCGGGCTACGGAAATGTGGCATCGGGGCCGACCTCTGACACACAGGGCAGGAGGAACAATAATTTTCTATGTCCTTCATCACCCCCGGCCAATAGAATCTCTGTAATACCCTCTCTCGGGTTTTCTCTGTCCCGAGATGACCTCCAAGAATGTGCCCATGGGCCAACTCCAACACCAACTTCCTGTAAGGTTTGGGCACCACAAGCTGCTCAACGGTTTCTTCTGCCCTTTTTGCCACCCGATACAGTAGGTCCTTCTCTACGCTGAAGTATGGGTAAGTGCAGGTATTATCTGGGTTCACTAACTCGCCATCTATTTTCACTACGTTTTCCCGTGCCTTTATTAGGGCGGGGTCTTTCAACTGTTCTGTGGCAAAGTTTTCCCTGTGAACCTCAAGATCAGAAAACTCCACAGACGGTAGGTTTTCGTCTGAGGAGGTGGGCTCCTCTCCAGTTTCTTGAGTCTCCCCTGCCAATACTGATAAGGGAAATTCCGGAGAGTCCTCACCACTCTCAGGGGAGTTCTGGCTATCACATTCCTGGTACATAGGGGCACCAGTGGGGGGCTCAGGATCATCCCACAGTTCCCAGAACTTCGGAAAATCCCTTCCCACAATGGCGTCATACGGTAACTGAGATACTAAGCCCACTGGATGAGAGAGGGTACCTTTGGGGGTCTCGAAACACACTGTAGTCACTGGATACTCTCGGGTGTCCCCATGCACACAAATAACAGCTACCTTGCTATTCCCAGAGACCTCTGTTTTAACTAACTCAGCCTTTATCAGGGTCACAAGGCTACCTGAATCCAGCAATACCACAACATTTCTACCATTAACACACATTTTGCATAAATGTTTCTCAGTTCCTCGAATGGCAGTGCATGCGACTGTCGCACACAGCGACTGACGTCTGCCCGTCAGAAAGTCACACTGCATGGGTTCCTCCACAACCGGGCAATTGGCTGCAATATGTCCCGCTTGCCGGCAGCGGTAGCAAACGATCCTTCTTGCCGCCTCTTGAGCCGCTGATTTCCCAGGCTGTTCTCGCCAAACTTGGGGTAGAGCTCCCACCCTCTCACTCTCTCCACCCTCACCCCTTGGAATCCTCTTATCCGCCCCTGGGGATGGTCTGGTCTTAGGGTGGAAAGTCCGAGTGTCTCTGGAAGAGGCCGTCAGGTTCTCTGTAGCCAAGTATTTCTCCACACGATCCACAAGACCATCGGCCGTCTCTGGGTCTCCATGGCTTACCCACTTTTGGATGGCAGTAGGAAGAGCTCTCAAAAACCGATCCATTACAACACGTTCCACAATCTTTGGTGCGGACAAAGTCTCTGGCTGTAGCCACTTTCTGCTCAGGTGAATGAGATCATACATTTGAGACCTGGGGGGTTTTCCAAGCTGGAAAGTCCAGTTATGCACACGCTGAGCCCGGACAGCCTGGGTGACACCCAGCCTTGCCAATATTTCAGCTTTTAGCATCACATAGTCTTTTGCTTGGTCAGGCTCTAGGTCATAGTAAGCCTTCTGCGATTCACCAGTTAACAGAGGAGCCACCAGTCCAGCCCACTGCTCCTCAGGCCACTTTTCTCTTTCAGCAGTCCTTTCAAATGTGGTCAAAAATACCTCTGGATCATCCTCTCCAGTCATTTTTGTCAATAAACGACTCACCCCAAAGGACGCGGTATTAGTGGGACGGCTTTCCTCACTGGTCTGCGGACGTTGCTGCATTACTGCTTCCATTTGTTGTAGTCTCTGCTCTTGCTTCTGTAACAGGTCTATGAAGCGGGCCTCAGATTGCTGCTGGGCTTGTTGCTGAGCTTCCAGACTCTGTTGGTGAGCTTGCTGCTGGGCTGCAAGGCTCTGTTGATGAGCTTGCTGCTGGGCTGCGAAGTTCTGTTGTTGAGCTGCAAGGCTCTGTTCAAACCTGCATTTGTCTGCTGTTGATTGGCATTTGCTAGAGCCAGCTGCTTCAGTATCTCCTCCATGCTGGCTTAAAAAAAACTGCCACTGGTTCTCCACCAACTGTGAGGGGGTTAGCTCGGCAGCGGGTGTGTGTGACCCCCGGGATGGGCTCCCCACACAAAAACAGGCCCAGCAAACGGAGGTTGTGGTTTTCAAAATCAAAAAAAGGTGCGGTTTATTTTCTATTTACAGTGACAAAACACAGCAAAGCCAAAAGAAACATAAACAAAATAAATCCTGGTCAACTTGACCTCTGACTAAACATACAGGTTTCCTAACTAACAACTGGGATCAGCCTAGTGCTGTCCTAGTCCCTAAGTCCCTGGTTTTAAATGTCCAAGCAAATAGCCACACAGGCTTTGTCTCACCGCACAGGGGTTCACTCTCCCTAGACAGTCCACACAGGTCTGGGTCCAGGCATGAGCTAACATCTAATGAAGCTGGGAGTTCTTATAGAGGCCTAAATGAGCTGACAAGCTTCAGCTGGTCTCATCAACTCCCTGTCTGCACGACGCCCCACACTCTCCCTAGAGGTATGAGTCATCCATGAGCCCACTAGCCTTAGCTGGGCTTATACAACTCTCCACCTAGTTGTATAAGTCGGCGTAAAGCCTGAATCTGGGCGAAATATATCTACCCCCCTGGATGCAACCAGGTGACTTTACCTTCCTGCTGTCACATATGTTACACTTTCTACAAGTTTTCTGCCTAGTCACTCCTAAATGAAGGATAATACCCACTTGTCAAGAGGAAGCTGTGTCCGTCCATGAACGAAAGAGTAACATCTGTTTCTCGTTTTTATGTAAGGAAATTTACTGCTGTCTTGTTACATGAATACCAAAACTCACACACACACACACACACACACACACCGCAACAAGAAAGAAAAGAAACAATAAAAATAATAAAGAAGAAAAGAAAATAACAATATTTGAGTGGTTAAAAGAGAGGGATAGCATAGACATAATATAGTAATTTTTTATCAACTCCATCACAGTCCCCCCTTTAAAATTACTATTTTATCAGTACTGTCCCTTTGCTGTATGGTCTTACTTGGCCCTCCCGACATCAGGATATTTTTTGTATTTCGCATAGAAGTCAGACATGGCTTGCCCGGTGTCCTCTTTTGACAAAATGGTCAGAACAGTCAAGTACTATTCTTTCCCTTATCATTTGAGAATGTTGTATGTATTATTAACAGGCAAGGACTGCAGTGGAGCATACGGTCCCTCTTCCTCCTCCATTGGATCTCTAATATCACCCAAATTAAAAAAGGTAGGGGTTACCTCTTTAGCCGCCTTTCCTAACAGCTTCTTCATACAGGGCAGAATACAGCAAACCACTATCGCAACTAATATAAGCACCACCAAAATTGCTATGCCTATTTGAGTACAAATGCGTTACCACCCACTCATCCACCCAAAATACTGGTCCCAGGGATCGGTCAGCCCCGAATTTCTTTTTAACTCTTTTTAGAGATCCTCAAATTTTTTAATGGCCAAGGTTACCTTACCATTTGGGCCTGTATTGTCCGGAATGTACGTACAACATGTACTTGTCCCAGGTAACAATTTACACACACCCCCCTTCTCAGCTAAAATCATGTCTAAGGCCATACGATTTTGGAAAGTAATTTGTGAAGTGACCTCTAGTTGTTCAGCTACACCCTGGAGTGCATCCCTGGTATAGTGAACGAACCTCTGTTGGTTATAATAGATATAATTAATCTAATCTACATTCTTATTTACAGTGATTATGGGAATCAGGGACTCAAAACCTGCCTTTACTTGGTCTCAGGCTTTAAACTCATCTGGGACCCCCCTTGGGACTCCTATGGCATCTATATATACATGGGGTCAAAACTACCAGCTGGGGCACTTCTGCACTTCCCGCTGGTTCCGGATGACTGCTCCCCCTTCGCTACTAGGTCACCTCATGGGCATTATGACTTTGGCAAGTGCACATTCCCCTGTCCATTGGTCTGTTAACTTAGTCCTAATCTTCATGTCCCCACAGATCCAATACACGTCTCCCAAAGATTGAGTTTCATTCTGCACCAGATCTGTGGATACACTGCTGTAGGAGGCACAGTATCCCATAGAGAAGTTCCCCAAGAACTTCCCTGTTCCCTGGTAGTTCCCATAACATTTGTAATTACCGGGATATATGGTGATACCCTCTCTGGGCTTGAATGTCTTGGTTACTATGGGATATTATCTTTTCCATTTTTCCACTGGGAGTAGTCAGTGGAAGTATTGGTGAACAGGCTCAGAAAGCACTTCTCTTGAGTGGGAGGTATGTTTAATGGCACTGTTCCCAAATGAGGTCTAGCTCCACACACATAACAGTTGGACCTGTTATGTTTCCCTGCATTATACCTCATCCATTCGAGCCACAGTTTGACATCCAAGAAACCAGTCTCTGCTGCCATCGTGTCTTCAAATGTGGGATTAGCTATGGTCACCATATCTCCTAGGGTGCGCATACGTACATGTGATTTAAGGGGATTGCTTGCTGTTTGAAGGGCCTGCCATTCAGATGAATTATACATGTCTTTAAATTGGAACTGTCCTCTTGGTCCCATATTCTCCCCATCATACCGTACCCCCATAACATATGTGCCTGCATCCATAGGACTGGGATTCCTTATGGTTAGGGCGAGTTTCGTGCTATGTCCTGTCTTCCCATCACTTGACCATGTGCCTGTTTTTAATAAGGTCAGTCTGCTGAGTAATGACTTTCCATATTTGTCTTTCTTGTTCAGGGCACTATGTGGCCTATATCCCCAGTCATCCCCTGTATTCCAACCCACAGATCCCCAGTGCTCACAGTCGTCTGTGACACATATATATATATGGTTCCGGAGGCGATCTGCGGCTGGTACACGTTACACTGCCAGTCGAATGGAGGGAAGGAAATTATAGTACAGTAATCAAATATGAAGGTAGCTACATGTGTGTTTGATGAATTATACCAGAATTGTGTTACACCATCTACTTGTTTGATAGCCACCTCCTGTGTGTGTACAGTTGCTATAAGAAAAAAGATATATAATTTCATTCTGATGCGGGTGGTGCACGGTCCTCAGGAACTTGAGCCTTTTTGCAGTGGGAAGCGTGTATCCAATTGTTCTTTCCGGCCAACTTAACTGAAGTGGCTGTTGTCAGCAACACTTGGAATGGACCATCATATCTTGGCTCCAGGAAATGTTTTCAGAAGAACTTCTTAACCATCACCCAGTCACTAGGAAGTATGCTGCGAGTACCGGTATCTAGATCAGGATCTGGAATGGAAGAAAATACTCGTGCATGAATATTAGTTAATTCTTTTGCAAGAGCGGTCACATAATCTGTCAAAGTATCAGACTGCAATTGCAACTGTTGTGGGTAATAACAACCTAATCTAGGGGCTGTTCCAAACAAGATTTCAAAAGGGGATGAAGAATGCTTCCCCCTTGGGGAATACCGTACGCTGAATAAGGCTATTGGCAGGCTTTCTGGCCAGGACATACCTGTGTCCTTGGCCATTTTTAGCATTCGGGTTCTAAGTGTCTGGTTCATTCTTTCCACTTTACCACTACTCTGAGGGTGATAAGGTGTGTGAAACGCCAATGTGGTTCCTAGGGCCAACCATATTTCTTTTGTGACTGTAGCAGTGAACGCAGGGCCTTGATCACTCTCTATCACCTCGGGTACCCCATATCTGCAAACCACCTCCAAAAGCATTTTCTTAGCCGTGGTTTCTCTTTTCGTCCATGTACGGACACAGCTCCTTAATTCTTGACAGTTGGGTTATGTTCCGTCTATTAGGAGAGGACTAGGCAGAACATGTTAGATATTTAATACATGTTACTTTAACAGAGTTGAACAGCCCTGCCCAGGGGGCAGTCCCTCCGGCCATAACCCTCCACCCTGCAGTCAGCAGCCTCAGTTTTTTGGGCCCAGAGTCCTGAAGAAGTTTTTACTTTTTATTTTATTTTTGGAGAATCTTCTATCATCTGCCGGCTGGGCATGTTAGGCAGGATAATATAGATCCTTGTAGTCCCCCCAGTCCGGCCATCGAGCGTGAGCAGGCCTTAGCTACGTGCGGGGTCAGCTACGACATACCCCATGGCTCCAGGGGTGGCCGGTGAGCTATGCTCCATGGTTCACATATGACCGGGCGGCTTGCTGTCTCAGTCACAGTGGACTGGGCCGACAGCTACTCTGTACTGCTCAGTTGTAGGTCTGTCAGGAACGCACCAGCAGGTCCTCGCAAGGATGGGTAAGTACAGTTCCTCCTGCCTCAGTGGGATGGAACAGCTGGACATTTCTAAGGAGGTCGTTAGGGGGTTCTCCTGCCCTCCCCTCTCTCCCTCTGTCACCCTTTTTCCTCCTCCCCTTGCGGGGCACGCTGCAACCAGGGAATACCTTTAGGGGGGCTCCAGGTCCCGGCGGGGGGCTGTGGGGGTGTCCAGGCCCGCTCTCTGTGTGGGGGGTTGTATATTCTTGGAAGCCTCCGCTGCTGGCCTTCTCGTCCTCCTCGCTTGCTGGGCGCCATTTTATGAAGCGCTGGCGCCATTTTTCTGGGGCCTGTGCATTGCATTGCAATTCCCATTGGTGGCCATTTTGCCGTGGCTGCGCTTTGATGCAGGTCTGCTATTGCGGGCGGCCATTTTCTTGTGGTCCGCGCGCGTTCTCTGAGGCACCCGGCGGCCATTTTGGAGTGGGTTTTGACCTCTACTGCTGGCTGAGCTTCCTGAACAGTGCGAACTGCGCAATTCACCTCACACAGTTCCTCAGTCACACGCGGTGTGCGGAGGGAGAGCGGGCAGCGGCGCTGAACAGTCTCTGGCTAGGCGGTGAGTCCTCTGGGTATCCCCCCTCGGTCAATGCAGCAAGGAGGGTGGACAAAATTTTGTGTCAGGTATCTTGACTAAGTCCCTAAGGGCTTGTCAGTGGGCAGTATGGAGTCAGAAGCTGATCTTTTTTACCCAAACATTCCATAGGCAGCAACCGGTGCCTCTGCACCTGCGGTTCCCATGGATGCATTGACGGCGGTCCTGGAGTAATTTGTTACCAGGGTGGAAGAGGCGTAAGGGGGTACTAAGCGCCCCCTCCCCCTGCCATCTCCTGGGGAATGTTCTGACTCAGACTCGGGCCTGGCTGCGGCTCAGGACCCCAGTTCTAGTATGTCAGAAGAGGCGGACCAGGACCTTTCCTGTCCCCCAGCTCAAGACAGAGCGCTTGTCAGTGCACTTATCAATGCTGTGAGGGACACTCTCAAGCTAGAAGATGCAGCTGGGACTTCCACAGCAGGGCCTCTCTCTTTTGGGTCGCACAAACCGACCCGTTCTGTTAAAATTTTTCCTTATGTTGATTTCTTTGACAAGTTCATAGATAAGGAATGGGAAGGGCCGCAGAGGCCCTTTGCGGTCCCTCAGCGCATGGCGGTCCATTACCCATTTGAAGAGAGCCCTTTGAAAAAATGGGCTTCTCCTCCGGTCGTTGATCTCCCGGTCTCTCGGTTAATTAAAGTAACCACTATCCCGGTGGAGGGGACCCCTTCTTTTAAGGTCCCTACTAATAGGAGGTCCAAAGCGGTGAGCCGCTCCATGTTCACCATGCTGGGGTCAGCATTGCAACCTATACTGGCTGCTACCTTGTTGTCGTAGACACTCACTGAATGGGCAAAAATATTGCACCAGACTGTGGAGGAGCATCAGCTCCCACCAGAATGCGTGTCACTGGCCGAACAGTTGGTACAGGGACTAGTGTACGTCTTTAATGCAACCCTGGATGCAGCCCCTTTGATCTCCAGGACCTCCACATCTGCGGTGGTATCGTGCCGCCTAATCTGGCTTAACTGCTGGTCCGCTGACCAAGCTTCTAAGAAAACTCTGGCAGATTTGCCTTTCAAAGGTGGGAGGCTTTTTGGTGCCTCACTGGACAACATCATTAAGGATGTCACTGGAGGTAAGAGCACACTTCTCCCTCCGTCCACTAAATCGAAGGAGCCGCACCGTAACTGGGGCCCTCCTTTCTCACACAGAAGCAGTATTTTCGTCAGTCAGGACCTGCTGGCAGACCCTCCCAAGCGGACAAAGGTCCAGCTGGGGGACAAAAGCGTCCCTGGGTGCGCAAGCCCAACAAGCCAGCAAACAAGCCTGCTACCGCATGAAGTTTTACCCCCACCCGACTCCAGGGTGGGGGGACGGCTTCGCGGGTTGGCAGCTCGGTGGACCTCCCTGCTCTCCGACCAGTGGGTCTGCGAGGTAGTCACCTCGGGATACAAGATAGAGTTCCTTTCTTGTCCACCAAACAGATTCTTTCCCTCAAATCGTATTCTCCTTCCGGCTCGTCGGGCTGCCCTCCAGGGGGCAGTGCGAGGCTTGTTGCGGTGCGGGGTGATCATACCACCACAGGACAGGTTTCAGGGTTTCTACTCTAATCTGTTTGTGGTCCCAAAGAGGGACGGAGTCCTTCCAATCTTGGACCTCAATGCCTTTATAAAGATTCAAAAAATCCGTATGGAATCGATTCGTTCGGTGGTGGCTGCGCTCCATCCGGGGGACTTCCTGGATATCAAGGACGCATACTTGCATGTCCCCATCTGTGTCAGGCATCAGAGGTTCCTGCGCTTTGCGATCAGCGAAGACCACTCTCAATTTGTGGCTCTTCCCTTTGGCCTAGCATCGGCACCAAGAGTTTTCACCAAGGTGCTCGCCCCGATTCTAGCTTTGCTGAGACAGCGCGGCATTGCTATCGTAGGCTACATGAACGACCTTCTTCTGAGAGCTGTTTCAAGCTCAGAATTAGCCAGTCAGACCCTCCGGGAGTTTGGTTGGATACTGAACCTCCAGAAGTCGGTGTTAGTACCGACCCAGCGCCTAGAGTACCTGGGGTTGATTCTGGACTCCTCGGGGGCCAGAGTCTTTCTTCCCTTGGAGAAGTTGCAGACACTCCAGACTGCGGTGCGGTTGTTGACATCTCGCAAATGGTCGACTCCGTTTTTGCATGCAAGTCCTTTTGAGGCAGTACCATAAGCCCAATTCCACACTCGGGTCTTGCAAAGGGAGATTCTCTCCAAATGGAACAAATCTCCGTTGTCTCTGGATCGTCAGATTCAGATAAGTCATCTAGTCAGGGCCTCTCTGAGTTGGTGGCTGAGCTCCCCGGCTCTTTGGTCCGGGAAGTCAATCCTCCCCTTTCATTGGACTGTGATCACGACGGACACCAGCCTGATCGGTTGGGGGGGAGTCTGGGGGATTCAGGCGGCCCAGGGCCGCTGGACTCTGGACGAATCCCAAACTGCCGATCAACGTCCTGGAACTCCGGGGCGATCAGGCTGTGCCTCTGCAAGTGGTCACAGAGGCTACAAGGGGGTCCAGTCAGGATACAATCAGACAACGCCATGGCAGTGGCATATGTCAACCATCAAGAAGGAACAAGAAGCTCGGCTGCAGCATCGGAGGTCGCTCACATCCTGCGGTGGGCGGAAAAAAGCGTGCCGGCTCTATCGAAAGTTTACATTCCGGTCATGGAAAACTGGCAGGCGGACTATCTGATGCTGGACCAAGGGGAATGGTCGTTACATCCGGAGGTTTTTCAACTCCTTTGCCGGAGATGGGGCACGCCAGATGTCGATCTCCTGGCTTCTCGACTCAATCGCAAGGTGTCGAGGTTCGTGGCCAGGTCCAGAGATCCCTGGGCAGACGCGTTGGTGGCCCCGTGGGGTCAGTATCGACTAATTTATGCCTTTCCCCCACTGAAGTTGCTTCCTCGTCTGCTCCGCAGAGTAGAGACCGAGGGGATTCCGGTGATTCTCATCGCCCCGGATTGGCCCAGGCGTCCCTGGTACGCCGACCTCGTGCGCCTGGTGGCGGATGCACCTTGGCGACTGCCAATGTGGGAGGACCTTCTCTCGCAAGGTCCCATTCTTCATCCTGCTTTACAGTCGCTGGCTTTAACGACATGGCTATTGAAAGCCAGGTACTAAGGGACCGAGGCCTGTCGGATTCAGTCATTTCAACCACGTTGAGAGCACGGAAATCTTCTTCTAGGAAGATCTACCATCACACGTGGAGAGCCTACATCTCTGTGTGAGGAGGTGGAATGGCGTCCATGGGCATATTCGGTTTCCAGGATCCTGCTGCTTTTACAGCGTGGAGTGGATCAGAAACTTGCCTTAAGCACCATTAAGGGGTAGATTTCAGCCCTGGCTGTTTTCTTTCAGCGACCCCTGGCGGCTCATTCTTTGGTGAGCACTTTTGTGCAAGGGGTCCGACATGAGGCCCCTCTGTTCCGACCACCACTACCTCCGTGAAATTTTAATCTGGTGCTCTCGGTACTTCAGAAACCTCCATTTGAGGACAACAGGGAAATTCCTTTTTTGACGCTTTCTCAGAAGGTTGCCTTCCTATTAGCCATAACATCAGTCAGGAGGGTTTCTGAATTGGCGGCCTTGTCTTGCAAGTCCCCATATTTGGTCCTCCATAAGGACAAAGCGGTGCTACACCCATAGCCTTCCTTCCTTCCGAAGGTAGTTTCGGCCTTTCACCTGAATGAGGACATTGTACTTCCATCCTTGTATCCTCGGCCATCGCATCCCAAAGAGGCTGCGCTGCACTCTTTAGACGTGGTACATACCTTACGGGTGTATCTGTCTGCTACGGCTCCAATCCGGAGGTCTGACTCGCTGTTTGTGTCAGTGTCTGGTCCGCAGAAGAGTCAGGCGGTTTTGTCGGCCACCATTTCTCAGTGGATCAGGCAGACCGTCATTCAGGCCTATGCCCTTAAGGGGCGGGCGCCTCCTTTTCCTGTCACGGCGCATTCGACCAGGGCTATTGGTGCCTCTTGGGCTTTCCGACATCAAGCGTGTCTCACAAGTGTGTAAGGCGGCGACCTGGTCGTCCGTTCACACTTTTTCAAAATTTTACAAGGTTGATGTGAGTGCATCTTCGGATGCTAGCTTCGGCCGCAAAGTTTTGCAGGCGGCTGTTTGAGGTTGCAACTCCTCCGTTGAGGAGCTCTGCTTGTTTGGGGTGAAATTGTTTTTTTGATTGCTGTTCCCACCCCTCATTTTTTGACACTGCTTTGGGATGTCCCAACTGTCAAGAATTAAGGAGCTGTGTCCGTCCATGGACGAAAAGAGAAAATAGGATTTTTGTACTCACCGTAAAATCCTTTTCTCTGTCGTCCATGGACGGACACAGCACTGTAAGGTATGTACTTCTTGACCCTTCGCCTAGGCTAGGACTCCTGGATGTGTGGATGTAACCTTCTTCACCGGTGAGATAATCAAGACACAGTAGTACGTGAATAATGATTACATTTTATTGCTCAGTGCATCGCTGTTTTATACATATACAGAGAGGGCACCCCCTGTGGTTCAGCCCATCAGAGGCGGTCCCTTTATTGTACAACATAGCATAATTATACATAATGCTGACAAAGATAACAGCCTCATGATCTATATCATAATACAATATTTCAACATTTCAACAGATGTCCGGCCGTTTACCCGACTTATCTTGTGGTTTTAGCACAAGATATATGTTGACATAACTGCAGCTTTAGGTTAAATTCTGATCATTCTCAACCACAGCTGTTTCCTAAGCTGCTGACATGTTCATACTACTTGACCACAGCCATTTCCTATGCAAACAGTACTCTGTTCAAGAGAATCAAACGTGTGTCAATCTTTTCTAAGACATAAGAAATCAATATAAGGAAACATAGGAAAGTTTAAGGTATTACTGTATTCATTAATTTTAACCATATAGTATTATAGCATTCCCCCCCCCCCCTCTCTTATAAACCTCCCTTTGATCATGTCATCCCTTCCAGGGATGTCATTGATCACACTTTTTGTCTGCAGAAAAATTATTCTGAGTACAAACTTGATTACCACACGATTTAATTAGGATCAAGTTTAGGTACAGTTTTTATTCACTGTACCACTTATGTTCAGTAGATATGGTGGCCCTCATTAAAGTCGTCTCTTTAGACCTCAGATTTTTGTTGCTAGTGATTTTCCTGATTAAGAAAACAAGCAACTTAAACATTAAATATAACAGGAAAATAAGGGTCAAACCCATTATCACTGTCATACCCGCTTGTTTTAGAAAAGAGTAAATGCCTGGACCCCAGAATCCTCCCTCTCCAAAGGGGCTCCATGTTTTTGCAATGTTTCTTGCCTCTTGTTGTAATTTCTCTACCTCGCTCCTGTGTTGTGAAATCAAATCATAATAATCAGGAATTTCTATAGATGTGTTGTGAATCCACGTACAACACTCATAATTTTTCGGTCACTTCACACAGGCCAGTGAGTGCAGCACTCATGCTCTCAATGGCCAGCTCATGAAGTTCTAATTGTTTTCTGATTGCCCTAGTCTCAATATTCAAACTGGTGATATCATCGGAATTCTTCTCTAATACCTCATCTATGATACCCGTGTAGTTGTTGAGTCTCTTCATCAAGTCTATTCCCCACCCTGTCCAGGAAGGGAACCAGGCCCATGCCATGTCCTTTTCCAGGAATAACTCTCTTTTACTACGGTGCCTAAGGGGATATCTGGGATGGGGACTAGCTTCTAGTATATGTCCTTTCTCCTTGTCTCCCAGTACTCCCATCACTGGGACTAGGGCTGCTAGGTAACACCACCCCTTGGATTCCAACGGTACCCAAGGGTAACAACCCATCTTGCAACATACATACGTGTTGTTACCCAGAGCTAGAGGAAGTTTCTGAAAAATTTTCCTCATGTCATGAGACATGCTGGAAAACTGTATAACTGATAGCAGTTTACCTAGGCTAGTAGCGGAGTTGCTAGACATGAATGTCGTTAAGGTGTGATTGATCAGAGGATCTGATGTATGATAAAAGGAAATGTTTTGGTCTGTGAAGTTGGGAGATGTGGCTGTAAAATTAATTATAGTATGTTGACAGGCCTGAGCACCCTTCGTGGAATTTCCCAATTTGAAACACCAATCCGGGGTACAACTCCTACCCATGGTTTGTAAGACCAGAGTGGTGTTTGGGAATTTCCTAGTGACATTTGTAAGATGTACCGGTGGCGTCCCTTTTAAGAGAGAGATGAAATTCAAGGGTACTTCCATTAGGGGAATTCTAGTCGTACCAGGGTGAAGTTTACTACATATCCAACATTTGTCATATCCTGACTTTTGAGCATATGCATATTTAAATTTTAATAATAGCATTTTATCTGCAAAGCCTCCTTTTACACCCCTTTTTTTCCTTCCAGGCTTGGTAGCATAACCCTGCTCTGTTTTCTCCTTACATATATCCTCATTTCTTATGAACTCAGGTCTACAATTTCTATGCATATAACATCCTGTCGATGCTATTATGAACAATATTACAGTTATTATTAAAGACCATAGCAATAATTTGCCGGGAGAGTATGGATCCCTTGATGGGGTTTTTTGTATTTCTAAGGTTAGTTTGTGTCTGGGGATAGGCGCCCCATTTCCTGATCTAGGCTCGAGTCTTTCTCTGGTTCTTCTGGAATCCTCGGCAATGTGGGGGTGTTGTGGCGATGGAGGTCCGGAGTTGGTGTCGTTCTCTTTGCTGGGAGTCCCGGTGTTGGGAGGGGTGTGGGGCTCTTTTTGAGTCTGCTGGCATGGATCCATTGTGGTCCTTGTTCAGTTAGGACTGCTGTTCTTGAGACCTTCTCTACCGTATAGGGTCCTTGGTAGACGGGTCCTACGTGTTTCCTGAAGGCGAGCTGTTTAATAAGAACTTTATCTCCAGGGATGAACGGGTGAGTTGGTTCTGTGGAGAGAGGAGAAAAGGTGACAGCAACTTGTTCCTGTATTTCATTTAAACCACTTACCAATTGCCGGACATATTCTTCCTGTAAAGAATAAAGATTAGTTTCTTCTCCTTGGGGGGGTATTGGTATTTTAGTTTGGGCTGGTTTTCCCATTAATATTTCAAAAGGGGATAGCTTAGTCCTTGTCTGTGGGGTGTTTCGGATCTGAAAAAGTATAGCTGGTAAATAATCTATCCATCCCTTCATTGTTCCTTTTGTAGCTTTTTTAAGTTTGTCTTTAATGTTTCTGTTCATTCTTTCTACCATGCCTGCACTTTGGGGGTGATAGGGAATGTGTAGTTTCCATTGGATTCCTAGTAACGTGGCTAGTTCTTGTGTGAGGCCGGAGGAAAAAGATGGGCCTCTATCAGACCATACTGCCTGAGGTATGCCGAATCTACATACCCAGTGGTTTAATAATGCTCTGGCTGCTATTTTTGCTGTCTCCCCTGTTGTGGGTATTGCTTCAACCCATCCTGAAAATTTGTCTACTATGACTAACATGTACTTGATATTTCTTTTTTGTTTGGGCATGTGTGTAAAGTCTATTTGCAAATCTTGCAGTGGGCCTAATGGAGGGGGTAATGATCCGTGTAGGCCATGTTTCTTCCCTTGTGTATGGTTCTGTGCGCATGTTAGACAACTATGTACTAGTATATCTGTCTGTTTTTGTATGTCCCATGTACAAAAAAGAGAATTGTATATCTTTATTAGGGGCTTCGCACCTATGTGTGCTGGTCCATGCAAATATGACAGAATTAATGCGCAACTGGATTTTGGGATGCCCATTATCCTCCCTTTTATCCATAAACCATCCTGGTTTCTGGATAAGCCCTCTTCATGCCAATAAAGAACATCTTCCTCAGTGGCGGAACTTTGCAGTTGGGCCGCCACTATGGGGAAGTCTGGTGAAGTAAAATCTTGTTGAAAAAATTGTGTTGCAGACTGCTTGGTTGGGGATTTAGCAGCCGCTTCTTTGGCTACCCTGTCTGCCAATGCATTTCCTTTCGCTAGTCTGCCCTTGTCTGCTGTGTGTGCTTTTATTTTAATTATAGCAATTTTCTTGGGCAGCTGAATGGCATCGAGTAAATCCAAAACATAAGTTTTATGAGCAATTGGTTTATTATCGGCGGTAATGAATCCCCGATTTTTCCATATTACTCCGAAGTCGTGGACCACGCCATGTGCATAGCGACTGTCGGTGTAAATATTAACTTCCTTGTTCTCAAAAAGCTTACAGGCTTGCGTGAGTGCTACTAGTTCAGCAACTTGTGCTGACCCTTCAGGTAAAGGGTTAGCTTCCAGAATCACGTTAGGTAACTGTACAACTGCATACCCTGTTTTGAAGGTTGTATCGCTTGGTCGGGAACAACTCCCGTCTACAAATACATCCTCTGATTCTGGTCTGGGGATATCAAGTAGATCCGCTCTGGGAGTTGTGATACGATTTAATTCTGTTATGCATTCGTGTGGTGTTTCTGGGTCCCCTTTTAATTTGATCAGAGAATGAAGTAATCTAACCATGGGGGTGGTTTCTGCTACATACTTAATAGTCAAGTTAACAGTGTTCAACAGGATAATCTCATATCCACTTGATCTCTGGGCTGTCATATGTTGTGTGTTCATGTTTTGTAGCAAGTGTGTTACAGTATGACTGGTATGTAGTAAGAGTTCATGACCTAGTACTATTTTGTTTGCCTCTTGTACTGCTAAGGCTGTAGCTGCCAAGTGTTGTAGACAAGTTGGCATACCTTTTACTTGTAATGGCAGGGTTTTAGACAGGTAGGCAACGGGTCTTATGCTGGTGCCATGTTCCTGTGCCAAGACCGCCGCAAAAGTGTTTGCTGACACTACACAATATAGATGTGTTAGTTTTTTATAGTCCATGAGACCCAAGGCCGGTGCATTTGCTAGGGAAGTCAAAAGAGTGCAAAATGCCTCATGCATTTCATTTGTCCATTGTACTATTTTAGGGGCAGACTGTAATGTGGCTTTCCTTAGGATGGAGTCATAATGTGAGCAATCTGGGATCCATTGTCTACAGTATACAATGGATCCAAGGAAAGAAAGTAATGCCGCCTTGGTTTGCGGTGGTTGCAGAGTAGTGAGCGCTTTCACTCGTGCTGGGGAGACTAGTCTTTGACCTGCCTCCAAGATGCATCCCAGGTACTCAACCCGCTGCTGGGCCCACTGGATCTTTTTCCTAGACGCCAGGTGACCCTTATCAGCTAGATGCGTGAGCAGATCTGAGGAATCTTGTGCACAAGCTGATTGGTCACTATTGCATAACAAGAGGTCATCCACATATTGGATGAGGATAGAGCCACATTTGGGGGTCCAGTCTTTTAGTGACGCATTTAGTACCATGGAGAAAGCAGCTGGACTGTCCACAAAACCTTGTGGTAACCGAGTCCAGGTTAGCTGAATTTGGCCCCAAGAAAAGGTAAACAGGAGTTGAGACTCATGGTCAATTGGGACGCTAAAAAATGCATTGGCCAGGTCAATAACTGTGTAAAACCCTGCCTCGGAAGGGAGGCTATTGAATATAGCAGTTATGTCTGATACCAGAGGTGGTAGTGGGACTATAGATTTGTTAAGTGCTCTTAGGTCTTGTACCATTCTCCATTTACCGTTTGCTTTCCGGACAGGATGTATGGGGGTATTCCAGGGGGAGATGACCTCCCTTAGGATACCCTTTTCTAGGTAACTCTTAATTAGTGGTTCTATCCCTTTTATTTTTTCTTCTGTTATTGGGTATTGTTTCTGGTAAATGGGGTGTGTGTTTGGACATAGTTGGGGCCTATAGGGCGTGCAATCTAGGAATCCAGTGGAGAGTTCATTCTCTGCCCAAATTGCGTGGATTTCCAAGTGTGCCGGGAGCAACATAAAATAACCTTTGCAATCTTCCCTTTTAGGGCTTTCTAGATCACATATTCTCGAGGTCGCTATCACCCCTCCCTGCGGAGTAAATGTTATGCGAATACCCAGTTTAGACATTAAATCTCTTCCCATAAGTGATATGGGGCATTCTGGTAATATGGCAAATTTAGAATGGGTAAGCAGTTGTCCTTGAGGAGTAGATACTGGAAGTGGTGGGGTAATTGGGTGAGTAATTTCAGTTCCACTGATACCTATTGAGCTACCCTCATCGCATTGTGCTGTGTCAATACTAGAATCCACAAGGCAACTAGTAGTGGCTCCTGTGTCTATCAAAAAATGGGTAGGTACTCCATCTACCATAAGAGTAACCCTTGGTAATGATTTCCAAGTTTTACTGTGACACACCAGGACAAGGGCAGGAACTTGCTCAAGGCATCCCTATGGCTCGTGTTGGGGTGCCGGCCATTGCATAGGTATTGCTGGCCTGTTTCTCTGGGGTGTTGGTGGGGGTGGATGGTTGGGTCTAGGTGGTTCTTGCCATGGCTGTTCCTGTGGTTGCTGATAATCCCTGTTGTTGGGGTTACCCTGAAAATTTCTTTGTGAATAATTTTGGTTCTGCCCTCTGCCTCTAAATCTGCCCCTATATGTCTGTCCCTCTCTCCTTTCGGGACACTGGGATTTCCAATGTCCGTACCTACCACAGTTAAAACAGGATTGGTCTGGGGGCTGATTTTGTCTTGGTATTTGGGCAGCCATTAGTGGGGGGTGATCCGAGGGGGACACTAGGGTAAATAGCCCTCCTTTTGTGTTAAATACCCCTGCTGCTTGCCTAAGTTTGTTCGCTTCCATAAAAGCCGAGCTGTTTTGGACATCCACGTAGGGTCCACAAACTTAATCAATTGGGTGGTTTTAGGGTCCCCGTTGGACATTACGGTTGATGTAAATAAGACATCCCTTGTCCTGTAATGTAGCTTTATATAGTTCGTATGCTCTTTTGCAATATTGATAAAAGTCTTCCTTTGGGTCTTGTTTTGCTGAAACTAAAGACTGTATGGCTGATTGTCCTTTATAATGTGATGTCCAATGTGCACCTATTGCGTTCCAAAACCCATCCCAGTCCTTTTTGTTTGTACCATTTAAGTGAAGCTTATGGAGGGCTGGTACATCTATAGGGACAGTAGGGTCTGGATCTATTATATTGAAAAGACAGTTAAAATCTTCCGTGTCCATACCTGCTCCTATGCAATGTTTCCTAAGGAACGTAGCTGCTTCCCTAGGGTTTTTTTTTGGATTTGGGCATAATTCCTTGAGCTTCATGAGTGTTCCTAATGGAAGGGGAACATGGACTTCAGTTTCTCCTATGGTTAACATAGGATAGGTATGTGAAGGTGAACTATCTTCTGGTTCATCTTCGCTCTCACTATCCTTTTCCTGGTTTTCGGTAAAGGCTAGAGCTTTTTCTATTTCAGATAGAAATTTTTGCTCATTTCGGGTAAGATTGGTTCTAGATGATAGTTCGTGTAATTTTCGTCTGATCCTGGGGTCAATGGGGCCTTTCCTGAGTTCTTCTATGTCTTTCCTATTTTTCTCTAAAGACCTCTCCTCTTCCTCTATCCGGCTTTTCCTGAGGTCTATTTCTTTTTGTTGTTCCCTTAATTGTCTGTGTAACTCTTGGATTTCTTCAACTTCTTTCTGTCTTTGTTCTCTCTCTTGTTCGATGAACTTTACTAATTCCCTCTGTTCCCTTCTTTCCATTAATTCCTTTTCCTTCCTTTGTTCCCTTTCTTCCTCACTTTCCTTTTCCCTCTTTTTTGCTTCTTCTTCTATTTCTATGCTTAAGTTTTCTAAGTCTTCTTTTACCCTTTTTTCTTGTCTGGCATTTTCTGTCTGCCTGGCCCACCTTTGTTTTTGTTCTTCTGACCCGGCACTATAGATTACAGTGGCTAGAATTGCAGGGTCTAGGGTGGTCAGATCATCTAAGTTAGGATATATTCCTAGAGCTTGGGGTGGTTCCTCAGTATCATTTTTAATCATTACATATGGTGGGGGCGGTTCGGGGGCTGTGGGGCATTTTCTACTTGTTATACCATATTTCTTTTTGTAGGCTTTCAAACAGTTTCCCCATAATTTACAACAATCCTTCATATATTTAGGGCCCCACTCCCCAGGGGGGTAGGAAAACTTATGTATCCCGCAGAGTTTTTGGACTTCAGTCCATTGGTCCTTACTACACGGGCCTCTCTGGTCCAACCCCGATATGCTCAGTTGATGGGCTCGGATTTGTATTGCTCCTCAAAATGGTTCTATGACACTGGCAGGGACCTGAGTCCGGACATATTCGTATGGGGTCAGTTGGTGCACGGGTTGCCCGTGTTTGTCTACACTGTTCCCCATATTTTGGTCCGGGGGGCAAAAAGGGGCGGCTAAAGGGACAACAGTGGAAACACCCGGTTATCTGTATTGATCTAAGTATAACTTCTTCTAAGGTAGATTCGAATTCAAAATTCTCTTCTAATACGGAGCCGTGTAGGTTAATTTTAAGGGTTACAAAATAAGGAGCTCCGTCGTCTTGGGGATAGTTAGGACGTTTTCCTAATCGGGAAGAATATCCACCTGGTCGGGTGGCCAGCAGGGTTTCTATTCCTGGCCCGTGTACTACAAATAAGAGACCCACAGTACAATGAGAACAATTGGTGGCAGAATTTTCTACACCTCTTGGCATTTGCATTTCTTAAAACACATATGACAATATACTTATACTTTATAATACTTATAACTTTAATACTATCATTATTTTAATACTTATACCTGGTAATGAAAAAACTTATACTTTAAAATTACATTTCTATGTTTCTAGTTAGTATTGTGGTCGTGCACTACACACAATACCCTTAGATTAGATGAAGGCTCCACACATCCGTCCTTTTTCCTGAGTGCAATCTTCTGCTTCTCAGTCAATTTTATTTCGTATAGTTTATAGTCAGGCCAACACCAGCCGGACTTACCCTAACACCTTGAAGATAGTACAACCTTCCTCCCGGGAGCCAGCCTAGCTACGCCGCGGAGGTACAGCAGCAATACAAAAACTTTTATGTGTTTATGGATTGCTGCGACAGAGTAGATGTACAATATTTCAACAAAAGTTAAAACATGGGCACCTACCTGCCGGTCAGCGATCCCACTTCTGACACCAGCTCTGTAAGGTATGTACTTCTTGACCCTTCGCCTAGGCTAGGACTCCTGGATGTGTGGATGTAACCTTCTTCACCGGTGAGATAATCAAGACACATACACAGTAGTACGTGAATAATGATTACATTTTATTGCTCAGTGCATCGCTGTTTTATACATATACAGAGAGGGCACCCCCTGTGGTTCAGCCCATCAGAGGCGGTCCCTTTATTGTACAACATAGCATAATTATACATAATGCTGACAAAGATAACAGCCTCATGATCTATATCATAATACAATATTTCAACATTTCAACAGATGTCCGGCCGTTTACCCGACTTATCTTGTGGTTTTAGCACAAGATATATGTTGACATAACTGCAGCTTTAGGTTAAATTCTGATCATTCTCAACCACAGCTGTTTCTTAAGCTGCTGACATGTTCATACTACTTGACCACAGCCTTTTCCTATGCAAACAGTACTCTGTTCAAGAGAATCAAACGTGTGTCAATCTTTTCTAAGACATAAGAAATCAATATAAGGAAACATAGGAAAGTTTAAGGTATTACTGTATTCATTAATTTTAACCATATAGTATTATAGCATTCCCCCCCCCCTCTCTTATAAGCACCCACCCCTCCTTTTTTAGTTTGTACTGCTTTTTATGAACTGAGGCTGCTGACTGCAGGGTGGAGGGTTATGTCCGGAGGGACCGCCCCCTGGGCGGGGCTGTTCAACTCTGTTAAAGTAACATGTATTAAATATCTAACATGTTCTGCCTAGTCCTCTCCTAATAGACGGAACATAACCCAACTGTCAAGAATTAAGGAGCTGTGTCCGTCCATGGACGACAGAGAAAAGGATTTTACGGTGAGTACAAAAATCCTATTTTTCGCTGTCTGATTTGCGACTGGATAAGCCTCGGGCCATCCTGAGAACATGTCTACCACCACCAGGGCATACTCAAATCTGCCACTCTTTGGCATTTGTATGTGATCAATCTGTATCCTCTGGAAGGGGTAGAGCGGTTTAGCTGAGTGTTTTGGGGGTGGTTGCTCTTGCCTTCCGGGGTTGCATGCTAGGCAAGTGTGGCAGGACTTGTAGTATTGATTAGTTAAATTAGTTATTCCTGGAGCTACATAATGTTTGTTTATAAGTGAGTTCATCAAAGTCTTTGAGAGATGGGTTGCTCCATGGGCCCATTGTACCACAGCAGGGTACAAAGCTCTGGGGAGATATGGGCGGGTTCCTACAGTCCAAAGATCATCCACCCGTACTGCTCCCATCTTGCTCCATGTTGCTTTCTCTTGGTCTGTAGTGCCTGTTTGAGTTTTTTGTAGTAGGGCTTTGTTTACCGCTTCTGGCTGCGGATGATATATTCCCACGAATTCTGTGGTTTCAGCCCCTAAGGGGGTCATGGCTGCTTGTTTTGCTGTTTCATCAGCCAGGTGGTTTCCTCTGGCTTCTGGTGTGGTTATCTTCCCATGGGCTTTAATTTTGAGTATTGCTACTTGTTCTGGAAGTTGGAGTGCTGTCAGGAGCGCATCTATGGCCCTGCTATTCTTCACTGGGGTACCGGCTGTAGTCAGGAAGCCTCTTGTTTTCCATATTAGTCCAAAGTCATGGGCCACACCCAGTGCATACCGGGAATCGGTGTAGATATTTGCTGTTCGTCCTTCTGCAAGCTGGCAGGCTACTGTAAGGGTTGTGGAGCTCAGCCTCTTGAGCAGACATGGATGGTGGGAGCGAGGCGGCTTGCATAACTGAAGTCTCTGTAGTAACCGCATATCCTGTGTGGTAATTGCCGGATGAATCTGTGAATCTGGAGCCATCAACATACAAGGTGAGTTGAGGCAATGGGATCGGGGCATCCAGGAGACAGGGTGGTTTTCGCCTTCATGAGTTCAAAGCAATCAGGTTCATGTTCATCTAGGGTAGGAGCAGGTCGGTCTGCGTCATTCTCTTCTTCCTGTTTGTCCAGAGACATGTCATGATAGCCCCCTTGGACAAGAGGAAGGAGAGTAGCAGGGTTGAGTTGTTGGCATCGAAGTAGTGTTACATTGTCAGGCATGAGTAGATTGCATTGCAACCGAAGGTGGCGGGCAGAGGATAAATGCTTGGGTTGCACCTGATTCAGAATGGCAGAGATATCGTGAGGGGCTAGCAGCATAAGGGGATGGCCCAGGACAACATCTGAAGTTTTGTCCAGCAGGGCCTGGGCAGCAAAAACTGCTCGGAGACATGATGGGCCTCCTCTGGCAACTGGGTCCAGGTGGGCTGAATAGTAGCCGATGAGGTGGTTACGGAGTCCATGACTTTGTGTCAACACCCCTGAGGCGTGGCCCTGTGTCTCAGATATGAACAGGCGAAAGGGCTTTCCATAATCAGGGAGACCGTGTGCAGGAGCAGTGCTGATTGCCTTTTTCAAAAGGTGAAAGTTAGTAAACGCTTCTTCGGACAGCGCAAAGGGGTCACATTGCAGGTTGTCATAAAGGGGTTGCATGAGAAGGGATGCCGCAGTTATCCAGGCTCTGCAGGAAGAGATCAGTCCCAAAAATGCATGTAGGGCCTTAGCATTACCGGGGGGCGGAATGGCATGGATGGCTTCAGCTCGTTGTTGTGTAATGTGCTTAGCGCCATGGGATATGCAATGTCCCAGGAAGACTACACGGGAAGCGCACCACTGTAATTTTTCTTTAGAGGCCTTGCATCCTTGTTGGACTAGATACACTAGGAGGCTCACAGATGATTGCTCCGCTGTTTCCTGAGAGGGTGCACACAGGAGCAGGTCATCTACATACTGCAAAACCACAACCAGGTCCGGGTTGGGGTTATCCCAGTTGGTAAGGATTTGGGACATGGCCTTGGTAAACTGGTTGGGCGAGTTCTCTGCCCCTTGGGGCATAACTGCCCAAGTATACTGTTTGGAAGCGTGTGTGAATGCGAACAGGTACTGACAGGAGGGGTCAAACGGCGCACTAAAGAAGGCGTTCGCTAAATCTATGACAGTGAAAAACTTTGCAGACGGGGCACCTCTGACAGAAGAGTGTGTGGATTCATGAGAAGCGGTGTCTCCAAAATGGTGGCCTCGTTCACTGCGCTAAGGTCCTGTACTAGCCGGTATTTATCCGGTTGGCCCTTGGGAGTCTTCTTTTTAACTGGAAACAGAGGGGTATTGCACAGGGAAGTACAGGGAAGTACAGGGTATTAAGGCACCATTCCCCAGCAAGACTTTTATCTGCTCAGTAATCGCCAGTCTGGACCGGTTTGAGTGGGTATTGGGCCCTTCTGGGAAGAACAGCCCCTGGTTTTAGAAGGACCACTACCGGGGGGACTGACAATCTACCTACATCCTCCGAACCAGTGGACCAGAGGTGGGACGGTATTTGGTCAAGGAAATGTTCCGGGATAGGGGTAGGTGAAACCTGCAGGGTCATCAGTATGGGGAGGGAACACAATGCTGATGTGTCTCCCTCACTCAGGGCAGTGGATACGGAGATGGAGGACCCATCGGCATTATATGAGATAGAGGCCTGAAGCCTGGAAAGAACATCTGCCCCCATTAGATTGAGGGGACAGGTGTTCGAGACCACAAATCTAGATAACAATGCCGGGGTAGTGCCCACCTGTAGTGGTCTTGTGAGGGGGTTGGACCAAGATATTCCGTCCACTCCACACATCTATTGAGGATAAGTAGGAGGGATCTGGGATTTCTGCCTCCCGTAGCACGCTATGGGCTGCGCCTGTGTCCACGAGAAAGCTGGTAGGGGTGTCCCTCTATAGGAATCATAATGTTTGCTAGAGGTCCCCCTGCCGACCAGGTGGAAATGGCCATCATCGATAGGGGAGTGAAGGAGACAGAGGACACAGGTATGCCACTCCCCTAACCGAGGAGTTCCGGTTGCTCCCCCCAGGAAGGAGGAGGAAAAGCCCTGGCGTTCGGGTGCTGATCATACCTGAAGTTTGGGTGCTGATCATACCCGAAGTTTGGGTGCTAAACATACCTCCGGTCATATTGGGGGGGTATCTTCTAGGCTGTCTGGGGGCCCTACAGTCCCATCTGTAGTGACCCGGTGTCTTAAAGCAGACAACATGGTGTCTCTGGGGCGGGGCGGGAGTCATAGGCGGGGCGGGAGTTACAGTCATTGGCGGGGTGGAAGTCACAGTCATTAAGGGTGTCACTGCCTTGAGTGGTTGTTGTGTTTCCAGACCTCTTGCAATAGGCAATAGGGCTTCTAAGGTTAATATCTTGTACTCTGGTCGGGCCACTATCAGCCCCTTCCGTATCGGTTCTTTCAAACCTGCTACGAAAACACTTGATAGCATGCGATAATGGGCTTTGTTATGCAAAGAGAATCCTAGATCTGTAAAGACCTGAGTGAGTCTTATGTAAAAATTTCCACCGACTCTGTCAGGTCCTGTGTCACATCCTGTATGCTAGTTGCTTGATCTGCTAATTTACCTCTAGCCCATTCCTGTAACTGGTCACAAAATACAACCCCAGAGTTATATGAGACCTCACTCTCCAACCGGGCATTGTTAAAATGTTTCTCCATGATGGGCCAATAGGCATCACCTGCTTTTATTTCGCATAAGCTGGCTAAGTCCCTCCATGCCGACGAGTATGTCTCTTGGATTTGTACAATCCGACGGTAGAACGGTAAGAGCTTCCGCTCGGGGTCAGGGAGGGAAACTACTAAGGTGGATGCTTGTAAGGGGGTAAAGGAGGCATACATGAGCGGAGCGTCCGGCAGTGGGCGGCTGGGCCCCGGATCCCAGGTTATCAGGTCCCGCAGGTCCTGTAACCTACCCCTCTCGTTAGGACCATCCCAAATTGTACTCGGTGGGTTGGCATACGAAGGTTGGCTTAAGGGCGGTGGTGGTACTGCTGCGGAAGGTGCCAGTGCCCCAGCCGGGGTAGAGTGACGGGGTCCTGACACTGGAGCATGTTGAGCAAAGGCAGCAGATGGTTGGGTTACTAAACCCGGTATTGAAGGCATCACTGGGGCAATGAGTGGGCAGTAAAAGCTGCCATCTGCATTCAATACTGGGCACAGGGGGTAGTGGGGTTGGGATGGATGGGATGGTGAGGCTTGAGGAAGGCCTGTTTGCAAGGGGAGGGACTTCTGTAGGAGATCCTCCAACTTACAACTGCATTCGGGGCAGAGCCCAGGGCGGTCAGGGTGTGGGAGTCCGGACCTCCCACATTCCTCACACGCCCACTTGGGGCCACCATCATAGGGTGGCGCAGGCTTTTTCCTTTATGATATACATACATTAATCCCTCCTTGTTCTGTACTTTCTGTTCCACCCACCCCTCTTTCATTAACCCCTTCGCTACCCTGAACCAGGCTTCTGCTGCCAAGACTAAATTATTCTTTGTCAACAACCCTTTCTTTTCAATCAACACAACTCTCCATTCTTCCGGTTGCAAGCGTCCACCATGTTTGCATAGTCCAGCAACTTTCATTAACTTTTTCCATCCTTTCACATTTTGTTCTCCTTCCCGCTGTAGCACTAGCTCATAGGCTAAGCTGCCCTCTGCCGGTCTAGTGAGATGTTGTCCCATTCTTACCCCTTCCCTTATTAAGCCTAGTACACACGGCCGAGAATCTCGTCGTAAAAAAAACGTTTTTCTCAACGAGATTCTTGTCAAGCTTGACGGGATTCTTGTCAAGCTTTCCTTGCATACACACTGTCAATTCCAAATCTCGTCGTTGTAAAGCGCGGTGACGTACAACACGTACGACGGCAGTATAAAGGGGAAGTTCGATTCCAATGGTGCCACCCCTTGGGCTGCTTTTGCTGATCTTGTGTTACCGCGTGTTAGTAAAAGTTTGGGGAGAGACGATTCGCGCTTTTCAGCCTCGTGCTTTTCAGTCCGTTACAGCGTGACGAATGTGCTATCTCCATTACGAATGCTAGTTTTACCAGAAGGAGCGCTCCCGTCTCATACTTGATTCTGAGCATGCGCGATTTTTTAAGACTCGGAAAAGCATACACACGACCAGTTTTCTCGTCGGGAATCCCGACGAGAAAAACGAGAATCCTGACGAGAAAATAGAGAGCAGGTTCTCTATTTTTCTCGTCGAGATTCCCGGCAGTTTTCTCGATGAGAAACCATACACACGAACGGTTTTCTCGGCAAGAAAGCTCTCCCAACAGTTTTCTTGTCGTTTCTTGCCGAGAAAACCGGTCGTGTGTACGAGGCCTTTCTGTTCTGTCTCTGCTGTGGGGCGGGGTCCACCCTCCCCAACTTGCAACTCTGTTCTGTGAAGAGTTTTAAATAGCTACTTAGCTGAGGCTCAACTTAAAAGTAAGCTCCAAATATAAGTAGGCTGAGTTACTAAAAACTCCAGTCTTCCTAATCAAAATGTACACCCAGGTTTAAAATCAGTTGTAGGCTAGCTGGGGTGTTAAACAGTTAAATGTCTGTAAAAAGAAACAGCAGCAGCAGAGCAATTTTAAAAACCATTCCTTTTTTTTTTTTCTTAAAAGGAGCACTAGCCCCTCCTTTACAAAAGTGGCAGGGGACTGATTTTTCCTTTTCAGCCGAGACTGGAATAAAGGCTGACAAGCTAGGCGTAGGAATTTATTTCAGTGTAACACAAAGGTGGGGGTCCAGCCTGCTCCTTGCTTCTGTCCTAAAATTAACGTTAGGATTCACACTATAATGATGTTGACTGTAACTACTTTAACCCCATCCACCGACATGCACAAACCTTAGAACATTAATCCACAAACACAGTGTAAAACATGACATACATACTATTTCAGCCCTTCTTTCTGTATGGAGGTAATATTTATCCCCGAACCTTCCTGGTTCGTATTTTCCCACTCTCACAATAATGAGGTGTATTTATACATATATACATGTATTTTGACGCCCTCTCTCAATCAGGTCCATTAGACTTAATGAGGAATCACTGTGTCCATATACACACATATATACATTCTATTTATATACACACATATATATATATATATATATATATATATATATATATATATATATTGTGAGGGGGTTAGCTCAGCAGCGGGTGTGTGTGACCCCCTGGATGGGTTCACCACACAAAAACAGGCACAGCAGACAGTGGTAGGAGAAAACAAAAGGGTGTGGTTTTATTTGAACTATATGCAGACAAAAAAATACAGCAAAAACAAAAGAAACATGAAAATAAATCCTGGTCAACTTGACCGCTCACTACACACGTTGGTGTCCCTAACTAACAACTGGGTACAGCCTTGTGCTGTCCCAGTCCCTAGCTCCCTGCTTTTAGAAGTTCTTAGCAATAACCACACAGGCTTTGGCTCACCGTACAGAGATCACACTCCCCAGACTATCCACACAGATCTGGTTCCAGGTTGGAGCATCTCCCTTAGCATGCTGGGAGTTCTTGTAGAGGCCCTAATGAGCCCACTTACTTCAGCTGGGCTCATTAACTCTTCCCCTGCAAGACTCCCAGCACTCTCCCTAGTGGTATAAATCGGCATAAAGCCTGAATCTAGGACATATATACCTTCCATCCTGGATGCAACCTGGTGATTTTACCTGCCTGCTGTCACATACCCCCCCCCTCTTGTTTTAACCTTGGGGTTGGAACACAAGCAATCAGGCATGCATGTACTAGAGACAAAGCATCCACTTTCCCCATTTGAACGCCAGGGCGATGCTTTACCGTAAAGTTGAATTCCTGTAGGGCCAGGAACCACCTATTTACTCTTCTATTTGTCTCTTTGTTTTGAGCCATCCACTTTAAAGGAGCGTGATCAGTAATCATGTCAAAGTGCCTACCTAGCAGATAGTACCGAAGGGAATCTAGAGCCCACTTCACCGCTAAACACTCCTTCTCAATCGTGGCGTAATTTACCTCATGGGACTTCAATTTCCAGCTGAGGTAAATGACTGGGTGCTCTTCCCCGTTCCAGACCTGGGACAATACTGCTCCTAACCCAACGTCGGATGCATCACTTTGTACGACAAAGTCCCTAGAGAAGTCTGGTGAGTACAACACTGGCTGGCTACATAAGGCTTTTTTTAAGAATTGAAATGCTGCCTCAGCCTCTGGGGTCCATTTAATCATGACAGACTCTTTCCCTTTTGTCAGGTTGGTTAGGGGCACAGCCTGGAAAGCAAAGTGGGGAATGAATCGCCGATAATAACCAGCGATTCCCAGAAAGGCTCGTACCTGCTTCTTGCTGTTGGGACGTGGCCAATTCTGTATGGCCTCGACTTTATTGACTTGGGGTTTTGTTACTCCCCTCCCAATGGTGTACCCAAGATACTTGGCCTCCTCCTGTCCAATGGTACACTTCTTGGGGTTGGCCGTAAACCCAGCTTCCCGGATAGAGTCTAGGACTGCTTGCACTTTTGGCAGATGTTAGGCCCAATCTGTGCTATAGATAATTACATCATCTAGGTAAGCCGCAGCATACTTCTGATGGGGCCTCAGTATCTGGTCCATTTTCCGCTGGAATGTTGCCGGCGCATTCTGTAAACCAAACGGCATTCTTTTATATTGGAACGCCCCGTCTGGGGTTACAAATGCGTTTTTCTCCTTGGCCGACTTGGTCAGGGGAATTTGCCAATACCCTTTGGTGAGATCAAGAGTTGTCATGTATCGGGCTGTTCCCAACCGGTCGACCAACTCATCTATACGTGGCATGGGGTAGGTGTCAAATTTTGTAACTTTGTTCAGTTGTCGGAAATCGTTACAAAATCGCCAGCTCCCATCCGGTTTAGGCACTAACACAATGGGACTTGACCAATCACTTTGGGATTCCTCTATCACCCCTAACTTAAGCATTTTCTGTACTTCCTCACGTATTTCCTCCCGTCGGGCCTCTGGGATCCGATAGGGTTTTAGCTTCACCCTTTCACCGGGCGGGGTAATAATATCATGCTCTACCCCATACGTTTGTCCCGGCAGCTCAGAGAAAACCTCCTTGTTGCGAAGCACAAACTCCTTAACCTCCTGTTGTTGGGGGTTTGACAAGGTGACTGCTATTCCAACCTCAGGAATCACGCAATCAGACTGAGCTGGTGACAAAGTTTCTGCGACTAGGGATTCCCTATCCCTCCAGGCTTTCAACAGATTAATGTGATAGATCTGTTCGGGCTTTCGCCTTCCTGGTTGTCTGACCTTGTAATTCACTTCGCTCACTTTTTCCATTATCTCGTAGGGGCCTTGCCATTTGGCAAGGAACTTGCTTTCAACCGTAGGGACAAGTACCAATACCTTATCCCCCGGGGAAAAGGTACGGGTCTTGGCTCCACGGTTGTACACTCTCTGCTGTGCCAACTGCGCTTGGGCCAAATGTTCCTTTACGATTGGCATTACCTGTGCAATTCTATCTTGCATCAGGGCGACATGCTCAATCACACTCCTGTGGGGAGAACACTCACTTTCCCAAGTTTCCTTGGCGATATCCAACAGCCCTCTTGGGTGTCTCCCATAGAGTAACTCAAAGGGTGAGAAACCCGTAGAGGATTGGGGTACCTCCCTAATAGCAAACATTAAATAGGGAATTAGACAGTCCCAATCCTTTCCATCTTTATCCACCACCTTCTTTAACATTTGTTTTAGAGTTTTGTTGAATCTTTCAATCAACCCATCTGTTTTGGGGTGATACGCAATTGTGTTACTTTGAACAACTTGCACAGCTCTTTCATAACCCGGGACATAAAGGGTGTACCTTGGTCCGTAAGCAGTTCCTTACAAATACCCACACGGCTAAAAACAAGAGATAGCTCTTTGGCTATGGTTTTGGCCGAGGTATTTCGGAGAGAAATCGCTTCCGGATAACGGGTGGCATAGTCCAATATAACCAAAATGTACTGATGTCCCCTAGCGGACTTCATTATCGGTCCTACCGAATCCATTGCGATCCTCTCAAAGGGAACCTCAATGATGGGAAGAGGTACCAGCGGGTTACGGAAGTGTGGCATCGGTGTCCGACCTCTGACACACAGGGCAGGAGGAACAATAATTACTCTTTCGTCCATGGACCGACACAGCTTCTCTATTGACAAAGTGGGTATTATCCGTTAATTAGGAGTGACTAGGCAGAAAAACTTGTAAAAAGTGTTGCATCACACCTTCTACAGTACCGCCCAGGGGGCGGACCCTCTGGGTATACCCTCTCAGTCTGCATCTTCGCAGATCAGTTTTTTTCTGTCTAGCAAGGAGTAGGACATGGCTCCCTTCGGGCCCATTGGTCCGGGGAAAAAAGATATATATATATATATATATTTTTTTATTTTTTTTGCTACATTTGTTGTTTCCTGCGATCTTCGATCAACTGCCGACTGGGTGACAGGCTGGATCCTCGATCCTTGTAGTCTCCCCAGTTTCGGCCATCGAGCGTGTGCCGACCCTAGCTACGCGCTGGGTTTTCCACGACATGCCCGTCGCTCCATGGGTGGCCGGTGAGCTTACGCTCCAGGGCCTGCATCGGACCGCTCAGCTTCGGCTGACCTTACGGCCGAGTCGCAGCAGCCTGGCCGGTGAGCTTACGCTCCAAGGCTTGCATCGGACCGCTCAGCTTCGGCTGACCTTACGGCCGAGTCGCAGCAGCCTGTCCGGTGAGCGTCATGCTCCAGGGCATACATATGATCGTCCCTTCGGGGTCCAATCACAGCATGCCTGGCCAACAGTCACCTTCCGTGCGCGGACGATGATCTGTTTGGAATGTCTTCCAGCAGAATACATGCAGGATAGGTAAGTAAAACTCCCCTGCCTCGGCTGGGTGATTTAGCTGGACATTCCTGGAGAGATCAAGTAAGTGGTTGTGGCCCCTTTCTTCCCTCTCTCCCTGCCTTTCCCTCCTCCCTGGGCTTCTAGCTAAAGGTTGCTGGGTGCTGGGGGTCACCTAGGGGGTCCCACTGGAGCGGGGCTGGCTGTAACTAACATTTAAAAGAAATGTCATTTTTTCTTACCTGTGTTTGTGTCCTTCCTCCTCCATGCTGTCGGCGGCCATTTTGAGGTGGTCCATGCCAAGTTTGGCCTCTTGTGACTGCCCGGCGGCCATCTTCCTGTGGTTCGGCCACACCCACTGGCCCCTATCAGCTGATCGGCAGCCATGTTTGTCCACCCTGTATGCAGATATTGCCGTTCGGTGGCCATCTTTTTGTGGGCTATGGCTGCTTGACCTCTATCTTCTGTCGGCGGCCATTTTCTTAGAGCCCACATTATCTTCCATACAGACGTTTTTGGCAACCATTTTTCGAGAGCCTCCGGCCTCTAGGGTGCATTTCACTGGCGTGAAAATTCACACAGGAAGTGCTGATAAAAGAAGCAGACTGACACAGCAGCAGTGGGACAGCATCACAGGCGCAGCATAGCAGTACCTATCCAGGGTGGTGAGTCCTCTGGGTGACCCGGCCTCTCTGCAGCACAGGAGGGTGGCCTATTGATATCTTGCCTGGAGCCCTGTGAGTGTCAGCGTGTGGTCAGCATGGCATCTGAGCCAGATGTCTTCTCCCCTGAAACACCAGATTTAGCAGCTGGTGCCCCTGAGGTGTCTATGAACGCTATGACTGCAATCCTAGAGGCGTTTGCTGCCAGGGTGGAAGCAGCACACGGGAATACAGGGGGTAGTAAACGCCCCATCCCCTGCAAGCTTCTGGGGATAATTCTGGTGCAGAACCAGGTCCAGCTACGGCTCGGGGCCCAGATTCTGACACTTAAGAGACTGCAGACCGTGACCGGACAGTGAGAATGACTCAAAGTCCAGGTCAGTACGCGAGACGGCTTTGGTATCTGACCTTATTACTGCAGTGCGGGATATGCTAAAATTGGAAAATACTGCAGAAGCAACAGAGACTCCGGTCCACTTGGGTTTCATAGACCTGCCCGCACTGCTAAGGTGTTCCCTTGTGTGTCTTTTGATAAACTCTTATACAAGGAATGGGAGAACCCACTGAGGGTCTTTACAGCCCCAAAGAGGTTTTGCGGTACGGTACCCCTTTTGAGGAGAGTTTTCTGAAGAAATGGACCTCTGCCCCCTATAGTGGACCCTCCGGTGTCCAGACTTAATAGAGCCACCACAATTCCTGTAGAAGGGGCTCCTGTTTTCAAGGACCCTGTGGATAAGAAGGCTGAAGCACTCGCTTGCTACCTATACTCAGTGGTAGGCTCGGCAGTACGCCCGGCATTGGCGGGGGCCCTAGTGTCTCACACACTTACTGAATGGGCAAGATTGCTACCTCCAGGGGTTAAGGAGCGAGATGCTCCTCCTGATGAGATAACATTGGCCGACCTGTTGGTCCAGGGCCTTAGGTTTGTCTGCGAGTCAGACATGAATACTATTCCCCTGCTGTCTAAAACTTCGGTTTATGCAGTAGCAATACGCCGCCTGATCTGGCTAAAAGGCTGGTCTGCGGACCAGACTTCCAAGAAAGCCCTGTTGGATCTGCCTTTTAAGGGCGACAGACTTTTTGGGGCTTCTCTGGATGACATCATCAAGGATGCCACAGGAAGTAAAAGCACTTTGCTTCCCCAAATTAGCAAGGGTAGGGGCCACGCCAAGGGCAAGGGCCCTCCTTTACTGCACACAAGTGGTTTTTTTCGTCCCCCTAGGGCGACAGGGAAAAGACCCCAGGCCGATAAAGCGCCTGCCCAAGGACAAAAGCGTCCCTGGTCCCGCATACCCAATAAGCCTGCGGACAAATTTGCGTCCGCATGAAGGTCCACCCCCACCCAGCTCTCGGGTGGGGAGACGTCTTCGCAAATTCGCGACTCAGTGGACAGCACTAATCTCCGACAGGTGGGTTTGCGAAGTAATCTCCTCAGGCTACAAGATAGAGTTTCTCTCTTGTCCACTGGACAGATTCAACACCTCCAATCTCCAGCTACTACCGACCCGTCGGGAGGCCCTGTATGGGGCGGTCCAGGGTCTACTGGAACGCGGGGTAGTTATTCCAGTTCCAGAACTGGAACGGGGTTTTTACTCAAATCTGTTCATTGTGCCTAAAAGGAGGGGGTTCGTCCAAGCTTGGATCTCAGAGCCCTCAATTGCTTTGTGAAGGTACAAAGTTTTCGGATGGAGTCGGTTCGATCTGTAGTCACGGCTCTCCATCCGGGGGACTTTCTGGCCTCCTTGGACATCAAGGACGCATACCTGCATGTCCCCATATACTCCAGACACCAGAGGTTTCTGCGATTTGCTATTGGGAAGGACCACTACCAGTTTGTGGCCCTCCCGTTGGGCCTTGCCTCAGCACCCAGGACGTTCACCAAGGTGCTCGCTCCGATTCTGGCACTTCTAAGACAGCGGGGTATCGCTATCACAGGCTACTTATACGACCTTCTGCTGAAGGCCCCTTCAAGCTCAGAATTAGAGGTAAGCGTGTCCATTACCTGTCAGACTCTTCGAGACTGTGGTTGGATACTAAACACGCAAAAGTCAGTATTGGTGCCCACTCAACGCCTAGGGTACCTGGGGTTGATTCTGGATTCTTCAGAGGCAAAGGTATTCCTCCCTGTGGAGAAGTTGCAGACCCTCCGGGCTGCAGTACGGCAGTTGACTTCCAGGAATTGGTCGTCACTCCGTTTTTTGCATGCGAGTGTTGGGCCTCAGGGTAGCCTCCTTCGAGGCGGTTCCATATGCTCAATACCACACTCGAGTGTTACAGAAGGAAGTTCTGTCCAGATGGAACAGATGTCCATCATCTCTGGATTATCAAATCCGAGTGAGCCACATAGTCAGGAGATCCCTGGTATGGTGGCTGACAGCACCGGCTCTAATGGCCGGGAAGTTATTTCTTCCGGTTTACTGGATAGTGATCACGACGGACGCCAGCCTTACAGGTTGGGGGGGAGTCTGGGGTGTCCAGTCGGCGCAAGGTCGCTGGACCCCAGAGGAAGCCCTCCTGCCGATCAATGTCCTGGTAATCCGGGCGATCAGGCTGTGCCTCTTCAAATGGTCTCAGAGGCTGCAAGGGCGTCCAGTCAGGATCCAGTCAGACAACGCCACAGCAGTGGCATATGTCAATCATCAAGGAGGAACAAGAAGCTCAGCTGCAACATCGGAGATCGCTCGCATCCTGAAGTGGGCAGAGAGGAGCGTACCGGCACTGTCGGCCGTGTACATTCCGGGTGTGGAAAACTGGCAGGCGGACTACCTGAGCCGCCAGATGCTGGACCAGGGAGAAGGGTCCTTACACCCGGAGGTGTTCCAACTCCTCTGCCAAAGATGGGGCACACCAGACGTAGATCTTCTGGCTTCCCGACTCAATCGGAAGGTATTGAGATTTGTGGCCTGGTCAAGAGACCCATGGGCAGATGCAACGGACGCGTTGGTAGCATCGTGCGGTCAGTATCGGCTAATCTATGCCTTCCCTCCCTTAAGGCTTCTTCCTCTTCTGCTCCGCAGAGTGGAGGCAGAGGGAATTCCAATGATCCTAATCGCTCCAGATTGGCCTCAGCGTCCTTGGTACGCCAATCTAGTACGTCTGGTAGCAGACGTCCCCTGGCGCCTACCACTACGGAAGGACCTGCTATCGCAAGGTCCCATATTCCATCCTGCTTTACAGTCATTGGCTTTAACGGCATGGCTGTTGAGAACCAGGTACTGAGAGACCGGGGCCTGTCAGACTCCGTAATCTCTACTATGAGAAGTGCTCGAAAACCGTCCTCTAGGAAGGTCTATCACCGCACTTGGAGGGCCTACATCTCCATGTGTGAGGAAATGAAATGGCATCCGCGTACCTATTTGGTTTCCAGAATCCTGCTGTTTTTACAGCATGGGGTGGACCAAGGGCTTGCCCTAAGTACGATTTAAGGGACAGATATCTGCCCTGGCTGTCTTTTTTCAGCGACCCCTGGCGACTCACTCTCTCGTGAGTACATTTGTGCAGGGGGTCCGACATGTGGCCCCTCCGGTCCGTCCCCCGTTACCTCCGTGGGACTTGAACCTGGTCCTCTCGGTGCTTCAGAAGGCACCGTTTGAGAATATTAGAGATATTCCCCTGTTGACACTTTCTCAGAAAGTGGTCTTTTTGGTGGCTGTTACGTCAGTTAGACGAGTCTCTGAGCTGGCAGCCTTGTCCTGCAAGGCTCCCTATTTGATTTTCCACAAGGATAAGGTGGTGCTGTGGCCGCAGCCTTCCTTTCTTCCGAAAGTCGTTTCGGCTTTTCATCTCAACGAAGACATTGTACTTCCATCCTTGTGTCCTCAGCCGTCGAATCCTAAGGAGTCGGCGTTGCATTCCTTGGACGTTGTCCGAGCTTTGAGAGTATACCTATCTGCTACTTCCCTGTTCCGGAAGTCAGACTCACTGTTTGTTTCGGTGGCTGGTCCCAAGAAGGGCCAAGCAGTCTCATCGGCCACCATCTCTAGGTGGATCCGACAGATAGTAATCCAGGCTTACGCCTTAAAGGGTCAGGCTCCCCCCTTTCCTGTCACGGCGCATTCGACCAGGGCAATAGGTGCCTCTTGGGCTTTCCGACATCAAGCGTCTATTTCCCAATTATGTAAAGCGGCGACTTGGTCGTCCGCTCACACTTTCACCAAATTCTACAAAATTGATGTAGGTGCATCTTCGGATGCCTCTTTTGGCCGCAAGGTTTTGCAAGCGGCTGTTTAGAGTTGCAACTCCTCCAGTGGAGGACTGCTGTTTTGTGTTTGGGGTGAAGTTTATTTTTATGCTGTTACCACCCCTCGTTTTTTCTCTGACACTGCTTTGGGACGTCCCACTTTGTCAATAGAGAAGCTGTGTCGGTCCATGGACGAAAGAGTAAATAGGATTTTTTACTCACCGTAAAATCCTTTTCTCTGAGTCCATGGACCGACACAGCACCCACCCCTCCTTTTAAGTTTGTACTGCTTTTTGACGAACTGATCTGCGAAGATGCAGACTGAGAGGGTATACCCAGAGGGTCCGCCCCCTGGGCGGTACTGTAGAAGGTGTGATGCAACACTTTTTACAAGTTTTTCTGCCTAGTCACTCCTAATTAACGGATAATACCCACTTTGTCAATAGAGAAGCTGTGTCGGTCCATGGACTCAGAGAAAAGGATTTTACGGTGAGTAAAAAATCCTATTTTTCTGTTTCCTTCATGACCCCAGGCCAATAGAATCTCTGTAATACTCTCTCTCGGGTTTTCTCTGTCCCCAGATGACATCCAAGAATGTGCCCATGGGCCAAATCTAACACCAACTTCCTGTAAGGTTTGGGCACCACAAGCTGCTCAATGGTTTCTTCTGCCCTTTTAGCCACCCGATACAGTAGGTCCTTTTCCACAATGAAGTATGGGTAAGTGTAGGTCTCACCTGGGTTCACTAACTCGCCATCTATTTCCACTACGTTTTCCCGTGCCTTTATTAGGGTGGGGTCTTTTAACTGTTCTGTGGCAAAATTTTCCTTGTGAACCTCGAGATCAGGAAACTCCACAGACGGCATGTTTTCGTCTGAGGATGTTGGCTCCTCCCCAGTTTCTCGAGTCTCCCCAGGCCAATACCGACAAGGGGAATTCTGGAGAGTCCTCACCACTCTCAGAGGAATTCTGGCTATCACATTCCTGGTATATAGGGGCACCAGTGGGGGGCTCAGGATAATCCCATAGTTCCCAGAACTTTGGAAAATCCCTTCCCACAATGGCATCATGAGGCAAGTGAGACACTAACCCCACCTGATGAGAGAGGGTACCTTTGGGGGTCTCAAAACACACTGTAGTCACCGGATACTCTCGGGTGTCCCCATGCACACAAATAACAGCTACCTTGTTATTCCCAGAGACCTCTGTAGTAACTAATTCAGCCTTTATCAGTGTCACCAGGCTACCTCAATCCAGCAACACAACAACATTTCTACCATTAATACACATTTTGCATAAATGTTTCTCAGTTCCCCGAATGGCAGTGCATGCGACTGTTGCAAACAGCAACTGACGTCTGTCCCTTAGAAAGTCACATTGCATGGGTTCATCCACAACCGGGCAATTTGCTGCAATATGTAGCTCTTGTCGGCAGCGGTAGCAAACAATCCTTATTGCTGCCTCTTGAACCCCTGACTTCCCAGGCTGTTCTCGCCAGACCTTAGGTAGAACTCCCACCCTCTCACTCTCTCCACCCTCACCCCTTGGAATCATCTTACTGGGAATGGTCTGGTCTTAGGGTGGAAAGTCCGTGAGTCTTTGGAAGAGGCAATCAGGTTCTCTGTAGCCAAGTACTTCTCTACACGATCCACAAGATTATCGGCCGTTTTTGGGTCTCCATGGCTTACCCACTTTTGGATGGCAGTAGGAAGAGCTCTCAAGAAACGATCCATCACAACACGTTCCACAATCTTTGGTGCGGACAAAGTCTCTGGCTGTAGCCACTTCCTGCTCAGGTGAATGAGATTATACATTTGAGACCTGGGGGGTTTTCCAAGCCGGAAAGTCCAGTTATGCACACGCTGAGCCCGGACAGCCAGGGTGACACCCAGCCGTGCCAATATTTCAGTTTTTAGCATCACATAGTCTTTTGCTTGGTCAGGCTCTAGGTCATAGTAAGCTTTCTGCGATTCACCAGTTAACAGAGGAGCCACCAGGCCAGCCCACTGCTCCTTAGGCCACTTTTCTCTTTCAGCAGTCCTTTCAAATGTGGTCAAAAACACCTCTGGATCATCCTCTCCATTCATTTTTGTCAATAAACGACTCACCCCAAAGGACGCAGTATTAGTGGAACTACTTGCCTCACTGGTCTGCGGACGTTGCTGCATTAACATATATGACAATAGTAAAAAAGAACACAATAATCTGTATCAGTCAATACTACAAACAGCGCTAAATGTTGAAAAATGACAGTGGTCAACACCACCTAAAAGTTCTTAAGACAGATTCAAGATAGTTTCAGTGCTTCAAAAGAATGTCCATGGGTGATCCTAAAGAAATAAGTAGAGTGCACCTTCCACCGATCTTCCAGATCCACCTCGTGACACACACACCCCTTAGGGGTTCACACTCACCAGAGTAATATTGAATTAAAGCCTTGAATAGAAATTGCTGCATCCAAGCCAAACACTGAAATAATGTATCCGTCAGGGAGACCTCAGAATGAGATGGGGTTTTGCTGGGACTCTTTTTGTATCTCCCGCCGCGGCCGCTGAAAACTCTGCGCGTCATACACTGATCGCTCGGCCTCCTGGGAGATATTCGTCATCTGCATTAACGTTTCCATTTGTTGCTGTAGTCTCTGTTCTTGCTTCTGTAACAGGTCTATGAAGCGGGCCTCAGATTGCTGCTGGGCTTGTTGCTGAGCTTCCAGACTCTGTTGCAAAGTTGCATTTGTCTGCTGCTGGGCTGCGAGGCTCTGTTGCAAATTTGCATTTGTCTGTTGTTGAGCTACAAGGCTCTTTTGAAAACCTGCATTTGTCTGCTGCTGATTGGCATTTGCTAGAGCCAGCTGCAGGGGTGTACCTAGAGCATTTGGCACCCGGGGCGGATCCTATATCTGGCACCCCCCCCCACATTAAAATGTAAAAACACCCCACTGTGCCCCCGGCATACCTCTGCATCAACCAATATCTCTTTGTCACTACTGTGTACCCCCTCTCCACAACTGCACCTCTGGACCCCTTTACATTACACAGCACCCTGCATCTCTGGGCCCCTTTACAATACACAACACCCTGCACCTCTGGACCCCTTTACATTACACAGCACCCTGCACCCCTTTACATTACACAGCACCCTGCACCCCTTTACATTACACAGCACCCTGCATCTCTGGGCCCCTTTACATTACACAGCACCCTGCACCCCTTTACATTACACAGCACCCTGCACCTCTGGACCCCTTTACATTACACAGCACCCTGCACCCCTTTACATCACACAGCACCCTGCATCTCTGGGCCCCTTTACAATACACAACACCCTGCACCTCTGGACCCCTTTACATTACACAGCACCCTGCACCCCTTTACATTACACAGCACCCTGCACCCCTTTACATTACACAGCACCCTGCATCTCTGGGCCCCTTTACATTACACAGCACCCTGCACCCCTTTACATTACACAGCACCCTGCACCTCTGGACCCCTTTACATTACACAGCACCCTGCATCTCTGGGCCCCTTTACATTACACAGCACCTTGCATCACTGGACCCCTTTACATTACACAGCACCCTGCACCTCTGGGCCCCTTTACATTACACATCACCCTGCATCACTGGTCCCTTTACATTACACAGAACCTTGCACCTCTGGACCCCTTTACATTACACAACACCCTGCACCTCTGGACCCCTTTACATTACACAGCACCCTGCACCTCTGGGCCCCTTTACATGACACAACATCCTGCACCTCTGGGCCCCTTTACAATACACATCACCCCGAATCTCTGGACCCCTTTACATTACACAGCACCCTGCACCTCTGGGCCCCTTTACATTACACATCACCCTGCATCACTGGTCCCTTTACATTACACAGCACCCTGCACCTCTGGACCCCTTTACATTACACAGCACCCTGCACCTCTGGACCCCTTTACAATGCACATCACCCCGAATCTCTGGACCCCTTTACATTACACAGCACCCTGCACCTCTGGACCCCTTTACATTACACAGCACCCTGCACCTCTGGACCCCTTTACATTACACAGTCCCCTACACCTCTGAACCCCTTTACATTACACAGCACCCTGCATCTCTTGACCCCTTTACATTACACATCACCCTGCATCTCTGGACCTCTTTACATTACACAGCACCCTGCATCTCTGGACCCCTTTACATTACACATCACCCTGCATCTCTGGGCCCCTTTACATTACACATCACCCTGCATCTCTGGACCTCTTTACATTACACAGCACCTTGCATCACTGGACCCCTTTACATTACACAGCACCCTGCACCTCTGGGCCCCTTTACATTACACATCACCCTGCATCACTGGTCCCTTTACATTACACAGCACCTTGCACCTCTGGACCCCTTTACATTACACAACACCCTGCACCTCTGGACCCCTTTACAATACACATCACCCCGAATCTCTGGACCCCTTTACATTACACAGCACCCTGCACCTCTGGGCCCCTTTACATTACACATCACCCTGCATCACTGGTCCCTTTACATTACACAGCACCCTGCACCTCTGGACCCCTTTACATTACACAGCACCCTGCACCTCTGGACCCCTTTACAATGCACATCACCCCGAATCTCTGGACCCCTTTACATTACACAGCACCCTGCATCTCTGGACCTCTTTACATTACACAGCACCTTGCATCACTGGACCCCTTTACATTACACAGCACCCTGCACCTCTGGGCCCCTTTACATTACACATCACCCTGCATCACTGGTCCCTTTACATTACACAGCACCTTGCACCTCTGGACCCCTTTACATTACACAACACCCTGCACCTCTGGACCCCTTTACAATACACATCACCCCGAATCTCTGGACCCCTTTACATTACACAGCACCCTGCACCTCTGGGCCCCTTTACATTACACATCACCCTGCATCACTGGTCCCTTTACATTACACAGCACCCTGCACCTCTGGACCCCTTTACATTACACAGCACCCTGCACCTCTGGACCCCTTTACAATACACATCACCCCGAATCTCTGGACCCCTTTACATTACACAGCACCCTGCACCTCTGGACCCCTTTACATTACACAGCACCCTGCACCTCTGGACCCCTTTACATTACACAGTCCCCTGCATCACTGGACCCCTTTACATTACACAGCACCCTGCACACCTTTACATTACACAGCACCCTGCATCTCTGGACCCCTTTACATTACACAGACCCCCCTTCAGTGTATCCACCCCTTCAGTGCAGACCCCCCGTTCAGTGCAGATGCCCTCCTTCAGTGTAGCCCCCCCTTCAGTGTAGCCCCCCGTTCAGTGCAGCCCCCCCTCGTTCAGTGTAGCCCCCCTCGTTCAGTGCAGCCCCCCTCGTTCAGTGCAGCCCCCCTCATTCAGTATAGCCCCCTCATTCAGTATAGCCCCCTCGTTCAGTGTAGCCCCCCTCATTCAGTATAGCCCCCCTCGTTCAGTATAGCCCCCCCTCGTTCAGTGTAGCCCCCCCTCATTCAGTGTAGCCCCCCTCGTTCAGTATAGCCCCCCTCGTTCAGTGTAGACCACCCTCATTCATTATAGCCCCCCTCGTTCAGTGTAGACCCCCCTCATTCAGTATAGCCCCCCTCGTTCAGTGTAGACCCCCCTCATTCAGTATAGCCCCCCCTCGTTCAGTGTAGATCCCCCTCATTCAGTATAGCCCCTCCTCGTTCAGTGTAGACCCCCCTCATTCAGTATAGCCCCCCCTCATTCAGTTTACCCCCCCTCGTTCAGTGTAGACCCCCCTCATTCAGTATAGCCCCCCTCGTTCAGTGTAGATCCCCCTCATTCAGTATAGCCCCCCTCATTCAGTGTAGACCCCCCTTATTCAGTATAGCCCACCCTCGTTCAGTGTAGACCCCCCTCATTCAGTATAGCCCCCCCTCGTTCAGTGTAGATCCCCCTCATTCAGTATAGCCCCCCCTCGTTCAGTGTAGACCCCCCTTCACCTTATATCAGCGCAGCGGCACATGCACACTCACAGCAGGTCCCCTCCCCCTGTTTACACATAAACAGAGAGGAGGGGGAGGTGGCTTCATGCTGCTGCTCATCATGCTGTGACATCCGGCCGGGATTGCAGCATAGACAGGCAGTCCGCGGCCGCGAGAGGAGAGGAGGGGATGGTAGGTGCAGCGGTGTCACCCTGCACCCCCCCTCGCCAATATAGCTACCTCGCCTCTGAGCTCTCCCTGCCTGTCACAGTGTGGCGCTGCCTAAACCCGCGGCGCGGCCAGGTGTACTGTACAATCGCGGAGGAGGGTGCCGGTCTGACACCCCCCCAGTGTGTGGTACCCGGGGGCGGCCCGCCCCCGTCACCCCCCCTTAGTACGCCTCTGGACAGCTGTTTCAGTATATCCTCCATGCTGGCCTTAAAAAAACTGCCACTGGTTCTCCACCAACTGTAAGTGGGTTAGCTCAGCAGCGGGTGTGTTTGACCCCCTGGATGGGTTCACCACACAAAAACAGGCACAGCAAATAGTGGTAGGAGAAAACAAAAGGGTGTGGTTTTATTTGAACTATATGCAGACCAAAAAATACAGCAAAAACAAAAGAAACATGAAAATAAATCCTGGTCAACTTGACCGCTCACTACACACGTTGGTGTCCTTAACTAACAACTGGGTACAGCCTTGTGCTGTCCCAATCCCTAGCTCCCTGCTTTTAGAAGTTCTTAGCAATAACCACACAGGCTTTGGCTCACCGCACAGAGATCACACTCCTCAGACTATCCACACAGATCTGGTTCCAGGTTGGAGCATCTCCCTTAGCATGCTGGGAGTTCTTGTAGAGGCCCTAATGAGCCCACTTACTTCAGCTGGGCTCATTAACTCTTCCCCTGCAAGACTCCCAGCACTCTCCCTAGTGGTATAAATCGGCATAAAGCCTGAATCTAGGACATATATACCTTCCATCCTGGATGCAACCTGGTGATTTTACCTGCCTGCTGTCACAATATATATATATATATATATATATTGTGAGGGGGTTAGCTCGGCAGCGGGTGTGTGTGACCCCCGAGATGGGCTCCCCACACAAAACCAGGCCCAGCAAACGGAGGCTGTGGTTTTCAAAATCAAAAAAGGTGCGGTTTATTTTCTATTTACAGTGACAAAACACAGCAAAGCAAAAGAAACATAAACAAAATAAATCCTGGTCAACTTGACCTCTGACTAAACATACAGGTTTCCTAACTAACAACTGGGATCAGCCTAGTGCTGTCCTAGTCCCTAAGTCCCTGGTTTTAAATGTCCAAGCAAATAGCCACACAGGCTTTGTCTCACCGCACAGGGGTTCACTCTCCCTAGACAGTCCACACAGGTCTGGGTCCAGGCATGAGCTAACATCTAATGAAGCTGGGAGTTTTTATAGAGGCCTTAAACGAACTGACAGCCTTCAGCTGGTCTCATCAACTCCCTGCCTGCACGACGCCCAGCCCTTTCCCTAGAGGTATGAGTCATCCATGAGCCCACTAGCCTCAGCTGGGCTTATACAACACTCCACCTAGTTGTATAAGTCGGCGTAAAGCCTGAATCTGGGCGAAATATATCTACCCCCCTGGATGCAACCAGGTGACTTTACCTTCCTGCTGTCACATACCCCCCCCCTCTTGTTTTAACCTCGGGGTTGGAACACCAGCAATCAGGCATTCATGTACTCGAGACAAAGCATCCACATTCCCCATTTGAACGCCAGGGCGATGCTTTACTGTGAAGTTGAATTCCTGGAGGGCCAGGAACCACCTATTCACTCTTCTATTTGTTTCCTTGTTTTGAGCCATCCACTTTAACGGAGCGTGATCCGTAACCATGTCAAAGTGCCTACCTAGCAGGTAGTACCGAAGGGAATCTAGAGCCCACTTCACCGCTAAACACTCCTTTTCAACGGTGGCGTAATTTACCTCATGGGACTTCAACTTCCTGCTGAGGTAAATGACTGGGTGCTCTTCCCCGTTCCAGACCTGGGACAATACTGCTCCTAACCCCACATCTGACGCATCACTTTGTACGACAAAGTCTTTAGAGAAGTCGGGTGAGTACAACACTGGCTGGCTACATAAGGCTTGTTTCAAGAATTGGAATGCTGCCTCAGCCTCGGGGGTCCATTTAATCATGACCGACCCTTTCCCCTTCGTTAGGTTGGTTAGGGGCACAGCCTTAGAGGCAAAGTGGGGAATGAATCGCCGATAATACCCAGCGATTCCCAGAAAGGCTCGTACCTGCTTCTTGCTGTTGGGACGTGGCCAACTCTGGATGGCCTCGACTTTGTTGAGTTGGGGTTTTATTACTCCCCTCCCAATGGTGTACCCAAGATATTTGGCCTCCTCCTGCCCAATGGTACACTTCTTGGGGTTAGCCGTAAACCCCGCTTCCCGAACAGAGTCCAGGACTGCTTGCACTTTTGGCAGATGTGAGGCCCAATCTGTGCTATGGACAATTACGTCATCCAGGTAAGCCGCAGCATACTTCCGATGGGGCCTCAGCATCTGGTCCATTTTCCGCTGGAAGGTGGCCGGCGCATTCTGTAACCCGAACGGCATTCTTTTATATTGGAACGCCCCGTCTGGGGTTACAAATGCGGTTTTCTCTTTGGCCAATTTGGCCAGGGGGATTTGCCAATACCCTTTTGTGAGGTCTAGAGTCGTCATGTATCGGGCTGTTCCCAGCCGGTCGATCAACTCATCTATACGTGGCATGGGGTAGGTGTCAAATTTTGTAACTTTGTTCAACTGACGAAAATCGTTACAAAATCGCCAGCTCCCATCCGGTTTAGGCACCAACACAATGGGACTAGACCAATCACTTTGGGACTCCTCTATCACCCCTAAGTTCAGCATTTTCTGTACTTCCTCCCGTATTGCCTCCCGTCGGGCCTCTGGGATCCGATAGGGTTTTAACTTCACCCTTTCACCGGGCGGGGTAATGATGTCATGCTCTACCCCAGATGTTTGTCCCGGCAGCTCAGAGAATACCTCCTTGTTGCGAAGCACAAACTCCTTAACCTCCTGTTGTTGGGGTTGTGACAAGGTGGCTGCTATTCCAACCTCAGGAATCACGCAACCAGTTTGAGCTGGTGACCAAGTGTCTGCGACTAGGGACTCTCTATCCCTCCAGGCTTTCAACAGATTAACGTGATAGATCTGTTCGGGCTTTCGCCTTCCTGGTTGTCTGACCTTGTAATTCACTTCGCTCACTTTTTCCATTATCTCGTAGGGGCCTTGCCATTTGGCAAGGAATTTACTTTCAACCGTAGGGACAAGTACCAGTATCCTATCCCCCGGGGAAAAGGTACGGGTCTTGGCTCCACGGTTGTACACTCTCTGCTGTGCTAACTGCGCTTGGGCCAAATGTTCCTTCACGATGGGCATTACCTGTGCAATTCGGTCTTGCATCAGGGCGACATGCTCAATCACACTCCTGTGGGGAGAACTCTCACTTTCCCAAGTTTCCTTGGCAATATCCAACAGCCCTCTTGGGTGTCTCCCATACAGTAACTCAAAGGGGGAGAATCCCGTAGAGGATTGGGGCACCTCCCTAATAGCAAACATCAGATAAGGAAGTAGACAGTCCCAATCCTTTCCATCTCTATCCACCACTTTCTTCAACATTTGTTTTAGGGTTTTGTTGAATCTTTCAACCAGCCCATCGGTTTGGGGGTGATACACAGATGTACGTAATTGCGTCACTTTGAACAATTTACACAGCTCCTTCATAACCCGGGACATAAAGGGTGTACCTTGGTCCGTAAGCAGTTCTTTACAAATACCCACCCGGCTAAACACAAGAGATAGCTCTTTGGCTATGGTTTTGGCCGAGGTATTTCGGAGAGGGATCGCTTCTGGATAACGGGTGGCATAGTCCATTATAACTAATATGTACTGGTGCCCCCTAGCGGACTTGATTATAGGACCTACCAAATCCATGGCGATCCTCTCAAACGGGACCTCAATGATGGGTAGAGGGACCAGCGGGCTACGAAAATGTGGCATCGGGGCCGACCTCTGACACACAGGGCAGGAGGAACAATAATTTTCTATGTCCTTCATCACCCCCGGCCAATAGAATCTCTGTAATACCCTCTCTCGGGTTTTCTCTGTCCCCAGATGACCTCCAAGAATGTGCCCATGGGCCAACTCCAACACCAACTTCCTGTAAGGTTTGGGCACCACAAGCTGCTCAACGGTTTCTTCTGCCCTTTTTGCCACCCGATACAGTAGGTCCTTCTCTACGCTGAAGTATGGGTAAGTGCAGGTATTATCTGGGTTCACTAACTCGCCATCTATTTTCACTACGTTTTCCCGTGCCTTTATTAGGGCGGGGTCTTTCAACTGTTCTGTGGCAAAGTTTTCCCTGTGAACCTCAAGATCAGAAAACTCCACAGACGGTAGGTTTTCGTCTGAGGAGGTGGGCTCCTCTCCAGTTTCTTGAGTCTCCCCTGCCAATACTGATAAGGGAAATTCCGGAGAGTCCTCACCACTCTCAGGGGAGTTCTGGCTATCCCATTCCTGGTACATAGGGGCACCAGTGGGGGGCTCAGGATCATCCCACAGTTCCCAGAACTTCGGAAAATCCCTTCCCACAATGGCGTCATGCGGTAACTGAGATACTAAGCCCACTGGATGAGAGAGGGTACCTTTGGGGGTCTCGAAACACACTGTAGTCACTGGATACTCTCGGGTGTCCCCATGCACACAAATAACAGCTACCTTGCTATTCCCAGAGACCTCTGTTTTAACTAACTCAGCCTTTATCAGGGTCACAAGGCTACCTGAATCCAGCAATACCACAACATTTCTACCATTAACACACATTTTGCATAAATGTTTCTCAGTTCCTCGAATGGCAGTGCATGCGACTGTCGCACACAGCGACTGACGTCTGCCCGTCAGAAAGTCACACTGCATGGGTTCCTCCACAACCGGGCAATTGGCTGCAATATGTCCCGCTTGCCGGCAGCGGTAGCAAACGATCCTTCTTGCCGCCTCTTGAGCCGCTGATTTCCCAGGCTGTTCTCGCCAAACCCTGGGCAGAGCTCCCACCCTCTCACTCTCTCCACCCTCACCCCTTGGAATCCTCTTATCCGCCCCTGGGGATGGTCTGGTCTTAGGGTGGAAAGTCCGAGTGTCTCTGGAAGAGGCCGTCAGGTTCTCTGTAGCCAAGTATTTCTCCACACGATCCACAAGACCATCGGCCGTCTCTGGGTCTCCATGGCTTACCCACTTTTGGATGGCAGTAGGAAGAGCTCTCAAAAACCGATCCATTACAACACGTTCCACAATCTTTGGTGCGGACAAAGTCTCTGGCTGTAGCCACTTTCTGCTCAGGTGAATGAGATCATACATTTGAGACCTGGGGGGTTTTCCAAGCTGGAAAGTCCAGTTATGCACACGCTGAGCCCGGACAGCCTGGGTGACACCCAGCCTTGCCAATATTTCAGCTTTTAGCATCACATAGTCTTTTGCTTGGTCAGGCTCTAGGTCATAGTAAGCTTTCTGCGATTCACCAGTTAACAGAGGAGCCACCAGTCCAGCCCACTGCTCCTCAGGCCACTTTTCTCTTTCAGCGGTCCTTTCAAATGTGGTCAAAAATACCTCTGGATCATCCTCTCCAGTCATTTTTGTCAATAAACGACTCACCCCAAAGGACGCGGTATTAGTGGGACGGCTTTCCTCACTGGTCTGCGGACGTTGCTGCATTACTGCTTCCATCTGTTGTTGTAGTCTCTGCTCTTGCTTCTGCAACAGGTCTATGAAGCGGGCCTCAGATTGCTGCTGGGCTTGTTGCTGAGCCTCCAGACTCTGTTGCAAAGTTGCGTTTGTCTGCTGCTGGGCTGCAAGGCTCTGTTGATGAGCTTGCTGCTGGGCTGCGAAGTTCTGTTGTTGAGCTGCAAGGCTCTGTTGATGAGCTGCAAGGCTCTTTTGCAAACCTGCATTTGTCTGCTGTTGATTGGCATTTGCTAGAGCCAGCTGCTTCAGTATCTCCTCCATGCTGGCTTAAAAAAAAACTGCCACTGGTTCTCCACCAACTGTGAGGGGGTTAGCTCGGCAGCGGGTGTGTGTGACCCCCGAGATGGGCTCCCCACACAAAACCAGGCCCAGCAAACGGAGGCTGTGGTTTTCAAAATCAAAAAAGGTGCGGTTTATTTTCTATTTACAGTGACAAAACACAGCAAAGCAAAAGAAACATAAACAAAATAAATCCTGGTCAACTTGACCTCTGACTAAACATACAGGTTTCCTAACTAACAACTGGGATCAGCCTAGTGCTGTCCTAGTCCCTAAGTCCCTGGTTTTAAATGTCCAAGCAAATAGCCACACAGGCTTTGTCTCACCGCACAGGGGTTCACTCTCCCTAGACAGTCCACACAGGTCTGGGTCCAGGCATGAGCTAACATCTAATGAAGCTGGGAGTTTTTATAGAGGCCTTAAACGAACTGACAGGCTTCAGCTGGTCTCATCAACTCCCTGCCTGCACGACGCCCAGCCCTCTCCCTAGAGGTATGAGTCATCCATGAGCCCACTAGCCTCAGCTGGGCTTATACAACACTCCACCTAGTTGTATAAGTCGGCGTAAAGCCTGAATCTGGGCGAAATATATCTACCCCCCTGGATGCAACCAGGTGACTTTACCTTCCTGCTGTCACAATATATATATATATTGTGACAGCAGGAAGGTAAAGTCACCTGGTTGCATCCAGGGGGGTAGATATATTTCTCCCAGATTCAGGCTTTATGCCGACTTATACAACTAGGGAGTTGATGAAGCCCAGCTGAGGCTAGTGGGCTCATGGATGACTCATACCTCTAGGGAGAGTGTGGGGCGTCGTACAGACAGGGAGTTGATGAGACCAGCTGAAGCTTGTCAGCTCATTTAGGCCTCTATAAGAACTCCCAGCTTCATTAGATGTTAGCTCATGCCTGGACCCAGACCTGTGTGGACTGTCTAGGGAGAGTGAACCCCTGTGCGGTGAGGCAAAGCCTGTGTGGCTATTTGTTTGGACTTTTACTAAACCAGGGACTTAGGGACTAGGACAGCACCAGGCTGATCCCAGTTGTTAGTTTAGGAAACCTGCATGTTTAGTCAGAGGTCAAACTGACCAGGATTTATTTTGTTTATGTTTCTTTTTGGCTTTGCTGTGTTTTTGTCACTGTACATAGAGAAATAAACCGCACCTTTTGATTTTGAAAACCACAACCTCCGTCTGCTGGCCCTGTTTTTGTGTGGGGAGCCCAACCAGGGGGTCACACACACCCGCTACCGAGTTAACCCCCTCACAGTTGGTGGAGAACCAGTGGCAGTTTTTTTAAGCCAGCATGGAGGAGATACTGAAACAGCTGGCTCTAGCAAATGCCAATCAACAGCAGACAAATGCAGGTTTGCAAAGGAGCCTTGCAGCCCAGCAGCAAGCTCATCAACAAGCCCAGCAGCAATCTGAGGCCCGCTTCATAGACCTGTTACAGAAGCAAGAGCAGAGACTACAACAAATGGAAGCAGTAATGCAGCAACGTCCGCAGACCAGTGAGGAAAGCCGTCCCACTAATACCGCGTCCTTTGGGGTGAGTCGTTTATTGACAAAAATGACTGGAGAGGATGATCCAGAGGTATTTTGACCACATTTGAAAGGACTGCTGAAAGAGAAAAGTGGCCTGAGGAGCAGTGGGCTGGACTGGTGGCTCCTCTGTTAACTGGTGAATCGCAGAAGGCTTACTATGACCTAGAGCCTGACCAAGCAAAAGACTATGTGATGCTAAAAGCTGAAATATTGGCAAGGCTGGGTGTCACCCTGGCTGTCCGGGCTCAGCGTGTGCATAACTGGACTTTCCAGCTTGGAAAACCCCCCAGGTCTCAAATGTATGATCTCATTCACCTGAGCAGGAAGTGGCTACAGCCAGAGACTTTGTCCGCACCAGAGATTGTGGAACGTGTTGTAATGGATCGGTTTTTGAGAGCTCTTCCTACTGCCATCCAAAAGTGGGTAAGCCATGGAGACCCAGAGACGGCCGGTGGTCTTGTGGATCGTGTAGAGAAATACTTGGCTACAGAGAACCTGACGGCCTCTTCCAGAGACTCTCTGACTTTCCACCCTAAGACCAGACCATCCCCAGGGGCGGATAAGAGGATTCCAAGGGGTGAGGGTGGAGAGAGTGAGAGGGTGGGAGCTCTACCCAAAGTTTGGGCGAGAACAGCCTGGGAAGTCAGGGGCTCAAGAGGCAGCCAAATGGATTGTTTGCTACCGCTGCCGGCAAGCGGGACATATTGCAGCAAATTGCCCGGTTGTGGAGGAACCCATGCAGTGTGACTTTCTGACGGGCAGACGTCAGTCGCTGTGTGCGACAGTCGCATGCACTGCCATTCGGGGAACTGAGAAACATTTATGCAAAATGTGTATTAATGGTAGAAATGTTGTGGTATTACTGGATTCAGGTAGCCTTGTGACCCTGATAAAGGCTGAATTAGTTAAAACAGAGGTCTCTGGGAATAGCAAGGTAGCTGTTATTTGTGTGCATGGGGACACCCGAGAGTATCCAGTGACTACAGTGTGTTTCGAGACCCCCAAAGGTACCCTCTCTCATCCAGTGGGGTTAGTATCTCAATTACCGCATGATGCCATTGTGGGAAGGGATTTTCCGAAGTTCTGGGAACTGTGGGATGATCCTGAGCCCCCCACTGGTGCCCCTATGTACCAGGAATGTGATAGCCAGAACTCCTCTGAGAGTGGTGAGGACTCTCCAGAATTTCCCTTGTCAGTATTGGCAGGGGAGACTCAAGAAACTGGAGAGGAGCCCACCTCCTCAGACGAAAACCTACCGTCTGTGGAGTTTTCTGATCTGGAGGTTCACAGGGAAAATTTTGCCACAGAACAGTTAAAAGACCCCGCCCTAATAAAGGCACGGGAAAACGTAGTGGAAATAGATGGCGAGTTAGTGAACCCAGATAATACCTGCACTTACCCATACTTCAGCGTAGAGAAGGACCTACTGTATCGGGTGGCAAAAAGGGCAGAAGAAACCGTTGAGCAGCTTGTGGTGCCCAAACCTTACAGGAAGTTGGTGTTGGAGTTGGCCCATGGGCACATTCTTGGAGGTCATCTGGGGACAGAGAAAACCCGAGAGAGGGTATTACAGAGATTCTATTGGCCTGGGGTGATGAAGGACATAGAAAATTATTGTTCCTCCTGCCCTGTGTGTCAGAGGTCGGCCCCGATGCCACATTTCCGTAGCCCGCTGGTCCCTCTACCCATCATTGAGGTCCCGTTTGAGAGAATCGTAATGGATTTGGTAGTTCCTATAATCAAGTCCGCTAGGGGGCACCAGTACATATTGGTTATAATGGACTATGCCACCCGTTATCCAGAAGCGATCCCTCTCAGAAATACCTCGGCCAAAACCATAGCCAAAGAGCTATCTCTTGTTTTTAGCCGGGTGGGTATTTGTAAAGAACTGCTTACGGACCAAGGTACACCCTTTATGTCCCGGGTTATGAAAGAGCTGTGTAAATTGTTCAAAGTGACGCAATTGCGTACATCTGTGTATCACCCCCAAACCGATGGGCTGGTTGAAAGATTCAACAAAACCCTAAAACAAATGTTGAAGAAAGTGGTGGATAGAGATGGAAAGGATTGGGACTGTCTACTTCCTTATTTGATGTTTGCTATTAGGGAGGTGCCCCAGTCCTCTACGGGATTCTCCCCCTTTGAGTTACTGTATGGGAGACACCCAAGAGGGCTGTTGGATATTGCCAAGGAAACTTGGGAAAGTGAGAGTTCTCCCCACAGGAGTGTGATTGAGCATGTCGCCCTGATGCAAGATCGAATTGCACAGGTAATGCCCATCGTGAAGGAACATTTGGCCCAAGCGCAGTTGGCACAGCAGAGAGTGTACAACCGTGGAGCAAAGACCCGTACCTTTTCCCCGGGGGATAGGATATTGGTACTTGTCCCTACGGTTGAAAGTAAATTCCTTGCCAAATGGCAAGGCCCCTACGAGATAATGGAAAAAGTGAGCGAAGAGAATTACAAGGTCAGACAACCAGGAAGGCGAAAGCCCGAACAGATATATCACGTTAATCTGTTGAAAGACTGGAGGGATAGAGAGTCCCTAGTCGCAGAAACTTGGTCACCAGCTCAAACTGGTTGCGTGATTCCGGAGGTTGGAATAGCAGCCACCTTGTCACAACCCCAACAACAGGAGGTTAAGGAGTTTGTGCTTCGCAACAAGGAGGTGTTCTCTGAGCTGCCGGGACAAACATCTGGGGTAGAGCATGATATTATTACCCCGCCCGGTGAAAGGGTGAAGTTAAAACCCTATCGGATCCCAGAGGCCCGACGGGAGGCAATACGGGAGGAAGTACAGAAAATGCTGAACTTAGGGGTGATAGAGGAGTCCCAAAGTGATTGGTCTAGTCCCATTGTGTTGGTGCCTAAACCGGATGGGAGCTGGCGATTTTGTAACGATTTTCGTCAGTTGAACAAAGTTACAAAATTTGACACCTACCCCATGCCCCGTATAGATGAGTTGATCGACCGGCTGGGAACAGCCCGATACATGACGACTCTTGACCTCACAAAAGGGTATTGGCAAATTCTCCTGGCCAAGTCGGCCAAAGAGAAAACCGCATTTGTAACCCCAGACGGGGCGTTCCAATATAAGAGAATGCCGTTCGGGTTACAGAATGCGCCGGCCACATTCCAGCGGAAAATGGACCAGATACTGAGGCCCCATCGGAAGTATGCTGCGGCTTACCTGGATGACGTAATTGTCCATAGCACAGATTGGGCCTCACATCTGCCAAAAGTGCAAGCAGTCCTAGACTCTATCCGGGAAGCGGGGTTTACGGCTAACCCCAAGAAGTGTACCATTGGGCAGGAGGAGGCCAAATATCTTGGGTACACCATTGGCAGGGGAGTGATAAAACCCCAACTCAACAAAGTCGAGGCCATCCAGAGTTGGCCACGTCCCAACAGCAAGAAGCAGGTACGGGCCTTTCTGGGAATCGCGGGTTATTATCGGCGCTTCATTCCCCACTTTGCTTCTAAGGCTGTGCCCCTAACCAACCTGACGAAAGGGAAAGGGTCGGTCATGATTAAATGGACCCCCGAGGCTGAGGCAGCATTCCAATTCTTGAAACAAGCCTTATGTAGCCAGCCAGTGTTGTACTCACCCGACTTCTCTAAAGACTTTGTCGTACAAAGTGATGCGTCAGATGTGGGGTTAGGAGCAGTATTGTCCCAGGTCTGGAACGGGGAAGAGCACCCAGTCATTTACCTCAGCAGGAAGTTGAAGTCCCATGAGGTAAATTACGCCACGGTTGAAAAGGAGTGTTTAGCGGTGAAGTGGGCTCTAGATTCCCTTCGGTACTATCTGCTAGGTAGGCACTTTGACATGGTTACGGATCACGCTCCGTTAAAGTGGATGGCTCAAAACAAGGAGACAAATAGAAGAGTGAATAGGTGGTTCCTGGCCCTACAGGAATTCAACTTCACAGTAAAGCATCGCCCTGGCGTTCAAATGGGGAATGTGGATGCTTTGTCTCGAGTACATGAATGCCTGATTGCTGGTGTTCCAACCCCAAGGTTAAAACAAGAGGGGGGGGTATGTGACAGCAGGAAGGTAAAGTCACCTGGTTGCATCCAGGGGGGTAGATATATTTCTCCCAGATTCAGGCTTTATGCCGACTTATACAACTAGGGAGTTGATGAAGCCCAGCTGAGGCTAGTGGGCTCATGGATGACTCATACCTCTAGGGAGAGTGTGGGGCGTCGTACAGACAGGGAGTTGATGAGACCAGCTGAAGCTTGTCAGCTCATTTAGGCCTCTATAAGAACTCCCAGCTTCATTAGATGTTAGCTCATGCCTGGACCCAGACCTGTGTGGACTGTCTAGGGAGAGTGAACCCCTGTGCGGTGAGGCAAAGCCTGTGTGGCTATTTGTTTGGACTTTTACTAAACCAGGGACTTAGGGACTAGGACAGCACCAGGCTGATCCCAGTTGTTAGTTTAGGAAACCTGCATGTTTAGTCAGAGGTCAAACTGACCAGGATTTATTTTGTTTATGTTTCTTTTTGGCTTTGCTGTGTTTTTGTCACTGTACATAGAGAAATAAACCGCACCTTTTGATTTTGAAAACCACAACCTCCGTCTGCTGGCCCTGTTTTTGTGTGGGGAGCCCAACCAGGGGGTCACACACACCCGCTACCGAGTTAACCCCCTCACAATATATATACATACATACATACATACATACATATCGCAACAAGAAAGAAAGGAAACAATAAAAATAATAAAGAAGAAAAGAAAAGAAAAATATTTGAGTGGTTAAAAGAGAGGGATAGCATAGACATAATATAGTCGTTTTATCAACTCCGCTGAACATGAAGAGGAACTTCATCTTTCAGCATGACAACGACCCAAAGCATACATCTAAATCAACAAAGGAATGGCTTCACCAGAAGACCATTAGGCCCCTTTCACACTGGGGCGGGAGGTGCGCTGGCGCTAAAAATATCGGCGCTATACCGTCGGAATTGCGGCGGTATTCGGCCGCTAGCGGGGGTTAAAACCACGCCGCTAGTGGCCGGAAAAGGGTTAATACCGCCGGCAATGCGCCTCTGCAGAGGCGCATTGCCAGCGGTATAGCCACGGTTTCCCATTGCTTTCAATGGGAAGGAGCGGTGGAGGAGCGGTGAACACACCGCTCCACTGATGCTGCTAGCAGGACTTTTGGAGTGGTCCTGCTAGCGCACCGCTCCAGTGTGAAAGCTCTCGGTCTTTCACACTGGAGAAACGTCAGCCGCTGTTTAGGGTCGGTTTGCAGGTGCTATTTTTAGCGCAATAGCGCCTGCAAACCACTCCAGTGTGAAAGGGGCCTTAAAGTTTTGTAATGTCCCAGACCTGAATATAATTGAAAATCTGTGGGGTGAGCTGAAGGGGGCTGTGCACAGGAGATGCCTGCACAATCTGACAGATTTGGAGTGTTTTTGCAAAGAGTGGGCAATTATTGTAATATGAAAGACCAGGGTTAAATAAATGGGAGAACTCATTAGATATGTTCTGATAACAGAGCTCTGAGTCAAGGCATAGGGGATGGTAGTGGTAACCCCAAGGGAAGTAAATAAAGCTATTCATAATAGTGGGTAAGATTATCTCACAGTTCAAACCCCTGGGGATATGGGTGTTTAATTTAAATATCCAGTAACCCCCCCCCCCCCCACTTACAAAGGGAGGGAAAACTGATCGCCACCATGGGCAGGAAAGGCTACCCTCTGTACCCTAAAGATTTGTACATTTTGGTGATGGAACAGATTAAAATGTTTAGCTAGGTTAGTATTTTTGTTCTCTTGTCAGAGAAGTGATCCTTTATTCTATCACTCAATTCTCTGGTTGTCCTGCCTACTGAATGTTGCACTCAGTACACGTGACTTCCCCCGAATTAAAGACATGGTACATACAGAAACTGGGAGGCCACTATGGGTGCTAAATTCTCCCCCACCTATGCTAATTTATACATGGGGTTGTGCAAAGAATAATGTATTTACAACGCATATAACCCATATAGGAATTCCATCATTACATACTTTGGATATATTTATGACCTGATCTTCATCGTGGACTGCAACCTACCCACCATTGAATTTGTAAACTACTTAAACATCAATCCTCTAAATCTGAGGTTCACACCAGAGGTACATTGTTAAAATCAATTACTTGGATCTCATCTTGTCTGGTTCTGTTAGGGACAAGACTGACAGTATGTTCACATGAAAAGCCCACCTCAATAAAAAAAATGAAAAATACACCGTTGCATGCATCTAGTTGCCATCCCCCCCATACTATTAGGACAATTTATCCAAGTCAGACATAATTGTTCTTGTTTGACTGACAGGGAAGCTTCCTCACTGGAACAGAGATTTTGTGGAGGGGGTCACAAAAAAATCTAGTGTTAAACAAGCTTGCTTAGATGCCAGGAATCCTGGCAGAAATACTCTACTGATAAATCAATCCCCTAAGAAAGCTAGAACCATTGACCTACCAGTTTTTTCCACACAATATACACTCACCAGCCACTTCATTAGGTACACCTGTTTAATTGCTTGGTAACACAAATTGCTAATCAGCCAATCACATAGCAGCAACTCTGTGCATTTAGGCATCTAGCCATGGTGAAGACGACTTGCTGAAATTCAAACTGAGCCTCAGAATGGGGAAGAAAGGAGATTTAAGTGACTTTGAACGTGGTATGGTTGTTTGCGTATTTTTAATGGCAAATTCGGGCTCAAAAATTAGTCTCCAATGCAAACAAGCAAAAAGGAATTCCTTGCATGTAAAAAGTCCATAAAAGCGATCGCGCATTTGCAGAGCATGTGTGCATAGGGTCCCGGCGATCATTTCATCATAAATTACGTCATTTTGCTTGTTTGCATTGGAAACAAATTTTTGAGCCCAAATTTGTGTATGCAGCATTGCCATTAAAAAATAACCAAAGAGACAATATCACACTATTGGAGTCTTTGTTTCCTTGCATATCTACATTTTCTGGTACTAAGGCTATCCGATCATCGCCCGATGTTTATAGAGGCTTCTGGTGGGAGAAGCTTAGGACATCAGGACATCTTTTCAGTGGATCTTTGATCCAACAAAGCATTTTGTGACCCCCCTGAGTAAGGGTGTTCGCAGGCTTTCTGGTAAGCCTTTTTATCTTACTTTGGTGATCAACGCTCCATATCTCACATGCGATCCCCTCCAATGAATTCCAGCCATATATGAGCTTTTTACATGTGCACTGTTATTTGATATCACATTTGGCACTTTCAATGATATTGCACTTTATAGTATAATGCATGCATTGTGTTAGTTATACATTAATTTCCTTTTTGTCTGTATTACTATTGCACATTAGCTACAGCTGATATTGCACATATGCACTTTACAGTTATCACATGCTACACATGCATTGTGTCATCTTGAACTGCATAATTTTAGTGCTGCACTTTACATTTCATATTCTGGTTTAGTGCCCAATAACTGGGTTATAGTGTTCAGCTGCTGTTTATTCTACTTCTATTTTTATTTTTATTCACCAAGCGCGGATATAATTTTATACATGGATCCATCCTTCTTTGTATCAATGGTTCAGGCTGGTGGTGTAATGCCGCGTACACACGATCATTTTTCCCGTCGGGAAAAATGACATTTTTTTTTTTTGCCGAGAAAAACGATCGTCTGTGGGCTTTATGTCGTTTTTCTCGTTGAGAAAAACGGCAGAAAAAACGACGAGAAAAATTAGAACATGTCCTAAATTTTCTCATCGTTTTTTCCATCATTTTTTTCCGCAGCAGTTTTCCCATAGGGAGACACTGCCGCGGAGCCCACAGACGGTTGTTTTTCTCGACAAAGAAAAAAATGACGGGAAAAACGGTCGTGTGTGGGGGAAAATGCCGTTCCCTCGTTTTTCATTTTATTTCATGTCGTGATTCACGGCGGTGTTTTCACCGCCGTGAATCACGATCGTGTGTACGCGGCATAATGGTGTGGGGGGTGTTTTCTTGGCACACTTTGGGCCCCTTAGTATCAATTGGCACACCTGAGTATTGTTGCTGACCATATTCATGACTACAGTGTACCCATCTTCTGATAGCTACTTCCAGCAGGATAATGCTCCATATCACATAGCTCAAATCATCTTAAACTAAACTAGTTTCTTGAACATGACAATGAGTGCACTGCACTCCAATGGTCTCCACAGTCACCAGATCTCAATCCAATAGAGCACCTTTGAGATGTGGTGGAAGAGGAGATTCGCATCATAGATGTGCAGCCGACAAATCTGCAGCATCTGCATGATGCTTAGAGAGAGTGCCACCCACATTTATATTTTATATTAGAATATGGTACCTTCGTCTCGAAAATATGAAAAAGAATGGGAAGAGGAAAGACAAACAGAGCAGCGCCAATCTAAGTGTTGTATTAAAAGTAACAGACTTTAAAGGGGTTGTAAAGGTTTGTTTTTTATTTTCTAAATAGGTTCCTTTAAGCTAGTGCATTGTTGGTTCACTTACCTTTTCCTTTGATTTACCTTCTAAATGTTTTTTTTCTTTGTTTTCTTTGTCTGAATTTCTCACTTCCTGTTCCTCCTCAGTAAGCTGTTCAGTAAGCTGTTCTGGCTGACTCCACACCACTCGGATGATGGTGTGAAGTTTAGTGAGGAGAAACAGGAAGTGAGAAATTCAGACAAAGAAAAAAAACATTTAGAAGGTAAATCAAAGGAAAAGTTAAGTGAACCAACAATGCACTAGCTTAAAGGAACCTATTTAGAAAATAAAAAACGAACCTTTACAACCCCTTTAATCACAAAATATATACACTCACTAGAAAGTGGTTGTAAATGGGCACATCATGGATAAGCAGCGCTGTCCGATTTTACAGGAGTCCAGGGTAGCTCCGTTGTAGCGCGATCCTGTCAGGCTCAGCGGCGCCGGTGGGTTCCGGTGTCCCGGGCTAGATGTGGAGGGCGCAGGGGAGATTCGTCAGCTGGACGTCCCTGGATGTCACTGGATCAGGAGGTTGCTGGTGGGAGGTTGGTGATGGCGCACGCGTTCGGAGCATGCGTGCTCCTTCATCAGGCATACCGTCGGCCATCTTTGATGTGGTTAAATAGGACTGGCACAGCGGGGCAGGTCAGTGACATCACTGAGCCCGCCCCTCAGCCATAGAAACCACAACAAAGGTGTCAAGGGGCGGGACGAGCACAGATAGTCCATAGATGATAAATGGCCTTTGAAAGCATCAATTTGAGAAAACAGATATCCACATAGAACAGTAAATTACTAAATTGAAAGGAAAGAACCATTACTGGAGGTGAACAGAGGGAGAGAAAGAAATGAAAGAAAGTGAAAGAAAATAAAAATAAAATAAAAGTGAAATGAAATGAAAGAAAAGTAAAATAAAATAAAAAAAATAAAAAAAAATTGAAATAAATAAATAAAAATGAATATAAATAATAAAAATAAAAATGAAAATAAAAATAAATAATAATAATAAAATAAAAATCAGATAGGGATAAGTATAAAGAAGAGAATAGTCAGTCGTCTAGCAAGACAAAAAAAGACGACTGACTGAACAATAAATTTAGAAGGTGGGTGAGGGTCTGTTTAAATGATTTTGGATTAAAAACGTATTGTTTTAAATAAAATGGTGGTTTGTGGGTAATCATATAGGAAGAAAGAAATAATATAGAAATATATATATATATTGTGACAGCAGGAAGGTAAAGTCACCTGGTTGCATCCAGGGGGGTAGATATATTTCGCCCAGATTCAGGCTTTACGCCGACTTATACAACTAGGTGGAGAGTTGTATAAGCCCAGCTGAGGATAGTGGGCTCATGGATGACTCATACCTCTAGGGAGAGTGTGGGGCGTCGTGCAGACAGGGAGTTGATGAGACCAGCTGAAGCTTGTCAGCTCATTTAGGCCTCTATAAGAACTCCCAGCTTCATTAGGGGTTAGCTCATGCCTGGAAGCAGACCTGTGTGGACTTCCTGGAGAGAGTGAACCCTTGTGCGGTGAGACAAAGCCTGTGTGGCTATTTGCTTGGACATTTAAAACCAGGGACTTAGGGACTAGGACAGCACTAGGCTGATCCCAGTTGTTAGTTAGGAAACCTGTATGTTTAGTCAGAGGTCAAGTTGACCAGGATTTATTTTGTTTATGTTTCTTTTGGCTTTGCTGTGTTTTGTCACTGTAAATAGAAAATAAACCGCACCTTTTTTTGATTTTGAAAACCACAACCTCCGTTTGCTGGGCCTGTTTTGTGTGGGGAGCCCATCCCGGGGGTCAGAAACACCCGCTGCCGAGCTAACCCCCTCACAGTTGGTGGAGAATGCGGGCAGTTTTTTTTTAAGCCAGCATGGAGGAGATACTGAAGCAGCTGGCTCTAGCAAATGCCAATCAACAGCAGACAAATGCAGGTTTGCAAAAGAGCCTTGCAGCTCATCAACAGAGCCTTGCAGCTCAACAACAGAACTTCGCAGCCCAGCAGCAAGCTCATCAACAGAGCCTTGCAGCCCAGCAGCAAGCTCACCAACAGAGTCTGGAAGCTCAGCAACAAGCCCAGCAGCAATCTGAGGCCCGCTTCATAGACCTGTTACAGAAGCAAGAGCAGAGACTACAACAAATGGAAGCAGTAATGCAGCAACGTCCGCAGACCAGTGAGGGAAGCCGTCCCACTAATACCGCGTCCTTTGGGGTGAGTCGTTTATTGACAAAAATGACTGGAGAGGATGATCCAGAGGTATTTTTGACCACATTTGAAAGGACTGCTGAAAGAGAAAAGTGGCCTGAGGAGCAGTGGGCTGGACTGGTGGCTCCTCTGTTAACTGGTGAATCGCAGAAGGCTTACTATGACCTAGAGCCTGACCAAGCAAAAGACTATGTGATGCTAAAAGCTGAAATATTGGCAAGGCTGGGTGTCACCCAGGCTGTCCGGGCTCAGCGTGTGCATAACTGGACTTTCCAGCTTGGAAAACCCCCCAGGTCTCAAATGTATGATCTCATTCACCTGAGCAGAAAGTGGCTACAGCCAGAGACTTTGTCCGCACCAAAGATTGTGGAACGTGTTGTAATGGATCGGTTTTTGAGAGCTCTTCCTACTGCCATCCAAAAGTGGGTAAGCCATGGAGACCCAGAGACGGCCGATGGTCTTGTGGATCGTGTGGAGAAATACTTGGCTACAGAGAACCTGACGGCCTCTTCCAGAGACACTCGGACTTTCCACCCTAAGACCAGACCATCCCCAGGGGCGGATAAGAGGATTCCAAGGGGTGAGGGTGGAGAGAGTGAGAGGGTGGGAGCTCTACCCCAAGTTTGGCGAGAACAGCCTGGGAAATCAGCAGCTCAAGAGGCGGCAAGAAGGATCGTTTGCTACCGCTGCCGGCAAGCGGGACATATTGCAGCCAATTGCCCGGTTGTGGAGGAACCCATGCAGTGTGACTTTCTGACGGGCAGACGTCAGTCGCTGTGTGCGACAGTCGCATGCACTGCCATTCGAGGAACTGAGAAACATTTATGCAAAATGTGTGTTAATGGTATAAATGTTGTGGTATTGCTGGATTCAGGTAGCCTTGTGACCCTGATAAAGGCTGAGTTAGTTAAAACAGAGGTCTCTGGGAATAGCAAGGTAGCTGTTATTTGTGTGCATGGGGACACCCGAGAGTATCCAGTGACTACAGTGTGTTTCGAGACCCCCAAAGGTACCCTCTCTCATCCAGTGGGCTTAGTATCTCAGTTACCGCATGACGCCATTGTGGGAAGGGATTTTCCGAAGTTCTGGGAACTGTGGGATGATCCTGAGCCCCCCACTGGTGCCCCTATGTACCAGGAATGTGATAGCCAGAACTCCCCTGAGAGTGGTGAGGACTCTCCGGAATTTCCCTTATCAGTATTGGCAGGGGAGACTCAAGAAACTGGAGAGGAGCCCACCTCCTCAGACGAAAACCTACCGTCTGTGGAGTTTTCTGATCTTGAGGTTCACAGGGAAAACTTTGCCACAGAACAGTTGAAAGACCCCGCCCTAATAAAGGCACGGGAAAACGTAGTGAAAATAGATGGCGAGTTAGTGAACCCAGATAATACCTGCACTTACCCATACTTCAGCGTAGAGAAGGACCTACTGTATCGGGTGGCAAAAAGGGCAGAAGAAACCGTTGAGCAGCTTGTGGTGCCCAAACCTTACAGGAAGTTGGTGTTGGAGTTGGCCCATGGGCACATTCTTGGAGGTCATCTGGGGACAGAGAAAACCCGAGAGAGGGTATTACAGAGATTCTATTGGCCGGGGGTGATGAAGGACATAGAAAATTATTGTTCCTCCTGCCCTGTGTGTCAGAGGTCGGCCCCGATGCCACATTTCCGTAGCCCGCTGGTCCCTCTACCCATCATTGAGGTCCCGTTTGAGAGGATCGCCATGGATTTGGTAGGTCCTATAATCAAGTCCGCTAGGGGGCACCAGTACATATTAGTTATAATGGACTATGCCACCCGTTATCCAGAAGCGATCCCTCTCCGAAATACCTCGGCCAAAACCATAGCCAAAGAGCTATCTCTTGTGTTTAGCCGGGTGGGTATTTGTAAAGAACTGCTTACGGACCAAGGTACACCCTTTATGTCCCGGGTTATGAAGGAGCTGTGTAAATTGTTCAAAGTGACGCAATTACGTACATCTGTGTATCACCCCCAAACCGATGGGCTGGTTGAAAGATTCAACAAAACCCTAAAACAAATGTTGAAGAAAGTGGTGGATAGAGATGGAAAGGATTGGGACTGTCTACTTCCTTATCTGATGTTTGCTATTAGGGAGGTGCCCCAATCCTCTATGGGATTCTCCCCCTTTGAGTTACTGTATGGGAGACACCCAAGAGGGCTGTTGGATATTGCCAAGGAAACTTGGGAAAGTGAGAGTTCTCCCCACAGGAGTGTGATTGAGCATGTCGCCCTGATGCAAGACCGAATTGCACAGGTAATGCCCATCGTGAAGGAACATTTGGCCCAAGCGCAGTTAGCACAGCAGAGAGTGTACAACCGTGGAGCCAAGACCCGTACCTTTTCCCCGGGGGATAGGATACTGGTACTTGTCCCTACGGTTGAAAGTAAATTCCTTGCCAAATGGCAAGGCCCCTACGAGATAATGGAAAAAGTGAGCGAAGTGAATTACAAGGTCAGACAACCAGGAAGGCGAAAGCCCGAACAGATCTATCACGTTAATCTGTTGAAAGCCTGGAGGGATAGAGAGTCCCTAGTCGCAGACACTTGGTCACCAGCTCAAACTGGTTGCGTGATTCCTGAGGTTGGAATAGCACCCACCTTGTCACAACCCCAACAACAGGAGGTTAAGGAGTTTGTGCTTCGCAACAAGGAGGTATTCTCTGAGCTGCCGGGACAAACATCTGGGGTAGAGCATGACATCATTACCCCGCCCGGTGAAAGGGTGAAGTTAAAACCCTATCGGATCCCAGAGGCCCGAAGGGAGGCAATACGGGAGGAAGTACAGAAAATGCTGAACTTAGGGGTGATAGAGGAGTCCCAAAGTGATTGGTCTAGTCCCATTGTGTTGGTGCCTAAACCGGATGGGAGCTGGCGATTTTGTAACGATTTTCGTCAGTTGAACAAAGTTACAAAATTTGACACCTACCCCATGCCACGTATAGATGAGTTGATCGACCGGCTGGGAACAGCCCGATACATGACGACTCTTGACCTCACAAAAGGGTATTGGCAAATCCCCCTGGCCAAATTGGCCAAAGAGAAAACCGCATTTGTAACCCCAGACGGGGCGTTCCAATATAAAAGAATGCCGTTCGGGTTACAGAATGCGCCGGCCACATTCCAGCGGAAAATGGACCAGATGCTGAGGCCCCATCGGAAGTATGCTGCGGCTTACCTGGATGACGTAATTGTCCATAGCACAGATTGGGCCTCACATCTGCCAAAAGTGCAAGCAGTCCTGGACTCTGTTCGGGAAGCGGGGTTTACGGCTAACCCCAAGAAGTGTACCATTGGGCAGGAGGAGGCCAAATATCTTGGGTACACCATTGGGAGGGGAGTAATAAAACCCCAACTCAACAAAGTCGAGGCCATCCAGAGTTGGCCACGTCCCAACAGCAAGAAGCAGGTACGAGCCTTTCTGGGAATCGCTGGGTATTATCGGCGATTCATTCCCCACTTTGCTTCTAAGGCTGTGCCCCTAACCAACCTAACGAAGGGGAAAGGGTCGGTCATGATTAAATGGACCCCCGAGGCTGAGGCAGCATTCCAATTCTTGAAACAAGCCTTATGTAGCCAGCCAGTGTTGTACTCACCCGACTTCTCTAAAGACTTTGTCGTACAAAGTGATGCGTCAGATGTGGGGTTAGGAGCAGTATTGTCCCAGGTCTGGAACGGGGAAGAGCACCCAGTCATTTACCTCAGCAGGAAGTTGAAGTCCCATGAGGTAAATTACGCCACCGTTGAAAAGGAGTGTTTAGCGGTGAAGTGGGCTCTAGATTCCCTTCGGTACTACCTGCTAGGTAGGCACTTTGACATGGTTACGGATCACGCTCCGTTAAAGTGGATGGCTCAAAACAAGGAAACAAATAGAAGAGTGAATAGGTGGTTCCTGGCCCTCCAGGAATTCAACTTCACAGTAAAGCATCGCCCTGGCGTTCAAATGGGGAATGTGGATGCTTTGTCTCGAGTACATGAATGCCTGATTGCTGGTGTTCCAACCCCGAGGTTAAAACAAGAGGGGGGGGTATGTGACAGCAGGAAGGTAAAGTCACCTGGTTGCATCCAGGGGGGTAGATATATTTCGCCCAGATTCAGGCTTTACGCCGACTTATACAACTAGGTGGAGAGTTGTATAAGCCCAGCTGAGGATAGTGGGCTCATGGATGACTCATACCTCTAGGGAGAGTGTGGGGCGTCGTGCAGACAGGGAGTTGATGAGACCAGCTGAAGCTTGTCAGCTCATTTAGGCCTCTATAAGAACTCCCAGCTTCATTAGGGGTTAGCTCATGCCTGGAAGCAGACCTGTGTGGACTTCCTGGAGAGAGTGAACCCTTGTGCGGTGAGACAAAGCCTGTGTGGCTATTTGCTTGGACATTTAAAACCAGGGACTTAGGGACTAGGACAGCACTAGGCTGATCCCAGTTGTTAGTTAGGAAACCTGTATGTTTATTCAGAGGTCAAGTTGACCAGGATTTATTTTGTTTATGTTTCTTTTGGCTTTGCTGTGTTTTGTCACTGTAAATAGAAAATAAACCGCACCTTTTTTTGATTTTGAAAACCACAACCTCCGTTTGCTGGGCCTGTTTTGTGTGGGGAGCCCATCCCGGGGGTCACACACACCCGCTGCCGAGCTAACCCCCTCACAATATATATATATATATATATTGTGAGGGGGTTAGCTCGGCAGCGGGTGTGTGTGACCCCCGAGATGGGCTCCCCACACAAAAACAGGCCCAGCAAACGGAGGTTGTGGTTTTCAAAATCAAAAAGGTGCGGTTTATTTTCTATTTACAGTGACAAAACACAGCAAAGCAAAAGAAACATAAACAAAATAAATCCTGGTCAACTTGACCTCTGACTAAACATACAGGTTTCCTAACTAACAACTGGGATCAGCCTAGTGCTGTCCTAGTCCCTAAGTCCCTGGTTTTAAATGTCCAAGCAAATAGCCACACAGGCTTTGTCTCACCGCACAGGGGTTCACTCTCCCTAGACAGTCCACACAGGTCTGGTTCCAGGCATGAGCTAACATCTAATGAAGCTGGGAGTTCTTATAGAGGCCTAAATGAGCTGACAAGCTTCAGCTGGTCTCATCAACTCCCTGTCTGTACGACGCCCCACACTCTCCCTAGAGGTATGAGTCATCCATGAGCCCACTAGCCTTATACAACTCTCCACCTAGTTGTATAAGTCGGCGTAAAGCCTGAATCTGGGCGAAATATATCTACCCCCCTGGATGCAACCAGGTGACTTTACCTTCCTGCTGTCACAATATATATATATATATATATATACACACACACACACACACACACATATAAATAAAAATATATATATACATACACATACATATACGCACACACACACATACATGCCTGTGTATTGATATTACTAAAAGTACACACGCACATATACACGCGTAAAACATGTGGGCACGCGTGTGCACACATACCAGCACACATGTGAATACACACAAGTGCATTGTACAAAACAATCATAGTAGTGTTTTATATTTTATATGTACACTTTATATATTTTGTGAACTATGAACTCATATTTGGGGGAACATGTTGACAAAAAATCTATAGAAATCTAGACTATAGTAATCAAAGCAAGAAGAGGACCATACTATATGTGTAATACTTATGGATGAGTCTATGTGTAGATTGTATAATTTTTCTTTAAGACTATAGGGATACTGTGAAGGAATATATAATGAGAAGAAGGTTATTAAGAACCAAATGAAAAGGAAGCATTAATACATATGAAAAAACCTGCACATACCGTATGTACATGTGTGTGCCTTCATAAGCATCCATGCACAATTGGACCACATGCACGATGCTCGGGCAAGCACATCAAAGCATGAACAAGTGTATACTTGCCTAGAAGCTTAGCTATAATATAGACAAATATTAATTCATGATTTTGGATTGAAAAAAGGATAATTATAGAAGGGAGTTGATTTAAATGCCCTCATTTAACCCTCATTTAACCCTCCAGGTGCGAGGGCATCTAAAGTGTAGATCCAAAAAGTCTCCCTTTCGCAGAGTCGCTTGAAACGCTCTGCCAAAGGGAGGCTCCCGGGTATTTGTTCAACAACCCAGACCCGGAGCCCTGCAGTGGAACTTTGATGGAAGGTTCTAAAATGCTTGGGGATAGTCAGTTCCCCGAACCTTTTTCGCAAGGTCCGGATGGTGCGGCCTACATATAGCAAGCAAAATTCCGAAGAGCAATTGTAGAACTCATTAAGAAGGTAAGTTTTCCCTTTTGTGGTGAAAGATTTTTGATGATGTGTCACAAAACTGCAAGTCAGACATTGTAGCTTTTTGCATTGGTACATGCCTTTGATGGACAAAAAAGTGGGTGATTTTGTGGGTTTTGTTTTAACAGTTTTGAGTTTACTTGGTGCAATACGGCTTTTTATATTTTTAGCTTTTCGGTATGTGATTTTGGGTACACTAGGAAGAGATAACTTTAGTAAGGGGTCTTCCAATATTATATTCCAGTGTCTCTTAAAAAATACCTTCTATTTTTTTTTATGTTGAACATGGTATTGTGTGATAAACCTGGTAGTTTGGTTTTTTGTGGGTGAATTTACTTTAAAATGTGCGAGATCTTTAAGGTTGATTTAAAGTTGGGTGTTTGGTCTAGGAAGTTTTCAAAAGCTTTGTCTACTAGAGTTTGCGGATATCCCTTATCCTCAAATTTGGTTTTGAAGAGATTGCCTTATGAGGTATAATCTGCATTTCGTGTACAGTTGCATTTCAAACGATTGAATTAACTTTTTGGGATATTAGAGATCCATCTGGGGTGATGGCAACTGTTAAAATGGAGATATGAATTTCCTGCCGTGGGCTTGGTGTAGTTTTTTGCATAGATGGTATTGGTGGTATGATGGAGTTCTAGGTCTAAGAAGGCCAAACTATCCGGACTACAAACGGAAGTAAAGGAAAGTCCTAGGTTATTAGAATTACAATGGATTACGAAATCTGTTATGGATGAAACAGATCTGTCCCAGATGATGATTATGTCATCAATATAACGTCCCATGAAAACAATGTTTTTGGAGAAGGGGTTGTTTTTCCAGATGTATAGATCTTCCCATAACACCATGGCTAGATTGGCATAGCTGGGTGCAAAATTTGCACCCATTGCCGTGCCCTGGATTTGAAGGTAGCATTTAGAGTCAAAAGAGAAATAGTTATGCGTCAAGCAAAAATGTGTTGAATCAATGATGAAGTTAGCCTGTTTGGAATTAATGAGAGGGTCTAATGTTAGATATTGTTGTACTGCCCTGAGTCTGACATCATGGGGGATTGATGTATAAAGTGAGCTAATGTCCAAGGAAACCCATTGGTAAGTGGGTTCCCAGTTGTAGGCTTGCAAAGTTTCAATGAGGTGGGTTCCGTCTCGTATATAAGTGGGTAATTTTTGTGCTAGAGGTTGAAGAAAATGATCGATATAAATGGAAAAGAAACTACTGACACTTTCCATTGCGGCAACAATGGGGCGTCCAGGTTTTTTTTTTTAATCTTTATGAATTTTAGGAAGATGATAGAAATATGGGGTGTTGTAATATTCTCTAGATAAGAAGAATGCCTCTGCTTTATTGATGATCTCATCATTAAGGGCTTTTTTTTACCAGAATTTGAGCTTCTTTGCAGAATTGGGGGAGTGGGTCAATGGGAAGACGTATGTAGGTAGTTTTGTCAGATAACAGTCTATAGGCTTCCTCAAGGTAAGAGTCTCTATTTTGTAGGACAATACCACCTCCTTTGTCTGCCGATTTGATTATAATTGAGGAATTATCAGTTAGATTTTTTATTGATGCTCTTTCTTGGAGAGTGAGATTGTTTGCTATTCGATGAGACCTGGTGGGTTTGCACATCCGTTTTATGTCCGAGTATACCACCTGATAGAAACTATGTATAAAAGGGCCTTTGATGTGACTGGGATTAAATTTCTGATTTGGGCCAGAAGCTGGTGTGTTGTATTGGAGGGGAGGTAGGGATGTGTCGTGTGAGATGAGAAATATATATATCATCTATATCATTGTCATCATTATAAAGTTCTTCTAGAATAGCTAGACAAGGTGCATCTAGACTATTGTTGGGTGTAGGGTCTTGTGACAAATCCTCAATATCTGTACTGATGGTAACGTTGTTTACAGTGGATTTGATATTACAAAACCTTTTGACTATTAAATTACGAACAAATTTGTTAAGATCGATTAAAAAGAGTAAATAGGTTAGGATATGTAGTTGGGGCAAAATTTAGGCCTTTATTTAATAATGAGGTTTCATCTGGAGTTAAGGAGTGAGAGGAGAGGTTGAAGATTTTAATAGTTTGGCCATTTTTTCTTTGGGTTTTGATTCTTCTTCCTCCTCTCCCCCCTCTTCTGCCTCTTCTAGTTTTCTTTTTTTGGGCAGGTAGGGGGGTTTGGACTAAAAAAGATGGATCTTGAGTTGAAGTGGTCTGATGATCCGTAATAGCATTTTGAGACTCTATGTGGAAATGAATTGGACTGAATAGTAAGTGGCTCATCTGGAATTCTAGATGCCACATGTGAGCTAGAAGGAGATTCTGGATGTTGGAGTGGATTGGTATCTGGAATGGGTTTTGGGTTCTCTCTGTCATTATTAGGAGAAATAGTAATCTTGTTATCAGTGGATTCCATAGTAGATATAGAAGGGGGAGGAGGGAACACTGGCGTAAGTGATGGGGAGGGGGAAGAATTTTGAGGATTGGAGGAGTTTGGATTGGTGTCCTGGGTATCGATGTGGTTGTTCCGGATCGTCTTTTTACATTTCCTCTGTCTTTTGGGTTTTGGTGGTAAAGAATTAGGAAGGTTTGCACTGGATGAAAAACAGTAAGTGGAAGATGCATGTCCATATGATTGTTTAGGGTTTTTGTTTTCAGTATAGTTATTATATATCTTTTTGGGGTAATCAAACTGTTTTTGGAATTGGGGGTACAGGGGTGGAGGGGCCATTTTCTTAAATTGGGGTGGGATGGGAACAAGCATGAATGGCATGAGTGTAGAGTTTTTGGGTTTCCATTGAAAAACCTTTTGATTATTATAATCATCTATGTCCCTCATTATTTTCTGTAGTTTAATTTTAATGAGTAGGTCTTCATCAATTTTGGCAAGGGATGGACTTTAATGGTACCGTATGACAGAAAAGATAATATTCTCAGATAGAGATTTTATACATTTTTGTTATTACAAAAATATACAGGTATTGTTTAAAATCAAACATGATAATCAAGAGACATTGGCTCTATAGTCACATATTGTGACATCTTATAACAGTACTACCATCTGTGTATTGCTTGCTCTACATGTTTCACGGATAAAGTCTACTGCTTCTTCAGGAGCTTTATAGTACATATACACATATGCCATGCTTTATAGAGCGATTATCATATAACTATGAATAAAGGAAAAACATACATTAATCATATATAGTACATATCAAATTACATATAAAATGAAATAGAAATATATCATATATCTGCTGTGGAAACCCTATGGGTGAATGGTCCTACCAAGAAATACCGCAGTGCGGGCGGCCCAAAAGAGGATGGCCCATCCTGGAGGGCCTGGGAGCCCCTCACACAGAACAAGACACCAATAAAGGTCTAATTGAAAGATAAAGAATTCAATTAGGAAAATGTGTCTAGCCATGATAGTTAATCGCAAGATATTAAATGATGACAATTATTCATACCAAGATCTTGGCTGAATCAGGGGGACTCAAAAAGTCCAATAAGAATTTTCTCTATGAGATGTTGTAAAATCTAAAAAGAAACATACGTGGATAAATGAATAATCAAACCCATAAAAACATAATTAACCGTTTGCCGACTGCCTCACGTAGATATACGCCGGCAGAATGTCACAGGCAGGCAAAGCAACGTACAGGTACGTTGCTTTGAATATGCTGCCTAGCGGGCGTGCACTCGCCGCGGTCTCCATGTCCGTGCCCACAGGAGCTGCAGACTTCGATGTCCGCCGGTGTCCCGCAATCGGGTCACGGAGAGGAAGAACGGGGGATGCCTTTGTAAACAAGGCATTTCCCTGTTCTGCCTAGTGACAGGACACTGATCTACTGCTCCCTGTAATCTGGAGCAGTCATCAGTGTCGTGTCACTGGTAACCCAGCCCCCTCACAGTTAGAATCACTCCCTAGGACACACTTAACCCTTCCCCGCCCCCTACTGGTTAACCCCTTCCCTGCCAGTGTCATTTACACAGTAATCAGTGCATTTTTATAGCACTGATCGTTGTATAAATGACAATGGTCCCAAAATAGCATCAAAAGTGTCCGATGTGCCCACCGCAATATCGCAGTCACGATAAAAATCGCTGATCGCCGCCATTACTAGTAAAAAAAACATTTAAATGCCATAAAACTATCCCCTATTTGTAGACGCTATAACTTTTGCGCAAACCAATAAATATACGCTTATTGTGATTTTTTTTACCAAAAATATGTAGAAGAATACATATCGGCCTAAACTGAGGAAAAAAATTATTTTTTTATATATTTTTTGGGGATATTTATTATAGCAAAAAGAAAAAAAAATTCAAAATTGTCGCTTTTTTGTTTATAGCGCAAAAAAAAAAAAACGCAGGAGGTGATCAAATACCACCAAAAGAAAGCTCTATTTGTGGAAAAAAAGGACGTAAATTTTGTTTGGGTACCACATCGCACGACCCCACAATTGTCAGTTAAAGTGACGCAGTGTCGAATCGCAAAAAATGGCCTGGTCATTCAGCAACCAATTCTTCGGGGCTGAAGTGGTTAAAGGGTTGTAAATATCCATATATGTTATACCTTATGCCGTCAGTATATCGTATCAAAAATGCATATACATAGACATGCACTCTGTACGGAAGTTTTTGAAGAGATATCATGTCCTTGTCTCTGGTTTCTAAAATGTGTATTTTTGCTTTGTCTATCAGGCTGCAGTAATCGCGGTTGGTTCCATATGCCCACTATAGCAATGTATGTCTTACCTTAAAAAAAAGTAAAGGTTAATACTAGGTAAAGGAGATGTACATGGACATCAATCCGTGTTTCTGTGAACAAAGGGGGACCCCTCTGAAATAAAATAAAAGTTGGAGAATCCATGAAGCCTTCCATAGGGAAGTTGGGACACAAAAGTCAGGTATAATTGAAGAAACATCCGTAAGTAGAGCTTACCCTTAGACCTCACTCCCAGGAATACAGCCTGATTCGCACCAGAGAGGCTGCGACATACAGCCCCTCTATTTATATGTCTGTGTGTGCTGGCTCCTGCCCAGCGACGCCCACAAAGCCTGCATTGAAACAACTCAGGACACAAACACAACTAGACATTAAACCAGCCATTCTCAACCAGGGTTCCGTGGAACCCTGGGGTTCCTCCAGAGGTTGCTAGGGGTTCCTTGAGCTGTGGCTTATGAACCACCTATTTGATGATGCCTACAGAGTTCAAGGTTAAGCACCACTTAGCAAAGCCAGCAGCATGACACCAAATATCTTTTTAGCGGTCTTGAGCACCACTTTAAGGGGGACATTCTTCCTATTGACCACCCATATAAGGGGCATTGTTCCTACTGAGCCGTGATGAATTGGATTTAGTAAGGGTTCCTCGAGCCATGAAAAAATATTTTTGGGGTTCCTATAGGGTTAAAGGTTGAGAAAGCCTGCATTAAACCATCAGACAAAAGGTGGAAACATCGTATTTATGTCCAACCCACAATACCAACGCATGTGTATTGATATACTAGAAAATAGGGAATGGTATCACCCCATTGACCCACAGACCATATTCTCATTTGAGAATGAGCTTTGAGTGCTTTGTACACAGACCCACATGAAGGGATTGATTGATAGAGACACCCTGCATTATTTAAACAATCCATACCCACAAACCCACACATTCTACACCTTACCCAAGATTCATAAAAATCTGACCTGTCCACCAGGAAGACCAATAATCTCTGGCATCGGATCTATATCCAAAAGTGCAATTAGATATGTGGATTCCTTCCTTCTCCCACACGTAACTAGCCTCCCGTCTTATATTAAAGACACCTGACTTGCTCCGACATGTGGAGGGTACTCACGTCCCTCCTGTAGCCCTGCTCATTTCCATCAATATCGATTCCTTGTTTTCCCATGATCCCGCAGGAGCAGGGCATCCGGACGGCGGAGTCCTTCCTCATGGAGCAGGATAGACATTCTTGGCCACTAAATCACTTTGTATTGGACCTGCTTACTTTTATCCTGACAAAAAATTACTTTATATTCATGGACCAACTGTTTTTGCAGATACAGGGAGTAGCCATGGGCACATGTTGCGCCCCATTCTATGGTAATTTATATCTGGGGGTATGGGAAAGAGGTTTTCTCCAGCGACATTTTTGCGCCCTGGCTCCCCTGTATCTTGTGTTGGTTCAGATATATTAACGACCTGGTCATCTGGACCGGCACAGAGATATAATTTACACACCTTCCTGGATCGATTGAATGGTAATTGTTACAATCTGAGATTCGTCTACATGATGAGTGAATCACGGATATCCTCTCAACCTTGATATTTCTATTGATCCAGAGAGATATATTCAATTAGACCTACACAGCAAGCCGAGTGCAGGCAATACACTTCTCCATGCCAGAAGCTCGCACCCAAGCTCATTGATACGGAATATTCCATATGCCCAATACCTCCGCTTGCGGAGGAACTGCACCTTAGATACAGATTTTAAAAAACAGGCAGATGCATTACACCAGAGGCTGTTAGAGGCTACTCACGTACACTTTTGAGACACTCTTATAATAGGGCCTGGGCAAAAACGAGAGGGTTTTTGCTGTACAACACTCATCAAAAAGCAGTCCCCAAACTGTGGGACTAGTTACCAAGTTCTCTGCAAATAACCACAACTACGAATGATCATTGATCGCTAAAAACTGGCATTTCCTCACTGAGGACTACACTATTTCTAAATATGTAAGAGACACTCCAGAACCGATTTTCAGACAAGCCACCACTTTAAAAGAACAACTAACTGCTAGTCATTACATACCATATAAAGAAACCAACTCTTCACCACGCGGCACGTATCAATGTGGCAGCTGTCCACGCTGCCCCTGGGTTAAGGAAGGCCCGGGTGTTCAACTACCTAATGGCCAGTGGTATAAATCCAAGACCTTTGCAGATTTCTCCACACGAGGGGTCATATACCTTATGTACAGTATTGCCGGTGTGGAGCATTCTACATCAGAAAAACGAAACGTGAATTTAGACAGAGAATCAGTGATCATGTCTACTATGCAGACGGAGGCAAAATCATTACGCCCGTTACTAGACATGTAGGCCTTTACCACAAATATCAGACTGAAATTATATATTTTTTCATCCTTGAAGTTATCCCAGTGAACCCCAGAGGGGGCAGTACCTCGGCATTGCATCTCCATGGACTTACTCTGAAATACGCCCATCAACAGGCTGCACCAATATCTGGGTGGTTGTGGAAAGATTTTCTAAAATTTGTCACTTAACTCCACTTTGGGGACTACCCTAGCCGTAACTCTGGCTTCCATCTTCATAACGGCTGAAAAGGTCAATCAGAATTTTAAATGGTATCTTCATGCCTTCATTCGTGTCCATCAGGATGATTGGGTAGATCTTCTATCCTAGGTAGAGTTTTCCCTCAATAACCACGCTAATGCCAGCACTGGTGAGTCTCCCCTTTTCACAGTCATTATCCTTCTGTACCATTTGATGTCCCCATCTCTTTTGTGGTGTCAGCGGCTGCAGAGACTCAATGATCCTTCAGTTCTATCTGAGCAGATGTTTCCAAAAATTACATTTGGCAGCTTCCAAATACAAAGTAGCTGCAGATCGTGATTCCTGTGTGAGTCCCAAATTTCTACCTTAAGACAAGGTTTGGCTCTCCTAGGAATATTTGTCTCAGAGTATCTTCAATTAAATTTGCTCCTCATTTCATTGGTCCCTTTACAATCCTCTGCCAGGTCAGTCCTGTCACTTTCAAGCTTAATCTCCCTTCACATTTTAGGATTCCTATCTGCCATGTTTCTCTTCTGAGTCTATACATCATCAATAGGTTTTCCTGTCCTCTTTGTCATCCTTCAACAGTCAATACCACAGTTCAGCATAAATTCAATCAAATCTTGGATTGAAAAATATCCAGGGGGAAGCTTTTAGATCTATTTTACTGGAGGGGATATGGTCCTGAGGAGAGATGTTGGAATCCTTCTACATATGTTTCTGCCTCCCATTTGGTGAAATCTTTTCATTAGAAGTTTCCTCTCAAGCCTGGCCCTAAACGACATTATAGATGATATCAAAGATATTGATATAGATGACATAATCATCTATGTCACCATCATAATTCATGATATCATCATTGACATTGTCACTGATGACAATCCTCAATTATAATCATCATCTATGACAGGGGTGCCCAACCTTTTGAAGAGCAAGGGCCACTTAAGGGACTTGGTAACCGGTCGCGGGCCACAATGAGCGGAGCGGGTGGATTGCAGCCCACTCGGCTCTATAGAGCCCACTCTACTCTCAGCACACCAAACTCACAGGTAATAGAAGTCTATGGCTCAGTGCAGGTAACCCACAGGTGCACTTCTCTGCACCTGTGGATCAGTGTGAAAGCAGCCCAGTAACCACTGAAGATACATGTCCATATATACACTGTGATTTTAGTAATAAACTTACCTTTCATAACAGTATTCTATTCCATCCCAGAGCAGGAGGTCGCGGGCCACATCAGAGGCCTCCGCAGGCCACATGTGGCCCCCGGGCCACTCGTTGGGCACCCCTGATCTATGACATTGATTATTGGTCACATTATCATCAATGATGACATCAAATGCATCATCCCCACTGATGACATCAGTTTTAACATCCTCAATGTCATTCCAGATTATGTCATCGATGATGGTGTCAATGGTGATGACATCGCATGAGGATTTCTTTGATGATTGTGATGTCATCAGTAACGCCATTGATGCTACTGCTGATTATGTGAGGATAGTCATTGATGATGTCATCAGTGAAGATTTCATGGATGATGATATCATCAATGGTAATTGTCTCATCGATGATTTCATGGATAATGGTGCCATTCATGTCATCATCGATGATGACAACGACGACGTCTAGCATGATGTTATTGATGATTTCATCAATGATTATGTCAATGATGATTTAACAGATGGGGAGGTCATTAATGGATGATTTTGTTTAGGTCATCAATGAGGATTATGATGCAATTAATGATGATGGTGATGATGCTGCTGTCAATGATAAAGTAATTGATTATGTCTTTAATGAGGATGTCATTGGTTATTGATGAAAAGGTTATCTAGGATGATGTTGTCATTGGTGATAATTGTGTCTCATTGGTGATGTCAGCAATTATGTCAGCTATGACCAATTTTTTTTGTCATTAACTACATCATTATAGTTTCATAGCAATATTTTTTAAGTAAGCTCATATTAAAAATTGTCCAAAGCAATGATTTTGTATTAGAACACTGCTGATGTTATAAAATGAAGATTATAGAGATCATATTTTAGATACCAGTAACAGTGGATATTTTATAAATGGTCAATTTTATTTGAAAATGGAGAATAAAACTTTCACATGTTATATCTTTGTTTTATCACAGGTACACAGAAATCAAAAAAATGTTTTTACTTTTCTTATAATCAATCATAATTAATTCTTTGCCTCTTTTTTCGCTACAAGGAAAAAGTTAGCCAAGGTGTCAGCAACATGTAAGCGAGTCATTCTTTCCGGGATTAGGAATTTGTCCATGCTTTGTATTGTGTATCCAGCCTGGGTGATCGCACCCCTCACAACATCTTCATCTAGAGTAAGACAGAGGAAGGCCTTCTGCTGTACCATGTAATAGGTATTTCCCAGGGCCCCAATGAGCACTAGGTGTCCTCCTGGTCTGAGTAGTCTTGTGATATTCTGAATAGACTAGCGATAAGACTCAAGGTCTTTACAGGTCGTCTCCAGACAAAGGGAGGTGATCAGGCAGTCGGCAGTGGGCACCTCTATGGTACCCAGTGGATTACTCCTGGTCACATCACACTTTAGAACCTTCAGTATTCTGGACCTCAGCTTGTTCTGCTTCTCTTCCCATTTATCTCTGCTTTAAACAAGAAATAGTTAAGTGTATTAATCTAGGTCTAATTTTTTTGTACATTGCATACAGCATACCGTATGTATTGCCTCCCAAATAAGATCACAGTACTCCCTTTGACAATTATAACAAAAAACAAAAGAAGAATGGTCCTGGGAACTCTGCACAAACAAAAAAGAGAGGTACTCCCCTATAGTACTGTGAGGAGGGTGTAATCAAAAAGTCTGAAAAAAATAATTCAGCATCAAATCCCAAAGATCCCCCCAAAAACCTCCCATATCAACCTCAACCAGCTAATTTCCTCCCTATATTCACCCTTCCTGAGAATATTTAAAAAATCCTACAGTGGGAGCTGGTCTAACCCTCCCCCAGAGTCCCCTATTCCCTGCCCATCTACCTGCACAAAAACAAAAACAATATATTGAAAATATAAGGAATACGACCTGCCTGTAGCCTGAAGAGCTAGCACCCCCACCTTAAAACCACAATGTGTAAATGAGGCGCTAGAGCTCTACAAAAAAGGTATAAGCTGGAATCCTGGGCCTGCCTATCGAGTCAAGACCACCTATAACCTAGGAAACTGCTTATGGATATCAAATCCAGTTCCATGAACCATAGTGTAAAAAATCAAAAACAAAATAATGTCTTTAGCATCTAATATCATAAGCGGCCACATGGAGACAATGAACTGGAGTAAAAGGAAAAATATTGATGTTCATATCCTGGGATAGTGTGATGTACCCATGGGCTGCTACATAGCCATGTGAGAGTTTGTAGCTATATCCACATAAAATATTGACGTCCGCTGTTAGTGTCACAAGCTGTTATAGTCAAAGCTGTAGGGACCAGGATAAAGCTGCTATGTAAATAGCAGGAGCAGTCCATCCAACCCAGCTGAGTATTGTATGGTATAGACTCTCCAAGGTTTATAAGGTCTGGCATGCAGAACTTGGGTGGTGCCAAGTGGTGGGCAGCCTGACCCTTGTGTCAACATGCAACTGATAGGACCACAAGCAGAAACACCTAGGCACTGCAACGTCTATAATACTCACGGTCCTCGGTCCATCCGATTAGCCACTCACTCTGCTGTTGTGTGTCCCAGATACTCTCCTGAGGATATACAGTTGTACTCATAAGTTTACATACCCTGGCAGAATTGATGATTTCTTGGCCATTTTTCAGAGAATATGAAGGATAGCGCAAAAACTTTTCTTTTACTCATGGTTAGTGTTTAGCTGAAGCCATTTTATTATCAATCAACTGTGTTTAGTCTTTAAATCATAATGGCATCATAGCCTATGCTCAGCGTAATCACATACCGACCTGCCTTCTCTCCTGCGATGCAGAGAAGGCATTAGACAGGGTCAGTTGGCCGTTTCTTCAATCCACCCTCACCCAGGTAGGACTAGGTCCGAAAATGCTTTCGCGCATTATGTCCTTATACTCCAAACCCTCTGCTTCCATTTTAGTGAATGGTATCCAGTCAGAAAAACTCACGATCGCAAATGACACCCGGCAGGGTTGCCCTCTTTCTCCTCTCCTATTTGCCCTCGTAATTGAACACCTGGCCCAAGCTCTTAGAGCGAATCCGAACATACACGGTATACGAACCCCCTCCTCCCAATGTAAACTTTCCCTTTACGTGGATGATCTGCTCCTCTATGTAACTCAACCCCATATCAGTATCCCCTCCATACTCGCAGAGATTGACCAGTTTGGCCGGTTCAGCAACTATAAACTAAACATTTCCAAAATGGAAGCTCTGAATCTTTCTTTACCACAATCCCCCCTCTCCTCCCTTAAAGCCAACTTCTCCTTTCAATGGCAGACGACATCCATATCATACCTAGGAACAGCCACCCCAGCACACACGTCAGATATATATGCCTTGAATTTTAGTCCACTTCTCACAAAACTTAGACGCCTTACTGAAGGCCGAATGGACCTACCGTTGTCATAGTTTGGTCGTATGAACCCATTAAAAATGGATATACTCCCTAAACTACTGTACTTATTTCAAGCCCTCCCGATTGCTCTCCCGTCCATGTTCTTCCGCACCCTCCACTCTATGGCAATTCGTTTTGTATGGAAGAGGAACCACCCAAGGTTGAAACATATACTCCTATGCTCCTCCACCTCTAAAGGCGGAATAGACCTACCAGACTTTGAGCTTTATCATACTTCGGCAGTGGTCTCCCGAATCCTAGAATGGTTCCCCTGCCCTTTGATCAAAGCCTCCACCCTGGTGGAACAAGACCTGTCCTCAATTGACCTTCGAGCACTTCTCTGGGGGTATGACCGGACCCATAGATCTTTTTCTATGCTGTCCCCTCTGACTAGAGACGCCTTAGTAATTTGGTACCGCAGAAAGGAGAGCTACTCTCTATCCACTGAACCGAGCCCCCTCACCCCTCTATTTGATAATCTGACCCTCCCAGAAAGCAGATCAACTCACATTATAAGCAATTACAACAGAGCTGCATGACCCACAGCGTGACAATTTGTTAACATTACCCATGGTACCTTTGAGACTGACTGTGAAGCCACAGCCTCCAGGGTAACATGGCTTACTCGCTTACATTTGAACTCCTTCTGTAAAACACTCCACGACTCCAAACAGATTCACAGACCCCTGACTGGCTTTGAACAACTATGCACACATCCTGAAACCCCTCGCCACACTATCTTTGCTCTACAAACTGATTTTGGACCACACTCATGGCACTTTACCTAAATACACTACAGTTTGGTCGGAGGAACTCGGGAAAGATTTCACTGAGGCAGAATGGAGTAAAGCTTTTCTCTTTACCCACAAATCATCCATATCGAGCTACACACAAGAAAAAAATTATAAAGTGGTGTCCAGATGGTATCGAGTGCCAACCTCCCTCAGGATCATGTTCCCTTCAACCACCGACATCTGTTGGAGATGCACTTCAGCGAAAGGTAAGTACAGCCACATCTGGTGGGACTGTGATGTACTCCGCCCTTTTTGGACGGAAATTTTCCAAATTTATACTGAAATATACAACAAACCTCTTACGCCCTCCCCTGCTATTGCTCTCCTTTCTATACTACCTGGCACTGTTCAATTCCAAAAACATAACCTAAAATTCTTCCTCAGTGCAGGCCGACAACTAATTTCTAAACATTGGAAAACTACCTCTCCTCTGGGTAGGTGAGGTAAAGGATATTATGCTTATGGAGGAGATGCACGCTAGATCTCTAGACAAACACGCAAAGTTTTCCTTTACCTGGAGTATCTGGAGGCATTACTCTACTTCAGCATAGACTCTCAATTACAAATGTCCCTTGAGGGTTCACCTAACCCCGTAAATATGACCCCACATCCTGGCCTAATGAGTCCTCAATGGACTGAGGCTCGCTGTCTCTCCATCCCTCCCCCTCTCTTTCCTTGCTACCCTCCCTCTTCTCAGCCAATTTCCCCTCTCTCACTATCGTCTTTATCTTTCCCTACTTTGTAAGCCGTTGGCTATGCTTGCCCATTCCTCGAACTCACATGCATTCTAACCTTTCAATACAAGCTTCCCTATAGCTATTAATGAGACTTGTATGTTTATTGACATTCCAGTTCTGACAATTTACATGGTACATTCCATGTACACCAACTTCCTCGGTTTCTGGGCGCAGCAGGTTCCCACAGGGATGTCCAGTCCGAGCAAAGCTGCACTTGTTCGATTGTCGGCACCATTTTTCTAACTGTTGGAAACGGACATAATCACAAGTTTCTCATAGGTATGCCCGCGAATGCACTGTAGTTTCGGTGTATGTTTCACATTTTGTAGACTAGGTCACCCCTTGTCAGGCACCTGATCCTGTTCTTGCTTTCTTCTGTTTATAAGCTTGTTAAAACAATAAAAACTTATTGAACCTAAATCATAATGGCAACAGAAACTACCCAAATGACCCTGATCAGAAAAGTTTACATACCCCAGTTCTTAATACTGTGTATTGCCCCCTTTAACATCAATGACAGTGTAGCGGGGTGTCACTTTGCAGTGTTAAAGACTATTGTTATTTTGAGAAATAATCCCAGCTCCCTCCGGAGTCTCTTTAAGATATTGCAGCAACTATTGTTTAAGCATATGGAACAATGCATTGTGGAACTTATGGTACAGGGAGAAAGGGACTCCATTGCTATGGATATTAAAAAGACTATGGTACCCACAGTGCAGCTGTACTCCCAAAGTGCATTGCATCCCCGCACAGCTTTCTGGGGGAGGTTACTTAAACCAAGGAAGGAGCTACGCTCGCTCTCTCTGGACTTCGCCTTCTATCAAGCAGGAAGTCTGTGTGAGGCCTGCTGCGGAGCGTCTAGGCCCAAAGCCTAGGCCTATAGCTATTGCGGAGGATTACTCAGCCTAAGGAGGGATCCTTTTCCGTGTGACCAGCTCCCGCTTCCCAGAGACCGGAGTCATCCACCCACCGACATCCAGTGCGGCTGTGAGAGGAACCGGAGACTGCGAGTTGCCGAGAGGCCGGTGATCGAGGCACCGACAGCGGGACGTGTTATCGGGACAAGGCCTACTTTGGTGAGAGGGCACCTGCCCGGAATTCATTGACTGTTTGTGTAGGCCTGTGACTGTTGAAGGCTCACCATTATTATAGTAGTGCGCCACACGCCAGGACATAGAGCATCTCGCAGTGGCCGCGTGGTTTAAAAGTTGGCGTTTGCACCGCCGGAGAGTTTCACCTTCCTGAACATTGTGGAAGTTTAGTTGCTTTCTTATAATAACCCTGTGGATTACAAATGTTATGTGCACCAATGTTTGCTAGCGAAGACTCCTACTACTAAAGGGATTGTACACTGAATTTAGTCAGGCCTGACTAGAACTGTTAGTGACGGGACACAGGCACAATATTGCCCATCAGGGGGAGCTCGCGAGCATAGGTCTTTTTTCTTATATAGGAAGTGTGCATTTCAACTGTGTTGTATTGTTGCTATATATATATATATATATATATATATATATATATATCATTGACCTTGCAGGGCCCTTCATGAGTCAACTGCATCTCTGTTTTAACTCTGCTATCCTTTATCATTGAGTAAACGTGATCTTTGGTTAAGCAGAATACTGTGTTGAGTTTTGTTACCCTGCTGGACGAATGGTTATACCAGGTAACAATTTTATGTGCCATTATACTATTGTGTGGTATTATTGCGTTCCCAGCCATCAGTGGGTTCACAATAACAGTATAGACCAGTTGTGCCAAGGGAGGGTTCGAGACAAATTCTTGGGGTTGATAACTAGGGTACAGGCCCAAAACAAAACTAGCACCTCTCTTAACTGGGGGTAGTGCTACATGTGGGGGCTTGTCTGGGATACTGTACTCTACAATCAAGCCCCATCCCATTAGTACCAGCATGGACCCTTTCATTGTGGACCAGTGGTGCGAATCGGTAGGTGCCCGCTCGGACGTGAGCATGGCAGTTGAACTCCCTGGTAAGAACTGGGAGAGTAAAGAAGTTGTTGAGATTATAAAGACACTATCCCCAAATAGGAAAGCATGGGTACTTGCTCTCAGGCCAGATCAGGGAACTTCTAGCACCCATGCGCTGTTGGAGTGGAGAGAGGGAATACCAGAGATCTTCAAAGGAAAGAGTGTGCAAGTGGGGGGCAAGAACAAGCTTTATATAGTACACCCAAAAGACCCAAGGGAAGAGTCTCCTGGTACTGGTTAGGAAGCCCCAGATGGAGGAGAGAGTCGGAAAAGAGGAACTACAACCTCCCCTGCACCCCTGACCACGATTGGTCCAGAGCTCCTTAGAGCTTTGGGAGACTTTGTGTCAAAGTGTCAGAAGAGCAACACAGTATGTGTGGAAGCTGGATTTTCTCAGGGAGACAGCCTGTGTCGGCTGGGGAAGAAAAATTTGACACCTGGATAGAGCAAGCCATGCAAGCCTTAGAAGGATGGGAATTGCCAGAGGCCCAAAAAAAGCAGCGCATAAATGAGAGCTTGAGAGGAGCCGCTGCAGAAGCTGTCAGGAACTTAAGGTTCAGTAACGCCGCTTGTACAACCTACGACTATTTGGTCATGCTACAGGAAGAGTTCGGACAGTTGGAAAAAGCTGTTGACCTCATCTATCAGTTTGAACACACTCTCCAACAACCAGGAGAGAGCCTTTCTGAGTATATCAGAAGACTGAACAAAATGTTATGCCAAATAGTCTTGAAGAGGGGAATGGCACCATCTGCTATAGACCAAGCTAGGATGCAGCAAATCCTAAGAGGGGCCTTACGTTCTGATCCAGTCTGGCTCCACTTGAAAACTTCAGCGGGTGTCATGTCATTAAGTTACCCTGACCTCGTCAAAGTGGTGAGAGATGAAGAGGCACTGCTGAGCGACCAACAAGCAACCATTCAACCCAGTTCTTCCCCTTCAGCCGGGGTCAGATCTGCAATGACTATGGAAAGGGACTCTGAAGTAGCTATCCTAAAGTCTCAGATGACACAGATGATGGGGATGCTAACTTCATTAATGACAAAAGCTTCAGGAGCAAGTAAGGAAGGAGGAATCACAGCAGAAGTGATCCAGACTGCACCCACCTCCCCTCCTCAACGCCCAAAGGATGAGGAAGTTTGCTTTAATTGTGGAGGAACTGGACACTATAGTCGTGTGCCCCAGCCCAAAGAAAGCTGCAGCACCTTACCGCAAGCCAGCGGAAAACCTCAGAGGGCCCCGGTGAAGGAGTCAACCGGGTGCCCATCAGTTTCAGCCAACTCCAGAAAGATCAATAGCACAGGAAGGCAGGAGGGAAAATAGTTCTTTACCAAACACCCCTGTTGTCGCCTCTGAGTGACATAATACATCCCACTTCATGTCCAAAAATGCTCAATGGCGGGAGATCAGTGCATACCTTGCTCAACAAGGGTTGAGATCCAGGAAAAGGCTCAAGAGGAAAGAAAGAGGAAAAAAAGTACAGGTTACAGAGTCAAGTAAGAAGGCTTCTCCAAGGAAACTCCCTGTCAAACTAGTGGGGCCCTCCCCAGTTGTCTCTATCCAGGTAGAAGGAATCTATACAACGGCCCTCCTTGATACTGGAGCCCAAGTGACGCTTCTATATAGAGACTTCTACAACAAGCACCTCAGACATCTACCGTTACAAAAGCTTGAAGACCTGGAGATATGGGGCATTGGGACACAGAGTTTCCCTTATGATGGATACCTTACAATCAAGTTGACCTTTGACCCCTCAGTGGCGGGAGAAGCCGAAACCTTCGACACCCTGGCTGTAGTCTGTCCCCGACTGCCAGGAGCCAGCAAGAGTTCCCTCATCATAGCAACCAAAACTGACCTGGTCAGGAGGCTGTTGACACCGGTGGCCCAAGAACAGGATACTCCCACCCCAAGAGTACACCCCATGCTACAGTGGGCTTATCAGCGCTTGGTGTTGGAGTGGAACGCCCCGACAGAGGCGGTTGGGAAGATCTGGATAGGACGGAGAAAGTTCTACAACCAGGAGAGGTGACTTGTTTGAGAGCCGCTGTAAAGCTTACATGGGAACAACCCGGCCCCTTTGTTATTCTTGAACCAGATCCACATGAAAATCAAAGGGGACTAGAAGTAATTCCTGAAGTGGTCCCATTGAAGGCCCTTAAGAAAAGCCACGGGAAGATCTCGGTGAGCATTATGAATACTACTACCACACCGGTAAGGGAACCAGCCAGAATGCTATTGGCCAAGTAAACCCAGCCACCCCAGTTGCCCCATCTGACTTGGATGAGGGGGAAATGGGTGAAGTCACTGTGGAGAAGCTCTGCTCTGAAAACACGACCCTCCCACCAGTATGGAGAGAGAGGGCCAAGGCCCAACTTGCTCAATGGCAGAAGATCTTTTCCAAGAATGAATTTGATGTGGCATGTGTGAAAAGTGCCACTCACAAGATTCGCCTACAGGAAGATAAGCCGTTTAGGGAAAGAGTCCGACGGGTTCCTCTGGCTGACCTAGAAGATCTGCGTGAGCAACTAGCAGAACTGAAAAGGACGGGCATCATTCGAGAGTCCCGAAGCCCCTACGCCTCCCCAATAGTGGTAGTCGGAAGAAGAATGGGTCCTTGAGGTTGTGTATCGACTACCGAACACTGAATAGAAGGACTATACCTGATCAGTACACAACCCCACGAATAGAAGATGCTTTACAGAGTTTGTCGGGGGCCAAGTGGTTCAGTGTGATGGACTTGAAGAGTGGGTATTATCAAATTCCCATGCACGCGCAAGACCAAGAGAAAACAGCTTTCATCACCCCAGTGGGTTTCTTTGAGTTCAACCGCATGCCCCAGGGCTTGTCGGGGACCCCAGCCACTTTTCAAAGATTGATGGAGAAAACAGTGGGAGACATGAACCTCATTGAAGTGCTGGGGTACCTAGACGATTATTGTGTTTGGTAAGACCCTCGAAGAACACGAAGAGCGGTTGGAAAAGGTCTTGAAGAGGCTCCATGAAGAAGGCCTGAAGCTTTCTTTAGAGAGCTGAAAATTCTACCAGTCTTCGGTCCATTATCTGGGCCATATTGTGTCGGCTGAAGGGGTAGCTACAGACCCGGAGAATCTGGATGCTGTCACCTCTTGGCCAAGGCCCACCAACGTGACTGAGCTTAGATCGTTTCTGGGATTCTGCTCCTATTATAGAAGATTTGTGGAGGGGTTTGCCAAGATTGCCCGGCCCCTCAACAAACTACTGAAGAGTGAAGGGGAAGATGATGAACAAGAACCGGTCAACTCAATGAAACCCAACATAGGGCCCAGAAAACCCAAAGAATCTATCCAGGACCAGTGGACCACCAAGTGTGAAGAGGCCTTCATCCAGTTGAAGAAAAGCCTAACCACGGCTGTCGTCTTAGCCTACGCAGATACCACTAAATCCTATGAGTTGCATGTTGATGCCAGTAGAGATGGACTAGGAGGGGTGCTATACCAAGAGCACGATGGTCACTTGCGGCCTGTTGCATATGTGAGCCGAAGTCTGGCCCCTGCTGAGAAGAATTACCCCACATACAAGCTGGAATTCCTGGCCTTAAAGTGGGCTGTAGTCGACAAACTGAAAGACTATTTGTACAGGGCTGAGTTCGTGGTCAAGGCGGATAATAATCCCCTCACTTATCTTCTAACCACCGCCAAACTGGATGCAACAGCACACAGATGGTTGGCTGCCCTTTCGGGTTTCACATTCAGCTTAAAGTACAAACCTGGGGTTGGAAATAGGGATGCAAATGCCCTCTCAAGAAGGTCCCATGCCTCCAGTGACCCTACTGAAGAGTGGACTCAGTTAACCCCAGAAGGAGTGAGAGCCCTATACCAGGGAGCGGAACTTCAAGCCAGAGGAGGATCAAGGGCCGAAGAGATTGGAGTTTTGGCTGTCGGAGTACCTGGGTGCTATTGCAATGTGACTCAAGTCAGAGAAGAGGGGTTACCTAAGCTGTTCAAGAAAGACTTAAGAAGGGATCAATTGGAAGACCCCCTGGGAAAGCTGGTATTGAAGGCCCTGGAGAACCAGTGCCCTGAGATGCTTTTAACTGACTCTACTAAAGAAGCCCGACTGTTACACAGCGAATGGGACCAGCTGCAGATACATCAAGGGGTGGTCTACCGAAGGGGCCCCTCTGATGATCTGGAAGAAAAATGGCAACTCTTCCTGCCTATTAAACACCGGAAAGGCAGTCCTAACTGCTCTTCATGACGATCATGGGCATCTGGGATCTGAAAGAACTTTTCATCTTGTGAGAGACAGGTTCTATTGGCCCTGTATGCGGGCTGAAGTAGAAGGGTACTGTCATTCTTGCGCTCGCTGCATCCAGAGGAAGACTCTGCCCCATCAAGCCGCCCCAATGGGCCATCTACAAAGTCAGGGACCCATGGATCTGGTGTGCATTGATTTCCTCTGCCTAGAGCCTGATCTGAGTGGACAAGGGAATGTGTTAGTGGTCACAGACCATTTCACCAGATATGCTCAAGCATTCCCAACAAAGGACCAGAAGGCCTCGACAGTAGCAAAAGTACTTGTGGAGAAGTTCTTCGTGCACTATGGTCTGCCCCAACGCCTTCATTCAGATCAAGGGGGAGACTTTGAAAGCAGGCTGATAAGGAAGTTGTTGCATTTATTAGGCATTAAAAAGACTAGAACAACCCGTACCACCCACAAGGGGATGCTCAGCCTGAACGATTTAACTGGACTCTCTGAGATATGCTGGGGACTCTGAGCTCAGAAAAGAAACAACACTGGAGCAAGCATGTGGCTGCCATTGTACATGCCTACAACAGCACCAACAGTGATGCCACTGGATACTCCCCGTATCGATTAATGTTTGGGTGAGAGGCCCGGCTACCAGTGGACCTGGCCTTTGGCACATCACTGGATCACGCTTCAGCAACATCCCACAAGGGGTATGTGAATCGGCTACGGAAAAGTTTGGAAATGGCCTATGAAAAGGCGCAAGCTACATCTGATCAAAGGGGATTGAGGAACAAAAGAAACTTCAACCTCAAAGTCAGGATACAGGACTTGCAGCCAGGGGATAGGGTACTATTGAGGAATCTGGGTATCCCTGGAAAACACAAGTTAGCTGACAGATGGAGATCCCAGCCGTACATCATTTGCAAGCAGCTGCCAGGCCTTCCAGTATACCAAGTCAGGCCAGAGGGGAGTGTAGGCCCATTAAAGACTTGGCATAGGAACCATCTGTTGCCCCTCTCCGAAGCAGTTCACCTACCCCCCAATTCAGATTCACAAGAGCTTCCTTCAACCTCTCAAGGGTCCAGACCAGTTACCAGGTCTCAGTCAACACATCCAGATGTGGAAAATTAAGATTTGACCGAGAGGGATTCCGAGAATGAAGAGATGGAACTTGATTGATTGTGGTCATCTCAAGTGCCAGAACCCATGACCGCTCCCCTGTCACCATCTGAAGTAGCTGACAGTGAAGTTCTTCGCCCAGAGGCTCCTGAGTTTGTGCCACACAGCATGCTCACTGAGGACTTGGAAGATGATCCGGATTCTTTGCCAATAGAAGACCCTGATGAGACTTCATTGCTTCCTGAAAATGAACTAGACGCTTCCGAAGCAATGGAGCCCAGCATGCCTGAACAAGAAGGGAGAGCAACTGAAGAATCAGCAGAATCTATTGCCCTTGATATGTCAACACCTCGGGAGCAGAGAGAGAGAAGAGTCATTCACCCTCCAAAGAGACTGACTTTCAATCAAATGGGTGAATGCTCTGAAGAAGCTGTTTTCACTGCCAGAAGGACAGTAGATATGCCCGGTCCTTCCACTGTAAATTTAGTGGAGGGCAACCCTAGCTCACCCCCTGGCACAGCTGGTCAGGCCATTCCAGTTAAGGTGGCCCGTAGGCAGGACAACCTCCTTTCTGAAGCTTGGTGGGAGGTTCCTCTGCCTGGTTCTTTTGTGACTGTGAACTGCATTTCATCTGTATATGCTAACTAAGTTTCTTTACAGAACTGTTGATATCTTTGGGGACCAAAGACTTTAAGTGGGGGGAGTGTGTAGCGGGGTGTCACTTTGCAGTGTTAAAGACTAAAAGACTATTGTTATTTTGAGAAATAACCCCAGCTCCCTCCGGAGTCTCTTTAAGATATTTTAGCAATTATTGTTTAACCATATGGAACAATGCATTGTGGAACTTATGGTACAGGGAGAAAGGGACTCCATTGCTATGGGTATTAAATAGACTATGGTACCCACAGTGCAGCTGTACTCCCAAAGTGCATTGCATCCCTGCACAGCTTTCTGGGGGAGGTTACTTAAAACCAAGGAAGGAGCTACGCTCGCTCTCTCTGGACTTCGCCTTCTATCAAGCAGGAAGTCTGTGTGAGGCCTGCTGCGGAGCGTCTAGGCCCAAAGCCTGGGCCTATAGCTATCCTTTTCCGTGTGACCAGCTCCCACTTCCCAGAGACCGAAGTCATCCACCCACCGACATCCAGTGTGGCTGTGAGAGGAACCGGAGACTGCGAGTTGCAGAGAGGCCGGTGATCGAGGCACCAACAGCGGGACGTGTTATCAGGACAAGGCCTACTTTGGAGAGAGGGCACCTGCCCGGAATTCATTGACTGTTTGTGTAGGCCTGTGACTGTTGAAGGCTCACCATTATTATAGTAGTGCGCCACACGCCAGGACATAGAGCATCTCGCGGTGGCCGCGTGGTTTAAAAGTTGGCGTTTGCACCGCTGGAGAGTTTCACCTTCCTGAACATTGAGGAAGTTTACTTGCTTTCTTATAATAACCCTGTGGATTACAAATGTTATGTGCACCAACGTTTGCTAGCGAAGACTCCTACTACTAAAGGGATTGTACACTGAATTTAGTCAGGCCTGATTAGAACTGTTAGTGATGGGACACGGGCACAATATTGCCCATCAGGCAATAGGTCACGAGCATAGGTCTTTTACTTATATAGGAAGTGTGCATTTCAACTATGTTGTATTGTTGCCATATCTATATATATCATTGACCTTGCAGGGCCCTGCATGAGTCAACTGCATCTCTGTTTTAACTCTGCTATCCTTTATCATTGAGTAAACGTGATCTTTATTTAAGCAGAATACTGTGTGGAGTTCTCTGTTACCTTAAAACAGCCACACCACATGTTTTCAGAGAGTCCTGTATTTCACCTGAAGTTATTTGTGGGTTTTTCTTTGCATACCGAACAATTTTCCTGGCAGTTGTCGCTGAAATTTTAGTTGGTCTACCTAACCGTGGTTTGGTTTCAACAGAACCCCTCATTTTCCACTTCTTGATTAGAGTTTGATCACTGCTGATTGGCATTTTCAATTCCTTGGATATCTTTTTACATTAGTTTCCTGTTTTATACAGTTCAACTACCTTTTCCCGCAGATCCTTTGACAATTCTCTTGCTTTCCTCATGACTCAGAATCCAGAAACGTCCATGCAGCACTGGATGAAAGATGCAAGGGTCGGTCAGGAGTCCAGAAACTCATTGACCTTTTATATACACACACACTAATTACAAGCAACCAGATCACAGGTGAGAAGGGTTACCTTTAATAGCCATTCAAACCCCTTTGTGTCAACTTGTGTGCATGTTATCAGGCCGAAATCACCGGGGTATGTAAACTTTTGATCAGGGTTAATTGGATAGTTTCTATTGCCATTATGATATAAAAAGAGTAAACACAGTTGATTGATTATAAATGGCTTCAGCCAAACAGTAACCATGAGTTAAAGAAAAGTTTGTGTTATTCATATTATATGAAAAATTGCCAAGAAATCATAAATTCTGCCAGGGTATGTAAACTTATGAGCACAACTATATATCCTTAGGTGCTGGTTCTCGCTGCGTACTCATGCTGTGTAGCTATATGGCAAGGTAGCAGTGACAATGGCGATAGTAGCTACTCTAACTATATGCTGGTCAGCCTCGGGCAATCCAGACAGGTCCAAATAAAAAAAAAAAAAAAAAAAAAAAAAAAAATCTAAAAACTCCAATAAAACAAGTCACACGGCAACACAGGGAGGAGGGGGCCCATCACACTATCCCAGGATATGAACATCAATATTTTTCCTTTTACTCCAGTCCATTGTCTCCATATGGCCACATATGGTATTACATGCCAAAGACATTATCTTGTTTTTGGTTTTTACACTATGGTTCATTGAACTAGATTTGATATCTACAGATTTGATATCTGCGGACTTGATATCCATCAGGATTTTCCTGGGTTATAGGTGGTCTTGGCTCGATAGGCTCTAGCGCCTCATTCACCCATTGTGGTTTTAAAGGTGGGGTACTGGCACTTCATGGTACAGGCAAGTCCTATTCCTTATATTTTATTTTCAATATATTGTTTTTGTGCAGGTAGAGAGGCAGGGAGTAGAATACTCCAAGGGAGGGTTACACCAGCTCCCACTGTAGGATTTTCTTAATATTATCAGGAAGGGTGAATATAGGGAGGGAATGAGCTGGTTAGGGTTGATTTGTGTAGTGGGGTTAATATGGGAGTTTTTTTTTGGTCTGTACTTTCTGAGATTGTGCCGCATGGCGGAAATGCACATCATTGAGTCTTGTGACATCTCTGCTCATAAGGGGTATATTGCTGTACATCAGAAATGTACTGCACTGAAGCTTGTTTGGTGTCCTTTATATCCTAAAGGTACTGCTTATTTGGCTACAGATCAGAAAAATACAACAGTGAAGGTGGTCTGTACTTTCTGGTTTTGTGCCGCATGGCGGAAATGCACATCATTGAGTCTTGTGACATCTCTGCTCATAATTGCTATATTGCTGCACATCAGACATACACAAGATTGAGGTCTGTCTGGGTTTTTGTGTCCTATATTACTGCCTTATTGGTGGTTTATCAGAAAGGCAGTAGTGAAGATTTATGTGTTGGGCTACATAGCAGAAATACAAATTGAACCTGGGCCAGGGGTAGTACTTATACTGCCTTTGGTAATCAGTGCAGCACCACAAGGTGGTGTTGTTGTGATTCAGACAGTGCTATTAATGGCAATGGCTGCCGATTTTAGGCATGCGATTTGACATGTTGAGTCGCATACCAAATCGCTTCAATATGGATGTGCTATCTCTATTCTGAATTGTTATATTGTTGCACATCAGACATATACAAGATTGAAGGTTGTCTGTCCTTCATGTCTTACATTTACTGCCTTATCGGCTGCATATCAGAAATCACACAGCAGTGAAGGTTGCTTGTCCTTTTCCGACTTGTTTTTGCTGCTCAGCAGGGAGACACATTGAGGATGGTGGCATCTCTCCTCAGTATTGGTATATTGCTACATACACAAAGATTGTTTGTGTCCTGTATGTTCTATATTTACTGCCTTATTGGCTGCATATCAGAAATGCACAGCAGTGAGCTGTGTCTTTTCTGTTTCTCATTGTTCTACCTTGCTGCTTCTTAGGGATACACAGCAGGGGGTTGTTGGCTGCACTCCTCCAGGGAGATACAGCATTGGGGACCCCTCGCTTGTTCGACCTGAAAATTGCAAGTTTTCCCTGCAACCTGTGTAATCTTGAGGTCTGTGGATCCAGTAATCAGGGACTGCTTGGAGGCACTGCGACCTGGAGTCGCACAGACACGAATGGTACCTATTGGTAGCCATAGTGTATGACTTTTCTCTTGTGTTTTGCAGTCGCAGGTTGGGTCGCACGGGTGTGGGAACCCTAAGCTTATCTGTCCCTTCTGGGTGAGGTTTTGCTACACAACAGGAATAAGACATCATGGAGATATTGCCTTACTTTGCAGTACACCAAAAAGATCACAGCTTGGAAGGCTGTCTGCTTTTTCTGTTTTTATGTTGCTGCACAGCAGAAATACTCAACATTTAAGCTTGTCGGTGCTCTCTGTTTCAGATTGCCTTACCTTACTGCACTTCAGAAAAGCACAATGCTGCAGGTTGCTTGTGTCCTTTCTCAGTGTTGGTTCTATCTGACTGCACTACAGAACTGCATAACAGAAAAGATTGTCTTGTGTTCCGTATTATTTAACCCTGTGGCACAGCAGAAATGCACAACATGGGAGTTGGTGGTTTTTCTGTGTTCATATTGATCTTATATCTGCATTTGGTGGTTCGTCAGAAATACGCAACATAGAAGTTTGGGTCTTTCTGTGTTATATTTATGGCCTTGTTCTGCTGTACATCAGTAAAACACCACAGTAAAGAGGGTTTCCGTCCTTTCTGTATTCATATCAGTTATGACCTAGCTAGCTGCACTTCAGAAACACGCAGCATTTAGGGTCTGCGTGTGCCTTAATGGTTTTACATATTGGCCGCAGAAAACCAGACTGTGAGTACGGTTTGTCTACATTGAAGTTCAGATTTGGGTCTCTTCCCATATTTGATATGTTGGTTTAGCTAGCCACACTCAGATACACAACATTATTGTTTATGCTTGTGTCCTTTCTGTCTAAATCTATTGTGCTGTGTCCACAATCTATGACCTTTTTTATTTGTGATATTAATAATGCATATATCACCTTTTTGTATTTCAGCCCTTTTTTCCGTGGAAGGGCCAGGAGTTCTGGCTGCAGACGTTGCATGTCAAAAAGCCTCAGCCCCTTACATTCAGGGATGACAGAACCATTTCCTAGGGTTGAAGCCCAGTAGGGTTATAGGACACTGGAGGAAGGCGATAAAGAATCACCCTGTTTAGTAAGAACTTGGGAAGTTCCGTTCAGAGGAGTATTATGGCCTGAAGATGAAGTATAAAGATGTATTCCCGACCGAATAGGTTACGGCTCGGTGCATGGCCTTCATTTTGCCCTTCTAGCAGAACCTAGATGTACCAGTATGAGTGTTCTACTCCTGCTATGGACTTTAATCTCCTGATTAGGCACTCAGGCGTAAGTAAACCACAGATTGGGCATGCCTTAAACCCAGGGATCAAGCTTCTGTTAATCTATTACCCTTAAGTAGGCTTCCCTTTAATCTTTGCTGATGCAATGATAAAAATTAGGGGCCTCCTTTTTTTTGCAGTTTTAATTCCCTGAACAGGGTAGTAAGACAGGCCCTCTTATTGATCAATCTAGTGTCCTTGTCTTACAGTACAGGTTTAGTGGCTCTAAGTAACACCTACAGGCTCAACAGGCCATGGTTGTTAGATGTGTGATGCCGCATACACACGACCGTTTTTAATGACGAGAAAAATGAAATTTTTTAAAATGGTCATTAAAAATGATCGTGTGTGGGCTTCAGAGCATTTTTCACGACGTGAAAAACGGCCATGAAAAATTGGAACATGCTCTAATTTTTCACGTCGTTTTTTACATCGTCGTTTTTCTCGTCATGAAAAATGGCCGTGTGTGGGCTTTAACGACGTGAAAAAAAATGCGCATGCTCAGAATCAAGTATGAGACGGGAGCACTCGTTCTGGTAAAACTAGCGTTCGTAATGGAGATAGCACATTCGTCACGCTGTAACTGACTGAACAGCACGAGGCTGAAAAGCGCGAATCGTCGCTCAACAAACTTTACTAACATGAAGGGTGGCGCCATCCGAATGGAACTTCCCCTTTATAGTGCCGTCGTACGTGTTGTACGTCACCGCGTTTTACTCAAGCATTTTTTTTCAACGATAGTGTGTAGGCAAGGCAGGCTTGAGAAGAATCACGTCAAGAAAAATGCCGGTTTTTTCAATGACATTAAAAACGGTCGTGTGTACACGGCATAAGGCAGGCAACATTGCTAACCTACAAGTTTATCATGTTTTCTGATTCCATCTTTAATGGCCCACTAGTTCCTGCATCTGAAGCGGAGAAGGCAGGGACATTGGTGGAGTAGACCTGCAGATCAGCTGCATGATCCAGCTGAGATACCTTCATCAAGCATATGGAGTGGAGGTAAAAGCTCACTGCAGAACCAAGGTTCGCCAAAAGGGTCATAAAGTGATCCCACCCTAAGGTAGGCCTGAAGCTACTTGCTTCTCTCTCAGTGTGCTGTCCTGGAAGACGACTTGAGAAAGTAACCAGTTACACTTACCGGTAACAGTGTTTCTGGGAAGTCTTCCAGGACGGCAGGCCTACTTCCCACCGCTCTTGGTAAATATATTGGTTTGTATAGAGTTGTTGTGGTATGTTTTCACTCTCGTGCACTAGTGTGGGTCAGTACTTTGTCACAACTGAGGAGCACGGGGAGGGGCGGGGGTTTTAACCTCTTTGATTGATTGTGTTTCCTGTCAGGTGGGACTAGTCATCTCTCAGTGTGCCGTCCTGGAAGACTTCCCAGAAACACCGTTACCGGTAAATGTAACTGGTTACTTTTTTCAAAATTGTCAGTCTTTTTTTGTTTATAGCGCAAAAAATAAAAAATCGCAGAGATGATTAAATACCACCAAAAGAAAGCTCTATTTGTGGGGAAAAAAACTTAAATTTTATTTGGGAGCCACATCGTACGACCGCGCAATTGTCATTCAAAGCGTGACAGTGCTGAAAGCTGCCAATTGCGCGAAGGGGGTATATATGCCCAGTAAGCAAGTGGTTAATAATGAAAAAGTCAGTCTCCTTCAGAATCAGTATCCAAAGTCCAAACATATTTAGTACAGAGCAGAATTAGGTGGGAATCTGCATCAAAGTTTGTTGAGCCCAGGTTCACACTGATGCAGGTTTGAAATCGTGCGAGTTCAGTTGAACTCGCACGATTTCAAACCGGCAATGCAGTCTGACTTCGAGGGCAATTTGACAGACATCTGTGCGGGTTCATGCACAGATGTATTTTCAAATCGCACCCCAAAGTCGCCAAAAGTAGTACTGGAACTACTTTTGGGAACCGGTGCGGCCCAGCAAAGTCGGCGTTGCACCGATTCAGACGATGCTGTTGCCGGAAATGGCTGCCAATTTGACATGTCAAATCTCATGACAAAATGGCCTGCTGTGAACGTGGGCTAAAGGATAGGTTTACCTTTGGGGACATGTTACATGTTCCACCCCTTTTTTGGGTGGAACATGTATCATGTTCTCCATGCTAGCTGTCACTTTTTAAAATTAGCGCTGCTGTCCTGGGCTCTGCCCCCACGGCAGCGTCATTCAATTACACAGCTCTGTGTGTGAATAATCAACAAGCCCCAGCACCCTTTGCGGTTGTCGGCTTGTAGTTCTCAACGAACTACCAAGGCGCTGGAGCGCTGTGGTAGTTCATTGATTTCTTCTTGTCAGTGTATCTGCCTGTCTTTACGGGATGAACAGGTATACAAATATAAGGAGACCTGCATGGCATCAGTGATCTGCTGATGATCACTGGTGCAACCCTTTACAGGCTCCAAAATAAATAATAAATGCACATTTTTTTACTACAAAAAATGGGCATTTATTATTTATTTTTTTCAAAAAGGTGAAAAGCTTTAAATTTCTTGCGCTCTACATATTACCCAGAGGGGATTGTTTTTCGTTTTTTTTTTTTCAACAAAAGTGGAGTTACTCTTTATGTAAAGATAGTTTCCCAGTAAGGGGGTCTATATGCCCTGGAAGAAGGCCAGTCCAGTGATTTCAGAAGTATACCAGAAGGTAAAAGCTGAAAATGGGACTGATGACCGAGCGTAGCAGGCCAGGTAACTCAGAGGCAGCATTGAGACACAAGTGTCATGAGGGCACACAGGGGGCACTAGATCGTTAGATGGCACATCAAGATGTCCTTAAGTGCAGTGGAGTTAAGGGGCACATAGGGACATTGAAGTCACAAGATGACCCAGGATGTTCAGTGATCACTGGATGACACAGGGTGTTTAGGGGTCACTGGATAACACAGGATGCTCTTGGATGCAATGGAGGTGCACAGAGGGGGCAATGGGGTCACAAAATTACACAGCATACTCAGGGTCACTGTATAACCATGGGCTAGAAGGCTGACACAGAGGACAGAGGAGGCATGAGGGCTCAGCTAAGTGATGTAGCAAGAAGGGACCTGGCAGAAGCATACGTCACACCAAAACAGCAGTCTTCTTATTGGCTGTCTTCCGATTTGACCATAGCATGGGCCCTCCATTTAAACAAATGTTCTTAGAATTTTCCTACAAATTTTCCTAAGACTTTTCTTAAAGATTTTCGTTCATAATTCTAACCATGGTCAGCTTAATTCTATTTTTCAAAAGAATAAGCTGTCCTGGAAATGTAGCAGTTAAAGTGTTGAGACAAACCATTTATCACTGAGAGGGGTGCTTACAGTGATCAGCTTTTATTTATTTATGTAAAACTTTTATTTCAAAAGAAAAAAAAAAAAGTTTGCTGTAACTGTAGTGTGAGCTGGAGTTTGGCTTCAACTTTTTAGAGTATCGAAATTGACTAGTTCATCTAACACTCCCATCCCCTTTGATCGACATGGTTGCTGTCCAAAAGTACACCCTGTGCTCCTTCATCCGGAGTGGGGGTTCTCTAATACAGGAGGTGTGTTATGCCGCGTACACACGATCGGATTTCCGATGGAATAAAATCTGATGGAGCTGACTTTCATCAGTCTTGCCTACACACCATCAGTCAAAATTCCTACCGTCCAAAACGCCGTGAGGTAAAACACTCCGACAAGCCGAGAAAAATGAAGTTCAATGCTTCTGAGCATGCGCCGACTTGATTCTGAGCATGCGTGGGTTTTTTGTCCGATGGAGTTCCACACAGACGATCGCAATGTGCTATCTTTTTTTTCCATCCAAAAGACAGATGGGGCCCACACACGATCGGTTTGTCCGATGAAAAAGTCCATCGGTCTTTTTTCATCAGAAAAACCGATCGTGTGTACGCGGCATAACTGGTCAGATCACCAGGTGAAAACAGAGGTGGAAAAAGTAAAAAAATAAAAATAAAACAAATGCAGCCCCACATTTAATGATTGGTAAGGTGCAATATATTAAATGTTTGGTTTGGAATTTAACCACCTCAGCCCCGGAAGGATTTGCCCCCTTAATGACCAGGCCCTTTTTGTGATACGGCATTGCATCACTTTAACTGACAATTGTCAATCGACGCTGAACCCAAACAAAATTGATGTAATTTTTTTCCCTTTTTTCTTTTGGTGGTATTTGATCACCTCCGCATTTTTTATTTTTTGCTCTTTGAACAAAAATCTGTGTAAATTTTGAAAAAAAAAAATATATATATATATTTTTAACTTTTTGCTATAATAAATATCCCCAAAAATAAATAAAAAAACAAATGTATTCATCGGGTTAGGTCAATATGTATTCTTCTACATATTTTTGGTAAAAAACTAATCGCAATAAGCGTATATTGATTGGTTTGCGCAAAAGTTATAGTGTCTGCATAATAGGGGATAGATTTATAGCATTATTATTATTATTTTTTACTAGTAGTGGTGGTGATCTGCGATTTTTAGCGGAACTGCAACATTGCAGCGGACAGATCGGACACTTTTGACACTTTTTTGGGACCATTGACATCTATACAGCGATCAGTGCTATAAAAATGCACTGATTTCTGTGTAAATGTCACTGGGGTTAACACTAGGGGGCGATCAATGGGATAAATGTGTTACCTCTTGAGTGTTTCTAACTGTGAGGGGATGGGACTGACTAGAGGAGGAGACATATCGCTGTTCTTAATTACTAGGAACAGCAGATCTGTCTCTCTTCTCCTGTCAGAACGGGGATTTGTGTGTTTACATACACAAATACCCATTCTGGCTCTCGACATCGCACCCGCCGGCCACACGCATCGGGTTGGCGCCTGCTTTGGCTCCTAAAGGAGCTGACATGGATGCACGCAGAGGAGCCAACTTGCCGCCGTAAATGAGTCGGTCGGGAAGTGATGTTTAATGACCTACCCATACCTAGCAAGGTATAATATTGACCTGGGAAGATGGTTCATGAATATTCAGATGTCTACATAAGGCCGGGTTCACATATGTGCGGTCCTGATTCCCAGCACGAGGTTCCTGTTCACCAGTTCAGGCGCAAACCGGGTCTGAATTTTCACCTGAACCGGACCCAAACACGCACAGGACCCTTTTGAAATGCGGACCTCGGCTGCCCTGGACCTATATGAACTGGCTCCATTGCGAACTGGGAACACTCGCCTGTCATGCGAATTGGATGCAGGGAAATCCGCATCCAATTCTCACATATGTGAAACCATCCTTAAAGCTAAACACTGGTATTAGTGCATATTGTCTAGATTCTTTATAATCATTCAGATTATTAGAAGTAGGCTTGGAATAAATGAAATAAAATGTGGAAATGAATATATGATTTTACATTTTGACCATAGATACGCTTTAACTTTTGGTTTCAAGATTATTTGAATCTTGGTGTGCTTTGTGTATTTTTGCCACTTCTGTGCAATAATCCAGTCTTAAAATGTTTCCTCTGTGTAGAAGTTTCCTGTAAAAAAGACCGGTAACTACTGCTCTCTCTTTCCTTGTGGGGGCTGACTGGTCTTGTTCCACCCCCTCCTGTAGTTTTCTGAAGCCTTTTGGGCCCCTTCCACAGCTCTCTGCACAGGCCATGTACAGCACAGTGAAGATGTCACTGCTACTTTTACAAGGTAATATCTTAGTTTGCAAAGGCATTTGGTGCACACAAATTACATTTATTTTCTCTGTAGCTTTTACTTGATAAAATCTTTTCTGCCCTGAGTTTAGCTTTAAAGAGGTATACTCTTGTTTTCCACTTGTGTTATTTTCTGTAGAATATTTGACCTTTCTTAGTCGGTCGGTGCTTGCGTTCACTCATTTTTATCAGGTGAATGTAATGCCGCATACACACGACCGTTTTTCATGACGTTAAAAATTCCATTTTTTAAATTGGTCATTAACCACTTAAGCCCCGGACCATTTTGTAGCTAAAGGACTAGAGCTGTTTTCAGAATTTTGCACTGCGCTGCTTTAACTGTAAATTGTGCGGACATGCAATGTTGTACCCAAACGAAATTTTCGTCCTTTTCTTCCCACAAATAGAGCTTTCTTTTAATGGTATTTGATTGCCTCTGCGATTTTTATTTTTTTGCGATATAAACGGAAAAATACCGAATTTTTTAAAAAAAAATGATATTTTCTACTTTTTGTTATAAGAAAAATCGAATAAACTCAATTTTAGTCATACATTTAGGCCAAAATGTATTCAGCCACATGTGTTTAGTAAAAAAAATGTCAATAAGCGTATATTTATTGGTTTGCGCAAAAGTGATAGCGTCTACAAACTAGGGTACATTTTCTGGAATTTACACAGCTTTTAATTTTTGACTGCCTATCTCATTTCTTGAGGTGCTAAAATGGCAGGGCAGTACAAAAGCCCCCCAAATTACCCAATTTGGGAAAGTAGACACCCCAAGGAAATTGCTGAGAGGCATGTTGAGCCCATTGAATATTTTTTTTTTGTCGCAAGTGATTGAATAATGACAAAAAAAAAAAAAAAATTACAAAAAGTTGTCACTAAATGATATATTGCTCACACATGCCATGGTTATATGTGGAATTGCACCCCAAAATACATTTTGCTGCTGCTCCTGAGTACGGGGATACCACATGTGTGGGACTTTTTGGGAGCCTAACCGCGTACGGGACCCCAAAAACCAAGCACCGCCTTCAGGATTTCTAAGGGCGCAAATTTTTGATTTCACTCCTCACTATCTATCACAGTTTCGAAGGCCATAAAATGCCAAAATAGCACAAAACCCCCCCAAATGACCCCATTTTAGAAAGTAGACACCCCAAGCTATTTGCTGAGAGGCATGATGAGTATTTTACAGCTCTCATTTGTTTTTGAAAATGAAGAAAAAAAAGTTGTTGTTTTTTTTTAATTTTCAAAACTTTGTGACAAAAAGCGAGATCTGCAAAATACTCACAATACCTCTCAGCAAATAGCTTGGGGTGTCTACTTTCCAAAATGGGGTCATTTGGGGGGGTTTGTGCCATCTGGGCATTCCATGGCCTCCGAAACTGTGATAGGCAGTGAGAAGTGAAATCAAAAATGTACACACTTAGAAAGCCTGAAGGCAGTAATTGGTTTTTGGGGTCCCGTACATGGCTAGGCTCCCAAAAAGTCTCACACATGTGGTATTCCCGTACTCAGGAGAAGCAACAGAATGTATTTTGGGGTGTAATTCCACATATGCCCATGACATGTTTGAGCAATATATCATTTAGTGACAACTTTGTGCAAAAAATAAAAAAATAAAAAATAAATTGTCTATTTTCCGCAACTTGTGTCAACATATAAAAAATTCCATGGACTCGACATGCCTCTCATTATATAGCTTGGGGTGTCTACTTTCCAAAATGGGGTCATTTGGGGGGGTTTTGAACTGTTCTGGCATTTTATACACAACATTAGGAAGCTTACATCCACTCTTCTAACCACTTGAAGGCAAAGCCCTTTTTCACACTTTTTGTTTACATGAAAACATATTTTTTTTGCAAGAAAATTATGTTGAACCCCCAAACATTATATATATTTTTAAAGCAAAGGCCCTACAGATTAAAATGGTGGGTGTTGCAATTTTTTTTTCTACACAGTATTTGCGCAGCGATTTTTCAAACGCATTTTTTGGGGAAAAAATACACTTTTTTTAATTTTAATGCACTAAAACACACTATATTGCCCAAATGTTTGATGAAATAAAAAAGATGATCTTAGGCCGAGTACATAGATACCAAACACGACAAGCTTTAAAATTTCGCACAAGCGCGCATTGGCGACAAACTACATACATTTTTAAAAGCCTTTACAGGTTACGCCGTTAGATTTACAGAGGAGGTCTACTGCTAAAATTACTGCCCTCGATCTGATCTTCGCGGTGATACCTCACATGCATGGTGCAATTTCTGTTTACATATGACGCCAGACCGACGCTTGCGTTCGCCATTGGGCAAGAGCAGGGCAGGACAGGGGTGCTTTTTTTTTTATTATTATTAATTTTGCTTTTTTATTTTATTTTTAAACTGTTGCTTCCATATTTTTTTTTTTTTTTATCATTTTTATTGTTATCTCAGGGAATGTAAATATCCCCTATGATAGCAATAGGTAATGACAGCAGGGGCGGATCCAGAGTCTTTTCTCGGGGGGGGGGGGCACTGCCAAAAAATATGTTTTAAATTCACCAGAGAAATTACCGTTTAACATTGGAGTCTATGGAAGGGGTGCCCGGCTTTAAAAAATCAGTGCTCCCCGGCCGTAGGTTTTCCAGACACCAAACTTTGCACACTTGTAGAAGAGACATTGGGCTACATGTGTGCCAAGATTGGGGTCCAGAAGACCTACGACCGGCCGGTACCGGGTCCGCAAATTCACCAGAGAAATTACAGTTTAACATTGGAGTCTATGGAAGGGGTGCCCGGCTTTAAAAAATCAGTGCTCCCCGGCCGTAGGTTTTCCAGACACTAAACTTTGCACACGTGTAGAAGAGACATTGGGCTACATGTGTGCCAAGATTGGGGTCCAGAAGACCTACGACCGGCCGGTACCGGGTCCGCAAATTCACCAGAGAAATTACAGTTTAACATTGGAGTCTATGGAAGGGGTGCCCGGCTTTAAAAAATCAGTGCTCCCCGGCCGTAGGTTTTCCAGACACCAAACTTTGCACACTTGTAGAAGAGACATTGGGCTACATGTGTGCCAAGATTGGGGTCCAGAAGACCTACGACCGGCCGGTACCGGGTCCGCAAATTCACCAGAGAAATTACAGTTTAACATTGGAGTCTATGGAAGGGGTGCCCGGCTTTAAAAAATCAGTGCTCCCCGGCCGTAGGTTTTCCAGACACCAAACTTTGCACACTTGTAGAAGAGACATTGGGCTACATGTGTGCCAAGATTGGGGTCCAGAAGACCTACGACCGGCCGGTACCGGGTCCGCAAATTCACCAGAGAAATTACAGTTTAACATTGGAGTCTATGGAAGGGGTGCCCGGCTTTAAAAAATCAGTGCTCCCCGGCCGTAGGTTTTCCAGACACCAAACTTTGCACACTTGTAGAAGAGACATTGGGCTACATGTGTGCCAAGATTGGGGTCCAGAAGACCTACGACCGGCCGGTACCGGGTCCGCAAATTCACCAGAGAAATTACAGTTTAACATTGGAGTCTATGGAAGGGGTGCCCGGCTTTAAAAAATCAGTGCTCCCCGGCCGTAGGTCCCCCAGACACCAAACTTTGCACACTTGTAGAAGAGACATTGGGCTACATGTGTGCCAAGATTGGGGCAGCAGCAGCTGCAGAACAAGTACTGTATATACTCGAGTATAAGCCGACCCGTGTATAAGCCGAGGCACCTAATTTTACCCCAAAAAACTGGGAAAACTTATTGACTTGATGTGACAGGAGGGTCACTTTGGACACAGGGTGAGCCAGGAAAAAATGGACATTAAGAAATATCTCTTGGGCTACCTAAAATCGGTCTGTAATATTTATCCACCATATCCCCAAGGATATCTGTGAAGGACTATTTACTGTTTCTGAACTCAACAGGTTAATTGAGAGATGCTGATGTGTCACCTATCTGCTTGTGTAATGCTAATGAGCCTCACCTAGGCTACAGGTCCTTTCATTGTGATGATGTGGATTGGAGCTTAGTAGACCGTCTGGCTGCCTATTATTATGGGATGTTTAAGTGTCTTCTGTGAGGGGGGGGGAATCACCCCTCCTGCTAAGACTGTTTATCAAAGGAGAAGTTTGAACACACCTGACCTGTATCACCATTGTCATTGGATAGTTTAACCCGCCCTGTTCCCCCAAGGATGGGAGGGAAGGGTTTTGAAGAGAAATGTGTTACCATGTGTTTTGAAAATAAAGTTATTCCCTGTTTTGGAACTTGAAATACAGAGCGTTATCTCGTATCTCTGGAAGGATTAATCCTATGGGAAGTGGTCGCCTGGCTGTGGAGGGTCGATAGTGGTTGTGTGTTCAGAGAGGGAATATTCTAAATGGCGTTACCCCCTTTCATATTGGGGGGTGCCGTTACATTGGTTGGCAGCAGCGGGATTTTCCCTCCAGTTCCTGGGACACTCCAAACCACCACAGTGAATGACCAGCTATGCAGCCGGCAGGAAAGCCACGCTGAAAGACTTACTTGAGAGCCGTGGAGGGTCCGGTGGGACAAAGAACAAGGCCATCTTGATCAGGGAGCTAACCGAGATGGATCAGAGGGTTGGTGATGCAGGACCCCGGTCAGTTGAAGACCTGTTTCAGCAACGTGTTCAACAGCGGTTGGCATTATATGGTGCTAACTCATCAGAGACCGCCATACAGGAAGCCATTAAAGGCATCCAGCTGCAGGATGCGCGACGAGAAAAAGAACGACAGCGACAAGAAAAAGAACAACAGCGACAAAAGAGAGAACTAGAGCGACAAGAGAGAGAACTAGAGCGGCAACATGAGTGGAGAATGGCGGAAATACGACAATCGGAGATCGCCTACAGACAGCTGCTAGAATCTGCTCAGCAGCAGGGTGGGGCTCCCTTTGCCTGGGACTATCAGGAAATACCAGTTGACAACTATGAAATCCTGGCTGAAGAATCAGCAGTGGAAAATCTGAAGATTGCCATCCCTAAAGCCGAAGTGAATGATACGGAGTTCCAGGGAGCTAGCCTGGCTGAAGAATCGGCAGTGGAAAATCTGAAGATTACCACCCTTAAAGCCGAAGTGGATGATATGGAGTTCCAGGGAGCTAGCCTGGCTGAAGAATCGGCAGTGGAAAAGCTGAAGATTGCCCTCCCTAAAGCCAAAATGGATGATATGGAGTTCCAGGGAGCTAGGGCAGTTGGCTCATCTCCCCAGCCACAGATTACAGAAGGTATGGATTTAAGGGACTATTCAGAGGATGTTAGGGATTATGCATCGCCTGCCCAAGTACTGGCAGCAGGACAGAGTACTGCAGACCCCTGCTCTACACCCGTGGCAGTTTTGGAGGCCCGAGGTGAGAAGGTGATGGTTCCTCTTTCCCAGGGGATTTCAGAGATGCAGGGGGGAGAAGCAGCCCTTTTCCCTCCCCAACAGTTAGCCAGAGCAGATGGTGTGGAGTCCCCAGCAGAAGTGCTGGCAACAGGGCAGAGTGATAGCAACCTCTGCCCAGCACCGGAAACAACTGTGGAGTTTCAGGGAGCCGGGGCAGTTGGCCCCCCTCTCCAGCAACAAGCTGAGGTGGTAAAGCTTTTACCCCCAGCTGAACCACTGGTAGCAGGGCAGAATGCTACTGGCCGCTGCACACAACTGCCACTTGAGCGGATATCGGTGGATGGGACTGCGGTCTCCACTCACAGCGACCCAGCACAAGAGCTGGCAACAGAGCAGAGTGCCGCGGGCCTCTGCTCTCAACTAACAGAAGAGGGAGTTCCTGTGGTACTGGATGGGACTTCGGTCCTCACTGACACAACCCCAGAAAATGGTGTGACACTGGGACAGGAGGATGTCAGCCTTGCTTTGCAAGCACTGGGGTATTTTCACCTACCACAAGGGGATGGGACTTCAGTCTCCACTTGTATACCCCAGGGATGCTGGGCAGTCCGCCCAGATCCCCAACAGCATGACGGATTGAGCCCAGTCACCCTGTCTTCTCCCAAGCGGCGGGTATGTTCTCTGAGAGAGGCAGAGGTTGGCTGGGTAAGTAATGCTCTGTTTGGAGCAATTTATTTGGGGTACTGTGTGGCTACCGGCATTAGAAGAATGGACCTATGGACTAACTTCGGAGTCAACCCGTCTGGGGTCACCTCCTTTGTTAGTCTTCTGCCGAAAGGGGAGATGTGTGACAGGAGGGTCACTTTGGACACAGGGTGAGCCAGAAAATAATGGACATTAAGAAATATCTCTTGGGCTACCTAAAATGGGTCTGTAATATTTATCCACCATATCCCCAAGGATATCTGTGAAGGACTATTTACTGTTTCTGAACTCAACAGGTTAGTTGAGAAATGCTGATGTGTCACCTATCTGCTTGTGTAATGCTAATGAGCCTCACCTAGGCTACAGGTCCTTTCATTGTGATGATGTGGATTGGAGCTTAGTAGACCGTCTGGCTGCCTATTATTATGGGATGTTTAAGTGTCTTCTGTGAGGAGGGGGGGGGAAATCACCCCTCCTGCTAAGACTGGTTATCAAATGAGAAGTTTGAACACACCTGACCTGTATCACCATTGTCATTGGATAGTTTAACCCGCCCTGTTCCCCCAAGGATGGGAGGGAAAGGGTTTTGAAGAGAAATGTGTTACCATGTGTTTTGAAAATAAAGTTATTCCCTGTTTTGGAACTTGAAATACAGAGCGTTGTCTCGTATCTCTGGAAGGATTAATCCTATGGAAAGTGGTCGCCTGGCTGTGGAGGGTCGATAGTGGTTGTGTGTTCAGAGAGGGAATATTCTAAACGGCGTATACCCCTTTCATATTGGGGGGTGCCGTTACACTTGAGTATAAGCTTAGGGTTTCCATCTGCATGCCTCACTGTGCCTCACTTTGCCTCACTGTGCCCATGCCTCACTGTGCCCACGCTTCACTGTGCCCATGACTAGACTGATGTTTAACATAGGAGTCTATGGAAGGAGTGCCCGGCTTTGAAAAATCGGATCTTACCGGCCGTCGGTCCCCCGGAAACCAAACTTTGCACACTTATAGAGAAGACATGGGGCTACATGTGTGCCAAGTTTGGGGTCCAGGGGACCAACAACCATCCGGTACCCGGTCCGCAAATTCACCGGAGAAATTACCGTTTAACATTGGAGTCTATGGAAGGGGTGCCCGTCTTTAAAAAATCTGTGCTCCCCGGCTGTAGGTCCCCCAGACACCAAGCTTTGCACACTTGTAGAGGAGACATGGGGCTACATGTGTGCCAAGATTTGGGTCCAGGAGACCTACGACCGGCCGGTACCGTGTCCGCAAAGTCACCGGAGAAATTACAGTTTAACATTGGAGTCTATGGAAGGGGTGCCCGGCTTTAAAAAATCAGTGCTCCCCGGCCATAGGTCCCCCAGACACCAAACTTTGCACACTTGTAGAGGAGACATGGGGCTACATTTGTGCCAAGTTTGGAGTCCAGGGGACTTACGGCGGGCCGGTACCGCGTCCCCAAAGTCCGGGAGATCAGGCGCAAAAAAAAAAAACAGAGCAAGCAAGTGAGTGTGACAGATGGTCTCGGGGGGGGCAATTGCCCTGTTGCCCCCCCCCCTGGATCCGCCACTGAATGACAGGTACTCTTTTTTGAAAAAAATGGCGTCTATTGGACCCTAGATCTTTCCTCTGCCCTCAAAGCATCTGACCACACCAAGATCGGTGTGATAAAATGCTTTCCCAATTTCCCAATGGCGCTTTTTATATCCGGGGGGGGGGATATTCCCTCCCACTGCTTGTAAAAGCAGTCCAGAGGCTAATTAGCCACTAGGATTGCTTTTACATGAAAGCCGGCCGCTGGCTGAAAAGAATGATACCAAGATGATACCTAAACCCACAGGCATCATTCTGGTATAAACATTCAAAGTCCAGCAACATACCAGTACGTTGCTGGTCCTTGTTGGACATGTATTGTAATCTTCTTTTTCATGCAGCCTGTTGGCTGAACGAAAAAAAAAGATTGATCGGTGGGTATGCCCACCATTAGAATACCGCCCTTCATCCACCCACTTCTAATGATGGGCATACACGCACCATTTATATATGCCGAAGCATGGGGGCATCTTCCCGCAAAAGTTATGCCGCGTACACATGGTCAGACTTTTCCACGGGCAAGCCTCGGTCGGAATTTCGACCGTATGTACGCGGCATTAGGAGCAAAATCGCTCCTCCGCCCCTGCTGCCCCAATGCTTCGGCATATATGCTTTTTTTTTTTAACTGTGGTGGTGAAATCACCTCCTACAACATTGGAGTCGCAGGGATCAGGCCTGTCTCTGCGAACGCTGCAGTTATGTGTGTTGTGTTTTGTAAGTGACAGTGATCGATCGATACTGCACTTGGGTGGCCTGGGCTGGACGGAGGGGCAAAACGCAGGTGCTAGCAGGTATCTGGGCTGATCCCGCTAACAGTGCGTTTTTGGGAACCCTAAACTGCTGGGGACGCTAGTATAGATCTGATCAGATCAGATATTGATCTGTTCAGATACTATACCACTAAGGGGGGTGTATGCTTAACGCGTGGGTGTTAGTGCTACTGGCACTAACCTGACGCTGCCTGGGGTGTGACGCAGACCCTCTCTGACGCTAAAACCTAATTGATATCACCCGCCGGGCGATCAGGGGGTTAAACCTTTATTGGGTTATATACGGCGGGTGCCCTGACACTATAAAAAGCAAACTAACTAATGTCAGGGTCACCTGTGGCCAGGTGACAGATGCACACCGTAGGGGGACAGGAGTGCACCGCGAGGTAGTGAACCCTATGGCTGGCTTCTGTGGATAGGAAACTGGGTGGTTGTGGAAAGCGGGACCAGAGGAGCACAACCGGGATCCCAACGGAAGCGAGAGCCAAGATTCCCCAGGGCGCGGAGTCTAAGACCCAGCTGGTCTTCTCCAGGGCCTCTAGTGGTGAGGATGTTACGCTGCAGGCTGGGACCAGGTCGCGGCCCCTGGAGTTTCCTAGCTCACGCCCCGTAGGATAAGGGGAAGCAGCAGCACACGATAGAGAGAACCGAATGACAAGCCGAAGGTCAGGGGCCACAAGCAGACAAGGATAACGAAGAACGAGCCGAAGGTCAAGGGTCACGAGCAGACAGGGATGGTCGGGGACAAGCCAATAACGTAACAGAGAGACAGACGTAGCACACGGCAGGCAGGAACCCAAACACACAATGCCTAACAAACACGTTGATCAGCAAAGCAGGCTTGCAGTGCACAGGTTAATATAGTGTTCAGTGATAGGGCCTGGGGTGGAGTCAGGCTGGGAGGAGATTATAAAGGAAGCCAGGTGAAGGAGGTCTGGTCTCTAGATGAACACATGAGGAGGAAGGTAAGATGGCAGACAGACATTAATGCATATCCATGACAGTACCCTCCCTCTTACGAGGCCTCCCCCTTCCCCGCCTGGGCCCAGGTTTAGAGGGAAACTTCAGATGAAACTCCTTTAACAGACGAGGTGCAAAGACCTCAGATGCAGTGATCCAAGACCTCTCCTCAGGACCAAACCCTTTCCAATGAACGAGGTACTGAAGAACGCCTTTACAGAGTCGGGAGTCCAGAATTTGACTGATCTCGTACTCCTGATTATCCTCAGAGACAGGCGCCACGGTAGGAAGAGGACGAGAGAATTTATTGAGGACTAAAGGCTTTAGAAGAGCAACATGAAAGGAGTTAGTGATTTTAAGGCTCTTAGGAATCTGGAGTTTGAAACAAACCGGATTCAGTTTAGCAGTTACCGTGTATGGACCGATGAATCGTGGAGCAAACTTCAGAGAAGGAACTCGGAGCTTGATGTTCCTGGTAGAGAGCCAGACTTTGTCCCCTGGCTGAAGAGAAGGCGGTTTACGCCTGCGGCGGTCGGCAAAGCCTTTGAATTTTTCAGCAGCTGCCCGGAGGGAATCATGAACGTGACCCCAAACGGAATTGAGAGACTCCTGAACCGAAGCCAAAGCTGGAATGTCTGGAGAACAGATCATAGGAAGAGGAAGTTGAGGGTGTTTTCCATAAACTGTGAAAAAGGGTGTCTTCTGCGAACTGGTATTCACATGATTGTTATGGGAGAATTCTGCCCACGGGAGTAGAGAGGACCAATCGTCATGGTGAGAAGACACAAAGGTGCGAAGAAAGACCTCTAACTCCTGATTAACCCTCTCAGTCTGTCCATTGGATTGGGGATGGTAAGAAGAAGAAAAATCCAAGACAATATTGAGGGATTTGCAAAAGGCTCTCCAAAAACGAGACGTGAATTGGACTCCCCTGTCGGAAACAATATGAGAAGGGACCCCATGTAGGCGGAGAATTTCTCGAATGAAAATGGGAACCAAGGCAGGGGCAGAAGGAAGACCAGGAAGAGGAACAAAATGAGCCATCTTGGAGAATCGATCGATTACCACCCAAATGACTGTATTATTCTCAGACAGTGGGAGATCGGTGATAAAATCCATGGCAATATGGGCCCAGGGTTCCTTAGGAATAGGCAAGGGCATGAGGAGACCAGCAGGAGCTTGTGTGGAGGATTTGGACTGAGCACAGACATGACAAGCTTTAACGTAGTCTTTGACGTCTGAGCGGAGATTAGGCCACCAGTAGTGACGACTGATGAGTAGGAAGGATCGGAGGAATCCAGAATGCCCTGCCACCTTGGAATCATGTCCCCAACGAAGGATCTTAGCTCTTAGCCCAGTGGGGACAAAGGTCTTACCAGGCGGAATTTTAGACTTCAGGGTGGTAGAGTGGGCAACAATGCATGAGGTGGGAATGATCGGCTCAGGTTCAGGGGCGGACTCCTCGTCCAAAGTGTCAAATGACCTAGAGAGCGCATCAGCCCGACCGTTGCAGGAACCAGGTTTGTAGGTAATCGTGAAATTAAAACGGGCAAAGAAGAGACTCCACCTGGCCTGTCTAGGATTCAGACGTTTAGCATTCTGTAGATACTGTAAATTCTTGTGATCGGTAAAGATCGTTATGGAGTGAGGGGAACCCTCCAAGAGATGACGCCACTCCTCTAACGCCAATTTAATTGCGAGAAGTTCCCGATCACCGATGGCATAATTCCTCTCTGCCTGAGAAAATTTTTTGGAGAAGAACGCACATGGTTGGCGTCTCTTCTCAAAGATTTGAAGAAGCACAGCTCCCACCCCCATTGAGGAAGCGTCCACTTCAATAAAAAATGCATTCCCAGGATTTGGTCTCCTCAAGAGGGGGCCAGAAACAAAGGCCTGTTTCAGGTTGTGAAATGCAGAGACAGCTTCGGGAGGCCAGTCTCTGGCATTCACACCCTTCTTGGTCAAAGCGATAATAGGCGCGGCAATGGAAGAGTAATTCCTTATGAACTGCCTATAATAATTAGTGAAGCCAAGAAAGCGCTGTGTGGCCTTGAGGCTAGCAGGAAGAGGCCAGTTGGTGATAGCCAAGACCTTCCCAGGGTCCATACGAAGCCCCGAACATGAGACAAAGCACCCCAAAAACAGGACCTCAGAACATTCAAAGGAACATTTCTCCAGCTTGGCATAGAGATTGTTCTCTCTAAGACGTTGAAGTACAGTGCGGACATGGTTTCTGTGGACGAGCAGATTTTCAGAAAAGATCAGAATGTCATCCAGATAGATGACAACAAACTGGTACAGCAGATCTCTGAAGATTTCATTGACAAAGTTTTGAAACACGGCTGGAGCATTACACAGACCAAAAGGCATCACCAGATATTCGTAATGCCCGTCTCTAGTGTTAAATGCAGTCTTCCATTCGTCACCCTCCCGTATTCGAATGAGATTGTACGCGCCTCTGAGATCCAACTTGGTGAAAATGGAGGCACCCTTCAACCTATCGAATAGCTCAGATATTAAGGGTAAGGGGTATCGATTTTTAATAGTAACCGCATTTAAACCCCGATAATCGATGCAGGGTCTTAAGGTACCATCCTTTTTGGCAACAAAAAAGAACCCTGCCCCTGCAGGCGATGAGGATTTCCGGATGAACCCTCTCTCCAGATTCTCTGCTACATACTCCGACATGGCCTGGGTCTCTGGGATGGACAGAGGGTAGGTACGACCCCTGGGTAGAGTTGCTCCGGGGACAAGATCAATAGCACAGTCAAAAGACCTGTGGGGAGGAAGCACCTCAGCTGATTTTTTACAGAACACATCCCGGTAATCGCTGTATGCGGCGGGAAGATCAGAAGAAACAGAAGTGGCAGCAACCGGAAGACTCTCCTTGGGGGTCACCTTGAGAAGACACGACGAGAAACATGAGGAACCCCAGGCCAGGATCTGCCCAGAGACCCAGTCCACATGTGGAGAGTGGAGCTGTAGCCAAGGGAGGCCCAATACAACTGGGGTAGAGGCCTTGGGTAGAATAAGAAAGGATATCCACTCCTGGTGGAGAATCCCTACCGACATCCTAATGGGTAGCGTCTGGAAGCGAATAGGGCCCCCTGGGAGAACAGTGCCATCAATTGCCGAGACTACCAATGGGGTAGTGAGAGGTGAAAGGGTAAGCTTCATAGAAGAAGCAGTTCTCCAATCCATGAAATTGCCGGCAGCCCCGGAATCCAGGTATGCAAGGGTTGACTGAGGAGAAGTGCCTACATGAAGGGACACCGGCAAGAGCAGGCGAGAAGGTGATGTTTCTGGGTCCAATACTCCACCTTCCAAATGTATTAGACCCGAGCGTTTCCCGGACGAAGCGAGCAGGAGTCACGAAAATGACCCTTGCCCCCACAATAGAGGCACAAGCCCAGAGTTCTGCGCCTAGCACGTTCTTCGGGGGTTAGTCTGGTCCGGCCCAGCTGCATAGGTTCTTCAGCAGGAAGAGGATGCTCCACGGAATGAAGGGAGGGGAGCTCAGACTGGCTAGGACCCAGAGAGTGCTGGCGTCTTTTTTCTAAGGACCTCTCTTGAAAACGAATGTCGATCTGGTTGCATAATGAAATTACATCGTCCAGACCGACGGGAATGGCTCTTCCCGCTAATTCGTCTTTCACTCGGTCAGAGAGGCCATGTAAAAAGGTAGCGACCAGGGCCTCATTATTCCAGCTCAATTCAGCTGTGTGGATACGGAACTGAAGAGCATATTGCCCCACTGAACTAGATTCTTGGCGAAGACGTAAGACAGCACTAGCCGCTGAAGAAGCCCGAGCCGGCTCTTCGAAGATATTACGAAAGAGCTTCAAGAATTCGGACAGACTGGAAACCACCGGATCGTTCCTCTCCCACAGGGGGGCAGCCCAGGCCAAAGCTTCACCGGAGAGGAGGGAAATGATATAGGCTACCTTAGCCCGGTCAGATAGGAAGCTTTGAGGCTGAAGCTCAAAATGAATAGTGCATTGGCTGAGAAACCCCCTGCAGGCCTTGGAGTCCCCAGAGAAACGGAACGGAGCTGGCAATCTTAGTGAGTGTGAGGCTGCGACTGGTGCGATAGGTACAGCCGCTGGTTGTACTTGGGGTTGCGGATTCGGGGTTCCCAAGGAGACCAGAAGCTGCTCGAATCGAGAAGCCAGATCCTGGAGGAATCGCATCACCTGGGTCTGATTTGATTCCTGGGTCTCAAGTCTGCGAACTATGCCCTGCAATGGATCATCCGCGGGAAGCGGGATGTCAGCCGGGTTCATGGCTGATCAATCTGTCAGGGTCACCTGTGGCCAGGTGACAGATGCACACCGTAGGGGGACAGGAGTGCACCGCGAGGTAGTGAACCCTATGGCTGGCTTCTGTGGATAGGAAACTGGGTGGTTGTGGAAAGCGGGACCAGAGGAGCACAACCGGGATCCCAACGGAAGCGAGAGCCAAGATTCCCCAGGGCGCGGAGTCTAAGACCCAGCTGGTCTTCTCCAGGGCCTCTAGTGGTGAGGATGTTACGCTGCAGGCTGGGACCAGGTCGCGGCCCCTGGAGTTTCCTAGCTCACGCCCCGTAGGATAAGGGGAAGCAGCAGCACACGATAGAGAGAACCGAATGACAAGCCGAAGGTCAGGGGCCACAAGCAGACAAGGATAACGAAGAACGAGCCGAAGGTCAAGGGTCACGAGCAGACAGGGATGGTCGGGGACAAGCCAATAACGTAACAGAGAGACAGACGTAGCACACGGCAGGCAGGAACCCAAACACACAATGCCTAACAAACACGTTGATCAGCAAAGCAGGCTTGCAGTGCACAGGTTAATATAGTGTTCAGTGATAGGGCCTGGGGTGGAGTCAGGCTGGGAGGAGATTATAAAGGAAGCCAGGTGAAGGAGGTCTGGTCTCTAGATGAACACATGAGGAGGAAGGTAAGATGGCAGACAGACATTAATGCATATCCATGACAACTAACCAGCGTCACCCGTAACACTTATATGGTGATTACTGGTGAAAGGGTTAACTAGGGGCAATTAGGGGGTTAAAACCTTTATTAGGTAATATATGGGGGTACCTGACGCTATATAAAAACCTGACGGCGAACCTAAAAAAAAATTACTGGCTACCTATCGGCATCACCGACACTAAGACAACTATCATAAAAACGATCGCTTAGCGACAGTGGTGATAGGGGGTGAAAGGGTTACCTGGGGGGCGATCAGGGGGTTAAACCTTTATTAGATAATATATGGGGGTACCTGACGCAATAAAAACCTGTGGCGAACCTAAAAAAAATTACTGGCTACCGATCTGCATCACCGACGCTAAGACAGCGATCAGAAAAATGATCGCTTAGCGACAGTGGTGATAGGGGGTGAAAGGGTTACCTGGGGGGCGATCAAGGGGGTTAAACCTTTATTAGGTAATATATCGGGGTACCTGACACTATAAAAACCTGCGGCGAACCTAAAAAAAATTACTGGCTACCGATCTGCATCACCGACGCTAAGACAGCGATCAGAAAAATGATCGCTTAGTGACAGTGGTGATAGGGGGTGAAAGGGTTACCTGGGGGGCGATCAAGGGGGTTAAACCTTTATTAGGTAATATATGGGGGTACCTGACACTATAAAAACCTGCGGCGAACCAAAAAAAAATTACTGGCTACCGATCTGCATCACCGACGCTAAGACAGCGATCAGAAAAATGATCGCTTAGCGACAGTGGTGATAGGGGGTGAAAGGGTTACCTGGGGGGCGATCAAGGGGGTTAAACCTTTATTAGGTAATATATCGGGGTACCTGACGATATAAAAACCTGCGGCGAACCTAAAAAAAATTACTGGCTACCGATCTGCATCACCGACGCTAAGACAGCGATCAGAAAAATGATCGCTTAGTGACGGCGGTGCTAGGGGGTGAAAGGGTTATCTGGGGGGTGATCAGGGGGTTAAACCTTTATTAGGGGGGGTTAGGGGCTACACTGGACCTAAAACTAAATGTAGTGACACTTTTACAGTCACAAATGTCACTGATTGCAGTGATCACTAAATAAATGGTCACTGCAATCAGTGACACTGTGACTGGGGGCTGGGGGGTGATCTGGCAGGTGATCTGGGGGGGCCTGGGGGGGTGATTTATGTGCCTATGTGTCCTGGTGTCAGTGTGCTGTTTTGTGCACTAACCTGCATCTTCTCCTGTACGGCGCTCGGTATATGTGAGCGCCGCAGGAGAGATGACATCACTTCCTCCTGCCTGTGTAAACAGTACACAGGCAGGGGAAGCTCTCTCATTCGCTGGGAGCGATCAAGAGGGGGGGGCCGGAATCGAACGGCCGTCCCCTCATGCCTGATCGCTCCCGAAGGTAAAACGACCACCCACTGTAAAGAAGGGGGGTCCGATCGGACCCCCCAACTATACAAAGGCAATCACGTATATGTACGTGATTCTGCCTGTCGGTGCCATTCTGCCGACGTATATTTACAGTGGGCGGTCGTTAAGTGGTTAAAAACGATCGTGTGTAGGCTCCAGAGCATTTTTAACAACGTGAAAAATTGCCTAAAAAAATTAGAACCTGCTCTATTTTTTCACGTCGTTTTTCACGTCGTTCTTTTTAACGTTGTGAAAAACGGTAGTGTGTATGCTTTTACGAGGGGGAAAAAAACGTGCATGCTCAGAATTAAGTATGAGATGGGAGCGCTAGTTTTGGTAAAACTAGCATTTGTAATGGAGATGGCACATTCGTTTAATGCAGCGCATTCATTTCTTCTTTATATAATGCTACAATAATAAACTTCTTTTGCTGCTGATATTCAGACAGAGTTATGGTAAACTTGTTTATTTATAATTTTTTGTGATCTCATGAATATTTTTATTTTTTGGAAAGCCAGATCTCCATAATAAATTCTAAATGAATTTAAAATATCTTAATTAAAAGATCTGCCTTTTTTTTTTTCTAATATTTTAGAATTTTTTAGTTTTTTGTATTTTTCTTTTGTGTGTCAAGTTACCACAACAACATTATAAATTTGTATTATTTCCCCTCAAGGAGGTTGGTGTCCCTTGTTAATTTTAAAATGTATTTTTTAAATGTCCCTGCCTACTCATTAGCAAACTCTCTTTTTGAATTAAAAACACATGGTCAAGTATTTACTGTAAATCAAAAAAACATTTATTCTGGCACATAACAAATTAAAGGGGAAGGCAGCACTGGAGACCCTGCTTGAATTTGTGCATCCTTTGGACCCCACAGCAAACATCAAAGAACAGAACACCAAAATATGGATTTTAAAAATCAAAAAAAAAGATTAGAAGCACAATCTTGTCCTGGACTCCCAGAGGTCAGGAGCAGCAGCAGGTAAGTGAGATATATGTCCCCAGTCTGTGGTACTAGAACAGTCTGTGCCTTCTGTCAGACCATCCAGAAGCAAGGCCATTACTTCTTTCTCTTCCTTGTAGCCTTCTTTGCAGCCTTCTCTCCAGCCTTCTCTGCAGCCTTCTCTGCAGCCTTCGCTAAGCGCTTCCTCGGAGGCTGTGTCTCAGAAGGAGAGCTTGTGGCAGGAGGAGGAGAAGGAGGGGCGACCTCTACAAGGTCAGTGTATTGTGTTAGGTCACCCATCAACCCCGTTGATGACCTTCAACATTAGGTTCTCACTAAAGAGCCGTTGCCGAATGTCCATTCTGGCTAATTTGTGTGCCAGTACTGCGGCATAGCCCTCTTCAACGGAGGGGGCTCTCTGAGGGCCGCAGTAGCCTCTCTAATAAAGGCACTTTTTTCCTCCTCCACCTGCCTAACCCTCCTGGGCATTCTTGTTTGAATTTGGAGGGGAGGCATCTGGGCTCTTGTGCTGGCCCTGGCCTCCTCCTGTGTGCCACTGGGCCCCGCCTCCTCCTGTGTGCCACTGTGCCCTGCCTCCTCCTGTGTGCCACTGGGCCCTGCCTCCTCCTGGTCCATAACGTCACCCTCTTCCTGGCACAGCTCTGGCTGTGTATAAAAAAGGGACATACCGTACTTATATTTTTAGCTTCATCAATCACACACATTTTTCACCTCATGACATTTGCAAATTGAATGCTAATAAATTAAAAAGACAATGATTCTGACCCCTGCATTTTTTATTCTTGTCCCCATCATTTTTGACCACTACTGTCTATTGATATGTAAAACACTTTTTGTTCAAGCATTAAATAGTTAGCAATAGTAACATCTATTTTACATCATTACTTTTAGTACATATAAATCTTGAGATCAATACTATACCTGGCTCCATGTGTCCAAATCTGGCTCCTCCAGGACCTCTGGTTGTTCCTCCGAAGAAGGCAGAGCTGGGTTGCAGATGTAGCGGCCACCCCCTCACCCTGTCCTCTTTCGCCTAGGGGTATGTCACGTGACAGGGGTGAGGGTGCGCTACGGCCCATGTCCTCCCCACTACTTGCGGGCGAGGTGAAGGCCAATACCTAATGTTTCCTCGGGCCGGTGTCTTGAGCATATACCGAGTCAGTTGTGCAGAAACCTCCCTTTGCTCCCATTAACAGAGTCCATACACCGATCACAGTCCAACAGTTAGATTTATTCCGTATCTTCAGTTACAAAGTAATGCGATGGCATGATACGGTGGAATGAGCAGGTCGAGGCACTATACTGATCTGGGTCCCTACGCCCCCTATACTATGATCAAGGGTTGTAGGAGTCTCGACATGAATACCTCCGTTGCGCTGCGGGCCTCTATCAGGGGAAGATATCCTCTAAGGGAGTTACTGCAGGCCCATCCGTCACCGGGTTGACACTACACCGGGTCTTCGAACGAGTGACCTCCCCAGCCTCCTCACCTCAGATGCGGGTCCCCTCGCGAGGGGCACCCTGGAGCAACTCCACCCTCGCGGGACCCAGTCGGAGTCACCGGGTCCCACGCCTCCTCAATAGTACCTCATCCCAGGCTGAAGGTGCCTGGGATGGACTCCATCTTCTTCCCGGCCAGGCCTAGGGCGCCTGGGCCGGAACCCCGAACCGCCCGCACCCAGGCTGAAGGTGCCTGGGTGCGTGAAGAGATGATCCCCCAAAGACCTCGTGGCAAGGGCGTCTCCCCCTTTTATCTCCTCCCGTCAACACCACGGCGGGTTCCCCGCCCCGGCCGTACCATCTCTCGGAAGAGACAAAGAAGGGTAGCACTGTGGTAGTGATTCTACCCCGAGCCAGTAGGTACACTGACACCTACTGGTCGAAGAGAATATTACACCACCCAATCCTCCACGAATAAGAAAAAGGGGTCTGAACCCTAACATAATTACACACTTGGGTCACACTACTCCCCAAGTGTACCCCACTAAATTGAAGACCCCGCTACACACTCCCCCCTGTGGTTTGACGCTGGTCCCCAGCGTCAGGTGCTCACCCATGTCTCCCGAAGAGTGGTGACATGAAGTGGGCCCCAGAGGCTATCCCTCAAATTTCTGGATACTAAATGTGCCAAGACCTGCTCAAAAAAAAAAAAAAGAAAAGGGGAAATATAAAACGATAAACATTTGTATTTTTCACATGTACAATCCCTCCCATCGCTGTCTAAGAACCACCCACTCTCAGTAGTCTTGATCGATGAATCTCCTGCAGAAGGGAAACAACAAAAAGAAAACACATCCTAACACTCTGTGTTAACTTGGCATGAGTGGGTCCGTCAGCCGAGAGACCCGCTCACTCCAATAAGTAAGTAATGCATATGCAAAATTTTCAAACATTCGTTGCGCAACACTGCCACCTGGTGACAGAGCCGCGGTAATGACACTTGGTGAGATCTTCATTCTTCCTGCTTTCCTACTCTGACTCTTACCCCAAAAGTCTCTGCCTTTGTCACATGAAGAAAAGGGAGAAAAAAAAAACAACAGCTCCCAAGTCTCCAGTGAGTAAAAGAAAAGCCCAAATCAAAACAAAAGTAGGGCACAGTTCTAGGCGACTGGGAATGTCTCATCCAGAAAGTTTCAACAGCAACAAGATAGGAGCTCACTTCTCCTATAAGTAGAACCTTGGATCCGGCAGAAACAGAGGTTTCAGGTGTCCGTCAAACACTTCCACTGAGTACTCGACATCCTCTCCTTCTTTCCTACAGATGAGCACCTTATCGGCATGAATATGGCGCCCAAGTCTCCAATCAGCTCTGCAGTCTTTGAAACTTTTTAGACACAGGCGGTGAACATGACAGGTATCGCCTGGCATGGGGTACTTTAAGCTTTTCCCATACAAACTCGTCATACCACCTTGGTCGCAGGACCTCAACTTCATACAATAGGTCCCGGGGCAAGTATGGGTACTCCCACCCATATTCACGGGCGACTCTCTGGGAGAAAAGTCTCTGCAATCTGGCTAGAGGCGGCATCACATCTCGCTCACCTTCTCCTGGCTGTACGATGGCCTCCGGGTGCCGAGGTACCTTCACCATCTCAGGTTGCTTGGTCTTTGGTGCCCGCAACGAAGCACGCTGCGTCCTCACCATCAAAGTGGATGATGTAGTTGAGTGAGGAAAGTTAATCGAAGGGTTAGATTTCCTCTGAAACTCCGGGGTCTGCGCCCGGAGCGTATTATCTTCTATGGACATGGGGGAATCCTGTGGTTTACTCAGCACAGGTAGCGGGCGTCTGTCCCAGCCCTTCCGTTGAAACAGCTCGTCTATTTCCCCGTCATCCCCACAGTCTGACAACGACTCTAAGTCGGAGGTGTCATACATCTCCGCGGTAAGGTAGTCTCTAGTAGACGGAAGGCTACCCTCCCTTTCGGGCTCCACCGACTGTGAACCCCCGACACCTCCAACTAACACCGCAGTCCCAGCCCCTAGCTCACCTGGACCTACTGAAGAACTGGGATGTCCGGGACTCTCTTCTCTACCGGCGCCATCCAGGCCAGGCAAGCGGCGGGGTGAAGCTCGACCACGACCACAGGAGGCCTGCACCAGGCCTATCTTCCTCTTCGGGGGTGGTAGCAGGGAGTCTGTGGTGACCGAAGCAGTGTCTTCGGATTTCTCTCTCTCAATCTCTGGTTGGGCAGTCACTTCGCCCTGGTCAGCGCGTACGGGGACCTTCGCAGAGGCCTGGATCTCTCCCTCCGGAGTGGCGGTTCCTGTGATGCAGTTGAGGCGTAGGGCCCGGGGCCTTTCCGTGTATGGTTTAACCTCAAAAAGGAATTCCTTGCATGCCTCACATCGCCCGAATGGCTTTAGCTGGACCACCAGTCCCGAGCATCCTGGACGAGCCCCCACGTGTAGCGGCCACCCCCTCACCCTGTCCTCTTTCGCCTAGGGGTATGTCACGTGACAGGGGTGAGGGTGCGCTACGGCCCATGTCCTCCCCACTACTTGTGGGCGAGGTGAAGGCCAATACCTAATGTTTCCTCGGGCCGGTGTCTTGAGCATATACCGAGTCAGTTGTGCAGAAACCTCCCTTTGCTCCCATTAACAGAGTCCATACACCGATCACAGTCCAACAGTTAGATTTATTCCGTATCTTCAGTTACAAAGTAATGCGATGGCATGATACGGTGGAATGAGCAGGTCGAGGCACTATACTGATCTGGGTCCCTACGCCCCCTATACTATGATCAAGGGTTGTAGGAGTCTCGACATGAATACCTCCGTTGCGCTGCGGGCCTCTATCAGGGGAAGATGTCCTCTAAGGGAGTTACTGCAGGCCCATCCGTCACCGGGTTGACACTACACCGGGTCTTCGAACGAGTGACCTCCCCAGCCTCCTCACCTCAGATGCGGGTCCCCTCGCAAGGGGCACCCTGGAGCAACTCCACCCTCGCGGGACCCAGTCGGAGTCACCGGGTCCCACGCCTCCTCAATAGTACCTCATCCCAGGCTGAAGGTGCCTGGGATGGACTCCATCTTCTTCCCGGCCAGGCCTAGGGCGCCTGGGCCGGAACCCCGAACCGCCCGCACCCAGGCTGAAGGTGCCTGGGTGCGTGAAGAGATGATCCCCCAAAGACCTCGTGGCGAGGGCGTCTCCCCCTTTTATCTCCTCCCGTCAACACCACGGCGGGTTCCCCGCCCCGGCCGTACCATCTCTCGGAAGAGACAAAGAAGGGTAGCACTGTGGTAGTGATTCTACCCCGAGCCAGTAGGTACACTGACACCTACTGGTCGAAGAGAATATTACACCACCCAATCCTCCACGAATAAGAAAAAGGGGTCTGAACCCTAACATAATTACACACTTGGGTCACACTACTCCCCAAGTGTACCCCACTAAATTGAAGACCCCGCTACACAGAGAAGGCTGGAGGGTTGGCTGCAGGGAAGGCTGGAGGGTTGGCTGCAGGTAAGGCTGGAGGGTTGGCTGCAGGGAAGGCTGGAGAGACGTCTGGGGGGAAGAGTTGAAAGAGAATCCCTGACTTCCAGATGGTCATCCAGAAAGCTCAATTTGCTGTAGTACCACAGACTGGGTTTATAAACGTCCTCTGCTGCAGCTCCTGACCTCTGGGATTTCAGGACCATATTGCGCTGAGTCCTATATGTGCCCCTAATGGTAGAAATTTTGGTGTCCACATCTTGGATGGTTGCTCTGGGGATCTGTGTCTTGACAAATTCAAGCAGGCTCTCCAGTGCTGCCTTCCTGGCTGCTTTATTTTTATTTTTAGATGTTTTGGTTTGCCAGAGAACAGGAAGTTCCTTCCATCTGTCCAGGAACTCCCCCGTAAATTCTGGACTTTTGAAAGCCTGCATGTTTTCTGAAAGTCAAAAACAAGACAAAAATACTAGTGTCAGTCAAGACTCTTCAAATAATATTTATCACCATATATAGGCCACAATCTCATCCACTGATGAATCAAAATTCTGAAAAATGTTACGTACCTTCGGTATCACATTCGTTGCTTACTCCTTCTTCCGCACAATGAACGTAGTTACGACACAAGCGTATTAGCTTTATATACACTGCGCATGCATGAAACTCTGCACGTTTTCCCCGCAGCCTGACGTTCGATATAGTACTTTCCCCACCCCTTGTTGCTCGTCGTAGTGCTACACAACATGGCGGAGACACAGGTGGCTGAGATTACCTCAACAGAGGATGAAATTCCGGAGGAACCAAAGACCCGATCCCGGAGATATAAGGCATCCAACATGACATTCGAGGAAATGGTGGAGATGGTCGCCATTTTGAGGAGGGAGGATTATGATGCCTAGCATGGGCCGTATAAAAAGCCTAATCTTGTCAAGGCCAAAATTATGGGGAAAGTGGTTAAAACTATTCACCATAAATTCAGGGTGTGCAGAACTAAGGAACAGCTCAGAAAACGGTGGTCTGACCTCAAGTTGTGGGAGCCCGACCAATACAAAAGAATAAAGAAAGTTATTGGAAAAAGTAAGTAATTTTCATGTCTTTGAACTTCTGATTATTATTACTTGCATGTTGCTGCATGTGCTTTTCTTTAATGTAGTACAGTTAAAGATAGCAACTTTCATGTTCGTGGGCACAGTAATCGGTCATAGTAAACCTCTTTCGTACGTTCACTTAATAATACGATGTTTTTGGCTGATACAGCGTTTAAATAAATGTTACCATGCCTATTTTGGTGAGATGATTTTTTTGACATGGTTGAATAGATTTTTTGGTAACTATATTTAAAAAATATAACTGGATGCATTGTAGCGTAAGGAGAGAATGCTCAGCAGCTGGTTAAACATCTGGACTCAGTAGCACAAGTGTGGGCCAACAGAACAACCTTTTTAGGGTGTCACACACAGGTGAACCAGTGTATATACTTGGGGGTGTTTCCATGTGTGAAACTTGATAAAAATATATATATGTTCCTGTTTTGGTAAGGGATACAATCATGTGTTCAGCTTGGAACTTTGCCAAAACAGACAATTGTACCACACTTCCAAAGAATGTTTCATATTCCTCTTTCAGTAGGGTGACCAGACATCCCCGGTTTCAGGGGACAGTCCCCGGATTGAGGACACTGTCCCCGGACCAAGTCTGTTCCCGGTTTTGTCCCCGGATTGGATTTGAACAGGGGCTGGGGCAATTTAAAAGACAGTCAGTGCAATTAAGAAAAAAAAATTCTGAATTACACCCCCCCGCCGCTCCTACTAGCTTAGGGGGGTGTATTATTTTCCATTATCTGTGCCCCTTTCTGATGATCATGTGCTGGTCGGAGCGGAGGGAATATTTCTTCAGTTTCGGGTGCATGCCCATTCAGCTCCTCTCCCGTGTTCTTCTGCCTTGGCTCAAGTCCCGGCCAGCCGCCTGCCTGCTTATCTCCTTGCCTTCCCTGGCGGAGTGATCTTACTCCACACCCCACCCAGTAGAAGCCGGGGCACGGAGAGCAAGACTTGACAGGCTGTGAGGCGGGCGGCGACAGGCAGAGAGTCGTTGATTGCCGCCATTACAAGTAAAAAAAAAAAAATACGTCCCCAGATTTCATTTTAAAAATCTGGTCACCTTATCTTTCAGGCCTCAATTTTTTAGTAAATTATTATTTATTAACTAAAGTATACCTTTCTTGCAATCTCAATAGGGCTTCAAACAGGTTCTAGACATGAGCCTAGGAACCCCACACCTCCAACAAGAGACCCACAACCACATGATGTAGAGGAACTAGAAGTGGAGGAAGTGGAAACTGGTAGACATGTGCACACTGAAATATTTCGTTTCGGAATTTCGTTTTCGTCCGAAAAATAAATTTATTTAGTTACTCCCGAAATTCGTTTTTATTTATTTCGTTTTTCGTTAGAAATTGCATTTGTCCGAAAATCTGAATTAATTAAGGTCGAATCTGTCATTGAAGGCTTATGGTGTCTGTCGAATGTTCAAAGAAGATTCGACGGAGCAGTGAAACTGTACGACGCTGCAATCATACATTTCCGGTCGAATGTTCCGCCCACAAGCTATAGAAGAATTCTAATGTTGTATGACTAGTAATAATTATATTTATTCATTACTATTACTAGTCAACCAACATTCGAATTCTTCTATAGCCTATGGGCGGATGCATTTGACCGGAAATGTACGATTGCAGTGTCGTACAGTTTTGCTGCACCGTCGAATCTTCTAACTTTCGATGCTTTGTCGAATCTTCGTCATTCTAGCTATTTTACTGCTCCTCCTCTTTGGTTACAATCAGCCAATAACATTCATCATCAACTTTATTTTTATTTTACTTCCCCCACCCAATTCCAGCAGTGATCTTTTCTCTCTATGTCGAATCTTTTCTCTCTATAATAACAAATCTTTTCTCTCCTATGTCGAATCTTTTCTCTCCTATGTCGAATCTTTTCTCTCTATAATGTCGAATCTTTTCTCTCCTATGTCGAATCTTTTCTCTCCTATGTCGAATCTTTTCTCTCCTATGTCGAATCTTTCTCTCCTATGTCGAATCTTTTCTCTCTATAATGTCGAATCTTTTCTCTCCTATGTAGAATAATCTTGGACTAATAGAGTTAAGGTTAGGCACATTCGACCACAGGTTCGATAGACACAGATTGTTATTGTCAGCGTCACGTCGAATCTCCTATCTATATCAAACTGTTATAGCAACGAAAACGAAAATAAAGCATTTGTTTATGTCGGATCTTTCGGTTTTCGGATTCTGTGCTTTCGTTTTCGTTTGTTAAAACGATAACGAAAATAGCTGAAATTCGGACGAAAATGCATTCGGACGAAAACGAATGCACATGTCTAGAAACTGGCACCACAACAGGTCAGTGTCATACACCACAGATTCAGGTAATAGATGTAGGCCTGCATATTTATAATACATGTTGTTTTTTACAATTATAGGTGCTGTTCTGCCTGTAGAGCAAGAAAGTTTCACAAGTCACAGTGCCCAGATCCTGACACAATACCTAATGGTCTGCTGTCGTGACCTTGAAAAAAATAAAGGGAGACTTGATACAGAATATCATGGCTGTGCTTGGGTGGGTTTAATTATTTTTATTTTTTTTAAATAACTTTGAAATTGCTTTTGTTTGTAATGTTATTTTTTTGTTTACTATTTTAATAATTGTACATGTTGAACTTTAGAAGTTCCAGTTTAGAAAATGTTTTTAAGCATGCCTGTTCATGCGTTTTACCCAAAATAATATTTTGTAACACTCAAAATTTTTGACATACTTTAAAAAAAATAAAAAAAAAAAATTAAAAAATTATAATGTGCAAATAGTAAAAAGCTTTTAAACTCAACAATGTGTGGCTTCTTATATCAATGTTGGACAAAGTAAGCAAAATTATTTTTTGTGTTTACACTGAAAATGATGGGTATTTACTAATGGAAAATACACATGGCACTACAAGTGCACTAGGAGAACCTAAGAGAAAGATAAAATAAACACAACCGAAAAGAAAAGATGTTTTCAGCTAAAAAAAAAAAAATATTCAAATTCAAAGTTAAGGTTCATCAGGCATATCAATGGCCCCCCTACATACAAAATATTCTAGATATTGTTGCCGCACATAATGGCCGTTTTGGGGGGCCAAGCCTGGACGGCCAGCTTCCAGGGCCAACAAAGGATTTGGGTCCTGTATTGTGGCCTCAGGCCCAACAAAAGTCATATTATTCTGGGAATGTACCCTTAAGAAATTGTGAAGAACACAACATGTCATAACCACATGGTTCCATTTGTATTCCGCAAGATGGATGGAGGTCAGGAACAGGCGGAAGCGGCTGGCCATGATGCCAAAGGCATTTTCAACCACCCTTCTTGCTCTGGACAGCCTATAATTAAACACCCTCCTCTCAGGGGTGAGGCTCCTTTGAGGAAATGGCCTCATAAGATGGGGACCCAGGGCAAACTCCTCATCCGTGACAAAAACTAATGGGAGTCCCTCCACATTCTGTGCCGCAGGTGGCAATGCCAGCTCATCAGATCGGAGTAGTTGGGTGAACTCAGTCTGAGCAAATACTCCACCATCAGACATCCGTCCATTTTTCCCCACATCCACGTATAGAAACTCGTAGTTGGCCGACACCACCGCCATCATGACGATACTGTGGAACTCCTTGTAATTATAATAATAGTATCCCGAATGGGGTGGTGGCACGACCCGGACGTGCTTGCAGTCGATGGCCCCTCCACAGTTTGGAAAGTTCCACCGCTGGGCAAACTGAGATGCCACATTCTGCCATTCCTGTGGCGTAGAAGGGAACTGTGGAGTTACAAAAAAAAAGAATATTTTCCTACATAAACATTGCAAGCAGATTAGACAAAATCATTCTTGGCCAACATCAGGATAAACTTTTTTTTTAGAGGATTTGAATCCAAAAAAAACTATTTTCAATTATCAGATTATCACTGTCACTTATCAGATTCATCAACCCCTCTGATGGGCCATTTAATTATTTTTATGGGGGGGGGGGTTGAAGATGAGTTGGGGACCTCACAAATCAAGGCTGTAGCACTCTGTCTGAATTTAAAGAAAAAATAATAATCATCACAAATTTTTAGGGGGCGTTTAGGGTAAAGCACTACAATGGAGCAGACAAAATACATTGGGAAGTGACTAGGCTAGGTGTGTATGGGCCCAGGATAGCATGCTGGAGAGGTTAGTTAGGGGAAATATGCATGTAGGCCAAAAAAGGATGGGGACAAAGGGGACATTCACAGCATATTACAATCATGGTAATTAGGGACTGATGAAAGAAATATAATACATTATTAAGCATTAAATACATAGAATGTGATGTTAAAGTAGAAAACTTTTACTTTAGTATAGTCCTCCTGCAAAACTTGAATGATGGCAGAACAGGTCTCTGGTATAATGATCCCCAGAGCCTGGGGGGAGATGCCTGTTGAGAACTTGAGGTCCTGCAGGCTTCTCCCAGTCGCCAGGTATTGCAACGTGGCGATGAGCCTCTGCTCAGCAGTGATGGCTTCCCGCATAACGGTGTCTTGCCTGGTGATATAGGGGATCACCAAAGCCAACAGATGCTGAAAATCAGGGTCCGACATCTGGAGAAAATTCCTGTAGTCCTCAAGATTATTCTCCTGGATCTCCCGCAACAAAGGCATGTGACAGAATTGGTGCCGCTAAAGCAACCAATTCTTGGTCCATGAACTCCTCCTCACCCTGTTCATGGACTGGAGTTGGGATAAAGCAAGAACCCCAGCACCAACCTCAGCACGAACTCTACGACGAGTACGTAGCCGCAACATGGCTAGAAAACGGTCGGCTGGTCAGAATGAACTAAAAGAACGCATGGAAGAACAGCAAGGCCTATGAAGAACGACCTGAAAAACAGTAATGAGCGGACAAGAACGCACTGAATAAACAGATACGAACTGACTACAAGCACTGAAAGACAGATACAAACCCACAAGCACAAACTTAACTCCACAAAACGATCTTAAATGTACGAAGACTGAAAAGCGCAAATCGTCTCTCACCAAACTTTTACTAACACGTGGTAACACAAAATTAGCAAAAGCTGCCCAAAGGGTGGCGCCATTCGAACGGAACTTCCCCTTTATAGTGTTGTTGTACATGTTGTCGTACGTGTTGTACGTCACTGCGCTTTGCTCAAGCGTTTTTTTTCATGAACGTGTGTATGTAAGGCAGGCTTGAGAGGAAACAAGAAAAATCACGTCGAGAAAAACGTTGTTTTTTTCAATGACATTAAAAACGTCCGTGTGTACGCGGCATAAGACGGTTAGAGGATGCTGCTTTTTAGCGCAGGATGCTGCAGGCAGCAGTATAGGTCCTCACGTCTGATGGCGGTCTGCGTTGTGTCTCCCTCCCCTCAAGTTGAGCATTGCTCTGGGACGTCCTATTAGGTAATTAACAAGGCTCTGTGTCCTGTGATGTACACCAAGAAAAGGATTTTACAGGTAAACTGTTAAAAAAAATCCTATTTTTCAAGTCTTTTTTTAACACTGGCTTCTGTTAGCCACAAGGGTACATTTTGCGTTGTGTAACAATATATTCTTGTTTATTATACCATCCGTTTTCCTTTCTAAAAACTGAGAAGAATGTATTTAATACAATTGCCTTCTCCTTGTAACCACCTTTTTAAACAAAAAATGGTGTGGTGTCCCCCCCAAGATCCATATCAGACCCTTATCTGAGCATGCAACCCAGCAGGCCAGTAAAGGGGGGGGGAACCATACCAGGCCACATGCCCTCAACATAGGGGGAATGCAAGGTCGATGACATCATCGGATGGCCCCGCCCCTTAGTTATTCAAGAAATGTCAGACGGCGGGAGCCTTCGTTAAAAGTGCAGAGCTCTTTTCTTTTTTAGATCTGAGGCCCGAAATCTTCGTTATTGACGTTGGATCTACAGTACTTCGGGGGACATTTCTTTTTTTCTTGTTTTTTTAATAAAGGACTTTTTCACATGGGGGGTCGGGATCTGGGGGCCCCCTTGTTAAAGGGGGGCTTCCAGATTCCAATAAGTCACCACCTGCACCCCCACAACCACTAAGCCAGGGTTGTGGGGAAGAGCCCCTTGTCTTCATCAACTTGAGGACAAGGTGCTTTGTGGGGATCCCGATGCCCCCCCCCATGTTTAGGGCATGTGGCCTGGTATGGTTCAGAAGGGTGCTCGCTCACCCCCCCCCCTTTCTTGGCCTACCAGACTGCATGCTCGGATAAGGTACTGGTATGGATTTTTGGGAAAAACACACCGTATTTATTTATTTATTAAATTTTGGCGTGGGGTTCCCCCCTGATGGCTTTTGGGAGGAACCCCACGCAATTTTTTTATTTTTATTTTGGCATGGTGTTTCTCTTAAAAATCCAAACCAGATCCGAAGGGCCTGGTATTGATTGGGAAGGGGGGCCCCACACAGTTTCTTTGTTTGTTTTTAACTGCCATTTTTAGCTTTTTTAACACCTTCCTTACTGGGCACATATACCCCCTTCCTGCCCAGGCGAAATTTCAGCTTTCGGCACTGAGTCGCTTTATCTGACAATTGCGCGGTCGTGCAACGTGGCTCCCAAACAAAATTGCCGTCCTTTTTCCCCCCACAAATAGAGCTTTCTTTTGGTGGTATTTGATCACCTCTGCGGTTTTTATTTTTTGCGCTATAAACCAAAAAAGAGCGACAATTTTTGCTATAATAAATATCCCAATTTTAAAAAAAAATTTAAAAAAAATTCTCAGTTTAGGCCGATACGTATTTTTCTACATATTTTTGGTTAAAAAAAATCGCAATAAGCGTATAGTGATTGGTTTGCGCAAAAGTTATAGCGCCTACAAAATAGGGGATAGAATTCTGACATTTTTTTTTTTTTTACTAGTAATGGCGGCGATCTGCGATTTTTATCATGACTGCGATATTGCGGCGGACACATCGGACACTTTTGACACATTTTTGGGACCATTCACATTTATACAGCGATTAGTGCTATAAAAATGCACTGATTACTGTATAAATGTGACTGGCAGGGAAGGGGTTAACACTAGGGGCGAGGAAGGGGTTAAATGTGTGCCCTATGAGTGATTGCTACTGTGGGGGGAGGGGACTGACTGGGGGAGGTGACCGATCTGTGTCCCTATGTACAAGGGACACAGCATCGGTCTCCTCTCCCTGACAGGACATGGATCTGTGTGTTTACCCCGCCCACTCCCATCAGCAGTGCCGTGTGCTGGGAGAATCAGGAGGCAGAGCACACTGCAGGAAGGTCTGTTGGTTCTTTTTAAATGATTGGATTATACCAGCCACCAGTGGAGGAAACAGTACAACGAGAGGCAGAGGGAATATAATGACTCCGGAGTCGTGACACCCCCAGGATCAGTACCAATACCCCGCAGAGGGTGATATCTGCAGGCTCTTCTGACCTTGCCACAGTGGAGGTCCACCTTTTGTGGTAAGGTATCCATCTTGATTCCCTACACACCGTGGTGGATACAGTTCTTCTATGCTTTCTGTGGATTCATCTTGGGCTCTATCTTTTTCCAAACATCTCCTCACATCCCCCTGTTTTTTCATCTGAAGCAACTGTTTGTCGCATTGGAACTGTTTGCTATATTGGACCTCATTTCAACTTTTAAGGAATAGACTATTCCCTCTTCTGTCTTTTCAATATTTAGAGCACTATTGCAGTAATACTTGACAACAGTATTGTGCCTTATATGTTTCATTTTAATATCACATATTAAGTTGATCACTATTTTAGTATTCTGAGTAGGGGTTGAGTCCCTGTTTTGCTTATTTATTTTTTGGTGTTTATATACATATTAATTTATTCACCTTCACTCATATATATTTTTCACTTTTTTAGAGGAACTCTCATCAGTGTTTTACTCTTTTCACATGTCTGTGCGCGACATTTTCTAATTCCTATTTACTTGATATGGTTTCACATATTTTTTATGTCGCAGCCTAGCTGCTAATAAGCACGATATTTTCATCTGTTCACATTAGCACAGTATTACCTTTTATTATTTATTCAGAATAGCATTACATTTTTTTTTTTTAAAAAACAGTGTCGGGTCCGCCCCCTAATCCTTACCAGGCCCTTCAGATCTGGTATGGATTTTAAGGGAAACCTCACGCCAATATAAAAAAAAAATGGTGTGGGGTCCTCCCAAAATCCATACCAGACCCTTATCTCGGCAGACAGCCTGGTTGGCCAGGAAAAGGGGTAGGGATGAGCGCGCCCCCCCTCCTGAACCAGTCCAGGCAACATGCACGTGGGGGTGCACGTGGGGGTGCTTTGGGGCAGGGGTGCTCCCTGCCCCAAAGCACATTGTCCCCATTTTGATGGGGACAAGGGCCTCTTCAACACAACCTTGGCCAATGGTTGTGGGGGTCTGCAAGTGGGGGGCTTATCAGATTCCCAGAACCCTGCCCCCCATGTGAATGAGTATGGTGTCCATCCCCTTTGGGCCCATCTTCCCAGAAGGCATCACCGCTGATGAAATGCATAGGGAGATGGCCATTCACGGCGTCCATCCGCACTAGTCATTGCATTACGAGTGCTCTGTGTTTTGGAACTATCAGCTTGCTGATCTATCCTGCTGTGTATACAAGCTATGGACTTCACGATGGAGATATGTCTTTCTTTCCTGGTACTACTCTGATATTGATTGTGGAGTGACGACCATCTTCCCCCAGTGATCATCCAGCCTTTGGTGACATCTGATGCGATTTTTGGCCATTATAACATTTGGCTCATCTGCTTTGGTAAGAGCTGTGGGGATTATAACTTACCGGTGGTGGATTTCTTTGGACTGGAGTCACAATGGACTTTATATTTGTTCTTTCATTTCATGTATGATACATTGTCTAAGCAGAGGTTGATCCAATCCAAATATCTGGCAAATGGGTTCTGATGTGTAAAATGAAAATGTTCCTCCAACCATCCCATAAATAAATTTGCCATGGAAGGTGAAAGTTTTGCTCCCATTGATGCTCCGCATGTTTGTATATAATAGTAGCCATCCAACATAAAAAAGTTCTCTGTTAAAAGATACTTAATACATTGGAGCAAATACTTCTCCAGCTCCCCAGAGCCAGAGTAGGAACTATACTGTTTTTGATGATATTTAACTGCTTGTAAAGCCGGATGGTAGGGAATACATGAATATAGTGCTCTCACATCTAATGTAACCCATACAAAACTGGGAGTCCAATTAACTTTTTGAACCTGCAGGAGCACTGTGCCTGTGTCCTTTATTTGTCCTGGTAGTCGGTGAACCAATGGTTGGAGGTGTATATACACCCATTCACTCAGTCTTTCCAGAAGAGGGCCAATTCCAACCATAATAGGGTGGCCCCACATTGGCTTACCTGCTTTATGCACTTTTGGCAGAAGATGAAAACTAGGCATAACAGGATCCTGGACCATAAGGTACTCTGCAATTTTATAACTAATTAGTCCTGTAGATTTGTAATAAAAGACTTAGTATGATCTGATTTGATGATATGTAGAGCAATCATTGAGCTGTCTAAGAGATTCAGTAGAATATCGCTCCTTTGTTGATATCACCACCGCTCCACCTTTATTAGCTCCCCAAAGGACCAGGTCCCTGGATTTTGTAAGACATTCTAATGCCTGTACTTCCTGTATAGAGATGTTAAACAGGCTGTAATTTACTTTTTTCCTTTTAGGACCGGTTCACACTGTTACAACATGCGCTTTGACTTTAAGTGCAATGGAACCGCGCTAATAGGAGCGACTTGAGTCGCTCTGACTTAGAAAAAGGTTCCTGCACTACTTTTGGTATGACTTCAGAACGACTTACATTGACTTCTGTTAAAGAAGTCTTATGCAAGTTGTGCCGAAGTCGCGCTTAGATTTCGCGTCCAAAGTCGCGACAGTGTGAACCGGGCCTTAAGCTGTGGTAATTCATTCTTCACTATTGACTGGAATACTTCTACTGCCGTACTTCTGGCATGGATGGGGTATGTAAGCTTATCTCGAAGTAAGATTACTACTATCCTCCCCATATAAACTACCAGTAGATTCAAGCTGTAACTGCTCCAGATTTAATGTGTAGCGTACCCCCTAAGGATCTGCAACTGCGATCCCCCACCCTGAACAGCCCAGCCCAGCACAGTCCGTAACTTTGTTTTTTTTTGTTTTATTGAGGGTAATAACTTGGATAGGGATGGGAGATTATGGGATGCCCATTTGACTTCAACAACAAACTTCAGAGACAACTCTTCCTATATACAGTCTCTATATATAGCTCTATGTACAGCTCCACTTCTTCTTCCAGCACTCACTTACTTGCAGAACCCAGTTGGAACACTGTGAATATCTGACAGTCACTCAGTCAAATTAAAGCAATAACCTTACAGGCAGGAATCAGTTTCCCTTTAATAACCGCTGCACGGCGGGGGCCCCATTGCGCCTGGTCGCAAACACTGTCAGCCACGCGCGATCGCGTGCACAAGCGCCACAAATCCCTGTGCTGTCAGAGGAGAGGAGACATGTCGGGTGTTCCTACTAAATAGGAACAACGATCTACAAAATTTAATATTGCAGCGCTAGCGGAATATGTGAACAGAAATTAAATTATGTATAAAGCTATTTTGACAAATGGATGTTGCCAACCAATTGCAAAAACAAAAAGTGACAGTGCTTGAAACTGTGCAAAAAAATTGTTATACTGACATATAATGTGCAAATATATAATTCAAAGGTGCTTTAAACCAGTGAAAGGAAATTGTAGTGCTAACACATGATGTGCATATATACTGTTCAAAAAGTGTTGTGTGCTTCCAATATGGTAAGTGTCGTTGTCCAGATCGATTATCTCCCCTCTTATGGCCCCACTCACCAAAAAAGGAATTTATAGTCACAGATAGGCCAAGCATATTCGGGATCCAGAGGTAGTCTTGGAGGTTATTTGCAATGAATCTCAGCAGGTTCAACGAAGAAACGAAGCATGACGAGGGAGAGGGAGAGAAAAAACAGACATGTGAAGTACCGCCAGTACACACAGCACTGCGCCGCTAACTAATGCACTCACGAGACAGTAGCAGAGACAAGCGTCAGCGTGTTCTGGGTTCGCGAGCGCGCGCTCCACGAGAACCGGAAGCAACGTCACTGGTTCTGGGTTTGGCTGGAAATTGCGTCAACGCGTTTCGCCCCTCCTCCAGGGCATCATCAAGGACATATATATATATATCTCTTTCTATACGGCTTAATTAATTTTAGATTGGCAGACCTCCTTTTTAGTAAGCATAATGTGTTTATATTTCCCTATACGGCTTAATTAACCAAATGAGCTATATGAGTTTTAAGAATAAGTTCAAAGATTTTAAATTTACAGACCTTTTTAGTAAGCATAATGTGTTTTTATCCCAATATCAAATGTTTTCTGTTATTGTCAGTTTGTGAATAAAGTTTTGTTATTCTGGCAATGATGTGGATGGGAAGCTGGCGTTCCGTTACGCTGGAAGGTTCTTTTCTAATTAGCAGCCTTTGCCGGGAGGCGGTGACCTCAGCGCATATAAATTTAATTTATTTGGCCGGAGATGATGTCCTTGATGATGCCCTGGAGGAGGGGCGAAACGCGTTGACGCAATTTCCGGTCAAACCCAGAACCAGTGATGTTTCTTCCGATTCTCGTGGAACGTATGCTCACGAGCCCGGAACACGCGGACGCTTATCTCTGCTACTGTCTCATGAGTGCATTAGTTAGCGGCGCAGTGCTGTTTGTACCAGCGGTACTTCACATGTCTGTTTTTTCTCTCCCTCTCCCTCGTCATGCTTTGTTTCTTCGCTGAACCTGCTGAGATTCATTGCAAATAACCTCCAAGACTACCTCTGGATCCCGAATATCCTTGACCTATCTGTGACTATAAATTCCTTTTTTGGTGAGTGGGGCCATAAGAGGGGAGACCATCGATCTGGACACCGACACTTACCATATTGGAAGCACACAACACTTTTTGAACAGTATATATGCACATCATGTGTTAGCACTACAATTTCCTTGCACTGGTTTAAAGCACCTTTGAATTATATATTTGCACATTATATGTCAGTATAACAATTTTTTTGCACAGTTTCAAGCACTGTGACTTTTTGTTTTTGCAATTGGTTGGCAACATCCATTTGTCAAAAATAGCTTTATACATAATTGAATTTCTGTTCTCATATTCCGCTAGCGCTGCAATATTTAATTGTGTTTATCCTTTGAGGTGTTAGTGCCTTTTGCTGCAGCAGCTGCGGTCTCAATCAATTATTGTTCCATTCAAGCGCGAGTTTTAGTTTGTTTATATATAAGGAACAACGATCTGTCCTGTCTCCTAGTCAGTCCTATCCCCACACAGTTAGAACACACTGAGGGAATAGTTAACCCCTTGATTGCCCCCTAGTGTTGACCCCTTCCCTGCCAGTGACATTTACACAGTAATCAGTGCATATTTATAGCACTGATCGCTGTATAAATGTCAATGGTCCCAAAAACGTGTCAAACGTGTCCGATCTGTCTGTTGCAATGTCACAGTACTGCTAAAAATCACAGATTGACGCCATTACTAGTAAAAAAAATAATAATAATAAAAATGCCATCAAAATGTCATAAATCTTTCCCAGATTGTAGACGTTATAATTTTTGCGCAAACCAATCAATATACGCTGGAATATTCCAGCACCAGGGGTCCGGCACGCCTTGCGCGTGACGTAGTTGTCACATGGCTCATGAGTCCGGCGTGGATTGGTGATTGAAACAGAGGCTTGGTTCCATCATCGGACGTCAGTACACTTACCTCCCATGTTCATTCCATATGTGGTTAGAGTTGTTGCTATGGTGTTCGATGCTATAGCAGTTGGAGCGCACACAATGTTTTTAGAGAGACGTCCCACAGCGTGACGTCATGACGTGGTGATTACACGTTAGGACACCGAAAGTCAGATTCCATGCCAGCCACACTGGCTTACAATTTAGCAATTAGTATTATTATATAAGCACAGAGGGTGGTTAGCTGGCGTACACCCCGGTTAAAGTCTTTGCGGATGAAATGCGTAGGGTCAATACGCCATCTCAAGCCATCCTATACTGCGCTTTTATTGTTCAATTGAACTTGTTTTTATCCGTTTTTTTTAATATTCATTTGTTTGGATATTTTCTTACTTTAAATTAATTCCATCATTGGATTTACGCTATGTGGAGGCCCTCTTCTCTCTTTTATATACCTTGATTTAATATCAACACTTGGAAGCGATACATCTCAGGAGACCTGGGCTTATGATCCTTCAGTGCTCAAAACACCATCCATTTCCGAATCCACTACCTGCTTGCAGAGGAAGGGATTGAATGATTATTGGATACATGCCTGGCAGATCCACTGCCCTATGGTGAGTTGGGTCCATCACTTCGGGTAAGAGTACCCTTTTCTCTCTCCCATTTCTGGAAGGTGAAGGCACTCCCGGGTGTTTTTATTCAACTATCCACTGTGCACTTTATCCATCTGAGAGACAGTCAGACACCTGCAGCAGCAGTATTTTTCCCTTCATACGGCATTATTGACCTCCGATGCTTTGGTTTATGGACTACTATGTTTCCAGTTTTTACTAACATTGGTATTAGCATTGGGTCCATGGACTATTATGTTTCTAGTTATTAATAGCACTGGTATCAGCACTGTGTTTTGTTTTTTTTGGTTCACCCGTAGTTACACATGGGTTATATGTTTGTTTTCATATAATTATAACATTGTTATTAATGCTGTTTTTCATGTCCTATATGAATCTATATTTAGTGTTTGACACTGGGGTTTAGTAGTCACATATGATACCTTTCACTGTCAATACTTTCAGAGATCCTTCTGCGACTTTACATCGCATGAGATCTTTTATATACACACACTGTGTATTATATATGTTGCGTTTCTCCACCAGGAGTCACACATTTATTTATTGTTTCATTATTTCACTTCTTTAAGGTTTGGTTGGAATCACCTACCTAACACATTTTCAGTACTACACTTTTTACCTTTACATTTGATGAAGAAATTTGTTTTTTAAAAAACATTTTTGGGGATATTTATTATAGCAAAAAGAAAATGTTTTTTTTTCAAAATTGTCGCTCTTTTTTTGTTTATAGCGCAAAAAATAAACAGCAGAGGTGATCAAATACCACCAAAAGAAAGCTCTATTTGTGGGGAAAAAAGGACACAAATTTAGTTTTGGTACAGCGTCGCACAACCGCGCAAATGTCAGTTAAAGCGGTGCAGTGCCAAATTTTAAAAAGTGCTCTGGTCAGGAAGGGGGTAAAATCTTCTGGGGCTGAATTGGCCAGAGTCCGCGGTATCAGATGTTTCTGATTGTGAGTCTGATACCTCTGGAGAGCTGAAATTAACCCTTTTGTATGGTTGATTCTCATAAAATCTATTACTTTTCTTTAGAAAAGAGTGGAGTTTTCTGAAATCTTGATTTTCTCCATCCCAATTTAAAGATCGAATCTTCATTATAATCCATGAAAAATGTAACCCTTTTAATCTCCCTAATTTCATTCTCTGACTTTGGTTACTATATCTTGTAAATTTCTGTCCAAATCTGGAAATTTAGGCAAATGTTCAAATTTAGAGAACGATTCTTTAGGCAATTTATTGTTATGCCGCGTACACATGACTGTTTTTAATGTCATTGAAAAAAACTGAGTTTTTCTCGACGTGATTCTTCTCAAGCCTGCCTTGCCTACACACTATATGGTGACGTACAACACGTACGACGGCACTATAAAGGGGAAGTTCCATTTGGATGGCGCCACCCTTTGGGCTGCTTTTGCTGATCCTCGTGTTAGTAAAGTTTGTTGAGAGACGATTTGCGCTTTTCAGTCCGTTACAGCGTGACGAATGTGCTATCTCCATTACGAATGCTAGTTTTACCAGAACGAGCGCTCCCGTCTCATACTTGATTCTGAGCATGCGCATTTTTTTTCACGTCGTTAAAGCCTACACACGGACGTTTTTCTTGACGAGAAAAACGACGAGAAAAATTAGAGCATGTTCCAATTTTTTCATGCCCATTTTTCACGTCGTGAAAGCCCACACACGATCATTTTTAACCACTTCTCCACCAAGGACATCATATGACGTCCTTGACTTTGAGGTGGGATATCTGAATGATGCCTGCAGCTACAGGCATCATTCAGATATCATTCTGTCGGGCCAGCAATTCTGTGCACCATAAGAATGATCATAGTGGCGGTTCCACCGCTTGATCGTTCTTATAGGCGACGGGAGGGGACACCCCCCCTCCCGCCGCCATCCGGTGCTTCTCCGGGCTCTCCCGTGCCATCGGGGGCCCAGGGAACGAATCGGCCGGCGGCGGATGACGAGCATAGAGATTTCCGGTGACCAGATGGTCACCAGTCATCTCTATGACCGTCGGAGTCCCGGTGCGACGTTGTGACATCACGCCCGGTACCCGGAAGTAAACAAAGCCGCAATTGCGGCTGTCAGCATGAGATCGGTGAATTTTTTTTCACCGATCTCATGCTTTTCAGCCTGGAGGAGAGATGTGGGGTCTTATTGACCCCACATCTCTCCATAAAGAGGACCTGTCACAATGATTCCTATTACAAGGGATGTTTACATTCCTTGTAATAGGAATAAAAGTGATCAAAATTTTTTTTTTTTTTTTAAAAGTGTCAAAATAAAAAGAAAATAGTAAAATAAAAAAAAACAAAAAAAAACAAAATGTAAAACGCCCCTGTCCCCGGTAGCTCGCGCTCAGAAGCGAACACGCATGTAAGTCCCGCCCACATATGTAAATGCCATTCAAGCCCCACATGTGAGGTATCGCCGCGTGCAGTAGAGTGCAAGCAACAATTCTAGCTCCTCTGTAACTCGAAAATAGTAACCTGTAAAAAAATTTAAAGCGTCGCCTATGGAGATCTTTAAGTACCGAAGTTTGGCGCCATTCCATTTCAAAGCGTGACATGTTAGGTATCTATTTACTCGGCGTAACAGTATCTTTCACAATATACAAAAAAATTGGGCTAACTTTACTGTTTTTTTATTTTTTAATTCGTGAAACCGTTTCTTTTCCAAAAAAAGGCGTTCGAAAAATTATTGCGCAAATACCGTGCAAGATAAAAAGTTGCAATGACTGCCATTTTATTTCCTAGGGTGTCTGCTAAAAAAAAATATTCGGGGTTTGGGGGTTCTGATTAATTATCTAGCAAAAAAATTATGATTATTACATGAAGGAGAGAAGTGCCAGAATAGGCCCGGTGGAGAAGTGGTTAATGACCATTTTAAAAAATTGAATTTTTCTCGTCATTAAAAACGGTCGTGTGTACGTGGCATTAGTATTCAATAAGACTCAATTTTGTCCCGCTCCACAATTTAAAGGATAAGTTCACTTTAAATACTGTACATAAATAAATGCACATTTTTTTGTAGGTAAAACAAATTAGCATTTTATTTATTTATTTATTTATTTGGAGCCTTTAAAGCATTGCACCAGCAATCAGCAGATTGCTGGTGCCATGCAGGTCTCATTCAGATCTGTCAGTATATCTGTATACCTGTACAACTCGTACAGGCAAGCAGATACTGACAGGAAGGATCTACCATGGTGCTCCAACAAGCCGACAGCCGCAAAGGATATCTGGGTTTGCAGTTCATTGACACACAGAGCTGTGTGAATGAATGACACAGCCATGTGGTGGGAGCCCAGCACAGCCACGCTGATTTGTACGGGGAACTTCTCCCCGTACTGCCGTCACAGGAAGGGGTGAGGGTTGGGCAGCAGTTGCAGCATTGGAAACATGTTCAATGTTCCACCCTAAAAAAAAAAAGTGGAATATGTAACATGTTCCAAAAGGTGAACTTATCCTTTAAAGCGGAGCTCCACCCTAAAGTGGAACTTCCGCTCATCGGAACCCTCCCCTCCTCCAGTGTCACATTTGACACCTTTCAGGGGGGAGGGGGGTGCAGATACCTGTCTAAGACAGGTATTTGCACCCACTTCCGGGAGTCCTCTCTGCGGGTAGTGCGTCACTTCCCACAGAATACCCGTTGTGTTCTGGGAAACATTTGGCTCCCAGAACACAACGGGGACCAGTGAGAACGGCGCAGCGCGACTCGCGCATGCGCCGTAGGGAACCGGGCAGTGAAGCCGCAAGGCTTCACTGCCTGGTTCCCTCACCGAGGATGGCGGTGGGGGCAGCAGAGTGATGAGCGAATGCTCGTCTTCTGCTGCTGACGTCGCTGGACTCCAGGACAGGTAAGTGTCCTAATATTAAAAGTCAGCAGCTGCAGTATTTGTAGCTGCTGGCTTTTAATTATTTTTTTTTGGCATAGCTCCGCTTTAAGTCAACTACGTTAAGTTACTCAGGATTGTGTTCCACCTGGTTACAAATTATTTTGTGTAGACTATGGTGAGTATCTTTTTAATCCGCAAACCATGTGGTATCATCTGTTCAAACAGGTATTGTTTAGGACCTGTTAAATCACACCAAACTGTCACTTCAGATTTCATAGCCTGCAAAAGCTTATAATATTCCTGTTTGCATGCCAAGTCCTCCGGGATATTGTTGGTATCACGAGTGAAATCTCGGTTAACCTGTTTACGGCGTGCGGCATTGGTTGAGATCACCTCTCGTAACTCCATCTGTTTTGTACTTTCAGGAAATGACTCAATTAAATATTCCCACAATTTGCCATATATCACAGGTTGGGGAGCCCCCGAATGGAGAGCATCCACACAGATCCACACAGTTAAGGTGCTATAACCCAATTATACCTCTCTCTGGCTGTAGTATGGTGCTTCACCATGCCAGACTAGCAGTCTCCATCTGCCTCCCAGTTGATACTCATGAACAAACATCGGCAACAAGTGAAGGTAGAAAAAAATCTTCTTTATGTAGCGCCCCCCCCCAATATTTGGGGGCGCTATGTGGAAATTTAGGGGTAGTCTGAGCTGGTAGTTGGGCTCAGACCAATCAATGGTTCAGTATTGCTTCTGCTCTGGGTGTGATACTGCCTGGCTGCAATGGCATCACCAGGGGGGACCAAAGGGGGCCATGGCCCCCCCAACATTATACTGTGCCCCCCTATGTGCCCCCCCCCAGTTTAAAAAAACTGACAGTGGGAATGAAGGGGACAGGTATGGACTGAGCCGCTGTATTGCTGACTCCGGCTCCGCCTCCACCTCCTGAGTCTACTCCTGGCCACTGGTTGCTACAGCAGCCTCGCATCTAGCAACCAGTGACGTCAGAGCCGGTGATGTAAAAAATGTCTCGACCCATGCAGGATCTCGACCGCGTCACTTCCTGTGCACCTACGTCACAAACACAGCTGATTCCGGGCTCCACTGCGCATGCGCGGCTTCACCGCACCTATACTGCGCATGCGCAGAAGCCCATTTCGGTCCGTGAAAATTCTAGACTCGAGCGGGCGGGCGGAGGCGTTGCGAATTGCTCAACATCGTCGCCAGCACCGCCTCCAGCCCCGCCCCCAACACGCCCCTAGCCTGCTCTGGAGAAGGGGGCGGACAAGCTAGCCACCTAACACTGTGGACCGAGGTCGACATAAAATATAGTGCTGCACCGCCTCCAGCCCCTGTCACGCCCCTAGCCTGCTCTGCTGAAGTGGGGCAGGCCCCGTGTATAGCACTGTATATATGAATGGCAGGTCCATCAAAAATATAGAGCTTTGCCTGTGGGAGGGGCCAAGCCTTTGCATCAAATAACTCATCAAATAAACTGAACCCCCCCCCATTCAATTGCAGCCTCACTGTGCCCGTCAAACGCTGTGCCCGTCAAACGCAACCGCTGTGCCCGTCAAATGCAGCCACTGCACCCAGCAAACGCAACCGCTGTGCCCGTCAAACGCAACCGCTGTGCCCGTCAAATGCAGCCACTGCACCCAGCAAACGCAACCGCTGTGCCCGTCAAACGCAACCGCTGTGCCCGTCAAATGCAGCCACTGCACCCAGCAAACGCAACCGCTGTGCCCGTCAAACGCAACCACTGTGCCCGTCAAACGCAACCGCTGTGCCCGTCAAATGCAGCCGCTGTGCCCGTCAAACACAACCGCTGTGCCCGTTAAACGCAACCGCTGTGCCCGTCAAACGCAACTGCTGTGCCCGTCAAACGCAACCGCTGTGCCCGTCAAATGCAGCCACTGCACCCAGCAAACGCAACCGCTGTGCCCGTCAAACGCAACCACTGTGCCCGTCAAACGCAACCGCTGTGCCCGTCAAATGCAGCCGCTGTGCGGTTGCGTTTGACGGGCACAGCGTTTGCGTTTGACGGGCACAGCGGTTTCCTTCTCCCCCCTGAGAACAGGGACCCCTTCTTTCCTGGGGACAGGGACTCCCTTCTCTCCTGGGGACAGGGACTCCCTTCGCCTCTGGGTACAGGGACACCTTTTCTCCTTTGGACAGGGACCCCCTTCTCCCCTGGAAACAGGGACCCTCTGGGCCACTCACCTGGGAACAGGAACTCCTCCTCTCCTGGGGACAGGGACTCCCTTCTCCCCTGGGGACAGGGACCCCCTTCTCACTCTGGGGCAGGGATCCTATCTCACCTGGGGGCAGGAACTCCATCTCACCTGGGGGCAGGAACTCCATCTCACCTGGGGGCAGGAACTCCATCTCACCTGGGGACAGGAACTCCATCTCACCTGGGGGCAGGAACTCCATCTCCCCTGGTAACGGGGACTTCATCTCACCTAGGGATCCCATTTTCCCTAGGGATCAGGACTTTACCTCCCCTAAGAACAGGAACCTGATCACCCTGTTTGTGCCAACCTCACTGCCCTGCCTGCCATGTGTCCTGTGTGAGGGCCCTTCTGTGACAGCTCTTATCAGTACTTCATCCCACTGTGTGATCCCCCTACATGACTGATCCCTCTGTGTGCACCCCTTACACGGGGAACCCCTCTGTTTTCTCCCCCTACATGTCCGCATACTCGGACCACCACCTTTACCATTTCCACATCCTCTGACTGCCTCCTGTATCCTGTCCGCCATCCTCTGACCACCTCCTCTATCCTGTACACATGTTCTGATATAAAGGTTTCCCCTTATCTCAGGAGAGAAGGGAGTCCCTGTCCCCAGGAAAGAAGTGGTCCCTGTCCTCAGGGGGGCATTTGACGGGCACAGCGGTTGCGCTTGACGGGCACAGCGGTTGCGTTTGACGGGCACAGCGGTTGCGTTTAACGGGCACAGCGGTTGTGTTTGACGGGCACAGCAGTTGTGTTTGACGGGCACGGCGTTTGCGTTTGACGGGCACAGCGGTTGCGTTTGATGGGTGCAGTGGCTGCGTTTGCTGGGCGCAGTGGCTGCATTTGAGGGGCACAGCGGTTGCGTTTGACGGGCACAGCGTTTGCGTTTGACGGGCACAGCGGTTGCGTTTGCTGGGTGCAGTGGCTGCATTTGACGGGCACAGCGGTTGCGTTTGACGGGCACAGCAGTTGCGTTTGACGGGCACAGCGGTTGCGTTTAACGGGCACAGCGGTTGTGTTTGACGGGCACAGCGTTTGCGTTTGACGGGCACAGCGGTTGCGTTTGCTGGGTGCAGTGGCTGCATTTGACGGGCACAGCAGTTGCGTTTGACAGGCACAGCGGTTTCGTTTGACGGGCACAGCGGTTGCGTTTGACGGGCACAGCGGTTGTGTTTGACGGGCACAGCGTTTGCGTTTGACGGGCACAGCGGTTGCGTTTGCTGAGTGCAGTGGCTGCATTTGACGGGCACAGTGGTTGCGTTTGACGGGCACAGCGGTTGCGTTTAACGGGCACAGCGGTTGTGTTTGGCGGGCACAGCGGTTGTGTTTGACGGGCACAGCGTTTGCGTTTGACGGGCACAGCGGTTGCGTTTGACGGGCACAGCGTTTGCGTTTGACGGGAACAGCGGTTGCGTTTGACGGGCACAGCGGTTGCGTTTGCTGGGTGCAGTGGCTGCATTTGACGGGCACAGCGGTTGCGTTTAACGGGCACAGCAGTTGTGTTTGACGGGCACGGCGGTTGCGTTTGACGGGCACAGCGGTTGCGTTTGATGGGCGCAGTGGCTGCGTTTGCTGGGCGCAGTGGCTGCATTTGAGGGGCACAGTGGCTGCTTTTGACGGGCACAGCGTTTGCGTTTGACGGGCACAGTGTTTGCGTTTGACGGGCACAGCGGTTGCGTTTGCTGGGTGCAGTGGCTGCATTTGACGGGCACAGCGGCTGCGTTTAACGGGCACAGCGGTTGTGTTTGACGGGCACAGCGGTTGCGTTTGACGGGCACAGCGTTTGCGTTTGACGGGCACAGCGGTTGCGTTTGCTGAGTGCAGTGGCTGCATTTGACGGGCACAGCGGTTGCGTTTAACGGGCACAGCGGTTGTGTTTGACGGGCACAGCGGTTGCGTTTGACGGGCACAGCGTTTGCGTTTGACGGGCACAGCGGTTGCGTTTGCTGGGTGCAGTGGCTGCATTTGACGGGCACAGCGGTTGCGTTTGACGGGCACAGCAGTTGCGTTTGACGGGCACAGCGGTTGCGTTTAATGGGCACAGCGGTTGTGTTTGACGGGCACAGCGTTTGCATTTGACGGGCACAGCGGTTGCGTTTGCTGGGTGCAGTGGCTGCATTTGACGGGCACAGCAGTTGCGTTTGACAGGCACAGCGGTTTCGTTTGACGGGCACAGCGGTTGCGTTTGACGGGCACAGCGGTTGTGTTTGACGGGCACAGCGTTTGCGTTTGACGGGCACAGCGGTTGCGTTTGCTGAGTGCAGTGGCTGCATTTGATGGGCACAGTGGTTGCGTTTGACGGGCACAGCGGTTGCGTTTAACGGGCACAGCGGTTGTGTTTGGCGGGCACAGCGGTTGTGTTTGACGGGCACAGCGTTTGCGTTTGACGGGCACAGCGGTTGCGTTTGACGGGCACAGCGTTTGCGTTTGACGGGAACAGCGGTTGCGTTTGACGGGCACAGCGGTTGCGTTTGCTGGGTGCAGTGGCTGCATTTGACGGGCACAGCGGTTGCGTTTAACGGGCACAGCGGTTGTGTTTGACGGGCACAGCGGTTGCGTTTGACGGGCACAGCGGTTGCGTTTGACGGGCGCAGTGGCTGCGTTTGACGGGCACAGTGGCTGCATTTGAGGGGCACAGTGGCTGCATTTGAGGGGCACAGTGGCTGCTTTTGACGGGCACAGCGTTTGCGTTTGACGGGCACAGCGGTTGCGTTTGCTGGGTGCAGTGGCTGCATTTGACGGGCACAGCGGTTGCGTTTAACGGGCACAGCGGTTGCGTTTAACGGGCACAGCGGTTGTGTTTGGCGGGCACAGCGGTTGTGTTTGACGGGCACAGCGTTTGCGTTTGACGGGCACAGCGGTTGCGTTTGACGGGCACAGCGTTTGCGTTTGACGGGAACAGCGGTTGCGTTTGACGGGCACAGCGGTTGCGTTTGCTGGGTGCAGTGGCTGCATTTGACGGGCACAGCGGTTGCGTTTAACGGGCACAGCAGTTGTGTTTGACGGGCACGGCGGTTGCGTTTGACGGGCACAGCGGTTGCGTTTGATGGGCGCAGTGGCTGCGTTTGCTGGGCGCAGTGGCTGCATTTGAGGGGCACAGTGGCTGCTTTTGACGGGCACAGCGTTTGCGTTTGACGGGCACAGTGTTTGCGTTTGACGGGCACAGCGGTTGCGTTTGCTGGGTGCAGTGGCTGCATTTGACGGGCACAGCGGCTGCGTTTAACGGGCACAGCGGTTGTGTTTGACGGGCACAGCGGTTGCGTTTGACGGGCACAGCGTTTGCGTTTGACGGGCACAGCGGTTGCGTTTGCTGAGTGCAGTGGCTGCATTTGACGGGCACAGCGGTTGCGTTTAACGGGCACAGCGGTTGTGTTTGACGGGCACAGCGGTTGCGTTTGACGGGCACAGCGTTTGCGTTTGACGGGCACAGCGGTTGCGTTTGCTGGGTGCAGTGGCTGCATTTGACGGGCACAGCGGTTGCGTTTGACGGGCACAGCGGTTGCGTTTGACGGGCACAGCAGTTGCGTTTGACGGGCACAGCGGTTGCGTTTAACGGGCACAGCGGTTGTGTTTGACGGGCACAGCGTTTGCATTTGACGGGCACAGCGGTTGCGTTTGCTGGGTGCAGTGGCTGCATTTGACGGGCACAGCAGTTGTGTTTGACAGGCACAGCGGTTTCGTTTGACGGGCACAGCGGTTGCGTTTGACGGGCACAGCGGTTGTGTTTGACGGGCACAGCGTTTGCGTTTGACGGGCACAGCGGTTGCGTTTGCTGAGTGCAGTGGCTGCATTTGACGGGCACAGTGGTTGCGTTTGACGGGCACAGCGGTTGCGTTTAACGGGCACAGCGGTTGTGTTTGGCGGGCACAGCGGTTGTGTTTGACGGGCACAGCGTTTGCGTTTGACGGGCACAGCGGTTGCGTTTGACGGGCACAGCGTTTGCGTTTGACGGGAACAGCGGTTGCGTTTGACGGGCACAGCGGTTGCGTTTGCTGGGTGCAGTGGCTGCATTTGACGGGCACAGCGGTTGCGTTTAACGGGCACAGCGGTTGCGTTTGACGGGCACAGCGGTTGCGTTTGACGGGCACAGCGGTTGCGTTTGACGGGCGCAGTGGCTGCGTTTGACGGGCACAGTGGCTGCATTTGAGGGGCACAGTGGCTGCATTTGAGGGGCACAGTGGCTGCTTTTGACGGGCACAGCGTTTGCGTTTGACGGGCACAGCGGTTGCGTTTGCTGGGTGCAGTGGCTGCATTTGACGGGCACAGCGGTTGCGTTTAACGGGCACAGCGGTTGCGTTTGACGGGCACAGCGGTTGCGTTTGACGGGCACAGCGTTTGCGTTTGACGGGCACAGCGGTTGCGTTTGCTGGGCGCAGTGGCTGCATTTGACGGGCAGAGCGGTTGCGTTTGACGGGCACAGCGGTTGCGTTTAACGGGCACAGCGGTTGTGTTTGACGGGCACAGCATTTGCGTTTGACGGGCACAGCGTTTGCGTTTGACGGGCACAGCGGTTGCGTTTGCTGGGTGCAGTGGCTGCATTTGACGGGCATAGCGGTTGCGTTTGACAGGCACAGCGGTTGCGTTTGACGGCACAGCGGTTGCGTTTGACGGGCACAGCGTTTGCGTTTGACGGGCACAGCGGTTGCGTTTGCTGAGTGCAGTGGCTGCATTTGACGGGCACAGTGGTTGCGTTTGACGGGCACAGCGGTTGCGTTTAACGGGCACAGCGGTTGTGTTTGACGGGCACAGCGTTTGCGTTTGACGGGCACAGCGGTTGCGTTTGACGAGCACAGCGGTTGCGTTTAACGGGCACAGCGGTTGCGTTTGACGGGCACAGCGTTTGCGTTTGACGGGCACAGCGGTTGCGTTTGACGGGCACAGCGGCTGCATTTGACGGGCACAGCGGTTGCGTTTGACGGGCACAGTGGTTGCGTTTGACGGGCACAGCGGTTGCGTTTGCTGGGTGCAGTGGCTGCATTTGACGGGCACAGCGGTTGCGTTTGACGGGCACAGCAGTTGCGTTTGACGGGCACAGCGGTTGCGTTTAACGGGCACAGCGGTTGTGTTTGACGGGCACAGCGGCTGCATTTGACGGGCACAGCGGTTGCGTTTGACGGGCACAGTGGTTGCGTTTGACGGGCACAGCGGTTGCGTTTGCTGGGTGCAGTGGCTGCATTTGACGGGCACAGCGGTTGCGTTTGACGGGCACAGCGGTTGCGTTTGCTGGGTGCAGTGGCTGCATTTGACGGGCACAGCGGTTGCGTTTGACGGGCACAGCGGTTGCGTTTGCTGGGTGCAGTGGCTGCATTTGACGGGCACAGCGGTTGCGTTTGACGGGCACAGCGTTTGACGGGCACAGTGAGGCTGCAATTGAATGGGGGGGGGTTCAGTTTATTTGATGAGTTATTTGATGCAAAGGCTTGGCCCCTCCCACAGGCAAAGCTCTATATTTTTGATGGACCTGCCATTCATATATACAGTGCTATACACGGGGCCCGCCCCACTTCAGCAGAGCAGGCTAGGGGCGTGACAGGGGCTGGAGGCGGTGCAGCACTATATTTTATGTCGACCTCGGTCCACAGTGTTAGGTGGCTAGCTTGTCCGCCCCCTTCTCCAGAGCAGGCTAGGGGCGTGTTGGGGGCGGGGCTGGAGGCGGTGCTGGCGACGATGTTGAGCAATTCGCAACGCCTCCGCCCGCCCGCTCGAGTCTAGAATTTTCACGGACCGAAATGGGCTTCTGCGCATGCGCAGTATAGGTGCGGTGAAGCCGCGCATGCGCAGTGGAGCCCGGAATCAGCTGTGTTTGTGACGTAGGTGCACAGGAAGTGACGCGGTCGAGATCCTGCATGGGTCGAGACATTTTTTACATCACCGGCTCTCGGGCTCTGAGCTGTTCCATGGGAGAGAGCTCTCGGGCACCCGAACACATATGAATTACACAGGTTCTGAGGCTAATTAAATGCAGATAAGGCACCAAGTGAGTTTAATTACCACCTTAATCAGCCACAAAACCTGTGTAATTCATATGTGTTCGGGTTTAAAGGGATGAGGTGGCAACTCTCAGCTCAGAACCGTGCTGGAAGGCAGACGGCATCACCAGCACTGATAGGAGACACTAAAAGGAGGCACTAATGAATACTGATACAGGGGGGGCGCCAGGTGGGTGCTGTAGCTCCCCCAAAATTTCACATAAAGCACCCCCATCAGCAGCTGCCTTGGGAAGATATTTACTGTAGCCTGGGTGTTCTGCTACCAGTGACACTCCCGCCCCTCAGCCCGCCCCTGTGTGTATGGAGATCGGAAAACAGCCTGACAGTTGCAGGGCTAGAGAGGATCTCATTCCTGTGCCCCGTGCAGCATAAGGAGGGAGGGATTCTGGAAGCACCTGCTCAATATTATCCAATCATGCTGTGCCTGTGCTACAACCCCTCCCACTTCCCCTGCCGCCTTGTTTTGAGATCAGGCAGCTCCAGAGGAAAAAGAAGAAGCCAGACCCCTCAGCTTTCTAACTCCCATGTGAGTCTCTTTTTATGTACTTCATGGAGGAGAGAAGAAGATTGTGCAGCAGCTTGCAGAGTGATAGGTGTGTGGTTTAGTGCAGACAGACAGCAGTGTTCTCCAGAGGGAGACAGGACAAGGGGGAAACATACTCTTATATTATTATTATTATTATTATTATACAGGATTTATATAGCGCCAACAGTTTGCGCAGCGCTTTACAACATATACTTATAAGTTATGTATGGTGTAATTATCAGGATGTTAGATCCTCAGCATCAGAAGACAGAACACACAGACCTCATACATTGATTTATCAGCACAAATCATGTTTATTACAGAGACTTCTGTGACAAGGAGAAACGAACCCCTGAGATCTGTGTGTTCTGTCTCTGCTAGCTCCATCTTTAACCCTTTTGGCTCATGCACACTAGTTTTGCCCTCTGAAGAGCAATCAACATTTAGATTGCTCTTTAGAAAACATTAGACAGATGTTGAGAAGGTGTTCTATCACCTCCTCCTCGCCTGCTTTATCTCCTTGAACCCCACACTAGTGCACCACAACTGTGTGCATTGCAGAGCATCCCTATTCACTTGAATGGGCTGTGTTCAGTGGGTGGTAGCACCTGCCAAAAGCCACAGGTACCCACCATGACAAAAAACACATCAAGACCACAGCATGTGTACACCTCCAGCTGCTGCCTATGCAGCTAAAAGGGTAGCGGTTGGGGTGGTAACAATGTGGCTCAATTGAAGAATTTTACAGCCCCCTAACCACTAGTGTGAATGATCCCTAACATTGCTGGTGTGGTGTCACAATTAATCTCAATATAAGTAAAGGGAACTTTCCCTCTCCCTCATCATGTTACCATAAAGGTTTAATTTTTACTAATCTAATAAATATATATGCCACCAATGTAAGGGCTTATTTACATTTGCAGTAAGGGGGCAAAAAAGTAGGCATTTGAGCTATGGGTTTATTGTCACCTGAACCGCTGGACATTATCCCTGCAGAGCCTGGACCAGCTCTGTGACATCAGCCGACAGCGGGCTTTAGTGGAGGGGCGGAGCTGAAGCAGTGATGTCCAGAGTGGCATGCACTTTGTGGATTGTCTGTGGTGTAAGCTTATTACTGGTTTGCAGACTCTCAAAATTTAGAGCTAGGACTACAGAAAATGGGGTGCCTTGACGGGGCTCCATAGCTTACGCATGTATTTGCAAATGTATGCTGACTAAACTCCGCCTTTTAATGCATACTGTTAGACAGAATAATTTGATTGGTTAGCAGGCTTGTCAGTAAGTTGATCTGGGAATGTCTTTGGTTTTGTTTTGCATGTATTGCCCTTCTATGTGCTCCTTGCTGCAAAGGCCAGTTATAGGTGTGGGCATGGGCCATTTGTTTGTACTGAAATTTAAAAGTGCAATACTTGCACTTTCAAATAAATAATCTTTGAAAGGGTTTATGCACTATGGTAGATTTTATTTTCCATGCATATATTATGACTGCAGCTGACGTGATGATGTCAGTTGGCAAGCCTTTGAAATTTGTAATGTAATTCATTTGGAGCCAGTCAGAGTGGGATTGTGCTGCCGGATTACAATTAAGTGTGATTGGGCGTATGTATTGTGGCTGCAGCCTCTGGTAGCGCCCTGTATGCTCACAGTTGTGGTGGTGGCGGTGCACCAAAGTGGGTGTAAAGATCTTAAATATCCAGGTGAACTTTTGTTTTATTGCACGTCACTTTATTTTTGGTGGAGGAACAATGAAATGGTGGCTAATAGCCATCAGGAGATCCGCTTTTGTTCGTAATGCATAAATTTATTTAATCTGATGGTTTCAACTTTATTCACTTTTTTTTTTTAGTTATGCATGTATCACTTTGTTTGCACTCAGCACTTTAATTTTGCACAGCATGAAATCGGCACGAATCAGCACATCTATTTAATATTTAGGTATTTCTCAAAGTGTTTGTTCATTCACACGTAATGTAGTGTGCTGTTTTCTCCATGTTGTTATTATCATTTTTTTTTTTTTTTTGTGAATTACCACTAAGCACTTTAGTTTCTATGCACATTTATCAGATTCTATTTAACCTATTTCTCTTAGGCCACGGTCGGGTGTTATCACTGCATGCCCACTATGAACCGTGGCATACTAAGTGCTTTAATTGTTATATTTTTTTTTAGTGTTCCCTAGGTATGTCACAATCCTAGCAACACCCATGCACCATAGTGAGAGGCAGTATTTAACTTTTTCTAGCTAATAACTTATAAGCAATGATGGAGGGGAGTCAGGAACCTATCTGTGGTCTGCAGAGCAATCTTGCATCTCCCGACATCTAGACTATAGTAGCCTGCTGGGACTCAGGGCTGTCATCGTTGGCAGATTGATATGAGAAGAGCAGTTGTTTGTGGTGCAAATGAGGAAGTGGTCTAAAAGAGCTTCTGGAGTTGGCATGGAACAAAGTGTGACTGAGGCTTTAGATGACTCTCTGGCTTCTTTGCAGCCCTTAAAGTGGAAGTAAACCTTTTTTTGCCACTTGCACTCTGAAGGTACGGTATATCCCTGCCATCGCTTCAGAGCTTTGTGTGCGGTGGAGTGACATCAACCCGGAACAGCCAATCAGACAGCTGGAGGACGCGAACCCGGAGGGAAGACCGGGTGAAGATGGAGGCGACTGTAAGTGGTGACATCACAGCACTGGAGGGCTTTGTTCTAAGGTAAGTATTTCATAATGTGCTAGTATGTGATGCATAGTAACACATTATTCCTTTATTTTGCAGGGTTTAAAAAAAATAGCACTAATAGGCACTGATGGGAGGCGCTAATGGGCACTGATAGGCTGCATTGATGGGCTGCAATCTTCAGTTAACATCTCTCTTTCTAACCAGACCCCTGGAGTGCATTCTATTCTTGAGAGGTGTGATATATATATAGCGATTTATAGTTGGCCCCCCTACTTTTGTCCCTGTCCCCCCCATGTGCCCCCCTCTAAATATGAAAGCTGGAGACGCCACTGTTCTGACACAATGGCTTTCTTCTTGCCACTCTTCCATAAAGGCCAGATTTGTGGAGTGCATGACTAATAGTTGTCCTGTTGACAGATTCTCCCACCTGAGCTGTGGATCTCTGCAGCTCCTCCAGAGTTACCATGGGCATCTGCTTCTCTGATTAAATGCTCTCCTTGCCCAGCTTGTCAGTTTAGGTGGACAGCCATGTCTTGGTAGGTTTGCAGTTGTGCCATACTCTTTCCATTTTCAGACGATGGATTGAACAGTGCTCCGTGAGATGTTCAAAGCTTGGGAATTTTTTTTATAACCTAACCCTGCTTTAAACTTCCCCACAACGTTATTCCTGACCTGTCTGGTGTGTTCCTTGGCCTTCATGATGCTGTTTGTTCCCTAAGGTTCTCTAACAATCCTCTGAGGGCTTCACAGAACAGCTGTATTTATACTGAGATTAAATTACACACAGGTGGCCTCTATTTACCAATTTGGTCACTTCTGAAGGCAATTGGTTTCACTAGATTTTAGTTAGAGTATCAGAGCAAAGGGGGCTGAATATTAATGAGGAGTGCAGAATGTATGGCAGTGGGTAGTATGTGCAGGAGAGGAGTAAGGCGTGTATGGCGGTGAGTAGTATGTGCAGAATAGGAGTATGGAGTGTATGGCAGTGGATAGTATGTGCAGGAGAGGAGTACGGAGTGTATGAAGGTGGGTAGTATGTGCAGTGGATGGTGTCAGTAGAGCAGTGGATGGTCAATAGTTTTTTTTATAATTTTTTTTACAATATACATGTTTTCATACAATAATTATTATTTTATTTTTTTCACAATGCTCTGGGGGGGGGGGGGGGCGGTTATGGTTGGACGGTGTCAGTAGGGCAGTGGATGGTGTCAGTAGTTTTTTGTTCTTAATATTTTATTCTCTATTATTGTTTACATTTTTTTTTTTTTTTTTTTATGTATTTTTTAAATAATTTGTTTTCACAGTGCCTCTGGGGGGAGGGTGGACAGTATCTATAGAGAAGTGGATGTTGACAGTAGTTTTTTTTTTGTTTTTTTTTTGGGGGGGGGGGGGGGAGAGGGTTGGAGCAGTGGACAGTGTCAGTAGTTTTTTTATTTCTGTTTAATTGCTTTTTTTATTATACATTTTTTTATATTTATTGCAATTCTTTTTATTTTTGTTTTATCAGCCCTGTTGGGGGGGCTTTGGTTAGATATCAGATCCCTGAAATCTCTCTGGCCTCCCTCTCTTCCTCGGCACAGGTGAGGCTGCAATGGTGGGGACGGGTGAGGCTGCATTGGTGGTCACGGGTGAGGCTGCATTGATGGGCACTAATAAAGTTGTTGTTAATATTTATTTTTGTAACTTGATTCTGCATAAAACATTTACTGTAAGTGTAGTTTCATGAGATAATTTATAAAGGGCGTGTTTAGGGGTGGAATTGGGGCGGTGCAGGGTAGGGATTGGGTGGAGCAACTGGTGGCAAGTAACCCTTAAGGCCTGGCTAGTAGCTCAGGACTTGAAATTTTGAGCCCTGCAGTAGCTGACTAGATTATTTGGCATGGAGTACCCAGTGTAGAAGGAAAGCTACATTATTTGGGTGAAACTTGCATGGCACTTACCTAGCTGCCAAAGGGCTTTTAATTTAGGGATGGTGCAGACACAGGGGACACTGACATGGTCGCCTATACCTGGCAGGTAGGTAGTAGAACTCCCCTGCAATCCTTTGCTTGTGTCAGTTGTACATATTAGGGTATCTTAATTTTATTTCTGTTGATTGCTGATAAGAAAAATAAACAGATGGATTTATTTGTTCCTGCCCCAAATCCTTCCATTGCTCAATGCCTGGACCACATACCTTCCTCACTGTGCTATGTTTTCTGCTGCACCACTGGCATGGTTATATCCTCTTAGTCCTCTCCATAAAATTGGCATACATTTATGCTTCACCACTTCCTTACCGGGCCATAGTAATATGACGCCGACAGGAACCCTCTCTCTCCGGTGGCCGTCATATGACGGCCCTGCTTCCCGGCCGTCTAGGGGGCGCGCCAGCCGCATTGCTCGGGACCCGGGGCGCGTGCCCGGCGGCCGCGATGTCCGCCGGGCACCCGCGATTACGGCAGGACCGTGGATCTGTGTGTGTAAACACACAGATCCACGTCCTGTCAGAGAAGAGGAGACCGATGTGTGTTCCCAGTACAGAGAAACACAGATCGGTTTCCTCCCCTTGTGAGTCCCCTCCCCCTACAGTTAGAATCACTCACTAAGGAACATATTAACCCCTTGATCGCCCCCTAGTGTTAACCCCTTCCCTGCCAGTCACATTTACACAGTAATCAATGCATTTTTATAGCACTAATCGCTGTATAAATGTGAATGGTCCCAAAAAACATGTCAAAAGTGTCCGCTGTGTCCACCGCAATGTCACAGTCACAATAAAAATCGCAGATCGCTGCCATTACTAGTAAAAATAAAACAAAAAATGCCATAAAACTATCCCCTATTTTATAGACGCTATTACTTTTGCGCAAACCAATCAATATACGCTTATTGTGTTTTTTTTTTTTATTTACCAAAAATATGTAGAAGAATACATATCGGCCCAAACTGAGAAAAAAATTGTTTTTTTTTAAAAATTGTGATATTTATTAAATGAAAAAGTAAAAAATATTGTGTTTTTTTTTCTTCAAAATTGTCGCTCTTTTGTTTAAAGCACAAAAAATAAAAATCGAAGAGGTGATAAAATACCACCAAAAGAATGCTCTATTTGTGGGGAAAAAAAACATAAAAATGTCATTTGGGTACAGTGTTGCATGACCGCGCAATTGTCATTCAAAATGCGACAGTGCTAAAAAATAAAAATTGGTCTGGGAAGGAAGGGGGTGAAAATGCCCTGTATTGAAGTGGTTAAAGTAGAACTATAGGCAACACTTTTTTTTTTTTTTTTCCATTTCGGATAGAGTAAAGGAGGGTTATAACCTCTGTCAGTTTATTTTTTGCCATCTGTATCCCATTGGGGAGATTTCCCTTCACTTCCTGCCTCATAGCCAAACAGGAAGTGAGAGGAAATCTCTGCAAATTAAGGTAATCCATTGCACCCCCCTAGTGTCCCCACTGGAAAATGTCAGGGCGGGTCTTAAACATAAAGTGTGTGGCCTTGACAGGAAGGGGTGGGTCTTAGTTAAATTAGGGGGTGCACAAGGTTATACAAAATAAATACTGCAAAAAACGATATCGTACAAATAAAATTAAACCATTACAGTGTAGATATTCAGCAGCACCACTAAAGTGACATCTAATCACATTACATAGCATATACAAAAACAGTGTTGCGCTAAACATAAAATTGCTCATAAAGTGTTGATAGAAAATAGTCTAGTTGTAGAAAAACTAAAAAAAAACTAATCTGTGAAATTGCAGATGAATCCAGAAAACCCTCTACTTCGTTCATATACCGCCACCTCAAGCAATATAGACTCTTACCAGAGAGCCTGGACCCTTTATTGCAGAGGGTCAAACAGGGGTCATTAGCTGGAGATGTTTCCTCAGAACAAATTAAGAACGTTCACTGGATAATCCAACCAGGCTCTATTCACCCCATGACCAGATTTAACTATGCAAATGAAGGAGACACCAGATAGTGTAAAATCCCAAAAGACTCTTTTAATAAAAGGTATTTGTTCAGATAAAAACCAGCGTTGTATACAAAGGTGGCCGCCATAAAAACATCCACACAGGTTTAGTCAGGCCTAGGCCAGCACAAAACCTACCTGACTGGGCCCCCATTCCTTCAAAAATATTGAATTATATTTTTGCTAAAATTCTAATTCCATGATGATAAGCTTTGCAGCCATGGCAGAAGACCCAGTCAAGTGAATAGCGTCAGAGAGGTAATATCTGCACGCCCACAGTGTTCATTCAGGATGGTGAGCCCTCCCGCTCACCATTCTGAGATGCCCAAATAACCTACCTGTTTGCCCTCAGCAGCTGCTGGCGAGAGAGAGAGAGAGAGGAAAGGAGGGAAAACGGCAGCAATGCAGAGGGAAGGAGCACACAGGGGTCCCAGACAGCAGGGGGAACCGATCCCCTTGCAGTGCATTCCAGAGGGAGAAAAGAAAAGTAGAAGTTGGTAACACTGCACAAGTCACAATTATCAGCAATAAAGCAGTACTGCTTGCCCTGTTCCTCGGCAGGTTCCTGGGCCCCCTTTTGAACTAATGAGGCCTGGGCCCAGTACAGTAGGGCTGGCTGTACTGCCTTATCAGCGGCCCTGCATACACCACCTGCGTATAGTACAGCCCACATACTACAAATGACATTTAGTGCAGCATATAAGATATACTACATAAGTTGAACCATAATTAATGAAAAGCTTAACCTCAAAGCGTCCGCCTGTAACTAAAGATTTAAAGCTTTTTGTACATAGATTCAAGCTACAATATCTGTATGTTTTAATGCCACAGGTATGGGAGCCTATGCATGACAACCAGGTGGAATATTTCGTTTTTAAACTAAACAAACATGGAGAGAGAAGTGTACCCAATGTACACTCAATGACTCGAGAATCTGCATCCATGTTCCAAGACAGCAGATTTTTTTTCTACCTTTACCTTGTTGCCGATGTTCGTTCATGAATATCATACTGATTAGAGACAACAGGGGAGTGTTACAGACAGCCTCCCCCACACTGCGTGTCTCTCTACTAACCGGATCGACATTTTTTTACAAAGCTGCAAGGACAGGGAAGGTGCAGCCCCCCCCCCCAGAAATCAGGGACGTCTGGTCACCCTACATTAGTATTCCCCCTTACACCAGAGTTCCCAGTATTCCCAGAACCCCCTTTACATCAGAGTTCCCCTTTACAATACATCAGAGTCTGCAGACTTTGCCTTATAGTGCAAGTGGGAACTCTTTGGACCCTGATGTTAAGGGGATCTCTGCGGACCCTGGTGTAAGAGGTTCTCTGCAGAGTTACTTCTTACCTCAGAGTTCCCCTTGCACTGTAACTCTGCTTACTATGATGTAAGGGGGGAACTCAGTGAACTCTGATGTAAGGGGGGGCTCTGGTGACCAGAGACCGTTCAGCCTTACAACAGAGTCCACAACATTCCCCCTTACACCAGAGTCTGCAGAGTGTATTCACTAAGGTATGTCCTCCCCTTACCTTAGGGTCTCCACTCGCCCCTTACATCTATGACCCCCAATAGACTGGCTGACTGTGTCACACACTAACCTGCTATTGCCTGCAGGCTTTGATCCTCCTCACCTTCGGGCCCCCTCCTTGTAGATGCTTTGAAATTTGCTGGAAAGGTGCCAAGCAGCATGTCACCTCGCACTTGACCAGTGGCTCATCAACCACTCCTCCCCCCCTCCCCCCCCCCCCGCTCAAGATAGTCCACGCCCAAGCCTATCCCTGCCCAAGTGTATGTGCATATCGGGGGGCCAGCTGATTAGTAATTGACTGAGTTCGGCTTCACAGGGATTGACTTGAGTGGGGAGGGGGGGTGGGGGCCTCTGGTAAGGTGCGCAAATCAGCTGTTCGGCTGCCGCGAGGTCCACTTAAGTGATACAGGGCTCTTAACGCTGTCTGAGAACAGGAGCGTCAAGGTCCCCTGTCCCTCAAAAACTGGTATAATACATTAGCAAATTAGGTGGCCACGAGGCTCTGTGAGCACGAAGCCTTAGACAACTTCCTAATTTTCCTAATTTAAAGAGCCATCTCTGCCCTCATGAACACTCTCTCAGGCTTCCTAGCTGCTTTGTCTTTTATGGACTCGCTCTACAGCTTCCTAGCTGCGCTGTCCTTCATGGGCTCCCTCTCAGGCTCGGGCCTTGGCCTGTCCTGATCTGGACACCATGGTGAAAATCAGCACCTCTCAAAGCTCCCCTCGCACACTGAGCCCCTCTGGAGGGTGGGGCTCTGAGCTTTACCTCTGGCTCTCATATGAAGCCAGCACACAACTATGCGATTTAGTGTGCTTGCTTCCTTCAAAACCTGGCGTAAACCACCATTTTAAGCAGTGGCAAAGGGTCACCCTGCCACATTATCTACTGGGAAGCAGATGGAGACTGCTAGTCTGGCGCAGTGAAGCGCCATACTACAGCTAGAGAGAGGTATAATTGGGTTACAGCACCTTACCTGTGTGGAACTCTGTTTGGATGCTCTCCATTCAGGTGCTTCACAGCCTGTGATATATGGCTAATTGTGTATGGTGAGAATACTTTTTGGAGTCGTTTCCTGAAAGCACAAGGCAATAACAGATGGAGTCATAAGAGGTGAACCCAACCAATGCAGCATGTCATGAACGGGTTAACTGTGTTTTCACTTGTGATACCAGCAATATCCCGGAGGACTTGGCATGCAAACAGGAATATGATAAGTTTAAGATATAGTAATCAAATCAGAGAAAGAAGTTATGGAGATTAAAAGGGTTACATTTCTCAGGGATGTCCAGGACTATAATGAAAATTCGGTCTATGAATGGGAATGGAGAAAATCAAGATTTCAGAAAACTCTACTCTCCACTCTAAAGAAAATAAATAGATCTTATGACAATCAACCATATAAAAGGGTTTATTTCAGCTCTTAAGAGGTATCTGTTATGGAAAAAGTTACATATCTTTATCATTTAAAAATTTTTGGGCTTGAGGATTTTTCTTACTAGGCCAGAGACATAGTCCTATTAACATTAAGTGCCGGTTCACATCTAGGCAGCTTCAAAGTTGCATGACTTTGGACAGCCAACATCCTGCGCGACTTCATTGTGGCTTGCTTGCGACTTCATTAACAGAAGTCAATGCAAGTCGCAATGAAGTCGCCCCAAAGTAATGCAGGAGCCTTTCTTTGAGCCACATTGATTAGAACGGTTCTATTGCAGTTATTGGGGTGTGTCTTGTCATGTGACTTTGAACTCTCAAGTCGCATTACAAGTCACGGCAGTGTGAACTAAGTCTTAATCAGCACAATAAGAAGAAACTGACGTAGGTTTTAGATAAACAAGCCTGCTTGCAGAACTCATGATAGGAACAATGGGCTTCTGGTATACTCACATCACCTGGGACAAAAGAAAAACTGACTAATATTTACAAGGATCTCCAGGTCGCATAAATGTGAAGACACCTCGTACTGTAGGTGTGTGTTCAGGTAGACTTGTGGACACAACAGATTAACAAGCCTGGTTATCCATTGTCTCAGCTCTGAGACAAACACAGGACGAAACCCCTTTCACAGAATTGAACTGGTTGTAACTATTGCACTAACTCAAATAGTTAAGTAAATCGGTTCATAAGCTCTATATTGCAAGTCATAAAGGTCAAGACTTTCATGACACTGTGTTCATACATATGTCTATTTATGCCTGCTTACAAGCCAATGGATTTTAAATAATTTTACCAGACAAAATAGTATAATTATCATGGTAGTATAAATATAGGACTTTAAAAGGTAACACAATGTTGCAATGTATCTATTTTAATTGGATACAAAAATACTTTATCCTTACAAAATAGCCCAGTGCTGGGAAAAGGGTACCATCGTGTGTTTATCTAATGGTAATCAATATTGTTAGAGAAAATATGTGTTGTGACATAACTATATTCAAATAATATTTTAAAGTGTTCTAATTATTTTATGTATTACAATTGCTATATCTGAAATTACACCCCTGTGTAGGAAAAAGTTTCCATATAAAAGCTGCTGCCACAAATTAGAAAGATGCCACACTCTCATAGGAATTTTAGGTTTTCAGGCCAACTAACATAGCTGAATGCTTAAAAAATTATTGATTTACCATATCAAACTTAGTTGCGACACAGATGAACTATTCAGAAGATTTCCCAAATAAACTTAGGATAAACAGTTCTTGTCATATGGTACCACCTGGTAGTCAAGGAAGGTAATACAAAAGTAAACACATAGGTGGTTATCAAACAAACCCATCAATAAGGAGAAGGTTCCACCCTCTGGCCACCTTCTGGGCCAGGTTTCGTCAAATTGTATTAGTGTATTGTTGGCCACTCAATAAAACGGCCAGAGGACACACTCAGAGCAGATCTAACATTAGCTGAACACACGGGAACCTCATCAGACTACACACACATCTGAGACATCCCATCATCTGACACCCCAGTAATGCCAGGACACAGCACCAACATAGCTAGATGCCATTTTGGAAAGGCAACTACAACTAGTAATGGGCAGCCAATTTAGGAGAGTCTGTCAAATAGCCATTTAAAGGTAACTACAGTATATTTTCCAAATTTCTTAATGATTTTTATGTGTGCAAGTATTTCCATGATAGGAGACTAGTGTTGAGCGAACCCGAACTGTAAAGTTCGGGTCCGTACCGAACTTTAGCTTTTTCCCGAACCCGAATCTGGACTTTGCGCAAAAGTTCGGGTTCGGGAATCTAATTACGCAGTTAGAAATGCTTCAGGGGCCAGCCAATCACCTTTTGATTAGCTGGTGTGCCCTTAGAAGCCATCATAGCCATGCCTACTAATGGCATGGCTGTGATTGGTCAGTGCAACATGTGACCCAGCTTCTATATAAGCTAGAGGCACACAGCACACACGTCACTCTGCTTCAGAATAGATAGGGAGAGGATCTAGTCTGCTGCTGCTGCTTTTAGGGAGAGATAGAAAAATACATGAGTTAGTCCTGATTCTGGAATCTGAGGGAAAAGATAGAGACAGTGTAGTGTAGGGCCAGGTTCCTGTTTTTTGCTTTTAGGGAGAGAGATATATTATATAGGAATAGGAGTCCAGATTCAGAGATATAATTTAGCGATCTGCATAGGTTTACCTGTTTGTGTTGCAGTGCAGTCTTTTTACACTATGAGCCCAGTGTCAGAGAAAATCTACCTTTTATCTGCAAGCTCAGTGCACCAGCACTGCATATATTACGTTGAGAGATACACCGTTTCCATACTGTGGGTGTATTCTGCTCTTGGAAAAAGATCCATTTAGGACAAAAAAAAAGGCACTTTATTGTGCTCTTTTCCAAAAGACCCATTGGGCAAAAAAAATAAGAAATTTCCATTTTATTTTTCTCGTGCAAAAAAAGACCCGTTTAGGGCAAAAAATAAATAAAAAATTTGCACTTTAATGTACGCTTGCAAAAAGAGCCATTTAGGGCCACCAAAAATATTTTGCAGTGTGTTCTACATATGTGGAGGTGTGTGAAATAAACAATTTATATATAGTTTTCTTCTACTGTGCTATACTAAAAAAAAAACATTTTTTTTAATAGCATTTTCTGCAGTTCTGTAGCTGTGCGATTCAGCGGTTACATACTGTGGGTGTGTTCTGCTCTTCCAAAAACACCCATTTAGGGCAACATCCTAAATTTGGAAAATATGAGGAGAAGGTCAAAGGGACGTGGTGGCCCCGGTCGTGGTGCTGCTGGTGGAGCTCCTGTTGCAGGGAGAGGACGTGGTGGATCTGTGCCAGATACACGCACAAGTGAAACCCCTTCCTCAGGTGCGAGTAGGTGACCGAGCCTGCGGCGGTATTTTGTCGCGCCTAATGAGGCTGTACGAATGTTTAGGCCAGGACAAGTACAGGCGATAGTAGATTGGGTTGCTGACAGTGCCTCGGGTTCCTTCACATTGTCTCCCACCCACTCTTCTGATGAAAGATCAGAGTTGGCACCTGAAACCCATGTCCATCAGTCTTTCACCTCACCCCCTTGCAAATCAGCCAAGCAGTCTGAGCCCCAAATCATGCAGCAGTCTCTTCTGCTTTTCGATGACTCTGTTAGCAGGGTTTCCCAGGGCCATCCACCTAGCCCTGCCCCAGAAGTGGAAGAGATTGAGTGCACCGATGACCAACCACTTATGTTTCATGATGAGTACATGGGAGGACCATCGCAGCACGTCTCGGATGATGACGAAACACAGGTGCCAACTGCTGCTGCTTTCGCAATTGTGCAGACAGACAAGGAGGGCAGGGGTGAAGACTGGGTGAAAGATGATGTGGAGGACGATGAGGTCCTCGACCCCACATGGAATCAACGTTATGCAGGTGACCAGTGTAGTTTGGAGGAAGAGGCGGTGGTCGCACAGAGCCACCAGCACAGCAGAAGAGGGAGCAGGGTGCAAAAGCGGAGCGTCCATCCCCTAGACAGTATGTCTGCTACTGCCCAACGCAGCAAGGGACCGAGCACACCAAAGCCAGGTCCAAGGAGTTCCCTAGCGTGGCAGTTCTTCACACAATGTGCTGATGACAAGAAACGAGTGGTTTGCATGCTGTGCAATCAGAGCCTGAAGGGAGGCATAAACGTTCTCAACCTGAGCACAACCTGCATGACCAGGCATCTAAGTGCAAAGCACGAGCTGCAGTGGAGTAGACACCTCAAAAACCAAGAAAGGTCTCTGGCTCCTGCTGCTTCCTCTTCTGCTGCAGTCTCGGCCTCTTCATCCACCTCTGTAGTGACAGTGGCACCTGCCACCCTGCAAACAGAGGATCTGCCAGCAACACTACCACCTGGGTCACCAACCATCTCCACAATGTCCCATGGAAGCGTTCAGCTCTCTATCTCCCAAACATTGGAGCGGAAGAGGAAGTACCCCCCTAGCCACCCGCGATCCCTGGCCCTGAATGCCAGCATTTCAAAACTCAGCCGCCACTACTTTTCCAGGCGAGCCATCCCTTCCCTGCACTACCAAGTGGGGGACAAAATCAGGTGTGCACTGCGCAACGCCATCTGTGGCAAGGTCAACTTAACTACGGATGCGTGGACCAGTAAGCACGGTCAGGGACGTTATATCTCCATAACAGCACACTGGGTAAATGCAGTTGCGGCTGGGCCTGAGGCAGATAGCAGTTTGGCGCATGTCCTTCCACCACCGAGGATTGCAGGGCGCTTCAGTTTGCCTCCTGTTGCTAACTCCTCCTACTCCGCTTCCTCATCCTCTACCGCCTCCTCATCCGGTCAGCGTAACACCTTCACCACCAACTTCAGCTCAGCCAGGGGTAAACGACAGCAGGCAGTTTTAAAACTTTCCTGTTTGGGGGAAAAACCACACCGCGCAGGAGGAACAACAGACCAATGAGTGGTTGCTGTCAGTGAGCCTCAAGCCCGGCCTGGTGGTGTGCGATAATGGGCGAAATCTCGTAGCAGCTCTGGGCCTAGCCGGTTTGACGCACATCCCTTGCCTGGCGCTTGTGCTGAACTTGGTGGTCCAGAGGTTCCTTAAAAATTACCCCAATATGCCAGAGCTGCTGCAGAAAGTGCGGGCTGTGTGTGCGCACTTTCGGCGTTCTCACCCTGCTGCTGCTCGCCTGTCAGCGCTGCAGCGTAACTTCGGCCTTCCCGCTCACCGCCTCATATGTGACATGCCCACAAGATGGAACTCCACCTTGCACATGCTGGCCAGACTGTGCGAGCAGCAGCAGGCGATAGTGGAGTTTCAGCTGCAGCAATCACGCGTGAGCCGCTCTGCGGAACAGCACCACTTCACCACCAATAACTGGGCCTCCATGTGAGAAATGTGTGCCTTGTTGCGCTGTTTCGAGTACTCCACCAACATGTCCAGTGCCAATGACGCCGTTCTCAGCGTTACTATCCCAGTTCTATGCCTCCTTGAAAAAATGCTTCGGGCGATGATGGAAGAGGATGTGGCACAGGAGGATGAGGAGGAGGAGGAGGAAGCGGGATCATTTCAAAGGCTTTCAGGGCAGTCTTTCACAAGTAGCTACGAGGGTGGGTTCCTGCACCAACAAACGCCAGGTACACAATTGTCCGGCAGAAAGGGCACAGTTCTGGAGGATGACGAGGTAGAGGAGGAGGAGGAGCCATGTTCACAGCAGGGTGGCACCCAGACCAGCTCGTGGCCATCACTGGTGCGTGGCTGGGGGGATACAGAGGACACAGACGATACACCTCCCACAGAGGACAGCTTTTCTTTGCCTCTGGGCAGCCTGGCACACCGGAGCGATTACATGCTGCAGTGTTTCCGCAATGACCGCCGAGTTGCCCACATTTTAACTGGTGCTGATTACTGGGTGGCCACCCTGCTGGATCCCCGTTACAAGGACAACGTACCGTCCTTAATTCCCTCACTGGAGTGGGATCGTAAGATGCGCGAGTACAAGCGCACGCTGGTAGACGCGCTGCTGGTGGCATTCCCACCTGACAGCGGGCGTACGGTGGAAGCACAAGGCGAAGGCAGAGGAGGAGGAAGAGGTCGCCAACGCAGCCGGGGCACCGGCAGCACCTCGGAAGGCAGGGTTAGCATGGCTGAAATGTGGAAAAGCTTTGTCAGCACGCCACAACAACCGGCACCACCAGCTGAGATGGAAGGTCTTAGCAGGAGGCAGCATTTCACCAACATGGTTGAGCAGTATGTGTCCACAGGCCTACACGTACTGGATGACGGGTCTGCCCCCTTTAACTTCTGGGTCTCCAAATTGGGCACATGGCCTGAGCTTGCCCTTTATGCCTTGGAGGTGCAGGCCTGCCCTGCAGCCAGTGTATTATCTGAACGTGTATTTAGCACGGCAGGGGGCGTTATCACAGACAAGCGCAGCCGCCTGTCCAGAGCCAATGTGGACAAGCTCACGTTCATTAAAATGAACCAGGCATGGATCCCACAGGACTTGTCCGTACCTTGTGCAGAATAGACATGTATACCGGTGTTGTGACAAAAACTGTCCGGCCATCGGATTGTGTCCGGCCCGTACTGCGAAGGCGCAGCGCTTGCGCAGTACAGAGGACAAGGAGATTCACAAAATCTCCGAGGATGAACGGCACCTGCGCCGTGAGTGCAGGTTCAAGCCCCAACATCCAAATGGACATACGGTAGCACATAGTAACAGGGCCCCTCACGGGCTCGCTTCGATCGCCACGCTTCGGGCACGGCCTCACTTGGCTCGGCTTGAACCACGGATGGTGTGGCCTTCACCTGAACTCGCCACGCAGGTGCCGTTCATCTTGGGAGATTTTCAAAATCCTCTTGTCCTACATACTGAGCAAGCGCAGGACGGGGGACAGAATTCGACACATCACTGGCCTTACCCAGCCATTGTTGTATTTTTGAACCAGTGTTGGCTACCTCGTCGTCCTCCTCCACTGCCGCTTCCACCTACACAGCCACATCCACCGCCACCTCAACCTCCTACTCCATATGGACCTCATCCTCCTAGGTCAAGATTATAATTTTTATTTTATTGTTTTGTAGCGCACAGATCCTTTCCCCCTTACCTGCCTTTATGTTGTTGGCTCCTCGCAGAAGGGAGAAAGGCACACCGCACTACCAGCCCGTACCCTCCTATATAAAGAGGTTGAGCGGTGTACTTGCCAAGCCGTGTCCACAGCCGGAGTCAAAACTCCTCCAGAGGATGATTCTCACCTCTACTGTAGGTAGAGGCAAGTCCTTTAATTCCCAGTAAAGTCAATGTCCACACCAGCTGAAATTGCAACTTTTATTCTCTCATGGCAAAATAAACTCTACTCGGATAGAAAAGGTTAGAGCAAAGAAACAGGACAGCTTAAGGTGTGGAGGAGGTCCAGGCACAAACGTAGCACATTCACTTCACTGCTTAGGTTTCTCAAACAGTTTTAGGTGCACGGTCTCTGCCACAGACCTTGAGGTTGGTCTCTGCCACAGACCGGGTGTACAAGGCCCCTGCCACGGACCTGGAGAACTTTTGGTCTCTGCCACAGACCAGGGTGTATAAGGCCCCTGCCACGGGCCGGGTGAATAAGGCCTCTGATACAGTCAAGATGACCTTGAGCTTCTCCTTCTACGAACCTAGCCCATATCAAGGGGAAGACATCTCTCCAGGGATTCAACAGACCCTTCCTTCACCGTGACTCCTGCATCGGTCCATCAGAATGATCCTCCCTTCCCTGGAACATGGTCCCCTACACGAGGCGGCAGCCTAAGACTCCTCGACCCTTAGCGGACTCCAGACGAAGGCTCTGGACTCCAGGCTTTACTCCCGCACCTAGGCCTCCATACCCAGGGCAGCAGGAACTCAAGGATAGTACCTCACCCCGGGCTAAAGGTACCTGAGATGTAACAGGAACACATGCACCGAGGCCGAAGGCACCTGGGCGTGGACCCCACTGGACATCAGCCCCCAGGCCAAAGGTCTGCCCCTTTTATATGCTCTCCCGGCATGCACAGCAGGTTCCCCGCCCCGCTGTACTACTGCCAAGAGGGGACACAAAAGGCACAGCACTGTATCGGCGGTTCAACCCTAGCCTATCATGGCAGCGCCACCTGTAGGCCGCAGGGAACTGCACACCAATACTGTCCCCCGAGGACAAAATGGTCCATGAATCCTACAGAATTAGGGTGTTTGAGCCTATTTACCACTCAAACACTTCCCTTAAATTTAGCACCCGCTACATTTTTATTTCAAAGTATTTTATTTTCCCACTAGCTTATCCATTAAATTGAATAATTTATTCCAGAAAGGGCGTATTCTGGGGCATTCCCACCATATGTGTGGCATCGTGCCGTTGAGTTTCTGAGGTTCTTAATGACTTCCCGTACCTCTTCTGCTGAAAAGGGGGCCTCCAGCATATTATTATTTTATTTTTTTTTATGTTATTTTAAGTTATTTCCCTATCCACATTTGTTTGCAGAGCACTTGCCATGCTCTTAACAACATTTTGCTGCCATTTGCAGCCCTCTAGCCCTTTCCATTACTTTTTTAGAGCCTTTTTAGTCCGGGTCCCCATTGACTTCAATGGGGTTCGGGTTCGGGTTAAAGTTCGGTCCCGAACCCGAACTTTTTTCCGAAGTTCGGCCGAACCCGTCGAACCCGAACATCCAGGTGTCCGCTCAACTCTATAGGAGACCTAATGGGGTAGCAAATCAACTAACGCTAGAGCTGCACGATTCTGGCTAAAATGAGAATCGCAATTTTTTTGCTTAGAAGATAGATCACGATTCTCACTGCGTAACATCATCTTTCACATTAAACAAAAAAACTGGGCTAACTTTACTGTTTCGTTTTTTTTTTTTTTTTTTATTCATTGAAGTGTATTTTTTTCCCAAAAAATAGCATTTGAAAGACCACTGTGCAAATACAATGTAACATAAAATATTGCAACAATTGCCATTTTATTCCCTAGGGTCTCTGCTAAAAAAATATATGTTTGGGGGTTCCAAGTAATTTTCTAGCAAAAAATTCTGATTTTAACTTTGTAAGAAACAAGTGTCAGAAAAAGTTTAGACTTTAAGAGGTTAAACTTACAGCATTTACACACAGACGTTTTATCCCTTTGATCTAAGAAGGAGGAGTTACAAAGTTTCTACTTATCTACTAGCACAGACAATGTTGTTAAAAACTTGGCAGACTGTCCAGAGTAAGCAGAGAACTCTCTATACTTGTTACATGAAAGAATCGGGAAACTCTGCAATAGAGATTGAATCGAGATCGCAATTTTTTTTACCGATTAATTGTGCAGCTCTACCTAACACCCCACAATTTGGTAATTTTATTTTGCCTGATTGACATAGCTCTAGACAAACTTCACCCGGTAATTCGATTGCAGCGGGATCACGGGTCAAATTGGTCCAACACAGATTATTATCTGTCACATTTTACACAATCGGTTAGGAGATCCAAAGAAGGGGAAAATCATTATTGTCTCATCAGTATATATCTTACAGGAAAACAGCTAGTTTTTGAACCTCGTTGCAAATTTGTAGTGTCTGTGTCCACCCATTAATCAAACTATTTATTGTGTGTATGAGACTATAATTTATCGTCGATAGCCCAGTCCATATTCACATTGATTTTGTTTGTGTTCCTAAAGAATTCTGAATTGACTAAAAATTAACTGAAATTAATCAGTCGTGTATTCCAATACGCAACATAACATATCAGAAACATACCATGAACTCTAGAACCTCATCTCTTTCCAGGGCATCAGTGGAGTCAGTGTTCTCTCATGAAGATTCAGGAGAACCTCCAAAAAACGTGACACCTTTGAGCTATTACAAGTTTCCAAAAATCGTGTATTCCCCACCATCTGGCCTTAAAAGCAGTTAAGTATCTAAAATAGTATAGAATAGATCCTACTCTGCTGAGCTGCAGGAGTATTTGCTCCAATGTATTAAGTATCTTTTAACTCACAATTTTTTTTGTTTGATGGCTCCTATTATATGCAAACATGCGGCGCATCGATGGGAGCAAAATTTCCGCCTTCCATGGCAAATCTATTTATGGGATGGTGGGAAGAATGTTTGTTTTCTTTTTACACATCAGAACCCATTTGCCAGATACCTGCATTAGTTCAGCCACTACATAGATTACCTACTGGCTATATGGGAGGATGACACCACAAAATTGGAGGATTTTGTGGGATATTAATGATTTCAATCTCCAGTGTACCCCTAATTTTCAGGCCACCTGTATAGACTTTCTAGATGTCACTTTAAAGAGCAATTTGGACAAAGGATCAGTTTATTCAACTACTTTACCAAATTGTGTGCAGGGAACACTAGCCTTTACACAACTAGCTGTCATCCGTTTCATACAATTAAAGCTATACCAGTGGGGGAGTTTATCCAGGCTTGTAGGAATTGTTCAACTATTGCACTTTTTGAAAAATAATCTGAAATTAAGGCTGGGTTCACACTAGAGAATGCAGCGGCCTGGGGGGGGGCGTGGCCTGGACCGGCATGTGAGAGTACACAGCTCTCGCAGCTCCTGAACTTGATCCGTGATCGATCCTCCCTCAGCCCAGTAAACCACTTTCTGCCACTATATGCTGCAAGCACCCGACCCCGGGACCTCAGGGGAACCTCCGCCGGCCCTCTGTACTAGGGGAATGACCCAAAAATCACAGACATGGGTCCCGATTTCCAAGATGGCGCCGCCGCGCTCTCAGTGAAGGGGACTCCACGCGGAGCTGACAAGCTGAAGGAACATGGACCTAAAGGGCAGAAGCAGCTAAAGGCACAGGGTAAGAAGACACCCAAGGACATGATTTACTATACCCAGAAAATGAATGGGCTCATGGGGACTGATGCAGCTGGGCACTCGCAGCATATAGATCCTGTTGTGCCTGGGATACAAGCAGGGGCGGCCATCTTAGCTGCACAGAGTGAGAGTGATGAGACTGATCAGAATGACTCTGGGGCCCTGAACTCTAATGATCCGGAAGCATCTGGGGCTGCGCAGCCCACATTAGCAGACATCCTCAGGGCAGTTAATATTGGTAATGCTTCTGTAGCAACCATGTGAGAAGAATTGTCACTGTTGAGACAGGATATGCAGACAATGAGGGAGCGCACTACTGCTGTGTAGAGCAGGGTGAGTGAAATCGAGGATCATTTACCCCCCATTGAAAGGGACACTAAAGCTGCTTACCAACTCACGAGAGAGGCTATAGACAGAGCAGAGGATTTCGAGAACCGCCTCAGGAGAAATAACGTTCGTATTGTGGGGCTTCCTGAGAAGGTGGAGGGCAGGGACCCCACAGCATATGTGGAGGGGTGGCTGCTGGACATATTTGGGGGAAAGAATGCTTTCTCTCCCATGTTCGCGGTGGACCGCGCCCATAGAGTACCGTCTCGCCCTCCCCAGCCTGGAGGGCCACCCAGGCCAATACTGGCTAGATTACTACATTATAGGGACAGAGAAACTGTGCTCCGGCTGGCGAGGGAGAGGGCCAACATACAACATAACAGGGCCAGAGTGTCTTTTTATCCTGACTTCTCTGCTGAGGTGCAGAGAAGAAGAGCAAAGTTCTTTGATGTGAAACGCAGGCTCCGACAGCTACAGTTATCATACGCCATGCTATACCCGGCTAAGCTGCGAGTGATCGTGAATAGTCGGGCACAATTCTTTGAGTCAGCCAAATAGGCAACTAACTGGCTAGACTGAAATGAGCAAGCCCTGAGATGACGTGAACAGAATGGTGAGAAGGAGTGATGTGGGCGTACTGGATATCGGAGGGCACCTGTGCTGAGCATAGCACATAAGGTGCCATAGTCTGAAGTGGAGACTTTGTACTAAATACACCCGGATAAACCCTGGCTGAGGGACATTATATTGCAACAGATCAAGACGAGAGCTTCAGACATCGTTAGAGTGGATTTACAATTTCTGAACTTGAGTGGCCTCCTGGGTTTGTCTCCAGGGGCCAGTGTTTGCCCTGCCCTGTTGGCGGGGAAAGGTACTGAATAGTTGGCGGGGACTGCTGGTTGCGTCCTCCCCTTTTTTTCTTTTTCATTTTCTTTGTTGGTGCTTTTTCAGCACTGATTTCACTGCAGGTATTATGATCAGCCAATGTGCATTTTTCAAGGACCTGTGCAAATGTCCAGAGACCAACAGACTTTGGGGATTGATGGGGCTACACTTGCTTATTATTGGCAGGAGTGGCTAGTTGGTCCCTATTAGGATACGGCACTTCATCCCGATTAAATAAGAAACAGGGTATGGGATTATAGCGGTGCCAAGTAAAGAAATCAAAAAAAGGTTTGTATTTTTGTATATTTATTTGATTATCAAAAAACGTTTTTTAATAAAATGTAATAAAGTTTTGATTTACAGACATTAATTACATACTGTGACAGCAGGAAGGTAAAGTCACCTGGTTGCATCCAGGGGGGTAGATATATTTCGCCCAGATTCAGGCTTTACGCCGACTTATACAACTAGGTGGAGAGTTGTATAAGGCTAGTGGGCTCATGGATGACTCATACCTCTAGGGAGAGTGTGGGGCGTCGAGCAGACAGGGAGTTGATGAGACCAGCTGAAGCTTGTCAGCTCATTTAGGCCTCTATAAGAACTCCCAGCTTCATTAGATGTTAGCTCATGCCTGGACCCAGACCTGTGTGGACTGTCTAGGGAGAGTGAACCCCTGTGCGGTGAGACAAAGCCTGTGTGGCTATTTGCTTGGACATTTAAAACCAGGGACTTGGGGACTAGGACAGCACTAGGCTGATCCCAGTTGTTAGTTAGGAAACCTGTATGTTTAGTCAGAGGTCAAGTTGACCAGGATTTATTTTGTTTATGTTTCTTTTTCTTTGCTGTGTTTTGTCACTGTAAATAGAAAATAAACCGCACCTTTTTGATTTTGAAAACTACAACCTCCGTTTGCTGGGCCTGTTTTTGTGTGGGGAGCCCATCTCGGGGATCACACACACCCGCTGCCGAGCCAACCCCCTCACAATACATTTAATCATCGTAGCCCAACATGTTTCACCAATACATTGGCTTCCTCAGGGGCAATCGTTTACACGAATACAGTAATAAAATCTAGAGAAAAAGACATATGAATTAATACAGGAATTTGACATAGGGATCGCAGTCAAGAAAGCAGAGGAAATCCAAACCATAATAGGCCAAACCAAGAAGGAAAATTGGTAACCTCCATGCTGGAGTACACGGTCGAACATACCTATAGAGAACCCAAACTCCAGCCATCCACAACGTCCAGTGTGGACAACCAAAAGTGACGACCAAATGTGTGACTGCAGAGGGCTTGAGGTAACTAAAAAATATTATAGAAAGAATAATGAGGTTAATTTCCGGGGCAATAGCCTGAACCGGAAGTAAACCTACATGGGCTAACATAGCCTCAAACACATACCCATATAGAGATTTATAAATTGTGGTGGGGGCGCTGGTTCAAAGAGCCTAATGATTAGGCCAACTCATAAGGTGATTTTGCCTACATAGTTGTAGTAAAAGAGAGAAAAGGGAAAACAAATAAATGAAAAAGGCAGGGCATATATGTGTCCTAACCAAATAAGAAATTTAAAAATGTATTTATTTTTATATAAGCTTACCAGATATAGACCAAGATGAAATATGGTTTAGAATAATATGCCGGATGGTAAGTGAAAAAATGCCAGTTAATGTAAAGAAGGCAACCAGAAAGATCCAAGGAAGATAGGCATATGAGTAGACATCTCGGTATAAATCAATTATGGCTTGGCAGTCCAAATGTACCTAAAGATAGCCAATAAATATTAGATCCATAGGTAAGGACTAGCGGCAAAGATATACTTCAAAAATAGGGGCAAGTTTACCTAAACTGAAGTTGAATATAACATCGACATCGCAAGACAGCAAGCAAATGAATGTCAGTTATGGCAGGTATGTAAAATCCTCCAAGTGCAATGCTGTGTATCTTGACAGGCCAAAAAGACCTAAGGATAGCCAAGAGTGTCAAAGTCATAAATGAAAATTAATATCAAGAGCGTAGATATATGGATAAGAACAAGTTTACCTGAGTAAGAAGCGAATCATGCATCAGCGCCCCCGACCAGCAGACAGTTTGAATGCTGGTTGTGTCGAGTTTATAAAGCCCTCCAGCCGCTCAGCCTCTGACGTCACTGGGCGGCAGCGGAAAATGAGGTGACCAATGCGCATGAGCAAGACCTAATGGCCTACAAGGTCCATAGTACCTAGCGAATAGACGTCAGAGCGTGGAAAAAGACGCGGCCACGGCAAGGAACGAACCGCCCAACGCCAGTGGAAAGAGCGGACTTAGAAGGCAGAATGGTAAAAGGAAATAGCAGAGGCCAGGTCACAGGGCGAGCAGGATGTTGAAACATCTGCCCTTGGGTGTCCATACAGTCACGGGTCGCACAGAGGCAAGCAACAAAGCAACACTCAGGGAGCCGAGGCCCAGGACCCCGACAGGCAAGGACGAACACAACGCCGACAGCATGGAAATACAACAGATGATAAATAATTCCTCATGTGGCCATGGCAGGAAGCTGCTGCTTTCATGAACTGCGATCCTCTAAGAAAGAAAAATAAATGTATGAAGAAAGACAGCAATGTTAGGAAATTGCATAATGAGACTGTGTCAGATAAAGGAGAAACATTATATATTTTGATCAATAAACAAATGAAAATCAATTTATAATAATGGCATACATAATTCATATGTCTTTTTCTCTAGATTTATATTACTGTATTCGTGTAAACGATTGCCCCTGAGGAAGCCAATGTATTGGTGAAACATGTTGGGCTACGATGATTAATTGTATGTAATGTCTGTAAATCAAAACTTTTCTACATTTTATTAAACGTTTTTTGATAATCAAATAAATATACAAAAATACAAACCTCTTTTTGATTTCTTTATTTGGCACCGCTATAATCCCAAATCCTTCTTCCCTGTTACTTGCTTATTATGTTGTTATACTTTGATGAATGGCAGGGATGCCTATAGTTTCGTGGAATGTGAGGGGGCTCCACTCACCTCTTAAGAGAACTATGATTCGCATGTGCCTTAAAAAATTTCACCCGGGGGTATTTTGCTTACAATAAACACATCTAACGGGGGAAACTGTGAAATGTATACAATACAACTGGGTGAACAAAGCTTACCACTCCACTCACACCTCCTACTCCAGGGGGGTGAGTGTCTTGGTTCACAGCTCCTTGGACTATCAGGAATTGGACAGTCTCATCGACCCTGATGGGCGATTTGTGTTTCTTCATTGCAGATTGAGTGCATTAACGACTATTTATCGCATGTATATATGTCCCCCCCCCCCTTTCATGGTGGTGGTGCTGAGGGCCTTGATCTGCTATGTGGATGGTAGGCCTGAGGTGCCGCTGCTGGTGATAGGGGACTTTAATTGTTGTTTGGACCCCTCGCTGGATAGACACCCAGCCATAGGAGCCTCTGCCCTCTCCAGGGGAACCCCCCTGGCGCGGTTGTTGCAAGAGGTGGGCTGGTTGGATATCTGGCGGAATCGTAACCCGGGGGCTAGATAGTATTCGTGTTTTTCTAAATCGCATGGTAGTCTGTCTAGAATAGACCTGGGGGTGGGTAACACGCGCATGCTACAATATGTATCCGCAATGGAATATAGGCCCCGAAGTGTGTCTAACCATTCCCCACTGATAGTGCACCTGGTGGTCTCCCCGTCCCCGGCGCTCCCCAAAGCCCCATGGAAATTTAATGCATTTTGGTTAAAATTGTTTAAGTCCCCTGAAACTATAGAGGAGAGCATGCGTGGGTTTTTCAATACTCAGAACCCAGATGGTACTTCTATGCAGCAGTGGGAGGCATTCAAGGTATTTTTGAGAGGAGTTCTAATTGCAGAAATTACCAAAGTGAAAAAGGAATCATCGGCTTTTGTGGTGGAACTGGAAGTAAGGGTGAAGGAACTTGAGAAGCGATATGTAGTAGATCCTTCTGACTCGGCTAGGGAGGAGTGGCAGGCCGCTCAGTCAGCGTATGAGCGGGTGCTCTCCTCAACGGCTGAGAAAAAACTTTTTTTTGCCAAACAAGCATTCTTTGAAGAGGGAGAGAGAACTGGGCGTATGCTGGTGTGAATAGCAAATTCACAACAGAGGTCCCCAACCATAGGTGCAATAAAATCCAAAGCTAGGCCCATTGTCAGTTCCCCTGAACCTATTATGAAGGAGTTGGCGGGGTTCTATGAGGAACTGTATTGCCCCGGCACTGCTTATGAGTGGGCGGATTTGGAGCAGTACTTGCAGAGCCTGACATTCCCTAGGTTGACTGCAGGGCAGAGCGAGGGACTGGATGCTCCCCTTACGGTCAAGGAACTTCAGGAGGCGGTGGGTCTATTTCCCAATTGCAAGGCGCCCGGGGAGGATGGGATCCCCATTGAAGTTTATAAGAAACATGCGGACATTTTGCTGCCGCGTCTGCTTCGGGTGTTTAACGCTGCTCTGGAGGCTGGAGAACGTCCACCCTCTATGGCAAAAGCGAACATTATTTTACTCCCCAAACCGGGTAAGGATCCGGTGGATCCAGGATCTTACAGGCCAATTTCGTTGCTACAATGTGATATTAAAATATTAGCGAAAGTGCTAGCTATGCGACTTAACACTGTAATAGCCTCCCTTATACACGGGGACCAGGCGGGGTTTATGCCAAATAAATCCACTGCCATTAATCTGCAACGGTTATTCCTGAATATGCAGTCAGATGTGGATAATGCAGGATGCAGAGCTCTGCTATCCCTAAACGCCACTAAGGCGTTTGACAGTATTGATTGGAATTACTTGTGGGCAGTACTGGAGCGCTTCGGGTTCAGTCACACATATATAGCATGGGTGCGCTTACTGTACAGTAAACCAGAGGCAGCTATTACGGCCTTTGGTTGTCTGTCACATGACTTTGCGTTGAGGAGGGGGACGAGGCAAGGTTGCCCGTTGTCCCCTCTGCTCTTCGCATTGGCTATTGAACCCCTGGCCATCGAGATTAGGGCGAATGAGCATATTGTGGGATTTTGTTATGGCCCCCTGCAGGAGAAGGTCATGCTCTATGCGGATGACACCTTGCTTATGCTGGGAGATACTGACAGGTCCCTGCGGGAGGCCATGGCAACTATCACAAGATTTGGGGCGTACTCTGGACTGCAGATTAATTGGTCAAAGTCCGCCCTATTGCTGCTAGACGGTGATGACACACAAACAGTGGCCTCATCCTGTCCCATCCCAGTCACGTCCTCCTTTAAATACCTGGTGATTCACGTTACCTCTAACCTGAGGGACTTTATCCACTTGAACATTTCCCCCCCTGCTTCAGATGTTTAGAGAGAGAGTTAAAACCTGGAATGGCCTCCACATCTCGGTAGCGGGCAAAGCAAACCTAGTGAAGATGATTCTCATGCCACAGCTCCTCTACTGTCTCCACAATGCCCCGGTGGTGATCCCCTTAAAATTTTGGGGAATTGTAAACTCCATCATCCGTACCTTGATCTGGAAGAATAAACCCCCGAGGATTAAACTAGAACACCTTCAAAGGCCTAAGGATGATGGCGGGCTGGCGCTGCACAACCCGTGGTTTATACAACCTGGCAGCTCAGTTACAGCACTTGGTGGGGTGTTTCGGGACTGAGACAGCTGGCTCCTCCCAGGCACTCATGCTCCGCACGGTGGGTATAGGTCCCATTCCCATGGCGCTGGAAGCCTTGGCCTTTGCCAAACCGAATAAGAAATACCCTACGTACAATCTTATACAGAAAGTGTGGCACACAAATGCAAATACATACAACAGGCTGATGGGTACACTGAATATAGCCCCTTATGGCATAATGATACATACACCGAACTGGCCAAACTGCAGGGTGGGACTAGATGGAAAGCATACGGGATTACGCACATTAAACACATTTTTAAGAATGGCATTCTTAGGCCATGCACAGATCTGCGGACACAGTTTGGTCTGCCTCCCTCAATGCTCTTCCAGTATGTACAGCTTCAACATGCGGTTAGGGCGCAGAGCAGGTCCTCGGAGTGGCATTTCTCACCGACCCCGGTATTTAGCCTCATTAGAGATGCTGTGACCTCGAAGGGATTTATTTCTCAAAGCTATGCCATTCTCTTACAAAACTTCTTGAGACAGCATCCCATACAGGTGAGGGAGAGATGGGAGAGGGACGTGGGCCAGATGGATGGTGAGCAGTGGGAGGAGATTTTTCAAGGGGTGAGCGTTTGCTCACTGAATGTGGCCCAGCGGCTCACTCAATTATACATTATCCTGAGGGTGTACTATACACCACATAGATTAAAATTGATGGGGGTGCAGTCTGAGGATACTTGTACCAGATGTAAGCGTGATCATGGGGACCTTCTCCACCTTCTATGGCGATGCCCCAAACTACATAAGTATTGGACCGAGGTGATAAACACGGTCAACTTGGTGTTCAAAGTATTAATACCGGTGGATCCTAAAGCTTGCCTCTTGGGGGTGCTAGAGGAATATGAGATGGAGGGGCACACCAGGGAGGCAGTTCACAGGGTACTGTTTCGTGCCAGAAGGTTGATTATGGTTTATTGGAAGTCAGAAACGCCCCCAACTTCCAGGGAATGGATATGTAGGATAGGGGATGCGCTAAGTATGGAGAAACTTATTTACCAGCACAGGGAAAGCACACGGAAATACGAAAATCTCTGGGCACCGTGGCTGGACACACCGGGGCTTGCCCCAGTGGATCTGGTCGCGGACAGATTGTTGGGACTGAATATGGGGTAGTGAATCCACATATGGGTTGAAATGGTGTAGAATAAGTGATAATGTGGCAATGCTGAATTTTGTTTTAATTGGTTGTGTATGGACATGTTGGTTATTGTGCTGATGTAAATGGCTGTGTACCACCTTTGAATCAATAAAAACACTTTTGTTGGATAAAAATAAAAAAAAGAGAATGCAGCGGCCCACAACAGGAGCCTGGTGTGTCTCCATTCACCGTTTCAGCTCGAATTTTGGGCTGAATTCGGACCTGAAATGGACCAGAAGACACACAGGACTCCTATGCAATTTGCTCCGGAGCCACTGTGGAAATGTGTGAACCGGCTCCATAGAGAGCCGATCACAATCTCCTGCAACGCGAATTGGATGCGGAGAAATCCACATCCAATTTGCAATAGTGTGAACCCAGCCTAAAAAAAGACTCTCAGATAGAGGCTTTCCCACTTGGAGTATTAAATGTGGTAGAAGAATTGCTGAAGCGAGAGACGGAAATATTTTACTGGGCAAGTGGAATGTACAGCACATATAAAAATAACTTTTATAGCTAATAAGGAAGTTACATTTGTAACTACTTTCTCAAGAGTACCATCATATTGTAAACATTATTAAGAAGTGTAGCTGGTATGTACTTTCCCGGGTGTAAATTTGAATTTGACAGAGACATTAGTGATGTGTATGTCCCTGCAGCCCAGTAGGTGGCGCTGCTGCCCTGGGCTGGGGTTGAATCATTGCTGTGTGCTGTGCCTCCTTTTTGTCCTCCCTCGGCAGCGGTATGGTGGGGCGGGGAACCCGCCGTGCTTGCTGGAAGAGGGTATAAAGGGCCGGCCATCTTTGTCACAGGGTCGAAGTCCCAGGCACCTTCAGCTTGCGGACGGTGGTTCGTGACGGTCCTCTGGGCGGACCTAGGCCTAGAGGACAGCCGGAGGTCGTGTTCCATCACAGGCATTTTTGGCCTGGGGTGAGGTACTCGGATGGAGGTCCGGAGCTCAGTGCCCAACACTGAGTTCCGCGAGGGAAGGAGATCCTAGGGAACCCCGGGAGTGGGTACCCGAATCCGTGAAGGCGCAATGGACCGGGGGGAGCTCCTCACTTGAAGACCCGGTGCAGCATACTGCCGGTGACAGGTGAGCCTCTCGTCGGAGACCGCCTGGAAGGAAATTCCCCTCGTGCGGAGACCGTAACCCACTTTCAGGAAGGAAAGTGGAGAACTAAATTGTGTCTGGGCCTATTCGCATCCACACCTCCTTTTCTGTTCTGTTTCTACCAAGGGAGTTCAACTGATTGTGTTCATTCGAGAAGAATAAAGGAGTGTTGAACTTTAATGGTGTGGGGCTCATTTCCTGACAGACATTGTTCAAGGTGACTCTTGGAGGGAGGATCCAGGTGCACAGCACTGACCCGAAGGTAATACAAGAACGTTGATTATGCCGCACTGACACATGTGGTGGAAGCCAGGCGTGGTGTCCCCGCTCCCTCCCCTCTAAGATACCCCTAGACAAGAGAAAGACGAGACGAGAGAAAGAGGGGAGTGGAGGTGGCCGCTACACGTGGGGGCTCGTCCGGGATAGTGTTTGTGCACCACAGTATTGAACGTGTCTGTTGGAAGAGTTAAGCGAATAGGCAGGCCTTCGTTGGCTGAAGTGCATCCCTGCTCGAAGTCGTGGACATGACCCAATGAAGGGAAAGGCCCGCGCAGAAGAGTGGAAAGAGGGGGAAGTTCAGCCGTGTGAAGTACTACACGTGGGGGCTTCTATTGCACTGCACCACCAGGCACACCCCCATCGCTTAGTTCGTGGGCGTGACTCAGAAACAGAAAAGAAGAAAAGCCCGCGAACTGGAGCAAAGGGGAGGAGTCCAATACTTGTGAAGGACTACACGTGGGACATTGGCGCAAAAAGACTCTGCAGTGTGCGATGGATCAGCAACAGGTCGCCATGTTTGGACACACCTCGTGGATTCCAGTTCACCCTTCCACCACGACATTGACTGCTGCTGCTCTGGTAACAGATACGGGGATCCGACTAAAGCCAAGGGGTCGATTCGCCCTGTATTCGTGCATGGACGTTGAGGCCCTGGGTGTGATTTGTCCCGAGTGTTCGGGACTGGTGTGCCAGTTGAAGCCGTTCGGACATTGTGAGGCCTGTGGGGAGTTCCTGTTCGAAGTGGATCTGGCGGTGGAGAGGCCGAGGACCATTTACCCCGGCCGGGCTTCAGGCAACACCACTCAGAGAGGAGGAATCACTGCTGTGAGAGTCACCCCTGCGCACACTGCAACGACCGCGGAGGAGGTCATAAAACCCCAACGGGAGAAATCCGAGGATGCTGACTCGGTCACCAATGTCTCGCAGTGTCCGCCACCGAAGAGAAAGACCGGCATGGTAGCCCCGACCAGCGGTTGTGGTGGACCGTCTCGCCCGCTTACGCCCAGCCCGGATGGATCCGTCGACAAGAGTTCCGGACGTCCCGCTTCAAGTAAAGGTCGAGGTAAGCCAGGCGGAGAGACTTGGTGTGTGGGTGGAGGTGTCGGGAAGTCATGGCCTAGCGAATCCGCGGGAGGTGGTGGCTCAGTTTCTACAACCGGCTACATACCCGCGGAGGAGTGTGACACCTCTGACCTGGAGTCGCTCTCAGACATGGGAGACGACGGTTCTATAGACGATTTGTTTGCCGGGAAGGGCTGGGACAAAGTACCTCTCGCTTCATCTCAGAGGATCAGAGATCCACCCATGTCTACAGGGGAAAGCACACCCCGGGTGGAGGCATCAGCGCCTGAAGAGAGGTCCTGTCCCCAGGCTGCTTCTACATCCCCGGTGCCATCTGTACCGAAGGCCGGGGAACAGAGACTGCTGCTGCGGGCACCTATGCCCAGATCAGATGTGATCAAGGTCCCTCGCCACCCGGACTCGATAGTTTTGCCTGGTGAAGGGGACAAAGCTACCATGCCTCCTTTGGCGAGATTGCAACGCCTATTTGGCCAGAAAGTTGCTGCAGACTATGGATGGGAGTATCCATACTTATCGAAGGAACTGCTCTATGAGGTGGAAGTGTGCCGGGAGCGCTGGTACAATGACTTTGTGTGGACCCACCTTCAGGTTCCCCACGCCTGCAAGTACCTGGCATGCTCTCCAAAGGCCTCTCAACGTTTTAAAGACTGCAAGGCAGAATGGATGTTGGGACGACACATCCATGCAGATAAAGTGTTGATCCGGCGCAAAGAAGGAGAAGATGTGGAGTATCATCTGGAGACCATGGATCAGCACTTGAAACCACTTGTTCTGCCGCATCCCCGCTTTTACCTGTAGGAGAAAAGAGACTCCGTTCTTATCATGCTGCTGAACTTTCTGGGGCCAGTTGCTTTTGTGCCCAGAGGAATGAAGAACTGTTCCTGTTTGTTCTTCACTTTTCCTGCAAGAGATTATGGACTCTGGGGTAGATAGGGCCGAAAGAAAAGAAGAAAGTTCCACGAGTACAGTTACCACGGTGCTGTCACCAGGTGGCAGTGTTGCGCAATGTTAAGACACTTTTTTCATGCACTCACTCTTTGGAGAAAAGGAATTTCTTCTCTGAGAAGTTTCTTTTTCATTACACGAATACAGGTGTCAGGGTTATGTGTGTTTAATCCTTTCTTTTCCCTCTGCAGGAGAACATCCCATCAAGTTTACTGAGGATGGGGTGGGTCTTAGTCAGGATGGGTGGGAAAAGTAAAATGTGAATATGTGATTCAAAGTTATGGATCAGTGCTGTTTTTCTTCTGTCTTTATTCCCTTTCTTTACAGGGCGCAGACACAATGTTTCAGTTGGATAGTTTTTTCAAAAGTTTTATATTTTTGTACAAATTGTTAGTCGGTTTCTGGATTGGATTATGTCAACCGTTGAGGGCATGATTTACTCCAGACACTGGGGACCAGTGTCAAACCACCAGGGGGCGAGTGTAGCGGGTATGTACTTTCCCGGGTGTAAATTTGAATTTGACAGAGACATTAGTGATGTGTAATTCCCTGCAGCCCAGTAGGTGGCGCTGTTGCCCTAGGCTGGGGTTGAATCATTGCTGTGTGCTGTGCCTCCTTTTTGTCCTCCCTCGGCAGCGGTATGGTGGGGCGGGGAACCCGCCGTGCTTGCTGGGAGAGGGTATAAAGGGGCCGGCCATCTTTGTCACGGGGTCGAAGTCCCAGGCACCTTCAGCTTGTGGACGGTGGTTCGTGTCGGTCCTCTGGGCGGGCCTAGGCCTAGAGGACAGCTGGAGGTCGTGTTCCATCCCAGGCACCTTTTGGCCTGGGGTGAGGTACTCGGATGGAGGTCCGGAGCTCAGTGCCCAACACTGAGTTCCGCGAGGGAAGGAGATCCTAGGGAACCCTGGGAGTGGGTACCCGAATCCGAGAAGGTGCAATGGACCGGGGGGAGCTCCTCACTTGAAGACCCGGTGCAGCATACTGCCGGTGACAGGTGAGCCTCTCGTCGGAGACCGCCTGGAAGGAAATTCCCCACGTGCGGAGACCGTAACTCACTTTCAGGAAGGAAAGTGGAGAACTACATTGTGTCTGGGCCTATTCGCATCCACACCTCCTTTTCTGTTCTGTTTCTACCAAGGGAGTTCAACTGATTGTGTTCATTCGAGAAGAATAAAGGAGTGTTGAACTTTAATGGTGTGGGGCTCATTTTCCTGACAGACATTGTTCGAGGTGACTCTTGGAGGGAGGATCCAGGTGCACAGCACTGACCCGAAGGTAATACAAGAACGTTGCTTATGCCGCACTGACACATGTGGTGGAAGCCAGGCGTGGTGTCCCCGCTCCCTCCCCTCTAAGATACCCCTAGACAAGAGAAAGACGAGACGAGAGAAAGAGGGGAGGGGAGGTGGCCGCTACAGAAGAATTTACCCATCTTTTATACAGACAAGGAACTGCATGCTGTCTTGGGACATGGATGCAGATTCTGGAGTCGTAGAGCACCTACATTAGGTACACTTCTCTCTCCAAGTTTGTTTAGCTCAAAAAGTAAATCTTCCACCTGGTTGTCATGCATTAGTAGAAATGTGGAGATATTTATGTATTACCATGCATTGTCCAGCCTCTTACATTGCGAACTATTATTATAAAGTGTTAATATTTTACATGTGCATGTATGCCTCTCTTGCAGTAATAAACCATGTTTACAGTGATTGGCTCCTTTTAATATTACAGTATGCTTCATTTAAAGTCCCAACCTTTAGACTCCCAAATCTACCTCAGAAAAGAAACGTACCACTCAAAGCTGTGGATGCTCCGAATAGCTGCTCCCGCCCTGTTATACACACAGGTGCTGGCTCTGCACTAATGCATGTGAAGAAAAAAGCCCTGGACTGCCACACTCTGTATAGACAGTTTTATTTTTCAAAAATGGTATATAAAATTAATCCATGAATCCAAAGCAACCAAAACGAACAGTGGTCATGCAGGGGTGGTTGGCTAACGCGTTTCACGTCAATATTAGACGGTTACTCATAGCTGACAGCTTTTTTCTTCTCACCCAAATCTACCTCTCCACCCCTCAACTCACTCCATCAGTCTCCTCACGTGTCACTAACTTACTAACAGACTTATCTGTCTGGATGTCACACCACATCCTCAAACTCAACTTGTCCAAAGCGAGCTCATATTTCCTCCCCCATATGCCTCTTCCCCTGACTTCTCTGTCAAGAGCAATGGCGCAACCATTCACCTATCCCCAAATGCCAGGGTGCTAGGTGTTATCCTGGACTCTAAACTCTCCTTTCGGCCCCACATCTCTTCCCTTTCCAAAGCTTGCCGCCTCAACCTCCGCAACATCTCCAAACTACGTCCCTTCCTAACCAATGGAACCACAAAGCTCCTGATTCACTCCCTGGTTATCTCTTGCCTCGACTACTGCAACTCCTTCCTCATTGGCTTACCTTTTAAATAGACAATCCCCTCTACAGTCCATCATGAATACTGCTGCCAGACTCATCCACCTTACAAACTGCTCAGCGTCTGCTAGCCCTGTCTGCAAATCCCTCCATTGGCTGCCACTCACCCAACAAATTAAATTCAAAATACTAACAATAAGTTACAAAGCCATCCACAACTCTGCCCCCCAGCTACATCACTAGTCTATCACTATCTCAAAATAGCAACCTAATCGTCCTCTTTGTTCCTCCCAAGACCTCCTGCTCTCAAGATTCCTCATCACTTCCTCCCATATTCGCCTCCAGGACTTCTCCCCTGCCTCTCCCATCCTCTGGAATACCCTACTCCAATCTGTCAGACTATCTCCAAATCTATCTACTTTTAGACGATCCCTGAAAACTTTTCTCTTCGAAGAAGCCTACCCTGCCTCCACCTAACAACTGTTCTTTTATTTTCGTCATCAGCTCATCCCCCACAGTTATTACCCTTTCGTATCACTTGACCCTCCCTTCTAGACCGTAAGCTCTAATGAGCAGGGCCCTCTGATTCCTCCTGTTTTGTAATTGTACTGTCTGCCCTACTGTTGTAAACTGTTGGCGCTATATAAATCCTGTATAATAATAATTGTAGCAGGGGTTAACATTTAGGGGAAGTATCTGGGCGGTAGCATGGCCCAGATACACTAATTGTTAGGGATCTATGGGCAATTTGGTTAGTGGAGGATACAATGGTGTTCAGTTCCCTGCGGCCCCTGGGTGGCGCTGTCGGCTTGGGCTGGGGTTGAACCATCGTAGGGCCATGCCCTTTGTGTCCTCTCGCGGCATGAGTACGGCGGGGAACCTGCTGTGCCTGCTGGGAGCGGGTATAAAGGGGGCGGACATCTTGCGCATGAGGTCCGAGCCCCAGGCACCTTCAGCCTGGGGGCTGCTGTTCTGTTCGTCCACGCCCAGGTGCCCTCGACCTGGGTGCGAGGGAGTTCGAGTTCCATCCCAGGCACCTTAGGCCTGGGGTGAGGTACTAGCCGAGGCCTGGGGCCCAGTACCTTTTGACTGGGTCCCATATGGGAGAAGATACCTAGGGGCCCACCGAGTGAGGGGACCCGAGTCTCGGGCGAGGAGAACCAGGGAGGTGACCTGGCCTGAAGATCCAGTGCAGCATTGGCTGGTGACAGTGCAGGCCTCTGGGGACCGTCCAGGATGGATCATCTCCCTAACAGGGGTCGCCATTAAAAGGTAGTTCATGTTCTATGGTCTTTGCAGAGACCCAGCTACATCAGGTCGGTGGCAGAGGCCTATCCTAAGGTCTGTGGCAGAGGCCTCATCGTTCACCCGGTCTGTGGCAGGGACCAACCTCACGGTCGGTGGCAGCGACCGTGCGCCAAACGTTGTTGTGAACTCCTAACAGCTTCACTGATCTGAAAGGATTGTGCCTGAACCTTCTCCTCACCAAGTTCGTGTTTGTATCAACCTGTCTGCTTGCAAAGAGGCATATTTATCTCTGCGGAAATAAATATAGATGTTGTACTGTCACCTGGTGTGGGCTTACTTTTCTGGGAGCAAAGTGTTCTACATTCACCTATCTACCTGTCACATTTGAAGTGGAAGCTCCGGACGGGGATGCAGACCTGAAGGTAAAGATCTTAGCTCAAACCTCTACACACATAAGAGGGGCGAGCTGGTGGCAGCACCTCACCCCTCTCCCTGGTCCCCCTAGAAGAGTTAACCAGCCGAGAAGAAGAAGGGAGAGAGCGGGTGAGGGCGCTACATAATATGTTCCTGCAGTTTTATTAATTTTATAATTTTTTTCTTGGTGAATGATCACTGGTATGAATTCGTTTTTTTTTCTTGCCATTATAACAGTTAACAACCCACCCACTTCCCTGTGTGTGTTGGTGAATCTATTTGATCTACTTACTGGAGGTGTGTTGAATAGTTGATCTGCTATATACCGTATTTTTCGGCGTATAACACGCACTTTTTTCCCCTGAAAATCAGGGGAAAATCGTGGGTGTGTGTTATACGCCGATACTGACATCCCTGAGCTGTCTCCGCTGACTGTGAGCGGAGCGGAGCGAGATGCACATAGCCGAATGTACTCGGCTATACTCGGCTTTTCTCGGCTCCGCTCACAGTCACGCCCAGTCCCGCCATTGGACCTGTGTTATGTCCATCATAGGGCGGGACTCGGCGTGACTGTGAGCGGAGCCGAGAAAAGCCGAGTATAGCCGAGTACACTCGGCTATGTGTATCTCGGCGGCGGCTCCGCCCAGTCCGTGTCCCCTGCGTCCCCGGCGGCGTCCGCACAGTCTCGGCGCCAATTTTAAAATGATGCACGGCGACTCTGGGGCAAGGCTGCACGGCGACTCTGGGGCAAGGCTGCAATGGACACTGACAAGGCTGTACTGTGACAAGGCTGCAATGGACACTGACAAGGCTGCATTTAAATGTAAGTTATTTTTCCTTAAACTTCCCTGCTAAAAGTTTTTTTCCCTAAAATTTCCTCCTAAACTTGGGGTTCGTGTTATACGCCGGTGCGTGTTATACGCCGATAAATACGGTATCTGTATTGTCAGTGTTGTAACCAGGCTATGAATAAGGGCTTTTCCTGGACTGAAACGTGTTAGCATGGGTCATGCCATGGAACATTTTGCTCCTTATTTACAATAAAGAAGATCTTTTTCTACCTTCACCTTGTTGCCGACGTTCGTTCATGAGTATCTACTGGGAAGCAGGGGGAGACTGCTAGTCTGGCACAGTGAAGCGCCATACTACAGCCTGAGAGAAGTATAATTGGGTTGCAGCACTTTATCTGTGTGTGCTCTCCATTCGGGGTCCTGCCCAACATGTTATATCTGGCGAATTGTGTATGGTGAGAATATTTAATGGAGTCGTTTCCTGAAAGATAAGATATACTTTATTGTCATTGTAAACACACAACAAAATTTATCTGGATACTCTTAACAGCAATAAAACACTTCTCAACAAAAACACACACACATGCTCCTAGCACATGCCCACGTATCTATTTTAAATATAACAAAAATAAAATTTTATTTAAAGCGGGGTTCCACCCATTTAAAAGTCAGCAGCTAAAAAGTGTAGCTGCTGACTTTTAATAATCAGACACTCCCCTGTCCCACAGTCCAGCGATGCAGGCTCACAAAGCCCTGCCCCCCCCCCCCCCCAAGGCGCTGACATTCTTAAGCCTTGTACACACGACCGAGTTTCTCGTCGTTAAAAACACGTAGTTTTTCTCGACGAGATTCTTGTTAACCTTGACGAGTTTCTCGTCAAGCTTTCCATGCGTACACACTGACAATTCCAAATCTCGTCGTTCTTCTGCGCGGTCACATACAGCACGTACGACGGCAGTATAAAGGGGAAGATCGATTTCAATGGCACCACCCCTTGGGCTGCTTTTGCTGATCTCGTGTTACCGTGTGTGAAGTAAAAGTTTGGGAAGAGACGATTCGCGCTTTTCAGTCTTCGTGCTTTCAGTTCGTTTTAGCGTGACGAGTGTGCTATCTCCTTTACGAAGGCTTGTTTTACCAGAAGATGCGCTCCCGTCTCATACTTGATTCTGAGCATGCGCGCTTTTTGAAGAGTCGTAAAAGCATACACACGAACCATTTTCTCGTCGCAAAACAGGCCAACGAGAAACACGGCGAGAAAATCTAAAATCCGGACGAGAAAATAGAGAGCAGGTTCTCTATTTTTCTCGTCAAGATTCACGGCAGTTTTCTCGTCGTAAAACCATACACACGAACGGTTTTCTTGACAATAAAGCTCTCTCGGCACTTTTCTGTACGAGGCTTAACTGTGGGCGAGACGTGCTGCGTGCTGTGAATGGTCGGGCAATCTTCTGGGACCTGTGACGTGTCCCAGAAAATTGCAGGGAGGGAGGGGAAAGAGGTGAATTTCTTTCTGGCGCCACAAAGCCCATGGGGGAAGTGGGAGCTGGGTGCCCATAAAAACTGGGGATCGCTTCCCCCCCCAAAAAAAATGACATGCCACATGTGGCATGTCAGGGGGTCACCATCACTTAAGGAGTTCCATTTTTGGGTGGAACTCCGCTTTAAAAAACTAAAATTCCTCATAAAAATACCTAAAACGCTGTACCTGGTGTGGTAATGGACAATATAGCCCTTGGGGAAAAAACTATACTTTAAGCGATTTAGTGTGTTGCCTGATGGCAATGGGACAAACACACTGTAACCTGGGTGGGTTGGATCACTACTAATAGCGTTTGCCTACTTTTTTAATCAGCTGGCGTATGCTGTGTCCAAATACGGTAGATCCGTACCTATGATACTGTTACGGAAATATACATGTCCCTCACTTAAATGATTAAAATAAGTGATTAAAACCTTTTGTCTATATAAAAATTAAAGCAAACGATAACGGTGGAAAAAGAGAAAACAATTACATTTATTTATACAGAAATTATACCACCTAATAGCAAGATGATATTAATGTTACATGATAATACCAATAGGATACTCACTAATACAAATTGGGAATATTGCTATAACACAAATGATACACAATAATACCAATAAGTTGTAGGGTTACAGGAAAGATGGGGAAGTAAGATTCATCTAAGGCCAAATCTTAAGATAGAATGGAAGGAGAGGGAAGGAGAGATACTACATCACCAGGTCTTGTTCAGGTCAGGTCCTCATTCTAAAAGGCATTAACCATGGCTTTGCCTGACTGATTTATACCCCCCTCCAGGTACCAAAACTCCCTGTAACCCCATTGGTCTATAGTTGCATTATACACTGATTGGTTGAAACTCAAGCCTAGATATTCATTGGTTCAAAGTTCCCTCCGAGCCTGATTGGTTGAAATCTCAAGCCAATTCGCCTAGCATGTTCAGGTCTGCCTTCAGGACGTTCTCTCCTTTCATGTACAGTTTAACCACTTCCCACATTAGCATGCTAAGGGCCCCTGCTGTGATGGAGTCTTGTTGTCTGTACTGGCTCCTTTCAAGACAAAAGGATAATTTAACACCTCTACTATCACCTGAAACCTATTTTGGGTTCCCAGCAGACAGGAGATAAGACTTTTGCGAGGGGGCTCTCCCTCACAGAAAATATATGTAGCGGGGTCTTCTTTAAGGCCCCAGGACTACGTTACCCAGAACCCCGTTCGGCACCCACGGTGCATTCAGCCACCGCAGAGACTGATGGGAGGGGCTATATAAGAGGAGGGCGAGGCTGAGCTCGGCCTCTTTGGACACCGCGCTGCAATCAACAGGTCTTCCTGTGCGGATCTGCTGCAGTGCAGGGCCTGAAGCCAGGGCCTTGCACAACTTCCAGAGAGCCTTCCACCCCACTGCGGAACCTGGGTAACACCTGACTTCGCTGACTCCTTACATCAGTTGGATCGGAGACCCGACCGTTGCAGACGCTGTGTGTGTAGACACAGCAGGTGGAAGTCCCGGACTGGGATCGCGTCTGGAGTGGTGAGCGAGCACCTGCTCAATCCTATAGGCTGTACTTTTAGGCCTAGAGACTGCCTTGGCCCACCGGCCTTTATTTACTGTTCCACTGGAGACTAGTTGCGGAACTGAGTTGAGTTAGTCTCCGGTGAAGTGTTCTTTATTGCCTACCCCTTTTGGATTACAAATACTGTTCCTGTTGTGCACCACCAGTCAAGTTGCATGCGAAGAAATCGTTCTGCTAGAGACTGAGTTAAATCTGAGTCAGGCCTGACCAGGAGTTAGAACTTTTTGTTGCTGCGCCATAAGGGCGCATAGATAGAGATAGCTGCACTAGAAGGGAAATAGCCTGCATTATCAGGGTGTACTATATTTTCTGCTGTAGGGCTCTGCAGACATATATGTGTTATGTATTAACCTTGTGCCTTTTACCCAAAGTAAAAAACCCGTTATACTTCATCACTTGCTATCAGTGTGTTATCATTATGCAAAGAGGTTACCCTTACAATACAGATAGATTGTGATACAAGACAATCCCTAGACCAACTGTGCCAGGGTGGGTCGAGTGCTGTATTCAGGGCTTGCAAACAAATCCAGCGGCTCTCTTAATTCGGGGTAGCGCTACACGTGGGGGCTCTCGAGTCCGGGATCCTGATACAGCAAGTAACGCGCCAAAAGTACCAGCATGGACCCACTAGAAGTAGGACAGTGGTGCAAGGCGGTCGGCACAGATTCAGCCGGGATAGTGGTCATAGAACTCCCAGGGATCTGGCAAGAAGAAGCGGTGAAGCAGCTAGTGATGTCACTGTCCCCGCACCAGAAGGTATGGGTGGTGGATGTCAGGTCGAATTCTTCACTGACCCACGCACTAATAGAGTGGAAGAATGGAATCCCAGAGCATTTCAAGAATCCAAGTATAGAAGCAATCGATGATCAGACTTATAGCCTAATACATGCGCTGCCACTCAAGTCAGGAGGATGGTTTCAGACACCGAAACTATCTCCACCACCGTCCCCAAAGGCAGAAAAACGGGAGAAGAAAGAGTCCCGGATCACTAGGGGTGCAACAGATCAAAAAACTCACGGATCGGATCGATCCTCGGATCAGAGCCACGGATCGGATCATTTTCGGATCGGCAAAAAAAAAAAAAAAAAAATACTAATATCCACGTCATCCCCCCCCCCCACTGTAATATCCACAATCTCCCCCAGTAATATCCACAATCTTCCCCCCAGTAATATCCACAATCTTCCCCCCAGTAATATCCACAATCTTCCCCCCAGTAATATCCACAATCTTCCCCCCAGTAATATCCACAATCTTCCCCCCAGTAATATCCACAATCTTCCCCCCGTAATATCCACAATCTTCCCCTGTATGTAATATCCACAATCTCCCCCTGTATGTAATATCCACAATCTCCCCCTGTATGTAATATCCACAATCGCCCCCTGTATGTAATATCCACAATCGCCCCCAGTAATGGGCATCTCCCCCACTTACCAGTCTCTCCCGCCGGCCAGTTCAAATCCACGAGCAGCGAGGGGTGATGACGTCACAAGGCGGCCGCCGCCCCCGGGTGTACCAAGATGGCCGCGGCTCCGGAGCTAGGCCGAAGCCGCGGCCTTTCCTAAGGCCGAGGCCGCAAATCGCGGTGTGTGCCGATCCGAACAGGGTGACCCGTTCGGATCACGGATCGTCACCGATCCGTTGCACCACTACGGATCACCACCTGACACTCTCAGCGCAGAATTATGCGCAGTCCTGGGGGAAATTGTAGCCCAGTGTAAGAAGGATCCTACAGACTACCAGATGTCGGGATACAGAAAACTTAGAATATTTTCTGGAAGGAAGCCTGTATCTTCGGGTGAAGAGGGGTTTGAGGAGTGGTTAGACGGCGCCACCCAGGCCTTAGAAGAATGGGAATTCCCAGAACACAGAAAGAAACAGAGAATTGCTGAAAGCTTGAAGGGGCCTGCTCTAGAGGCCATACGCAACCTCAAGATGAGCAAAACAGACTGTGATGCACAGGATTATCTGGATATTCTGCAGAATGTGTTCGGTGGAACAGAGAAAATCACTGAGCTCACTTACCAGCTGGAGCACTGCTATTAAAAGACAGGAGAGAAACTGTCAGAATTCATGAGGTGCCTGGGTAAGATCCTGCATAAGATGATACTGAAAAAGGGGATCGAACCACGGAAGGTGGATGAGGCCCGTGTTCAGCAGGTGATGAGAGGATCTCAGCCCCTGGACCCCATCGCATTAGCGCTACGCACGCGACAGGACGGTAAGAGCCTGGAATACCCTGACTTAATCCGAGTGGTCAGAGAGGAAGAAGCTATGCTGGAGGAAAAGAAGAGGAATCAACCAATGGAGCCAGCTAATGCTCCTCCAGTGATGGTCAGGACAGCCATGACCCTGGAGAGAGACTCAAAGGTGGATGCCTTGAAGTCACAGATGTCCCAAGTACTGGAGATGCTGACCTCTCTGATGTAAAAGGATCCAAGGGTACCAGAGAGGCAAGGACCAAGGAAGGAACTGTTCCCAAACACCTCATCGCCCGCGTCCCTACAAAATTGGGGGGACATGACTTGTTTCAACTGTGGAGGGGTTGGCCATGTCTCCAAAGTGTGTTCCAGTCCCAAGAAAAAGAAACTGAATAACCGCAAGCCAGCGGAAAACTCCAGAGGGCCCCGGTGAAGGAGTCAACCGGGTGCCCATCATCTCCAGTGAGCTCCAAACTGAATGAGAAGCACAGGAAAAGAGTGGACAAAACCCCTCAGAAGAAGCATAGGGTTCCTCAGTGGGAACATACACCCAAGAAAGAGACTAATGTCCCTCAGCGGGTAGTTACACCCAATAAAAGGAGGGAGATCAATGCATACCAAGCCCAAGAAGGACTTCAGTCCAAAGGAAAATGCAAAGATCCAAAGAAAAAGACCCCTTTGAAGCGGTATCCAGAGAAGCTGGTAGGCCCCTCCCCGATAGTGCCTGTCCAAGTGGAGGGAGTCTACACCAGAGCCATATTGGATACTGGGGCACAAGTGACCCTGTTGTACTGGGACTTTTATGACAAGCATCCAAGTCACTTACCCATCCAGAAGATTGAGGAGCTAAAAATATTGGGACCGAGAGTTTCCCTTATGATGGCTATCTGCCTATAAAACTGACCTTTGACCCATCCATAGCCGGGAAGGCCAAAGTGTTCGATACCTTGGTTGTGGTATGTCCCCGACCGCCTGGAGCTAACAAGAGCTCCTTAATAATAGGGACCAACACGGATCTGGTCCGAAGACTCTTGGCCCCTCTAACAAGAAGAAAAGGGCCCACAGTCACCAAGATCCACCCAATGCTGAAGACAGCCTACCAGCGATTGATCTTGGAGCAGAAGGCCCCGGAAGAGGGGGTAGGAAAGGTCTGGAGCCTGGGAAGAAGAGGAATAGTGCTGCAACCCAGTGAAGTGGCCTGTCCTAAAAGCCACTGTGAAACTCACTTGGGAGCAGCCAGGGCCCTTTGTCATGTTGGAACCCGACCCAAAGGGGGAACGCTCTGGCTTGGAAGTAGTCCCAGAAGTGGTCCCGTTGAGGGCCCTGAAGAAAGCACATTGTAAAGTACCTGTGAGTGTCAGGAATACTACGGATGGCCCCATGGAGATCCCAGCCAGGATGTTGCTGGGCCAGGTGAGCCCTGCTACCCCAGTTGCTTTGTTGGATGTGGAGAAGACAGAGGGAGAAAGGACTGTGTGGGAGAAGCTTTCCATGGAGAACCCAAACCTGCCCAGGGCTTGGAAAGAGAGCGCAAAGGCCCAGTTGACCAGGTGGGAAAAGATCTTCTCCCAAGATGAGTTCAATGTGGGGTGTGCAAGGAGTGCCACCCATCGAATCCGCCTCCAGGAGGACAAGCCCTTCAGGGAGAGGGTCAGGTGAGTTCCATTAGCAGACCTCGAAGACTTGAGGGAACAGCTCGCTGAGCTCAAGCGAACTGGTGTGATTCGAGAATCTAGAAGCCCCTATGCCTCCCCGATAGTGGTAGTCAGGAAGAAGAATGGGTAGTTGATGCTGTGTATAGACTACAGGACCCTCAACAGGAGAACCATACCCGACCAGTACACCACTCCGAGGATAGAGGATGCCCTACAGAGCTTGTCTGGAGCCAAGTGGTTCAGCGTTATGGACCTCAAGAGCGGGTACTATCAGATTCCTATGCATCCAGAAGACAAGGAGAAGACGGCTTTCATAACCCCAGTGGAGTTCTTTGAATTCGACCGGATGCCCCAAGGTCTGTCTGGAGCCCCAGCCACCTTCCAACGTCTCATGGAAAAGACTGTAGGAGACCTGAACCTCATCGAAGTCCTTGTATACCTAGATGACATCATTGTCTTTGGAAGAACCTTGGAAGAACATGAAGAAAGGCTGGAGAAAGTTTTGAGAAGACTCAGTGAGGAGGGACTCAAGCTCTCACCTGAAAAATGCCAGTTCTATCAGTCATCAGTTAACTATCTGGGACACATAGTGTCCGAAGATGGGGTAGCCACAGCCCCCGAAAAGTTGGAGGCAGTTACTTCCTGGCCACGGCCTACCACGGTAACAGAACTCAGATCTTTCCTGGGGTTCTGTTCCTATTATAGAAGGTTCATGGAGGGGTTTGCCCGAATTGCCAGACCTCTGAATGAGCTACTCAAGACGGAAGGGGAAGAGGATGACTTGGGGCCCAGGAAGCCAGGAGAGTCAGTCAAGGACCAGTGGAATGAGAAGTGTGAAGGAGCCTTCCAGATGTTGAAGAAAAACTTAACCACTGCCCCCGTCCTGGCCTATGCAGACCCAAAGAAGCCTTATGAGCTCCACGTAGATGCCAGTCATGATGGTCTGGGAGGAGTGCTCTATCAGGAGCACGAATGGCAACTGAGACCCGTTGCATATGTGAGCAGAAGTCTGACTCCCTCTGAAAAGAACTACCCTACTCATAAGTTGGAGTTCCTGGCCCTCAAGTGGGCGGTAGTTGACAAACGCCGAGATTATCTGTATGGGGCAGAGTTCACAGTGAAAACCGACAACAACCCCCTCACCTATCTGTTCACCACAGCAAAGCTGGATGCCACAGGACATAGATGGCTGGCGGCACTGTCTGCCTTCAATTTCAGCCTAAAATACAGGCCTGGGGCTGGAAATCGAGATGCAGACGCCTTGTCTAGAAGATCTCATGTCTCCACCAGCAGTACAGAAGACTGGACCCAAGTGGCACCCGACGGGGTGCGGGCCCTCTGTCAGGGGGCTGAACTCCAGACCAGTGGCGGCTTAAGGGCAGAAGAGATGGGGGTTACCATAGTAGGAGTCCCCAAACAATACTGTGGGGTAACCCAGTTGGAGGAAGATAACTTGCCAAAACTGTCAAAGAGGGAGTTGAGATTTGACCAATTAGAAGACCCCATGGGGAGATTGGTCCTAGAGGCCCTGGAGAATCAGGATCCAAATAAACTCCTGCGCCACCCTTCAAAGGAAGCTCGCCTATTGAGGAAGGAGTGGGACAGGTTGCAGGTGCATCAGGGAGTGGTCTACCGAAGGGGCCCCTCTGATGACCTGGAAGACAAATGGCAATTGTTTCTGCCCGAGAAACACCGCGAGACTGTCTTGGTTGCTTTGCACGACAACCATGGCCACCTGGGGGCTGAAAGAACCTTTCAACTCATCAGGAGCCGGTTCTATTGGCCCTGCATGAGGGCTGAAGTGGAGGAGTACTGCCATTCATGCGCACGCTGTATCCAGCGGAAGACTTTACCCCATCAAGCTGCCCCAATGGGCCACCTACAAAGTCAAAGCCCGCTGGATTTGGTATGCGTTGATTTTCTCTGCCTCGAACCCGACCTGAGTGGACTAGGAAATGTTCTGGTAGTAACCGACCATTTCACCCGGTATGCCCAGGCCTTCCCAACCAAGGACCAGAAGGCTTCCACTGTAGCCAAAGTACTTCTGGAGAAATACTTCGTACACTACAGGCTACCACAGCGGCTTCACTCAGATCAAGGAAGGCACTTTGAAAGTCGGTTGATCCGGAAACTCCTGGATTCCTTGGGGATCAAGAAAACACAAACTACCCCCTACCATCCACAAGGTGATGCTCAGCCGGACAGGTTCAAGCGAACCCTGCTCAACATGCTGGGGACCTTTTAAGAAGTGAAAAGAAGCAGCATTGGAGCAACCACATAGCAGCAGTTGTGCATGCATATAACCGCACCACAAGTGACGCTACAGGGTACTCACCCTATTGACTTATGTTCGGAAGAGAAGCAAGACTACCGGTAGATCTGGCCTTTGGCACCTCCATAGACCATTGTTCTGCCACTTCCCACAAAGGATATGTTGATAGGCTCAGGCACAATTTAAAGTTGGCCTATGAGCAGGCCCAAGCAGCCTCAGACCAAAGGGGGGCTCGCAACAAAAAAAACTTTGATCTGAAAGTTCGGAAACAAGATTTACAACCTGGAGATAGTGTTGCTACGGAACTTGGGGGTCCCTGGAAAACGCAAGCTTGCAGACAGATGGAGACCTGAACCCTATGTTATTTGCAAGAAACTACCGGTCCTACCTGTTTACAGACTAAAGCCAGAAGGGAAGGTGGGGCCCCTAAAGACTTGGCATCGGAACCACCTACTCCCACTAGCTGAAGCAGTTCGGATTCCCCCTGTGATGGGTTCTCCTGAGCCAACCTCCATCCTGGATACTCCCAGGCCAAACACTCGGTCCCAGACCCCTCAGATTGGGGATATAGAGACCTCTGAGCTAAGTGAAGATGAGGGAGAAGAACTCGATTGGCTTTGGCCTTCTCAGGCCCCAGAAACTTCTGCTATTGATCTTCCACATGATGAAGACACCATAGACAGAACACTGAATGCAGAAGCTACTGAATTCATCCCGTCCAGTCCTTTGTCGGATTATTGGGAAGATGCCTGTGTCTTACTCCCAGAGCAGGATCCAAGAGATTCCATGTACCTCCCTGGTCCGGAATCAAGTGCACCAGGACCAGTGGACACTCCCAAGTCGGTTCCGGAAGAGGATCCTGTTTTAGCCGGACCAGAAAGCCCAAGAGGACAAAGGATGAGAAGAGCCATAAAACCTCCCAGAAGATTGACTTGCCCACAGATGGGGAGGAGCTCTGAAGACACTGTGGTTACTGCCAGGAGGAGTATGGAAGACCCTAATCCCTCCACTGTTCATTTGGTGGGGGGCAACCCCAACTCACTCTCTGGCACAGTTAGGCAGGACACTGACAGTGTGACCTGTGGGCAGGGGAGTTCACCTCTTTGTTTTTGGTGGGAATTTCCTCTGCCAACATCATACGCAACTTTGGCTAATGTTGTGTGCACTGTAAATTAATGTTATCTTTAGGGACCAAAGAGTTTAAGTGGGGGGAGTGTGTAGCGGGGTCTTCTTTAAGGCCCCGGGACTACGTTACCCAGAACCCTGTTCGGCACCCAGGGTGCATTCAGCCACCGCAGAGACTGATGGGAGGGGCTATATAAGAGGAGGGCGAGGCTGAGCTCGGCCTCTTTGGACACCGCGCTGCAATCAACAGGTCTTCCTGTGCGGATCTGCTGCAGTGCAGGGCCTGAAGCCAGGGCCTTGCACAACTTCCAGAGAGCCTTCCACCCCACTGTGGAACCTGGGTAACACCTGACTTCGCTGACTCCTTACATCAGTTGGATCGGAGACCCGACCGTTGCAGACGCTGTGTGTGTAGACACAGCAGGTGGAAGTCCCGGACTGGGATCGCGTCCGGAGTGGTGGGCGAGCACCTGCTCAATCCTATAGGCTGTACTGTTGTTAGGCCTAGAGACTGCCTTGGCCCACCGGCCTTTATTTACTGTTCCACTGGAGACTAGTGGCGGAACTGAGTTGAGTTAGTCTCCGGTGAAGTGTTCTTTGTTGCCTACCCCTTTGGATTACAAATACTGTTCCTGTTGTGCACCACCAGTCAAGTTGCATGCGAAGAAATCGTTCTGCTAGAGACTGAGTTAAATCTGAGTCAGGCCTGACCAGGAGTTAGAACTTTTTGTTGCTGCGCCATAAGGGCGCATAGATAGAGATAGCTGCACTAGAAGGGAAATGGCCTGCATTATCAGGGTGTACTATATTTTCTGCTGAAGGGCTCTGCAGACATATATGTGTTATGTATTAACCTTGTGCCTTTTACCCAAAGTAAAAAACCCGTTTATACTTCATCACTTGCTATCAGTGTGTTATCATTATGAAAAGAGGTTACCCTTACAATACAGATAGATTGTGATACAAGACAATCCCTAGACGAACTGTGCCAGGGTGGGTCGAGTAGGTTTCCGTGGGTTGGCGGTGCTGTATTCAGGGCCCGCAAACAAATCCAGCAGCTCTCTTAATTGGGGGTAGCGCTACACATATATTTCAGTAAACTCATAAACAGATTTTACCAGTTCACCTATATATATATATATATATATATATATATATATATATATATATATATATATATATAATGTGTGTATATATGTGTGTGTGTGTGTGTGTGTGTGTGTGTGTGTGTATATGTATATATATATATGTATATATATATATATATATATATATATATATATATATATATATATATATATATACATACATACATGCAGCGCCCTGTTCCCAATGATTGAGACGCTATTCTAAATTCACTGAAACCAGCAGCTCCTACGGGGGTAGTGCTACATAGATACATATATACATGTGTCCGTTGGGGGCATGGTGGGTTATTTAGAGTCCAGGATATGAAATCTCCAAAATATCCACCACAATACGCTGTGCTGTTTTCACCACACGAGACAGGCATTCTGCAGCTGGCATACTACACTACAGGGCAGTGAAGAAGAATATTCTCAATGGTGCAATGATAGGAATTGACCAGATGCCTTAAGGGCAATCCATCCTGTTTCAGTCCCTGAAGGAAAAACAGTCTCTGCTGCGCTTTAAAAAGCACAAAACAACAACAGCTGGAGTAGCAAGAAGTGAACCCAACCAATGCAGCACGCTGTTAATGGGTTAAATGAGTTTTCACTTGTGATGCCAGCAATATCCTGGAAGACTTGGCATGCAAACAGGAATATCATAAGCTTCTGCAAGTTTTGAAATCCGGAATGACAGTTTGGTGTGATTTAACAGGTCTCAAATAGAGTTGAGCGGACACCTGGATGTTCGAGTTCGACGGGTTCGGCCGAACTTCGGAAAAAAGTTCGGGTTCGGGACCGAACTTTAACCCGAACCCCATTGAAGTCAATGGGGACCCGGACTTCTAAGGACTAAAAAGGCTCTAAAAAAGTAATGGAAAGGGCTAGAGGGCTGCAAATGGCAGCAAAATGTTGTTAAGAGCATGGCAAGTGCTCTGCAAACAAATGTGGATAGGGAAATCATTTAAAATAACATAAAAAATATAAAAAAATATGCTGGAGGCCCCCTTTTCAGCAGAAGAGGTACGGGAAGTCATCAAGAACCTCAGAAACTCAATGGCACGATGCCACACATATGGTGGGAATGCCCCAGAATACGCCCTTTCTGGAATAAATTATTCAATTTAATGGATAAGCTAGTGGGAAAATAAAATACTTTGAAATAAAAATGTAGCGGGGTGCTAAATTTAAGGGAAGTGTTTCAGTGGTAAATAGGCTCAAACACCCTAATTCTGTAGGATTCATGGACCATTTTGTCCTCGGGGGACAGTATTGGTGTGCAGTTCCCTGCGTCCTACAGGTGGCGCTGCCATGGTAGGCTAGGGTTGAACCGCCGATACAGTGCTGTGCCTTTTGTGTCCCCTCTTGGCAGTAGTACAGCGGGGCGGGGAACCTGCTGTGCATGCCGGGAGAGCATATAAAAGGGGCAGACCTTTGGCCTGGGGGCTGATGTCCAGTGGGGTCCACGCCCAGGTGCCTTCGGCCTGGGTGCATGTGTTCCTGTTACATCTCGGGTACCTTTTAGCCCGGGGTGAGGTACTATCCTGGAGTTCCTGCTGCCCTCGGTATGGAGGCCTAGGTGCGGGAGTAAAGCCTGGAGTCCAGAGCCTTCGTCTGGAGTCCGCTAAGGGTCGAGGAGTCTTAGGGTGCCGCCTCGTGTAGGGGACCATGTTCCAGGGAAGGGAGGATCATTTTGATGGACCGATGCAGGAGTCACGGTGAAGGAAGGGTCTGTTGACTCCCTGGAGAGATGTCTTCCCCTTGATATGGGCTAGGTTCGTAGAAGGAGAAGCTCAAGGTCATCTTGACTGTATCAGAGGCCTTATTCACCCGGCCCGTGGCAGGGGCCTTATACACCCTGGTCTGTGGCAGAGACCAAAAGTTCTCCAGGTCCGTGGCAGGGGCCTTGTACACCCGGTCTGTGGCAGAGACTAACCTCAAGGTCTGTGGCAGAGACCGTGCACCTAAAACTGTTTGAGAAACCTAAGCAGTGAAGTGAATGTGCTACGTTTGTGCCTGGACCTCCTCCACACCTTAAGCTGTCCTGTTTCTTTGCTCTAACCTTTTCTATCCGAGTAGAGTTTATTTTGCCATGAGAGAATAAGAGTTGTAATTTCAGCTGGTGTGGACATTGACTTTACTGGGAATTAAAGGACTTGCCTCTACCTACAGTAGAGGTGAGAATCATCCTCTGGAGGAGTTTTGACTCCGGCTGTGGACACGGCCCGTCAAGTACACCGCTCAACCTCTTTAAATAGGAGGGTACGGGCTGGTAGTGCGGTGTGCCTTTCTCCCTCCTGCGAGGAGCCAACAACATAAAGGCAGGTAAGGGGGAAAGGATCTGTGCGCTACAAAAAAATAAAATAAAAATTATAATCTTGACCTAGGAGGACGAGGTCCATATGGAGTAGGAGGTTGAGGTGGCGGTGGATGTGGCTGTGTAGGTGGAAGCGGCGGTGGAGGAGGACGAGGTAGCAAACACTGGTTCAAAAATACAACAATGGCTGGGTAAGGCCGGTGATGTGTCGAATTCTGTCCCCCGTCAAATAGTGTCCACCCTGTACTGCGCTTGCTCAGTATGTAGGACAAGGGGATTTCGAAAATCTCCCAAGACGAACGGCGCCTGCGTGGTGAGTTCAGGTGAAGGCCACACCATCCGTGGTTCAAGCCGAGCCAAGTGAGGCCGTGCCCGAAGCACGGCGATCGAACCGAGCCCGTGAGGGGCCCTGTTACTATGTGCTACCGTATGTCCACTTGGATGGTGGGGCTTGAACCTGCACTCACGGCGCAGGCGCCGTTCATCTTCGGAGATTTTGTGAATCTCCTTGTCCTCTGTACTGCGCAAGCGCTGCGCCTTCGCAGTATGGGCCGGACACAATCCGATGACCGGACAGTTTTTGTCACAACACCGGTATACATGTTTATTCTGCAGAAGGTATGGACAAGTCCTGTGGGATCCATGCCTGGTTCATTTTAATGAACGTGAGCTTGTCCACATTGGCTCTGGACAGGCGGCTGCGCTTGTCTGTGATAACGCCCCCTGCCGTGCTAAATACACGTTCAGATAATGCACTGGCTGCAGGGCAGGCCAGCACCTCCAAGGCATAAAGGGCAAGCTCAGGCCATGTGCCCAATTTGGAGACCCAGAAGTTAAAGGGGGCAGACCCGTCATCCAGTACGTGTAGGCCTGTGGACACATACTGCTCAACCATGTTGGTGAAATGCTGCCTCCTGCTAAGACCTTCCATCTCAGCTGGTGGTGCTGGTTGTTGTGGCGTGCTGACAAAGCTTTTCCACATTTCAGCCATGCTAACCCTGCCTTCTGAGGTGCTGCCGGTGCCCCGGCTGCGTTGGCGACCTCTTCCTCCTCCTCTGCCTTCGCCTTGTGCTTCCACCGTACGCCCGCTGTCAGGTGGGAATGCCACCAGCAGCGCGTCTACCAGCGTGCGCTTGTACTCGCGCATCTTACGATCCCCCTCCAGTGAGGGAATTAAGGACGGTACGTTGTCCTTGTAACGGGGATCCAGCAGGGTGGCCACCCAGTAATCAGCACCAGTTAAAATGTGGGCAACTCGGCGGTCATTGCGGAAACACTGCAGCATGTAATCGCTCATGTGTGCCAGGCTGCCCAGAGGCAAAGAAAAGCTGTCCTCTGTGGGGAGGTGTATCGTCTGTATCCCCCCAGCCACGCACCAGTGATGGCCACGAGCTGGTCTGGGTGCCACCCTGCTGTGAAAATGCCGCCGCCTCCTCCTCCTCCTCCTCCTCCTCCTCCTCCTCCACCTCATCATCCTCCAGAACTGTGCCCTTTCTGCCGGACAATTGTGTACCTGGCGTTTGTTAGTGCAGGAACCCACCCTCGTAGCCACTTGTGAAAGACTGTCCTGAAAGCCTTTGAAATGATCCCGCTTCCTCCTCCTCATCCTCCTGTGCCACATCCTCTTCCATCATCGCCCGAAGCGTTTTTTCAAGGAGGCATAGAACTGGGATAGTAACGCTGAGAACGGCGTCATTGGTACTGGCCATGTTGGTGGAGTACTCGAAACAGCGCAACAAGGCACACAGGTCTCGCATGGAGGCCCAGTTATTGGTGGTGAAGTGGTGCTGTTCCGCAGAGCGACTTACGCGTGATTGCTGCAGCTGAAACTCCACTATCGCCTGCTGCTGCTCGCACAGTCTGGCCAGCATGTGCAAGGTGGAGTTCCACCTTGTGGGCACGTCACATATGAGGCGGTGAGCGGGAAGGCCGAAGTTACGCTGCAGCGCTGACAGGCGAGCAGCAGCAGGGTGAGAACGCCGAAAGTGCGCACACACAGCCCGCACTTTCTGCAGCAGCTCTGGCATATTGGGGTAATTTTTAAGGAACCTCTGGACCACCAAGTTCAGCACATGCACCAGGCAAGGGATGTGCGTCAAACCGGCTAGGCCCAGAACTGCTACGAGATTTCGCCCATTATCGCACACCACCAGGCCGGGCTTGAGGCTCACTGACAGCAACCACTCATTGGTCTGTTGTTCCATGTCCCTCCACAACTCCTGCGCGGTGTAGGGTTTTTCCCCTACACAGGAAAGTTTTAAAACTGCCTGCTGTCGTTTACCCCTGGCTGTGCTGAAGTTGGTGGTGAAGGTGTTACGCTGACCGGATGAGGAGGCGGTAGAGGATGAGGAAGTGGAGTAGGAGATGTTAGCAACAGGAGGCAAACTGAAGCGCCCTGCAATCCTCGGTGGTGGAAGGACATGCGCCAAACTGCTATCTGCCTCAGGCCCAGCCGCCACTGCATTTACCCAGTGTGCTGTTAGGGAGATATAACGTCCCTGACCGAGCTTACTGGTCCTTGCATCCGTAGTTAGGTGGACCTTGCCACAGATGGCGTTGCACAGTGCACACCTGATTTTGTCCCCCACTTGGTTGTGCAGGGAAGGGATGGCTCGCCTGGAAAAGTAGTGGCGGCTGGGCACGACGTACTGTGGGACAGCCAATGCCATCAGGCTTTTAAAACTCTGTGTCTCCACCAGACGGAATGACAGCATTTCAAAGGCCAGGAGTTTTGAAATGCTGGCATTCAGGGCCAGGGATCGCGGGTGGCTAGGGGGGTACTTCCTCTTCCGCTCCAATGTTTGGGAGATGGAGAGCTGAACGCTTCCATGGGACATTGTGGAGATGGTTGGTGACCCAGGTGGTAGTGTTGCTGGCAGATCCTCTGTTGGCGGGGTGGCATGTGCCACTGTCACTACAGAGGTGGATGAAGAGGCCGAGACTGCAGCAGAAGAGGAAGCAGCAGGAGCCAGGGACCTTTCTTGGTTTTTGAGGTGTCTACTCCACTGCAGCTCGTGCTTTGCACTTAGATGCCTGGTCATGCAGGTTGTGCTCAGGTTGAGAACGTTTATGCCTCACTTCAGGCTCTGATTGCACAGCGTGCAAACCACTCGTGTCTTGTCATCAGCACATTGTGTGAAGAACTGCCACGCTAGGGAACTCCTTGGACCTGACTTTGGTGTGCTCGGTCCCTTGCTGCGTTGGGCAGTAGCAGACATACTGTCTAGGGGATGGACGCTCCGCTTTTGCACCCTGCTCCCTCTTCTGCTGTGCTGGTGGCTCTGTGCGACCACCGCCTCTTCCTCCAAACTACACTGGTCACCTGCATAACGTTGATTCCATGTGGGGTCGTGGACCTCATCGTCCTCCACATCATCTTCCACCCAGTCTTCACCCCTGCCCTCCTTGTCTGTCTGCACAATTGCGAAAGCAGCAGCAGTTGGCACCTGTGTTTCGTCATCATCCGAGACGTGCTGCGATGGTCCTCCCATGTACTCATCATGAAACATAAGTGGTTGGGCATCGGTGCACTCAATCTCTTCCACTTCTGGGGCAGGGCTAGGTGGATGGCCCTGGGAAACCCTGCTAACAGAGTCATCGAAAAGCAGAAGAGACTGCTGCATGATTTGGGGCTCAGACTGCTTGGCTGATTTGCAAGGGGGTGAGGTGAAAGACTGATGGACATGGGTTTCAGGGTGCCAACTCTGATCTTTCATCAGAAGAGTGGGTGGGAGACAATGTGAAGGAACCCGAGGCACTGTCAGCAACCCAATCTACTATCGCCTGTACTTGTCCTGGCCTAAACATTCGTACAGCCTCATTAGGCACGACAAAATACCGCCGCAGGCTCGGTCGCCTACTCGCACCTGAGGAAGGTGTTTCACTTGTGCGTGTATCTGGCACAGATCCACCACGTCCTCTCCCTGCAACAGGAGCTCCACCAGCAGCACCACGACCGGGGCCACCACGTCCCTTTGACCTTCTCCTCATATTTTCCAAATTTAGGATCTTGCCCTAAATGGGTGTTTTTGGAAGAGCAGAACACACCCACAGTACGTAACCGCTGAATCGCACAGCTACAGAACTGCAGAAAATGCTATTCAAAAAAAAGTTTTTTTTTAGTATAGCACAGTAGAAGACAAATAAATAGAAATGGTTTATTTCACACGCCTCCACATATGTATGACACACTGCAGAATATTTTTTGTGGCCCTAAATGGGTCTTTTTGCAAGCGTACATTAAAGTGCAAATTTTTTATTTATTTTTTGCCCTAAACAGGTCTTTTTTTGCACGAGCAAAATAAAATGCAAATTTTTTATTTTTTTTGCCCTTAATGGGTCTTTTGGAAAAGAGCACAATAAAGTGCCTTTTTTTTTTTTGCCCTAAATGGATCTTTTTCCAAGAGCAGAATACACCCACAGTATGGAAACGGTGTATCTCTCAACGTAATATATGCAGTGCTGGTGCACTGAGCTTGCAGATAAAAGGTAGATTTTCTCTGACACCGGGCTTATGGCAGTGTAAAAAGACTGCACTGCAACACAAACAGGTAAACCTATGCAGATCGCTGAGTTATATCTCTGAATCTGGACTCCTATTCCTATATAATATATCTCTCTCCCTAAAAGCAAAAAACAGGAACCTGGCCCTACACTACACTGTCTCTCTATCTTTTTCCTCAGATTCCAGAATCAGGACTAACTCATGTATTTTTCAATCTCTCCCTAAAAGCAGCAGCAGCAGACAAGATCCTCTCCCTATCTATTCTGAAGCAGAGTGACGTGTGTGCTGTGTGCCTCTAGCTTATATAGAAGCTGGGTCACATGTTGCACTGACCAATCACAGCCATGCCATTAGTAGGCATGGCTATGATGGCTTCTAAGGGCACACCAGCTAATCAAAAGGTGATTGGCTGGCCCCTGAAGCATTTCTAACTGCGTAATTAGATTCCCGAACCCAGACTTTTGCGCAAAGTCCGGGTTCGGGTTCGGGAAAAAGCTAAAGTTCGGTACGGACCCGAACTTTACAGTTCGGGTTCGTTCAACCCTAGTCTCAAACAATCCATGTTTAAACAGATGATACCACGTGGTTTGCTGATTAAAAAGCTACTCACTGGAGTCTACTCAAACAAATTTGTAACCAGGTGGAACGCAACCCTGAGTAAGTGCTCTTTTTACTTAATGCATTTATTTGTAGAGCAGGAAGAATAGTCTTGTTAAATTGAATACTGATGTAGCGGGGTCTCTAAATTTAGGTGGGATACATCTGGGTGGTAGTATGATCCAGGTGTGTAAATTATGAGAGGAATTGGACCATTTGTATTCGTGGAGGATTGGGAGGTGTAATAATCTCCCTGGCCTGTGGGTGGCGGGGTACCCGCAGGCTCAAGGTAGATTTACTGCCATAGTGCTGTCCTTTTTGTCCCTTCTCGGAGATGGTACGGCGAGGGCGGGGAACCTGCCGTGACGTCAATGGAGGAGATAAAAGGGGGAGACGCCCTTGCCACGAGGTCTTCTTGGGGATCTTTTTCATCACGCGCCCAGGCACCTTAAGCCTGGGTGCGGGGGGTCCGGCGTGTCGGCCCAGGCGCCCTAGGCCTGGCCGGAGCAGAGTTGGCGTCCATCCCAGGCACCTTCAGCCTGGGGTGAGGTACTAAATCGGAGGCCTGGGGCCCGGTAACTTCGACTGGGTCCCGCGAGGGTGGAGAAGTCCGAGGGTCCCTGAAGTGGATGGGGCCCAAGTCTGAGGTGAGGAGGCTGGAGAGGTCACCCGTCCGGAGAGTCCGGAGCAGCATCAACCCGGTGACGGATGGGCCTCGGGTAACTCCCTTGGAGGGGCATCTTCCCCTGACAGGGGCCACAACGCAGCAAAGGTACTCCTATCTACATTCTCTTGAGTTGCTGGTAGAGACTCACAAGTTCCAAGTTCTCTCTTAGCCGATGGCTATAGTAACCGCTGGTGAAACCACAGTGGTTTAGCTTACAATCAGGATAGTGCCTCGACCTGCTCACCCCACCGTATTGAGTTGTTATTGGATCTGGCTGCTAAAGCACTGTTTATTGTGAGTGTGACAATAAAGCAAGAGTTGGACCTTTAGCGGTGTGTGGTACTCTGGTTAATGGGAGCAAAGGGAAGTGTCAGCACAGCAAGACTTGGTCCTTAACTGAAACACACAGGCCCGAGGAAAAATATCTGGTACTGGCCTTCACCTCACCCACTGCCATGGGGAGGACATGGGCCGTAGCGCATCTCACCCTCATACACAAAATACCCCTAGACATATCAGAGGGGGTGAGGCCGCTACACTGACATTAAACTGCCTAAAGAATCGTTCTCTAAATTTCAACGTTTGCCTCAGTTTCCAGATTTGGACAGAAATTTACAAGATATAGTAACCAAATCGGAGAACGAAATTATGGAGATTAAAAGGGTTACATTTCTTAGGGATGTCCAGGACTATTCAGTCTATGAATGGCGATGGAGAAAATCAAGATATCAGAAAACTCTGCACTCCATTCTAAAGAAAATAAATAGATCTTATGAGAAGCAACCATACAGAAGGGTTAATTTCAGCTCTCCGGAGGTATCTGTCAGAACTGTTATGAAAAGAGATATACATATCTTTATAATTTTTTAATTTTGGGCTCAAGGAATTTTCTTACTAGGCCAGAGACATAGTCCTATTAACATTATGTGCCGGTTCACATATATGTGGCTTCAAAGTCACGCGACTTTGACAGCCGGCATGCTACGCAACTTCATTGCGGCTTGCTCGTGACTTCATTAACAGAGGTCAATGCAAGTCACGATAAAGTCGCCCCAAAATATTGCAGGAACATTTGGAATGTGAAGATACCGCGTATGTGTGTTTAGGTAGACCTGTAGACACAAAAGATTAACAAGCCTGGTTATCCAGTGACCAACCATTGTCTCAGCTTTGAGAAAGACAAACACAGGACGAAACCCCACTCACAGAATTGAACTGGTTATAACTATTGCACTAACTCAAATAGTTATATGTTGGTTCATAAGTATTATATTGCAAGTAATAAAGGTCAAGACTTTCATAACACTGTGTTCATACATACAGTATCTCACAAAAATGAGTACACCCCTCACATTTTTGTAAATATTTTATTATATCTTTTCATGTGACAACATTGAAGAAATTACACTTTTCTGTAAAGTAGTGAGTGTACAGCTTGTATAACAGTGTAAATTTGCTGTCCCCTCAAAATAACTCGACACACAGCAATTAAATTGGAGGTCCGCCAATTTTTTTTTTTTTTTTTTAAAGTCATCAGCTACAAATACTGCAGCTGCTGACTTTTAAAATAAGGACACTTACCTGTCCAGGGCGCCCGCGATGTCGGCACCCGAAGCCGACCCGGCCACCATCTTCGGTAAGGGAACCTTTCGGCTTCACTTCCTGGTTCCCTTCTGCGCATGCGCGAGTCGCGCTGCGCAATCCGAATGGTCCCTGCTGTCTTCTGGGACCCATGTGTCTCCCAGAAGACAGCGGGGGGAAGTGGCGTAGATACCCGCAGATAATGCGGCTATCTATGCCCGGAAGTGGGTGCAAATACCTGTATTATACAGGTATCTGCTCCCCCCTCCCCCCTGAAAGGTGCCAAATGTGACACCGGAGGTGGGGGAGGGTTCCGAAAAGCGGAAGTTCCATTTTTGGGTGGAACTCCACTTTAAGATACTTATTTTCCTTTGGGGAACAATCTGACTTAGAAGTATAAGAAAGAGCTTCAGGTAATTGTGGATAAAGGTTTCAAAAGAGGCATTTTAAACAAGAAAGAAATTCTATCTGATCCCGGCTGCACCTCACATTCTGGTGATCTATTTTCTCCCAAAAGTGCACAAGAATCCTCTGAATCCACCAGGTCGGCCTATAATTAGCGTAATCGATTCTGTCACCTCCAGAATCGGGAGGTATATAGATAATTTCTTGCAGCCTCTCGTTTCTAAAACTCCATCATACCTGAAAGATAGCATGCAGGTTATTCATATTTTGAATCAAATAACCTGGAAAGAAGGATATATTATGGCCACTGCAGACGTGGCTTCTTTGTATACCATAATTTCCCACCAACGTGGTAGAGAGGCTGTAAAATGCTATCTAGAGAGAGACTCTGGTATTTACTTATTTCTCCTCCTCTTTCTTCTCCAGCTTCTCGACTTTGCGATAAGCCACAATTATTTTTGGTTTAATGGCTCGTATTATCTGCTCGGTTGTGAAGTGGCGATGGGAGCCAAGTTTGCGCCAAGTATGGCCAACTTGTTTATGGCCAAGTGGGAGGAGGATGTCATCTATGGTCAACAGAGGACTGAATTGGTCTTCTGGGGGGCACTAGATAGATGACGTCCTCCTCCTGTGGGAGGAAGATCGAGCCTGTTTGGATCTGTTTATTGGCAAGTTGAGCGCCAATGGTCGAGACATCGTTCTTCAGCATGAGGCCAGTACCTCCACTATCCATTTTTGGGATTTGGACATTAGAATTCAGAATGGCAGCTTTATTACATCTACTTATTTCAAGGACACAGACAGGAATGGCCTAAATAGGGGCGGATAGTTGTCATCATGAGTCTTGGCTCAGATCTGTCCCTATGAGCCAATTCCTGAGATTGAGGAGAAATTGCTCCCTTCAAGATGATTATATGAGAGAAGTGGAGTTCCTTAAAGCACGCTTCCTCCAGAAGGGTTATGCAGCTAATGAACTTAATTGAAAAAATGGGCGTGGTTTCAGCAAATGGTGGGCGTAGCTCTAGGGGTGTGGTTAGAGTCTGAGATGAACGAGGGAGAGAGGGATGGAGGGACAGCAGGCCCAGATCCTACACAACAATAGAAATATGTGTATTCCAGAAAGTTTAACAATCATCAGATAAAGATACTCCAAACATCTGATGTTCGCACTTCAATCATCCCGGCACCATGGTTGTTATGGTGTCAGGATGATTGAAGCGCATTATTTATATTATTATATTGTAATATAAAATGAAATCATTCAACTCACCATAATGTGTCTGTCCCCTTCAGCGGCAGCTAGTCAGTTCCCGGATTTCTCATATGTTCAGTGGAGAGGGGAGGGGCCTCCGGGCCATGCAACCAATTGCCTTCAGTGTACAAGAGAATTGTCTACTTGTAAACTGAAGAAAGAAGCCGATTGGCTTCCCCTCCCCTCTCCACTGAACACAAGGGTATTGGTCCTCACGGCGGCGGCTGCGGGGACCATCTCTTTGTAGCCCGCCGGTCGTTTTGCTAAAACATTCCCGATTTTTCCCGGGACAAAAGCAAAATCCCGAGATTTAATCGGGACAAGCTCCGATCGGGATGAGGGCCCCAAAATCGGGATTGTCCCGGGAAAATCTGGACTGTTGGCAAGTATGCTCATGCCCCATCCCCTCTACAGTTACAAGTTTTTCCAGCAATGAGCTACAAAAAAACAACCTCTAGTCCATGAAGTATTGCAAGGCTGACAGTTACAAGCATAACTCCCAAAGACAGAGGCATGATAGGACTTGTAGTTCCACAACAGCTGGAAGGCCACAGGTTGAGCACCCATGTCCTAGTTTGTTTATTATAGCAGGAGTGTATGGACTGTTACTTGGTTGCACAGCCTATTGAATTAGGGTGTGCACCCCAAAGCTCAAGCACACCTGCGTGTGTGTGTGCATGTGTATATATACAGTTGCAATAAAAAGTATGTGAACCCTTTTGGAATGATATGGATTTCTGCACAAATTGGTCAGAAAATGTGATCTGATCTTCATCTAAGTCACAACAATAGACAATCACAGTCTGCTTAAACTAATAACACACAAAGAATTAAATGTTACCATGTTTTTATTGAACACACCATGTTAACATTCACAGTGCAGGTTGAAAAAGTATGTGAACTCCTTTCTCAGCAATAACTTCAACCAAACGTTTCCTGTAGTTGCAGATCAGACGTGCACAACGGTCAGGAGTAATTCTTGACCATTCCTCGTTACAGAACTGTTTCAGTTCAGCAATATTATTGGGATGTCTGGTGTGAATCGCTTTCTTGAGGTCATGCCACAGCATCTCAATCAGGTTGATGTCAGGACTCTGACTGGGCCACTCCAGAAGGCGTATTTTCTTCTGTTTAAGACATTCTGTTGTTGATTTACTTTTATGCTTTGGGTCTATGTCCTGTTGCAACACCCATCTTCTGTTGAGCTTCAGCTGGTGGACAGATGGCCTTAAGTTCTCCTGCAAAATGTCTTGATAAACTTGGGAATTCATTATTCCTTCGATGATAGCAATCCGTCCAGGCCCTGACGCAGCAAAGCAGCCCCAAACCATGATGCTCCCACCACCATACTTCACAGTTGGGATGAGGTTTTGATGTTGGTATGCTGTGCCTCTTTTTCTCCACACATAGTGTTGTGTGTTTCTTCCAAACAACTCAACTTTGGTTTCATCTTTCCACAGAATATTTTGCCAGTACTGCTGTGGAACATCCAGGTGCTCTTGTGCAAACTGTAAACGTGCAGCAATGTTTTTTTTGGACAGCAGTGGCTTCCTCTGTGGTATCCTCCCATGAAATCCATTCTTGTTTAGTGTTTTACGTATCGTAGATTCGCTAACAGGGATTTTAGCATATGCCAGAGACTTTTGTAAGTCTTTAGCTGACACTCTAGGATTCTTCTTCACCTCATTGAGCAGTCTGCGCTGTGCTCTTGCAGTCCTCTTTACAGGATGCCCACTCCTAGGGAGAGTAGCAGTAGTGATGAGCCAAACACCCCCGGGTTTGGTTCGCACCAGAACCCGCAAACGGACCGAAAGTTCGCACGAACGTTAGAACCCTATTAAATGCAATGGATGCGAACATTCGAAATCTAAAGTGCTAATTATAACGACTATTATGCATGTTATTGTCTTAAAAAGGGATTGGGAACCCGGGTTCTGCACCAGGGGACATGTATCAATGCAAAAAGAAGTTTTAAAAACGTCCGTTTTTCGGGAGCAGTCATTTTAATGATGCATAAAGTGAAAAAAAAAAGGCAAATATTCCTTTAAATATCGTACCTGGGGGGTGTCTAAAGTATGCCTGTGAAGTGGCACGTGTTTCCCGTGTTTAGAACTGTCCCTGCACAAAATGAAATTTCTAAAGGAAAAAAAGCCATTTAAAACTGCTTGCGGCTTTAATGTAATGTCTGGTCCCGGTAATATGGATGGAAATCTTTAAGAAAAATGGCACAGCTACCCCATCACACCCCCCCCCCCCCTACCCCAGCCCATTACCAGCCCCTTTGGGTCTTGTATGGATATTAAGGGGAACCCCCGAACACAAAATAAAAAAGGCCCTATATTCTCTGAACAGCCGTATACAGGCGGTGCATACAAGACAGGGACTGTAGGTTTGTTCTTATGTAGAATCGGTTTGTAATTTTGAACAGGTACATTGTTTAAGTGTAGCTCCAGCCCAAAAATCTATTTTTAAGCTTTTTGGAAAACATAGGGAAGGGTTATCACCCCTGTAACATTTGTTTTGCTGTCTGTGCAGTGTGCACCTGTTCAGAACAGTTCACCTCACTTTCCGTCCTAATGACAAATGTTTTTTGAAAATTTGGGGTTTTTATTGAAACAAGAATTGGTAATAAAGCATCAGTGGAGAGGAGACACTTTTTTTTCCCATATTAACTCTTACAGGAGAGAATTTGCCTTCCTAGGGGTAGATTTCCTCTCACTTCCTGTTGTATCCTTCCGTTTGCAAGAAGGAGTCGTTTGTAAGTTGGATGTTTGAAAGTAGGGGTCTGCCGTATATACTCTGCTGAAATTTGCCCCTTACATGTTGGTGTTGCCACAACACTGTGAGCCCTCACAGTTCCTCTTCGTGGGCACATGAATGGGCCCTGCTGTGAATTATTAGATCAAGAATTGTAATTGCATGCCCCTGTTGAACAGGGGCTGAAAAATTGGGCCTTTGGTGGTGGTGGTGTTGACACACTGTAAGGCCTCACAGTTACTCTTGGTGGGCGCAGGAATGGGCCCTGCTGTGAATTATTAGATCAAGAATTGTAATTACATGCCCATGTTAAACAGGGGCAGAACATTTGGGCCTTAGGCACTGGTGCCACAACACTGCAACCCCTCACAGATACTGTACTTGGAGCACAGCAATGAGCCCTGTTGCAAAGTATTGCATCAAAAATTGTAATTACACGCCCCTGTTAAACAGGGGCTGAAAAATTGGGCCTTCGGCACTGGTGCTGGTGCCACGACACTGAAACCTCTCCCAGATACTCGAGTTGGAGTGCAGGAATGAGCCCTGCTGCAAAGCATTGCATAAAAAATTGTAATTACATGCCCCTGTTAAACAGGGGCTGAAAAATTGGGCCTTAGCCACTGGTGGCGGCACCCAGAAACAAAAATGTTCTTCCAAGCTATCATCATCAATCGGATCATTGAGGAGGAGGAGGATAGTCAATCAACATAACAGGACAGTCTCTCAGCATCAGCATCAGTCTTGAAGGGATGTGACATTTGAAAATAAATTAGTCTGTTATATCAGCTTCAGGTGTTTGGTAGCTGGTGGTGATCCAAGACTGGTTCATCTTTATGAAGGTCAGTCGATCAACCGAGTCGGTGGACAGGCACACCCTGTGATCCGTGACAAATCCTCCAGCAGCACTGAATGTGCAGTCTGAAAGAACGCTGGATGCAGGACAGGCCAGTAGCTCAATTGCATACTGTGCAAGCTCTGGCCAGTGATCCATCCTCGAGACCCAGTAAGCCAGAGGATTTTCGGTGGGGAAGGTGTCCAAGTCTGACCTTGCCCCTAGATATTCCTGCACCATGTATATCAGACGCTGGCAATGGTTGCTGGAACCGATCATACCTTGGGGCTGCGGACTAAAGAATTGTCTGAACGCATCGGTCAGACGGCCACCTTCCCCACCGCTCCTTCTTTGACTGGCCGAAGCCTCAGCAACTCGTTGACCAGGAGTTTGTAACCTCCCAGTCTCTGGGAACGCGTTGCACAGACCTTTCTGCAAGGCCTCCCGGAGTTGTCTCATCCTCTGCTCCCTCTGCGACGATAAGATGAGGTCCGCAACCTTACCCTTGTACCGTGGATCAAGGAGAGTGGCCAACCAGTAATGGTCCCTCTCCTTGATCCGAAGAATACGAGGATCCTTCCGCAGACTTTGCAGGATACATCGGTGGGGGTCCTGCATAAGGATTAATGGCAGGTGTTGTGTCATGGAACTGCTGATTGGCCATTGGTCGACTCAAAGAGCCACTGGGTGAATTAAAACCCATAGCCCATGGCTGAAATTTTGGATATGGGCGTTGCTCTTTGCAAGCGGATACAATATACGTTAAATAGGCATGTATATCACCCCTGACCTCAGTGCGCTTATCAGGAGGAATCTCCCTGACTACACAAAGCAACATTCTCAAAAACATAACATCTGGGTCTGAGATATTGAGAAATTCATCATCTTTGGCCTGGTTTTGCGATTGGTTTCTCATTTCTGCTATAATACGGTTAAAATATTCCTCAAAAGGTGTCTCTTGTTGAGTACGTTTTTGACGGCTGATGGAAGTAGACTGTCCTCTCCTACCTACATTTGCCTGCAAATAGATAAAATATATAGATTATGCTTCTGATGTTGAGATCACACTTGCATAATAATAAACATGATGCTTGCACAATTATTAAAGTCGTGTCTGAGCTTGCAACACCTGTTTTCAATAGATCAGACACAGGCACTTGTTTTAGCCCCGAAAACCTGTTGTCACTGTATTGGCAGCCAGAAGACCACCAAAACTGTTTTTACAATGTTTCAGTTCATGAATGAAGAGAAGCCGCTGTCTTCTCTCCATTCATTTTCAGCGCAGCGGAGGCTGCTGAGAAAGGGACTGGGGAATCTGTGTCCCTAGTCCCATTCCCTGTCTCAAAGGGAAGATGTCAGAGGTCTGTTAAGACCCCTGATATCTCACGAAAGAGAGGGCTGAAAAAAAAAAAGAATAAAATAAAAATTAATTGTAAAAAAAATACAAAAACTAAAAGAAAACACACACTGACACTGTCCCCCCCCCCCCCCCCCCATTAAAAAATGAAAGCATTGTAAAAAAAAAATTGTAAAAACCATCATTGTGACGTTTTGAAAGTACATACCACAGGTTCTTCACTGGATGGTTGATATTCTTGGGATGAAAGTGACTCTGAATTGGTTTCTTAACTGGTGTCTGCGTTATCTGGTGACGAACTTTCACGTCTTGCGCTTGCTCTCTCAGGAACACTTGACACAGTTCTAATAATAACAAAATTACAAGTTTAAAAATAACATGAATACTGTCATGTGTACACTACAGAATAGCCCTCTATATAGAGCAGGGTGGGTTTAGACACCTTTCACACTGGAGCGGTGACGCAACCAAAAATCCTGATAGCAGCATCCTTGGAGTGGTGAAGGAGCGGTGTGTATACCGCTCCTACACCTCTCCAGCCCACTCAAATCATTAGGACAGTGCGGCTATACTGCCCACAAATTTGTTAAAAGTAAATTATATAATATATATACTTACGAGCGCATCTCGGTGGTGCGCCTCAAAAAAGACAAAGCCTCTGCATGGGGGTTAGCCCTGCGACGAGTTGAGGGTGCTCCGCTTCTCTCCGCAGACTTCTCTTCATTAACTTCTTTCTTGTACCGGTTACGTAGGGACCTCCAACGTGTATAAACCTCTTTTCCTGCAATATATATATATCAAACATAACGCATGTTAGGAAAAGTTGAGAGAGATCTGCTCACCCCCCCCCCCACCCTAGAAAAAACTTAAGGGAAGACACCAACCATTTAATTTCCCATTTTCAAATTAGGTTTGTTTGCAGCATTGCATAATTGTCAGTGACGCAGTGCTGGATCGCTAAAAAATGGCCTGGTCATTTAGGGGGTAAATCTTCTGTTTGTGGTTATTATGGGAAACAGCTATGATACATGTGTACCCTACTTCATAGACACAACAAACATTGCACTCACCTCGGTTATCCTGCTCAGTGGCAGACATATTGTCCCAGTTCGGTGTGACAAATTTGTATACTTCCTCCCCCTTGGATCTCTTCAACACTCGATCGGCATATCCTGGGCATTCTGAGTCCCATAACTCTGGTCGGGAATGCACAAGGGATATTATGGCCTCATGTGATATATCTTGCGCCGTCATGCTGCCTTCTCCTCTTTCCAATATCCCTCTGAACTTCCTGTGTCATTTCCCAGGTACACCTACTGGTTATGATGCGCTTCCGGGTGATTTTTTTTTTTTTCTCACGCTGCTATCCGCAGCTGACTCAAAAGACTGCGATTACATGCGGTTGTTTGCAGACAGCTGCGCTACATCGCACCTGGACGCATTCAATTCTATTTTTTTCTATTCGCACGGAACCGCATGTAACGAAATCGCAGCTAAACGCTGTGTGTGAATGGGGCCATAGGAAAGCGTTGTGTGCTTTTAGCTGCGGTAGAAAAATAGAAAATCCGCAGCTAAAAGCACCATTCTATCCGTCCGTGTGAAAGGGGCCTAACAGTTCCTGGCCTGTCGTAAAAATGTCACCATTTGAGCCTCAGAGTTATAACAGGCCAGGGTCGTAAAACCCTGAACACACAGTAAGGAATTGAGTATGGAAATTCAACATGTTTCATAACTTCCAAATAACAAAACACACAGTCATAACATGAATATATTTAGTCTCCTCAGAGAATTTGTAACGTTTCAAGTCCAGACATCAATATACTCTGTCATAAGGGACGCCCTCAGTAGCTTTTATTGCCCCTAGGCTAACTAGAGCTGACAGGCTGGTCATGTTTGGATTCAAATTGAAGGTAAAATCATGCTGAATGAGAAAATGAATATTGTTAATATGTAAACCTTAGAGATGCAGAGATATGAAAATGTATCTCAAGAAATGTACATAAGGTAGGCATGAGTGGGGCACCTCCCCGGACCCCACCCCTACATTAGGAGGACCCGCCAATTGGGCAGTGGTCACTGTCAACACCCCCTGGAGTTTGACAGAAAAAAGGCAGCTGTCAGAGCACAAGCGGTTCTCCTTGACCATCAGAGCAACAACATCTGCGGAGTTATCCTTTGGACATTTAAGCAGGAACTTTGGTCAAGTTGAGAACCGGATTCATCGATTGAACTCTGATCAAACTTTGGACATTTAATTGCAAGTATTCTTCTTCTTCAATTCTACCTATTTCTTTGTGGCTGATATATTATCTCTTGAAGCATATTTTTTCTGTAACATTATTGTACCAACTTTGCCCTTTTCGAAATAAACCCTTATGTTGAAAAGTGTTAATCTTATCTCTGAAACTCTTAATGCAAGCTATAACGAACCTGTCTCTCGAAGAGTGCTACTGTAGGGCTCTGCGCAGACCTGTCTGTGGTGACAGTGTAGGCTGCAGACGCTTATTCTAAAATCATAATTGGTATTGTTAATTTATGGGAGTACCAACGCTTCCTGATCAAAGTTGGTGATGGCAGAGAAAGGGTTAATTGTGACATTAACCCGGTAACTATCGCGCTCAGGCTGCTGGCACTTAGATTGTCGTCCCGCAAGCTGGAAAATCTTTGTGCTGGACGCAGCTGAGAGGGGCATTGTTACGCAAGTGACAGCGCGGTGTGAGATTGGCTGGTCCTTCGTCGCGAGTTAGCGCGGAGGGCGGGGATCTGACACCCGCGTTCGTCACAGTAACATTTAATTATTTGTGTGTTATTAGTTTAAGCAGACTGTGATTGTCTGGTGTTGTGACTTAGATGAAGATCAGATCACATTTTATGACCAATTTGTGCAGAAATCCATATCATTCCAAGGGGTTCACATACTTTTTATTGCAACTGTATATACTGTATATGTCTACACTATGTACAGGGTGTAGAGTTAAGTGCACTATGTACAGGGGTGCAGGGCTAAGGAGTGTGCTATGTATAGGACATAGGGCTCAAGAGTACGCTATGTGCAGGGTTCACTACTCAGAAGTTTGCTATGTCTGGGATACAGGGTTAAGGAGTGCATACCTCATAGAACAGTTGACTACCCTCCCCCCTTCCCCAGTACAGAGCTCTCCCCCCAAACACACCCTTTGTTTCCAGTACAGAGCTGTCCTTTCTGCCTTTCTACCCCATATCCTCTCTACCCCACCTAAAGAATACCAGAGATAGGAGAGAGGGTCTGCTGCCAGAGGGCATCCAAAATGTACAGTAGCAGTGTGCAGGCTGCCAGCGCAGGCTTTAGGAGGAGCTGCCACTGAGACACTAGAGCTGTGCACATCCCCTGCCCCCTCCCTCCCCTGCTCTTAAAGGGATAATGCAGAAGCAGCGCACTGCAGGGAGAGAAGCCTGTCACTTGTACACACAGAAGCTGGGCTTCAGTGTATGCAAGTGACAGTGACCAGCGGGCAAGGGGCTAGCACCAGAGGTGGCAGAACTCTGTTCCAACATGTTTCAAAAGAATAAAAGCCTTGTGCTCCCTGGGTTATTAGCAATTCTGCAAAGCAGAGTGGGCTAAAATTGCTCCACAGCAATGTGAAAGACTCATTGCCAGTTATCTCAAACGCTTGATTGCAGTTGTTGCCGCAAAGGGTGGCACAACCAGTAGGGATGCGCTTCGAGTTCGAGTCGAACATAAGTTCGACTCGAACATCGGCTGTTCGATCGTTCGCCGAATTTCGAACATTATGGGCTGTTCGCCACAAATTCGAGTGGCGCGTCACGGCCAATTCACTGCGTCATCGCAGTGCATTGCTGGCTGATGATTGGCCAAGCATGCACTATGACCCGCATGCTTTGGCCAATCACAGCGCCGTCAGCACAGAGAGCCATAATTGGCCAAAGGCAGGGTGCCTCTGGCCAATCATGGCTCAGGGGGACTAAGTACATGCCCCACACTATATAAGGCCGCCTGCGCATCGGCCTTGTGTAGTGTGTTGCGGCATTGTGAGAGAGAGAGAGAGAAAGAGAGTCAGTGTCATTTCATTTCAGTTGGATAGAGCAGGCAGGCAATTCAGGTAGCTGCAGTCAGTGTATTTAGTGTATATATATGCATCCCAGGCGTGTGTGTGTGTGTGTGTGTGTGTGTGTGTGTGTGTGTGTAATAAATATATATATATGTGTGTATGTAGCGGGGTGTCACTTTAAGGAGCTCAAAAGACTACTATACCCAGTGTACAGCGGCACACCCACAGTGCATTGCCCGGCACAAGGTCTGCTGGGGAAGGCCTATTTAAGGAGGAGCGGAGCAACACGCGGGTCTCTTTGGACGTTGCCCACCTAGCAAGTGAAGCCTACACTGGGTCTGTCGTTGGACTGGGCCTGAGAGTTGGGCCTTGTGATCCAAAGAGCCTTCCGGCCTTCGCGGAAGAACCCAAGAGTCACCTCGTCCATCATCCTTCCAAGGACTGTAGGGAGGATCGGAGACTACGGGAGTCGTGAGACTGTGTACAGGAACCCAGTTACGGAAGTCGGTTGTACGGACTGGTCCGGTCGGGTGAGAGAGCACTTGCTCAAGGATTATTTGACTAATCTTTAGGCTCAGTGTCCCTTGTTCAGGGACCACAGTTTACCGGAATGTTGCATTGCACGTAAGAGGGACCGTGTGTTGTGCAGCAATAGTTGAATCCTTTATTGCATATCGAGTAGATGACTGTTCTTTTACCTGTGGATTACAAATACCCTTTTAAAGTGCACCACCATTGCTAGCGAAGATCTCTCCCAACGGAGCATCGTATCTGCAATAGTCAGGCCTGCAATTAGACACTGTTTGGGCGCCATCTTTGCCCATGAGGGGGAAGTTCGCGAGCGTAGTTGATTGACATCGAGTGTGTGAAATACTATTAGAACTTATTGCTTGTTTATATGCTTAACAGTTAACATTGCAGGGCTCTGCATAGGCATATGTACTATTGTCTAACTTCATGCTTTATATTCACTAAAACTTTCTTGTGGTTAAGCAAATACGCTGTGTGGTTATATGTTTATTGCAGTATTGTGATCCCCTTAGCTAACGGGTTTCACAATCCCATATTTGCTGCTATCTGTGCCAAGGGAGGTTAGAGCCAGTTACTGGAGGTTGACAGCAGTGTGTTACAGGCCCAAAATCTATATCAGCAGCCCTCTTAACTGGGGGTATTGCTACACGTGGGGGCTCAGAGTCCGGGATCCTGTACGCTGCAATCAAGCCTGCCAGAAGTACCGGCATGGATCCTTTTAGCAGTGACCCAGTGGTGCGCATCAGCCGGCACTTTTCCAAACATGGCTGTAGTCATTGAACTTCCCGGGGAAGACTGGTCCGGAAGCGATGTAGAGCGGCTCATGGAGTTACTATCCCCGGGCCAGAAGGTATGGTTACTTGACCTCAGGCCAGACGAAGAGACCTCCTATACCTATGCATTGGTAGAATGGAGGCAGGAGATACCTGAGAGCTTCAGAGGCCAGAGTGTGCAGTCCATAGACCAGAAGATATACCGCTTAGCGCATGCAAAGCCTATAAAGAAAGAACCCCTTAAACCAACAGCCAGAGGGAAGCAGACAAAAGAGACAACAACCTCCGCGGCGCCACTGACCGCCATAGGCCCTGAGCTTCTCAACGCTTTAGGGGACCTTGTCGCAAAATGTCAGAAGAGTAACACTGTGTGCGTGGAGACTGGGTACCGGAAGCTCAGAATGTTCTCGGGTAAGCAACCTGTGCCACTCGGGGAGGAGGACTTTGATACATGAAAGGAACAAGCAATGCAGGCTGTGGAAGGATGGGAAGTGACAGAAGCCCAGAAGAAACAGCGCATAAATAAAAGTTTAAGGGGGGCTGCTGGTGAAGCGGTGAAGAATCTCAGATTCAGCAATACTTCCTACACTGCTTATGACTACCTAACCATGCTGCAGGAAGAGTTCGGCCAGTTGGAGAAGGTTACTGACTTCATTTACAAATTTGAGCATACTCTTCAACAGCCAGGGGAACAATTTTCTGAATATGTCCGAAGGTTGAACAAAATGCTCTGCCAGATAGTCCTGAAGAAAGGGATGATACCACAGGCCATAGATGCAGCCAGGATGCGTCAGGTCATGAAGGGAGCACTGCGCTCTGATCCAGTCTGGCTCCATCTGAAGACCACCGGCGGAGTCATGTCCCTAAGCTATCCAGACCTCATGCGAATAGTGAGAGATGAAGAGGCTTTGCTCAAAGACCAACAGGTGACTGAGAAACCCACCCCTTCTCCCTCAGCCGTGGTTGGATCTGTTGTGGCCACGGAACGGGACTCTGAGGTGGCTGTCCTGAAGACACAAATGACCCAAGTGTTGGTAATGCTGACGTCCTTAATGGCTAAGAACCCAGGAGCCATAAACAAGCCAGACGAGAAGAAGGAAGTGTTTCAAAATCTCTCAACGCCAGTTTCCCAACAAGCCAGAAGAGAAGAGATTTGTGGAGGGGTTGGGCATTATGGACGAGTGTGTCCCAGCCTGAAGAAGACCCAAGCTACATACCGCAAAACTTCAGAGGGCCCCGGTGAAGGAATCAACCTGGTGCCCGTTAGTTCCAGCAAACTCCAAAGGAATCAGAGAGCAAGAGAAGCCAAGAAGAGAGGGGAACAATTCCCCATCCCATAAACTCAATACTCCTCACCTTAAGTCCAAACCCAAAACTTGGCAAGAGATCAATGCATACCAGGCCCAACAAGGACCCAGGAAGAGAGTAAAAAGAAAGAAATCACAGAAAACCAAACCCATGGAATCTAGGAAGGAAACCTCTCCGAGGAAATTCCCTGTCAAACTGGTGGGACCCTCCCCTGTGGTCCCCATTCAAGTGGAAGAAATCAACACTAAGGCCATTCTCGACACAGGAGCTCAAGTGACCCTTTTGTACTGGGGCTTTTACCAGAAACATCTGAGGCATTTGCCCCCGCAGAAGCTAGAAGACTTGCAAATATGGGGAACTGGAACCCAAAGCTTCCCGTACGACTGATACCTCCCAATTAGATTGGCCTTCGACCCTTCGGTAGCCGGAGACACAGAAATTTTCGACACATTGGTGGTAGTCTGCCCTCGCCCGCCAGGAGCCAACAAGAGTTCCTCATAATAGGGACGAACACTGACCTGGTCAGGAGATTATTGGCCCCTATAGCACAGGAACAGGATGCCCCAACAACCAGAATCCACCCTATGTTACAACGGGCCTATCAGCGTCTGGTATTGGGAAAAAAAAGCTCCAGAAGAAGCAGTGAGAAAGATCTGGAAGCTAGATAAGAGGGAGAAGATACTATAGCCCGGTGAGGTTGCCAGTCTGAAGGCCACTGTAAAGCTTTTTTTTTTTTATTTCAAATGCTTTTTATTATTTTTTTTTCATTCCAAGTGTACTACAATACAATACAATGTACAGTGAAAACGAAATGACAAAGAAAGAAAATTTATGACAGTGTACAGTCTTCAAACCCGCCTTGATGTATTTCGGGCATCTGTAGATAAAAGAGTCTGCCTCCAATGCCTCCACCAATATGCGGTGTGAAGCCCCCATTAGCATCATGGTGGCACTAGAATTGCCCTCCATTGGGAGTCCACAACCCGCTAGGTGTTGTAATTGGGAGGCCAGGAAATATGATCTTGGGTGTGGGACCGCAAACCCCCCTCTTTGTTCGGGAGTTGCAAGGTTTGCAAGCTAATCCTCGGCTGTCCCCCCTTCCATATCAGCTCCCTAAAGAGCGATTCTATTTTCTTGAACCAGTTTTGGCCAAGCCAGATCGGAGAATTATGAAGCAGATACAGTAGTTGTGGCAGCCATATCATTTTTATCAGATTGCAGCGCCCGGCTACTGATAGGGGGAGTCGTTTCCAAATGTCACCTTTCTATTTTAGTTTAAGTAATAGTGGGGCAATGTTTAAGTTTACATACTGGTTTATGTCCCTAGTGATCCAGACCCCCAAATATTTCAATTTTGTGACTACTTTTAGCCGGGCCAGTGGGTCAACCGGCAGCAAGGCCGATTTTTCCCAATTGACCAGCCCCGAGAAACGTCCAAATTCCTCAACCATCTGTATCACTATATTTAATGAGGGCTCAACGTCTCCCAAAAAGAACAGTACATCGTCCGCAAATAGTACTATCCGTTCCTCCCCCTCCCGCCTGCGAAACCCCCTTATTCCAGGCATTAGTCTAGTCTTAATAGCCAGTGGCTCCATTGGGGAGAGGGGGCAGCCCTGTCTCATCCCTCTCTCTAGTTGGAACTGTTCTGATGATACATTCTTTATTTTTATTTTCGCACGGGGTTCGCAGTACAATAATTTGACCCATTTAATAAAATTTGTGCCAAATCCAAACCTCTCCAACACCCTCCACAAATATTCCCACTCGAGGGTATCGAATGCCTTTGCGGCATCCAAGGCTAGCAATGCTCTAGTACCATCCTTGTCTGTGGGAATCTGCATGTTTAAGAAGACCCTTCTAATATTGATACTCGTTGACCTATTTGGAATAAAGCCTGACTGGTCTAAATGAATAAGGTTCTGGATACATCTGTTAAGGCGTGTCGCAAGTACTTTAGCCAGAATTTTTACATCGGTACATAATAATGATATTGGGCGGTAGGAAGAGACGTCCAGCGGGTCTTTCCCGTCCTTGTGGATTACAATAATCATAGCTTCCGACATTGAAGTGGAGAGCCTCCCACAGGTTAGCGCCCACCCCAATGTCTTCAGCAGCTCTGGGAGTAATATCTCTCCATACCGCTTGTACAATTCGATTGGGAGACCATCTGGACCTGGTGATTTTTGGCTGGGCATCCCCGCCACCGCTTTCTGCAATTCCTCCAGGGTAATCGGCGATTCCAAGTCTGCCTTATCCTGCTCTGACAGGACCGGGACCGCCATTCCTCGAAGAAAAGCCGCAATTCCCCCATTCCCAGCTTCTCTCCTAGATTTATACAGAGATTTATAGAAGTCGCTGAATGTATTCATTATCTCTGATACTTCAGTGGAGATCTCTCCCTTTAATGTCCTAATCGCTGTTACATTGGCCGCAGGGGTGTTAGATCTAATCAGGCGGGACAACATACTGCCCACTCTCTCCCCTTCACCGAATTGGCTTTGTCTTTGAAATATCCGTCTATTTTCGGCCTTTCTTATAGTGGCCATTCTATAGACTTGTTGCTTGTCCAGCCATTCCCTCTGTCTAGTCGCGGTGGGGTCCTCAATGTACCGCTTCTCTGCCTGTGCTGCCACCAGTCTAATATCCCTTTCCCATCTCCTGGCTTCCCCCTTCACCCTTGCCACCTGTTGGATCAGGAGCCCCCTTAAGTAGGCTTTCAAAGCGTCCCACACCACTCCAGCTGGCGCTGTGCCTTCATTGATTCATGCAAAGTCCTTTAGTCTGTTGACCAGGTCTCCAGAGTTACCGATCAGTTCGAGCCAACACGGGCTGATTTTCCAATCTCCCCGGTGGATCGTATCCCCTGTCTTTATTATAAGCACCAGCGGGGAGTGGTCTGAGACATTTCTAGGGTCATACTCTACCTTATTCTCTGATGCTGTTGCCTCGTCATTTCCTAGGGCCATATCAATTCTGGAGAGAGTGAGGTGGGAGCTGGAAAAGCAGGCGTACTGGCGTTCTTGTGGATGGCGCATCCGCCATATGTCCCTCATTCCCATTTCCCCCAGGAAGCGAGCCAGTCGGCCTTCATTTGTTTTATTGGGCCTACTCCCCGGAGGGAATCTGTCCAAGCTTCTGTCTAAGACTTCATTAAAGTTTCCTACCGCTAAAACTGGGATGCCCACTTTATCCAGTGTAAATTCTACCAGTCTATATAAAACTTCAAAGTTAAATGAGGGGGGAATGTAAATGTTGGCCAGAACATATGGTTTATTCTCAATGGAGCATGACAAAAAATGTACCGGCCCTGTTCGTCAATACAGCTCTCGCTACAAGAGAATACCAGACCCCTCCCCACCATTATGCTCACTCCTCTCGAAAAGGAGGAGTGGACAGAGTGGTATTGGGATGGGAACCTCTGGTTGCGCATTTGTTTCACACTGTCTCTAGTCAGGTGCGTCTCCTGAATACAGAGAAGACTGGGCCCCCTCCCCTCCAAAGCCGACATGACCAGGGCTCTTTTGACTGGGTCCCCTAGGCCACGGACGTTCCATGATACTATACTAAACGTCTTATACTGCATCGGAAATTATAAGAGTAACAATAAAAAATAAGGCTAAAAAAGCCATGAAAAGAGCGAAATTTGTGAAAGCTACTAGTCCACTGGCCTGGGTCTACTCCCTCCCCCTCAAGATGAATCCACCCTCCTACACCTCCCTCTCTCCTGCATCCCCCTGTAACCCCTTCTACCTTCGCCCTCAGTATCATCCATAGTGCTAATTTTTGTGGTGTGTGCTCCCTATCGCCCCCCTATTCCCACCCCCCCACCCTCTTTTTCCCATCAGGTCGTCCCTCTAGGGCTTCGCCTGTGACCTCTACTCTCACCTTGCAACATACATCCCTCTCATTCAAAAACCATGATAGTAAGGATTTTAGTGAACAATTTACATTGTGTAAGAGCCACATAGGCTCCCTAATTCATGCTCTTGCGCGCGACAACACCCCCCCCCCCCCCCCCCGAGTTGACCAAAAAAAAAAGTAGAAAGGACTAGTGCTCTGGAGGAGCGTGTAAGTACAGTGGAGGACAGTTTGTACCCATTAAAACACGAAATTGAGGGTTTAAAGGAACAAATGGACAGACAAGCAGCTAAACTCGACGAGATGGAGAATAGAAGTTGAAGGAACAATGTGAGACTGATAGGCCTGCCAGAGCGGAGCGAGGGCTCTAACCCCATATAATTTTTAGAAGGGTGGTTTAGGGATATCTTTGGTCCTAATACTTTTTCGCCACTTTTTCTGATTGAAAGGGCCCATCGTGTCCCTTTTTAAATCCCGGCAAGAAGGTGCTCAACCTAGGCCACTTCTCCTTAAATTCCTAAATTACAACGACAAGTTAACTCTCCTCCAGAAGGCCCGAGAGTTGGGGACCATTATGTATAATAGGGTCAGGGTATCCATGTATCCGGACTTTTCCCCAGACCTCCAAATGCGCAGGAACGAATTCATGCCAGCTAAACGAGCCTTACAGAAGTACAAAGTTGAATATGCCCTGTTGTACCCGGCCCGTTTGAGGGTGTCAGCACTGGGTGACACTTTCTTTTTTTAGTTCACCGGGGAGGTGGAACAGTGGCTGGAGAAGCACAAGAAGGACTTATAGGATACACCAGCCTGAGGGATTGTAGTCTTTTTTTTTTTTTTTTTTTTTTTTTAGATAGTATAATATGTATAGTATAATATGTTAAATTGCAAGGGGTATTGAGGTGGTATCTTGGGGATCTCCATCTTTTTTTCTAGGTTTTTTTTTCTCCCCAGAGGGGATTGCTCCTATGGTGATACACTATATTTGTAATTGCATTTTTGCACTGAAATCGCATTGTAATGGATCTGCAACTGCACTTTAGAAAGCCTCTTTTTTTTTTTTTTTGGTTGGTTGATTTAAATCAACCAAGGAAAGGGGGGGAGGTTGACATACTTCATTGGTATCTGCATAACTGCACTGAAACTGCACTATAATGACACTGTAATCGCACTTTAAGGGAAAGGGGGGGGGGGGGAGGAAACGATCCTTTCTTTTTTTTTTTTCTTTCTTTGTTCACTGTAAAGCTTACATGGGAACAACCTGGTCCCTTCGTAGTTCTGGAATCAGATCCTCTGGACACCCATCCAGGGTTGGAAGTAATCCCTGAAGTAGTTCCATTAGGAGCCCTGAAGGAGGCCAATGGCAGGATGTCGGTGAGCATCAGGAATACTACTGACACACCTGTGAAGATCCCAGCCCGGATGCTGTTGGGCCAAGTGAATTCTGCTACCCCGGTTGCCTTGTCAGACTTGGAGAAGGAAGAAGGGAGGGGAGCTACTGTGGAGAAACTGCTTGGAGGAGACAGCCTTACCGTATATACATACACTGTATTCAGTTTAGCTAGATCTCACTTCATAGTGTTCCTGTTATTCTTGCTGCAGTGTATTAAGTCAGTGTACTGTATACTGGGCACAGTGTGCAGGTAAAGCTGACTGCAGACCATCCCTGTTTTCTTCCTAAAAATACAGACAGGCAGTTGATTGAGCTAAGCTGCAGTATATTAAGTCAGTGTACTGTATACTGGACACAGTGTGCAGGTAAAGCTGACTGCAGACCATCCCTGTTCTCTTCCTAATAATACAGGCAGGCAGTTGATTGAGCTAAGCTGCAGTATATTAAGTCAGTGTACTGTATACTGGGCACAGTGTGCAGGTAAAGCTAACAGCAGACCATTCCTGTTCTCTTGCTAATAATACAGGCAAGCAGTTGATTGAGCTAAGCTGCAGTATAATCAGTGTGTGTGTGTGTATGTGTGTATATATATATATATATATATATATATATATATATATATATATATATATATATATATATATTGTGACAGCAGGAAGGTAAAGTCACCTGGTTGCATCCAGGGGGGTAGATATATTTCGCCCAGATTCAGGCTTTACGCCGACTTATACAACTAGGTGGAGAGTTGTATAAGCCCAGCTGAGGCTAGTGGGCTCATGGATGACTCATACCTCTAGGGAGAGTGTGGGGCGTCGTGCAGACAGGGAGTTGATGAGACCAGCTGAAGCTTGTCAGCTCATTTAGGCCTCTATAAAAACTCCCAGATTCATTAGGTGTTTGCTCATGCCTGGAACCAGACCTGTGTGGACTGTCTAGGGAGAGTGAACCCCTGTGCGGTGAGACAAAGCCTGTTTGGCTATTTGCTTGGACATTTAAAACCAGGGACTTAGGGACTAGGACAGCACTAGGCTGATCCCAGTTGTTAGTTAGGAAACCTGTATGTTTAGTCAGAGGTCAAGTTGACCAGGATTTATTTTGTTTGTTTCTTTTGGCTTTGCTGTGTTTTGTCACTGTAAATAGAAAATAAACCGCACCTTTTTTTTGATTTTGAAAACCACAACCTCCGTTTGCTGGGCCTGTTTTTGTGTGGGGAGCCCATCCCGGGGGTCACACACACCCGCTGCCGAGCTAACCCCCTCACAATATATATATATATATATATATATATACATCCCATCTTTGTGCAGCTACATCTCACTGCAGGCCATTCCTTGTGTACCTATTCCAATACATCAAATACAGTATGTCTGGAAGGCCAATAAGGAGAGGCAGACACTCACAGGTCAATAAAAGAGGGCAAGCAGGCTCTGTGTCTAGAGGCAACAGTGCTGGTCGTGGACACAGTGCATCCTCATCAGCACGTGGCCGTGGGGCACGCTTGTCCTTTTTTTCAGCAGCTGGCCGCGTTGAGCCGCAACATGCAAAAGAGTTGGTAGAATGTGTAGCGGGTATGTACTTTCCCGGGTGTAAATTTGAACCTGACGGAGACATTGGTGATGTGTAATTCCCTGCAGCCCAGCGGGTGGCGCTGTCGCCCTGGGCTGGGGTTGAATCATTGCTGTGTGTCGTGCCTCCTTTTTGTCCTCCCTCGGCAGCGGTATGGTGGGGCGGGGAACCCGCCGTGCTTGCTGGGAGAGGGTATAAAGGGGCCGGCCATCTTTGTCACGGGGAGAAGTCCGAGGCACTTTCAACCTGTGGACGGTGGTTCGTGTCGGTTCTCTAGGCGGGCCTAGGCCTAGAGGACAGCCGGAGGTCGTGTTCCATCTCAGGCACCTTTAGCCTGGGGTGAGGTACTCAGATGGAGGTCTGGAGCTCAGTGCCCAACACTGAGTTCCGCAAGGGAAGGAGATCCTAGGGAACCCCGGGAGTGGGTACCCGAATCCGGAAGGCGTAATGGACCGGGGGGAGCTCCTCACTCGAAGACCTGGTGCAGCATATTGCCAGTGACGGGTGAGTCTCTCATCGGAGACCGCCTGGAAGGAAATTCCCCCTCGCTCAGAGACCGCAACCCACTTTCAGGAAGGAGAGTGGAGAACACATTGTGTCTGGGCCTACTTGCATCCACACCTCCTTTTCTGTTCTGTTTCTAATAAGGGAGTTCAACTGATTGTGTTCATTCAAGAGGAATAAAGGAGTGTTGAACTTTAATGGTGTGGGGCTCATTTCCTGACAGACATTGTTCAAGGTAACTCTTGGTGGAGGCTCCAGGTGCACAGCACTGACCCGAAGGTAAAAGAACTTTGCTTATATCACACTGACACCTGTGGTGAAAGCCAGGCGTGGTGTCCCCGCTCCCTTCCCCTCTGAAAGGTACCCCTAGACAAGAGACAGACGAGCTGAAAAAAAAAAGGGGGAGTGAGGAGGGCGCTACAAATGGATGACCAAGCCGTCCTCATCCTCCTCATTCTCTGTCACCCAGGCTACCTTGGCTGCCAATGCAGGTGCCAAAGCGGCCTATTCCATCGGCTCAAGGTCATCAGTTACTCCTTCCCTAGCCCCACTATTATGCACGGAGGAGTCCCCCGAACTGTTCGACCACAGTGTCGGGTACATGCTGCAGAAGGATGCGCAGCATTTTGAAGGCTCCTATAATGGTACCCAGCTTCAGGAAGGCAGTAACGTGAGCCCAGAGAGAGGGGGTGCCCAAGAAGGACAAACTGGCAGTCATGTTTCCCCAGCTGCAGCATACTGCCAGGTTTGCTCCAGTGACAAGCAGGGAGGGGATGATGAGGTCACTGACTCTACGTGGGTGCCTGATAGAAAAGAGGAAGAGGAGGAGGAGGCACATCTCCAACGAGGCAGAATGCCCTCCAGGGGCCAGCTTAAAGGCAGCCAACCGACTGAATCACACCGCAGAGCTCCGCATGTGCGTTTTTCTGAAAGTTCTTTGGTGTGGGCCTTTTTTCAGACGTGTGCAGCAGATCGCACAGTTGCTATTTGCAACATATGTCTGTAGCGTATCAAGCGTGGCCAAAACAGCAGCCGCTTGGGCACCACATGCTTGACCAGACATATGTCGACCTGCCATGAAGTCTGTTGGCAAGCGTATAAAAAAGACCCACAACAAAGAACAAAGCGGACCTCTCCTTGCTCTTCATCAGCTGGGATCTCCAACCCCACTATACCATCAGTCTTCTCAGAAACCTGCACTGGACCGAATGCCTCAGCAAACCTTTGCTGCATGGCCTCCCTGATCCTGCAAAGCATGCAAAAGGATCCTCGTATTCGTGGTATCAAGGAGAGGGATCATTACTGGCTGGCAACCACGTTACAAGGGTAAGGTTGCGGACCTTATCCAGCCGTCGCAGAGGGAGCAGAGGATGAAACATCTTCGGGAGGCCTTGCAGAAAGGTTTGTGCAATGCGTTTCCAGAGCCTGGGAGGTTACAAATTTCTAGTCCTGGACAACGTGTTGCTGAGGCTTCAGTCAGTCACAGAAGGAGCGGTGGAGAAGGTGGCCGTCTGACCGATGTGTTCAGACAATTTTTTAGACCGCAGCCCCAAGGTATGATCGGTTCCAGCAACCATCGCCAGCGTCTGATTCACATGGTGCAGGAATACCTAGGGGCAGGACCTGACTTGGACACCTTTCCAACTGAAAATCCTCTGGGTTACTGGGTCCTGAGGATGGATCACTGGCCAGAGCTTGCACAGTATGCAATTGAGCTACTGGCCTGTCCTGCATCCAGCGTTCTTTCGGAACGCACATTCAGTGCTGCTGAAGGCTTTGTAACCGATCACAGGGTGCGCCTGTCCACCGACTCGGTCGATCGGCTGACCTTCATAAAAATGAATCAGTCTTGAATCACCAGCTACCAAGCACCTGATGCTGATGTAACCGAATATTATTTTTTTTTTAATGTGCGATCCCTTCAAGACTGCCTATGCTGATGCTGAGTGACTATGCTGTTATGCTGAGTGACTAACCTCTTCCTCCTCAATGTTCATGTCGATAGCTTGTAAGAACATTTTTGGTTCTGGGCACAGTCACCAGTGGCTAAGGCCCAATTTTTCTGCCCATGTTTAACAGGGGCGTGTAATTAAAATTTTTGCTGCAATACTTTGCAGCAGGGCTCATTTCTGTGCTCCAACTAGAGTATCTGTGAGGTTTTGCAGTGTTGTGGCACCAGCACCTAAGGCCCAATTTTTCTGCCCCTGTTCAACAGGGGCATGTAATTACAATTCTTGATCTAATATTTCACAGCAGGGCCCGTTCCTGCGTCCACCAAGAGTAACTGTGAGGACTTGCAGTGTTGTGGCACCAGCACCACCACTACAACCACCAAAGGCCCAATTTTTCTGCCACTGTTCAATAGTGGCATGTAATTACAATTCTTGATATAATAGTTCACAGCAGGGCTTTCCAGCGCCCACCAAGAGTAACTGTGAGGGCTTACAGTGTTATGGCAACACCAACACCTAAGGCCCAAATTTCTGCAGAGTACATAGGGCAGGCCCCTACTTTCAAACATCCGACTTTCAAACGACTCCTACTTGCAAACGGAGGGAGACAACAGGAAGTGAGAGGAAATCTACTCTTAGGAAGGGAAATTCTCTCCTGTAAGAGTTAATATGGAAAAAAGGTGTCTCTTCTCCACTGATGCTTTATCACCAATCCTTGTTTCCCTAAAACCTGCAAATTTTCAAAATCCAATTGTCATTGGGACAGAAAGTGAGGTGAAATCTTCTTCTGAACAGGTGCACAGACAGCAAAACAAATGTTACAGGGGTGATAACCCTTCCCTATGTTTTCCAAAAAGCTTAAAAATAGATTTTTTGGCTGGAGCTACACTTTAAAAATGTACCAGTTCAAAATGACAAACAGATTCTATTAAAGAACAAACCTACAGTCCCTGTCTTGTTAGCACTGCCTGTATACAGCTGTTCAGAGTATATAGGGCCTGGGGGCCCCACGTCTTTCCTTTTTTTAATTTGGGTGAGGGCTTCCCCTTAATATTCATACATGACCCAAATGGACTGGTAATGGGCTGGGTTACCCATGCCGTTTTTCTCAATGATTTTCATCCATATTGCTGGGACCAGACATTACATTAAAGCCGCAAGCAGTTTTAAATTACTTTTATTCCTTTAGAAATGTCATTTTGTGCAGGGACAGTTCTAAACACAGGAAACACGTGCCACTTTACAGGCATACTATAGACACCCCCCAGGCATGATATTTAAAGTTATATTTCACTTTTTATTTTTTCACTATAAGCATCATTAAAATCACTGCTCCTGAAAAAACGTTAGTTTTTTTAATTTTTTTTTGCATTGATACATGTACCCTGGGGCAGGACCTGGGTCCCTAAACCCTTTTTAGGACAATAACGTGCATATTAGCCTTAACAATTTGCACTTTTGGTTTCTCACGTTCGAGTCCCATAGACTTTAATGGTGTTAAAAAGTTTGCGCGAACTTTCGGTCTGTTCGCATGTTATGGATGCGAACCGAACCGGGGGGTGTTCGGCTCATCCCTAACAACCAGTTATTAGGTTTAGGGCACAATTGCTTTTTCACATAAAGCCAGGCAGGTTTAGACAGCTTTTTTGCCTTAATAAATGAAACCATCATTTAAAAACGGCATTTTGTATTTACTCGGGTCTTTGTGTAATAAAATTTGTTTGATGATCTAAATCATTTAAGTGTGACAAATATGCAAAACAATAAAAAATCAGAAAGGGGGCAAATATTTTTTCACAGCATTGTAACATATTCATTGGCCCACGCTCTTGATCCTAAACCAGATCCTCTCCTCCTGTGTCCTGCAGCAGCTGCAATCAGCGGGAGGGAGAGGGGGAGAGCTGGCAGTTCTGCAAGGGCACACAGGGAGGTCATGCAGGGGGGCTCGAATTAGAGCAGCAGGAGAAGGGGGCACTGTGTGCAGACAATGTGATTTGATTCCTCTGAAGAGCAGCCAGAGGTAAAGGAAGAGAAGCCGACTTCACTACAGGAGGGTCAAAGCCGGATCAGAGCAGGGGGATTAGTGGAGCCCAATACTTGTTCTGGCACTGGCTCTGGGATTTAGCCTGGAAGTGTCGGACGCTGGGATTTCAATGAAATCTTAGGATGGTCCCACCCATTCCAGCAGGCAAAGATCAGTCACTGCCATGTAAGATGTGTCTTACGGGGAATAGAGATTTAAACTCCCTCATGTTCTCTCTGGAGCCACACATTAACAGACAGATCTAAAGGCACAAAATGCTGTCTCCCTGTGTCACCAGCTGGGCATGATCTGGTAGTGTAATCAGCGCTGCTGCAGAGTGATTGGAGTCCCTAACCGGTAACTGGACATGATGACAGCTGTGTCAGAAAACATGGGTACAAGGTGAGATTTCCTACCTGAGCTGGAGCGTACCCACGCTGCTGTGGGGTGATTTAATTGCCGGGACTAGTATGCACTTCCTGTTGGGGCCTAGCAATGCTACTGTTGAGTAGAGCAGAGTGCTGGAATAAGTGTTTTAACGCTCAGCTGCAGGACATTGCCTCGATTCGCGGGACCCCAGGACTATGTTGGACAGTTGGGGGGTATGCATTAAGGTGTGCCCAGGCACACCCGGCACACCCCATGCGCACACCTATGCTTGGGTGGCTTGTGCGCTGTTTGAGGGAGAACCAGTTAAAACAAGTGACTCTTATGCCGCGTACACACAACCGTTTTTCCCGTCGAGAAAAATGAAATTTTTTCCTTTGGACGAGAAAAACGATCGTCTGTGGGCTTTTTGTCGCTTTTCTCGACGGGAAAAACGGCATTAATCACGACGAGAAAAATTAGAACATGCTCTAATTTTTCTCGTCGTGATTCCCGTCGTTTTTTTCCGCTGCAGTTTTCCCATAGGGAAACACTGCCGCGGAGCCTACACACAGTCGTTTTTTTTCAACCAAAAAAAAAATGTCATTTAAAACGGCCGTGTGTGGGGGGAACAAGCTGTTCCTCGTTTTTCACGTCGATTTTCTCGACGGTGTTTTCACCGTCGAAAAAATCGATCGTGTGTACGCGGCATTATGGGGGTAGTGCTACACTCAAATAAACATAGCCACTTTGTGAGAGCTCCAAAGGGGAGGGAATTATAGATAGTACAAGGATAGGAGGAGATGCAAATAACACATCATGACTTTTCCCACATTGATAAGTTAATGAGAAATGTACAAGTAAACAGTTCTAACAATCATTTACTAAGAGTTTATCTTTACCCGTATACTTTACTACCGACGCTAAAACAACAATTTGTGTCTTTTATATTTGTGTTTGCAGTCTCCCCATTCAATGAGATGGATTTTACCGGAGGGGAAACATATCTGTCCAGCTTTGACTCTAAGGCGTATTTGACTTCATTCTGCACTCTTGGGTCGAAAAGAGATGACATACTGAAATTTAGACTTAAAAAACTTTACGAAACTTTTGGGCCAGGTATGTAGACACTCTACCATTGAGATCCATTATTTATAACAGTTCCAATATTATTATGGTTATATTCCTCTATGAACAATATGTATTATTATATCTTAAAATATTAGTACTCATTTCATATATCTCAATGGTTAATATTTAGCAATGCTAACATTTCTGTGTTTTTATTTTTTATCTGTAATTTTTTTTATTTTTTTATTTTTTTTAATGCTGCTGAGCTTTGGGTTTCATTTGCTGGGCTGTTCATATTGAGAAAAGGGTTGATTGCTCCTTGATAAGAATCACACCTATTTTTTTTTTTCACATTATTACATGTTTTTCTATCATCACCAATATTCTACTCAGGTCTTTCTTGTGGTTTTAATGAGAATTTGTAAAAAAAAAAAAAAAAAAAATATTTAGTTGTGACATTTATACTTATGGAGGTAGTTACTGTATTTATTGGCGTATAACGCTCACTTTTTTACCCTGAAAATAGAGGGTAAACTGTGCCTGCGTGTTATACGCAGGGATCTGTGGAAGTGTTTTTTCCTGAAACTTCCCTTATAAAGTTAGGGTGCGTGTTATACGCCGATAAATACGGTATTTACATTTTGTATACTGTACTTACACTGATCAGTCATGACATTATGATGACCCACATAATATTGAGTAGGTCCCCCTTTTGCTACCAAAATAGCCCTGACCTGTCATGGCATGGATGCAACTAGCTAGACCTCTGAAGGTATGCTGTGGTATCTGGCACCAAGCCCATCAGTAGCAAATCATTCAGGTCCTGTAAGTTGTGAGGTGAGGCATCTATGGATCAGACTTATTTTTTCAACACACCCCACAGATGCTCAGTGGATTAAGATTTGTAGAATATGGAGTCCAAGTCAACACCTTAAACTCGTTGTTCTTGAACCATTTTTGCAGTATAGCAGGGCACATTCTCCTGCTAAAAGAGGCCACTGCTATCAGGGAATACCGTTTCCATGAAGAGGTGAACTTGGTCAGCAACAGTGTTTAGGTAGGTGGTACATGTCAAAGTAACACCCGCATGAATAGCAGGACCAAGGTTACATCAGTTTTCTTTTCTTTCTTGTGATCTGACCAGTAATACACCTTCTGTATTAGTGAGACACAACTCTGGAGGAATGCTCAGAGGGGGCACAGCAGACAGCAGCAATGTCAATCTGGGAGGGAGGGGAGTGTTAAATGTAATGGCAGATTTAGAACTACTAACAAACTGAAGCTAAACTCCAGCTCACACTTTATAATCAGTTACAGTTAAGTGTTTTTTTAATCAATGTAAACTGATGCATTCTGCTGGAGAGTTTGTGCTGTGAAACACAACAGAGTTGCTGGCTGGATTACTAGATGAAAATAGAAGAAAGAAGGCCTAAAAGAGAAAACGAATGCAGCCATTACATTTAAGAATTGGTAAGCTGCAATATAATGTGTTTTTTTGGGGTTTACCCCTTCAGCCCCGGAAGGTTTTATCCCCTTCCTGACCAGAGCACTTTTTACAATTTGGCACTACGTTGCTTTAACTGGTAATTGCACAGTCATGCAATGCTGTATCCAAAAAAAATTTGCGTCCTTTTTTTCGCCACAAATAGAGCTTTCTTTTGGTGCTATATGGTATTATTTTTTGCGCTATAAACAATAAAAGAGCGACAATTTTTTTTTAAAAAACAATATTTTTTAATTTTTGCTATAATGAATATCCCCAAAAGTGTTTTTAAAAAACAAATTTCTTCATCAGTTTAGGCCAATATATATTCTTCTACATATTTTTGGTAAAAAAAAAAAAAAATCGCAGGAAGCATATACTGATTGGTTTGCGCAAAAGTTATAGCGTCTACAAACTATGGAAAAGATTTATGGCATTTTTATGACTTTTTTTTACTAGTTATGGCGGTGATCTGCGATTTTTAGCGGTATTGCGACGGACAGTCCAGACACTTTTGACACACTTTTTTTGGACCATTGACATTTATACAGCGATCAGTGCTGTAAATGTCACTGGTAGGGAAGGGGTTAACACTAGGGAGCGATCAAGGGGTTAAATGTGTGTTCCTTTAGTGTGTTCTAACTGTATAGGGATTGGACTGAGTAGGAGAGTAGACATATCGCTGTTCCTACTTACTAGGAACAAACGACATGTCTCCTCTCCTCTCCGACAGCACAGGGATTTGTGTGTTTACATACACAAATCCCCGTGCTGGAGCTCATGCATGCGATCACGTGTGGCCGGCAGTGATCGCGACCGCTGGCCATGCTCATTGGGTCCCCCACCCTCTGGCGGCTCTTAAAGGAAACCCCTTTTCGGGTACGGGGTTTCACGCAGGGGAGCCATTCTGCCCCCGTAAATAGACGTGAGGCGGTCGGGAACCGGTTAATATTGCTTTGAGATTATCCAAACATTTCTCCTTTGGAATGTACTGGGTGTATCATGTTATACTTCCATTGTTGTTTGCTTGCCTCTAAATAATTTTGTCCCTTCCTCACTCTGTAGCTAGGGGATGCTCTATGTAGTCTGTACCACCCTTCTAGTCCATGCTTTAGCCTCCATTCATCACATATACTGTATTCTGCTGGAACTGGACACACTGGGGTTGATTTACCAAAACTGGAGAGTGCAAAATCTGGTGCAGCTCTGCACAAAAACTAATCATCTTCCAGGTTTTTTTGTCAAAGCCTAATTGAATAAACCGGTCCCTTGTCTCCCCACCACTTACGGAGTGAATAAAGTGAAAAAAGAGCCTTCCTTGCGCTAGCCCTCCTCGTCTGGACCTGTTCCTGTCCCATTTTCCCTCGCATCTTCCTCTCCTTACTGTTCACGCACCAGAAGTGTACCAAAATGATGCCAGGTCCTTTATTTAAAAGTGTCCCCCCTACAGGCAGGAATGCTAATTGCAATTGCCTACAAGCTACTATTTAAATCTATGTATGGGCTAGAGAGACTCTCTATATTTAAATTTATCCTTTCACTCTAATTGGATGTTAAAAATGAACACCTACTCATACAGTGGTGCAGCCAATGAATCTGGATGGACATATGCAATTTTGATTATACTAGTTGAGGAAAGGATGCTTGATTAAAGTAGTGCCAATATTTTACTAGTACTATTTTCATTAGCATCTTGTTACAGATACAGATAGTAATAGGTTCATGATTTGATATGAGACAGACAATCACAGATATTAAAGTTGAATAGATCATATATGTGTAGCACCCTGGAGTTTAGTCAGGGAGTTCCTCACAACTTTACTTGCCAGGAGTAGTTATCTTGGGCCATAGATAGTTTTCTATTGATTTCTCCCTAAGTTGGCCTTGTTACACTTTTCTCTTCTACCACTAGGTGGCTGGGTACATGGTTGTACTAGATATGAGAAGGGAAACCCAAGGTTAGGTTAATAGTTAATGGGATATCTCAACCAATGGGCAGGGGTTTTCCTGAATCACTTGGTCTGCTGGGAGAACCTATATATTCAGTTGAGGTCAGGTAATCTATGTTCTGTGCCACCTGGACGGCTGGCTAGGGATGTGTGTCATCCAACCAGAAGTGACGGTTTTGCCGGCCAGAGAACCTGTCAGTGATCGGAGATAGAAGACTGTCATGGATATGCAGTAATGTTTGTCTGCCATCTTACCTTCCTCTTCATGTGTTCACCTTAGAGGCCAGACATTCTCACCTGGCTGCTTTTATAATCTCTCCTCCCAGTATGGCTCCACCCCAGGCCCTATCAGAGAACTCTATATTAACCTGTGCACTGCAAGTCTGGCTTGCTGATCAATGTTGTTTGTTAAGCATTGTGTGTTTGGGTTCCTGCTTGCCGTGTGCTACGTTTATCTCTGTGTACCGATCTTGGCTTGTTCTTGACTATCTCTGTCTGCTTGTGACCTTGACCTTGGCGTGTCCTTTGTTTGTTTATCCTTGTCTGCTTGTCGCCCTGACCTTGGCTTATCCCCTCACTATCTCTTGTATCCTGAGCTGCTGCTTCCTCTCTATCCTCTATAACCTACGGAGCGTGAGCTAGGGGACTCTGGGGACCGCGACCTGGATCCAGTTGCAGCTTAGTCCATCCTCACCACTAGAGGCTCTGGTGAACACCTGCTGAATCTTAGACTCCGCGCCCTGGGGAATCTTGGGCTCCAACTCCTTGTGGGATCCCTGTTTGTGCTCCAGTGGATCTGCCTTCCATAACCACCCAGTGTTCCATCCGCAGCAGTCAGTTTTGGGTTCACTACCTTGTGGTGCACTCCTGACCCCAACGGTGTGCATTTGTCATCTGGCCTCAGGTGACATGACAGTTTGATCAGCCATGAACCCGGCTGACGTGCCGCTTCCCGCAGATGATCCATTGCAGGGCATAGTCCGCAGACTTGAGACCCAGGAATCTAATCAGACTCAGGTGATGCGATTCCTCCAGGATCTGGCTTCCTACTTCGAGCAGCTCCAGGCCTCCTTAGGAACCCCGAATCAACAACCTCAAGTACAACCAGCGGCTCCACATATCGCACCAATCGCAGCCACACACGCACTACAACTGCCAGCTCCGTTCCATTTCTCTGGGGACTCCAAAGCCTGCAGGGGGTTTCTCAGCCATCGTACTATCCATTTTGAGCTTCAGCCTCAAAACTTCCTGTCTAATCGGGCAAAGGTGGCCTATATCATTTCCCTCCTCTCCAGGGAAGCTTTAGCCTGGGCTTCCCCCCTGTGGGAGAAGAATGATCCGGTGGTTTCCAGCCTGTCCGTTGTCTTGAAGCTCTTTCGTAACATCTTCGAGGAGCCGGCTTGGGTTTCTTCAGCGGCTAGTACTCTTTTACGTCTTCACTAAGAATCTTGTTCGGTGGGACAATATGCTCTTCAGTTCCGTATCCTCACAGCTGAATTGAGCTGCAACAATGAGGCCCTGGTCGCTACCTTTTTACATGGCCTCTCTGACCGAGTGAAAGACGAATTAGCAAGAAGAGCCATCCCCGCCGGTCTGGACGATGCAATTTCCTTGTGCAATCAGATCGACATTCGTTTTCAGGAGAGGTCCCTAGAAAAAAGACGCCAGCACTCCCTGGGCCCTAGCCAGTCTAAGCTCCCCTTCCTTCTTCTTCCTGTTGAGGAACCTATGCAGCTGGGCCGGACCAGACTAACCCCCCGAAGAACGTGCTAGGTGCAGAACTCTGGGCTTGTGTCTTTATTGTGGGGGCAAGGGTCATTTTCGTGACTCCTGCTCGCTTTCGCCCGGGAAACGCTCGGGTCTTATTTGGAAGGTGGAGTATTGGACCCAGAAACATCACCTTCTCGTCTTCTTCTTCTAGTGTTCCTTCATGTAGGCACTTCTCCTCAATCGACCCTTGCATATCTGGATTCCTGGGCTGCCGGCAATTTTATGGACTGGAGAACTGCTTCTTCTATGAAGCTTACCCTTTCACCCCTCACTATGCCATTGATAGTCTCGGCAATTGATGGCACTGTTCTCCCAGGGGGCCCTATTCGCTTCCAGACTCTACCTATTAGGATGTCGGTAGGGATACTCCACCAGGAGTGGATATCCTTTCTCATTCTACCCAAGGCCTCTACCCCCATGTATTGGGCCTTCCTTGGCTACAGCTCCACTCTCCACATGTGGACTGGGTCTCTGGGCAGATCCTGGCTTGGGGTCCCTCATGTTTCTCGTCATGTCTTCTCAAGGTGGCCCCCAAGGAGAGACTTCCGGTTGCTACCACATCTGTATCTTCTGATCTTCCTGCTGCATACAGCGATCACCAGGATGTGTTCTGTAAGAAATCATCTGAGGTACTTCCTCCCCACAGGTCTTTTGACTGTGCTATTGACCTTGTCCCCGGAGCAACTCTGCCCAGGGGTCGTACCTACCCTCTGTCCATCCCAGAGACCCAGGCCATGTCCGAGTATGTCGCAGAGAATCTAGAGAGAGGCTTCATCTGGAAATCCTCATCGCCTGCAGGAGCAGGGTTCTTTTTCGTTGCCAAAAAGGATGGTACCTTGAGACCCTGCATCTACTATTGAGGTTTAAACGTGGTTACTATCAAAAATCGATACCCCTTACCCTTAATATCGGAGCTATTCAATAGGTTGAAGGGTGTTTCCATTTTCACCAAGTTGGATCTCAGAGGCGCATACAATTTCATTCGAATACGGGAGGGTGACAAATGGAAGACTGCGTTTAAAACTAGAGACGGGCATTACGAATACATGGTTATGCCTTTTGGTTTGTGTAATGCCCCAGCTGTGTTCAAAACTCTGTCAATGAAATCTTCAGGGATCTGCTGTACCAGTTTGTTGTCATCTATCTGGATGACATTCTTATTTTTTCGAAAAATTTGCTCGTCCACAGAAACCATGTCCGCACTGTACTTCAGCGCCTTAGAGAGAATAATCTCTATGCCAAGCTTGAGAAATGTTCCTTTGAATGTTCTGAGGTCCTGTTTCTGGGATGCTTTGTCTCAAATTTGGGTCTTCGTATGGATCCTTAGAAGGTCTTGGCCATTACCAACTGGCCTCTTCCTGCTAGCCTCAAGGCCACACAGCGCTTTCTTGGCTTCACAAATATTATAGGCAGTTCATAAGGAATTACTCTTCCATTGCCGCTCCTATTATCGCTTTGACCAAGAAAGGTGCAAATGCCAAAGACTGGTCTCCCGAGGCTGTCTCTGCGTTTCACGACCTGAAACAGGCCTTTGTTTCTGGACCTCTCTTGAGGAGACCAAATCCTGGGGATGCATTTTTTATTGAAGTGGACGCTTCTTCAATGGGGGTGGGAGCTGTGCTTCTTCAATTCTTTGAGAAGAGACATCAACCATGTGCCTTCTTCTCCAAAAAAAATTCACAGGCAGAGGGAAATTATGCCATCGGTGTTCGGGAACTTCTCGCAATTAAATTGGCGTTAAAGGAGTGGCGTCATCTCTTGGAGGGTTCCTCTCACTCCATAACTATCTTTACTGATCACAAGAATTTACAGTATCTACAGAATGCTAAACGTCTGCATCCCAGACAGGCCAGGTGGAGTCTCTCTTCTTTTCCCGTTTTAAT